>OU342744.1:282297279-284697279 GCA_910589775.1 Avena eriantha | reverse complement strand
CCTCCTAACCTGGAGTTGTGGGACGTTATCCCCAAGAAGCCCACGGTATTAGCCAACCAGGTCAACAAAAGATTCGCAGAGCTGAAGGAGCTCGAGTTGCGCAACGAGGATGCCATGATCACATTCGTCTGCAACCGGATCTACCCCCTCCAGAAGCGCACTCATAAAGTGTGTCACGTGAGCTGGGGCCGCGACCCCAACCGGACCTCATCTTTTGAGTTGAGCAACATAGAGATTTACCGCCGGGTCAAGGCCCTCTTCACCACTCATAAGGATTTCTCCTCTGAGTGGACGTGCGGAATAGAACATTTTTGCCAAGATAGGCTTCCTCCTTTGGTAAGCCTTGTGCTTCAAACCTTTTCCGAGTTAAATCGTATTCCGGTATTGTTGTCGGTTTTAATCATGTTTCTTTTTCTTTTCCTTAGCTGTTTCTTTAGCAGACCATCGAGGATGGCACCGACCCTACCCTCAAATGGGCGCCTGACCGGGAGGCTTCGGACCTAGAAGAGCCGGATCAGGAGATGTTCCTTCCAATGACCGACGCGACGAAGTGACCCACCGGTAAACTCTCTTCCATTAGAGATTGGTCCGACGATGAAGATGACTCGGATGTCGAGGTGATGGAAGCATTTGACGTTGTCCCCCTTTCTTATGCTTTTCCGGCATCAGCTAACCCTGGTGGGCAGATCCATGAGGACCCTCCCTTTGCCGTGGGTGACCCTGTTCCGGTTGCACCGAAGAAGAAGCAGGGAGCTGCATCAACTTCTTCCTCCGGACCTTCTCAGCCAGCCAAAAGGCGAAAGAAGTCCGGGGACAAAACTGCCTCCAAGCCTGCAACCAAGGCCCCAGCACGAAGGGCTCGGAAGCCCAAGGATCCCCTGACCTCGGATGCGTAAGCCTCTTTTCCCTCCGCCACTTACTTGTTCTTGCATTGTTACAGTTTCTCATCCGACACTGTTTCATTCGGCAGGGCCGCGGTAGAGGTCCCCCAGAGTGGATCTAGCATTGCTTCGCCGCTCCGACACAGCCCCTCTCCCCCTCGTGGCGACGATTCACACCCGCTGAGCCCTATTCCGGAGGGTTCAGCGGCTGCGCCGGGTTCCACTTCGCCTCGTCAAGAGGGGGGCAACCTTGGAGCGGGGGAGACTGGCCCAGCTGAGGCAGAGGCATCCACCACTTCAGCTTCACTGCAACCAGCTACTATCAAGGCTACCTTAGCACCTCCACCAAAGAAGAAACCAGCACCAGCACCAACTCCAGCACTAGCACCAACTCCAGCAGCAAGAGCACCAGCAACAACACCAAGAGCAACAACAGCAGCGCCAAGCCCCTCCGCCTCGTCCGAGACCTCCCAGTCTCGGCGAGAAAGTACCCAGGCAGCTCCCAGGGGTAAATCTGATGCAACCACTTCCTCCTCTCAGCAGCCCAAGGGCAAAAAGGCCCCTGACGCCACCAGGGTAGTGTCTATCGAGGCCGGATAGCGCACTCCCGCGTCCATGCTTTCCAAGAATCCTCCAACACCGAAGGACGCCCCTGCTGAGCCAGCTGATGCGCAACAACTTGTTTTGCACACCAGCCCGGCCCTTGCCCTGGTTGAGAGGAGGGAGGCGCATGTGAAGGGCTTAGTGGCGCCCCATATGCTCAGCGCCGAGCGATACCCTCCGACCCTGATTAAATTTGTCAATAATTGGAACAAGGCGGAGTTCGTCCACAACGACGATCTCCCGGAGAAGTTTGGTCCCGCTGAATTTTTTGCCCAAATGAACACTGCTGCTAAGGCAATTAACCTCGCGGGTCGGATGATGGAGGTACGTTACTTCCCCTTTTCCTTAGCATGTTGTAGATATTAGTGATATAACCATTAGTCCCTGAGCCTCCGGGGGAGTAACTTGTTACTCGGCCGGATGCTCCTTAGAGAACTAACGTAGCTCCTTGATAACTTCGAATATGCACACACCTAGAGCCGGGTTAAGTTCCACTTGGCCCGGATTTTGTACACTTCGAATATGCACACACCTAGAGCCGGGTTAAGTTCCACTTGGCCCGGATTTTGTACACTTCGAATATGCACACACCTAGAGCCGAGTTAAGTTCCACTTGGCCCAGATTTTGTACACTTCAAATATGCACACACCTAGGGCCGGGTTAAGTTCCACTTGGCCCGCATTTTGTACACTTCGAATATGCACACACCTAGGGCCGGGTTAAGTTCCACTTGGCTCGGATTTTGTACACTTCGAATATGCACACACCTAGAGCCGGGTTAAGTTCCACTTGGCCCGGATTTTGTACACTTCGAATATGCACACACCTAGAGCCCGTGTACACAAGGCTAAGTTGTATTTTTGTACTCTTTTCAGGTGACCACCAACCTTCGGAGCGCTGAGTTTCAGCGTCTCCTGGACACTCATAAGATGATGCGCGCCAAGCATAACGCACTTCTCGCTGATCATGATAAGAGGGGTAAGTTTTTTTTCCTCAGCATTTTTCCATTTTCCTTCATCTTCTTCTGCCGAACTAATCCATCATTCGGTTTTCGCAGCTGGGGTGGAGGCTGAGAACACGCTTATGAGGAAGAATCTGGATCAGATCAAGGGTAAGTTATGTTTTCTCAACCTTGCTATGCTTTCCATCTCCTTTCCTCCTTGGCTCAGCGAACATTCATACCTCGGATCTGCCGGGTCAATAAACTATTTCAGCATCTCTTGAAGATAGTGTGCCCGTGCCTGATATGATGCTGCATTTTCTCGAACAAGCAGGACAGCATCAGGCCGAGCTCAAAAATAAAGATGATGAGCTCTCCCTCCTTCGGACCAAGGATGATGAGATCGCCAAGCTTAAGGCTGAGATGAAGGAATTGAAAGCACAGCACCAATCCGAGCTCCAAAAAGTCGGCCAGGACTATACTGAAGAGCGCGAGCGCCTCAGTCTTCAGATTGCCAAGGACCAGGACTTACTCAAGGAGGCCGACATCAAGCTTGAGTCCGCGAATGCTGAGCTTGTGCAACTCCAGGAGAGGCGTGACAACTGCATCAAGGAGCTGTCCCGGGTTCACAGTCATATCTCCAGTAAGTTCTTTTCCTTTAACCGACATTGATCTCTCCGGGTCTACTTCCTTTATTCATTCCACCTGTGTTATTTTTCCCAGACAAGTTCCCAGAGAGCGATGTTATTGCATCCAAGGCTGTTACCAAGTTCCGCCAGCAAAGGGGTACTCCGTCTGGTCCTGGCTCCATTCCTCTTGATCTCGAAGATCTGATAGTCAGCTTGTCCTCTAGAGTTGAGACCGTGAGGAACTATGGGAAAGATGTTATGGACGTGGTAATCCAAATCTTCAATGCCTTTTGGCCTGCAGAGGATACTCCGGAGAATCTGTCTGTTCTATTTGCCAGGCTTATGGACTGCGAGACTCAGCTCGATCTCTGGAGAGAATCTGCTGGGCGCGCCGGAGCTGATATCGTTCTCCACTACGTGCTCACGTGGTACGAGAAGGTTAACCTCAATCTCCTTGCACGCATGCGCACAGGATCAAAGTGGTCTACTGACCCGGATTGGGTGGCTCGGCGCAAGGCTTGCCCTCACAGCTTCATCCAATATGCCCCCATTCACCAGTGGAACGAAGGACCGGGCTTTCTAGATGCTGCCAATGATGAGAATGCTGAAAATGTCGAAGATGGCTCGGATGAAGACGAAGATGACGAGGTTTCAGACGTTGAGGAGGGCGAAGATGACGCCGAACTTCCTCCTGCTGCCCCTTGATCGAAAAAACTTTTAAATTTCATCAGATCCCCGGTATGCCGGGTGCAGTTGTATCAAGTGCACAAGTAATATTTTGCTACTAAGTTTCTATGCTGGATTGACTTGGGCGTAGTCCCCGAGTTTTGTTTTCTCGTTTTTCCAACCTTTTGGCTCGGCTCGCGTCTACCTTGGTTTGGTTTTATGACTTACGAGTCCGAGTTTCAAAAAAATTCTTAACAATACTTGGGAACTTTAGGATTAGCTCAAAGTAACTTAGCATAGTAAATTTAAAGTACACATAAGGTTAGGTCGAAAAACAAACGTCGGCTTGATTAAGTTCTTTTCCTTAGTCGTTTTTCATGTGCTACGCAATTCCAAACTTGTTCTCTTGCTTGCCATGAAGCCAATTCTTGTTGGACAACAGAAAGTCGAAGAGTTGGGTTCTTGGTGCTCACACATTACTAATCCGGCCTAAGTAGAACAACTTATGCCAGCCAACGTATAAATAATAAATAGAGAAGACAATACTCATTATTAAGGTAGTCCCCGAGTTACTGTTCGAGGTGCCAACACTTCATTGATAAGCTCATTGCCGGCATACATACCGACATATGAGAAGATTCGGATACATACACTTCTTTGCTAAGTGTAGAAAGGACGAAGTAGAGCTACATTCCATGGACGCTTAGATTCCTCGCCGGACCTGTCCGCCTTGTTCTTTTCCTGTGGCTTTGCATCGATAAGATAATAAGAATAATTGTGCAGTGCTTTGCTCACAATGAATGGCCCTTCCCATGGGGGGCATAACTTGTGCATTCCAGCAGTACGTTGTACCAACCGAAGTACCAGATCGCCTTCCCGGAAAACTCGGGGGCTTACTTTCTGGCTATGATAGCGTCGGAGATTTTGCTGATATATGGCGGATCTGGACGATGCCAATTCTCTCGCTTCTTCTAGCAGATCAACATCATTTTGCCGGGCTTCTTCCACTTCGGCTTCTGTGTATTGGGTGACCCTAGGCGAGTCATGCTCTATGTCGGCTGGTAATACATCTTCTGCCCCATATACCAGAAAGAATGGCGTATAGCCTATTGATCGATTCGGAGTTGTTCTTAAACTCCACAGCACTGCTGGTAGTTCTTTTATACAGCACCCTGCTGATCTTTGCAGCGGCTCAATGAGCCAGGGTTTTATTCCGGATAATACTAATCCGTTGGATCTTTCCACTTGCTCGTTCGATGCGGGGTGGGCTACCGAGGCAACGTCCAGCCGGATCTTCTTATCTCGGCAAAAACGCGCAAATGCTCCTTCAGCAAAGTTTGTGCCATTATCAGTTATGATACTGTGAGGATAACCGTATCTCAAGATGATGTCTTTGAGAAATGTCACGGCTGTAGCTCCATCACATTTTCTTATTGGCTTCACCTCGATCCACTTTGTAAATTTGTCCACCATGACCAAAATGTGAGTCATATTTCCCCTTGCTGGTTTAAACGGGCCAACCATGTCCAAACACCACACAACAAATGGCCAGGTGATTGGTATGGTCTTGAGCTTCGACATTGGCATATGTGTCTTGGTAGCATACCTCTGACAACCATTGCACTTTCTCACCAGATCTTCTGCTTGTTCTAAGGCACTTGGCCAGTAGAATCCATGCCGGAAAGCTTTTGCCACCAAGGCTCGGGACGAGGCATGATGCCCGCACTCCCCTTGATGTATATCTCGGAGGATGTCAAGCCCCTCTTCCGGGTCAACACATTGCTGAAGGACATTAGTCACACTCCTTTTATATAGCTCGGAATTGATGATTGTGTATGCCTTCGCTCTCCTCTGAGTTTGCCTAGATAGCACCTCCTCAATGGGTAAAGTTCCATCTTTCAGGAAATAAAATATAGGTAGTGCCCAAGCTGGTATCGCTCGTACAGGGAACACATCCTCATAAATTTCCATCTGATCGACCAGCATAACCTCAACCGGATCGCGCTGGGCAGTCCCCAGGTCTTGCGAAGCAGTCCCCGGGTTCGCTGAGGCAGTCCCCGGGTCTTGTGCACCACCTCCCATGTCAATGTCCATGGGCACCGCTCCGGACTCTGTATCCTCCGGGACGTGGATTGAGTCGGTTTCTAGGGATGGCCTGATAGATGGTTTTCTAAGGTGTTCCAATGCTACACCCGGTGGAATTGCCTGTCGGGTTGATCCGAGCTTCGACAGTACGTCGGCGGCCTCGTTTTCCACCCGGGGTACATGGTGAAATTCACAACCCTCAAAGTAACCAGATATCTTCTACACATGAAATCTATACAGCGCCATGTTTGGATCAAGGGCGTCCCACAGTCCCGACACTTGCTGTACTACCAAATCCGAGTCGCCACTTTTAGCCCATGCACAAGTGCTTCATACTCAGCGACATTGTTTGATGCCACGAAATGGATCTGCAGCACATATTTCAGCTGGTCCTTCTTTGGCGAGGTAAGTACAACTCCGGCACCTAGCCCGGTTTTTGTTTTTGACCCGTCAAAGTGCATTCTCCAATAGTTCGGATTTGGTAGCGGCGGTTCATATTGCACCTCAGCCCAGTCCACAAAAAAGTCAGGTACAGCCTGAGACTTGATTGCTTCTCTTCTGTCATATTGTGGCGCATAGGGAGCTAGTTCAATTGCCCATTTTGCAATCCTACCACTCGCATCCTTGTTACTCATTATCTCGGATATGGGAGCCTCACATATTACCCTGATGGGATGCTCCTCAAAATAGTGCTTCAGCTTCTTAGCTGACATATACACCCCATACGCCACTTTCTGATAGTGTGGGTAGTTCTGCTTTGAGGCAGATAATACACTGGCCTTTGCACCGACTTACCTTCCTCGTCGCGCTCCAGCACTATCACTGCACTTACAACTCGGTTGGTTGCGGCTATGTAGAGCAACATTGGCTCCTTTGATAGTGGAGAGGCTAACACTGGTGCAGTGGCTAACATCTTCTTTAAGTGGGCAAAGGATTCATTGGCCTGCGGCGTCCAAACGAACTTATCCGACTTTTTCATGAGTTGATAGAGAGGCAATGCCTTTTCTCCCAACCGACACACAAACCGACATAACGATGCCAGGAAACCAGTGAACTTCTAGACATCATTAAGACACTTTGGCAGTTCCATTCGCTCAATGGCCTGGATTTTAGTTGGATTAACTTTGATACCTCGGTTGGAGACAAAAATCCGAGTAACTTTCCAGCCGGGACACCAAAGGTACATTTTTCTGGGTTAAGCTTCATCCGGAACCTTCTTAGGTTCGTGAATGTCTGCCTGATATCGTCAAGGAGCGTTTTGCTTTCCTTGGTCTTGATAACCACATCATCCACATACACTTGTACATTTTGACCAATTTGGTCGTGCAAACATTTTTGCATACATCTTTGGTACGTTGCCCCTGTATTACGTAAACCAAAGGGCATGGTGCGATAGAAATAAGCCTCATACGGGGTGATAAATGCAGTCTTTATTTGATCATCCGGATTCAGAGGTATCTGGTGGAAACCAGAATATGCATCAATGAATGACAATAGTTCACATCCAACAGTTGAGTCTATGACCTGATCTATTCTGGGCAGTGGAAATGGATCTTTTGGACACGCCTTATTCAGGTTCGTGTAATCGATACACATACGCCAAACCACTGCCACATTCGGATCATCTTTCTTCTTTTCCACCAGCACCGGATTAGACAGCCAATCCGGGTAAAGAACTTCCATGATAAATCCTGCAGCCAACAACCGAGCTATCTCATCTCCGATGACTTTCCTCCTATCTTCGGCAAAGCGGCGGAGAGGTTGCTTCACCGGCTTTGCTCCGGGTCTCACATTCAAAGAGTGCTCAGCCAACTCCCTTGGAACACCTTGCAAGTCCTGTGTGGACCAAGCAAAAATGTCCCGATTCTCATGGAGGAAGTTGACGAGCTCGCTTTCCTATTTGTCATTTAACCCGGCACCAATTGTTACGGTGCGCTCTGGGAACATATCATCAACAGGCACCTTCTTGGTATCTTTCGTGGCTTGGAATGAGACACTTCCATGCGGGTTACTCAGCGCCGGCATATACTGCTGCGCGGACTGAGCCAATGCCGCCACCTCTTGGATTTTCTTTTCTCTTGTGCAATCACAAGTGACTCGGCTAGGTTAGACCCGGCTGACACACACTCAATGGAACGTCGGAAATCTCTAGCAATGGTAATCACTCTGTTTAGCCCGGGCAACTTCATCTTCAAGTAACTGATGTGACAACTTGCCATGAACTTGTTCAGTGCTGGTCTTTCGAGTAACGCATGATACGCACTTTCTAAGTTCACCACTTCAAACTCCAAATTCTCGGTTTGGCAATTATCTCTCGTGCCGAACAAGACGTCAACCCGGACCTTGCCTATGGGCTCACAAGAAATGCCTGGCACAATACCATGGAAAGTTGTCCTTGTAGCCTAGAGCATGTTCTCCGAGATACCCAACTTGCGCATTGTATTCGCATACATGATGTTAATGCTACTGCCATTGTCAATCAGTACCTTTGAGAACCTCACATTGATGTTTGGCCCAATGAATGTCGGATCCAGCACTAACGCATATGAACCAGGACTTGACATAAGCTTGGGATGATCTTTGATGCTCCAGGTAATTTCCTGGTCCGACCAAGGCATATACCTCGTCACTGTTGGCATTACCGCATTCACCTCCATATGTCGGCGCTACAAGCTCTTTCTGTCTGTTTCTTCAGTGGTAAACACACAGTAACTCTGATGATGCTCTATGTACTCATTTCTCCCCTCATTTCCGGGGTACCTCTGATCCGGCTGATGGTGGTCTTCTACTTGATGCACTGCATCCCTTCTCTCATGGTTATCATACCTCGGCGGAGGGGGAGGCAACATTAGCTGTTGCGTGTTCGCTCCGGAGAGCAATTGCTGCCGGGGTAACTCCTGCTGAGGTTGATCATTCCGGGGTGTCTGAGCATTCCCCGAACCACCTTGTTCTATTTTACGCATCCACTCACATTTCCTTGTTGTATGACCCGCTGGGTTACTTGGATTTGCCGTGTGAAATTTACACGGCTGATCCAACATTTTACTCATAAGTATACCTCAGACGGTCCTTCTTTTCTTGCCATTGTTTATTTTGCTCTGGCGTCCATGTTTTCTTGCCATCATTTCTCGGTGTCCATTATTGCCCTCCAGTTTTCTGATGTTGACTGCCCCCTGCTCCGGGCTGATCTTGATTCACAGCAGCAACTTGTTGCGAACTGTACGGGTGATCCGGTCTGTCATCTCTTCTTTTACCTCTGTAATCATTCCTCCGGGATGATCCGGCTCCATCTCTCTGGTAGTACTCCTCATTAGACTTGTTTGACACGAGCCTGGGTTGAGTCGGATCACCCAAAGCATACGAATCGGCAATCCGGATCATCTCTGCCAATGTAGTTGGCATTTTTCTTTGCAACTTCTGCCACAGCTCGCTTGCATATCTGCACCCTTGCGCAGACCATGCTATGGCCTGTGACTCTATCACACCCTCACACGAGTTTCTCATGGTACACCACCGGGTTAAAAACTCACGGTCCGTCTCATTCAGTCTCTGCTTACACATAGCTAGGGTCTGTGGCCTATTTGGCCTCTGATACGTACTTGAGAAATTGCTGATAAACATTTCCTCAAAATCGATCCAGCAGTTGATACTTCCGGGCGGCAAATTGTTTAACCATACCCTCGCTGGCCCCTCCAACATCTGAGGTACCTATCTCATAGCCCATCTCAAGTTGCATGTAGCAATTTTCACAGCTGTAGCATAGTTTATCAACCAATCCTCCGGCTTAGTACTGTCGTCGTATGTCTTTGTGCCTCTGGGTAACTGGAAGTTAGGTACCGGCGGCTCCTTCATGATCCGGGGCCCAAAACACGCAGGACCCGGTGGACCTTGACATTCAATCTATTCTGACCTATACAGCCGATCCAGTTTTAATCTGGCATCATCAGGCATCAAATCCCTGTTTCCCAATCTTGACCCTATCACATGATAGTCTGGCCTTGGGTATCCTACGTTCACCATTTTCGAATCTCCATCATTATACCGATCCTGCTCTCGTGGAGCACCTCTCTGTTGCATACCTCAGCTGGCACTTTGCTCTTGCCTTGGTATATTCCGCTGCTGCGGTTGTCCTGCTCCTACCGAGTTTCGCTGTCCGGCATTGCCATTTATAGTATTTCTTTGACCGGCGTTGCCTTGGTCAAGGTTACCTCGGCCAGCTTCTCCTCGGCTCACACTTCGTCGATCATCATTTCTCTGCACTTCTTTTCCTTTCCCTGCCCTTGTGGGGTCATACGGGACGATCTGTTTGTTCCTCCTGGCCGAGGTTACTACCTCTTCTCTCCTAGGACCACCATGAGGAGACGATGCGGCTCCAGTGGATTTCTCCGGGTTACCTACCGCCGAATGTACGATCTTGGAGGCCCCAGCTCTTTCCGGGTTTTCCCTGAGCAATTCCTCGTTTTGCCTGTTCGTGATCCGAACCAACTCATTAACCCTATCTTGCTGTCTCTGACGGGCTTCACCCGTTAGTCCCTCTAACTCGGATGCAGTTGCATCTGCTGCCCTAAGGTTCTTTGCCGGGGTACTATACTTCGGCAGCCCCACGGACAAACAGTTCTCTGACTCCTCAATCCTAGTCTCTCCCTCTTTGTTCATTTCACTCATGAGGTTTCTCCCCTTTACTTTTACAGCATCAACTTTGTGTACTCACGCAGCATCATGTTCAACGACTGCTAAGCCGCGGCTATCTTTTTCGCACCCTCTAGTATTTTTTTGCCTAGTTTCCTCTAGCTCGGCCTGTGCCTGAGCCGGATCTACTGCTGTTGCTATAGGGTTTGCCAAGCTATCCATCGCTTCCCGCAACACATTCTCTGGCCTCTCTAGTGGAGGACCTCTACCTTTCCTCGGTGCCTTGGGCGTTGCTTCCGGATCTGGTGCCGGATCTTTGCTTGTGCCAGTGCTAGGCGCAGTCATCATCACCTCTGCGCGGTCCGGGAAGTGAGTGGTACGCGCCCTGCGAACCACGCTAAGGGATGGCTCGCCTGCCTCGACAACGTGCCGCGGATGAACGCATGACACATCCACAGCAACGTAGACCTTGTGTGTGCCGAGCTTGACGAAGAGGCCATTACGCAGAAGAGGGCATGTGCCGAAGCACCCGGCGTTGTCGCTGACGAAATCCAGCACTCCAAAGCGTTGAACGAGCCTAGAGACGATGCGTTCGCCGGTGCCGACGAGGTTTCCCGTCCGGATCTTGACCCCTGCTAGCGCTGCTAGCCCCATGGTGGGCGCCAACTGTCGTGGTGGTGTCACGGCAGATGCCATGGATAGGCTAAAGGTGGGGACTAAATGCACTAGGGGAATCCAGGGAGGGATAGATTCCACACACAGAAGATTCACCTTCACAAATTACAAGTGCTCCTAGAGCTGTATTGGGCAGAGGAGGAAGAAGGAACTCTCTTACTCTCGCCACTAGCTAGCCCTCAGAGCAATCTCTCTTGTATCAACCAGTAGAACCCAACCCGTTTCAGACCAACCCCTTCTACAGAGGCCCTAGCCCTCCTTATATAGGGGTGGCTAGGTCTCCACTTAGGGCATACGTGGAGGCATATTCTAGGGAATATGCCTCCTCCCAAAATAGTAAGCAGACTGGGTCACTTTTCCCCCGCGTCACCCATGCAGAGGCTACGTGAGCCTCTGTGGCGCCTGCGTCACCCGACATTGGCTTCATCACCTTTGTCGGCCATGCCTCGGTGGTCCGGCCTCTGTCTGCCTCGCTCACTCTCTGTGTACAGTTGCCACCTTTAACCAGCGAGATACCTTCCTTCTCTTACAAGCTTGATATAACCCGGATCCTACATAGTTGATCTGGCCACACCTGCTCCTGCATACAAGTTAGATATATTTTACCGACTTACGGCTTAAGTCGGTTGAGACCAAGTTAGGTGGACGTCCCCTGGTCCGGGTTACCCCGTGATTCGTCTTGCCTTGAGGTGACCCGGCCAGCATCCGCTTTGGCCTTGCCGAACCTCGGCTAACTCGGCCTTTATACCCCGGCGCGACCCTACCCGGGGGTATCCCCCCAACATGTTGGAATATATGGCTCTTGAGAAATGGGAAAATTTTCAGAGATGATCGGCCATCCTTTTCTAAATGGAAGACCCAGTTTATACATGACATGCTTCTACTACAGTATAGAATCAAAGCAAAGCACAAGGAACAGCTACTTGATTGGATTGGACAACTTCCGTTGTTTTTGTTTGCTTGTTTGATCTGTTTCCTTCTCACTCTGTATATATTCTTTGATGGGTTTGCAGCTCAACAAACCCTTTGTTGTATTTCCTGTAATTAGAACCTTTTGGTCTTTTTAATAATAAAATGTTGTGGGGCTATTGCCACACAGTTCTTGGTTAAAAAACGCTTCAAATTAGATTTTAATATTAATTAAACTAATTAATATGTGAATACATATTAAAAAATCCGATTCGACCCGAAACACCTTTCGGTTCCCTTTCTATATCCTTTGAACAACTTCGGAATTCTCGGAATGATTCCGGTCCTTTATTCCTTCTCCGAACAACTTCGGATCTCTCTGCGGAACAATTCTGGCTTTCTCTTTCTCTACTATGATTCCATCTTATGGATGATTGCTCTCATCATACCCTTAAGTGTATCCCCTCATGGCTCGGGAATGCTCTAGACATGATCTATATCAATGATCAACAGAGGGACCAGGGATGCCCATGTGACCCCTATGCATTCCTGATGACAATGTCATTTGAACCGGTAAATGTAGCATCCAATTTCCTTTTGTTGCTTGATACAACTTGTCCAAGATCCGATCATTGGTATCACATACCTTGTTCAATCTCGTTAACAACAAGTTTGATATTACATCCCCGTGATCGAGTCACATGTTGCAACATTTTATGGATGTAATCTCACCAAGTTGGCTGTATGTATCTTTACCCGTCATGTGGGTGAAAAAATCCCGGTCTTGTTGTCACATGTCATCTACTGTTCCTTTGGAATACCCAATATACACCATTATTGCCACAGTATTACCAGATGACGTCTAATGCAGTCAAAGCAGCCTCAAGAAATAGTGAGTAATATGAACTCACGGTCTAAGGAAAAGGAGTCTAGATTTAGTTGTTGCAACAATGAACTATATGACTTGATCATGTTGCAATTCTTCGAGGAATGTCCATCACATCATTCACCAATGATATGACCTCGTTGTCAATTGGCATAAATGCCCATGATCTTGAAACCCAGATCATCCTCATGACCAACGAACTAGTATGAATAGAGGCTACTAGGGACTTGTTTGTTTCATACCACACTTGTACCAATGTTTCTACTTGATACAGTTATAGCACAATATGAAACTATTATAAACTAATTGAGATATGAGAATAAAACCTATTTATTATTTGCCTCTAGGGCATATCTCCTTCATGTTCTTCCTGGCAAAGTTATCACTTTGCACAAAGGTAGAAGCATAAGGAGGTCCTTGAGCAAAGCTCTTGCTTTTCTTATTTTTCTTGTTCTTCTTCTTCTTGGGCCTAGGAGTGTACCCAATACCCTTCTTGTCAACTTGCCATTTTGCAAGTTGATCTTTCAATTCCTTGTTTTCCTCAACAAGATTCACATGCTTGCAACAAGGGTTAGAAGAACAAGGCAAATGTATAATAGGCATAGCGGAAGTCTTTGATTGTTCATTGTTCAATTGAGTTTGAAGCCACTCATGATCCTAAAAAAGACTTGATAATTTACTCTCCAAGGCATGATGTTCCTCTTTGAGTTTCTCAAAGTCCTTTAGGCATTCATGACTAACACCAAACTCAACCTTTCATTTTAAGGTTATTCAATGAAGCAAGAGCATGATCTCGATATTTGACAAGTTGTGACATGAGGAGAATTATGATCATCTACAAGCTTAGCAACACTCTCCTCAAGATTTATTCTCATGTTATGTTCATCTTCAAGCGATTGTGATAGAGAGGCAATTTCATCGGTGGCCTCTCTTTCATTTTTACCTAGCATGTCAATTAGATCTTCCTTCTCATCTAGCATTTCCCTAGCATGGTCAAGGATGTTTACAAGAGTTTCAAAGAACATTCTAGTATCATCATATAGATGCTCCATGGATTTATATATGCTTACCATCTCTTTCTTAACCTCTAGACCATCTAGATAATGCAAAGGAAGTTCATTTGAGGGAGACTTGGAAGTGGGTGTTACCTTGGTGGCCTTAACCATGAGACACTTTTGGTTGCGGTTGGTGATGTTCTTGTTTGGTGAGTCAAAGAGAGACACTCGTGGTGTAGAGGATGTAGCAATAGCGGCAACTCCCATGATCTCTCCACCTTGACCTTCACTTTCATCATCATCATCATCATCATCCGCACCCGAGAAGTACTCTTCATGGACCACCATAGCCCTCTCCTTGTTTGGAGGGTTCTTGTTTGGAAGTTCTTGTTCAAGGGGTGAGGAGGTCTTGGCTTGCTCTTGCAAACGAGACGACCTCCATTGTCCTCCCTATTCTTGAAGGGGCATTGTGCCACGAAGTGACTCTTGTCGTTCCAATTGTAGCAAGTTCTTTCCTTTGATGCCTTCATGGTTGAGTTGAACCTTGAGTTGTCCCTTGACCTTGATCTCATGCCTGGCTTGTTCCAAAAGGCTCTTGATGAAAGAGCCAAATGCTCATTGAAGGCGTACTTGATGTCCTCTTGAGACCACTCACAAGTGTCTTCCTCTTCATCAACGTCCACCACTTGGGCCTTCAAGGCTAGATTCACCTTTTGAGACCCATAGGCACGAGCACGAGTAGATTACGCATTATTCTTGGCAATAGGCATGGAAATAACTTCACTCAACACATCTTGAGAGGACATGATGTGGTAGTTGCTTCTCTCCTTGATAGAGTTGAGTTTTTGCTCCTCAAAGGGAAGAAGGGCTTGAACAAACTTCCTCTTCATGAACTTGTCATCAACATAGGTAGCACCACGATCCCTCATAGTGCAACAAAGAACCTTGAGCCGATGATACATGTCTTCGGGAGTCCCATCATCTTGCATTGCAAAGCCATCAGACTCATTGTTAACTTCATCAAACTCGGAGCTTTGAATGCTAGCATTCTCGACATACAACTCAGTGAGATGGTTCCAAGCTCCTTTGGCAGTGGATAATTGGTGGATGTGAGCAAAGTACTTGGGAGTCAATGCCTTTTGAATCATGCCCAAAGCTGTAGCATTGAGTTGCTTGTCCACGACCTCGGCTCGGGTCAACTTCTTTGCATCATATGGGGAGAATCCTTCTTCCACAATCCTCATCAATTCAATAGAAGAGATGGAAATGTGAGATTGCATTAGATATTGCCAATTGGCGAAGTTTGAAGTATCTAACATGGGAGGTGCTCCTTGAGGTATGATATGCGTCATGGGAATAGGTGGGTCTGGAGTATACTTCGAAGGTGGTGGCACCATCGAGTAATCCGTTCCCTCCTCTCCCTCTTTGGAGGAGGAGTCACCTAGCACCTCGGTGCTCTTGCTTGGGGGCTTGGTGGTTTGAGCCACAAAGCCTAAGCCCAAGTGTTTAGGGGCAGCCGCGAGATTCACCCCGGGGGGATGACCACTTGCACGGGAGCGGGAGGGGCCTCGAAGGTTTGGGATGCATCATGAGGAGTGGCTACCATGGGGTTAGGCTTGAGGGATTGCAAGAGTGTCATAATTTCCTCAAACTTGGTCATCATGGATGTCTCCAATCGATTGAGGTCATCCATGGAGGCTAAGTTCTTGGTGGTTGCACCCGCACTCCCCTCTTCATCGGCCATTGTCTCTTAGGCGGCTAAGCCCGAAGTAAGAGTCGAGGCCCTGATACCAATTGAAAGGCCCAACTTTGGTCGAATAGAGGGGTGCATAGGATACTACCAATTTTTATTCTTTTCTTGCAATTTTAGTCTTTGCACAAAGTAAAGTTCACTAGAGATTCTAGTAGATGGACAACCTATGTGGCAAATGATGCAATAAGTAAACAAGACGGTAAATGCAAGAAGTAAAGGAGAGGAGCGGATAAACCGGCGAGGGGACACAGAGATGTAATTCTCGTAGTTCACTTCCAAGGAAGCTACGTCTATGTTGGAGAGGTGTCAGGACCACACAAGGTCACCCGAGTGCCACAAAGGCCTCACCTTGTTCTCCGGTGAGCACCACCACGAAGGCGGCCTCACAATCCACTAACCGATGACCTTGAAGGCGCCAACCGAAACCTTTATAACAAGGTTGAGGGGAGACTCCACAACTCAATTGGAAGCCCTCAATGACACCACAAATCTTCACAACAATTGCCATAGCTCCGGAGATGCCCTACACCGTCTAGGGTTCCAAGAACCCAAGAGAACAAGATCCACGAAGGATGAGTGGGGGAAATCACGATTCCTTTGGTGGAAGTGTAGATCTAGGTCACCTCCCCAATCCTCAAAAGATCAAGAGGTTTAAGTGGGAGGGAGAGAGATCTAGGCAAGTCAAGCCCTTGTATTAATGGAGGAGAGAAAAAACGAAGAGATAAATGGAGAGGAGTAAGAAGAGGGCCTTAAATAGGCCTCTTCCAAATAGGCAGTTTTTGTGCCTCCACGACACCACCGGTATTACAAGTGGCGGGCCGGTAGTTCCGCCGAGCGGCTCCCAGCTGTCCAAAGATGCTCCATGGAACGGTCGGATTGACCATTCAGCGGGCCCCACGAACTGACCGGAACTACCGATCCTAGTTCCGATCAAAGTACCGATAAATAGTCACATTGATACAGAGTAGTGTCTGAACTGATTTACTAGTTACCGGAAATTCGAGCGGAACTGGGGTCGCTAGGACCTGAGCGGTACTACCGGCAGGGAGCGGTACTATCGCTCAAAGGAACTGGGGCTGGTCAGCGCTGGCCGGAAGTTCCAGTCCAATCGAACCAAAACTTCTGGCCGGTACTACCGGGGCTAATTCCAACACTAATTCCGTCAAATAGGCACATCGATACAGAAGTATTGCTGAATCGATTTCGTGTTTACAAAAATTAGGATCGGAACAGCGGCCATAAGTACCACTCGATCAGCTCCCCAAAAAACCTTTGGAGGTACTACCAACGCCTGGCCGGTACTACCGGTCAGGGCAGAAGCCACTCAACCTCCTCAAGGGATCTCTCTCTCGCAGAAAACTGGGAAGGCTGTGGATGTGCTGATAAGGTATGTGCATGAAATAGTGATTTCCCACAACCTTCCAAGGTGTACCCTCTCTTGATAGTACGTTAGCCTATAACAAAGGTAAGAGAAAGTGCAAATAATGGCCACCATCTTGAAGCTCCTTCTAGAGAGAAGTCTACCAACTAAACCGTCCGTAGATAAAACACGCAACTTAGGCACACGGTTAAACCACAAATGAAGTTGTCAATAACACCAAAATACATGGAGAAAACAATATCCTTTCACTTGTGTTTTATCTTAAGCATAAAACTCTTCAATCTCGAGGACTCATATGTGGAGGAGGAGTTGTGACCGTTCTTGCACGCGCACTTCACATCAACCTAGGTAACATCCAACCGTTGACTGGAGGTAACCATCTCGGTCCATCTACTCTAAGAGCATGTGGTATGATTTCTAAAAATCATGATAGATATTTCTTCAATATACATGGAGTGGATCACTTGATTCCCGCTCCTTTGCCTAACGGTTTATTCTCTATCGAGGATGGACGTTTGCGTTATGACGCGCAGGTCGAAGCTAGTTTACCCCAACAAGAAATACCTGTGGGAGGAGGAGAAGATGAAGAAGTAGAATAAGAAGGACCCAAACATGATGTGCAGCCACCAAACTACTACACCACCTATGAAGATATCTATGCACTGAAGGAAATATCCACACCATGAACAACCTCTCCATCAACCTTCGAGATGCCGCTGCAAGCCTCGCCACCTAGTTCCATGATTGGAGCAACCAATGGAACGTGGGAGATTGTCCACCACCACAACAATGAACAACAAAGGGGCTTGCAAAAGCCTAAGCTTGGGAATGTGTTCCCCTAGTAGATTCATTTGTGTAATAACGAGGTTATACTCTAGCTCCTTGTGAGCTTTGAAACACTCATGTTGGCCTGTTCCAACACTTTGCTTTTTCCTTTGCTTTTTAAATTTGCTTTCATTTTAGTTTATTTGTTT
This sequence comes from Avena eriantha, assembly GCA_910589775.1. Taxonomy (NCBI): domain Eukaryota; kingdom Viridiplantae; phylum Streptophyta; class Magnoliopsida; order Poales; family Poaceae; genus Avena; species Avena eriantha. Next base: position 284,679,272 of record OU342744.1, on the reverse strand, counting down.
TCTTTTTTTATTTTAGCCCTTGCTTGGTCACAAGTTCTTTTCTATTCTTTAATCCCTATCCTCAAAAATACAAAAAGATTTTTCCGTTTATCCTTTTTTCGTAAACGTGGATTCATACTTTGCCTCTTTGCTTTAATATCATTTCGAGAGTAATCGTGTTTGAGTTTTGAAGGAACACATCCCTATAAGGAAGAGGATTAGGAAGTTACTTATGAGAGGTATGTCTTATGTCTCCCACTTATGAAGTTTGAATTGTTTATCTTAGTTGGTTGATTTGCTAAGATGCATGCTAGTGGGAAGTAATTTAATATGGTTAGAGTAAGGCTTTTTATTAGTATGATGATTAGTTGTTGAAGCTCTTGCTCTAGCTGTTTTAGTTAACCGAGTCTTGTCTTGAGAGTATACCCTTGATTATACTTAACCCCGTAGATATTTTGACAGTCTCGACAACATTCATGAAAGGAATTGTTTGATTGAAACAAAGTCTAGTGGTAATTGTGACGCATGCCAAAGCTAACCTTATGGATCAAACCGCGGTTCTAGCTCAAAATAAGAGAAACAGATGCAAGAAACTTTGTTCTATGTATCTGACGCACACCTTTGGGATGCCAACAACTCCGCTAGCTTTTGAACGATCTATGGTATAACCCCGGATTTTGGCTATGAGTTGATGACATGATTGGCATCTGTGTCAATGTATGGGCAAAAGTATTGGTACTCTCAAAGGTTGTGCAAATACCAGCAAAAATAAACAAACAACAATCCATGAAAAATGAAATGAAAAAGAAAGAAAGAAAAAAGATATCTATGAGGATCCACATAACAAGTCCTTGGCATGGTATCATTACTACTTTACGAATTTTTCTTGAAAGACAATAATTGGATTAGAAGTGTTTTAGATTGACTTGATCTATTGATGTGGGTGTAAATAAGACACTTCATTGTTATACTACTTGGGACATGAAACTCTCTTACGCAATTATGCTATTTAAACATCTTAGTGTTCCTTGGCAAGCTAAGAGTTAATTAGAGGAATTGGATTGATTGCAACACTTCTAGTTATTTATATTAAACTTTACTTTGATTATCTTGACTTATAGAAGCTTGTACAGTATTCTTATCATCTCTCTAACTTTGATAAGCTTTGCAAACGAATGAAGTGTTGAGTACATACGACTACTGACTGTAAGTGAACTCTTATTCTCGTTGTTTCAAGTTTAAACGCTGAATTCCTTATAGTTCTTTTGGTTCTTCTTGCTCAAGGACGATCAAGGTTTGAGCTTTGGGGAAGTTGATGGCTCCAATTTTTCCCATCTTCCACTTTGTTTAAATGTTGTTTTTGGTGAAGCAATTGCCAAATAAACTCTCAACCTTGCCACTAATGACTAATAATTGCAAAGATATGCAAATCCCTTTTTTGATTTATGGTGTGCTGGAAATCACTGCTTTTAAAGCGAAATAAGGAGTCATAATGAAGGATTTTGAGGAAGTACACACGGCCAAGTAATTGGAGAAGCCAACCAGGGCGTCAGCGCGCTTAACGACCAATGGTATGGGCATGGTCTGCCCGTACCGCCCGCCCGTACCAGATGGCGACGGCTTCATCTCGTCAAACCCTACAACTTTCATGAAGACGCCTATATATTTTGAGGCTCCAGTCGCCGGCCAGAGAGCCGCCATTCTCAGATTGCATCACAACACCCCCAAAGGAGATCCACACCATTATTCATCCATAGTTCATTCATTGTTCATCACTTCCACCAACCATCCCTCCACTAGCCATATCCATTGCTTTGTACTTTTAGATCTCCTTGTGATTTGGTGACCATTGTAAGAATATTTGGTTTCAATCTAAGTATTTGCATGATGTTTTCTATCTCCGATCTATTTGTTATGAGTGAGTAGTCCTCACGGGTTGTGGGTTGGAGAGAAACCTCGCAGCAATTATGTCCATCTAGATCTTGGGAGAATTGTATTTTGTTTGGATTTGTGATTTGTATCTTTTGTTTCTTAATCTCTCACCTCGATCTATGGACTTGTAGGTACCCAAGATCCCATAGATTGATAAAGGCTTGAGGTGACATACTTGGCTAGCAGCGATCTCATAGGAAACTCAGTGACAGAAAGGGAAGTACGGTCTTCGCTTAGCGCCCCATTCAGGATCAACAACAACATCACCACTTAAAGCTTTAATATGTGTTTACACTTAATAATCGTTTGCAACCCGTGGCTTTGGTGTGTTCTTGGTTGGATTAAAAGTCTAGTGTTATGCCCACTGGATCACGAGGCCTCTAGAATATTAGGATGTGTTGCCCACAAAAGTTTATCTCAATACAAAACACTATATATGACTATGCTTATTATTATCTTTCATCCCATTTGATGTGCAGATGCAGGTGGACCTTCAACCCTGGCCTATCTCCATCCATTGATTCAAACCCTTTATAAAGTAAACTAGATTGGTCCGGTCAACTAAGGTAAAACGAACAAACAAAGTCTTGTAGATGTGTCCTTTCTTATTACCTTTTAGCAGTGCTTTCCAAGGTTCGATTAAAACTAGTTCTTCTAGGGAAAAAGCTATTATACTACATCCATGAATCCGGATCGAAGGTATCACTTTCCATCATCGTGGTCATGGTGAATGAAGAAGTTCAAAGAAGAGGCTTCCCCATGGATTTTGGGAGCAATTTGCAAGTCTTCATCAAGCGAGCACGAGCAAACACAATCAAGAAGGGTGTTCCATCTTGAAGAAGACAAGATCATGTACATCAAGCCCAATTGGAATGCTCAAGGCAAAGGTATGATCTTGATAAGTTCTTTATTTTACCGGTCTCTTATTTGTTGGGAGACCAGATTTGGGATAGATAGCCATACTATCAAGAGGGGATATCGAGTGGGTATCTCGATCGTATCTTTCAGAGAGAGCTCAGACCTTTGCACACATAACATCATGTTTCTTGGTTTTTGTTTGTATCATGTCCATGTGAGGATTTATATCTTGTGGTTATCTTTATAACAAGCTCTAGTTCATCAAAAACGGATTTCCCTTAAATATCTTTTTGTGTTTTTGATCTTGCAGGTTTTCTGGCTCCACACCTTGGGATATGGATCGAAGGATATGGTTGAGGATGACTACAATCAGATGCCAGATGCTCGTAACCCAACCTCTACTCATACTGACCTTGACAAGGATTCTATGATTGGTGATACAATAGGAAGAGTGGGGGTAATGGTCAACCAGTTTGAACCGGTAGCACCTACTAGCCCTAATCAAGTTAGGGCTCCGAAGAGAAATAAAACTGGCGATGTTGTGAATGTCAATGAAAATGCAGGATCGACGGGCTCCCTCGAGGAGTACCGTTGGGCCGAATGATGACATTGGACTGAACTATCGGGGTTTGGGGAATGACCTAGCAGTTCGAGCGCTTTTGGATGTCCAAAGGCGATGCAACCCCGATGTGTTGTTTTTGTCAGAGACACACCTAGAAAGTTATCCGGTAGACTGTTTACGTAGGAGTTTGAAGATGGATTTTAAAATAGTTCAACCGATCAGTGGTCGTAGTGGTGGTGTTGCTAAGTTTTGGAAAAGAGAATTGACTATCCAGCAGCTTTATGCAGATTCTAAATACATTGATGTTCGAGTGGTCGAGAACCTAGAGAAGACCTGGAGGTCGACTAGAATTTATGGAGAACCAAGATGGAAGGATAAATATAAAACTTGGGATAATATTCGTGATCTAAATAACCATCATGATCTCCCTTGGGCCATTATTGGGTACTTCAATGAAATATTATATTCGCATGAGAAAGAAGGGGTAATCTGAGGCCACAATCGTATATGGGATGTTCCCGGGATGTTCTTTGGGATGTTCTTTGGGAGTGTGCACTCACTGATCTCGGTTTTGTAGGAGAACCTTTTACCTGGAAAAGGGGAAGAATAAGAGAACTCCTTGATCGAGTGGTCGTAAACAACTCGCTCGGAGAACTTTGTTTCTGTAGGTTGAAGTTCAACATATGGAGTTTTATCGAACTGATCATTGACCGATTTTTCTGGACATGGAGCCTCCTATTGTCTAGAACCGAGGCAGTCGGCCCCGTCGTTTTGAAGCCAAGTGGATGCAGGAAAAATAATTCTGAGAGGTTGTTGAGAAGGCATGGGACGGTGCTAATGCTAAGATTATCAATGGTGGTGTCATGGCCAAACTTAATCACATGCATATAACCCTCCATGACTGGGATCGGCGCATCCTAAAGAGGCCCAAGGAGTGACTTCAGAAATCCTAGAGGGAGCTAGACAAGGCTATGAATGGGTCAATGAATATACTACAAATGAAGAAAAGGCTAAGGAGTTGGCTGATCTAATTGAAATGCTTTTAGAACAGGAGGAAATTCAATGGTTGCAGTGGTCACATGCTAATTGGTTGAGACAAGGGGATATAAACACTGCATTCTTCCATCAGTTTCCCTAAGCGCATCGCATGCGAAATTTAATTAAAAAACTAAGAGATGGTAATAATGACTGAATAGAACTATAGAAGGTACGAATGCGCTTAAACCTCTCATTCTTCATTACTTTACTAACTTGTTCACTTCCAAAGTGCAAGCCATAGGTCCAATAATTCTTGATAAGGTGCAGCCGAAGGTTTCTCATGAAATGAATGCCAGAATATTGGCTCCGTTTACTACGAAGGATGTGAGGAAAGGTGCTTTCAGCATTGGGGACTTTAAGGCATGTGGGCTGGATGGACTACATGCAGTGTTTTATAAAAAACTGGGACATTTGTGGTGAGGAGATCACTAACTAAATTCTTCAAGCTATAACCTCTGGTGTTATACCTGATGGATGGAATGATACTACAGTGGTTCTCATCCCTAAGGTAGATAGTCTAGAGTCTATTACTCAGTTTCGGCCTATTAGTCTATGTAATGTGATCTACAAGATTATCTCCAAAATGTTGGATGTCCGTTTAAAGTCTATTCTCACTGAAGTAATATCTCCAACACAAAGTGCATTTGACAATGTTCTCGTGGCCTATGAATGTGTGCATTCCATAAAAATAAGAGATCAGGTAACTTCGGGACCTGTGAAGTAAAATTAGACATGCATAAAGCTTATGATAGAGTGGAGTGGGTTCTTTCTAGAGAGTATGATGAGAACGCTTGGTTTTCATGATAGATGGATTGGGTTGATGATGGCTTGTGTTAGCTCTGTGAAATATCAGGTGTGATTTAATTCCAAAGAAACAGAGATGTTCTTTCCCACTAGGGGGCTTCGGCAAGGGGATTCTCTCTCCCCATATTTGTTCCTTTTATGTGCAGAAGGTTTATCTAGTTTATTGTTGCATGGAGAATAAATTGGTGGCATTGATGGGATTAGGGTATGCAGAAATGCACCGTCAGTTTCACATTTATTATTTGCTGATGATTCCTTGATTCTCATGAAGGCGGATTTCAATAATGCAACTTCCTTACAACAAGTTCTTGATACCTATTGTGTAAATTCGGGACAACTCGTGAGTTTGGGTAAGTCAAGTATATTTTCCCCTAACACACACGTGTTGGTGCGTGCAGATATTTGTGAAGTTCTACATATTGATATAGAAGCTCTTTCTGATAAATATCTGGGTCTACCCGCTCTAGTAGGGGCTGATTGAAGTCATTGTTTCATCCATATTATTTAGAGGATCATACAACGGATTAATGGATGGAAGGAAAAACTCTTATATATAGGGGTAAGAACTACTTCTAAAAGTAGTAGTTCGAGCTATATATGTCATTTTTTAATCCCTATTAGAGTTTCTAAAAGGATGACTGGTGCTATAGCGAAATTCTGGTGGGAGATGAAGAAAATAGTAAGAAGATGCATTGGTATGCATGGTGGAATCTTTGTTATCCCAAAAATTAAGGAGGTATGGGGTTCCAGGATTTTCATTCTTTCAATCTAGAAATGCTAGCTAAACAAGCTTGGAGACTTATCGATAACCCATACTCTCTATGTGCTCATGTTCTTCGTGCAAAATACTATCCATGTGGTGATATTCTTAAGGCCAACCCAAAGAAGGGGGCATCCTTCACTTGGTAGAGCATCTTAGCAGGTTTAACTACTCTTAAAAGAGGTTATATTTGGAGGGTAGGAAATGGAGGGTGACATAGGTATGATTACTCGGGTACCTATGATTTGCTACCTAGGGCCTACGAAAAGGCTTACGGCCCATGAAGAATCAAGATAAAGATCCAAAGGAGCAACCGACACAGATTATAGTTGTATTAGGAAAGAGGAACAAAGACCGGCATCGAGTTGGTATTGTAATCGTGTAACCTATCTACATACAGCTTTGAGATCCGACCTATTATATATAGGGCGGGAGAAGCCTAGGAAAAGTAACGAACAATCCTCGAGCGAGTTGTAACAGAGTGATTCTTCTTAATATTCGGGCGACTTTGATTCCATTGTTTCCTGACATCCGACAAAATCCCCAGCGTTCTATTTTCCACAAAACCCTAAGTCATTCTTCATGGACATTTTCGAGATCACCCCTCGTCAATTGGCGCCTTCTGTGGGAAACTTGAACGCTGGAACCATGGATTTGGCAGAATTCTCTCTTCCAAGCAGCAACCCAACGAAAGCAGATCCACACCCTCCCACCCCTATGATAGTACCCGCTGATTTAAATAACGGATCTGATCTGATTATTCTAAGCTTCCACTTCCAAGTTGAAAACCCCTAGGAGCCACACCCTTCGGCCCTGATCACATTAGAACTATCGGTGGAACAAACTACGCTTACGGCGGTTCCAGCATTATCTGTCGGGTCCTCCATGGAGATCACAGTGGAAATCTAAGCATCCGACGGAAACAAGCAAGATGAGACGGATCTAGGGGACCTTGATGGTCTTTACGACAATCTCTCCTTCAGATCAGATCCCCCACTAACTGCACCACACGGAACAAGCCCAGCAAACTCTGAACCCGAGGAAAGCAATGAAAGCATCGACTTTGGAATAAGGATGGCAGAAATCTATGGACTTCACTGATACACCCGACAGTGTCTCACCCAATTCGGATGACGACACCACAAGTCCATATATTGTAGCATCCCAATTGTCTAACAATGGTAATGCTACTTGGTCTAGTAATATAATGGCTACTTCCTATATACAATTGTTGCATCATAATTATATCATGCTCATGTCATCATGCCACCTTGCATTTGAGCATCATATAAAACCCTTTTTCTTTGGTTCTTCTCTCATATGCATTATTAATTGTATTTGCCTCTTGATATTGTATTTGGTTGTTGATATATTGTTTCATGCCCAAGTTGAGTTGGGGGCATATCTTTTATTCAACTCCATCACCTTTCTTTTCACCACCTTATAATTCCACCATCCTAATTACCCATGGGCTTGTATTTTTCCTTTGATATTTATTCTAGCTCATGTGGGTGGGATGGATCAAAATATATTTTCTTTAGTTTGGCTCTACTCCATATTTTGGGGAATGCATGTAGATAATGCCATGTTGTATTAGTATAGTTTTCACAAATTAACACATGGAATTTATTGCACATGCATGGGCCATGCAAGCACCACCACATTCTGTTATTTTGGATTTTACTTGGATCTTTGGGTGGTTTATCTCTTTTGAGCTTCTCTTTTCTCTCAAACTTTTCCACCTTGTTGGGTTGATCTTGCCATGTGCCCATCAAGCCTCTCTCACATGTGGAATGCCATGCCTGATCATGTGAGGTATCTTCCTCACCTTTTCTCCTTTACACATGATCTTGCCACATTAAAGAAAACCCTACACCACCTCTCCTCTGTTCTCAATCTCCATGCCACCCTCTTCTTCCACCCCCTCTATCAAAACCCTAATATGAAACTAAACCCTAACCCCTTTTTCTAACATCTCTCTCTCTCTAAACCTAGCTCTAGTCTAAAACCTACTTTATCCTAACATTCACCTCTCTCTCTTTCTCCCTCTCTCTACCATGCTGCCCCCACCCCACTAGCTCTCTCTCTCTCTTCCTTGCCGAGGCTACCCCTCCATGCCATCCTAAAACCCTAACCAGAGCCTCCCTCTCTCCTTTCCTTTCTCTTTCCCTGCCGTGCTAGCCCTAGCCCGCGCCTGTCCCTCCTTGTCCCCACCTGGCAGCTTACCTGCCCCTGCCCTGGCTGCTCACTTCGAGCACGTGAGCGAGGAGGAGGAAAAGTGGACGAAGCCACTTTATCTCTACCCCGAGCCCCACGGCCTCTCCTCCCTCCCTCTCGCTTTTACCTCCTTTCTCATGCTTCCTGGCCTCGCCCAGATCCATCCCTAGGGCCTTGCCCTCCCTTCTTCTTCTTCACCGACGTCGTCTCCTCTCTCGCCGGTTACCGCCAGTACAACCGCCGCTTCCTCGTTCTAGCCGACGTGGGTGACGTGGAGGTGGTCGAGGAGGCCGAGGAGGTTCCTCTGCTTCGCCCCGTACACGCCAGCGAGGAGGAGGAGCCCCACTTCTGCCACAGTACCGCGACGCCGCCGAAACCCTAACTCCGGCCAGCCGCCTGCTACGTCGATGATCGACCGCTCCTCTGCCCGAAACACCACTGCCAGCAGCTTCGCGGTAAGCCAAACTCCCTCCCAGACATCCTCACCGTCGTCGCCGTTGCCTGGTCGCGCCGTGTGTTCCGTCGGGCACTCTCGGTGCGTCGCCGAGCGCGGGCGTCTGCACGCCTCCGCGACGCGAACCACTCATCTAGCCGTCCTCCCCTGACCTGTCAGCAATCCCCGCCTACCGCAGTGGCCACCGCCCCCCAGCGCGAGCCCCAGGTCCCCGGTTCGATCCCCGCCCCGCCACGGCCGCGCGCGGATCTGGCCGCCACACCGTGGAGAAGATCCACAGTACGCGGCCCCCTTTTTACATTTACCCCCTGCTTCTTTCGTCGCCTCAACCCGCGGTACGCGCGAGCCCACCTGCCAGCCGCTGTGTAAATTTTACAAAAACGCCCCCGAAGTTTTGTACACTCAACCCGCGCTCCAGCATGACCCCACCTGTCAGCCCCTGCGGTTTCCCGCTACTGGCACGTGGGCCCCGAACCACCGGACCCACCTGTCACCCGAAGTGGCTAGGTAGCGCCGCGGTGAGAAAAACCTTTTCGGCACGCGTGTGCCCCAGTCAACAGTGGCCCACCCGTCAGTGACTTGGGCTAGAATTTTCTGGGTGTAAAAAGTCCTGGCGAATTTCTGTTTAAATAAAAATGATTTCAGTAAATGTTTAAATTCAAAATCAAATCTGTTTTAAATAACTTTAATATTACAAATCCAAATAATACAAATGATATATGTTTTTGAATCAAAAAAATGTCAGGAATTCAAATATGCTATTCAAAATAATGTTTGCACACTTTAAATTTTCGAGATGATTAAAATTACAAATAAAATGCCCTTTTCTTAATAAATCAATAACTTTAAATCTATAACTCCAAATTGGACAAATAATATGTCTAAATCGATCAGCGCGACGAGCCCGTTCTATCTATGCATTCCTTGTTCTGATTTAAAGCATGCATTATTACCAATCAGAACTGTTTATGACAATAAAACTTGGCTAAATAATTAATAAAATGCTTTATTCTTGTACCCCACACCTCACCCTTGCCATGCTACTTTAATGCCATGTAAATTGTGCATCATTCATCATGGCATGCTTGTTTGCTTGTCGCATTTTAATTCCTATGTTTGTACACTTTATTTATGTTGGCCCTTGTTTGTTTGGTTCTTCTTCGAATAGACGCCCAGCAGGAGAATTACCAGGAATCACAGGAGTACTACCCAGATCCATCTCTCGCTTCAACTGAGCTGCCAGGCAAGCACTACAACATGCTTGCATACATATAGTACCTATTGCTTCTATCTTATTCTTGCATCATTGAGTCGCGATTGCATTAAATTGAATCCCAAGTACTGCATAGCCTTTACTTTTAAACCCCACTGAAGCTTGTTCCTCCATCCCATGAGCCATTACTACAGGAGTTGTTTGAGCCATGCGAGTCGTAGAAAAGCATGTGTAGGGTATGTGAGTGTCTGATGAATAATGAGGTACCTAAACAACATAACCTGAGTAGTAATGGGATAACTAATGAAAGAGGCACCGGTGAGCAATATCTGCTATTTGATTTTTCATGCTCACTTGTGTCCCGTAGGACCCCGAGTACTTGATTCCTGTTCCTTGACTATTCGCACTATCCACATCCGGGAGGCCTTATGGACCCCCCTGAGCCAGATCTTGATTCATTCTTATTTCTTGGGGCCACAGTTAGTTTGGGATTTACTACTATCATGTACTTATGCCATGTTACTGCTTTATTTAAGATTTTGCGAGGAGCACCTGTACTGTTTTGGATCACGCCACGTTTTTGCGGTATCGATAAGCCCAGTCACATTTTCGGGTTCCCAGTCGTTTACAGCCATCGTCGCAAACCCTGGGTCCGTCTCGGAGCCGGCCAACTTCGTTGCGGGTAGCTTATTGGGGTGGCCCCCTGAAATATTTCTGAATCCTGTGATTTCTTTGTCGTGAATGCCTCGTTGGGTATTGAGTTGGTTTTTCCGAGGTTGATCGAGTGTGTGTTGCTATTCGTGCACCCCTGCATGGTAAATCTTTCTGAAAGCAGTGTCCGCGGTTATGGACGACTTGGAGCACAGTTTCTCAATCATAGACAAGTATAACTAAAGTACCGCTTTTAATTTGACTAAGTACTTGACTAGTAAATAGTGCAATACTCATGGAATGGTTAATAAAACTACCAACAGATGGGGGTTGTTCGTCCGCTTCCTCGTTGGTAAGCGAGGAGGAGGATGGATTTGTTAATTATACTGTTATAACTGTTGTTCTTAATTCACGGACTTTCGTCTATCATTGGTTAGGCGGATGGTTAGCTAGTATCTATAGACTTGTTAGATATTATCTTTCGCTGCAATTGCGTCACCCCAGGTTGTGTCCCCTTTAGTGGCATAAATACTTGCTGAGTACCCCAAGGGTCTCACATGATAAATTGTTTGATTCAGATGAACAGGTGTACCCGCAAGATGGATACTGGGTGGAGGCGACAGATGATGTTGGCAACGATCACTCGGTGTAGGGATTCCGGGAACGGGGATCCGTGAGATCTGTGGGCGAGATGTGTCTATTTATGTGGCATCTTATGCTGATTTGCTTCTTATCCGTACTCGGATCTTGTTTTCCGCTTCCGCCTGATACTCTGATGTTTGGTGTATGAGGAGCTATCCTAAAATATTATCTCTATCTAGGATATTTGAATCTTGCCGTATGGCGTTGCAATATTTATATTTCTTTTAGATGGAGTGGCGCTGAGATGGCTTGCATACATACTCACTTGTGTATGTAGTTGATCCCTTCGCCTGCCGATTACGCCGCTCGTTCTTGTCCCGATGTTCTGAAAGTGATTAGGACGGCCGAAAGGTCTACCGTGAGTGGCCCTGGGCCCCACCGTACTATTTTAACCACTTTCGCTCATCTAGACATGTAACTAAGAGCGTAATTCGCCGAGGTAGTTACATATATTACCCAGCACCAAGTATGCATGATCATCGACGACGCATCGACTCAGCAAGACTCCAACGGTAATCCTATTTTTAACCCTGATGATATCCTATCAAGCGACAATGCAGGAAACCATGGAAACGAAGGAAATCGCAAAAAAGGGGAAGACCCAGCAAACAACCGCGTAACCCTAGGAGGAGGAGAGCCACACGGAGGAGACATGCAAACTCTTCGGCTGCTAGCCGAAGCATGGGAAAAGGCAAGAGCAGCAATTTCGGGTGCAATTCCCATGACAGCTGACGCCACGCTTGAAGATCTACTAGCATACCAATATTTGCTCCATCACAAAAAAAGAGACATGCGAAGGATGCAGAGGCAGCTCGACAAAAGAAAAAGACTTGTCGACGAATCCAGCCTACGACGGGCCCATCTAAGCTGTACCCGAGGATCAGGGAGCATAACAGGAGGAGCGCCACCAATAAGGGGATCACAACTCAACCTGCACCCAATGATCCTCGTGTAGCCCTCCACCGCTCTGCCCTGATGAACCTCGGCATGGTGGGAGCATCTCTCGTGTAGGCAGAACAGGGAACCATACGGCAACCATAGTTTTAAAAACCAGACCGGTTCACTGGTTAAACCATAAAAACAGGAACCGAAGCCTCAAGTGGTTTGTTAAGCGCATTGGACCGGCCAGGCAATTGTACCACTGAAAACCGTCTGAACCATGGTCCAACCGGTGGTTTTTTGGAAAACCGGAGATAGCATACCACTGGTTTGACCGGTTTCGATGAGAAAAATAAAGTGGCAGTGCTAGGATTGGATCTCATGACCTCTCACATCGTCCAAAAGCTTTCAAGATGGTCTAACCAACTAGCCAACCAACTGCTTGTACTATATTAGTACATGCATGTTTTAAATATGCATTATTTTGAATAGATTATTATTATTTCTTCCGTATTTAATATTTAATAAACCCGCAAGTGAACCAGTTTGAACCAGCAGTTTAATCAGTGAATCGCGAACTGAAGACCTCGTCGGTTCGATCTTCGGTCCAGTTTTTTAAACTATGATGGCAACCCGACAGATCCACGCACCGTCGCAGCAGCCCTTGGCAAATAGTTCACACCCGACGATCACGATCGCCACACCGAGTCCACTTCTCAGGATCAGAGTCACGGAATGATGCAAGAAACCATATTACACAGTGAAGGATCGATCGATCCAGGGAGGAGTGTAGCAGTCGAAGATATTATGACGGTGAAAGCAAGGAAGAACAAGAACTATGCGGAGCCAGTTGCTTTACCCAATGGGTTCGCAAGTCTCCAGTACCAAAAGATTTCAAACTACCTCACGATCGTCTGAAATACGACGGCCTCCAAGAGCCCGAATCTTGGTTGACGATTATCTGGCCACAGTTAAAGTACAAGGTGGCTCCAAGGCCACCACGATGCAAGGCTTGCAACTGCATTTAATCGGCATGACTCTCTCTTGGTTAAGACAATTACCCAGACTCTATCAGCAGCTGGAATGACCTGGCGGACAAGTTTATCAGAAATTTCAATTCCACCTTCAAGCGACCCGCATCTCTAGAACAATTGCGAGCCTGTAAATAAAAGCCAGGAGAATCAATACGAGCTTTCGTTCAGCGGTGGAGCATTATCAAAAAATCGGCTGAAATGATATCCGATGAAAAAGCAATTGATGCTTTCAACGATGGACTTCATCGACAAGAGTTCATTGAAGAACTGGGACGAATCAAACCAAAGACAATTTCGCAGCTGATAGAAATAGCCAATCGTTGGGCCGATGGAGAAGATGCATTACACAACAAAAGAGCCCGCTCACCCGAAGAAGATAGGGAGTGGCGCAACAACGACAGAAGGCGACAAAACAACGATGGGTATAGCACACCAAGTTATGTCGCATTCGGTTTTTTGGAGGGGACAATTGACGAAGCGATGACTACAATAACGGGTACCGTAGTAGCAGGGACGGCGCTGGAGGAAGTCAGCCATAGCAACAGTACGCCAACAAATCGAGACCCACCTATGTCAGCAAGACAAATGTTGGAAGGGAGATGCAATATGCACTTCTACGTAGACTCAACAGGGAAAAGGCGATCCAATCACCTCCTAAAGGACTACGGAACATTCTTAAAAATGCAAGAACTATGGGGGCCCCGGATTAATCCTCTGAGAATCCCTGTTATGCATATAACCATGATCCCACGATCAGTTAGTCGTGGCACATAACCGACAAGTATCAAAGTAAACATCCAACACATAACGAATACCTGTCATACCTTATTTGCCATTATGGCTACAAAGATAATCATTTGCGGAATTTCATCAAGCGTAGAGCCGGATCCATGCCTTAACCTACATGCAACTGACTGTGAGAACGTCCTAGCTCGCTTAGCCGTCAGCTTCATCCTCTTCTTGATATCTGACCAAGTTAATAGACAGGGACAATGCCAGTGAGTACTTTGAATGTACTCGCAAACCACCTTAAGATAATAGTAATAACAAGAGGATATGCATTATGGTTGTGGTAGTAGGAGGGCTCAAAGAGAGGTTCTTTTCTCAATTAGTTTCTCTTGTAGATATAGCATCTACATATCTTTGTTGAAAATCTTTGTAAACATTTTGGAAACCCTTTTTGAAAATTTTGGAAAACATCAGGACTAGGTCACCCATATGTTCCCGTCTTCAAGTCGTCCCACGACCAAACTCCTTTCTCCTCCTTCCGACCATCCCATGGTCAAAACCTTTCTCATTTACGACCATCCCATGGTCAAAACATTTCCAAAGCCATTTCTTTTCTGAAATCCTTTTTGAAAACAAAACCAGCACCGCTCTACAGAAGTTTGTCCAACCCGTCCATGACCGTGGACACAGCTATTCGAATAGATTTACACTTTGCAAAGGTTGTACACTTTACCCACACCATCTGGGTAAACTACCCTGATCTACACCGATCGTGGGTCAAGTAACCAATCAAGACTCTCCGGATGCCCACCCAATATAAGTGCCTACCCTATGAGTGTTGTTCCCCTCAACACCGGGACATCATATATAGTTCACAACCAACCAGAGCGCGTTTTCCACTTCCCGAGTGTGCGCTTTCAATGAGGGGCTCATAGTAACGCGTGGAGGTCCGTAAACCCTTCGTTCCTTCTCTCGGTCGATGTCTCACATGGACCGTTTGTCTAGAGAAGGCCCACCCTCTAGGGAGTTTCATCCCCTTTAGTAGTTGCGAGGCAGCTTATACCAGAATAGACAAACATCAAATCTAGCCCTGTCCCATTCCAGAGTAATGTGGTTGCACGGGTTAAGTTGTTATAGCTAAACTGCAAAGAACCGGGTGCGTTTTCATAAACCTTTTTCCTCGATCTTTCCTTCAGCATTTTGCAAAACAAAACCTTTTTCTTTCTCAACATCTCTTGGGAGGTCCCACCTCACCAAGGTTTTATCATAAAACATTTTGGTAAAACTTTTTTTGGGGGTCTTCCCATCCTCTAGTTTTGCTTCGGCTAAAACGGGGTCTCCAAAGGGGTATGGTGTATTACACCCTCTACCACACTAGGGACAAGTAGGTATCGTCAAGGGAGTTGTACTTAGTAGTACCAAGGTGTAATAGTCCGGAGGAGCCAAACCACTACCATATATATACATCAACATATAGTAAACAATGCAGTTTTGATAAACAGTAGATAAAACATGCATGAGTAAAACAGTAGGACAAGGCTTATGAGCAAGAAGGTGGCTTTCCTGATGATCAACAATATGGAAATATGTCCATGGACTTCATTTTTATATAACCAAGAATACCAAGGCCAAAATAATGATAAGATCTCTTCTTCTCGTTGTCAATACCATCACAACTATCGTCGTCGAGATAGCACATGCAAGCAAACCAAACCACAATCAACACAAGGTATACAAGCATCATTACAATACAGCGAACAAACATACCACACAATTTTACACATCAGTAGGTCTTAGGGAGAATGGATTAATGGGATTGGCCTTGTCTTGGAAATATGGAAGAGAATCCCTTAGGATTTATAGTCTAGGAATTACCTAAGAGGGGGTTTTGGACCAAGAACATATTATTTATGATACCATTGTATATAAATGATACCTACAGGTAGATGTTGATAAAATGAAACTAACAAAAGTGGTTTCACTATTTTATCACTTTTCTTTAAATAGTTATGATTTTCCTAGTGAAATAACTTCTAGTTTTAGGGAATAAATCACCAGAAAAGTTATGGAGCTCCACGAATTAATTCCTTGGAGTATTTTGTAGAGTTTTATGTACTAAATCACTGAGAATTGGAATCCCGCCAAAATAATTACCAGAATGCCCTCAGAAAATTCCCAAAGGTAGTTCTGCGGAGTTTTTGTCTTTTTCACCAATTTAAATCTACAGGTCCAAATGGTATGAGGTTAAGGTAATTGGATAGGTATTACAAATACCTTCTAGTAGGATTTGGAATCACTATTTTTGGAGTTTCCAAACTTCTGGAATGATTTATCTAGTGATAATACCACTTACAGAAGTATTTAATTCACTAAAATTTAACAGGGGGTCAATAAATCCTTATCTCCTGGTTTTATATAGGTATAGGGGTAACACTTCCCTGGGAGTTGGAATTAGGCCAAAATTCATTCCGGGTTGACCTAGAGAAATTCCTAAAAACAGTATAGGTCTGTTTTTGATATTTTTACTATGGGCAAAATACTATTCACCTTGGCATGAGACAAATGCTAGATGGTAGGCCTATGGGTATACTTTCAAAGGAACATGGTTTCATCCATTTTGGAGATGTGTAGGTCACTGAGGGACTTATTTAGTTTAAACTACACCTTGTTGCAGATTAATTGCCCACAAATAATAAAAATTATTTTTGGCCAAGGAACATGTCTGCATGTTGCACAAATCACACATGAACATGATAAAAAAATATTTGGACGGAATACCTCATTTTCCATTTTTATATGGATTTAAACTGACCAGCTAGTTAGCAAATTCTGGAGAAGAATAAAAGAAAAGGAAAAAGGGCAGGGGCGCCGCGGGCCAGATCCCGGGTGGAACTAGGCCGAGGGAGTGGATTCGGCCCACTACGGGCGAAGCCAGCGCGCGGGAGGGGCGGGTTCGAACCTGACTGGCGGGGGCCGCCAGTCAGCGACGGAGGGGCGCCGAAGCGGTATGGGAAGCCATGGGCCGTTCAATTAAGTGGCGATCGACGGCCGAGCTTCGTCTTCCCCAGCGAATCAGAACAGCGGCGGCGGAAACCCTAGCGCGGTCGGCGACGGCGGGGAGGCTCACCTAGGGGCTTGCCAGCGGCCGGGGAGCGACGGAGGAGAAGCGGTGCTCCTCGGCGACTCCAGAGAGGGGCGGCATGAGGGGTTCCCACGACTGGAGGTGGCTCGTGCGAGGACGCCTGAGAGCGGTCTCGTCGGAGCTCGGCGGCGGTGATGGTAGAGAGGGCCCTGGGCAAAACATAGGGTAGGGTTAGATGCAGGGGGACATGGGGGTCCTGGAAGCTAACATGCAGAGGGGGAGAGGCAGTAGGAAGGAGCCCTTGCTCGGTAGATGGGGGAGGCCGAAGCTTTGCTTCCTCTCTCCCTCGAGCAGCTCAGAGTAGGGGAGAGGGAGTGGAGTGCAGGGGAGGGAGTGAGGGGGATAGGGGGCAAATGAGCCAGGAATGAGGGTGCGGAGTGGCCTTTGGCCTATTTAAGCTGAGTTGGGATCTCAAGAGGGGAATTGTCCATTTTGGACATGGAGGAGGGGTGGAGCTGGCTTGGGACTGGCCAGGGATGGAGGTGGAGGGGTGGTGTGAGTAATCTAATCGGCAAGGACAGAGAGGAGGTAGTGGAGCTGTTGTTGGTTGGCCACAAGTGGCTTGTCTCTCCTCTCTCTACTCTTCCAAGGGGTAAAGGACAAGCAGATGTGTGATGGGGGTTATTGTAGTGCTACAGTGGTGACGACCAGGAGGGTCATGGCGGCTAGATAGGAGGTGTTGACAAGCTTTGGTGATGGTTTGATCTTGATTTAGCTCAATACTAGCTAGGTTTGCTAAACTGAGTAAATAGGTCATTGTAAAGGAAGTTCAAAATTTTGCATAGGACAAGGTGGGAAGATGGTACTGGTAGATAGACGAGTTCAAGGTAGATATCCAGGAATTATTTGGGATTTTTCTAAGGATTTTAAGTCCCCTCAAAATCCTTTATTCAAAAAGTACAGAAGTAGTTTCTAGAAGATCATTTGAATATTTTACATTGGACAAGATTGGTTTTTGATGTGAAATGGTCCCAAATGTTAATACACACTTAGGGAAATTTTCCCAAGATTTATTGTGGCTTAAAAGTATTTAAAACATTTATTATTCCATTTCTGCCATTTAGGAAAATAGGCAAAAAGAAATAATAAAATCCTTCAAAAATATTCATTTTTTAAGTGGGATGATAGGTTATGCTATATGGGACTCAAGTGTGCTTGAATTTAGGGAAGTGTTTTGGTAAAAACCAAACTTTCCTTTATGGAAGAAGTTTTTGGAGGTTTTGCCTATTAAAGGAATTAAATAGTTTTGGTCCATAATAATTATGGAGAATATTTAATAAATCTTGGTGATCAAGGTATATGATGTAGACAAGGTGTAGCAATCATTTTCAACCTTGGGATTGGAGAATCCAAGTTGAATTTGGTGAAAACTAGAGATTTAAGGATCTTGGTAAGATTGTTTTCATGCCACCAAAACCTTGTTGGATCTTGGAGCTCAGATCTCCCCTTGGGTCATGGGATAGATGGATGGATAGACCAAGTGATTTATATTGCAATGGTGTAGGGGTTTGAGCTTGATCCTTCTTGAGCTCACCAAGACAGGCTTTCAAACTTTGAATAAAATAAGCCTGCCAAAGCAGATTATCAACTAGCCTTCAAAACCTTGTGGGTTACAGAAGCACAAAGATTCACTTGGAACAAGTGAAGTAGTTATTGATATATCTATATGAGTAGAACACAACCATGCAAAGAGTTCTTCCATAGAAGGTTGGATGGTGGTATGAGCTTCTATCAAAGTGGGCATGATGACTAGATTTGGAGGAAAAGTTATTTTCTTGTCTGCAAAACCATCAAGGACAAGTGGGGTGAAGGATGATATAACCAAGGGAAAGAGTGGTCCTTGGTAGTCCTTAGGATTTTTAACAATATGGTTCAAGTGCATTACCAAAAATGCACAAGGGTTGAGAAAGGGATACATCCAAAAAGGTGTTGTTGAAAATAGTTTTCCAGACTTAGCCAATTTTGGCAGACTTAGGGTTTTTGACTAGAATGTGGGTGGTGATGATTTTGATGGGTTGCAGGGTACCAAAGCATCATAAAGTGGATGGTTTTGAAGTGTAGATTGAGTAGGAAGGATCCTTGCTTGATTCTGGTCTTCATTGACTTGGAAGCTTCTAGAATGGATCACTGTAGAATTGATCTGGGTAAGGGTTTTAGATGATCACCTGGTGGCTAGAGCTTAGATCCAGATGGTATTCCTTCTTAGGATTTGGTGATCTTAAAGTATATTGATCCTAGAGGATGAGCTCCTAGAGTAGCTCATACTACTTATGAGCAATCAAGTCAAACAGCAGATCAAGACAACTCATCTTACAAACAAATCAACTACTACTAGGGTTACCATCAAGCCTAGATTGAGGTAAGGTTGATGCATTTTGAAGAGGTTGGATTTTGAATAGGATGAGAGTCCTTGGTATCTCTACCAAGAGTAGAATTCAAAATCTTACTAAAAGTTTTTGGAGATCCTAGAGGTGAGAGTAGTTGAAGGTTCTGTCTTGAAAACATAAGGATATTATATTATATATCTCTCCATAGTTTTGTCAATAGAAGCTGCAAAAATAGTTTTGGTTACAAAAGCATCTTGGCTCATGTTTTGAAATGCCAGAACATTTGAGAATATGTAAAATGAGCCAAGATAGTTTTGTTACATAGCTTTTCTCAACTAATGGTGAGGTAAGGAGTATATCAGAAGCTATGCAATCAGAAGCATAAGCACAGACAATCAACAAGCAAACACTGCAACACTTAATCCAGAAAAAGTTTTTGTTCCCCCTGATTTTTGCATTCTGGATCACTAATCAGGGTTGTAGAAATTGGGATGTTACAAGAACTATGCAATGCAAGGGCAACCGAAGTAGCAAACCGAGGCTACGCCACCGCACCCGGCGCTTTTGCTACCGGTGCACCACCACCGGGGCATTCGCTAGCAAGACAACTACAAAACACAACAAACCAAGAAGATGAGTACCCCAGGTCAAAAGAAGCTATGTCGATGATCCAGAAGGGGAGACCATCCAATAGAACACATAAGATGATCACTAGACAAGTAAACATGGCGGAAATAGCACCACCCCTACACCTGAGTATCTTCATTAATCAGAACAAGAAATAACCTTCAACAGAGCTGACCACCCACTTTGGGTCCCATGACCTGGTCAATCAGCACTAATAGTGGAGGCACAAATCGGCGGTTTCGACATGGGCAAAGTTTTCTTGGATGCAGGAAGCAATATCAACCTCATCTACGCCAAAACTCTACGGGCAATGAATTGGTCCTTGACAAATCTAGCACCGACAGATACAACTTTCCACGGAATAGTCCCAGGCAAAGCCAAAACTTCTCTGGGCAAAGTATACCTCGACATAGTCTTCAGGTCAAGAAGCAACTTTAGGCACGAAAAACTGGGTTTCAAAGTCATGGATTGGCCATCACAGTACCACGCGATCCTGGGACGACTAGCTTTCGCTCGATTCATGGCAGTACCCCACTACGCATATCTGGTACTGAAAATGCCAGCACCCAATGGGGTCATAATAGTAAAAGGAAGTTTCAGCCGCTTGGATAGCTACAATCGCAAATTCAACAAAATATCAGAATCCTTCGGGATGGAGACGCAGTTTGGCTAGCTAAAAATAGCGGATGAAGAACTACTACACGGAACACGTAGCGAGCGAAATCCAGAAAATTAGGAGCATCGCACACCCACAAAAGCTACCTATTCAGCCTCCACCTCCAGTCCCACATAGTGGGACACACTCGTCAGTTCTCCCAAATACGAGCAACCTGGAAAATCAACTACTTTTCTCTCTAGTCCCGCCGTACAGACACGGTGCCTCCAGTCGAAAAAATACACTTACCACAAAGAAGCACGATGGAGCACCTACGACAGAAGCCGCATATTTTAGAAAAATTAGTTACTCTTATATACAATAAAGCCAATGGCCAGGCGATTACGCCCATGCAATGTATCCATTTATACTCATCAATGAATAAAGGAAGTACTTCTCGGCATACAAATTTCTAAAGGCACATACAGACAGTTATGCAAGGAGACATCAGTTCTTCGGGTCCTCAACAAAAGAATACAATGTACAATCAAAATCTCGTATAAAGCATATGACCTTTTTGACAAGTATAAAGAAGATCTATACAATATTAGTACAAAAATTACAGATCAGAGGTAGAAATAGTCAGATAGCAAAGTTCATAAAAAACTCCTCGTCTGCCTCTAGGCACCTTCGAACAATTCTAATTGCAGGTCTACAGGTAGCAGCATAACGAGGCGCCATGTAGCTCAGACCACCATCAGCAGGAGAAGGCAGCCCCGACGATATGACATCCAGATCTAGTGTCGGATGATGCACATACACCCAAGATAGCGCAAGCTTGGCACCCTCCACAAGTTGAAGCTTTACGGAATGATGAATCTGTTCACCCTGTCGAAACTTCGCCATAAAATCAGCCAAAGTCTGAGGCTGGGGATCCCGAGGAAACATAGCGTTGTAAACTATGGCCAGTGATCTAAGGTAGCACTTGACAAACTGCTCCACTTCGGATACGCGGTCTTGAAGCAGAGACATGGCATAAGCACGATGGTGATCAATCCAAAATCCATCTCGGAATTTCGCGAAGCAGACACGAGGGTTTGAATTTGCTTCCACAGATGTTGGGACTCTTCCCTATCGCATAATCGAATGCATACAAAAAAGGGGAGAAAAACATCGGCATCCCGTAAAAAAGAGGGGGAGCAGCAGGAAGCAAAACCAAAAGGGCTTACACAACATCTTCTCACTAGCACCGGAAATGTTGTCCAAGAATTATGCCTCACGATCAAGAGCATGGCGCGTTTTTGACTAGGCAACATCCACCATTGATTGAACAACCCGAAGTTTCCCCTCAAGCTTCTTCACCTGCTCAATTTTCTTAGCATATAACGGTGGGTCCACTGTACGGATAATGGCAGTCTCGTTTGCACCCGTCCTAGATGTGGACGGGGTGGCATCTGATGTCTACGCGAGCATAGGAGGAACTGAAGAATCACACAAAATCTGGCAAGGCACGCAAAAGATAGAAAACCTTCAGCAAAAAGAGAGCCACTCATATACACACAAAAAAATTCTCTTTGTCAAAAGTAAGCATTCCAACAATAGGATAAGTTCAATATTCATTACAAAAGTATCATAAGAAGCACGGAAAGCTATGAAACAAGGCTATAGAGCTGATTTCTCCAAAGACAAGGTTGCGCTGGCAGAAGGAGCACTAGCTATGGTGGGGGCAGCAGCCAAAGAAGGAACAACAGTTGAAGAAGGCGCACCAGCCGAAGACGGGCAGTTGATCCTTTTGGATCTGACTTTATACCCAGAAGCAGCCGAGAAAATCTCTTGGCCCTCTTAACGAAAGGCTTCAAATCAATTAGCTGGCCTTTGGAGTTGACTAGGACAGAGGAGCTAACCTTCTCCCAGTCGACTTCTCGCCATGCGCCATCGCCAATGCCATTTTAGTTTCTGCACCACTTTTCGACCGAGTCACATTGTATCCAACAAGCAGACTTGGGTCGATGCCAAAAATAGTGACAAGATCCTTCAGGTCGGCAGGTACTTCCTTCGACGGGAAAACTTCGGCATGCAAACCCTTGAACGCGCCGCGTGATCGGACAAGGAGGTTGCGCACATGAACACTATTAGCCTCCAAGATGCTAACAACATCCGATAATGGGTCAACCTTCTTGTCTTCATCAAGCAACAAATTTTGGCCTGACAGCTCTACACACACCAAAAAGGGGGGATGATCAGAATACAGAAACAATGACGACTGAAACAAAATTCCCCCTTGCTAAGCAAATACAAACGAGTTAAGGAAGCATTGAGGGTCTCCAAGCGTTTCTGAAGATTTTCATCTCGGGTGATAGCTTGCTTGGCCTTTTCTTCGGCATCAGTGCTGGATTTTTGTTTAGCCTCATCTAAAGCTTGTTCAGCGACCCGAAGTTTGGCTTCTAGATTGTCGGCACGCTTCAACGCCTCGTCCCGAATGACCTCAGACTCCTTAGCAGCGGCTGAAAGAATCAGAAAGTAATGAAGTTAGAAAAATGAGAGGAAGCATAGAAATTGCAAAACATATAACAATATACCTTTCAGACCTTCAGCTTCATTACGGATCTTGACGAAGTGATCGGCCATATCAACCATCTCACGTATCACAGGCCGCAAAGAAATACATTAGGAAAGGCAAATAAAGGAGGATCAATGGTGAAATTAAAAATCACGGATGCACTTACGTCTTGTATATCCACCTCGACAGGGATCTTGGATATCACCATGCCTTTGCCAGTCGATTTTATTCTTTTTGGTGTTGGGGGCTTCGACAAAGCGGCAACATCCTTCTAGAAAATTGGATCCGCAGAAGACGCAGGCAAATCTTTTTGCTCCTTGGCAGAAGGAGCAACAGAAGTGCGAAGAGGAGACAAAGGCGGGTCTTCCGCATCATCACCACTAAAAGAGCAAAAACAAAGAATAAGAAGCATCAGCAATAGAATTATCTGACAAAATATAAAAGATAAGATAAGTACTTACGAATATACGTCCTGCGCAAAGCGGAAAAGATTCTTCTAGGAAGGAGCCGACGATAATGGTACAACACCCGAAGGTTTCGAGGCTATAGAATCATCTGAGTCGTCAATGGTTTCCGTGGCGTCCAAACGTTTCCATTTTTCGCCAATAGGCGCAATGCGGAAATCCTCGGAACAAGCCAACAGAAGCGACGATGTCCTCGATGAAGATTCTGTGGCAGATCTCTCTATCTCCTCATCAGCGGTAGTCCCAGTAAAAGTAAGATCATCAGAAGCAGAAGGATTGGCGGGAAGTTGATCGCTCTCAGGCAGAGGGGGAGGAAGGATAAACGATCATGATCCTGCATAAACAAGAAAGCCAACAATCACGAAGGGGAACAATTACAAAAGTTAGATAAACAAGAAGAAAAAGGAAAAAAGGAATTTACCTCCGGAAGACGATTATTTTTGGCAAAGGGCTCAACATGACAATCCGAAGGAACCACCTTTTGCTGTAAGGGTCATGAAATTATGAACCCTTTTCTCATAAACCTTGAGAGACAGATCATCCCTAGAAATTCTCATGGGATCCTTCTTGCCGGTATACACCCACATACCAGAAAGACAATCTTGCAGGGGCTGCACGCGGATCCGCGAGAAGTATGCTAAAATCTAAAGACCCGACATTTCCTTGCCAACTTCATGCCGCAGCTTTGAAATACGGTTAAGATGGGGTTGGGTCCCCGCCATTTCTATAGTAGAAGGATGTTGATCTCAGGAGTCAAGTTTGCGGCAAGTTTTCTTCAGGTCAAAGGGGGCTAACCCGAAAGACCGACCCTCGATAGATTGATCTTTGATGTAAAACCACTCGTTTTTCCATCCTTGGACGGAATCAGCGGGCTTAAAATCAAAGTAATCTACATCGGAGCGAACGGAGAAAATGGTGCCACCAACGTCATGGACGATGGTGTCGGTGGCGTTGCAGCGAACATAAAAGAAATACTTCCATAAGCCCCAATGCGGATGAATCCCGAGGAAGCATTCGCAGAGAGTGATAAAGCAAGCAACATGGAGGATAGAGTTTGGCGTGAGCTGGTACAGCTGCACGCCATAGATGAAAAGAAGGCCACGAAGAAATTCGTGGACAGGAAGAGAAATACCGCGAAAAAGAAAGGAGAGGAACATTACCCTCCAACCCGATTTGGGGATTGGAGCAGCTTCGTCCCCAGAAAGCTTGAAGGAGCCCTCCGTCAGATGGCCGGAATTCCGCGTCTCGCGTAGCTCCCACGCCGTGCACTTGGAAGGAGCCCATCCGACGGCCCTCTTCCTAGTGTTCTTGGCGGCCGTGGAAGAAGTTCCCACCTTGCTTTTTCCCATGCTGATGACGAAGCGATGCTAGTGCAAAGTAGGGGTTCGCAAGGTGAACGGAGGAAGGCAGGGGCGCAAGGAGGAAGACGAAGTTAGCAACAACAAGGTAAAAGGGGGTAAAGGAAATCCCCTTCCCCTTATAAAGATCAAAGCTACACAAGTTGGACCGTTTGATGTAAAATCGAAACGTTTAAAAGGCACATGATGATGGCACGTGTCCGCAGATTCTGTAAAGAAAAATATCTCAAGAAGTTATTACTGCGGTAAAAACAGGAGAACCGCGCACGCCACCTCGATCTTTGCGCAAAAAAGGGGACATGCAGTCAGGAAACTGCGCTGAATACGCCACCACGCGTCATCATTACGCAGCATGGGCCAATGCTCGACACGTCTCGTCACAAATGTATTTTTCGAGAATCAAGCAGCATAAATTTCGTCATCAAAGATGTCACAATAAAAATAGTTCAGTGGAAAGGATACACACCCGAAGAAAAATAGGGAGTCGAAGCAAATTTCTCCATGAAATAGATTGAGCCTACAATCGAATATGAAAATTTCGATTGTAGCCTCGGGGGGATACTCCTATTGAAGCGGAGTTCGCGCACACGAAAAATATTTGAAGAAACATTAACATCAATTATGAGCCTATGTCCAGATACAAATATCCGAACCTAACCTCGGGGGTTACTCCCATCGGGAGCGCTGACGCGCACCAGATAGAAAAATTATGCAGGCCAAATAAAAGACAATCATCACTTGTGAGTTTTACATTTATGTATCCTCCGAAGGTTACTCCCATCGGGAGCTTTCATAAAGTATCAAAATATATTGCAAAATTCAACAATGTTAGTATCCCAGTAGGGCAGCGAACGAAGAAATATAAATCTCGGATCGCAGCTAAATGCGACAAAACTCCGAATGTTGTGTTTAGAAACATAAAGTTAAGACCCCGGGATTCGTCCCGTCTGGCCTGGTAATAGCACAAGAATGCGCTCTACCAGTATTATATTCGCATCCACGATGCGATGAAAAATCCTGACGGACGCGTTGGGTACCCGATAAAATAAAACTAGAACTCAGTATTCGGTAAGACCTCAGCAGCCCGAACTGAGTTACGCCAGTAATAAATTCTGAGTTCAGGCCCGGGGACTTGAATTTGATGTAGGACAATCTTGCTTTTGCCCAGGAGTAATTAACTGATTCCCAATCCATCAGATGCATAAGGCTCCTTGTACCAAATCCCTATAAAGCTTAAAATAGTAAAAATAAAGAAAAGAACTAAACATTTTCTTGAGACTCAACCCAAATCTACGGTTCAGGTAAAGTCTCAGGGGCTACTGACATAGGTATGATTACTCGGGTCCCTATGATTTGCTACCTAGGGCCTGCAGAAAGGCTTACGACCCATGAAGAATCAAGGTAAAGATCCAAAGGAGCAACCGACAAAGATTATAGTTGTATTAGGAAAGAGGAACAAAGATCGACATCGAGTTGGTATTGTAATCACGTAACCTATCCACATACAGTTTTAGACCCGACCTATTATATATAGGGCGGGAGAAGCCTAGGAAAAGTACCGAACAATCCCCGAGCGATTTCTAACAGAATGATTCTTCTTAATATTCAGGCGACTTTGATTCCATTGTTTCCTAACATCCAACGAAATCCCCAACATTCTCTTTTCCACAAAACCCTAAGTCCTTCTTCATGGATATTGCTTAGATCTCCCCTCGTCAGAGGGAGTATAAACATTTATACTGATCCATGGATCTCATCTAGTCTGGATAGAAAAGTTATTTCACCAAGAGGAGGAGTGGTACATTCAAAAGTCTTAGAACTAATTGATCCAATTACAGGGGCATGGGATGAACAGCTGCTGCGCAGTTTATTCTCCGCTATGGATGTGAACTGTATATTGGAAATCCCTCTAAACACTCATGGGTTCAATGATTTTATCACATGGAATTATATCCCTCATGGTCGGTACATGGCCAAGTCTGGTCATTACCTACAGTGGAAGCATCGCTTTGTCCTATCGGTGGATCAACTAGCCCTCGTCGTGTCTTTAGTGCTTAATTAGTGTGGAAGGCAGTTTGCAGCTTAAACTTCCGAGCAAAATCAAAAAAATTGTATGGCGGGCTCTGCATTGTATTATACCACTCAAAGCAATTCTGGTGGATCGACATATAGGCATAAGCAGCGAGTGTCCCATCTGTAACCAATTAGCAGAAGACATCTTACATCTTCTATTTCACTATCCAACGGCTGAAGTGATGTGGGAGGCTCTAAAAGTTAATCAGTTGATGGTTGAGGTAATGGTAATCGATCATTCTGGCTCGGCGGTCCTTGAGTCTCTTCTCAGGAGGGAAACTGAAACTCTCTCTGTTTTTGATGCCGGGCTAAAGGAAACTATTGCTGCTGCGACCTGATATTTGTGCTAGATTAGGAGGTGACGTACACATGACGAGATAGTTCCACCTATGTCTAAGTGCAAACTATTAGTGTTAACAATTGTATCTAATGCAGCTACAACCATGTGTAATCCTGGTGTTCGAAAGTCGAAGTGGATTAAACCAAGATCGAGAGAAGTAAAACTTAATGTTGATGGGTGCTATCATGCGGATACTCACACAGGTTCAGCTAAAGCCATTCTTCGCGATTCTAAAGGAAGTTTTATTGCGGCCTCAACTATTTTCCTTCCAAATATTGGATCTTCAGCTACCGCAAAAGCGATGGCTATGAGAGAAGGTTTATCCTTGGCTAACAGTATGGGTTGTAGTAACATGATTTCTGAATTGGATGCCACAGAAATTATTCAGGCTTGTACTGGCCAAGAAGCTTGATGGCAAGAGTCTGTAGCCGTTTATGTTGATTGCATTGATCTGGTAACTCTCATTGGTAATGTCAAATTCCAATATTGCCTGAGAGAAACAAACGAGGTGGCACACGAATTAGCTAGGGTTTGCTATTTAGATAAAAAATCTTGTAATTGGGCAGATGACCCTCCTAGATTTATCTATACCTAATAATAAAGAGCGCTCGTCCGTTAGAAAAAGTATGTTTTGCCCTTGAAAGTTTGGAGCAATTACATCTGCTGCCACCGCTTAGTGAATAACCATGTTGCTTCGCTTCCACCGCATGAGATAGAGCTGACAGAGCCGCCCAGCTCTTGTCTCTCATACCTCGCCATCAGGGCACGTACAATGCCGACGCTACCATCAGATGCTAGACTATTTTCCCCGACGGTTAGACCCAAATCCCGTTCGTTACAGAGTATTTCTGTAGCATCGACGTGAAACTAGACGTCAGGCGCTAGGACTCAGTTTTTGTCCGCGCATGCAAGATTGATCAGTCCATCCCTGGTGTCTAGCGAACCAGCTTAACGTCATGCGTTGGGAGCCCATACGCCAAGCCCATATCCAAATTTCTTGTATTATGTTTTTGCACTTAAGCGCCTCTACAAGCGATTAGCATAGTACATGCCCTCACCATCCCTGCCTAAGCTCAGGCGTGAGCTCGGGCAGCCGGACCTCGCCATCGCCATCCCGCCGCCTGGCCGGACCTCGTTAGGACCTTGCCACCGCCATCCCGCTGCCCGGCCGGCCTTTCCATCACCATCCCCTTCGGACACGCGAGAAAGATGATGGGGATTCCTGGAGATGTCGTCGCCTCGGGGATTGGAGGGAGGTGAGCTGAGCTCGGGCACGAGCTTAAGCGTCTGGACCTCGCCATCGCCATCACGCCGCCTGGATGGACCTCGCCATCACCATCCCCTTCGTCTGCACAAGATAGAGAATGGGGATTCCCGGAGATGCCGCCGCTGGAGGGACGTGCCGCCGCTCACCTCCCGTCCGGTCGGCCGGAGGCCCAACCCTCCCACCTCACCATTCCCACTCCCGGAGATGCCACCGCGTCGGGGATTGGAGGGAGGTGAGCTCGGGCGCGAGCTTGGGCGGCCGGACCTCGCGATCACCATCTCACCGGATCCTCCACCCCTATATCCTCCATCGTCGGACACCGCTGTCGTCGGATTGATGACAAGTACTCCATGAGGGGGTCCTCTAGGCATGCGAAAGAGAGGGGTGTGAGACGTACGGTGTTCCGGGATGGTGAGCACACAAGTTTACCCAGGTTCGAATCCACCGGCTTTGGACGGATCCTACTCCTGCTAGCAATCCCGTATACGGCAGAGCCGGAATATGGGTTACAAGGGTTCGCCTGTGCGAGTTGAGATTGTAAACTATTGAGGGTGCCCTAAAGGCTCTCCCTAGGACGGCTTATATAGATATCCGGCCTAGGGTTTACAGGAGAGATCTGTCCGGCTACGACTAAGAGTCGGTTACAGAGTACATCTTGAACTACAAGTAACACTATGGGCCTAAGTCGATAAGTCTTCTGGGCCTTCCCGTAGCCGGACTGGACTCCGTCTTTTCTCCCTGACTGGGCCGCCCGTGAAGCAAATCTCTAACCCGAAGTGGGCCACCCTGGTCAGTGAGGAATTGTGAGGATACCCAGAAAGTATATCCCCAACAGCAGCCCCTAGAAGTCTCCAAGATCCAAAGTCGGATTCATCATATTCTAGATTGATCTTCGGCTTGCATAATCTTGAAGGGTTCCTGAAACTTCAAAACAAAAGATATGATCCGGATCTCAAAAGTACGTCGGACCTATCAGTACGTTATTCGGATTTTCTAGCTTGATATTCAAACTAAGCCGGAACTTGGTCTCTGACGTCATCAGACATTGGTCATGGTCAAGTCATGTCACTGAAAAACATCATGTCAGCACGACTGTTGGTGGGTTCGCCGTTCGCGGAATCAAGGCATCGTTTCAATGCGTACACGGAGATCGAGGCGACGTAATCATTGTGTGGGACCTTCCCAGTTCCTTCCACAACACGTGGCGGTTACACTATGGCTTTAGCACGAATCTTGGCGCGGTTAGGTGGTTATAAGGGGTGAGGATTTCCTTTTACTCATCTTCACCTATTCCCTTGTCATTTCCTCTCCACTTCTCCTCCGCGCATAGAGCTCCTCTGTTTCACAGATTCCCAGCACCGCCCATCAAAGGTCACCGGCGTACCGAAGAAATGGCTTCATCTTCATCATCCGGCTTGGCTGGATTAGTAGCGGCGGCGATGGTGGCGGCGGCAGCGGAGAAAGAAAGCAACCATGGGGTTTCGATCTCGCGTCTCCTCGACGACGAGAAGCTCCGTGGCATGGAGAATGAAGGGCTCCTCCGCGCCGGCGACTAGCGGAGCGGTTTCGAAGAAACCATCCCCAACCCGCACGCCGATGAGCGGATACACTTTGGCACCCACCTCGACAGAGGTTTGTCTTTCCCTCCCTCGAAATTCTTTTCCGAGGTGATTGATCACTACAGCGTTCAGCTTCACCATCTTCCTCCCAACTCCATCTTAGAGATGAGCTCTTATGTAGCTTTGTGTGAGGGATACCTCAGCATTAGGCCGAGTCTCAC
Organism: Avena eriantha; assembly: GCA_910589775.1. Taxonomy (NCBI): domain Eukaryota; kingdom Viridiplantae; phylum Streptophyta; class Magnoliopsida; order Poales; family Poaceae; genus Avena; species Avena eriantha. Next base: position 284,648,987 of record OU342744.1, on the reverse strand, counting down.
TTTGTTCCGGTTTTATTTTCATGTCCGGAGAAACTCCATCACTTCCGGTAATCCTTATATTACCGGCACTATTAGCCTTTTAGTTAGATGCGAGCGTGTCTATCCTAAGATTTTAGCTAGTGAGTCGGTCAAACAGTGGCCGGCCACCTTCTTTTACCATAGAGATATTCCTGCTCCCAGCAAAGCTACTGTTTTGCCGGCTTTTGTCGACGGAGCCGCCACGGCCCTACCATCTTAGGACGAGGCTCCTCCGTCTCTCAGTGACGATCTAATCCTCGCCAAGAGGCGGATTGAATACCTAATGAATCACAAGGGCCTGAAAGGGTCCGACTTAGTCTAGTCATGGGTGGCACGCCGGATCTAGCCTCTCCAGTACCACGGCGACTGACTGATGCATTCCATCACCGCATCGAAGAATTACTCCCTCTGCATCAGTCCCAAGGCTTTAAAGCCACATGATTACATTAGCTAGATCAAATGGCTGATTAAGGAGCGGATCGAGAGAAAGATTTCGGACTTGTCTTTGGACATGCACACAGCGGAAGACCCTATAGTTCCGGTAAGCTTTAGCAATAAACCCTTTTTATGTGTTTCACCTTCAAGTTATTTAGCAGTACTGAGATATTATCTTCTTTTCAGCTTGCCGACCTCCCCGAGTCGGAACTAGCTCCTATCGAGGGATATCCTCCAGAGTTTTCTTAGGAGGAGGAACTGGTTCCAGTGCCAGACGTTGTGCCCAGGAAGCGCAAAGCTCCGACAGTGGTCGTTGGCACAAAGGAGGTGCTAGTTGTGAAGAGGTAACTTTCTACACAACTTCCGCCTTTGTACTTTACCCGCAATTTCTTCTGAGATGTAATGTTTTTCCATTCTACTACATTCTCAGAGCTAAACAGCTCATCAAGGGCAAGGGGAAGGGAACTTCTTCGAAGCCCTTGCGGTAGACGAAGCTGACTATGGCTTCTCCTGCCGCGGCTCCTCCGACTCCTGCCCCACAACCTTCGACAACGCCGGTGATCACTCCATCACTGGTTGTTGCAGAAGATCCGACCCCTTCAACGGGGCCAGCAACCCTTGAGTCGCAGACTGATGCCACCATGGGTGGCTCAGGTTTAGATAAGGGTGAACCCTCTTCGGGTAATGATCCCTCGGCAGAGACCTTCGCCGAGAACCTCCTGAATAATCCGGGACTTGCCAAATTTGGCCTGTCTCTGAAATCTACGTAAAATCCAGTGGCTGGCCCGGCAATGCCTTGAAAGCCATAATCACTCAGCCAAAGAAGAAGCACAAGAGGCGGAGGACATCAAGTACTCCGACCTTCTTGAACAAGTCCGCCTTCGCGACGAGGGGCTAAGAGCTGGTGTGCTTCCACCACCTCCGGTTATTCCACTCACCCTCACCGAGAAGGTTACCACCGAGGTGAACATGTGCCTGAGCAAGCTCACACATGAACATCATGTAAGTCGGAATTCCAACTCACGTTTTTCTTTATTATACTTTATATCATATCCTCTAGCCCCCAAGCATGAAGTTGGGTATACAATCTAGGTTTATGCTTCCTTAGGATGCCAAAGAATGAACTAGTGTAGCCCCCAAGGCTCGTGCTGATATTAGTAACAATATTAGCCCGAGTCTTCAGTAGACTTCTGACTCTGGGTATTTTGACTTACAGAAAGTTAATTCATATAACCAGGATTTGTTGAAGAATATCTGCAACAAGCGGAGAGAGATCAAAGCTCTCTGACTTGAAAATGCTGAGCTGAAGGTCTCCAAGGATGAGGCCAAAGGTAAACATTCCGAGACTCAAACCTTGTCTTGTGTTTTCATAGTCGAATATTTTTTTAAACTATTGTTCTTTTGACTTACAGCACTGGTAAAGCAGTCATGTGCTATGATCGAAGAGGCCGAGAATTTAAAGACCTTGGTGGTGGAAAACAATGATCTCCGCCAAGAGCTTGACTAACTTAAGGCGGATCATGAGAAGAGCATAGCTCAAGTTCTCGAATCCTCCTCTATGGCCACCGTGGAGCGTGATCGCAAGATTGCACTCCACGAGAAGAAAATCCCGGATCTCAACGACGAGCTTTGCAGAGAGAGGGACCTTTCTGAGGCACTATGGGCTGAACTCCAGAGTCTTCGGGAAGAGAAGACCAAAGTTGATGACATCATCTTTGGTATGTTTCCATCTTTCTGACTTGTCTACATTCTTCGACTTTTTCGATGTCGGATTTACTTAACCGTTTTGTGTTACATGTATAGGTCCTCTGAACTTGACGGACTCTGCTTCTGCCGAGCCTCGCACCTACCAACTTACCCAAGTCGGTGATTTGCTTCATGACTTCCACCAATCCATCAAGGGGCGAAGCTCTCAAGGTTCCGGACATGCATAGCATGTACGAATTTTAGGTGCGGGACAAGGCAAAGGAGATGCCGCAGCTCATCCGGGACTGGAATATGTCCTACGCGCGATCAGCAGTGCAGAATGCCCTCACCATGGTCATGAGCCACCATGGAAGCATGGAAATCTGGCAAGTGACCAGAGGGTACTGCAAGGTGGATGAAGACAGACAGGAACAAGACATCAAGGCCATCATGGACTCCTGCGCCGGATATGGGTGTCATGTAGCTGACTTAACTAGCTACAACACTCCCTTCTTCACCCGCGTGGACACGCCGCCTCCGCCTCCTGAAGAAGCAGCCGAAGTTTCCGACGATGGACAAACCATATCGGATTTGGACATCTCGGATCGTTTCCAGGGCGCGGCTGATGTGTCCAGCGAGCCGGCAGCTCCTACCTCCTCTCTTGCATCATAGATTACCAGAAACAAATGTATTATTCTGAGAAACATTACGGGTCTGCAAACATGCAGTATGATACTTTTTGGCTAGTGCTAAGTTTTAATATATTTAGCACTTTTGGTTTTGTGTGCCTGAAATGTTTACATAAGCACTTGTACTTTTTTGTATACACTTATCATTTATCTGGCTTTCTGCCTCGTCCCTTTCGTGAACCAGCTAAACCTTCTGCATGGAAACTTTGGCAACGGAGCTCAATTGCTAATCTAGTTTAAACTCGGAAACAAAGCCGGCTTCCAGTACCAACAATTCACTACTCGGAAAATACCCGCATCCGGCAATCAGACAAAGAACCAAAGTATAGACTATGAAATTTAGAGTTATACCCAAAGGTAGAATTTTTAGAATCGGAAATCTAAACCAGAACAAACATGAGCATAAAGTACTTTCAAGTATTCTGGGATTTTCGAGTGTGACATGATCATTCGGAAATAAGATGGCAAAAAACTTCTCAGAAAAACTTGAGGCAACCAAAACTTTTATTTCTCACAGAACATGTACACATATATGATTACAGAGAAGGATAAACTAAGAATAAAAGAGACATAGCTCAGCAATATTCTATGGTCTGTCTAACTCATCTAGATTTGTACTGCCTCCAGCTCTCTTTCTCTTCTTAGTAGCAGGTCTTTCTTTGACTGGCCTCATATCAGTTAGGTAGTATGAACCATTGTGTAATACTCGACTAACCAGGAAGGGCCCTTCCCATACCGGGGAAAGTTTGTGCTTTCTTTGTTGCACAAGCCGAAGAACCAAATCGCCCTTATTGAAAGACCGGTTTCTGACTCTCTGGCTATGATACTTGCGTAACTTCTACTAATAGGCTGTTGATCTCATTTCAGCAACGACACGAACTTCTTCGACCAAGTCGAGATCATTTTGTTGAGAAATCTCGGCATCTTCTTCGATATACGTGGCCACTCTAGGAGAAGTGTGAATCAAATCACTAGGAAGAACTGCTTCTGCGCCATAGACCAAGAAGAAAGGCGTGTATCTAGTTGACCTGTTCGGAGTTGTTCGTAAACTACATATTACAGAAGGTAATTCCTCTGCCCAAGCCCCCGCAGCACGTCGTAGTGGTGCTTCGAGTCTCGGTTTTAGGCCTTGTAGGATTAAACCATTTTCTCTTTCAACTTGTCCATTAGCCTGTGGATGTGCGACTGACGCAATGTCAAGCCGGATATTTTGTTCGTTACAGAATTCGGCCAGTTCTCCCATAGAGAAATTACTCCTGTTGTCCGTGATAATACTATGCGGATAACCATACCGGATTATAACATTCTCGACAAATCTTTTGGATGTTGCTCCATCACAACTAGTGATGGGTTTAGCCTCAATCCATTTGGTGAACTTATCCACCATCACTAAGAGGTGAGTAAATCCACTTGGAGCCCGTTTAAACGGTCCTACCATATCAAGCCCCCAGACCGCAAAAGGCCATGTTATAGGTATCGCAACTGATCAGCCGGAACATGAGCTTTTTTGGCGTACTTTTGGCAGCCCTTGCACGTCTTGACCAGCCGTTCAGCATCTGCCTTGGCTGTAAGCCAGAAAAAACCGTGTCTGAAAGCTTTTGCCACTAAAGATTTAGCTGCAGCATGGTGACCACACTCACGTTCATGGATTTTCCATAAGATTTCCACTCCTTCTTCCGAAAATACGCAGCGCTAAAAGACCCCAGACACGCTCCTCTTATAGAGCTCACCACTAACCACAGTATAGGTTTTTGCTCGTCGGATAATCTGCTGGCTTAGAACCTCGTCTTTGGGTCACTGCCATCTACCAAATAGTCAAGGTAGGGTTGAGTCCAGCTGGGAATTACAGCCAGAACTGCTATCAAGGGTGAGTCGGATTTGGTCAGATATTCCTCGTCCACTCCCTTTATTGAGGGAACTTTGAGGTGCTCTAAAAAAGTGCCATCCGGGACCTCTTTCCGTGTAGAGCCTATTCGAGATAGTGCATCTGCTTCCTCATTTTCTGCTCGAGGGATGTGTTGAACCTCAAACCCTTTGAACGATTTAGATAAATCATCCACGACAGCTTTATATACTGCCATGTGTTTATTTGCATTACAAATATCCGACACTTGCTGAGCAACAAGATTTGAATCTCCGTAACACATCAAACGTCGGATGTCGATATCCTTAGCAATCCGGATTCCATGTAGCAGTGCTTCATACTCGGCAATATTATTTGTCGCTGTGAAGTGGATCTGCAACACCTATAAAAGTTTATCTCCTTGGGTGATTTGAGCACCACGCCAGCCCCCGAGCCCCCGCGAGCCTCAGACCCATCAAAATATAGGGTCCAATATTCCGACTCAGGGAGGGTCATATTCTCCTTCGTCTCTGTCCAATCAGCAACAAAGTCGGCAAGGATTTGGGATTTGATTGTTGTCCAAGGTTTATACTCAATATCGAAAGCTGAGAGCTCTATGCCTCATTTGGTGACGCGTCCTGTGGCGTCACTTTTGTTGATTATATATCTCATGGGAGTTGTGCTCACCACGATAATTGGATGTTCCTGAAAATAGTGCCGTAGCTTACGAGATGCCAAGAACACACCATAAGCTAGTTTTTGATAGTGCGGATACCGTTGTTTTGATTTTGTCAAGAACTCGCTGACAAAATAAGTCGGACGCTGCACCAAGTGTTCCTGATTTTCCTCCGGCCTCTCCACCACCATGACAATACTAACGACTTTGTTTGCCGCAGCAAGATAAAGCAACATCGGTTCTTGTGGTTCCGGTGCAGCAAGGATAGGAGCAGATGAGAGTACTTTTTGCAAGTATTGTAGCGCAGCTTCAGCTTCGTCGGTCCATACAAAATCCTTGGACTTTTTCAGGAGTTTGTATAATGGTGCGGCTCTTTCACCAAGCTGACTTACAAACCAACTGACTGCGGCAATGCAACCAGTTAGTCTTTGTACGTCCTTCAAGCGAGTTGTCCTGGAAATATTGAGTATAGCCTTGATTTTGTCTCGGTTCACCTCTATGCCTCTTTGAGATACGAGGAAACCTAACAATTTTCCGGCTGGGATTCCAAAGAAGCATTTCTTCGGATTAAGCATGATGTTGTATTTTCATAGATTGACGAATGTTTCCACCAAGTCGGAAATAATTGTTTCCTTCTTTTTGGACATCACCGCAATATCTCCACATATGCATGTACATTGTGTCCGATTTGATCGTGGAGGCAACGCTGCATTGTGCGTTGGTACGTAGCTCCTGCGTTCTTCGGCCCAAAGGGCATCGTTACAAAATAGAAGGTTTCGAAAGGGGTTATGAATGAAGTTTTGACTTTGTCAGATTCCTTCATCCGGATTTGGTGATAACCGGAATATGCATCGAGAAAACAGAGGAGTTCCGAGCCTGCCGTAGAACCGATAACTTGATCAATCCTAGGCAGAGCAAACAGATCTTTAGGGCAAGCCTTGTTCAAGGCAGTATAATCAACACACATCCTTAAATCAGTGGTGTCCTTTTTAGGGACCATTACAGGATTGGCCGACCACTCAGTGTGGATGACCTCTTCTATGAATCCGGCTAACTCGAGCCGTGCTAGTTCCTTAGCTATTGCCTTACGCTTTTCATCGCCAAAACGTCGTAAGGACTGTTTTACGGGTTTAGTGTTTGGTTTTACATTTAAAGAGTGCTCGGCAAGTTCCCTAGGTACTCCGGTCATGTTAGATGGCTGCCATGCGAAGATATCTTGATTTGCTTTGAGGAACTTGACGAGTGCGCTTTCCTATGCGCTATCTTGGCCTACGCCTATCTGGGCCACCTTGGAGGGGTCATCATCCTTCAATGGCGTCTTCTTCGTCTCTTATGATGCCTTAAACTCCGGATTCGGCTTTGTCACCTCCTTCTTCGTTGCGGGCATCTCGGACGGATCTATGCTCTTCTTGATCTCCTGGTACTCCTGGGCATGCAGCACGGCTTCAGAAAATGTGGCATTTCCATCCTCGCACTTTCGTACTTTCTTCGGGTCTCCCCTGATGGTGATCACGCCGTTGGGACCTGGAATTTTCATCATATTGTAAATGTAACACGGACGAGCCATAAAAGCCCAGTAAGCCGGACGTCCGAATATAGCATGGTACGCGCTCTTGAACGGGACCACTTCGAAGGAAAGTGCCTCCATCCGATAATTCTTTGGAATTCCAAAGGTAACATCCAAAGTGATTTCTCCCAGGGAATTAGCTTGTCTTCTTGGGACAACTCTGTGAAAGATCATAGAGCTATGGTTCAGTTGGGTCTCCGAGATCTTCATCTGGCGTAGCGTTTCGACATACAGAATATTAATATTGCTGCCACTGTCCATGAGAGTCTTGGAGAAACCATAACCGTCAATAAGTGGATTGACGATTAAGGCGTATTTTCCTCGCATGTGTAACTTAGGCGGATGATCAGCACGGTCAAATGTGATTGCCACTTCCGACCAGTCCAAGAATTGAGGGACAGCCGGAACTGTTGCGTTGAGCTCATGTAGAACTGCTTTCTTGACCTTTGCTGGTTGAGATCCGAGGAAGGTGACGTAAGTGTCTTTCTTGGTCGGAAAAATTTTCTTCCCTTCCGGCTTGGAATTTGAAGCATCAGCTTCCTCCATGTCAGAATCTTCCTTGGTCTCTTTATCCTTTTCGGGGTGCTTCTTTCCCTTCTTCCGCTTAGCTTTGTAGCCAGCGATATCATCTCTTTTAATGTCGTCGTTCAAACGACACTCGGCATTTGTGTGGGACGAGCCCCCATTGGCGTCTAGGTGATGCACACATGGGTTATTGGCAATGTCGGCCCAAGAGTAGGTTTTGCCTGGTTGTTGGTCTCCTCTACCTTGAACTCTCGAAGTCCTACGACCGTGTCCACGGCCTCCGCCACGTTCTGCTCGTCCTCTAGACCCGAAAGTAGAAGTAACCACTGTCGTTTCCGCGTTGGGTTTTTCTTTCGAGGTATTCTTGCGCTTCTGAGCCTGTTGCTTTGGTTGTTTTGCCGACTGTGGCACAACTAGGGAGTTGAGTAATCCCTCTGTGTCATCATCAGCATCTGCATACTTGCTCGCTGTTTTTATCATTTATCCCAAATCAGTGACCTTGTCGCACTTCAAGCGATGACGTAGTAAACCAATTGGGAGACCGGCAATGAAAGCTTCGATCGCAGTTTGGTCATTTACTCCTTCACAGGAGTTCTTGGTGTCGATCCATCGTCCAAGATAATCCCAGCAAGTTTCTCCGGCTTTCTGGGTGCAACGATGTAGGTCTCCGACCGTACAGGGCCTCCGATATGTGCCTTCGAAATTCCGAAAGAACGCACTTTGCATGTCATACCAGTTATGGATGGTGTTCTCCGGAAGTTCATTGAGCCATGATCTTGCCGTCTTGCACAACATGAGTGGGAGATATCGGGTTGCGACCAGGCTGTTTCCGCCTTTGGCGATGTAGCAAGCTTGGAAGAAATCCTGTAGCCAGGTGTCTGGCCGAGCAATGCCGTCATAGGCTTGGATATGTCTTGAGATAGAAAATCCTTCCGGGAATTTTGTAGCTCTTATGCATGGTCTGAAGCACTTTGGGCCCATGTATATATCATCATTTTCATAGCGCCGCGCTTTTATATTGGAGTTGATCTTGTGCCTTGCGTCATTTGGGGATAAAGATCGTCCCGAGTGATGGCTATGGCTGCGGTGCCTTGGAGCCGGACTTCGGCTTCTGCCACCACCTCCTCCACCACGACGCCCTCCTTGGCCACCTTGAGAGTTGTTGTGATGGCTACTGGGTGGAGAGGGTGGAGCAGCTGGGTTATTTCCGGCTGATCGCCGGCCTCCGTCTGGAGCATCATTATTCCGGTTTCGGGGAGGGTCTTCATTGTGACGAGCTCCCAGCCGGCTTGACTCGGCATGGTGTCCGTCGTTCCTTCATCCATCATCCGGACGGCTTGCATGTCTAGGAGGTGGCATTCTTTGCCGGTCCTCCTCCCGACGTTTCTCTTTATCTTCGTCCCTGCAGTCTTTTGACTCTCGCCGGGGCGGGTTCCTCGGATTCAGAGCAGCAATTGCCTCTTGCTCCGTGACGGGGTTAATATTACGCCAGCCACGTGCAGCTTTGTGGTGCTATCCTGAAGATCCGGTTTTCGAGTAGTTGTCTTCCCGACGGTCGGAACGATGATGTTGTTCCGGAACACATTGGGGTCTTACGTCAGCCCATGTCAGATCTGCTCCAGGCCTGGATTAGCTGATAGGATTTCTCGGGCCGCAATGGTGTTCTGTACTAGTGTTGGATACACTCAATCCCTTTATTGTCTTTCCGAGGCATCCCCATTTCTCCTCCAAAGAGGACTTTGTGAATCTGTGGGAATTGGTTGTCATCTGTATGACGTTTCCTGGTCTTCTGATGTTGCCTAGAATTGTATTTGTCCGTAGTTGCCATGTATTTCTTTTCCTCCTCAATGTTTTTGGCTTCATCGAGAAGTACTTGGCGACGCGCTTCTAGGGCCTGGGCCCTTTTGTCCAGCTCTTTAGCAGTAAGTTCTGCAGCTGTAGGAATCGGTATGGTTAATGTAGCATCGATGAGTTTACGCGCACCTTCAGTGATCATGTGTCCATCCATCGACTCTTCTTTTTTGGGCTCGTCTGGGATAAGTGCTCCATCCGAGTCTTCCTCATATTCCTTGGCAATTAACTCCTCCGCCAGAGGGTCTTTTGCCGGGGTCTTGTTCTTCTTGTTGTTCTTCTTTGCCTTCTTGGTAGCGCCGGTAGCAAAGACGGCTTTGGGCCCGTTTCCAGGAGTCAAGCTCTGATCGGTACTTTCAGCCATTTGGTTCTCGGGATCGTCTCCGAGATCCATGTTATCCTCCGTGTTGGAGAGTTTTCTACGGATCCTTCGTCCATGTCTTCTCCTTCTGCTGCAGCTGTGGATTTAAGCTCCTCGTCATATTCCGCGGAGAACTTTCGGAAATCTGCCAACGTCATCAACTCGTCCGAGGATGCGGGTACGTCGGCGTTTGTTCCGATCGCCTCCAGCACAGAGTCGATGTTGTCTCCAGCATCGGCTGAGCCGGATCCAGATCCTACATAACCGATAAAGTGCGATGCGCCCCTCCTGAGATAACCGCGGTCTTCATAGTAGGCTTCGTCGAAACGTTTGATGGTCTCGAGAATTGCATCTATGCCTGAGTTTTGCATTATCATGCGTTTTAGCGTGTACCTTAGGAAAGTCCTGTCCGTTCCGGCGCCGTCAGAGCCAGAACCGTCATTGTTACTATGCTCCTCCTGGGTTTCGACCTCAGCAGGTGGGTCGATCTAGGATTCGGTCTCCCTAGGGAGATCCACTCCAAATTCAACTTGGACCGCCAGGTCTGCTTCAGGCTCGGATATCTCCACTATCTCCGCAACTGGTGCGGGCTGGGTGGGATTAGGGTTTTCTGAGATCCGGAACTCTGTCGCCTCCGCGGACAAAGGGGACCCAGAATTTTCTACTGCCTCTATCATCACCGCTGGGGTGGGTGGGACAGTTTCAGCAAAGCCGATGTAAACATCGATCTCGCCAAAAGACATGATCGTGTAGGTGTTCACGGCTTCCCTAGCCGGAGTCCAAGTCTCGTCGAGAACGATGAGAGGGACGTCGCTGGCGTAGCGGATGCGACCGACGGTGATAGTCTTGCCGATTCCGATTCTTACAGATTCTGCTCGGAACGCAGATCCGAAGCTCACTTGCCCCACGGTGGGCGCCAACTATCATCGGATTGATGACAAGTACGCCATGAGGGGGTCCTCGAGGCGTGCGGAAGAGAGGGGTGTGAGACGTACGGTGTTCCGGGATGGTGAGCACACAAGTTTACCCAGGTTCAAATCCGCCGGCTTTGGACGGATCCTACTCCTGCTAGCAATCCAGTAATACGGCAGAGCCGGAATATGGGTTACAAGGGTTCGCCTGTACGAGTAGAGATTGTAAACTATTGAGGATGCCCTAAAGGCTCTCCCTAGGACGACTTATATAGATATCCAGCCTAGGGTTTACAGGAGAGATCTGTCCGGCTACAACTAAGAGTCGGTTACAGAGTACATCTTGAACTACAAGTAACACTATAGGCCTAAGTCGGTAAGTCTTTTAGGCCTTCCCATAGCCGGACTGGACTCCGTCTTTTCTTCCTGACTGGGCCGCCTGTAAACAAAGTGGGTCACTCTGGTCAGTAAGGAACTGTAAGGATACTCGGAAAGTATATCCCAACAACCGCCCTCTCCTCCCAACTAAATCCCCTCTCCTGCCTCGCACGTTCGATTCCGGTGACCCCATGCCTAGTGGCGTTGCGTGGATCCACACTAAAGCTTGGCTGCACACGCCGACTCGCCCTCCAGCCTCGCCTACCTCAACATATCTTCCCTGGACGGTGGAGCGCCGCGCTCCTCATCGGGGATCTCGAATTCTCAACCACGAGGCATAGTGAGGCAAGAGTCGGGCATGTGCAGCTCCAAGTGGATGTAAGACGTGGAGGCGCCTCATATTAGGCGTAGAGTTGCAGCGTCAGGGCGGATCGGCTTCTGCGAGTCCCCGAAGGTCGAATCTGTGAGGGACGGCGCCATGGCCAAGAGGATGACGTGGAGAAGCCGGTGTACTGCTTCCTTCCACTTCCGGTAGTCCTTGAGGGCCCTAGCAGCTAGCAGCCTTACCTGTCTAGGCCACTGCCACCGATGCTTCGGCTGCGAATGCTTCCGCTGCCGTTCTGGCCGCCTGCGCTGGCTCCAGGGATGCCCAACAAAGGTAAGTTGCTCGATTAAATTTAACACTGGGAATTGGATGATCAATTTGAATATGAAAGTTGAGAAAAATGTGAATTCAGCCTTGCAAGGTAGTGCCTTTTGTTTTTCTTTTATTGGCTGCTATATGTGGCAGGTTTTTAGCATACAAAGGACCCTCGATAAGTTGTGAAACTAGGTGTGATCTCTTGGGAAATAACGAGAACATGGAGCGGATGATAGATTTCGCAATCTCAATTTGTCTTCGGTGACATTTTGCTACTAGCTGTTTCAGAGTTTGAAGTTTCAATGTTTAGCATACTATGATATAATGTTGTTTCAGAGTTTGGAGTACTATGATATAATGCTTTTGATATGAGCATGAGCATGAGCAATCACAGTAAGGATAGACGATAGGGAAAAGCTAGGTATAATACTGACAAACAACATGTGCTGTATCGGAAGGAGTCCTCGAGATATTGTGTTGGCTTCAGTTGCCAGCAGAGAATGTGCTCCAAAACAAACAAAAAACTCATCCTCTATCGCCCACGAAATTCACAAGCGGCGGCACACCAGTAGGCCGAATTAGCCGATATCCTTTCAGCTCGTCTGCAGAGCAGTTCGTCAAGCATTCATTTCGCTGGTCAGTGAGGCTAATTTGTTTGGACTTCTTTCCTAACCGTTCAGAACTAATTGGAGAGTTGGATTTGTTATCTGGGTTTGACTCGAGTGGTATGCTATTGTACAAAAAGATCCTTAATTAATTTACAGTATGAATAACAATATTAGATGGCGTCTTAGTCCATCAATATGTAACGATAAAAACAGAGCCGGCATATTTTCTTCAATCAGGATGAACAAAGAGTACGCTTTCTTCCTATGTACTATCTCAGTGGATAGAAATTCCTCTTAGCTCAGTAGCATCATTTCTTCGGGATATAACCATCCGGTTCAGTCGGAAATTCTAATGTGTGACACGTTGATGTTGCCTAAGCATCATATTGTCATTAATTGCTTCAGCGTGTTAAGATTGGACTTTGCACCACTCATCGGTCGTGTTTTTTCTTTCCGCACGCGTGGGTATTGTTCTAGTATTATTTCTAAACTTGTAGCTGATGTAACTATTGTTTATTGATGGGTTGTAAGTTCGAGACACACTTTTTTTCCTTATCAGGATAACTAAGAGGACCGAAAAGTTATATCGAGACGGCTTGCATGCTTAATATGCGATGTTTTACCTAAGAAAAAAGTGTTTTATTACCCTTTAAAACGTTGATATAATTTTAAATATTCTGTTCCAAGCTAGGATCCCGACTCGTGAGTTGCTAGATCTAGACTCTTTTAGTCAATGTGGGCCAGAAGTTGTCTAGAAAGCGTCAATCAAGTTGTCAGCTAGGCCCATTAACTTGGCCAGGCAGTCCAAGCCTCCTCTCCTCTACCTCTTTTGTCTCAAGGCTGAGAAAATGACGCAAAACTATCACATTTAAGACAGTGTTGTCATATAACTACCGACTTTATCTGAAAACTACCAATATTAGGCAGGTTTGTAACATATAGCACCGATTGTTCAGTTAAATAGTGTTAAACTGTTCTATGACAGCTCGGGTCCACATGTCATGTCTACGTGGCCGGTTTAAGCTTTTTTCTCCTTTTTATTACTTTTCTTTCTTTTTTCCCTCACTTGGCGTTGACCTAGTGGGCTCGCAGCGGAAACATTGCAGTGCGGCAGGGGCGCGCGCGGCGGCAAACTGCAGGCTTGCATGGTGGCGGGAGGCAGTGTGCGCGGCGGGGAGGCAGTGTGTGCGGTGGCGAGCCGCAGGGGCGCGCAACGGTGGGAGGCAGGGCACGCGCGACGGCGAGCTGCAGGCGCGCACGGAGATAGGAGGCAGAGCCAGTGCGGCGACGAGCTGCAGGTACGCGTGGTGACAGGAGTTGGTGCACACGGCGGCGAGCTGCAGTGGCACGGCAACGGGAGGCAGGGGCGCTCGCGGCGGCGAGCTGCATGTAAGCGTGACGGCGGGAGGTGGTGTGCACGACGGCGAGCTGCAGCGGCGCACCACCACCTCAGTCCCGCCCCTCCCACCACCATCTTCGTGCTCAGGCACGCGACGACGAGCTGTAGGGACGCGGGCGCGACGAGCTGCAGCGGCGCAAGGACACGGACGCGGCGACGAGCTGCAGGGTGAAGGGCGCGGCGAGCGGCAGCGGCGAGCGACAGCGGCGTAGGGATGCGCGCGTGGATGCGAGCACGACGACGAGCTGCAGGCACGCGGGCGCAGCGAGCTGCAGCGGCGCAGAGACATAGGCGCGACGACAAGCTGCAAGGACGCGGGCGCATCGAGCGGTAGCGGCGCAGACGCGACCACGGCGACGAGCTGCAGGGACGAGGGCGCGGCGAGGTGCAGGGGCGCAGGGACGTGGGTGCGGCGGCGAGCTGCAAGGACGCGGGCGAGGCGAGCTGCAGCGGCGCAGGGACACGGCGCGGTGGCAAGCACGACGACGAGCTCCAGGGACGCGGGCGAGGCGAGCTGCAACAGCGCAGGGACGCGGGCGCTGCGGCGACGAGCTACAGGGACACGGGCGCGGCGGCGAGCTCCGGCCAGCAGCGAGCAGTGGCATGGGCATGGGCGCCGACAAGCTCCAGCCAGCAGCGCGATTGAGCTTCGCCCAGCGGCGGCCTGCTGCGGCGTGGCCAAGCCCCGGCAGGTCCGTGCGTGGGTGAGCGCGGTCAATGCCAGTAAAGGGTGTTTTCCCTCTTCCCTTAGTTATTCTTAACCTTGCCCACGTGATCCTGGCGGTGGGACCGACCGGTCAGAAAACTTGTTAAAACGGCTAAACCATATGATCAATGCTATATGTCAACGACCAATCCGATGTTGGTAGTTTTCAGACAAAATGAACAAAGTAGGTAGTTTCGTGTCAAACTGCCGCAAATGCGGTAGTTACTTGTGATTTTCTCTCTCAGTGTCAGGCAAACACACTCTCCCCGCCGTCCCTCGAAAAAAAAAAACACACTCTCCCCTTCGGAGTACCGACGATGGCGCCGTCGACCTAAGCTCCCTCCCTCGGTATCGTCGTATCGTGACCCCACTCCTCCTTCATCCACCTACACTGAATGGTACCGTACTCCTGTACTCTCACTCACACTCTTCTCGAGACAGAAGGAAATCGACTTCCATTTGATTCGCCGGGAAATCTGAGGTTTCCATGCCGGTGTCCCCTTCAGCTTTATTTGCCTTGTCATACAGGCACTGTTGAGTGAACTCATTGGATGATTTTGTCCGACCTTGAGTGGATCCGCATTACCTTGCTGTGCACTTCACTTGTTTTCTGTTTGTGAAAGATCGGATCCCCTTTTATTGACAAATCGACTGATCTTTAATTTTGCTTCCTGCAGGCTGCAGCCCGTATGGACCTTTATCTGACCAGAAATTTCCTGAAGCGCAACAGCTCACCTGCTCACTCCCTGAACCACTGTCTCCTTTAGCTTAATTTTCCTTGTCATTTCACCTGTGACTTATTCTTCACCATGTGTTTTACTGACTGAGATAGATGATTGGTGACGGGTAGCACTTTTGTTCCTTTTCCTACCCCCGGGTGGTTGCAGCGATTTTCTGATAGTGAAATGCGGGCTATTCCTGTATTTCTTTCTTGATCACAACTTGACCGGTTGTCCGGAATCTTTGAGAAAGTTTCAGGCACGCACTCGAAGATAACAGAGGAGTACAATATTCTAGTAGTATAATCTTACGGATGTGAAGCGTGATGTCACGCTCCTCAGAGTGAGCTTGACCACCTACCTAATAGTCTTGAGTTCAGAAACAAGAAATTTCTGGTGCTGTCTTGTCTGCTTATGAAAACTTCCTAACACTGCCCCTTTTCCTGTTTTATATATTTGCTATCTTCTTTCCATTGTGTTTTGGGTCTGTGACAAGCGTCTCAAGCGACTAATCGTGCATTGGAATCATAGCTAGTCGTAGATTCCCTCATGCAAATTAATAACAGTTTGCTCCAAGAAACCTGTTCGATTTGTTTGGTTCCCTTTGCCATGTCCTTTCCCCCATTCCCATTGCAAGTTGAGGTCCATGTATGGTGATTTGTATCTTCTGATTTTATATACTCCTATGTTAATGAGACGTCGATATCTGTACACATTGTGTAGTCTTCTCATTAGGTGTCTTATGAATCCTTCTCTTGACTAACTGACTGACCTTGCGTTCGTGGTGCAATGATTCACACTTTTTTTCTTTCTTATCGACAGTTTGATTATCAAATGTTGTTAGTAAGATTTGTGCACTCTTATATGGTACGACCATAAGATGCTGCGGGTGTCTCATCTATTTGCCTTTTTGACTTTGAGTAACCATCTTCATTTTCTTTTTCATGGGACACTTTGACTAATTATGCATCTGTAATATATAAGACTTGGAGCTGCAAACTGGCAGTCACAAAAAGTCCCAAACCAACACACGTAGAGGGATGGAGGCCCTTGTATGTGCATCACATGGAGCCATGGTCTCCCTGCTAAGGAAGCTGGGTGATTTGCTCTCTGATGAATACAAGCTTCTCACTAGGGTGAAACGTGACATCATGTTTCTTAAGGCTGAGCTTGAGAGCATGCATGCTTTCCTCAAGAAGATGTCTGAGCTTGACGACCCCGATGAGCTGTCCAAGTGCTCCATTAAGGAGGTGCGGGAGCTGTCCTACGACATCGAGGATGGCATCGACAATTTCATGCTCTCCCTCGGTGTTGACTCCAGCTACAAACCCCGTGGCTTCAAGGGTCTCGCTGGCAGGTGCATGGACTTACTGACAAATTCCAAGACACGCCATTGGGTTGCCAAGAAAATCAAAGTTCTCAAACGCGGCGCTATGGAGGCTAGCAGCCGGCGTGCGAGGTACAAGGTTGATGATGGTGTCTCCAGGCTGAGCAGGACAATCATAGACCCTCGCTTACCAGCATTCTTCACGGAGATGACGAGGCTTGTTGGCATCGAGGGCCCAAGAGATAAACTCATCAAGTTGCTAACAGAAGGGGAAAGTGCATTGGTGCAGCAGCTAAAGGTGGTGTCAATTGTTGGATTTGGAGGCCTTGGAAAAACCACTCTCGCTAATCAAGTATACCAGAAGCTCGAGGGGAAATTTGAATGTCAAGCTTTTGTGTCGGTGTCCCAAACCCCTAACCTGAAGAAGATTTTGAGAAACATACTCTTCCAGATCTGTGGCCAAGAGCATGCCAGCAACGAAGCATGTGATGAGCAGCAACTCATCAGCACAATAAGACAATTCCTCAAGGATAAAAGGCATGTTAACTTATTTACTCATGAGTCATGACAATCTTGTTTTAGACTACTATGATGTAATGTTATCAATAATACATTTTGTGTTAGTGCGAAATCAATTTTTTCTGTAGGATTATATGTGTACATCATGCTTACTACTGCTATTCATTGGTTGCAACTTTAGAACTACATGTTTTAATTATTTTTAAATTTGTGATAGGTACTTCATCGTAATCGATGATATATGGAGCACGTCAGCATGGAGAGCAATCAAATGTGCTTTTCCTGAAAATAGCTGTTCCAGTAGAATACTGACAACAACGCGTATCACCACAGTAGCCAAGTATTGTGCCTCTCAGCACCATGATCATGTGTATGAAATAAAGCCTCTTAGTGCAACTCACTCTAAGAGCTTATTTTCCAAACGAGCTTTTGGCTCTGAAGGCGGATGCCCTCTTCAACTGATGAAAGTTTCAGATGAAATATTAAAAAAATGTGGTGGCTTGCCATTGGCGATCATTACAGTAGCTAGCTTATTGGCAAGCAAAGCTAGTACCGAAGAGGAATGGCTGAGGATACGGAATTCTATTGGTTCAGCACTTGAAAAAGATTCAGAAATGGAAGATATGAAAAAGATATTGTTCCTTAGTTACAATGATCTCCCCTACCATTTGAAGACATGTTTGCTGTATCTAAGTGTATTTCCTGAAGACTATGAGATCAAGATGGACCGTTTAGTAAGAGATGGATTGCTGAAGGTTTCATCACCACAGAATCTGGACAGGATCTGCAGGAAATAGGAGAAGGCTATTTCAGTGATCTGATCAACAGAAGCTTGATTGAACCGGTTGAAATCCAGTATGATGGACGAGCTGATGCTTGCCGCGTCCATGATGTGATTCTTTAACTCATTATATCCAAGTCGCTTGAAGAAAATTTTGTAACCTTATCTGGTTACAAAAATTTAAACACACTGCAGCATGAGAAGGTTCGTCGACTATCCCTCAACTATCATGCTCGAGAACATACTATGGTACCATCGAACATGATTGTGTCTCATGTTCGATCTCTCACTATCTTTGGATGTTCTGAGCATATGCCTTCTCTTTCAAACTTTCAATCCTTAAGGGTGCTAGATTTAGAAAATAGAGAGGTGTTGGAACATGATTATCTTAAGCACATAAGCAGACTTTCTCAGCTGAAATACCTGCGTCTCGATGTAAGAAGAATTACCGCACTTCCTGAACAACCAGGGGAGTTGCGTAATTTGCAGACCTTAGACTTAAGATGGACATGGGTAAGAAAGTTGCCAGCGAGTATTGTTCAACTACAGCAACTGGCATGTCTTTTGGTTAACAGTGCAGAGTTGCCTGAAAGGATTGGGAAGATGCAAGCTTTGCGGGAGTTATCAGAGATTGAAATCAACCAGAACACCTGTCTGTCCTCTTTGCAGGAGCTTTGCAGTCTGACCAAACTAAGAATACTTGGACTGAACCTGAATTGGCACGCAAGTAATACAAACAGTGGCATGAAAGCTTCAGCAGATAACTTGGTCGTGTCCCTCCGTAAACTAGGCATACTCAACCTTCGTTGGATACAAATTCAAAGCTACCATTCTTGTTCCCTTGATTTCTTACTTGAAAGCTCCTCCTCCTCGTCTACTCCAGAGATTTGAGATGTCCATAAACTACTATTTTCCCAGAATCCCAAAATGGGTAGGCTCACTTAACCACCTCTCTTACTTAGGCATCTATGTCGATCCAGTGGATGAGGAAACATTTCAAATCCTTGGGGACCTGCCCTCTCTCTCATTTCTATGGTTAACTTCAAGAACAACAAGACCTAAACAAAGGCTCATTATCAGTAGCAGTGGATTCCGATACCTGAATGAATTCTACTTCACCTGCTGGGACAGTGGAAGAGGGCTGATGGTTGAAGCAGGAGCCATGCCTGAGCTCGAGAAGTTCTGGGTCCCATTTAATGCACATGGTGTGTTCTCTTCGTGTGGTGTTCTTGATTTTGGCATCCAGCATCTTACTTCGCTCAAGCATCTCCATGTCGAGATTATTTGTTTTGGTGCGAAGGTTAAGGAGGTGGAGGCCTTGGAGGATGCTGTCAAGAATGCCGCCGGCTGTCTTTCAGATGATCTCACTCTTGAAGTGAGTAGATGGGATGAAGAAGAGATCGTGAAGGATGAGGATCATAAATTGACAGAAGCGGAGTAAGACATCGTTGAGGTAATACTCATTCTATGCCACAAGCCATTTTGCTTTATTTCCTGGATATTACTATTGGGTGAGTAAAATCTTTGGTCAGACATATCCTGAAATGTTAGGCCAAATCCATTTTGTATCACTTATTTGGGGGGTTAATCTGACCTTCTTTCCCATGCATTTCATAGGGCTTTCGGGGATACAGTGGCACTCCAGCTTATCCAGATTGCTTACGCCGATGGAATGCCCTGACCTGAATACTTGATTCAGTAAGGTTGTCACCCTATACCCATCTGCCAGTGGAAGGCTTTGTGTGTGCAGTCAATCTACATGGACTAAATCGGTCTCACAGGAACCCACTGTATATGCATTTTTTTGTTCTTGTATTTCAGATATATTACTATCCGGGTGTAGTTTAAGTGTAGAGACTGGTACATGAAATGTAGGATGAACATGAAAACTTGGTTCTTACATTTTTTGTTTGTTTTGGTTGACAATGTCTGCATGGAAAATGCCATCATACTAAAAAAATCTCGCTCAGCCAGTGTCGTTTCATTTGCAGGGTTCATGATGAGTGTTCATTTTGAGGTGCTGAAAATCGCTACAACAACACCTTGATTAGCTGAATACTCCACGGGGAATGTTCTTAGTGACGTTTTATATCTGCTCATTGCAATGGTCCTATTATGTGGTATTTGCCTCAGTAATGGATCTGAATGAGTGTTCTCAGTCGGTCATCAATCGGTGGTACATTCGTCCTTGAGATTCTTCATGTTAGAAATGCTCCACCACGACATCTAAATGCTCAAGGGCCCCATTAGGAACACTGGAATTTGTTCCTATGTCTGTAGGGAATGGACCGATTGGTAGACGTTTAGACTTTGAACTGCTTGATGGAAACCATTTTACTTGCCAATTACGGTTCCTGTTTCTGATATACATTTGTTTGACTTGAGTTTGATTATGTGGTAATGTAACAGGGTTGTGCTTACACTTCAGTTATAATTTATTTTACTTGCGAATTCAATGGAATATGTTACTTACACAATAGATACATACTTTTTTTCCAATTGTACTTTAAGGAAAATCTACGAAAAATATGCCACTGACCAATGGTTTTGTTTTGGGGATCATCTTAGTCAACTACTTTGAAAAAGGCTACAAGAAGAGCGAAACAAAGGTTATGTTTTTGATTTTTTGGATACCAACCTAATTAATTATGTTTATTTTAATAACTTTATTAATCACTTTGATAGATGGAAAAACTTCAAGTGTTGTACAGGAAACATGAAATGTTAACAAATGTCACTCACAATGGAGTGGAGATTTGGTGCACATGGGCGCGATCACCTTTAAAAAAAAGAAAAATCATATTTTTGAGTTCTAAAAAATTCTGAAAACAAATTGTGCTGCATCCAGTAATGTATTCCGCAAACGTGCAAACTATTAATTAGAAATAATGTTAATTCTGGGCTACACAAAATGACAAAACTATAGATCTAAGTATAACATTTTCAAATCTCCAAAAAATATCAGATTTTTCATTTTTGTGTAGCCAATAATAGAAAGAATTTCATGTTGCAATTTGCATGTTTGTAAGATATATTATTGACAAAGTCCATAATTTTTTTATAAGTTACAAATATGTTTTTTGAATTTTTTATATATAGAGAGATCAGTAGAGCTCATGTGCCACGAGAACTTTTAGCTCATAATGTTCATTTAGTAAATAACACATGTTCATGTATTTCCCAAAATTGGTTCTTATATGTGAAACAAATGTTGATAAAATTAAAAAATATATTAATGTTAAAAATGTCCATCAGTTATATAATAAATTATTATTTTCTAAAAATTGTTCTTTTACTAACTAAATATTAAATTAAATGAATAAAATGCAATAAAAAGGTCGAAGATTTTTAAGTTTTCCTTAAAAATTTAGGTATTTTGGAAACAGTAATTAAATAAAACTATTAAATAAAAAACGAAAATTGGGAAAATAATACAAAACAGATAACATAAAATGGTAGTGAAAAATAAGAAGGCAAAAATCTATACCTAATAATAATAAAGGACTGATTGTTTCTCCCGGTCCAACTCTTTTTTCTAGACAGATTTACCCTTCCACCAAAACACCTATTATCCCTAGTGCCACCGGTAATAAAGGAAAAAAAACCTCACCGAAGTCATAGGTAGGGAGTGGAAGAAGGATATATGGCAAGGGAAGGGGCATCGTGGCTAGGAGAGGAGGGTGAAAGGACATTTACTGTCATAATCACTTTTGGTGTTCGTTAACAACTAGTAGACCCTTTTACAGTTTGCTATTGTCTACAGGTTGATATTCTACAAAGGGAAAAGGACCATTGGCCTGCGGAACATTCCCTGCATTTCTTCTTGTCTCTTGGGGATTCTAGACCGGAGTCTCCGGTCTACACAGACTGGAGTCTCCAGTGTGGTCCGGAGTTTCCCCAGGAGTCTCCGGAGGGGCCTCTGTTTTCTTGTCTGGGTCAGCCAGAGAGGTGGTCTGGAGGTTGGTCCGGAGTCTCCGGTCCGTGTCTCAGGCCGGAGTCTCCGGTGTAGAGGGACCGGAGTCTCCGGTCCACTTGGCTCCCAAGTGGGCTGGGTCATTCTGTCGATAGGTCCGGAGGCTGGTCCGGAGGTTGACCGGAGTCTCTGGTGTAGACCAGAGTCTTCGGTGTGGAGACCAGAGTCTCCGGTGTGGAGACCGGAGTCTCCGGTTTGCTTCTTCTTCAACGGTCAGAAAAACGGTTCGCTGACGGAAGGGCTATAAATAGAGGACCTTATCCTCCTCTTTCAGTTGCTCGTCCACCTCAAGAACACCATGTCCATTTGAGCCACTAAATCAACAAGATCTCTTCATCCAACCATCCAAAGTCTTTGATCTTTGGAGAATCGAAGGAGGAGGCCTTGATCTACAGCTTCACCAAGAGAGATCTTCATTTCCCCCTCATTCACTTGAGGGCCCCCATGCTCTAGTGTTTCGTTGGAAACCCTAGATTTTGATTTGGTTCTTACAAGCTTGTCTTTGATTGTTTGACAGCTTGCTTGTATTTGGGAGCCTCCAATTAAGTTGTGGATGTGTGCCCCGAACTCGTTGTAAAGGTGTCGGCTTCCACCTCGAAGGTTGTCGTATAGTGGAAGAGGTGAATCGAACCCGTTGGGGTGAGGTTCATCGGAGAACAAGGGAGGCCTTTCGTGGTGTTGGTGGTTTGAAACCACCCCCTCTCCAAACGTAGACGTACTTCCCCTCAAAAGAAAGGAACTATGGGAAACAAATACGTGTGTCTATGTGTGCTCCACTTTGGTTACTTCTATCCTTTACCGCACTTTACTTATCTAGTTATTGTTTAGTTTGTGCTTGTTTGTCATATAGGGAAATTCACCTTAGTTGCATAATCTAGAGAATTTACCTTTCTTGTCAAACCCTAATTTGAAAAAGAGTAAAATTTGAAGTAGCACCTATTCACCCCCCCCCCTCTAGGTGCCCATACAATCCTTTCAATTGGTATCAGAGCCTCGGCTCTTTATTCGGGCTTAACAGCCTAAGAGATTATGGGCAACCTAGAGGAGGGAGAAAGTGAGGCTAGCCATTCGGTGACCATGGTAGATCTCAAGAATTTGGAAACAAACTTGAGCTCTACCTTGGGCAACGAAATCCTACGGTTGCGTCAACTCGTTGAGCAACTTGTTAAGGATAAGCAAACCTCACCTCCTCCCTCTCTAGTGGAAACACCACCAAACCCAAAGGCTAATGCTCTGGCAAAGCCTTTGGAGGAAGTGGCAGGGGATGAACATAATTCCACTAACTCCGCCACCAAAAAGGGTGATGGGAAGGAAGAGTTCTATACAGTTCCCGGATGGTACTCTCCCAACCCTCCTATCCCTCATCCACATATAAACAATAGAGGAGACCCACCTAAGTTAGCTGCACATACTTTTGCTCAATGGCAAGTGTTAATGAAATCTCATGTGCACAGCTCTTGCATTGATTTGTGGAATATTATTGAAGAAGGACTCAAAATTGAGGATCCAACCAACTTGACGAGAAGAGAAGTGGTCAATAGCCAACTCAATGCGACTGCCTTGCACATGATCCAACTTGGGGTGGGGCCAAAGGATTTTCCCCACATTGAGCACTACAACACAGCCAAGGAAGCTTGGGATGCTCTCATTGACTTGTTCGTTGGCAATGAGAGTATGAGGAGAAATAGATATGATGCCTTAAGCAATGAGGCAGAAGGTTTCTTCATGAAGGATGGTGAGGATCATGAAGACATGTATCGAAGACTCAAATCCACAGCCACCGCTTTCAGGAATGTTGGCGCCTCTCACATTGATGACGCTTGGATCAAAAGGAAGTATGTGAGTGCTCTCATGCCCTTCGAGCCTACTAACTTGAAGAGTCTCCAAGGAAGACACAACTACCATCTCATGACCTCAAATGAAGTGATGTAAGAGATGGCAGCCTTCAAGGTTGCTGCCAAGAATGCCAAAGACGCCCGTGCTTGTGCCATTGGAATGAGTAGTGGTGCCAATCTTGCCTTGAAGGCCAAGGTTGTGGAGTATGATGAAGATGAAGGAAGTGATGAGGGACCTTCAATGAGCCACCCTGAAGATGTCAAGACTGCTCATGGTGAATACATGGCCTTCTATGCAAGAAACTTTTGGAAAGATCCCGCCAAGGCCAAGATAGAAATGCAACGAAGAAGCAACCCCAACGGGAGAAGAGACAATGGGTCCAAGTTGAGAACTTGTTTCAATTGTGGTGACCGCTATCACTCGTTGCATCTTGTCCCTATGAGAAAATAGAAGATCATGGGGGTAAACTTGTGTTGAAGAAGACCTCCAAAGCTCCCTACAAGAAACCCTTCATCAAAAGAAACCCAACCAACAAGAAGCCGGGAGAAATTGTCTTGATCACACATGAAGAGTACTCCTCCGATGATGATGATGAAGAGGAAGAAGAGGATACACCAAGTGGTGTGGCGGCTCTTGCCACTACCTATACTCCTTCATTCTCACTCTTCCACTCTCCAAATGAGAATATCTCCAACAAGAACGTCACTTGCCTTATGGCAAGAGGAGCGGAGGTATTATCATCATCACACTCCACTTCCTTAATCAATGATGATTTTGATGATGAGTTATCTCTTGAGGTCAAAAAGGAATTAGTTGCTTTTGATGTGTTCATGAATAACTTGCAAGGGGAACACAAGAAACATGTTGTGGACCTCCTAAATCAACTTTCACACACACAAGAACTTCTAGATGAGAGATGCCAATTAGGAAGAGAGCACATGATTGAGGTAGAAGCTCTTAATAATGCTCTAGAAGAAGAACAAGAAACTAGAATATCTCTTGAAACTAAACTAGAGGGCCTTGATGAAGCTAATGACCTCATTATTAATAAACTCATCAAGGAACGTGATCATGTTATTGCTAAATACAAAAGGGCTAAAAAGGATAAGATTGAGTTTGATGTTGTTCATGAAAAACTTGTCGAGGACTTTAGGACACTTCACAAGGCTCACAAGGCCTTGGAAAGTGAACTCTTGTCCCTCACAAAGTCTCGTGAAAAGCTTCAAACTCAATTGATCAATACTCCCTCACCTAGTACATTCATTCCTTCTAGTTGTACAAATACTCTTGAAGGACATGCTAGGTTGAAGGGGGAGCTAGCTAAGACCTCCTTTCCCAAAGGAAATAAGTCTATTGATGACCTCTTAAACAAGCAAAGGTCAAATGGTGAAAAAAGGGGCTTAGGCTTTGTCTCTAAAGCCAAGAAGAAAAGAATAACAAGAAAAAGAAGGCCAAGCACGCTCAAGAAAAGAACAAGGTCATTGTGGGAAGTAAGACCACAAGTGGCAAAACTATGTCTCATGATGATTTTGCAGGTAGTGCTAACCCTCACTATGTCTTAATGCGTGATTATTATGGTGATGTGTATGCACAATATGTTGGCCCGTTTGATGGTTATATTGCATGGTCGATTTGGGTTCCCAAGACCCTTGTTGCTAACAAAAGAGGACCCATTGAGAAATGGGTACCTAAAAACTAGTTTGATCCTTTGTAGACGTACGCTTCCGGAGGGTTAAAATGGGTGCTCGATAGTGGATGCACAAGTCATATGACCGGAAGCGCTTCTTGTGTCAAGGAGTTGAGACCAAATGTTGATCAAATATCTGTGACATATGCCGACAAATCAAAGTCTAAGATAATGGGTTTCGGCAAAGTTGTGGTTGCACACGATATCACTCTCATGGACATCATGCTTGTTGAGACCCTTGGCTATAATTTACTTTCAATCCGTGCTCTAAGAAAGATGGGTTTTGTTGTCTTCATTGATGTTGATATTGTGATCCTCTTGTGGAGCAAGACTCTAAAGGTTGCTTTCGTTGGGTACGTCGAGGATGACTTGTATGTGGTGGACTTCTCAGGGAAAACCACTACAAGTCTGATGTTCCTATTTGGAAAGGCCGATGTGGGTTGGCTATGGCACCGCCGTCTAGCCCATGTCAACATGAGAACTTTGCAAAGCCTCCACAAGGATGGTCATATTGTTGGACTAAAAGAAAATGTTTGCTTCATCAAAGATCGTGTTTGCATGGCATGTGTTGAAGGAAAGATGCATGATTCTCCCTATAAGCCAAAGAACTACATCAAGTCCAAGAGGATCTTGGAGCTTCTTCATGTGGATCTCTTTGGTCCTCCGTCTCATGCAAGTCTTGGTGGGAAGAAATATTGTTTGGTCATTGTTGATGACTACTCAAGATACACTTGGGTATATTTCTTCAAGTTAAAAAGTGAGACCCAAGAGAACTTCATTGACTTCATCAACATGGCTCAACGTCAACACAATGTCCCAGTATTAACAATAAGAAGTGACAATGGTACCGAGTTCAAGAACTACACATTAAATGGATTTCTTAGTGATGAGGGAATAAAACATCAATTTTCCGCTGCATATACCCCTCAACAAAATGGTGTAGCTGAGAGGAAGAACCGGACTCTCATTGACATGGCAAGGACAATGTTGACGGAATTCAAATCTCCATACAATTTTTCGGCTGAAGCTATCTCCACCGCATGCCATGCATCAAATCGTCTCTACCTCCGCAAAGAATTGATCAAGACTCCATATGAGATCCTTACCGGTAACAAGCCTAATGTTTCTTACTTCCGAGTATTCGGTTGTAAGTGCTTCTATCGCATTAAGGGCATTTGTTTATCCAAGTTTGATTCCAAAGCATTAGAGGGTATTTTTGTTGGTTATGGTCTCGAATCCCACACTTATAGAATCTATGACAAGCTCTCAGGAATTGTCATAGAATCTTGTAGTGTGGTGTTTGAAGAATATGATGGTCCCCAAGCGGGGCGTGTTGATGTTTGTGATGTAGATGATGAAATGCCTCAGGATGCCATAGGAAGAATGGGTGCGGGTTTCATCTGCCCTGTTGAGGAACCCCTTATGGTGGATCGAGAAGAACTATGCTCTACTCAAGTGGAGCCCTCATCTTCACAACATCAACAAGCTAATGTCGAGGTGGACAACGACCCATGCCAAAGACAAGTTGTGGGCCCTCAACCTACTGATCAAGAAGATGCCTCCAGCCAAGAGGTGTTTGAGTCTCCGTTTGACAGGATGTCCAGTGGTAATAAGGCCATTACACAAGCAATATCTATACAAACTGCCATAAGTACAACTCAATACCTGGCCAGCTGTGGGATTGATCAAGACCAAGGTCAATCCTTTCCTCCTATAGAAGAGAATATTTCCAATGATGATCAAGGTCAAGTTAATGGTCAAGACGAGGACCAAAATGATGAAGTGATCCCCCCAAGAAACAACAAGGAGATCGAAACTCGTCGCCAAGCTGGAATGGATAGAATATTGGAATTAAGAGACCACACTCTTGAGAATGTGGTTGGAGATCTAAGAAGAGGGATATCTACTCGAGCTCAACTGAAGAACTTTGGTGAGTACCAAGCACACATTTCCATGGTGGAACCAGAGAAAGTGTGGGAAGCTCTTGAAGATTCGGATTGGTTGGATGCAATGCACAAAGAACTCAACAACTTTGAGAGAAACAAAATATGGAAGTTAGTGGAAAAGCCAAAGGATTGCCGCAATGTTATAGGCACCAAGTGGATTTTCAAGAACAAGCAAGATGAGCATGGAATTGTGATAAGGAACAAGGCAAGATTGGTTGCACAAGGGTTCTCTCAAATTGAAGGCATTGATTATGGAGAGACTTATGCTCATGTGGCTCGCCTTGAGTCCATCCATATCCTTCTTGCTTATGCGGCACATCATAAATTTAAATTACAACAAATGGATGTAGAAAGTGCATTTCTCAATGGTCCATTGCATGAGTTGGAATATGTGAAACAACCCCCAGGATTTGAGGATCCCAACTTTCCAAACCATGTCTACAAACTCGATAAGGCACTCTATGGGCTCAAGAAAGCCCCACGCACATGGTATGAGCACCTTAGAGAGTTGTTGTTAGATCGTGGGTTTGAGGTTGGGAAAATCGATCCCACTCTTTTTACCAAGAGGGTTAATGGGGAACTTTTTGTATGCCAAATTTATGTAGATGATATTATCTTTGTCTCTTCTAACAAAGCTTTTAATGATGATTTCTCTAAGCTAATGACTGACAGGTTCAGGATGTCTATGATGGGAGAATTGAGAGTATTTCTTGGTTTTGAGATCAAGCAAGTGAGAGGTGGTACATTCTTCAACCAAGCCAAGTATACTCAAGATATGCTCAAAAGATTTAACATGAAAGATCTCAATGGATCTCCCACTCCCATGGCAACAAAGACTCATCTTGAATTAAACCCAAATGGTAAACATGTGGACCAAAAGGTATACCGGTCCATGATTGGCTCTTTGCTTTACCTTTGTGCATCTATACCCGATATTGTGTTGAGTATAGGAGTGTGTGTAAGATATCAAGCGGCTCCTAAAGAAAGCCATTTGATGGCAGTCAAGAGAATCTTTCGATATTTGGTTCATACCCCCAAACTATGGTATTTGGTATCCTAGGGGCTCAACTTTCTCTCTTTGTGGGTACACGGATTCAGATTGGGCTGGTGACAAGGATGATAGAAAATCAACCTCCGGGGCTTGCCAATTCCTCGGGAGGTCCTTGGTATGTTGGTCTTCTAAGAAGCAAAACTGTATATCTCTTTCCACCGCCGAAGCCGAGTATGTGGCAGTTGCTAGTGCTTGTACACAATTGCTATGGATGAGGCAAACTTTAAAGGAATACGGTGACCATTGTGACAAAGTGCCTCTTCTATGTGACAATGAAAGTGCTATCAAGATTGCATATAACCCAGTGGACCATACAAGAACAAAGCATATTGAGATTCGTCATCACTTCATTAGAGATCATGTTGCCCGAGGTGATATTGAGCTTTCATATGTGTCAACCAAAGACCAACTTGCTGATATTTTCACGAAGCCACTTGATGAAGCAAGGTTTTGTTATTTGAGGAATGAACTAAATATCATGGATTCTAGGAGCTTGACTTGATTACCTTGCATACTCACCTATGTCTTGACCCATATTTGGTGTAGGTATAGGCATGGAGATAGGGGGAGTGCGGTCCTAATTCATTGGACTATCCCTTCCCCCATAATGCCAACTGATACATTGCAAATGTATCTATAATTTTTGATGCTCCATGCTTAGTTTTATCCACTTTCTTGTGTTTTGTCCATACTTTGGAGCACTTTTCATATGATTTCTTGGACTAACCTATTAACAAGAGCCACAGTGCCAGCTGCCTGTTTTCTGTTGTTTTTGGTTCTAGGAAAGTCAGAAAATAAACATTCTCGGAATTGGACAGAACAAAAGCCAAAGTGCCTATTTTTTCAGAAGACTCTAGGAGCCAGAATACGAGACCGAGGAGGACCAGGGGCTGGCCACACCCCCCCCAGGCGCGGGCTGGGCCTGGCCGCGTCAGGGCATGGTGTGGTGGCCCCAGGCAGCCCCTCGGTCTCCCTCTTCGCCTATAAGAAGCCTTCTGACCTAAAAACTCCGGGAGGGGGGTCGACGTTTTTCCAGAAGGAGTTCCGCTCCGCCGCCACCACCAGATTCCACGAAACAGCACCAGAAACTCCGTTCAGGCACCCTGCCAGGACGGGGAATTGGAGGAGATCATCGCCATCATCATCACCATCGCTTCTCCATCGACCATCCATGTTTCCCCCATCTATGAGGGAGTAATCCCTCGTTGTAGGCTATGGGGATGGTAGGGATTGGATGAGATTGTTCATGTAATGGCATCTGATTGTTAGGGCATGGTGCCTAGTATCTTTTATTAGTGCTTTATGACTTTGTTGCGACTTGTTGTGCTTAATGCTTGTCACTAGGGCCCGAGTGCCATGATTTCAGATCTGAACTTATTATTGATTCATTATGATAGTATTGTTCTTGGTCTTATCTACAAGTTGTATACACACGTTGTTGTCCGGAACCTATGGCCCCGAAGTGACAGAAATCGGGATAACCGGAAGGGAATGGCTTTGATGTGAGGATCACATGTGTTCACGGAGTGTTAATGCTTTGCTCCGGTGCTGTATTAAAAGGAGCATCTTAATTGTCAATAGTTCCCTAGAGGCCCCGCTGCAAACAGGCTGGCAGGACAAAAGATGTTGTGCAAGTTCTCATTGCGAGCACGTATGACTATATATGGAACACATGCCTAGGATTGTCTAGTACTTGGATGCTTTATCTTATTTATCTGTAATTGCCCTATGTTCTGATTGCTATGTGAATTGTCTTGTCCATGCAACGCCCGTCAATCCATCCCTATGCCTACTGCACTCGAATCCCACTGTTACTGCTTTTGTTACTACTGTCTTTGCTTTGCTACTACTGTTACTTTACTATTCCTACTACAAAACTGTTGCTACTGATAAACTGTTATGAGCAAGATTGTTTCTAGGTGCAGCCGAATTGACAACTTAGTTGTTAAGACTTATAAATATTATTTGGCTCCCCTTGTGTCAAATCAATAAATTGGGTTTCACTTCCCTCGAAAATACTGCGATACACCCTATACTTGTGGGTCATCAAGACTATTTTCTGGCGCCGTCGCCGGGGAGCATAGCTTTATTTATCAAGTCCACTTGGAATCACTATTGTTCAAGCTAAGTTTATTTTCTCCTTGTTTGCTTGTTTCTTTATAAAAAATACAAAAGAAATTGGTTCCTACTCTAGCTGTTATTTTCGTTGGTATGTTATTGTCTTGCTATATCATGCTTGTTGCAATGGTTGGTTTCTTTGAAACTGAATCTTATTGGCAAGGTGGGTTCACGGAAGATGAAAAATATTACTATAAGGAACACCGCTTGTCACAAAAAGGGAAACACTTCTGGGAACAAATTGATAAATTGTATACCATTGCTAGAAATGTGTGATCTACTTATAATGTTACTTATTGCTGTGATGAGTCTTGTTGCAGAAAGAGGTATAAACACCTCCCTTTTCAATGTGAGTATAGTGATAATGATACCATATCTTCCTATGCTAAAGGAATTTATGACTTTTATGATGCAGAACAAATTGAAGAATTTATTGCTTGGAAGGTTGCTTTTGAACTTGCTAGTTTGCTTGAAAATATTGATGATTCACCTTAAAAATATGAGGTGTATGGTATACTTAAATTTTGCTTTGATAATTACAAGGATGAAAATGGATACATTCTTGAATATTTTAATAGATGCTTTCCACAAATGGAAGAGACTAATGCCTTGCAGGATCCTATGGAAGAAGAAATTGATGAACCTGAAATCTCACTAGATGCAAAAGAGGAGGAGAGTGATGAACAAAAGGATAAAGAATGGATTAGCTACCCATGCCTACCTTCTAATGAGAGTAACTCTTTATCCCTTACATTATTTGATTGTCCCCCTTGCTTACTAAAGGAGAATGAATGTTATGTTCCTGAGGTTTCTCTTGAAAATGTTTATAATAAAGCTCTAGTGCTTGTAGATCATGAAGAGCATGCTTTATGTGATAGTTATATTGTTGAGTTTCTTCATGAGGCTACTGAAAATTATTATGAGAGAGGAAAATATGGTTGTTGAAGTTTTCATGGTATTGAAACACCTCTCTATGTGCTGAAAGTTTTGAAGTCACTCTTGTTTTATCTTCCTATGCCTGTCACTTTGTTATTTGCTTACACGATTCCTATGCATAGGAAGTGGGTTAGACTTAAATGTGTTTTGAATTTGCTCCTTGATTCTCTCTTTTACTTCAACTCATATTTCTTATGAGAGCATCCTCTCAAACTTTTATGCCTGAAGATGATAATATGTCTATTATTCTTGAGAGACCTTTTCTTAAATACTGCAGGAGCTGTTATTAATTATAATCAAGGGAAGGTGACCTTCAATGTTAATGACAAGGAACACATTGTCTATTTCCTCAAGAAGATTGAAAGGACTTATGGTACCAATTGAACATGTTGAGGGCATTCAAGTTGGAGAAATATATTGTCCCATACCAAGAGAAAAATTTGAAACTATTATGATTGGGACCATTGCTATCAAAGTTGAGGTAACATAATCATTAGTGGAATACAAAGTTTTGTCTCATATGAAATTGTTTTGGTAACAAGACCTGATAAACCTTGTTAACAAAAGGATTTCATTGAACAAAACAATGTTTTCACCATGATTATCTCCGCTTACTTCTATTCTATCCATTTTAGTTTTTCCTTATGCCTAACTTAAAGGCGTTAAAAAAAGTACTTAGTGGGAGATAACCCAAAAGTTTTAGATGACTCTTGGAAGTTATTACCTCTGTAATAAACGCTCCTTATCCTTTTTATTTGCTTTTTTGTGCCAAGAGTAACCTCTAATGAGATTGAAGTAATGATTGGGAAAGTTGCTGTCCGAAACAGATTTATGTGCTTCACCGTAAAGATTCGTGTAAAATCTCTGTACGTCCTTTTCAGGTGTGAATTTTTGTGCTTCTGCCCCCGGTTGTAATATAACTTTCGTTAGTTCAACACTTTTGATTTGAGCAATAGAAGGTCTTCGAAAAAATTCGTCTTTACCTGCTGGTCTATTTTGACAGATTTCTGCCATTTTCTGCATTTGCTTCTAGTTGGTTCCTTTTTGAGTGTTTTTGGGAATTGAGATTTTTTAGGGAAGTGCTACAGTAGCTAGTGTTCTAATGGAAGTTTATTTTGTGATTAGAACTGAACCTTAAGACTTATTTATCTTGAGTGCACTAATGTTGCTAATAAAGATTGTGTGAAGTTTTGTATGAAGGAAAAATTGCAGGTGTATGGAAG
Organism: Avena eriantha; assembly: GCA_910589775.1. Taxonomy (NCBI): domain Eukaryota; kingdom Viridiplantae; phylum Streptophyta; class Magnoliopsida; order Poales; family Poaceae; genus Avena; species Avena eriantha. The sequence goes on along the minus strand of OU342744.1, from coordinate 284,616,578 downwards.
GAATGAGTAATGATATGAAGGATGGACTAAAGCTCAAGCTTGGGGATGCCATGCGTGTCACCCCAAGAAATATTCAAGAAGTACAAGCGTCAAAGCTTGGGGATGCCCATCCCCAAGGCATCCCCTTCTTCATCAATAAAAATCCCAGGTTTCTTCCAAATACTTTATTTTTATTGTTTCATGCACAATTGTGTTGTTCTTGGAGCGTCTTCTTTTTCGTTTTTCGTTTTGGTTTTTAGTTTGCGTGGTTTTCTTAGTTTGCTGAATAAATTGGTTGGACCTCCTCTTTCTTGAATTGGTTTTCAAATGGTTTAGTTTGAATTGGAAAAGAGTAGGAAAAGCTAATGCTTAAGTGGTAAAGAGAGCTTGTTTTTTACTGTGGCCTATGCTTTGTCATGTCATGCTTGATATTGTTTTGGTTTTATGCTTAGTATTCTTTGTTTTAGCATGACTTGTTATAAACAATTGAGATTGCTTAATGTGCCTTGGATGAATCATGCGTTGTTTTAGCATATTAAAGCATAGTATAGTGGTATTCTCCTTTGATGCTTTATTTGGGTTGACTTGGCACATGCTCACACCATGTTATGACTATCTCAAGTCACCATAGCCTTTATGATCCTTTAGTTTTCAACTTGTAGTATCACTTTATGCTTTGATCAATGATGTTTTGTCGCTCTGCATGATTATGGCCATTATTGCTCTCTCGTTTGTAGCTCCCTTACTATTGCTAGCCTTCACTTCCACTGAGTGTTTTACTCATGTTTCCAACTCCCTTAAACCAAATATTGCCAAAGTTTCCACCATACCTACCTATTAGCATCATTTCCTACTTCTGTGCATATTCAATATGCCTTGTTTTCTTCCGAATAAAATGTTTGCTTGTTATGAGAAAGTTAGTTAGTAAAGCTCTCACGAACTTGATGGCACACTTTATTTCCTGCACTTAATAAACCTGAACCATTGTGAACTTTCGATATTTGGTTCATACCCCCAAACTATGGTATTTGGTATCCTAGGGGCTCAACTTTCTCTCTTTGTGGGTACACGGATTCAGATTGGGCTGGTGACAAGGATGATAGAAAATCAACCTCCGGGGCTTGCCAATTCCTCGGGAGGTCCTTGGTATGTTGGTCTTCTAAGAAGCAAAACTGTATATCTCTTTCCACCGCCGAAGCCGAGTATGTGGCAGTTGCTAGTGCTTGTACACAATTGCTATGGATGAGGCAAACTTTAAAGGAATACGGTGACCATTGTGACAAAGTGCCTCTTCTATGTGACAATGAAAGTGCTATCAAGATTGCATATAACCCAGTGGACCATACAAGAACAAAGCATATTGAGATTCGTCATCACTTCATTAGAGATCATGTTGCCCGAGGTGATATTGAGCTTTCATATGTGTCAACCAAAGACCAACTTGCTGATATTTTCACGAAGCCACTTGATGAAGCAAGGTTTTGTTATTTGAGGAATGAACTAAGTATCATGGATTCTAGGAGCTTGACTTGATTACCTTGCATACTCACCTATGTCTTGACCCATATTTGGTGTAGGTATAGGCATGGAGATAGGGGGAGTGCGGTCCTAATTCATTGGACTATCCCTTCCCCCATAATGCCAACTGATACATTGCAAATGTATCTATAATTTTTGATGCTCCATGCTTAGTTTTATCCACTTTCTTGTGTTTTGTCCACACTTTGGAGCACTTTTCATATGATTTCTTGGACTAACCTATTAGCAAGAGCCACAGTGCCAGCTGCCTGTTTTCTGTTGTTTTTGGTTCTAGGAAAGTCAGAAAATAAACATTCTCGGAATTGGACAGAACAAAAGCCAAAGTGCCTATTTTTTCAGAAGACTCTAGGAGCCATAATACGAGACCGAGGAGGACCAGGGGCTGGCCACACCCCCCCCAGGCGCGGGCTGGGCCTGGCCGCGTCAGGGCATGGTGTGGTGGCCCCAGGCAGCCCCTCGGTCTCCCTCTTCGCCTATAAGAAGCCTTCTGACCTAAAAACTCCGGGAGGGGGGTCAACGTTTTTCCAGAAGGAGTTCCGCTCCGCCGCCACCACCAGATTCCACGAAACAGCACCAGAAACTCCGTTCTGGCACCCTGCCAGGACGGGGAATTGGAGGAGATCATCGCCATCATCATCACCATCGCTTCTCCATCGACCATCCATGTTTCCCCCATCTATGAGGGAGTAATCCCTCGTTGTAGGCTATGGGGATGGTAGGGATTGGATGAGATTGTTCATGTAATGGCATCTGATTGTTAGGGCATGGTGCCTAGTATCTTTTATTAGTGCTTTATGACTTTGTTGCGACTTGTTGTGCTTAATGCTTGTCACTAGGGCCCGAGTGCCATGATTTCAGATCTGAACTTATTATTGATTCATTATGATAGTATTGTTCTTGGTCTTATCTACAAGTTGTATACACACGTTGTTGTCCGGAACCTATGGCCCCGAAGTGACAGAAATCGGGATAACCGGAAGGGAATGGCTTTGATGTGAGGATCACATGTGTTCACGGAGTGTTAATGCTTTGCTCCGGTGCTGTATTAAAAGGAGCATCTTAATTGTCAATAGTTCCCTAGAGGCCCCGCTGCAAACAGGCTGGCAGGACAAAAGATGTTGTGCAAGTTCTCATTGCGAGCACGTATGACTATATATGGAACACATGCCTAGGATTGTCTAGTACTTGGGTGCTTTATCTTATTTATCGGCAATTGCCCTATGTTCTGATTGATATGTGAATTGTCTTGTCCATGCAACGCTCGTCCATCCATCCCTATGCCTGCCGCACTCGAATCCCACTGTTACTGCTTTTGTTACTACTGTCTTTGCTTTGCTACTGCTGTTACTTTACTATTCCTACTACAAAACTGTTGCTACTGATAAACTGATGTGAGCAAGATTGTTTCTAGGTGCAGCTGAATTGACAACTCAGTTGTTAAGACTTATAAATATTCTTTGGCTCCCCTTGTGTCGAATCAATAAATTGGGTTTCACTTCCCTCAAAAATACTACGATACACCCCCTATACTTGTGGGTCATCACCAACATTAAGAAATTCAATTCTCTTATTATCATTTAGTGATATGTGAGCATCATTGATGACTAGTGGCTATGAACCCAAGGATAATTCTTCGCGGTGTCGTGCCACAAACTCCTACGTGGTGGCTTCGGCCACCACCCTCTCCTCATGCGAAGAGTTGGTTCTTAGCTCGGATTTATTTGGCGCTGTGATGAACATTTGAAGAGATTTCCATGGTTTTCTTGATTTTTCACAGTATGTCATCTTAACCCAAGCCCTCTCTCAGTCTTGAAAACTCTCTCTATCTAATATATGTCCCCATACACACACCTTGGAAGTGTTTGGTCGAGGAGGACTGGAGTCTCCGGTGTGTTCACATCGGAGTCTCCGGTGTGGACCGGAGTCTCTGGTCTGGGTGGTTTCTGTCCACTTAAAGGGAGGACAGGGTGAACTGAAACAGCAGTTTCATTCATGCACCCTCGTCCTCCCCTCTCTGCCCCTGTCGCCTCCTCTCCCAAATCTTCTCCTCGGAGGTCAAGAAGCCCCCGGGATCTGCCGTGTCCCCGGCCAATCATCTCCTTTCCACCATTGGGTGATTCCCACCGGTGGAATCCCTTCCATGGATAGATCTGGTACCTCTCCTCCTCTTCTTCATCTAGGGTTCTTCCCTTACCTTGTTTTTTGAGGATTTGTACTAGTTTTGACCACAGGAATTCCTTGTTTGCGTGCACCTGAGTACTTTATCATTGTTACCCTGCCCGATCTGTTGGATTCAACCCCATTGAAGCCTCCATGATCTTCCCCCGAGTCTCCTGACCGGAGACTCCAGTCCGTTGGCCGGAGACTCCGGTCTGAGCTGGAGACTCCTATGTGGACCACGGAGACTCCGGTGTGGTTTGAATCTAACATATTTTGCAAGGTCTCAAGGATCCTGTGCTGCCTTCATGGGACATATATATTTACCTCCATGCTACCTCCCTCGCTGCTTTTCACAGGCTCTGGCTCTTGTCGTCCTCCTCGCACCAAGGCCAAGATGAAGAGAGGGGACCCTCGCTATGATGAGTCTGAGGGTCAGTACATTGTGCCCCCATCCAACCGCAGACAACAAGCCCGTGATGCAGCCTATATGCGGCGGGAGCAGAACAAGGTTGAGGAAGAGAGTCGTGCCAAGAGGGCAAAATACGACAATCTTCAGTCTTTGGCCCGCATGTCTAAGCAGGAGTACCGTGAGCTGCAGAAGACTAATTTCTATGAATTGCCTCGCACTAGTGATGACCCCTATTATTGGAGGAAGGAGCAAGTTATCTTCATGAAAGACATTTACAGTGTGCTCAAGAGATCTCCTGTATGCCCCCAGAAGTACTTGAGTGTTGAACAGATGAGGAAGAGCCTCTACTTCTCTGATGCTCTATGGATTAGTGAGAAGTTGGGGTTGTTCAACTTGATGGAGATCCGTGAAGACTACAACATCACCCTTGTACAACAGTTCTACGCCACAGTTGTGTTTGGGACTGACCAAGCCAGGACTATGACTTGGATGACTGGCAACCACCGTTGTTCTGCCACTTTCTATGACTTTGTTGAGGCCATCTTCGAGACTTTTCAAGGGGTATCTACTCATGTTGGAGTTCGCATGCACTCAGCAGCTCTTGGGGTGAACAAGAACAAGCTTGCCCCTTTATATGGTAGTGAGGGTGTTGTGGGAGGGTCCAAGGGACTCAAGCCTCTCTACAATCTGATGTTGAGGATCTTCCACCATACCATTTCCCCTAGTGCTGGGAATGATGATGCCATCAGATGTGGTTTGGTCAACTTGCTGTATCACACCCACAAGACTTACATGGTTGGCCCCGATGCTAATGATGATCCTATTGATGTGATGGATTACATATTTGAGGAGATGTATCATGCCATCTTATACAAGAAGGCCCCTCCATATGCACCCCTGGTCATGAGACTCATCAACACTCAGCAACATGGTTCGCCGCTTGCTATGTCTCCCAACCTTACCGAGCACACTCTCGTATCTCTACAGCAGAAAGGGGCTATGAGGGCTCCTCCTAGACGCTCCCATGCACATGAGGAAGAGGAGATTTTAGAGACTGACAGGGCCCCCTCTCCTCCTAGGGCTCAGAGGAAGAATGCTTCCAATGCACCTCTTCCACCCATGACACGTGACTATGTCCATGAGAGGGTCAAGAAGGGCTCATTCTGGGAGAGGACCTTGTGTTGCATGAATGTGGACATCCGCAAGCAACATCATGATTCCTACAAGAGAAACCGCCGCATCGAGAAACTACTCAAGGAGATCAAGGCTCGGGGTGAAGCGTATGATGAGGAAGGTGAGGATGAGTACACTGATGAGCATGGCGCTCAGCCATCCACCGAGTCAGATCACACTCTTTCGTTTGGGGCATGGAATGCCCATCAGGACAGCTTGGTGGATTGGAAGACCTTTTCTGATGTCACGTCTGGGTTTGGGTACCAAAGTACATCCTCTTCTCGCCCTCACGGCAAAGGGCCTGCAGCTCCAGAGGGTGATGAGGACTATGATGATGATGAGGATCAGGATATGGATGAGGAGGACGAGGAGGATGATGACGAGGACTATTGATCTGTTGGGACGCTAGCTTAGGTCTTTTCCCTTTTTCGGTGTTTCGATGCCAAAGGGGGAGAAGACATTGTCATCGGGATTTGCATGGGGTTGGGCTACTTGACTCTTATTTGCTATCTCGTCTTTCGTATCTATTTGCCTTATCTATTTGCCTTATGTTATTGCGAGACACTCCTTGCTATTTGTGTGTAACTCTATGGGTGCTCCTAAATTATTGTAACTCGTGTGAGAACTATGTGTTTTATCCATGTTCTACCTACCATGCATGCTTTACTTGTTTATCTTTGTGCACATAGGCAGGGAGAGCATGTCCATACTCTGTCATAAGTAATTGCGAACTTTTTTCATGCAAATTCACTAGTTGTCATCGAACACCAAAAAGGAGGAGATTGAAAGGACATTTACTGTCATAATCAATTTTGGTGTTCGTTAACAACTAGTAGACCCTTTTTGAGTTTGCTATTGTGTACATGTTCATATTATACAAAGGGAAAAGGACCATTGGCCTGCGGAACATTCCTTGCATTTCTTCTTGTCTCTTGGGGATTCCAGACCAGAGTCTCCGGTCTACACAGACCGGAGTCTCCGGTGTGGTCTGGAGTTTCCCCAGGAGTCTCCGGAGGGGCCTCTGTTTTCTTGCCTGGGTCAGCCAGAGAGGTGGTCCGAAGGTTGGTCCGGAGTCTCCGGTCCGTGTCTCAGGCCGGAGTCTCCGGTGTAGAGGGACCGGAGTCTCCGGTCCACTTGGCTCCCAAGTGGACTGGGTCATTCTGTCGATAGGTCCGGAGGTTGACTGGAGTCTCCGGTGTAGACCGGAGTCTCCGGTGTGGAGACCGGAGTCTCCGGTATGCTTCTTCTCCAACGGTCAGAAAAACGGTTCGCTGACGGAAGGGCTATAAATAGAGGACCTTATCCTCCTCTTTCAGTTGCTCGTCCACCTCAAGAACACCATGTCCATTTGAGCCACCAAATCAACAAGATCTATTCATCCAACCATCCAAAGTCTTTGATCTTTGGAGAATCGAAGAAGGGGGCCTTGATCTACAGCTTCACCAAGAGAGATCTTCATTTCCCCCTCATTCACTTGAGGGCCCCCATGCTCTAGTGTTTCGTTGGAAACCCTAGGTTTCGATTTGGTTCTTATAAGCTTGTCTTTGATTGTTTGACAGCTTGCTTGTATTTGGGAGCCTCCAATTAAGTTGTGGATGTGTGCCCCGAACTCGTTGTAAAGGTGCCGGCTTCCACCTCGAAGGTTGCCGTATAGTGGAAGAGGTGAATCGAACCCGTTGGGGTGAGGTTCATCGGAGAACAAGGGACGCCTCTCATGGCGTCGGTGGTTTGAAACCACCCCTCTCCAAACGTAGACGTACTACCCCTCAAAAGGAAGGAACTACGGGAAACAAATCTTTGTGCCTCTGTGTGGTCCACTTTGGTTACTTCTATCATTTACCGTACTTTACTTATCTAGTTATTGTTTAGTTTGTGCTTGATTGTCATATAGGAAAATTCACCTTTGTTGCATAAGCTAGAGAATTTACCTTTTTTGTCAAACCCTAATTTGAAAAGGAGTAAAATTTGAAGTAGCACATATTCACCCCTCCTCTAGGTGCCCATACGATCCTGTCAGAGGACTACCTCGCGGCGGCCGTCGTTGAGTGGTCGTCGTTCGGAGGGACGATCGTCACATGGCCATGGACGGGCTGGGGTGGGGTGTCCATGGACGAGCTAGGGAGGGGCGATGCTGAGCTGATGTGGAGGCAAGGGAGGGGCGGTGCTGGTTGGAGATGGAGGCCTCGTCGTTGGGTGGTCGTCATTCGGAGGGACGGGTGATACGTCCATAACGTATCTATAATTTTGATGGTTTTATGCTAATAATATGCTTTTGATACTCCTTTTTATATAAAGTTTATGATTTATTTGGACTAACCTACTAATAGTTGCAAAATTGCATAATGTTCTTATTTTACACTTTGATGTGTATGAATTACCAAGAATACAAGTGGAAACTTTGTTGGAGTCAAATTGGGATTTTTCAGAAATCTGTCTCAGAACTTTTTTTGAAAATGGTCACGTTTCGGGTCGAAGACGGTGTCAAACGGAAAACTCGTCAACTACAAAGTTGTTGGAAATTTCATGACAACGTTCTGGACATAAAATTTAGCTGATTCTGAGTCCGGACAGACCCGTTAGGCCCGATTACTACAGCCCAAGATGGGGTGACGGGAATCCGAGAAGGTATATAAAGGGAGGAAACCTAATTCGTGGGAGACACCTCCACCCACGAATTTGCAGCCACCAAAGCCAATTTTTTTCCTCCCCCATAGATACCATCTCCATGGAAGAGGGCTCCCAATAAGCCATGAAGGAAGGGGACTAAGGGGCGGTGCTCCCCTATGATACCGGCGGCGGGGAAGGAGTCATACGTGCCGCCGCCGCCTCTTCACCATCTGCACCGCCATCTCTATCGATCTCCACCACCATCTTTATCTCCGTTGCTGACTCCCATGATGAGGAGGGAGTAGTTTTCCGTCGAGGCTAAGGGTTCTACCGGTAGCTATGTGTTCATCTCTCTCTATGCATGATCATATTATGATCATGAGCTTTATAATCAAGTAGATCTACTTTACTACTTAAGTGCTTTAATAGATCTCTGCTCTCCCCATGTGTGTGAAAGTGACAGCGTGCACACCATGGTGGCACTTAGTCTAGAGATTACAATTACTTGTTATGATTTATATTTGGAGTTGGATGTTTTTATAAAATTGTGGTGTTTGTTGGAACCATCTAGAGCTCAAGGTGACAGTGTGGGGTTATCTAGATGGAGAAAGCGAACTTTGAGGAGTGTTGTTATAGCCCTACCATGGATTAGAGTGTCCAACCGGAGAGTAGTATCATAAAGAGAAGATATTTATATAAGAGTGTTCACTAGTGAAAGTATGACCCCTAGGCCTTGTTTCTAATCATTGAAACACCATTTGCAACTACATCTGTTACATGTTTGCTTGCTTCCATATTTATTTCAGGTTGCCTTTAGTCTCTTCCACGCCATCATCCTATTTTCTGGCACCGTTGTCTTATATCCATACCACTTGTATTTCACTATCTCTTTGCTGAACTAGTGCACCTATACACCTGACAAGTGTATTGCGTGTGTTGGGGACACAAGATACTTCTTGTATCTTGATTGCAAGGTTGCTTGAGAGGGATACCTTTGACCACTTCCTCCCTGAGTTCGATAAACCTTGGTGAAAGGGCATGTATGCCCCATGTGTGGTTTTGGTAATTAATGACAATCCCTATGGAGTAATGTGCAAATTGAGTTTCACTTGTAGGTTTGTCCATTGGCATCGCTTGGACCATGTGTTGGTTTCAAGGATGAAAAAGAAAAAGCATCGTCCAAGGGCTTTGTGCCTATTGGAATCAAGTAGTAGAAGAAGAAGATCAAGTTTGTCTTGAAGAAGAAGAAGATGGAGTTCCTCATGGCTATCTTCAAGACATCATCAAGAATTGAAGTGCAAGCTCAAGATGCACCATCTCTAGAAGACCTCATGCTTGGAGCTTGCCATCCTCGGCGTTCATGGAGTGATGAAGACAAGGTCAAAGAAGTGGTTTTCCCATGGAGTATGGGGGAGCCATTCGCAAGTCTTCATCAAGCAAGAGCAAGCAAGAGCAATCAATAAAGGTGTTCCATCTTGAAGGTGACAAGATCGTCTACATCAAGCTTAAGTGGGATGCTCAAGGCAAAGGTATGATCTTGATAGGGTTTCTATTTTACCGGTCTCGTGTAGTGTTGGGAGACCGGGTTTAGGATAGATAGCCGTACTATCAAGAGAGGCTCTAAAATTTGCACATTAGTCCATAGGGATTGTCATTAATTACCAAAACCACACATGGGGCATACATGCCCTTTCACCAAGGTTTATCGAACTCAGGGAGGAAGTGGTGAAAGGTATTCCCTCTCAAGCAACCCTGAAATCAAGATACAAGAAGTCTCTTGTGTCCACAACACACCCAATACACTTGTCAGGTGTATAGGTGCACTAGTTCGGCGAAGAGATAGTGAAAGACAAGTGGTATGGATAAGTATAAGTGGTAACAGTGATATAAAATAACTTGATGGCGTGGAAGAGACTAAAGGCAAACTGAAATAAAGACGGAAGAAAGCAAACATGTAACAGATCTAATTGCAAACGGTGTTTCAATGCTTAGAAACAAGGCCTAGGGATCATACTTCCACTAGTGAACACTCTCATATAAATATATTATCTTCATGATACTACTCTCCGGTTGGACACTCTAATCGATGGTAGGGCTATAACAGCACACCTCAAAGTAAGCCTTTCCCATCTAGATAACCCCACACTGTCACCTTGAGTACTAGATGAGTCCAACAAACACCACAATTTCATAAAGACATCCAACTCCAAATATAACTCATAACAAGTATTTGTAATCTCTAGCCTAAGTGCCACCATGGTGAGCACGCTGTCACTTTCACACACATGGGGAGAGCAGAGATTCATTAAAGCACTTGAGTAGCAGAACAGATCTATAGATTACAAGCTCATGATCACAATATGATCATGCATAGAGAGAGAGATGAACACATAGATACCGGTAGAACCCTTAGCCTCGAGAGAGAACTACTCCCTCCTCATCATGGGAATCAGCAATCGTGCTGGAGATGGCGGCGGAGATCGATGGAGATGGCTCCGGGGGCACTTCCCCGTCCCGGCAGGGTGCCGGAACAGAGACTTTTTGTCCCCCGAATCTCCCCTTCGGTGGCGGCGGCGCTGTGGAACTTTTTGTGGATTTCTGATTGACGATTTAGGGTTTATGTCTCGGGAGGCTTCTTATAGGCCAGAGGGCAAGGTCGGTGGGCGGCCAGGGGGCCCACACCATGCCCTGGCGCGGCCTGGGGGGACCCGCGCCATGGGGTGGTGTGGCACTTTGGCTTTTGTCCCGTCTCGTATTCTGGCACTTGATCCCTTCCGGAAAATAGGCACTTTGGCTTTTGTCCCGTCCAATTCCGAGAATATTCATTTTCTGACTTTCCTGGAACCAAAAACAACAGAAAAAAGGCAGCTGGCACTGTGCCTCTTGTTAATAGGTTAGTCCAAGAAATCATATGAAAAGTACTCCAAAGTTGGAACAAAACACAAGAAAGTGGATAAAACTAAGCATGGAACATCAAAAATTATAGATACATTTGCAATGTATCAACATCCCCAAGCTTAACTCCTGCTCGTCCTCGAGTAGGTAAGTGATAAAAGGAAATAATTTTTGAGGTGACATGCACCATCAAAGACTTGATCAAAGTATTTGCAAAACATTCAAAGTTGGGATCATAGTACTTCAATCATAACATGAAAGACAAAGTTCTAGCAATAAGCAAAGAGACTAGGTACAAACAAAAGATTCATGAATAACATGCTTTGCAAGACGTTTGTTTGTTTCACATAAAGAAAACATAGCATGAAAGTATTCAACTTTGTCCCTCAATAGAGTAGCAAATATAAATACATAGGACACCTTCAAAGTTCATAAGAGTGACTAGATACAATAGTTTAAAACAAGCAATAACAAGTTATGCATCAATCAACTAGTCTTGGGACAATGCACATGGAACTAAGAATGGCCACTATGCTCTCAAAGTAGTGCATAAAGATAGAATGTGAAGACTCAATATAATGGTGGAAGAAAGGCCTTTTGTAAAAGTAAGTAGGGATTCAAGTCTCATAAAGAGCTTCCAAAAATTATGGTACTTATAGCTTTCAGCTCTCATTGCCCCTATCATAAGCATCTTTAAGGTGATTAAGGTTAAAGTGACACAACTAAGAGGATATGCTTGACAAGTTATAAACCGAAATCTCATGCCCCTTACTTACGAAGACCGATCCTCATGCTACTCAACTTTAGTCACGAGTAAGCTCTTGTCATTGTAAGTATATGTGTATCATTAAGAACGGCCAACAGGGTACCCCTTGCACATGATACGGGAGCTTTCCCATAATCAAAATGACAAGGCAAGCAGACAATGAGCATCTCAACGATCTTTTTATTTGCTATTTGCATAGGTTTTTATTGAGGATGCTTCATAGAGTGCTCATTATGGTGATGCTGCAAGTTTCCACCATGATTAGGCATGGCTTAGGCTAGCAGCCCAGGCGTTTCTCTAACACACATACAAACTCCATGATCTTATAAGTTCCACTTTTATTTCACACCGCCGGGATCCGTAAGCAAAAGATCATAATATCAACGGGGTACAAAGTACAAGTGCAATGTTGAAAGCGTTCCCCATGAAACATGGTTCCGCTAATTTCAACTTATAAAGTGCAAGCATATACGCAACAAAGAAGGACCCAATGGTTCAAGTTTATTAGAGGCAATAAAGTAAAGTGTGCCATCAAGTTCGTGAGAGCTTTAATCACTAGTTTTCTCATAACAAGTGGAAGGTAAACAAAAGCATGAATATACTTGGAATAGCATAAGCTAGTAGGTAGGTATGGTGGACTCTTTGGAAAAACTTGGTTTAGGGATTTGGATGCATGAGTGGAACTCATACTTTGTTGTGGAGGCTAGCAAAAGACTGGGAGCGACAAACTAAGAGAGCAATAATGGCCATAATCATGCAGAGCGACAAAACATCATTGATCAAAGCATAAAGTGATATTACAAGTTGAAAACTAAAGGATCATAAAGGATATGGTGACTTTGGATAGTCATAACATGGTGTGAGCTTGCGCCAAGTCAACCCAAATAAAGCATCAAAGGAGAATACCACTATACTATGCTTTAATATGCTAAAACAACGCATGATTCATCCAAGGCACATTAAGCAATATCAAATGTTTATAACAAGTCATGCTACAGCAAATAATACTAAGCATAAAGCCAAAACAATATCAAGCATGGCATGACAAAGCATGGCCACAGTAAAAAACGAGCTCTTTTTACCACATAAGCATGAACTTTCCTACTCTTTTCCAAACCAAATCAAACTATTTGTAAACCAAAGTGTGAAAGAGGGGGTACAACCAATTTATTCAGAAAACTAAGCAAACAGAAGCAAACTAAAACCAAAACGAAAACGAAAAAGAAGACGCTCTAAGAAAAACACAACTGTGCATGAAACAATAAAAATAAAGCGTTTGGAAGAAACCTGGATTTTTATTGATGAAGAAGGGGATGCCTTGGGCATCCCCAAGATTTGACGCTTGTACTTCTTGGATATTTCTTGGGGTGACACGCGTGGCATCCCCAAGCTTGTGCTTTAGTCCATCCTTCATCTCATTACTCATTCCTTCCATACACCTGAAATTTTTCCTTCATACAAAACTTCACACAATCTCATTAGCAACATTAGTGCACTTAAGATAAATAAGTCTCAAGGTTCAGTTTTAACACCAAATAAACTTCCATTAGAACACTGGCTACTGTAGCACTTCCCTCAAAAAGCTCAATTACCCAAAGGAACTCAAGAAGGAACTAACAAGAAGCAAATGCAGAAAATGGCAGAAATCTGTCAAAACAGACCAGCAGGTAAAGACGATTTTTTTCAAAGACCTTATGTTGCTCAAATCAAAAAGTGTTGAACTAACGAAAGTTAGATAACAAACTGGGTCAGAATCACAACAAATTACAGCTCAATCCGACGTACAGAGCTCTCTCAGGAATATTTACGGTGAAGCACATAAATTTGTTTCGGGACAACAACTTTTCCCAATCATTACTTCTCTCTCATTAGAGGTTACTCTTGGCACAAAAAGCAAATAAAAAGGATAAGGAGAGGTCATTACAGAGGTAATAACTTCCAAGACTCAACTAAAACTGTTGGGTTATCTCTCAACAAGTACTTTTCTTTCACGCCTTTAAGTTAGGCATAAAAATTTGAGAAGATGCTCTAATAGGAAATATGAATTGAAGTAAAAGAGAGCATCAAGAAGCAAATTCAAAACACATTTAAGTCTAACCCACTTCCTATGCATAGGAATCTTGTATGCAAATAAATGCACAAAGAACAAAGTGACATGCATAGGAAGATAAAACAAAAGTAACTTCAAAACTTTCAGCACATAGAGAGGTGTTTCATTACCATAAAAACTTCTACAACCATATTTTCATCTCTCATAATAATTTTCAGTAGCCTCATGAATAAACTCAACAATATAACTATCACATAAGGCATGCTTTTCATGATCTACAAGCACTAGAGCTTTATTATAAATATTTTCAAAAGAATCCTCGGGAACATAACAATCACCCTCCTTTGATAAGCATGGGGGACAATCAAATAATGTAAGGGATAAAGAGTTACTCTCATTAGAAGATAGGCATGGGTAGATCCATTCTTCCTCCTTTTTTCCATCACTCTCCTCCTCTTTTTCATCTAATGAGCTTTCAGGTTTAGCAATTTCTTCTTCCATGGAGGTTCTAGCAGGCGGTGGTTCATCTAGTACCTTAGCAGTCATAAAACTATTCCCAAATAGGAAACTGTGTGAGCTATCCATAATGAAATAGTGATTGGAGCAGAGCTAGTCATAAAGGCAACTTAAGAAAGGAACTAATTTTTTTTGTGTTTTCTGAAGAATAAAACAAGCAAACAAAGCAAAAAGAAACTAAGCAAAACAAAAACAACAAAGTAAAGAGATTGGTTATGAGGGACTCCCCTTGTGAAGATGTCCTTGACTCCCCGGCAACGGCGCTAGAAAAGATCTTGATGCACTCGACGATCGACGTAGAGCTCGTTGGGAACCCCAAGAGGAAGGTATGATGAGCACAGCAGAAAGTTTTCCCTCAATTATGAAACCAAGGTTTTATCGAACCAGTAGGAGCAAGGAAACACCCTAAAGGTGTTACTAGCTGAGCTTTGGCAGGGCGCACTACCGGTGCTAGTAGCAACGTGGAGACCTGCACAACACAACCACAGAACTTTGTCCCCAACTTGCGATGAGGTTGTCAATCTCACCGTGTTTTGCGGAAAACAAAGGATTAAACGTATCGAATGGAAAGAAGTAAAAGTTTGCAGAAAGTAAACACAAAGAAGTAAACAGTTGTAGATTGTATGTAAAGTAAAAGGACCGGGATCCATAGTTCACTAGAGGTGGCTCTCCTTAGATAGATAACATGTTGGGTGAACAAATTACAGCGGGGCAATTGACAAACACCGAGAAAGCAATATATGCATATACTAATCATCTTGACTCCTTTGAGACTTGATTGGGCATTACAACATAATACATAGACCGCCATCCAACTGCATCTATGACTAATAATCCACCTTCAGGTTATCATCCGAACCCCCTCCAGTATTAAGTTACAAGCAACAGATTATTGCTTTACGAACTGCGTGTAAAGTAAACAATACAATTGTTCTATGAACAAAGGATCATTGTTTTCTCCCTAGTAGCAACAACACATCTAGTACCTTAGAGATTTCTGTCACTTCCCCAGATTACCAGAGGCATGAACCCACTATCGAGCATAAATACTAACTCTTGGAGTTGCTAGCATCTACTTGGCCAAGATAGCTACTAACAACGGAAAGCATGCAAGATCTCAAATAACAAAGACATGATAGAATCAATAATCAATCTCAAATAGCATCTCAATATCCATCGGATCCCCGCAAACACAACATCTATGAATTACAAATAGATGATCTTGATCATGAACGGAGCTCACAAGATCTAAACATGAAAGCACAAAGGAGGAGAAACCAGCCATCTAGCTACTACATGGATCTGTAGTCCAAGGATGAACTACTCACGCATCACACCGGAGGCTTGCATGGTGATGAAGAAGACCTCTAGGGTGAATTCCCCTCTCCGGCAGGGTGCCGGGAAGAGCTTCAGACCCCCCCGATCTAGGGACAGAGACGACAGCGGCTACAGACTCTTTCGTTTATTTTTGATCGGGTTCTTAGGGTTTTCGTCCCGAGGGCAACTTATAGGAGAGGTCGAGGGGGTGCTAGGGTCGGCCAGACCACCCCCTGGCGCGGGCCAAGCCTGGCCGCGCGGCTAGGTGGTGTGGCCGGCCCCTGGCCCCTCTCCGTCTCGTATTCTGGCACTTGATCCCTTCCGGAAAAATAGGCACATTGGCTTTTGTCCCATCCAATTCCGAGAATATTCATTTTCTGACTTTCCTGGAACCAAAAACAGCAGAAAACAGGCAGCTGGCACTGTGGCTCTTGTTAATAGGTTAGTCCAAGAAATCATATGAAAAGTACTCCAAAGTTGGAACAAAACACAAGAAAGTGGATAAAACTAAGCATGGAACATCAAAAATTATAGATACATTTACAATGTATCAGGCGTTGCTTTGTGATATGGTTGTGGCAAAGGTAAAGTGATTACCTTTTGTTACGTAGTAGTAGATAGTCACGAGGATGACGAACTACCACGCTGGAATGACACTGGTACCCTGGTTCGATAGATTGAGCACGAGTTGCATGAATGATGTGACCGACGTTTAGCATCCACCCTTGAACCCACATTGATGGCCGTGACGATCGGGGGAGATGTGGCTAATAGGGCTCGTGTTATAACTAGGAACCCTCACTGGGGATAGGTGTTTCTGAGTGGAGTTATTATTAACTCATTTAATTATAAACTTAGTCTAAATTCCTTTTGCAATTATAAATGTAGAAAATGGCTCTTGCCGAGATTACCTTTCCTATCGACGATTGGTTAAAAGGAGAAAAGCTCAAGTTAGATGGATCCAACTTTTCTGCATGGGTCATACGCCTATTTGATCTCCTTGGGGAGAACGATGTAGCTAACTACATGACCTGCGAGATGTATTTGGATCCACCCTATTCTCATGAGACCCAGGAGCAGCGGGATCTGTGTTGTCGTCGTCGTGTGACGGCCATATTTATATCAGTGATCATGCGCCTCAGAATGGAGGATGGGCTGTGGTCAATGGTGGGGAGTCTCAAGCCCCGAATGGTCATGGCACATCTGAGAGCACATTTCGTGGAACACGTGCGCATGTGGGAGTATGAGCTGATGGGAGACTTCCTCTCCATAAAGATGGAGGAGGGCCCCTCACTGGATGAGCACTTATTGCGCCTCTACGATGCGTATATGAGTCTGGCATACTACCTGGACAACTGGTACTCAAGCTCATTCGCGATGGGAGTTGTGCTGCGGTCGCTTTCTCCAAGCTTCCAAGCACAAGTCAGGATCTGCGTTATGAGAGGTGACATAGAAACACTAGATTTCCTTGAGTTCATATCACATTTCAGAAATGTGATAGATGAACCCAACGTCGCTGGAGTCGTCAACGACAAAGGTATATATTTGATATACAGTTTTATAAATGTTATAATCTTGCAAACACATTGCAGTGTTAAGTATATTTGATACTTGTTCTGTTTCGGTGAATACAGTTCCTTCTGCATAGAGGTGCTTGCTGGAGAGGAGGTGACGTTGCGTGTTGATGGCGAGCATGATGATGATGGCCGACGACACCCTCCCTCGACATTTATCATTTAGTTTATGTTTAGGGTGATTATTGTAATCAAGAGATTGTGAACTTCTTTAGTGTGTCTCACACTTCATGAGACAGTTATTCATATAAGTTTGTAACAAACAGTTGTTCCACTTTTATGAATGATTTCTATTCGTATTCATATCTTGTTTGATTACTTGTGAATTATCCTTATTGTTATGAAACTAATTGATAATGTATGAACATTTGTAAAACATTAAAATGCCTTGTTTAAAATACCCAACTTAATGATATTTCATTAATGAATGAAACCATTGTTTAAATTCAAAAGTTATGTGATAATATGTGAAAGTCATTCGATTTCTTCTCACATATAAATCATGCCTAAGTTCGGCAAAATAACTTGAACACCGTGTATTACTTGAATACAAAGTGTTTAATGAATTGTTAAAAGTAAATACATATTCGATGTATTGGGTTTCAACAAAAATGGTAATTATCATTAAATGATTGTTTAAATGTGTAAAGCAGTTTACCAAAGGAAACATGAATATGCAACTATTTGATTTGATCAAAGTGTTTCATCAATAAAAGGGGTATAAATATAAAAGAGAATCTAATTACTATGATTTGATCAATAGTAATAAAATTCAACTTTATAAGAATGGCATAAAAGACATTGTGGAATGCAAAGCATTTTGAAACGTCAAAATACAAAGCATCACAATGTGATATTAGATATCAAAGGGGGTTGAATAGAAGGCACCAAATAAATCGTTGTAGTGTATATGTAGAGACCATTAGTTAGAAATAGTTAGCACTCAATTAGAATTAGTGAACCATTTGAATTCGTGAAAATTTTGGGGTTATTTGATATAACCAAAACAATAGCGAATAAGACCTTGTAGTGTATTCATTGGAAACTTTGAATACGAAATCCATAGCTAAACCAAAAGGAAAGCAAAACTTGTATTGCTTGGATTTTGGTGCATTATTGAGAAAGATCACCTCTAGTGATGTTTCTCGATTATGAAGCAAATGGAAATTAGTATAAAACACGATGAGGATTCAAAACCCTGCATCAGAGTGTTGAGAAGCGCAACGGACAGTGTTCCTGAACGATTCCCTTCACGGAAGGAAAGAATCAATGATTTGGATCATTGTGTTTTTCCCCTCCACTATTGTTTTCACTATATGAAGTAGGATTCAAAATGTAAATCCATATCTTGTATGGAGACATTTGTGAATCACTTGTCATGATTTTTGGAATATGACATACCTGCGAACTACAAAGGAAATGATGGTAAACTAGAATTATGAGAAATCCTAATAGCAAAATTCCCTTGAGTTTAGAAAGCAATTCATTGCTGAATCTCACAAGTAAAAGGAGTTACTTGGAATTTTCCCAAATGACTGTAAAGCCATAGTAGGAAAAGGGGTAAATGACAAAAGCACAATTTGTCAAGTATTGGATGAATTCAAATGAATTTGATTCATGTGTGCTAAGTGTCTAGTGGATTTAAAAACTAGTAAAGTACTAGTATCTCATAGTAAATCTCCAAGTTTGATATTTGATCAAAGGATTTTGAAGTTATTCAAAATAGTAAAGGAGATATGCAATTTGCATAAAATTGAGTGGGAGCTATGTAAGTCTTCCTTAAACAATATGTGATTGACATGTTTTTAAGTGGGAGCAACATAAGACTCAAATTCAAATATGTAGGAACATAGTTTGAGTAAGAGTACTGACTCATACCCAAATATGTTAGCAACATATTTTGAGTGGAAGCTTATAGGAGTAATTCTTAAAGTAAGTTAAGGATGAAAGCGCAAATACTTATAAATAATGATTTATAAGATGTAGAAGTTGACGATAAATGTATTATGATATTATGTAGTATTCCTTAAGGGATTCTGAAAAAGTGTTTCGGAATAGAAGTTAATTAAGGAACTGGTCCTTAATAACTCAAATTAGGAATAGCATTAAGTTTAAACATCAATGGTTGAAAGAAAGAAAAGGATGATCGTCATCCACTATGTTAAGACATAGGTTCTATCTTAGAAAACCATGATGATAACTTAGCATAATATGTGATCCAATAAGGAACGTTTGAAAGTGATCAAGTTCGAATCACAGAACGTTGAGCTGAGTTTTGTCCACAGTGCCTAATAGAGAACTGTGGACATATTTTCCAAATCCATAAAGGATGACATATCTTAAAGCATAAAGAGTTATGTTATAAGGGAATATGTTGGAAACTCCTGTAGATACCAATTAAAGTCAAGTAGGAAGCGAGGTGAACAAAACATCAAAAGTTGCACCGAGTGCACTAGTTTTTCGATGAATACATTTATAATAATAGATAAGGGTACCATCTAAAGTGTTGTATAATGCTATGGCGGGGCTAATTCGCTTTTAACGTAGAATGATGTGTCCCAGGGCACCGTGCCCATGAGAAAGCCCTTGAGGTTGATCTAACGTCACTATAGGCTCCTAGAATCAGGCCTCGTTCTGCTGCCATAGCGACGATGCATACACACAGATGCTGTCATGTGATGATAGAATATTAATGTCAATCAAAGTGACATTAGTAAGTTGCAAAGGATCTGGGACTGTAAAATACAAAACCAAGACTCAACCTCTTCCATGAGCAAGCATGTTCTAGGTACCGGTTATATGGTGCAAATAATTAAGAACAAATCCAGCTAGTGTATTTGTACTCTAGTGCAAGTGGGAGACTGTTGGAAATATGCCCTAGAGACAAATAGTAGTAAGGACTATTATCATATTTCATATAGTTTATGATTAAGTTTTATATCATGCTATAACTGTATTGAGTGGAAACATCAATACACGTGTGATATACAAACAAACCAGGGGTTCCTAGTGAAACTCTAGTCACTGGTTCATTGGTCAACATATGATCATGTTTCCTGATCATGTGGCATTTATGCCAGTTGGAAATGAGGTCATCTCATTCTGAGAATGAGATGATGAACCAATACCCAACCTAAACATCGTGATTCGATCATATCACGAAGTTCAAGTTACGATGATTAGAAATGGATCCTCGTAGACTATTCCTTAGACCGTGAGGCTATATCAATCACTGTCTCCCGAGAGTGCTTAGATAGCATCAAATGCCATCTGGTAAAACGGTGGTTATAAAGGTGTGTTCAGGTATTCGGAGGAAACCGTAGAGGCAATATATGTCAAGAGCGGGATTTGTCCGTCCATGTGATGGGAAGATACTCAAGGGCCCACTCGGAGAAGTTATATCCAGTAGCTGCGCAGTGTGTGATTAGATTACGGGGATATCACTTGTCGGAACGAGTCAAATAGCATTGTTCAGTAACGAGATTGAACTCGACATGAAGATGTCATTGATCAGGTCTCGGGCAATGCAAGTATCGAATGACAAAGGGAATAAGACACGACTATCCCGGTTCAAACGACGAAAGATCTTCGTGGAATGCACAGGGGTCACATGGCCATCCAGGTCCCTCTGTTGATCATTGGTGCGAGAGTGTCCCGACCATGTCTGGAGTGTTCCCGAACCGTAGGATATCACGCTTAAGGGCTTGATGATTCTTAGAGAGTGTTTATAGGATCAGTAGAATCATTGAAGAAAAGAAGAGAGAAAACTAGAAGGGTTTCAGTAAGTCCGGAGGATGTCTAGAGTGGAGGTGGAAGGTGTTTCATAGCCACGGAGATTAAATGACATATGAATGAATGTTAAATATTGATTTAATCATTTATTCATAATTATTTAATAAAGAGAAAACCAATTAAAATGTCAAAAGGCTTAATGGGCCAATTCCGGAGGGTGAGGGCCCATTAGGGAAAAGGAGAAAGGGGAGAAGGGGCAAGGGGAGGCCGGCTGGGCCTAGCCCCCCGCGCGGGGCCCACTAGGTGGCCGGCGGCCACCTCCTCCCCCTCCTCTCCTTTAGTCCCACCCCGGGACTTGAGGGGAGGTAGTACCTCCCCTCCCCCTATATAAGGTGGGGTATTTGGCCTAGAAAATACACCCAATAATCAATAAAGGTCTCCCCACTTTTGGGAGGACCTCTAATTGATATTTTCTCTCTCCCCCCCTCTCTCTCGTGACCGTGGTCCCAAGTCTGGACTGCGTGAGCGAGAGACATCTTCACCGCGGAGCGCCGTCGCGCCGCGGGATTCGGATCCGGGAGCTCTACTTCCGCAACTGCTGCTGGATCGGGAAAGCGGGAGTCATCGTCAGGCACCAGACGTGTGTAACTCCCACGAGGTGTAACACTTGAGGCACTCAAGTTGTTGGAGCCAGAAGGAGCGCAAGGACTTCATCACGACCTTGAGGTCGGCTTCAGCTCGTCTACATCAACCACACTCTCCTGAGCGTTGACAACACTTTTCGGTCTTCGAGGGTAAGTTTGCGAAAATCCCCTCCCGTTACTGTATTACTAATAGATAGGTCATGGCAGCTTCAGGGGTTCAGGGGCGTAGAGTAAAATTTATTGTTTTTATGCGCGGAACCCCTACACAATATTCATCACCAACGACACTATCATAAAATGAAATTGTAGAGAAAGCTCTTCACCACCCCAGCCTATATGTGTAGAGAAAGCTTAACTAAATGTGGTAGAGGTACATCCCGATTATGCATAAAAAGAGGGTTATTGCACACCCCTCCCAGCTATAGATGTAACAAAAAATAAAGAAGATGGAAGAGTAGTTATGTGGTAAGACAAAAGAAACATTCTAACTCTCCACATTGGATCATCCCCGCCATTTCATTGCATATGAAACTGTCCCTTCCAAACAATACCATAGCATAAAAATGGCATTAGGCATATCAAGCTGAGAAAGAAATGCAAGTTAACATCACCAAGAGAAACAAACGTTGGAGACCCATGTCGAGGAGCAGGACATGATGCCGACTGCGACTCATTCTGTTAAATGCGGACCTCACCGGATGCAGGGCGCCGTACCCGACCTCCAACTCATCTCCGAAAAGCTACAACAGCTCCATCAGGAGCCATCCCCACCAGGACAAAACGTCGGTGGTGTTGCGCGCAAATACGCCGTGCAGTAAGGAGCTCCGGGCAGAGAGCACAAAGTGGTGGACGTACAGGTCGAGGGCATCCTCGGACGACGACGGACACATCGGCGAGAAGGCGAAAATCGGCGAGCGAAAAGGGGCGGCGAGGTTGTCAGAGAGGCGGCAGAGGGCCTCCACGTATGTGTCCGCCGCCGTGTCCCCACGGTGGAGGTGGCCATGGGAGAGCAGCGGGTGGAGGGGCGGCACATGAGAAGGTGCAGCTGGGCCTGTTTCGATTGTTGCCGGAGGCGGGCCCGAGGTTGTCCCGGACACGGAACTCTGTGTGGAGCATGACTACGGGGACGCCTACGGCGAGCACGAAGGAGGTCAGCGAGGAAGAAGGCGACGAAGAGCATGGCGACAAGGACCCCGGAGCTTGGGAACAAGGGAAGGTCTTGAGGAGGGCCCTGCAAATTTAGGCCCTAGGAGGAGACGAGCATGGAAACCCGGTGGCTGGAGGCCAGGGATGCGCGGGGGTGGGGGACTCACTAGATCATGGTGGCGGCTTCGGCGGCAGGCGGCGGGGAGAAGGCGGAGGATGGGCGTGAACCAGGCTAGAGACCGCGGCATGGGCTGGCGCACGCCTTGTCCAGGGTGCAGCAAATCGCGCTAGGGCCGTTGACAGCCATCTCCGTAGCCATCGCTCCCGATGGCCGGTGAGATCCGCGTCCTCTGTCTCGTGTGAGCTCGCTGGAGAGAGACGAAGGGGAACGGGGAGAACGTGGGGCCTCTGTCCCGTGTTGTTGCCTCGTCTGTGATTCCCAGCAACGAGCTAGCCACACGATCGCCATCGTACGCGCAGGAGATGTGCGCACTCGGTAAGGCCAGAAAGTGCCTAGCCAAGAATTAGATTTTGGGAAAATAAATAGATGACTTATAGAAACACAAAAATGGAAACCGCCTTGTTGCAATCGCCGCATATGAGGCAGGCCCAGCACAAAACAGGACATAATAAACGGGCCGTGCTTTGGTACAGCTCCAGGCCGCCCTGGCATAGACATAGAAACCCGGCCCCGTGAGTCACCTCGCAACCCCACGACTCGAAGGAGTCGAGAGGCCGAGGCAAAAGGGAAGAAGAGAACCCCGCAAGGAAGGAAGCAGGAAAGCATCGGCGGCGGCCAAGATGGTGAAGGCTCGGATGACGACGGCGGACGTGGCGGCGGAGGTCAAGTGCCTCCGCCGCCTCATCGGCATGCGCCTCTCCAACGTCTACGACCTCACCCCCAAGGTCGGCCATCCGGTCACCACGCCGCATCACCCGTTCCTTCCTCCCCCCTCTATCTCTCTTCTGCTCGCGTCAAACCCTAGGCACGGAACGTAGCTGCATCGTCGCCTCACCCGCCGGGGAGGCGAGTAGATTATATACAGTGGACAGTCATCAGATTCGCTGGCTCGTGCAGATTTCTACGTGGCTTCCCCGGGGGCTATGTTCTGATTTTCTGGTAGTTGGATTGGCACTGGAAGGCTTGTGTAGTTTGTTTGCGCACTGGTGGCACCGGGTTCCTTTATTGCAACAAACGAGTTGGTTTAGGAACGAATTAGAGTAAATAGTTTGGGGGCTAGTGTAGTTGTAGCCCATCCCAGTATGCTGCCCTGCTTGCAATTTGGGCATGCTTCAGGTTGCATTGTGTGGGATTCTGTAAATGTTTCATTCTGATGTGGCTGTATTTCTAAATTTCTAGTGTCAAAATTGGTTAGATTTTTTGGACTGCTGCTGACTGGCTTGTTATAAGTATGTGTATGCTGGTACGCATTTCAGGTAATAGTGTTGTCTAGTGCTTTTAGAGGACCAAAAGATTCTATCAATTTTTGCTGTTTTCACCGAGTTACTGCTGGCTCATGAACCACCTCCTTTGGTGGATTACATTTAAGGTGTAGCGATCTTGCAAGCTGCATCTCGTTTTGCTACCTACTAGGTGATGCCTTACATGATCTTTTCTGCGCTTGGGCAGACATACATCTTCAAGCTGATGAACAGCAGTGGCATCACTGAGTCAGGGGAAAGTGAAAAGGTTTTGTTGCTGATGGAAAGCGGTGTCAGGCTGCACACCACTCAATATGTTCGGTGAGATGCTGCTCACAGTTGTTGGTATATGTTTATCTGATGTCAATTGTTTCAAAATATTAATGCACAGATCCCCTTGTGTATCTATTTCTTCAGTGACAAGAGCAGCACACCTTCAGGATTCACTCTCAAGCTGCGGAAGCATGTTCGTAGCAAGAGGCTTGAAGATGTCCGTATGCTAGGATATGATAGGGTACTCTTCTAATTTCATTTTGTCTTGGACAATCTTTTGTATTTAGCGGCTTTGTACTCAGTGGCGGAGCTCGGAATGGAACGCAGTGATGTCAAAAGCTCAAATATGGACATATAAGCAGTATTTATGTACATACATACACATGAAAACAGCTAGAATTTGCTTGCTAATTAAATTTTAGTGATGTCGCTTGACCACACAGTCTACACGCAGCTCCTCCACTGTTTGTACTTGTTGAGGGCTGAACCGTTTAATGATGTCTTTGTTTGAACTGCAGATGATTCTTTTTCAATTTGGACTTGGCAGTAATGCACATTTCATAATTCTGGAGCTGTATGCACAAGGAAACATCATCCTCACAGATTCAGAATACACAGTGATGACACTACTACGTTCTCATAGGTCATTGTCTAATTCCCACGCCACTATTTAAATCTACTGTATATATATTAGGTGCCATTACTCTGTTACAGAAGTGAGGACTTAGGACAATAAATTATCATAGTCTTCATCGGTAATCTGAGAATTCTCTTAACCTTTGCTGCTTACTCATCTTTTGTTGTGAAACATACAGAGACGACAACAAAGGATTGGCTATCATGTCGCGCCATCGCTATCCAGTAGAAGCTTGCCGTACCTTTGAAAGGACTGACTTAACAAAGTTAAAAGAGACACTGAAATTGTCTAATACAGTCGATGACAAAGAATCTTCTCAAGTTACACCTAGTTCAGTTGATGGTCAGCAACCTTCTGAACATGCCAGTGATGGAGTGCCTGTTACTGATAAATCGGAAGAACCATCTAATAGAACAGAAAAGAAGTCTGCTGCAAAAATTAAGCAGTCAGGTTCAAATGCAAAAGGGAGTGATGGCGCTCAATCAAATAAAGCTACTCTGAAGACACTTCTTGGCAATGCACTGGCTTATGGCCCAGCACTAGCTGAGCATATCATATTAGATGCTGGGTTGCTTCCAAGCACAAATATTGGGAAAGATCCAGATAGCAGTATTGATGATCATACTATGCAGTCTCTAGTAGAGTCTGTTACAAGGTTTGAGGACTGGCTCGTAGATATCATCTCTGGCCAAAAGATTCCCGAGGGGTACATTCTCATGAAGAATAAGATGGCTGCAAAGAAAAGCATCACACCTTCAGAAGGGTCCTCTACTAACCAGAAGGTTTGTCCATTGTTTTCCTGTTTCTCTTTGTACTGCTGTGTATGTGACTGCGCAGATTTCTGTTTCTTTGTTAGTGATGCCTGTTGCAGATCTGTAGAGGATTTGGTTTCTTTCTAATTTATGTTTAGGCAGCATATGATTTGGTAAATTCCAAACCAATGTAATTAATTGTTATTTTGCTCCTATACGCAGATATATGATGAATATTGCCCTATCCTGCTGAAGCAATTTAAGTCAAGGGAATATGATGAATTTCAAACATTTGACGATGCTTTAGATGAGTTCTACAGCAAAATAGAAAGTCAACGGGTGGATCAACAGCAGAAAGCAAAAGAAGATTCAGCTGTCCATAGGCTCAACAAAATAAAGTTGGACCAGGTTTTTCTCACCCCACTCTCCATCTCATGCCTTGCAATCACATTGCTCATAATTTGCTTGAGTTTGGTTCTATTTGGAGGACCTCTCACTTTCAACATGCAGTATATTCATCTGTTCTGCCATGCAGGAGAATCGTGTGCATACATTGAGGAAGGAAGCAGACCATTGCATCACTATGGCAGAACTAATTGAGTACAATTTGGAGGATGTCGATGCAGCAATTACAGCTGTTCGTGTTTCACTTGCAAATGGAATGAGTTGGGAAGCTCTTACTCGCATGATTAAAGAGGAGAGGAAGGCTGGAAACCCGGTAGCTGGTCTGATCGATAAGCTCAGTTTTGAAAAAAATTGCATTAGTCTACTTCTTAGCAATAATCTTGATGACATGGATGAGGATGAGAAAACTGCACCTGTTGAGAAGGTATGTTCCACAAACACCTAATTTTTACCATGGCCATGGTCTGTCATGGAAATATTAATACTCTTTGAAGTTTGAACACTTGAAACTGTATCTTATTGGCAATGTTGGATGTATGATTATGTGCCCTAAGGGCTAGGGTGTCATATTCGACCAACAGTTCTATCTGGATTGTTGAATTTCTTACCCCTGTTATTTATATTTCTATTAACATTGCACTGAATTGGTGTATGCCCTTTAAACTGAACATACCACTTGGTTAATCCCCTCATGCATCCCCCTTTTTTGGACAGCTAATTTTACTAAATCCATGTTCTTACAGAGAGCCACCAACTGGCCACTACTCATCAATACTTATATTGCATTAGTGTATCATTTGTTCTTATTTTGCCTTACAAAATCATGTGGAGTATTTATTTTTTCCTGAATTGAAATACCAAAGATTGATAAGATGGGGGGTTGATTGTATTTCAAAAGGGCATTGCAGAATGGAAACGAGTAGGCTAATTGGATACATACTGTATTTGACCTTTCTTACATACTGTACCTGGATTTTACTTGTGACTCAGTTTACCACTATTAAATTCTCCATGCTGTTTTGTTATTGTCATGACAAACTTTCTTTTCATTTGTTTTAGGTAGAGGTTGATTTATCACTTTCCGCACATGCAAATGCTAGGCGGTGGTATGAAATGAAGAAAAAACAGGAAACCAAACAAGAGAAGACTATCACGGCGCATGAGAAAGCTTTCAAAGCAGCCGAGAAGAAGACGCGTCTTCAGCTTGCTCAGGTTTCTCACTTCCTTACTGCTGTAGTGTTTACTTGTATTTATTAGCCCCTTGTACCTATCATGAGCCCCATCACCAGCAAAATGGCTGTTGACATTTTCTCCATATTAGAACATGTTGATTAACTTCTAGTTTTCCCTGTAAGTACATTAGCCAGTGCAAATTAACCCCATCCTGTGAAAAGAACTACATTATTCATTTGGTTTCCTTCTTAATGGAATTATTATAATTAATACTGTGATAAGAGGTCAATGAACAAGGGAATGCCTTACCTGTCTCCCAAAACTAATCATCTATGTATTTGGCTTGTTCACTATGCTCATATTATGTGTTTACTGTAATATATTCCAAGAATCATCGTCTTGTATTGTATATGAAATAACCATCATATCTGTACGTTTGTAGGAAAAAACTGTGGCTGCAATCACTCATATGAGGAAAGTTCACTGGTTTGAGAAATTCAATTGGTTTATCAGCAGTGAAAATTATTTGATTATCAGTGGCCGAGATGCTCAACAAAATGAGTTGATTGTCAAGCGGTATATGTCTAAAGGAGATTTGTAAGTACCCTTGTTAGCTATTAGCCTCTTACCCATTTATAAGCTTATTGCCAAAACTATCATTCATCTTTTTTCGGTGTTTACGGTATTAGGCAATTGATCATAGAAACATTCCTCCATTGACATGCCTCGTAAGTTTTGTACTGTAGTGCTATGTTTGTTATTTCTTACAAAAGCTACTGCCTTGTTTTCAATCTTGAACAGGTATGTGCATGCCGAGTTACATGGAGCTTCCAGTACAATAATCAAGAACCACAAACCTGACAGTCCAATACCACCCTTGACATTGAACCAAGCAGGATGTTTCACTGTGAGTCAAATATGTGATCATGTGTATAACTACATGTGTTATGACAATACTTGTTAAGGGTGAGTGTTCATATGAAGTATCCCTATTGATCACGAGTTTCTTCTCAGGTATGCCACAGCAAAGCGTGGGATTCAAAAATTGTTACAAGTGCTTGGTGGGTATATCCTCATCAAGTTAGTAAAACAGCCCCCACCGGCGAGTACCTCACTGTTGGTAGTTTTATGATCCGCGGGAAGAAAAATTTCCTCCCACCTCATCCCCTTATTATGGGCTTTGGTATTCTTTTCCGTTTGGATGAGAGTTGCTTGGCATCTCATCTAAATGAAAGAAGGATAAGGGGTGAAGATGATGCCCTTCCAGAAATCGAGGCTGAGCCCCGGAAGCACCAAAGTGATCTTGAACCGGATGACAGACTAGCTACTGACAATGAGGCGAGTAAAGTAACTCATGGAAATGAATCAAGCAGGGACCATACAAGTGTTCACCAAAATAATGGTACAAACTCTAGTAACAAGGATACTGCCGACTTATCTGAACAGGTTGCTGGAACCAAAATTGTGGAAAGCAATGAAACTTCCACTTTCAAGGAAGACACACAGGATGATTTCATTTCATCTCAGCTGGAGGATCTACTTGATAAGAATCTTGGTCTGGGCCCTGTCAATGTGTCGGGTAAAAGCTCTTTGCTCACCAGCGATTCTTCAAGTTTAGCCGAAGAAACTGATGATCTTGATGTGAAGAAATCGGCAGTAAGAGAGAAACCATATGTATCAAAAGCAGAGAGAAGAAAACTGAAGAAGGGCCAGAATACTTGTGAATCTACTAGTGACCCCCATAATGCTGAATATCTCAAAAAGCTGGATAACTCGCATCATGAAAAAGGCAAGGATAACACAAAGGCTGCTAATGGTGAGTCTGTCAAAAAGCTGGATAACTCGCAGCATGAAAAATGCAAGGATAACACAAAGGTTGCTAATTCTAAAACAAGTCGTGGACAGAAGGGCAAGCTTAAGAAGATTAAAGAGAAGTATGCAGAGCAGGATGAAGAAGAAAGAGAAATCCGTATGGCTTTGCTTGCGGTAAGAACACTACCCACCCTTTTGTTTTCTTTTGTTTGCCCTTGCCCTCTTCTCCTTTTGCATTAAACTGTCAACCTTCTTTTATTGGTGCTAGTCTTCTGGAAAAGCGTCTCAAAAGGACAAACCTTCACAAGATGGAGAAGAGACCACTGCAAAACAATCAAAACCATCAACTGGTACTTTAAACAATTTTCTCTTCTTTTTAAATTTATCATTGTGATTGTTCAGTTACATTTTGCGCTTATATACCTGGCTCCCAGGTTAACAAATCCTCTGCATTTGAGATAAAAATAAGATATCAGTAGTTCGTTCATGCCACCCAAATATTGAATGAATGAGTGGTGTAAATTACTATACTTGTGGCTAATTTGGTCTCTTAGCTGAGCTGTAATTCCTTTACCCTTGCAGGCGAAGATGACTCATTAAAAATTTGTTATAAATGTAAAAAGTCTGGACATCTATCCCGTGATTGCCCTGAAAGTACATCTGTGGTGGATTCAACTGATTCCAATGTTGGTAGGAGCAGAGATGGTATGGATAAAACTGCTACTCCTGTTGGTGGCAGCATTGCCATGGATGATGATGAAATCCATGAACTTGGTGATGAAGAGAAAGAAAAGTTGATTGATTTGGACTACTTAACTGGAATTCCGCTGCCAAGTGACATTTTGCTATATGCGGTACCTGTATGTGCACCTTACAACGCATTACAGACGTACAAATATCGCGTAAAGATCACACCGGGCACTGCAAAGAAAGGAAAAGGTACATTTCTCCTCTTTCTGGAATACGGAAGTTACACCATTTTGCCTTTCCTGCGTTTTATCCTCTTTTGGTAGATCAAGTGTTCTCATATTTTTGCTTGTTGGTTTCAGCTGCCAAAACAGCTATGAGCTTATTCATGCACATCCCTGATGCTGCAAACCGCGAGAAGGAACTAATGAAGGCATGTACGGATCCTGAATTGGTGGCCGCTATTGTTGGAAATGCCAAGATCACTGCACCTGGCCTCACTCAAATGAAGCAGAAGCAGAAGCAGAAAGGGAAAAGGGCAGCGAAAAACAACTAGTTTGAAAGCGCCATGACCGTTGACTGAAGTACTGATCCACCCCTGTGATTCATCTGCAGAAGATATGTAAATGTTGCCACCTGTCGCTTGAGGCACGTCTGGAGTTACTAGCAACGATATCGTGCTTGTAAAGTGTAAACGTTCCTCTGGCATTTGAGAGGCCAGGAGGCAACGCAATAGGGACGGCGGCCTATATAAAACCTTACTTTTTTTGCTGTTCCACTGTGAAATGATGTAAAAAGCTAGTACTGGAAACAAGAATTTCAAATTTCATTTCAGTATTGCGTACCCTGAATTTTTCTGTGTTGAACTTTTGACATTGCAACTGTAATCTTGCAATCAAGGTACAATCTGTTGCTGCAAGGTAAGAAAAACAAAAGGATAATGGCAGGAATAAAGGATGTCACTAGGCTATACAAAATGCAGCTTTCTCCATCAGAGAAAGCATTGCTCGCTGCTTCTATTCTATCTATATGTTTCTAGGCTTCAGAACCTCACCTGCAGTCTTGGGCTTCAGAACCTCACCAAGTAGGTAGCATTGCTCGCTGCTTCTATTCTATCATCTATAGTTTCCTACTTGGTTAACGAAAAAAAAAACGAAGGAGATGATATATCGTTCCGTATGTTCACGTCCAGGAGGATTGGATCTCTGAAGAACATGTCCTTTCCAGCCCTTGGACCCGATCATCAGAAGATGCATATTTGCAACGATTGATATTGTACTTTGCAAATTAATGAAGATGTATATTAGCACAAGGAAAGTTTCAAACCACAGATGTCACGCTAAGACCAAAAGGTTCTCAACCATGGCCGTTACTGGTTTAAACCACAAGGTTCACTTGCTTGGGATTTAGTATATGGTGACCAAATGTTTTTTTAGCAGTTACTGTATTATACTGTACTCCGTTCCACAATATAAGCCTGTTTAGCAAGCTAAAACAGCTTTCTAAAAAGGCTTATATTATGAAACGAAGGTAGTAGCTCACTACCAGTGGCGCAGCGGACTGGAGTGAATCAAGGGCCTGAGGTTTACAACTTTATTCTTTGACAGGTAAAACATATTAACAGAACGTGTACTTCTACGCCTCAACTTTGTCCGATAGCATGGCTTTCTACATCAGGACTTCTCTTGGATCTGCGCACTGTTCACTGTACTGTCGA
Source organism: Avena eriantha (assembly GCA_910589775.1). Classification (NCBI taxonomy): domain Eukaryota; kingdom Viridiplantae; phylum Streptophyta; class Magnoliopsida; order Poales; family Poaceae; genus Avena; species Avena eriantha. The sequence continues at coordinate 284,585,193 of OU342744.1, read as the reverse complement.
TTTCAGGAAAAAAATATGTTGTCTTTACTGTCGACGTTAGTGGCATATGCTGACATGCCTACAAAGTATGCAACGATCCAAAAAAGAAGTCTTCCAAGAGTTGCTGTAACTGAAACTATCTAAACGTTTAAACATAATTTCAAAAGTAGGGATATCTATAGTAAGCTAGGTAGAGGCAGTCACAGTACAGCAAGCAACTTTTGGAGCCTTGCTCTTGCGCACCGACTTTCCAGTTAGTAGGCTCTACTTCTTTGACAAACGTACAAATATCAGGATCAGAAGCTGTGTTCTATTATGAGACTATTATTATGATCTCTCCAATTTTTCTCTCATTGCTTGGCCTGTAGCAACAAATGCAGAGGAAAATGCCTGTAGTGTTTGCCGATTCCACAAGACTTGAGTGGTTGCTCGAGTCAGTCTTCGAAGTGAACCTCAATCACAGGGGATTAATTACATTCTAATTCCAGTAGACTACGTAACATCCATGTGAAAATTTCACTTGGAAAGACATCAAACTGGAATTTTTGAAACTAACAAACTGACAGTGATCTGGAGCAAGTCAGGCACGTGTGCGTCCGGAACTGAACTGAACTGAACTGCTGACGAGCCAAAACCACACAACAAACAAGAAGGTACGTGTTGAAGAGGAAGAGGCAGCGCACCCGGCTTTCAGGAACTCAACCAAACTTGCACGTGTTGTAAAGTGAACGCATAATGCAGAGAGTATCGAGGCTCAGGAACATTCCATCAAACAAAGCTGTGGAAATCTGACATGAATCCCCAGCCCGGACCAAGAGCATTCCGTACGTGGGAAGAATAGGAGTCAACCCGGTCAAGCTATCTAGATGGCGAAGACCAGTGGGATTTAACTTATTTTTGAGAGACCCAACTTTATTGATCAATTCGCCAAACTATTCCCTCCCTCCTGAAATAAGTGACTTGATTTTATTCAGATTTGTATGTATCTACACACTAAAGAGGACGGCGTCGGGGGCGACCCGGTCACGCCACCAGAGGCCCCTGCCTCCCTCTCATGCCGCCGCTGCTGCCGGCCCTCACCGCGGTGGCGGCGGGCCCAACTGCCGAAGGAGGTCTGGGGGTGGTGGTTGCCAGAGGTCGTCGTTGGAACTGCTGGGGTAGAAAAGATCGGCGCGCCGCCCTAGCCGTGGTGGTGGCGGAGGCTCTCTCCCGACGGCGCCATGGCCACCGAGGGAGGAAGGGCTAGGCCTGGTGGCCATGGATGAAACCCTAGATCAAAATCTAGGAGTCTCTCCTGCCGCCCCCCAATTATTCTACACTGCATGGTTGGGACGGATCTGGTGGAGGGTTGATCCTACTCTGCCGCTACCTTTCTCGATGCTGGCTTAGCCCACGGGCTGCTTCTAGGGGTCAGAGCGGCGGATCTTGCAGGTCGTCGGCGGGTGGCCTGGGGGCTGCCGGCTTGGCTTGAATAAAGGTGGTGGTCCTCAGATCTTTCCCACACCAAGACAAAGATCTAATTGATGCGTGCCTTCATTGATCTAGCCAGAGTGTCTAGTTCCGAAAGGCTCCGCCGGCGAACTCCCAGAGACGCATCATGCCTGTAGTTTGCTGGATTAAAAAGAATTCGGTCGTGCACACCTATATTTTTTTGCTAGCTGTTTGGTTTTAGAGGGAGCGTGACGAAGTTCTGCTGGCCATTTTGTTTGAACATTCCATCAAACAAAAACAAAGCTATGGAAATCTGACATGAATCTCAAGCCTGGACCAAAAGAATTTCATATGTGGGAGCAGGAAGAATAGGAGTCAACCCGTTCAAGCTATCGAGATGGTGAAGACCGAGTTTTCCTCCCGACCCCCTCCCATTCCTCTTGCACCGCCTGTTGGGAGTCAACCGCCGGTCACCGGCCCTCTCCGCCGGAATAGCTGGCCAGAGTAGGAAACAGAGAGGCGTCAGAGCTAGTTGTAGGTCTAGTAGGTCTAGGGTGCGGCCAGCTGACGTGGTTTGGCGTCATGTGTAACTACCTCGGTGAATTACGCTCTTAGTTACATGCCTGGATGAGCGAAAGTGGTTAAAATAGTACGGTGGGGCCCGGGGCCACTCACGGTAGACCTTTCAGCCGTCCTAACCACTTTCAGAACAATGGGACAAGAACGAGCGGCGTAATCGGCAGGCGAAGGGATCAACTACATACACAAGTGAGTATGTATGCAAGCCACATACAACAATCCTCAGAGCCATTCCATCTAAAAGAAATAGAAATATTGCAACGCCATACGACAAGATCCAAATATCCTAGATAGACATAATAGTTTTGGATAGCTCCTCATACATCAAACATCAGAGTATCAGGCGGAAGCGGAAAACAAGATCCGAGTACGGATAAGAAGCAAATCGGCATAAGATGCCACATAAATAAACACATCCCGCCCACAGATCTCACGGATCCCCGTTCCCGGAATCTCTACACCGAGTGATCGTTGCCAACATCATCCGTCTCCTCCACCCAGTATCCATCTTGCGAGTACACCTGTTCATCTGAATCAAACAATTTATCGTGTGAGACCCTAGGGGTACTCAGCAAGTCTTTATGCCTCTAAAGGGGACACAACCTGGGGTGACACAACTGCAGCAAAAGATAATAACTAACAAGTCTATAGATACTCGCTAACCATCCGCCTAACCAATGATAGACGGATGTCTGTTAATTAAGGACAACAGTTCTAATAGTATAATTAACAGATCCATCCTCCTTCTCGCTTACCAACGAGAAAGCGGACGAACAACCCCCATCCATTGGCAGTTTTATTAACCATTCCATGAGCATTGCACTAATTACTAGTCAGGTGCTTAGTCAATTTAAAAGCGGTACTTTAGTTATACTTGTCTATGATCGAGAAACTGTGCTCCAAGTCGTCTATAACCGCGGACACGGCTTTCAGAAAGATTTACCCTGCAGGGGTGCACAAATAGCAACACACACTCGATCAACCTCGGAAAAACCAACTCAAAACCCAACGAGGCATTCACGACAAAGCGATCACAGGATTCAGAAATATTACAGGGGGCCACCCCATTAAGCTACCCGCAACGAAGTTGGCTGGCTCCGAGACGGACCCAAGGTTTGTGTTAATGGCTGTAAACGACTGGGAACCCGAAAGTGTGACTGGGCTTGTCGATACCGCGAAAACATTCTACGATCCAAAACAGTACAGGTGCTCCACGCACAATCTTAATAAAGCAGTAACATGGCATAAGTACAGGATAGTAATAAAGCCCCAAACTACTTTGTGGCCCCAAGAAATAAGAATGAATCAAGCTCTGGCTCAGGGGGGTCCATAAGGCCTCCCGGATGTGGATAGTGCGAATAGTCAAGGAACAGGAATCAAGTACTCGGGGTCCTACGGGACACAAGTGAGCGTGAAAAACCAAATAGCAGATATTGCTCACCGGTGCCTCTTTCATTAGTTGTCCCATTACTACTCAGGTTAAGTTGTTTAGGTACCTCGTTATTCATCAGACACTCACATACCCTACACATGCTTTTCTACGACTCGCATGGCTCAAACAACTCCTGTAGTAATGGCTCATGGGATGGAGGAACAAGCTTCGGTGGGGTTTAAAAGTAAATGCTATGCAGTACTTGGGATTCAATTTAATGCAATCGCGACTCAATGATGCAAGAATGAGATAGAGGCAATAGGTACTATATGTATGCAAGCATGTGGTAGTGCTTGCCTGGCAGCTCAGTTGAAGCGAGAGACGGATCTGGGTAGAACTCCTATGATTCCTAGTAATTCTCCTGCTGGGCGTCTATTCGAAGAAGAACCAAACAAACAAGGGCCAACATAAATAAAGTGCACAATCATATGAATAAAATGCGACAAACAAACAAGCATGCCATGATGAATGATGCACAATTTACATGGCATTAAAGTAGCATGGCAAGGGTGAGGTGTGGGGACAAGAATAATCCATTTTAGTATTTATTTGGTCAAGCTTTATTGCCATAAACGGTTCTGATTTTTAATAATGACATGATGCATACTTCAATTCAGAACAAAGAATGCATATATAGAACGGGCTCATCGCGCTGATCGATTTAGACATATTATTTGTTGAATTTGGAGTTATAGAGTTAAAGCTATTAATTTATTAAGAAAAGGGCATTTTATTGTAATTTTAATCATCTCGAAAATTTAAAGTGTTCAAACATTATTTTGAATGGCATATTTGAATTCCTCACATTTTTTCCGATTCAAAAACATATATCATTTGTATTATTTGGATTTATAATTTAAAAGTTATTTTAAAACAGATTTGAATTTGTATTTACACATTTACTGAAATCATTTTATTTAAACAGAAAAACGTCAGGACTTTTTATACCCAGAAGAACCTAGCCCAAGTCCCTGACGGGTGGGCCGCTGCTGACTGGGCGAAAACCGCGCGCCGAAACTTTTCTCACCGCGGGCTTACCTAGACCGCGAGGCAGACAGGTGGGACCTGTGGGTTATGGGCCCACGTGCCAGTGGCTGAGCCCGCAGAGTCTGACAGGTGGGTATGGGCTGGAGCGCGGGTTGAGGTTTACGAAAACCGGGGTCTCTTTTTGTAAAATGTACACAAGCACCGACAGGTGGGCCTAGCCTGGACCGCGGGTTACAGCAAAAGGTTGTGTGTGGGGGGGGGGATATGCAAAGTGGCAGCAGCCACTGTTGTTCTTCCTGGCACAGCACTGACGAAACTAACGGCGCGGCACTGGGCACGGCGGGGGCTCGAACGCGCGACCTGGGGCGTGCGCGCAGAGAACCGGAGCCAGTGCGGTAAGCGGGTGTTGTTGTTAGGAGGGGGATGGATGGCTAGGTTAGGCGTGCCGTGGCGCGGCGTCGAACCGAGGCAGCGACCTCTGGCGCACTGAGTGTGTTCGGTAAAACGAACGGTGAGACCAGGCCGTGCCGGAGATGGAGAGGATGTCAGAGAGGTGCACGGGCTCACCGCGGGGTCATCGGTGGGGTCGGATCGGTGCGGGGAGCAGCAGGGCGACGACGTTGCAGGCGCACCCAGAGCTAGGGTTTCTCGTCGGTGTTGCGGTACTGCGGCAGGTCCGGGGCTTCTCCTCCTCGCTGGCGTGTACGGGGTGATGCAGAGGACTGCGGCGGCCTTCCTCGTCAACCACAACGCCACGCCGCCGGCTAGATCGAACAGGTGGAGGTGGAGGCTGACGGTGATCGCCGGGACGGCTGTGGGGTGGTAGGGCAGGAAGAGGAGGTGATGCGCGGCTCGGGTTGGATCTGGGCGAGGCAGAGGAGGCGTGGGGAGGTGGATATGGATGGAAGAGGGGAGGGTGCCGTCGGGGATCGAGGTAGAGAGAAAAGGTGGCCTCGGTCACCTTTTCCTCCCTCTCCTTCACGTGCTTGGCGTGGCTGATCAGGGCAGGGCAGGTCCAGGGGTGGCTGCAGGTGGGCCAGAGCGAGTGGAGGGAGGCTGGCTCGGCTGGCCCCTTTTTGTGGCAGAGAGAGAGAATGGAGAGGGGAGGTCTGGTGTAGCTAGGGTTAGCTAGAGGGGGAGGCTCGGCAAGGTGTGGTTAGGGTTGGAGGGTAGATGGGGTAGCTGGGGTGTGGGGACAGCATGGCAGGCTCGGGTAGGGTTTACACTAGAGGGGGGGGGGGTGGTTCGGCTAGGGTTTAGAGAGAGATAGAGAGAGGGGCTAGGTGAGTGGTTAGGGTTTAGAGCATGAACAAAATAAGAGCAAGCACATGGGTGGGGTTTGGTGATGGATGAAGAGAGTGAGGGTGGAAGGGAGAAAAAGAGTGGTTTAGGGTTTGATTCAACTCATCCAAAACCAAGTGAGATTAAAAGAGAGTAAAGAGAGAAGGAAAAACAAGTGTGCATGGCCCATGCATGAGTAGTAAAAGCCATGCTTGGTTTTGTGACAACAAAATAACACCTCATGGCATTTATTCCCATGCCCCCAAAATGGAATTGGAGCCAAGCTAAAGGAATTAAAAGGAACTAAAATGGATGTTCCATGTGGAGTAGAAGGAGATGATCATGTTTGAATATAATTGGGACTTGCCAGTGTGTATATTTCACTAGATGGATAATAGTCCCAAAAATATCCCAACATGAGCATAAATCCATAATAATCCATTTGAGAACTAGGAAAAGGGGCACCACTCATAATACATGAAAATGTGGCTCCACATATCAATAATGTGAAAACAACATGATGCATATATGAGAGCATGTGGAAATAGAAATGGATCCATCCCAACCCACATGATCTAGATTAAATGCCCAAAAGAAAAAAATAATAGCTCATGGTTAACTAGGATGGTGGAATTATAAGGTGGTGACAAAGAAAGGTGATGGAGTTGAATAACAGATATGCCCCCAACTCAACTTGGGCATCTAGCATTTATCAATAACCAGATACAATGTATCAAGAGCCAAATACAATTAATAATGCATATGAGAGAAGAACCAAATGGAAAAGGGTTTTATATGATGCTCAAATGCAAGGTGGCATGATGAAATGAGCATGATATACTTATGATGCAACAATTATATGTAGGAAGTAGCCATTATATTAATAGACCATGTAGCATTACATATGTTATACAGATGGGATGCTACAACTATCCCCCACTAAACAAGAATCTCGCCCCGATATTCTAGGAAGAAGAAGAAGACTCGAAGAGGGTAGGATACTTGGCACGGAGCTCATCCTCGTGTTCCCAAGTGGCTTCATCAACGGAATGGTGCGACCACTGCACCTTGCAGAACTTGATGGACTTGTTGCGAGTCCTTCTTTCTGCGACTTCCAGAATTTTTATGGGGTGTTTTTGATAAGACAGATCTTCTTGGAGATTGATGAGTTCATGGTCCACGGTCCTGCCGGGATCCTTGAAGCACTTCTTGAGTTGAGAGATATGGAAAACATCATGGACCTTGATTTTTTCAGGGAGCTCAAGAGCATACGCAACTTATCCTCTTCTTCCACGAATTTTGAAAGGAGCGATGTATCTAGGAGCCAGCTTTCCCTTGATACCAAAGCGGTGCGTGCCTCTCATGGGAGTGACACGAAGATAAACAAGATCACCCGGGACATACTCCATGTCCATGTGCTTTCTGTCATAATTGCTCTTCTGGCGACTTTGAGCAATCTTTAGGTTTTCAAGAATGATGTGAACCTTCTCCTCCGCTTGAGTTACAATGTCAGGGCCAAACAATATTCTTTCACCCGCGCCCGACCAACCAATCGGAGTTCTGCATTTGCGACCATAGAGAGCCTCAAATGGTGCCATCTTTAGACTTTTCTGGAAGCTGTTGTTGTAAGAGAATTCAGCATAAGGAAGACATTCTTCCCACTTCATGTCGAAAGAGATAACGCAAGCATGGAGCATATCTTCCAGAATCTGATTGATCCTTTCAACTTGTCCTTGCGACTGAGGGTGGTAAGCTGTGCTGAAGTTCAATTTTGTTCCCAAAGCATTTTGGAAACTTCCCCAGAACTTGGAAGTGAAGATGCTTCCACGGTCTGAAGTTATCTCAAGAGGAATACAGAGAGACAATTCTATTGATATAGAGCTCAGCCAACTGAATTGCAGAAATTGTTTCCTTGACGGGAAAGAAGTGAGCTACTTTAGAAAGCCTGTCGATGACAACAAAGATTGCATTGTTGCCCTTCTGTGACCTTGGAAAACCAGTGATGAAATCCATCTCTACTTTCTCCCATTTCCATTCCGGAGGCTTCAATGGCTGTAGAAGACCGGAAGGTTTCTGATGGACAGCTTTAACTCTGCAACAGACATCACACTCCGAGACATACTTGGCACAATATCGTTTCAACCTAGGCCACCAATATTGTGTTTTCAAGTCCATGTACATCTTAGTGCTGCCAGGGTGGATAGAAAGAACAGAATCATGTGCCTCCTTGAGAACTTGCTCTCTTAAACCCGGGTAATTCGGAACAAACATCCGGTGTTCAAAGAAAAAGAGTGCCTTGGTCGTCGACGTGGAAGGACTCATACTTCGGAAGCTGAATGTTGGAGATGATCTTTTTAGTGTAAGGATCACCAAGTTGAATGGAGCGAACTTTTTCTTCCAAAAGCGGTGTTGCCAGAAGGTTCAGAAGATACCCTTGATCCACAATTTCAAGGTTGAGCTTGCGGAATTCCTCACACAAGAGAGGCTGTTGTTTTTCCACCATGAGGTTGTTGACATAAGCTTTTCGGCTGAGAGCATCGGCCATTACATTAGCTTTGCCCGGAGTGTAGTTGATGGTTAAATCGAAATCATTTATTGCTTCAATCCACCTCCTCTGACGAAGGTTGAGATTAGGCTGTGTGAAGATATACTTCAGACTCTTGTGATCAGAAATGATGTCACAACGGTTGCCAAGCAAGTAATGCCTCCATACTTTCAAAGCAAAGACAACTGCTGCGAGTTCGAGGTCATGTGTAGGATAGTTGATCTCATGCATCTTCAACTGTCGAGAGGCATAATCAACAACTTGTTTTTCTTGCATAAGGACCGCACCCAATCCTTGCAAGGAGGCGTCACAGAATATCTGGAAAGGCTTTGATGTATCTGGAGGAACTAAGACTGGTGTGGAAGTGAGCTTCTCTTTGAGTGTTTCAAAGCTTGCTTGACATGCAGGAGTCCAAAGGTATTTCTTGCCTTTCTTGAGGAGATCGGTAAGAGGCTTCACAATCTTCGAGAAGTTTTGAACAAAGCGACGGCAGTAACTAGCCAAACCAAGGAAACTCCGGACTTCTTTGACATTTATGGGTGGAAGCCAGTCAACAATTGTCTTAATAGTTTCTGGGTTGACGACAATGCCCTTGGCAGAGATGACGTGACCAAGGTAAGTGACTTGAGGCAGCCATAACTCACACTTGGAGAACTTTGCGTACAGGCGGTTCTCACGAAGCTTGTTTAGGACACACCGAAGGTGTTCTTCATGTTCTTCCTTTGACTTAGAATAGACTAGAATGTCATCCAGATAGACCACAACGAACTTATCAAGATACTCCATGAAAACCGAGTTCATAAGCCTCGAGAAGGTGGCAGGTGCATTGGTGAGACCGAAAGACATGACCGTGTACTCATACAGACCATAGCGGGCGGTGAAAGCTGTTTTGGGAATATCTTCCTTGCGAATCTTGATTTGATGATAACCACTTCTCAAATCAAGCTTAGAGAATACCACAGCTCCAGCTAGCTAATCAAAGAGATTATTAATCCGCGGAAGGGGATATTTATTCTTGATTGTTTTAGCATTGAGAGCCCGATAGTCAACACAAAGTCTATCAGTCTTGTCTCGCTTCTTCACAAAGATGGTTGGGCTACCCCAAGAAGAAGTACTGTGCTGAATGAAACCCAACTTCTCTTGTTCATCAAGATGACGTTTGAGTTCAGCCAACTCAGCAGGACCCATTTTATAAGGCTGCTTAGAGATAGGAGCGGTACCAGGTTCAAGTTCAATCACAAACTCAACCTCACGATCTGGAGGCATACCTGGCAACTCTTTAGGAAAGACATATGGGAACTCACAGACTACCGGAACACTCTGAATACCTTCCATAGCATCATCATTCAGAGTCGCCAAAGAGAAAAGCTGAATTGTAGGAGTCAGACTTGGAAAATAGACTATATGGCCTTCAGGAATTTTCAGAGAAACCGAACGTTTAGCACAATCAATCACAGCTGCATTTGCTGTTAACCAAGCCATGCCCAAGATAACATCAATGTCAGAATTGCCCAGAATAATTAAGGAAGCTAGAAACGAAGAGCCACCAATCTCAATTTGATTGTCATGGCTGATCTTGGTAGATAGCAATCTTGCCCCGGGAGAAAGAACCATTAACTTTTTATCCAACTGGTCTATAGCAAGCTCATGCTCATTTGCAAATTTGTGAGACACAAAAGAATGCGATGCACCAGAATCAAACAAAACTCGTGCAGGAACTAAGTTAACAGGAAGCATACCCATCACAACTCCAGATGCATGCTCTACTTGAGCAACGTTGACACAGTTGGCACGAGCAACCGTAGACCCGGGCTTGGTGTTGATGTTGAGAGCCCGAGGTGGAGGTGCACGAACCATAGGAGAGCTTGCCGCAGGTCTTGGAGGAGGTGGTGGAAGAGCTTTGTTGTTCATTGGACAATTCCAGTGCTGATGCCTAGTGTTTCCACAAGTGTAGCAAGCACCAGGTGGACGTGGAGCAACGTAGCCAGGGACTCCGCCAGGCGCTCCAGGGTAGTTGTGGTTGTAGCCCCTAGGAGCCACAGTGAAGGAGTTTGGTGGCCTTGCCGCGTAGCTTGACGGTCTTGGTGGAGCCGGGAGCGACGGTGGGGTGTTAGGAACCCAGACACGACGCTTAGAAGGAGCTATCATAGCTGAAGAGCTTGCTGCATCACGGCTGTGTTTCTTTGACTCCTCAAACACTTGCCTACTTGCTTCTTCCTGCAGAGCTGTGTGTTGGAGTTCTAGAAAAGACCCCGGCCTTGCATGAGTGATTGCATATTTGATGGAAGCATTGAGTCCTTGCCTAAACCTCTTTTGCTTCTTCTTATCATCAGAGATCTCATCGCCACCATACTGAGAAAGGTTCATGAAGTTTCTGATATAGGTATTGACATTGTCATTGCCCTGCTTGAGGTTGAGAAACACTTCCTTCATCCTTTCCATGTCAATCTCTGACAGATGTTGCTCTTTGAAAACCGCAGTGAATTGCTCCCAAGTAGGCTGAAAACTAGAGAGGTCTGCCTTGAGGTAATTTTCCCACCGCAGAGCTGCATCTCCCTTCAGAAGGTGAGTGGCACATTTGACCCGTTCTTGCTCAGGAACATCCGCAGTCATCAGCAACCTTGATATTTCCCGCAGCCAATCATCCGCATCAAGTGGCAGATCAGACACCTCAAATTGGCGTGGGTTGAACTTCAGAAAACTCTTGATGTCTCCTCGCTTGGGAGGTGGAGGTAGCGGAACAAACTCATTCCTCCTCACGCTTTCTTTGAAGCGCTGCTGGTTCTGCTGCATTGTGCCCAAGGCATTTGCAATACTTGCCAAAGCAGCTCCCAGTTCAGGTGGTATGTCCTCCTCAGAACGGCGTGGTGGTGCCATCCTATGATTAATATAAAACACCAGTCAGTACTATAATGGAGAATAATAATAATCCAAAATAGTACCAAAATGGAATTAACCGAGATTAAAGGATACAATTCACTGAGATGATATTAAAATATCAACAAAGTTCAAAGCACCTAGAAGATATTAAGCATATCGCACACGACTGAACAAGGAGTGTGGTACACAAACTAACAAAGACAATTTTTCCGCAATTTTGGCATGAAAATACCACTATATGCGCAAAACCACTTAACGAATCCAGATTAGTAACTCTACTAATTCAACATACAAGAGCGAATGATAAAAGTAGTGGTATGGTCGCGACTCCATCCCGCACTCAAATCATTATTCCGCACATGAATTAGTAAAACACATATCCCAATACCTTCTTCTTAAGATGAACCTAAAGATTAGTAACTATGGAAACGAACACCCCAAACAAGATAACATCGGATAACAAAGAGTAAGACAGATCACACCGGTATACGACGAATAAGATAGATCGCGTCGGTTTACAAAGGCCTGTCGGTATGGAATGTACCAACAGTTGATAACCAAAAGGCAGATAGCGATAACATTTGGATGCAACAGATAGACAAAGAATTCACACACACACACACAACCTATGGTACTACGGAACCCAGAACACGTGAATCCTAGTTTGAATTTTTAGAAGAGGATTGAAAACATTACACTTCCTTACCAGAAAAAGGGTGGGTGGGTGGGTAAGAATAAAAATGGAAGCAGTCCTACTCTCACGTTTTGTTTTTCCCTAATATACATAGCTACCAAAAATATTTGCTAGACTGACAACGACCATTTGGCTGAGACCCTGAAGGGCGGGATGGCTCTGATACCAATTGTAACTACCCGGTGAATTACGCTCTTAGTTACATGCTTGGATGAGCGAAAGTGGTTAAAATAGTACGGTGGGGCCCGGGGCCACTCACGGTAGACCTTTCAGCCGTCCTAACCACTTTCAGAACAATGGGAAAAGAACGAGCGGCGTAATCGGCAGGCGAAGGGATCAACTACATACACAAGTGAGTATGTATGCAAGCCACATACAACAATCCTCAGAGCCATTCCATCTAAAAGAAATAGAAATATTGCAACGCCATACGACAAGATCCAAATATCCTAGATAGACATAATAGTTTTGGATAGCTCCTCATACATCAAACATCAGAGTATCAGGCGGAAGCGGAAAACAAGATCCGAGTACGGATAAGAAGCAAATCGGCATAAGATGCCACATAAATAAACACATCCCGCCCACAGATCTCACGGATCCCCGTTCCCGGAATCTCTACACCGAGTGATCGTTGCCAACATCATCCGTCTCCTCCACCCAGTATCCATCTTGCGAGTACACCTGTTCATCTGAATCAAACAATTTATCGTGTGAGACCCTAGGGGTACTCAGCAAGTCTTTATGCCTCTAAAGGGGACACAACCTGGGGTGACACAACTGCAGCAAAAGATAATAACTAACAAGTCTATAGATACTCGCTAACCATCCGCCTAACCAATGATAGACGGATGTCTGTTAATTAAGGACAATAGTTCTAATAGTATAATTAACAGATCCATCCTCCTTCTCGCTTACCAACGAGAAAGCGGACGAACAACCCCCATCCATTGGCAGTTTTATTAACCATTCCATGAGCATTGCACTAATTACTAGTCAGGTGCTTAGTCAATTTAAAAGCGGTACTTTAGTTATACTTGTCTATGATCGAGAAACTGTGCTCCAAGTCGTCTATAACCGCGGACACGGCTTTCAGAAAGATTTACCCTGCAGGGGTGCACAAATAGCAACACACACTCGATCAACCTCGGAAAAACCAACTCAAAACCCAACGAGGCATTCACGACAAAGCGATCACAGGATTCATAAATATTACAGGGGGCCACCCCATTAAGCTACCCGCAACGAAGTTGGCTGGCTCCGAGACGGACCCAAGGTTTGTGTTAATGGCTGTAAACGACCAGGAACCCGAAAGTGTGACTGGGCTTGTCGATACCGCGAAAACATTCTACGATCCAAAACAGTACAGGTGCTCCACGCACAATCTTAATAAAGCAGTAACATGGCATAAGTACAGGATAGTAATAAAGCCCCAAACTACTTTGTGGCCCCAAGAAATAAGAATGAATCAAGCTCTGGCTCAGGGGGGTCCATAAGGCCTCCCGGATGTGGATAGTGCGAATAGTCAAGGAACAGGAATCAGGTACTCGGGGTCCTACGGGACACAAGTGAGCGTGAAAAACCAAATAGCAGATATTGCTCACCGGTGCCTCTTTCATTAGTTATCCCATTACTACTCAGGTTAAGTTGTTTAGGTACCTCGTTATTCATCAGACACTCACATACCCTACACATGCTTTTCTACGACTCGCATGGCTCAAACAACTCCTGTAGTAATGGCTCATGGGATGGAGGAACAAGCTTTGGTGGGGTTTAAAAGTAAAGGCTATGCAGTACTTGGGATTCAATTTAATGCAATCGCGACTCAATGATGCAAGAATGAGATAGAGGCAATAGGTACTATATGTATGCAAGCATGTGGTAGTGCTTGCCTGGCAGCTCAGTTGAAGCGAGATGCAGAGGACTGCGGCGGCCTTCCTCGTCAACCACAACGCCACGCCGCCAGCTAGATCGAACAGGTGGAGGTGGAGGCTGACGGTGATCGCTGGGACGGCTGTGGGGTGGTAGGGGAGGAAGAGGAGGTGATGCGCGGCTCGGGTTGGATCTGGGCGAGGCAGAGGAGGCGTGGGGAGGTGGATATGGATGGAAGAGGGGAGGGTGCCGTGGGGGATCGAGGTAGAGAGAAAAGGTGGCCTCAGTCACCTTTTCCTCCCTCTCCTTCACGTGCTTGGCGTGGCCGATCAGGGCAGGGCAGGTCCAGGGGTGGCTGCAGGTGGGCCAGAGCGAGTGGAGGGAGGCTGGCTCGGCTGGCCCCTTTTTGTGGCAGAGAGAGAGAATGGAGAGGGGAGGTCCAGTGTAGCTAGGGTTAGCTAGAGGGGGAGGCTCGGCAAGGTGTGGTTAGGGTTGGAGGGTAGATGGGGTAGCTGGGGTGTGGGGACAGCATGGCAGGCTCGGGTAGGGTTTACACTAGAGGGGGGTGGTTCGGCTAGGGTTTAGAGAGAGATAGAGAGAGGGGCTAGGTGAGTGGTTAGGGTTTAGAGCATGAACAAAATAAGAGCAAGAACATGGGTGGGGTTTGGTGATGGATGAAGAGAGTGAGGGTGGAAGGGAGAAAAAGAGTGGTTTAGGGTTTGATTCAACTCATCCAAAACCAAGTGAGATTAAAAGAGAGTAAAGAGAGAAGGAAAAACAAGTGTGCATGGCCCATGCATGAGTAGTAAAAGCCATGCTTGATTTTGTGACAACAAAATAACACCTCATGGCATTTATTCCCATGCCCCCAAAATGGAATTGGAGCCAAGCTAAAGGAATTAAAAGGAACTAAAATGGATGTTCCATGTGGAGTAGAAGGAGATGATCATGTTTGAATATAATTGGGACTTGCCAGTGTGTATATTTCACTAGATGGATAATAGTCCCAAAAATATCCCAACATGAGCATAAATCCATAATAATCCATTTGAGAACTAGGAAAAGGGGCACCACTCATAATACATGAAAATGTGGCTCCACATATCAATAATGTGAAAACAACATGATGCATATATGAGAGCATGTGGAAATAGAAATGGATCCATCCCAACCCACATGAGCTAGATTAAATGCCCAAAAGAAAAAAATAATAGCTCATGGTTAACTAGGATGGTGGAATTATAAGGTGGTGACAAAGAAAGGTGATGGAGTTGAATAACAGATATGCCCCCAACTCAACTTGGGCATCTAGCATTTATCAATAACCAGATACAATGTATCAAGAGCCAAATACAATTAATAATGCATATGAGAGAAGAACCAAATGGAAAAGGGTTTTATATGATGCTCAAATGCAAGGTGGCATGATGAAATGAGCATGATATACTTATGATGCAACAATTATATGTAGGAAGTAGCCATTATATTAATAGACCATGTAGCATTACATATGTTATACAGATGGGATGCTACATCATGCCAGGAGTCGGTGGCAAGATCTTCAGGTCGAGATCTTCCCCGAGCTGCTGGTCAAGCTTCTCCTCGTGGTGCTCTGACGGCTGGAGCTGATGGTGGAGAGCTACATCGGCAACTCCATGAATAAATGGCATGTTTGGCTTCATCTTCTAGGGAGGAAAAGAAGTTCTGCTCATCCTCACCTGGCTGCTCGTGGTGGCAGAGGGTGAGGTGTAGCGGCGAGGAGCGGTGGCCCGTTCCTCTTCCTCCGGCCGGCCATGGTGGCGAGGGGGCGAAGGAGGCGGTGGTTGTTCTTGATTTATTCTCCTCAAGATGGTGTTTTTTGGGGCAAAATCCTCTATTGCTAATTTGCTTAGGCCATTGTTGTGATGGTCAAGGTGCCGATGCAATAACCCTCGATGCCCCTTGCTACAGATTGGAAGAGACAGTGTCTCCTTGTTCCGCTGCTCCAAAAAGATTTTATCAGTTTGTCTTTCTCACTTCTTTGGATGCAGCTTTTTGGTCTAGCTATTACACAAAGGATCAACTGCGAATTGCTGTTCAGTCTGTCTTGGCTATGTTCATATCACTCAGGTGTGTGCGCCGGAGGCAGGTGAGATTGTTCTGATGTCGCTCCCCAGATTTAGCGGTGATGATCTTCTTGTATTGAGCTCGGTGACGCAACGTCAACATCTACAACTTAATATTCTACCTCATGTCCCAGTGCCATATCGAGTGCTGGTTGAGCACCTGGCTTTTCGGTTGGCCAGACTCTGTGAGGCCCTTGAAAAACTCAATTGCAGGATTGGCGCGTCCATGTTCTCGATGGACTTCGTGGCATACTCCAATTGTATTCTTCTGCTTAAACAACTTATGCTTTTAGTATACTTTTATCCTGTATACATCTAGGCAGTAGGCTCGCCTATGATCTCTAGAGTAACATATGTATGAGCTATATTGCCTTAGCCACCTGGCCGCCCTCTACACCTTCGGTAGAGTCACTGACACCAGGCTGGCCGTCGAGGGGATTTGTCGCTGCCATTGAATGGAGTTAGAGAGAACAAAGTTGTAGAAAGTGAGAGTGTCCAAACAGGCTACATTTGACCATCGCGTGCCCCTTGAATGATCATCTTTTCTTAACTCCGGTAGATCCACCGCCATCAGGAGGAATTTCCACCACCATTGAATAGGGTGAGAGAGACTGAGAGAACAAAGCATGAGATAGAGAGAGAGTGAGAGTGTGTCCTAATGAGCAACACTAGGGAAACGTGTGGCGTCAATGTTTGTATAGCTTGGATTTCATCAGTTGTGGTTGTGATTCCAGCCTAGCATCAGGTCCCACCCACCAGAATCATAGTTAGGAGGGCTTAGTAGCACGGTCATTCTTTCTGCAACACCACAAATGAGGTTAGGTCAGCAAAAAAACAGCTGAATACATTTTGTGTCAAAAACCATCCACTGGGCCTAGTCTAGGCACACATGATATCGGGGAACATTTAGGGGCACACATGATTCCCCGTGGGACATGTCCCTATGAAAGTGGCATCTAGGACATCTTATTCATTTTGTTTGGTTGCCTGGTTTTCACTTACCTATATAGGGTGGGAAACTATCACCCATTTGTTTGGAATACTACATGACATGCTTTTTTGGCTACATTGATGGAAAGAAATGGTGTTTAGTTACCCACAAGAGGCTACATATGGTTACCATGATCCACAAAGGGTGAGATTACCATGCACATGCATATCCTCCACTGAAATCATAATAGAGAGAGAAGTTCACATCACATGCATAGTCATTAGCAAAAGGGGATCATGGTATCAGTGTACCACCACATCAAAAGTGGGTGTCAATCTAGCACCGCCAATTCATCATTCTACCACCACCTAACTACAACAAGCATAAATTGATAGAAATTACACATCACTCATCATATATTTCCTTCACCCTCTTCAACTTGTCCTTCTTAGCCTCGCTAGAATTGATCATATCAAACAACATCCACCCAACCTTCTCCTTCCCTCCTTCATACCATCCTTTTCCTCATCCTATTTTTGTTGCCTGACCTTCAGTATCTCTTCTTGAGATTTCCACACATGCTTCATCATATCCACTTCATTCTTCAACACTTTAGTCATCTCCTTGTACTTCTGCACTGATTCCTCCTTAGATTTCGGAGTGTCATCCTTCATCCTAGACAAGTTCTCCTCCAGCACCATTTTCTTAGTTTCATCCATGGATTTCTTCACATCAGCTAATATACTTGAGTAATTATTCTCAATCTTGTCCTCATCATCTGGTAGCTCTTTCACCAACTTTGCATTCTAAATCATGTCATCGATTCATGCACTGTTACTATCATAATACATTCCCTAAAGTATTCCTAACGCATTTTTTATTGTTTCTGGCCATTTCTTGTCCAACTAAGCCACAAACCCATAGTTCATAATTTCATGTAAATCATAAGATCATGCTAACAGCTTGTGGATGGGCTAGTACGTGATAAGTCAGAAGCTGGGAACTTACACTTTACACTTGGTAGAGATAAAATCCGCGACCAGTATTGCTTCCTTCAAATGCAACACACTTGATATGCTCAAGCTGCTCAAGCTTGTGGACGTGGAACACCTTGGGACAATCCACATCTATGCCGCAAAATGGGGGGTCTTCAATGAAGCATGTAGCATAGTCCATATATGTGAGGTCCTAACAACCATGAAATTGCAACGAAATCAAGTCCAACCAATGCCAAATCAGAAAATCCTAAATCGGAAGAAAACCCTAATACTTGAAAGGAATTGGGGAAATTCGAGGATGTGGAGGTGTGATTACTTACAGTCATCGGTGGAGGTGTATGAGATCTCTTGTTGCTGCCGACTGGTGATGATCGCGCCGCTAACCTGCTCTCCAACCCTGCAATGGTGCTAAAGGGGGAGGAAAAAATGGAGAGTACACATAAAGGAAGGGTTTCGACGAGAGGTGACATAATCCTTCCCACCGCACTTTTCCTTTTTCGCTGCGGTGTACTGGTTCTCCCACTATCTCCATGCGTGGCCGAGCTCGTGCAAGGAATCTCCCCTTTGCATCCGGGGAGCGCATGACAAGGTGGCCCGCTAGAAACGGCCGAACCGACGGTTCCTAGCAAGCCTTGCCCGTAGATGCTGTAAGGTTTGTGCAGGGCCAGACATGCAAGCAATCAAACTAGTTTCATCTCCCAGAGCCTAGCAGGACCTGAAACGGTCTACCAAACACGCCCTTAGTACAAGATGGATCCATTCGTTGTGGGTAGAAGATGAAGGAGTAGCCGTCAATGGTGGTCTCATCTAAGACGTTCCGTTTTGGTCCGCAAAGCATGGCGGTTGCAGTGGATAGTAGTGTTTCTACTAGTAGATTCCTCCTGATAACTATATTAATCTTTAATTATCTTAATAACCATTTGCAACCATTGTGATATAATTTATAATTTTACCAAAGGTTTTCCAAATTTGCATTGCAATGATATACTTTCTCTGAACTAAAATAAGTGACGTGGATTTATCCAGATTCACGAGTATCTATACACTAAAATACGTCTAGATACATACGAATCTAAAAAATCAAAATCACTTATTTTAGGACGGAGAAAGCATCATTCTTTGCTAATTAATACGACTATTATAGCACATGAAAAGTTTCAAGAGATGTCACATCAGGAACAAAGGTTGTCGACAATGCTTGTTACTGGTTTAAACAAAGTGGTTATAGTTCCTTTATCCAAACTAATTGACTTAGATTTGTCTAGATTCAGATATATCTAATTATGTTTTAGTGCTGGATACATCCGTATCTAGAAAAATCTGCATCAATTAGTCTAGATACATTCAAATCTAGATAAATCCGAGTAAATTAATTTGGGATTGGAGGGAGCAGTAAACTTTCGATGGTTCACTAACCACTTCTCATCAGTTAGTACTCCCTCCGTTTTAAACTATAAGATATTTTAGGATTTTCTAAAATACATATATCTAGAAGTCTTTTAGAGTATAGATTCACTTATTTCTCCAGACTTAGGCAGTAAAAATCGTCTAGATATATTCGTTTTAGAAAAATGATAAAACATCTTTTACTTTAGAACCAGGGAGTAGTATATAGTGACCATGTATTTTTTTTGCTGTTAATTATTAGCTCACAATTTTTTTATTAGCTCACTGCCAATGGCACACTGGAATGACGTTCTTAGAGTGGGTCATGGACTTGAGGCTTTACATTACACCTTTTTTATTTGACAAGTATGGTTTACTGACAGAATGATAAGAGTATCACAGGTTGTATCATGTATGCCATGTTGGTAAATTCTGACGTGGCATGCTAATTAATGATGAAAAAGATTGTGTTGGTATCATAGGTAGATACGGTATCATAGCACGTAAAACTAGAAAAACTAATTCCAAATAAATCTTATACACAATTTTACATTGAGATTCTACAAAGTAATAAATATATGAAGACTATGATACTATTACATATAATACGATACATTGTAGAGATGATAGCATACACTAGTATCATATACATGGTACTACAATATGATACTTCTCAGCGTGACTAAGGACGACTTTTCCACATCAGGTGCTCTCTTAAAAATCTACCCACCCCTGCCAGAAGTCATGTTGTCTGTATTCTCCGTTTCGAAAAAACAATGTTGTATACTGTGGATCCAAAACAAGTCTACAAAAGAGTTGCACTAAAGGCACTAACTGAAACTAGTAGGCTCTACACCATGTATTTTTTTACAAGTATGACCTCTGGACAAAAGTAACGACTTATCTCGTACCTTGGCAAAACTATTTCGTAATCTTATTTTAGATATTCAACGCCAATTAAAATGGAACCGAATTTGTGCTAACTTCAGCTTCATTTTAATTGACACCAAACCCAGGGTTTAGAATTCGAAATAGTTTTGTCCACTCTCCAAGTTGTCAAGGTGAGTACTGGAGACTACTGTGTTAAATTATAAATTAAATGCAAGAGAGATGGTTTTCAGTGAGTTTTTGTGCCTGTTTATGGGGCTGCACATGAGGTATATAAAGCGGATTTTCTTGCCGAAATGGTACGTATGTGTGAAACCCTTACCAATGTCGGTGGGTGGGGATTTTAATATCATTCGTTCTAGAGAGGAAAATAATAATGATAAGTTTAACGCTCATTGACCCTTTGTTTTTAATGCTATTATTGAAAGCTTCAATCTTAGAGAAATTGTTCTCTCAGACAGGCAGTTTACTTGGGCTAATCGTAGAGATACGCCGACTTTTGAGAAGCTAGACCGTATTTTGGCTAGTGTTGAATGGGAACAGAAATTTCCCCTTGTCTCTATGCGCGCCCTGACTCGTTCTGGGTCCGATCACACACCGCTTCTAATTGATTCTGGGGGTAAAAGCACACTTAGGAAATAAACCACGGTTCTCATTCGAGTTGCATTGGTTATGACACGACGGTTTTTATGACGTGGTTAAAGAAGAGTGGGTAGCTGTAAATGATGGGAAAGATCCTATGGAACGTTGGCTAAATAAAATCCGTCATCTGCGACGTTTCTTAAGAGGTTGGGCTAAAAATTTAAGTGGAAAATACAAACAATAAAAAAAACGATTATTATCTATCATTGATGACCTTGATTTGAAGGCGGAAAAAGGCCTGCTGAGTGTTGGTGAGCGTGAGACTCTTAGGGTTGCTAATGACCGAATTACTAACCTACGGAGGGATGATGAGACCAAATGGGCTCAACGAGCAAAAGTGAAACATGTACAAGAAGGGGGAAACAACACAAAATATTTCCATTTGATTCAAATGGCAAACATAGGAAGAAAAAAAATATTTCAACTTGAACAAGACGAAGGAACCATTGTAGGAGAGGATAACTTAAGAGTATATATTACGGAATACTACAAAAAGCTGTTTGGACAACCAGTACCATCAAATATTTCAATGATGGATGAACATAACCACGACATACCGCAACTCTCAGAGTTGGAGAATAGCATTCTTACAAATCCTTTTACTGAAAAGGAAGTGTACGAAGCCATCTTTAAAATGGAGCATAATAAAGCACATGGACCGGACGGTTTTCCGGCGGAGTTTTATCAAAAAATTTGGGATGTGATCAAAAAGTGATCTTATGGCACTCTTTAGCCAACTTTATTTAGGGAATTGCCTTTGTTTAAGTTGAATTTTGGTGTCATCACTTTACTACCCAAAAAAATGCGGTATAGATACAATAATATAGACCCATATGCCTTTTGAATGTTAGTTTTAAAATTTTCACTAAAGTAGGGACTAATCGTATTACGGGGATTGCTCCAAAGGTAATTAGACCTACTCAATCTGCGTTTATGCCAGGACGACATATTCTCGAGGGAGTAGTTGTTCTCCATGAGACTATTCATGAGCTTCATCGGAAGAAAATGGATGGGGTCCTGTTTAAAATTGATTTTGAAGGGCATATGACAAGGTTAAATGGTCTTTCCTCCAACAAACTCTACGCATGAAGGGTTTCGCGCCGGAGTGGTGTAAATTGATTGGACAATTTGTTCAAGGAGGGAGTGTCGGTATAAGAGTTAATGATGATATTGGACATTATTTCCAAACTAGAAAGGGTTTACGACAGGGTGATCCACTATCCTCGATACTTTTTAATATTGTTGTAGATATGCTTGTCATTCTCATTGCACGGGAAAAGGAGGATGGTCAAGTTGGGGGCCTCATTCCACATCTAGTTGATGGAGGGGTTTCAATTCTGCAATATGCGGATGATACTATTTTTTTTATGGAACATGACCTACAGAAGGCCTTGAACATGAAATTAATATTATGTATCTTTGAACAAATATCGGGACTTAAGATTAACTTTCATAAAAGTGATTTTTTTGTTTTGGTAAAGCAAAGGAAGAAGAGTTGCAGTATAAGCAAATATTTGGGTGTGAGCCTGGATCTCTGCCATTTAGATATCTTGGTGTGCCTATTCATTTTAGAAAACGTAAAAATTCAGATTGGCATCCAGTAGAAACTCGTTGTGAAGGAAAACTGAGTTGCTGGAAGGGCAAACTATTATCGTATGGTGATAGGATTGGTTCTAATCAATCATGTATTAACAAGTTTATCTATGTTTATGCTATCCTTTCTTGAAATACCCAAGGGTGTGAGAAAACATTTGGATTTCTATCGATCCCGTTTTTTGGCAAAGTGATGAGAACAAAAGAAAATATAGACTCACGAAATGGAATATCATTTGTAGACCTAAAGATCAAGTGGGATTAGGCATTGAGGTGTTGGAAATTAAGAATAAATGTCTACTGAGCAAATGGCTGTTCAAGTTAATGAATGAGGAGGGTGTGTGGCAGGAACTGCTGCAAAACAAATATCTTAGTCATAAAAATTTGTCTGAAGTCCAAGCAAAACCGACCGATTCTCCGTTTTAGAAAGGGCTTATGCGGGTAAAGAACGGGTTCTTTCCTAGAGGTCATTTCAACATTGGGAATGGTATTACTACAAGGTTTTGGGAGGATATATGGTTAGGTGATACACCTCTAGCACAACAATATCCATCCTTATATAATATTATGCAGCGATATAATGTTACTGTGACACAAGTCTTATCCTAGGTACCTTTAAACATTAGTTATAGGAGGGTACTTAGTGGTAATAAGTGGTCCGATTGGCTAGATTTATGCCAAAGGCTTATGATGGTACATCTGTCAGATGAACCAGATAAGTTTGTTTGAAATTTAACTGCATCTCGGGTGTTCTCTGTAAAATCCATGTATGAGGATCTTATGAATGATCATACGGTCTTCCTTCGAAAATATCTGTGAAAATTAAAAATCCCGCTAAAGATTAAAAAATTTATGTGGTTCCTTCACAACAAAGTGCTACTTACTAAGGATAATCTTGTCAAAAGGAATTGTGTAGGTTGTACTAAATGTTCTTTTTGTGGGGCGCCAGAAACCATTGAACATTTATTTATATCTTGTCCTTTTGCTCGTTTGTTATGGCATACTGTCAATTTTGCTTACGATATACCTCCCCCAACTAGTGTGACAAATATGTTTAGAAATTGGTTGAACGGAGTTGATAAATCTTCAAAGGCAAGAATTCGCATTGGTGTTTCTGCCTTATGTTGGTCTATCTGGAGATGCAGAAATGACATTATCTTTAACAAATCAAAAACTTTTAATTTTTTGCAGGTTATTCATATGGTGGCGCACTGGGTGCAACTTTGGGCTTGCCTATTGCCCCAAGACCAGCGGGATATTATGGCTACTGGGTGCAGCCATTTGCTGATGGTCGCGCACCACTTATTCGACCAGTCGTACTGACAGCTGCGTAGTCGACTTCATGATGCTTAGTTTTTGCATGCTAAATGTTTTCCGCTGGTTGATTTATGTATCGACTTTAGCTGATCCTTGAGATGTAATTCTTGTTGGATGTTGTCCTTTGGATGATTTATTAATAAAGGCTGTGTGCATCAACCGATGCAAAGGCCGGGATTTTTTCCTCTTTTCAATTTTTTTTTATCAACGGGACATATTAGTCAAAAAAACCCACTTCTATGCAAACGTACAAATATCATGGTGACAAGCTGTGTGATATAATCTGTCTATTGTAATCTCTTTCTTTTACCTCATTCTTCGCCTGTAACAATCAATGCAGAGGAAAAGGTGCAGTGTTTACCTTTTCGACAATATAATAGACTTGAGAGTTTGCTTGAGTCAGTCTTCACAGTAAACCTCAATTACAAGGGGTTAAATCGTATTCCAATTCCGGTGACAAGGTAACATCCATGTGGAAATTTCACTAGAAAGCACATGAAACTGGAAATTTTGCAACTAACTGATAGTGAACTGGCGTAACCCACTAAAGTATGCTAGAAAGTAAGGCACATGTGCGTCCTGAACTCCTGGAAACTAGAAGGTAGTAGTACGTGTTGAAGAGGAAGAGGCGACGCATGCAGCGGCAGTAGCTTTCAGGAATTACTGCGACTTAACGTTCTGGACGTGGAGAGCGATAGCTAGATGAATGGGGCCAAAACGACGACCAAGAACTCAACCAAACTTGCACGTTTTGTAAAGTGACGCATAATTCAGAGAGGATCGAAGCTCAAGAACATACTGACATGAATCTCAAGTCTGGACCAAAAGCATTCCATATATAGGAAGACCAGTAGTCCAAGCCGGTCAATCACGGGATCTAGATGGTCATGGCCAATGAGAGCTGATGTGTACTTTGGACATTTGTTAAGCGTCTACGACGATCTTATGCTTCTTTGGTGTGATCTAGTGCTATTCTATGCTAATTGCAAAGTTATATGCGAACATACGTGATTTGATGATATGCGTGATGATATTGTCCGTATGAAATATTTGAATTGCATGTGTTTATTTTTTTTATTTTTTAGAGCAACCGGGAGGAGCGCTGCCTAGAAAAATCCAACAAAGTGCAGAGAGGCATGTTTAGATTATAGTGGAAATCTGGCAAAACCACTGGAACGGAAACAAACAAACGACCTGTTTTTTTAAGAAAAAACAGGCGAAAACCCCACACTTGGCCACACCACCTAGCACAACTAGGTCTAGAGTGCCGCAAACGCCACACACCGACCCCGAGGTCACGCACCACGCGAGCCGACGATACTTCCGCCCAAGTAAGAAGGGGCGCCACTCAAAGCAGAAAGTCCCGGAGCCGCCGCTCCGGCGTCCACACCGGTCCCGAGACCGCGCACACTAGGAGAACCAAAGCAACCCAAACACAACACGCCGGCCCCGAGGCCGCGCACCACACGAGCCGTCGACACTTCTGCCCAAGCAAGAAGGGAAGACGCTCAAAGCGGAAGGTTCCGGAGCCGCCACTCCGATGTCCACACCGGTCCCGAGACCGCGCACCCGCCTGGTCGGTGCAACAACTGCCAAGTAGAGCAAGCCAAACCTAGCCGAGCAGAGTACCAGACCTCCAAAGGCATCGCCCCCAAGAGGGAGACGACGATGACGCTGCCGATGCCCGCTCCGACAAAAGTCAAAGCTCAGGTTTTCACCTGGAGAGCCTGAGACTTGAAACAACGAGGGAGGTAAAATGAGCTCCTCGACGATGCCTCCAACGAGGGGAGCGACGTACGAGGACGCCGACATCGCCGACTTCAACCTAGGTGGATGCAGTGCTTTCGCATGGAGTTCACCATGCCCAGGTCCAAGGAGCCTATCCACCGCGACGAAGAAACCAAGCTCGCTTGTAGCGCGACACCGCCGACACCACCACCACCGCTGGACCACCGAAACGCGAGATGGATAGCCCGACGACCCATCACCGGTAGCTCCGCACCACTCTGAGACCACACCAACTCGAGGCCGAGAGCCCCGCCCAGCACCATGCTGGCAGGAGCACCACCCAAAAAGGCAGCAGCAACACCACCTCTGCCGCCAGCCGCCGCACCGCTCCTCGCAGCCACGCCGGCCACCCCCTTCCTGCACGAGCCCAAGGGCACTACCGCACCACACCCCGCACGCCCGCGCCGCAGGCCCGGGGAACCATCCAAAGCCGTGGGTCGTTGCCCCGGCATCCGACAAGCAAGCACCGGCCGCCCCTGCTGCCCACGCGGCCAGGGAGCAGCAGGTCTGAGTCCGTAGAAGCGCCGACGCATTCTGGGACCGCCGCCCTGGCTTCCATAGCCAGCAGCCACCACTGAGAATCTGCAGCGCCGCCGGCCCTCCTAGCCCATCTGGGCCCAGATTCAGCCCTGGCCACGACCGCTGCCATCAGCAGCGTCGACCCCGCCAAAGGCCCACACCTCCACCACCAGGCGCCAAGCACACCGACCGACGCCCTCCTTCGTGGCCCACCGCAGCACCTCGCTACCAAGCCGCCTCGCACACCGGAGAAGAAGGTCGGAGGCCCCTGCAGACTCGTGTCCACCGCAGGTTCCCCCCAGCCACCTTTGGTGGTGGGGGCCGCCGCCGTCATGGCCACGCCAGCGGCAGTGACGGAGGAGGGGAGAGGAACTATTGACGGGTGACATTGCATGTGTTTATCGAGTCTTGCACTTGACAAAGGATACATGTGGCGGCAAACTATAGGATCTGACATTGTGTTGGTTGGGTATCAGACACTTGGTTAACTGGGGCAGATTTTCCAAGGTCTTGCAAGTGGACCTGGCAAAGCCGTGCATGTACCATTCCTCGAGGATCCACATATGCCTTTTTGCCGAGTGTAGCTTTGCTGAGCGCCACACTAGGGAATGGTATGGGACACGTGGTGCGCTCGGGTGCTCCCATGTTTCAGATTTAGATGCACATAAATGCATATATTCTCTACATCCATGATATATTTCATATTATTTAATATTTTTCTATCATGCGGATCTGGAGTATGCATGCTACTTTCTTTGACGAACATACACCGTATCAAGATGGGCTCCTTTTACTGAGGAGGAGATCAAAAAAATATGTTTAAATCATACTCAGATGGAGCTCCTAGACCCGATGATCTACCTTTTCTATTCTACCAACATTTTTGGAGATACTGAGAAATGATCTCATGACCATGTTCCTTGATATTTTTGCAATGATAAATCAGATATTTTTTATGGGATTCACAATATGGAAAGCAAAATATCCTACAGAAGTGCGAGAAGAAGCAAGATCCAATCTAAGTGATGCTAGTAACAATGGAGAGATGGATATACAGACCCTTGTAGAATACATGGAGAAACATTATAATCAAATATGGTTGATGAAGAGTTCCCCTCCGCGATCCAATCCGATCAAGAACCGCATGAACGTCACCTCTGAGATGTGCACACATGCGTCTCGACAATGTCTCCTGCTTCTTGATCCAGCAAGGAGAGGTGGAGATGTATATGAGGTCAACTCCGATAGCACAACGGCATGGTGGTGGAGGTGGGGTAAAATTCCCATAGGGCTTCATCGAGCTCCCGTCAAGAGGAGGAGGAGGGAGAGAGGGGGTGGCGAGCAGGGCTGTGATGTGGTGCCCAACCCTCCCATCCTCTTTATATAGGGGTGTGGGGGAGGCGGCCTTGGCCCCCTCCAAGCCCCTAGGGCCGCAGCCAAGGGGGAAGTCTTCCACTAAGTTATTATCCCCCTATTTTCAAGGGATTTATCCATCTCCCTTTAACCCCTTTGCAAGGGCATTGGAGGGCTGGTGTGTGATATGTTGTAAAGGTATCTATAATTTTTGATGTTCCATGCTTGTTTTATATCTACTTTCTTATGTTTTATCCACACCTTGGAGTACTTTTACACATTTTCTAGAACTAAACTATTAATAAGATGCCATAGTACCAGTTGCCTGTTTTCTTCTGTTTTTGGTTCCAGAAAAGCGAGAAAATGAATATTCTCGGAATTGGACCGGACAAAAGCCAAATTCGATATTTTATCAGAAGACTCATAGAGCCAGAAGGCGAGACGGAGAGGGGCCAGGGGCTGGCCACACCATGTGGTGGCGCGGGTCCCCCGGACCATGCCACCAGGTGGTGTGGGCCCCTCCGACCTTCACCGACCTCGCCCTTTCGCCTATAAGAAGCCTCCCGATGCAGAAACCCTAAATAATCCAGCCTCCAGCCACGAAAAGTTCCGTAGCGCCGCCGCCACCGAAGGGGAGATTCGGGGGACAGAAGTCTCTGTTTCGGCACCCTGCCGGGATGTGGAAGTGCCCCTGGAGCCATCTCCATCGATCTCCACCACCATCTCCATCGCCGTTGCTGATTCCCATGATGATGAGGGAGTAGTTCTTCCTCGATGCTAAGGGTTCTACCGGTAGCTATGTGTTCATCTCTCTCTATGCATGATCATATTGTGATCATGAGCTTTGTAATCAAGTAGATCTACCTTGCTACTCAAGTGCTTTAATAGATCTCTACTCTCCCCATGTGTGTGAAAGTGACATCGTGCACACCATGGTGGCACTTAGGCTAGAGATTGCAAATACTTGTTATGAGTTATATTTGGAGTTGGATGTCTCTATGAAATTGTGGTGTTTGTTGGAACCATCTAGTGCTCAAGGTGATAGTGTGGGGTTATCTAGAAGGGGAAAGCGAACTTTGAGGAATGCTGTTATAGCCCTACAATGGATTAGAGTGTACAACCGGAGAGTAGTTCAGAGTAGTATCATAAAGAGATGATATTTATATGAGAGTGTTCACTAGTGAAAGTATGATCCCTAGGCCTTGTTTCTAAGAATTGAAACACCGTTTGCAACTAGATCTGTTACATGTTTGCTAGCTTCCATCTTTATTTTAGATTGCCTTTAGTCTCTTTCCACGTCAACCACACGCCATCAAAGCTCTTTTCTGGCACCGTTACCACTTATAATTATCCATACCACTTGTATTTCACTATCTCTTCGCCGAACTAGTGCACCTATACACCTGACAAGTGTATTGGGTGTGTTGGGGACACAAGAGACTTCTTGTATCTTGATTGCAGGGTTGCTTGAGAGGGATACCTTTGACCACTTCCTCCCTAAGTTCGATAAATCTTGGGTAATCCACTTAAGGGAAACTTGCTGTTGTTCTACAAACCTCTACACTTGGAGGCCCAACAACTGTCTACAAGAATAGAAGTGCGTAGACATCAAGCTATTTTCTAGCGCCGTTGCCAGGGAGGTAAGGTAAAAGGTACTCACATCCTCCGGTATGAGTGCTCGAAGTTATTTCCTTTAGATTCTGCAATTTTGTCTTTTTGTTTCTTGTTTTCACTAGTTAGGCTTAATGGAAAACAAAAAAAAAAATTAGAGAGCTTTATATTATTTATCTTGAGTTAGGACATGAAGTGTTTGAAGAGAAAATTTAAAAACCTATGGAACTTTATTTGCATGCTAATAGCAATATTATTAGTATGAATTCTTTGAACACCATTATTGCTAATGCTATGGAAAAGTCTAAGCTTGGGGAAGCTGGTTTTGATGAAAATGATATTTTTAGTCCCCAAGCATGGAGGAGAAAATTTACTTTGATGATACTATACCTCCAATATATGATGTTTACAATGATGAATATGATATTTTCAGTCCACCTACTATTGAGGAGAAAATTAATTATGATTACAATATGCCTCCTATATTTGATGATTATGGTGATGAGAATAATAATGATAGCTATTTTGTTGAACTTGCTCCCACTATAATTAATAAGAATGACTATGTTTATGTGGGGAGTATTAATTCTTTTATGCATGTGGCTCATGATAAGAATGTTTTATGTGATAGTTATATTGTTAATTTTATTCATGATGCTACTAAAAGTTATTATGAGAGAGGGAAACATGGTTTTATGCATCTCAAAAATATTAAGTTTCCCCTCTTTATGTTGAAAGTCTTGAAGTTGCACTTGTTTTGCTTTCCTATGCTTGTTGCTTTGTGCTTTCACGACTTGTTTCTTTACAAGATTATTTTTCATAGGAAGTGGGCTAGACTTAAATTTGTTCCATATTTGCTTCTTGATGCTCTCTTTTACTTCAATTCATATTTCTTATGTGAGCATCATCGAAATTATTGTGCCTAGCTCAAAGGCGTTAAAGAAAAGTACTTCTTGGAAGATAACCCAAAAGTTTTAGTTGAGTCTTGGAAGTTATTTCCTCTGTAATAACCTCTCCTTATCCTTTTTGTGTGGTTTTGTGCCAAGAGTAACCTCTAATGAGAGAGAAATAATGCTTGGGAAAGTTGCTGTCCCGAAACAGATTTTTATGCTTCACTGTAAACAATCGTGAAAAATCTCTGTATGTCGGATTGAGCTGTAATTTTTTGTGCTTCTGCCCCAGGTTGTTATCCAACTTTTGTTAGTTCAACACTTTTCTATTTGAGCAATAGAAGGTCTTCGAAAAAATTGGTTTTCACCTGCTGGTCTGTTTTGACAGATTTCTGCCATTATTTGCATTTGCCTCTTTATCGATTTCTTTTTGGGTTCTTTTTGGTGAATTGAGCTTTTTGAGGGAATTGATACAGTATCTTGTGTTTTTAATGAAAGTTTTGCTGTTTTAAAACTAAACCCCAAAGGTTTATTATCTTTTGAATGCACTAATGTTGCTAATGAAGATTTTGTGAAGTTTTTATGAAGGAAATTTTCAGGTGTAGGGAAAGAATGATGTAATGAGATGAAGAATGGACAAAAGCTCAAGCTTTGGGATGCCACCCTATGTCACCCCAAGAAATATCCAAGAAGTACAAGCGTCAAAGCTTGGGGATGCCCAAGGCATCCCCTTCTTCATCAATAAAAATCTCAGGTTTATTTCTAGACACTTCGTTTTTATTGTTTCATGTGAAGGGAATATGCTCGAGAGGCAATAATAAAGTGATTATTATCTTATTCTATGTTTATGATAAATGTTTATTTTGCATGCTATAATTGTATTAATTGGAAACGTTAATACATGTGTGTTTAATAAACAAAATACAAAGTTCCTAGTACTGCCTCTGATATAAACTAGCTTGTTGATTAACAAGATGATGAAGGTTTCCTGATCATGGACATTGGATGTTGTTAATAATGAGGTCACAACATTGGAGGAATGTTGTGATGAACATTCATCCGAAGTATAACATTATGATCAAATTCATTATGTTTATATTGCTATAACATCATACGAAGTAATCTTAGTCTTTAGACCATGAGATCATGTTAATTGCTCACACCGGAAGAGTATCTTGATAACATCAAACGTCACACCATAACAGGGTGCCTATAAAGGTGGGTTCAGTGCTACAAAGGTGTTATGTTGAGGCTCATGGATCAAGAGTGGGATTTGTCCATCCCGATGACGGATAGATATACTCTGGGCCCTCTCGGTGATATCACATTAAGATAGCTCGCAAGCAAGTGATGTGATCACTAGAATGTTATATCACGAGAACGAGAAAATAGTGCATGTCGGCAACGAGATCAAACTAGGTATGGAGATACCGATGATCGAATCTCCGACATGTAATATATCGTGAGACAAAGGGATTTAGTTACTAGCGTTAAAGGTTCTCATGATCACATAAGTCATCGTTGAATGTGTGGGAGTCAGTACGGATCTCCAGGTCCCGCTGCTGATTATTGATCGGAGAGGGGTCTCGATCATGTCTGCATTATTCACGAACCGTAGGGTGACACACTTAAGGGATACCAACACCATTTGGAGTAAATATGTTTCAGATAAAGATTTAAGAAAGCGCTGGAATTATTTCAATAGACACCAAAACTGTTTCGGGTGAAATTGCTGAAATTGGTTCTGCATGTAATATTGAAATGTTGCAGGGGGTTTTATGTGAATGTTTGTTAATTAAAGTAATTAACAAAAATTCTGATTAAAATTAATAAAATAGTTTTATTAAATGAGAGAGCATTAAATTTGGAGAAGTTTAATGCATTTAAAGTAGAGACTTTAAAAGAGAATGTGAAGGGGCAATTTATGTGGAGGGAGTTACCGCCACATGAATGAGGAGGTGAGGGGTCACCCCTTGGGCGCCGGCCATGGGGAGGGGCACCCCCTTCCTCCTATAAAAGGCCCCCTCACACTCCTTCTTCCTCACACCTCCTCGTGAACGATCTCTCTCCCCCTCTAGTATTTTTCCCCATGGTCTCGGATTAGCGAGATACATGTTCCCGGTGGCTTTATCTGGAAAGGAGTTGCCGCTTCTGCTGCTTTGCTGGAGTGAGGGACAGAGGTTGTCGGGGTACCGGACGTGTGTGCGATCACGGATGCACCACTGCTTTGCAGTGCTAGACTTGGTGGTGCTGGACTTGCTGGAGCTGGATCTGAAGGACGTGCTGGAGCCGGAACTGCTAGAGTTCATCACGATCTTGAGATCGACAAGTGTATGAGTACATCATCCACGAGTTCCAACTCGTTAACAAAGCTTTGTTGTCTTCGAGGGTAAGTTCGCTATGGATGTATATCCACTCGTTGCTTGTAT
Source organism: Avena eriantha (assembly GCA_910589775.1). Classification (NCBI taxonomy): domain Eukaryota; kingdom Viridiplantae; phylum Streptophyta; class Magnoliopsida; order Poales; family Poaceae; genus Avena; species Avena eriantha. Next base: position 284,553,063 of record OU342744.1, on the reverse strand, counting down.
CTAGTAGATAGATCTTGGCGTATAGTTCCCATCGTAGGATTTTTTTTGTTTTCTATGCTGCGAACCCCAACAGTGTTATCAGAGCCTGATCTATGCATAGGTGCTTTGCACGGGTAGTACACATATGTTTATATGTGGGAGATGATGATTATGTTATTGCATCTTCTATGTATTTTGTATATTGGTGGCATAGTGGGATAAAGCGGCTCGGACCAACCTTACATGTCATCGCACATGAGACCGGTTCCACGAATGACATGCAACTAGTTTTGCATAAGTGGCTGGCGGGTGTCTGTCTGTCCTACTATAGTCAATCTGATTTACAACAAGTTGCTAATAACTTAGTTATCATCGTTGTGGTTCCATGTTCGTAGGTAAGACCGGTTCTATCTTCGAAAGCCCTAAGCCACGTAAAACTTGCAATGGATAAATTAGAGGCGTCTAGTTTAGATCGTTGATGGGCTAGTGTCATGATATGGTAATGTTGTAAGTAGATGTATGATAGATACTCTTACAACACACGTAACGTGTAAGTTCCATAGACCTTGACCTTACACAGAAAGGAATGATAGAGATCATACCATGATGCATATGACAGAGATCAAATGCATGGACCATATCATCTCACTTTACACATTAGATGTTTGCATCTTATATTGCTAGTTTGGCGTTTTATTAGCATTTTAGGATGCTCCCTCATTTAGATATCAAGATAAAAATGTGTTCTTCCTTAGTATGCACCGTTCTATGGATCGTGTTTCGAGACATCACGTGATGATCGGGTGTACTCGACTCCACGCTTTCATACAACGGTTGTAAGACAGTTTTACACATGCAGAATACTAAGGTTCTTAGTTGGCGAGCCTAGCATGTACAGACATGGCCTCAGAACACGGACCGAAACGTTAAGCATGAGTCATATAGTTGATATGATGGCCATATTGATGCTCGCCTTTGAAGCTACATCGACTCACGTGATGATCGGACTTGGTGTAGTGGATTTGGTTCATGTAATCACCAAAAAGGCACGAGGGATGTCGTTTTTAAGTGGAAGTTCATTTCTAATTTGGATTAGTCAAACTCAATTTTTCATAAACTAAATCGAAGTGAATTTGCATAATTTGTTGTAGTCATTGGCGTCTGTTCACTACCTTATGCTTAGTTTTAATTGAGATAATAGAACTATAGAATTCTGGATATTTACTTTACGAACTGGTATCGTATTGTTTTGAATGTCAATTTAAAGTTTATAAGTCCTATTGCAAACTTTCAGCAAACTCTATTTACTCCATGAAGTTTCATAAGTAGTATTAAATCAAGAGTAAGAATTCCAATGTTAGTATCTAGAGTATCATGTTTGCCTCCATGATTATTGATATTCAAAAGTTGTTTTAATATCAAGATTATATAGGAGCTGAAAATTGTTTCAGAAACCATCATGTGTGAAAGATATTGTGATATCTGAAACAATGTTTTTGGTTGAATTATGATAGAGTATAATTTAGCAAAATACATGTTCTCATATTGTATGAGAATTTGTGAAGGATGGAGATGCTAAGCATCCAAATCTCCCAAAAAGGTTTGGGAACTAACATTATACTCGCGATTCTTCCTTACAGGCTATAGTAGCTTGATCATGAAAGTTTTCATGATAAGGATGAATAGAAGATGTAAGTAAAATGTTTACTACACTAATACATTACTAAAGAATGGATTTTTGAAAGAACACCAAAAATTTGATGATGGTGATCCACTTCAAAGTGCAAGTTCAAAGGTATTAGTATTTGACTATATACACTTTGTACTATGTGTCATGTGAATGACACCACTATTGATGATGATAGATTCTTTTAAAAGAAAAGGAATTGTTGAAAGAGAATCTATAAAATATTTGGCAGAAAAGAAAAGGTTGGAGATGTCCAACTTAGGTATAGAGAAGATATACATGTTATGGCTGTATTCCTTGCTTATTATGTGGTTCTGAGGTATTGGATACCGAATTGCTTGGTATGAAGTGTCATACAGGACAACGCAATTCATGAACTGCAATGGCCTAAGTAACTAGCAAGAGAATAAGTGATGATGTTCATCAAAAACAAATAAAGTGTTATTGTGTTTTTCGTTGTCGTCAAACCTAGCCTTCAAGATTTGTTTTAATAATTGTTAGTTTGTTCCGGTATTACGAGAACAATGGTTGTACAAATAATTACCGTATTCCATAAAGGATGGATGAACTTTTACAAGTCTAGTAGGAGAAATCACATCCATAAACACTATTGCTAAAATGTCGCAAGACAAATGATGGAAAGATCACTTATGAAGTGACATCGTTGTTTAAATTATATTGGAAAGAAAACATGAAGAAACTCCATGTTGATGGATTTTTGGAGTATTTGATTTTGATCAATTGACGCTTGTGAGACTTTCCTCGAGATAATTGAAACTCCGTCCATAGGCCAAAGAGGAACGGATGACTAACTTAGTGAATATTATACATATTGATGTATATAGTCCATTATATGTAGCCATATGCGATGTATATTTTTTGCTTTATATGCTTTCTCTAGAAATTTGAGTGAATATATCTATATATTTACTTAATAAGGAAGAAGTATGAAACATTTGAAAATTGTTCAAATACTTTCAAGATGAAGTGAAAAATCATTGTAACAAGAAAATAAAAGAGTTTATGATTTGATCATAAAGGAAGATATTTGATTACATGTTTAGCAAAACACTTAAGATTTGAGGAATTGTTCCATGATTTGTGTTTTCCGGTAAACCATAGGAGAATGGCATATTCGAGAGATGAAATCAAACCATGTTTGACATGGTAAAATCAAGGGTGTCATTTATAAAACTGCCATTATGTTTTAAGGATTGAAGCTTTAGAGTTTACCGCTTTTACACTGAAAAGAGCACCATCGTGATCCGTTGAAATGACACCATATAAGTTATGGTTTGGGATAAAACCCGAATTGTCTTTTCTTAAATTTTGGTATGCTATGCATAAGTAAAATGTTTACAACCAAAGTCGGATAAGCACGTCTTTTAGGTTATCCCAAAGAATTTGTTGGGAATTTCTCCATAACACCGAGGACAAAAGAGTTTGTTACTTGGAACGTCAAGTTTCTTGAGAAGGAATTTTTCGTGAAAAGTTAAGTGGGAGGACAATAGAACTTTGATAAGGTTGTTGAACCTTAACTATATGTGCTAAGTAGCGCAGCGCCAGAAAGTGTCCCGGTGGCGGCCACCATGCTCATGTCTCCCGTGATTACAAAGGGTGTGATCTCGGAGATTAGAGTTCCTATTGAACCGTGTGGGTCGGTAAGAATCAAATAGTGTGATTTGATAAGCAAGTCGTTATTGTTTTGACAATGATGAATCGACTACATGCAAAGAAGCGATGATGGGCCCTGACTCCATAAAATGACTAGAAGTCATAGAATCCATGATAGTATCCATACACTAGAAATCAAGTTTCTGAACTTGGAAGACCCTCCGGAAAGGCGTGAAGCCTATCGGTCGTGTTTGGATCTATAAAGAAATAGACATGGATGTTTAACATCTATGAAATAGTCGACATGTCGGAAAGAAGTTTACGGCAATGTTCAAGGAGTTGACTATGACAAGATTTGATCTTTCATAGCGATATTTAGTCTTGACGGATTAATGTAGCAACCACTACATATAATTTGATGTATGGTAGTTGAATAAACAAAACAATGTTCTTCTAATAGAATGGTTACCTAGGACGTGTACAAGACACGGTCCGAAGAGTTTTGTTAATTCAAAGGGTGCTAAAAGGGCATGCAAACTTCAATAGTTGAAGTAACATAGCGGAGTTGGAATCTTCACCATGATGAAACTGTTAAAAGAGTTTAAATTCATCGGAGATGATGAATATGCTTGCATTTGCAAGAAATTAAGTGGGAGCGCTAATACATATTTCTAATACATTATGTAGAGAACATATTGTTGATTGGAAATGATGTATCTTGTATTGACACAAGTTAAGAATTTCATTAAAATAAGATTTCGATGAAAGACTTGGGCAAACCCGGAATATTTGGCATCAATATCTATATGGATAGATTGAGGCGCTAATATGGTTGTGCCAGACATACATATATGAAATATTGAAAGGGTTCAATATGGAAACAACAAGAAAGGTTCTTACTGCATGGAAAGGATTGTATCAAGATTCAAGTGTTTCAACACTTGGTGAGTAAAACCACATGAAGATTTTGATCGATTATACCATGATATGTATATATCCAGAATGTCCTATGCTCTAAATGTTATGAGCACATACCAGAATGATTCATAAGATGATCATTGGACAATAGTAAAGATATTCTTATGAGCTTTGGAAGAACTAAGAATATATCATGTATAAGTGACAAATAGTTAAAGCTAGTTCATTGTAAAGTGTTACATTGATACTAGTTTTGTCACAAGATACAAATTAAATTTATCTCAATTTAGACTATGGGTGGCACAATGTAATGGAAAGGATGTTCCATGATGGATTTGGATAAGATCCAAAGTTGAAACATTGTGACAGATACTGCAACAAAAGGCTAAGTATATGACTGCTATAGTAGCAGCAAAGGAGGGCATTTGTGTTAAGAAGTTTGTTACCAAACTAGGTGTGGTTCAATGTGGGCTAATACAATGAAGATATATTGTATGACAATAATATCAACATATTTTAACCAAACGAACTAAAGGTCTCACCAAAGGACCAAATTTATACAATGCCATCTCATTTGAGAATGAGTGATGCGTAGAGACGCAAAGACATGCAAATACTCACGGACCTAAAACTGTCAGATCCGGAGATTATGTTAACCACTAGCAAACAAGTATATTCAACACCTAGGTGTTGTATATACAAAGTTTACAAACTAGATTATTGACTCTAGTGCAAGTGGGAGACTGAAGGGAATATGCCCGAGAGGCAATAATAAAGTGATTATTATCTTATTCCATGTTTATGATAAATGTTTATTTTGCATGCTATAATTGTATTAATTGGAAACGTTAATACATGTGTGTTTAATAAACAAAATACAAGGTTCCTAGTACTGCCTCTCATATAAACTAGCTTGTTGATTAACAAGATGATCAAGGTTTCTTGATCATGGACATTGGATGTTGTTAATAACGAGGTCACAATATTGGTGGAATGATGTGATGAACATTCATCCGAAGTATAGCATTACGATCAAAGTCATTATGTTTATATTGCTATAACATCATACGAAGTAATCTTAGTCCTTAGACCATGAGATCATGTTAATTGCTCACACCGGAAGAGTATCTTGATAACATCAAACGTCACACCATAACAGGGTGCCTATAAAGGTGGGTTCAGTGCTACAAAGGTGTTATGTTGAGGCTCATGGATCAAGTGTGGGATTTGTCCATCCCGATGATGGATAGATATACTTTGGGCCCTCTCGGTGATATCACATTAAGATAGCTTGCAAGCAAGTGATGTGATCACTAGAATGTTATATCACGGGAACGAGAAAAGAGTGCATGTCGGCAATGAGATCAAACTAGGTATGGAGATACCGATGATCGAATCTCGGACATGTAATATATCGTGAGACAAAGGGATTTAGTTACTAGCGTTAAAGGTTCTCACGATCACATAAGTCATCGTTGAATGTGTGGGAGTCAGTACAAATCTCTAGGTCCCGCTGCTAATTATTGATCGGAGAGGGGTCTCGATCATGTCTGCATTATTCATGAACCGTAGGGTGACACACTTAAGGGATACCGATACAATTTGGAGCAAATATGTTTCAGATAAAGATTTAAGAAAGCGCTGGAATTATTTCAATAGACACCGAAACTGTTTCGGGTGAAATTGTTGAAATTGTTTCTGCATGTAATATTGAAATGTTGCAGGGGGTTTTATGTGAATGTTTGTTAATTAAAGTAATTAACAAAAATTCTGAATAAAATTAATAAAATAGTTTTATTAAATGAGAGAGCATTAAATTTGGAGAAATTTAATGCATTGAAAGTGGAGACTTCAAAAGAGAATGTGAAGGGGCAAATTTATGTGGAGGGAGTTACCACCACATGAATGAGGAGGTGAGGGGTCACCCCTTGGGCGCCGGACATGGGGAGGGGAACCTCCTACTCCTATAGAAGCCCCCCTCTCACTCCTTCTTCCTCGCAGATCCTCATGAAGGATCTCTCTCCCCCTCTAGTATTTTTCCACATGGTCTCGGATTAGCGAGATACATGTTCCCGGTGGCTTTATCTGGAAAGGAGTTGCTGCTTCCGCTGCATTGCTGGAGTGAGGGACAGAGGTTTTCCGGGTACCAGGCATGTGTGCGATCACGGATGCACCACTTCTTTGCGGTGCTGGACTTGGTGGTGCTGGACTTCCTGGAGCTGGATCTGAAGGACGTGCTAGAGCCAGACCTGCTGGACTTCATCACGATCTTGAGATCGGCAAGTGTATGACTACATCATCCACGAGTTCCAACTCGTTAACAAAGCTTTGTTGTCTTCGATGGTAAGTTCCCTATGGATGTATATCCACCCGTTGCTTGTATCTAGTAGATAGATCTTGGTGTATAGTTCCCATCGTAGGAATTTTTTTGTGTTATATGCTGCGAATCCCAACATCATGCACTATTGTGTTGTTCTTGGAGCGTCTTTTTTTTTGTTTTTAGTTTTCTTTTGCTTTGTTTGCTGCAATAAGTTGGTTGGATCCCAACACTTCTTTTGGAGAGAGACACACTCTGCTTTCATTGTTTAGAACACTCTAGTTTTCATACTTATTGTTTTGTGAGTGTTCTCTTTTGCTAGCACTGTGTTTAGCCTTAGTTTTCTTGTGCTTTCAGCTTAGAACTTTTTGGGTCTTGCTTTTGGATTTGTGAGACAAGCTCACTGATCTTTATTTATTACTATCTTTGTGAGTTCTTTCAAATAAGTCGATTGGTGTTGGAAGAGAGTAGAAAGCTTCATGCTTTAGTGGTACAAAAGGGAGCTTGTTTTGACTGTGGCTTAGACTTTATCATGTCATGCTTGATATTGTTTTGGCTTTATGCTTAGTGATTTTTTCTGTAGCATGACTTGTTATAAACAATTGAGATTGCTTAATGTGCCTTGAAAGAATCATGCGTTATTTTAGCATATTAAAAGCATAATATTGTGGTATTCTCCTTTAAATGCTTTATTTGGGTTGACTTGGCGCATGCTCACACCATGTTATGACTATCCAAAGTCACCATAGCCTCTATGATCATTTAGTTTTCTACTTTTAATATCACTTTATGCTTTAATTAATGATGTTTTGTCGCTTTGCATGATTATGGCCATTATTGCTCTCTTAGTTGGTCGCTCCCAGTCTTTTGCTAGTGTCCATACCAAGTATGAGTTCCACTCATGCATCCAACTCCAAATAAAACCAAGTTATTCCAAAGAGTCCGCCATACCTACCTATTAGCATTTGCTATTCCAAGTATATTCATGTTTTTATCTACCTTCCGAATTAAACTTGTTATGTGAAAATTAGTGATTAAAGCTCTCCGAACTTGATGGCACACTTTACTTTTCTTGCCCCTAATAAATTTGAACCATTGTGTCATCTATGTTGTATATGCTTGCACTTATACGTTGGGGATTAGCAGAACCATGCTATCATGGGGAACGCTTTCAACATTGCACTTGTACATTGTACCCAGTTGATATCATGCTCTTTGGTTTATGGATGTCGTCGGTGTGAAATGAAAGGGAAGCTTGTAAGTCCATGGAGTTATGTATGTGTGTTAGAGAAACGCCTGGGCCGCTGGTCTAAGCCATGCCTAATCACGGTGGAAACCTGTAGTGTAACCATAATGAGCAATCTATGAAGCATTCTTCTTATAAAAAAGAGATAGAGATTGAGAAAAAAAAATAAAAAAAAGAGATGAGAAAAGAGGAAAGAGAGAAAAAAGCACCATTTTCATGTGGTAAATAAGAAGATTGCTGAGATTCTCATTGTCTGCTTGCCTTGTCATTTGATATGGGGATTCTTCCGTATCATCGGGCAAGGGGTACCCCGTTGGCGGTTCTCTATGATACACATGTACTTACTATGACAAGAACTTACCGGTAACTAAACTTGAGTAGCATGAGGAGCGGCCCTCGTATTCAAGGGACATGAGATTTCCAACTTATACTTTGTCAAGCATATACTCCATAGTTTGTTCACTTTAACCTTAATCACTTCAAGATGCTTATGATAGGGGCAATGAGAGCTGAAAGCTAATAAGTACCATAATTTTTGGAAGCTCTTTATGAGACTTGAATCCCTGCTTCCTTCTATAAAGGCCTTTCTTTTACTTTTATGTTGAGTCTCCATCTTCTATCTTTATGCACCTATTAAGAGAGCATAGTGGTCATTCTTAGTTCTATGTGCATTGTCCCAAAACTTATTGATTGATTCATAATGTTGATATTGCTTGTTCTTGAACTATTTGTATCTAGTCACCCTTATGAACTTTGAAGGTGTCCTATGCATTTATGTTTTGCTATACTATGAGGGATAAGCTGAATACCATTCTTATGATGTTTTCTTTATGTGAAACATGTCTTGCAAAGCATTATTATTCATGAATCTTTTGTTTGTACCTTTTCATGTTACAACATAGTTACTATGTCTTATTGTTAGAACTATATCTTTTTTGCTATGTTAAAATACTATGATCCCAGCTATCAATGTTTTACAAATACTTTGATCAAGTTTATGATGGTGCATGTCACCTAAAAAATTATTCTTTCTTTTTATCACTTACCTACTCGAGGACGAGCAGGAGTTAAGCTTGGGGATGTTGATACGTTGTAAACGTATCTATAATTTTTGATGTTCCATGCTTGTTTTATATCTACTTTCTTATGTTTTGTCCACACTTTGGAGTACTTTTACACATTTTCTGGAACTAACCTATTAACAAGATGCCACAGTGCCAGTTGCCTGTTTTCTTCTATTTTTGGTTCTAGAAAAGCCAGAAAATGAATATTCTTGGAATTGGACCAGACAAAAGCCAAAGTCGATATTTTACCGGAAGACTCACGGAGCCAGAAGACGAGACAGAGAGGGGCCAGGGGCTGGCCACACCATGTGGTTGCGCACCCCCTGGCCGCGCCACTAGGTGGTGTGGGCCCCTTCGGCCTCCACCGAGATCGCCCTTTCGCCTATAAGAAGCCTCCTGATGTAGAAACCCTAAATAATCCAGCCTCCAGCCACAGAAATTTCCGCAGCGCCGCCGCCATCGAAGGGGAGATTCGAGGGACAAAAGTCTCTATTCCAGGACCCTGCTGGGACGGGGAAGTGCCCCCGGAGCCATCTCCATCGATCTCCACCACCATCTCCATCGCTGTTGCTGATTCCCATGATGATGAGGGAGTAGTTCTTCCTCGAGGCTAAGGGTTCTACCGGTAGCTATGTGTTCATCTCTCTCTCTATGCATGATCATATTATGATCATGAGCTTTGTAATCAAGTAGATCTACCTTGCTACTCAAGTGCTTTAATAGATCTTTGCTCTCCCCATGTGTGTGAAAGTGACAACGTGCACACCATGGTGGCACTTAGGCTAGAGATTACAAATACTTGTTATGAGTTATATTTGGAGTTGGATGTCTCTATGAAATTTTGGTGTTTGTTGGAACCATCTAGTGCTCAAGGTGACAGTGTGGGGTTATCTAGATGGGGAAAGCAAACTTTGAGGAGTGCTGTTATAGCCCTACCGTGGATTAGAGTGGCCAACCAGAGAGTAGTTCAGAGTAGTATCATAAAAATATGATATTTATATGAGAGTGTTCACTAGTGAAAGTATGATCCCTAGGCCCTGTTTCTAAGCATTGAAACACCGTTTGCAACTAGATCTGTTACATGTTTGCTAACTTCCATCTTTATTTAAGATTTCCTTTAGTCTCTTCCCACGTCAACCACGCACCATCAAATCTCTTTTCTTGCACCGTTACCACTTATAATTATCCATACCACTTGTATTTCACTATCTCTTCGCCGAACTAGTGCAGCTATACACCTGACAAGTGTAGTGTTGGGGACGCAAGAGACTTCTTGTATCTTGATTTCAGGGTTGCTTGAGAGGGATACCTTTGAGGACTTCCTCCCTGAGTTCGATAAACCTTGGGTAATCCACTTAAGGGAAACTTGCTGCTGTTCTACAAACCTCTGCACTTGGAGGGCCATGTGTGTCGAGATTAGTGTTCTAGAGGCAATAATAATGATGATGATTATATAATCCCTATTCAATATATAGGTTCATCGAACTATGCTAGAATTGTTGTGAACCTTGATTGTGAGAATCAAAGGAATCATCACACACATGTGTAGTAAAGATGAAAAAAACCAAGATATTCCTAGTCTGGCTTCTAGGACTAGCTGATGCATGTAAAATGCATACATGAACTTTGTAGTTTGTTAACATGTTTATCCACATATTTGCATCATATATAATGTTATATCCATGTTACAATTTTTTTCGGGATTTACCAATGATCCCCTTTATTTTGGTTATAACCCACCAGGGCAGAAAAACCCTGTTTTTAATGTTTTTGATGTTTCAGGACCTATACGGAGTCAAATGGACCTGAGCTTTTGGGGATGACATCAATATTTATCCACGAGAAGCATCTGGAGTGCAAGAACCTCACCTGGAGGGCTAGGAGGCCCAAAAGAGCCTAGGTGGCACACCTAGCCCAGGTGGGCGCGCCACCTAACCTCTTTTCCTCCTCGGCCATTCAATCACCTTGATTCTTTCGACCACAAAGTTCTCTTGACCTAAAAACCCTTATATAAGGATCCCTCGGGGAGTCCTCGACACAGGTGAGGAGATAGAAAACACCAAGACCAGAGAGTGTGTTGGCCGCCACCAGAGGAAGATTGGAGGGGGAACCGTTGCCGAAATCGCCTCCGGCCGCCTCTCCTCCCTCACCAAAGCCTCCTCATCACTCTCCATGATGAGAGGGGAGTATTACACCCCTTGGACTTTGGGTTTATGGTGGTAGCTTGATCTAATCTCTCCATGTATGATCATTGTTGAAGTCCATATGATGTCCCTTGCATGAGGATGGATCTATCTATGTAATTCCTATGGTGGATATTGTGTTATGAGATAGTACTTGTTATTCATTTACCGTTGTGTTGGATCTTGTATGGTTTGTCATATTTTGGGGACATTCTATGATACATGTAATGGTTTAGATCTATACATAATGCCTTTTTTATCCATATCATGAGGTGATTGACACCAACAAGTGGGGGTAGATGAGAGAGATGTGATAATACTCACAACATATCAAAACATATGAATAATTGCACTAGTGTTTAGACTTCTCTCCATTAAGAAGTATGATGTATGTAGGTAATGGGTGGCCGAGTGACAATGGCGTATGTATTGAGTGACAGCAATGCAACCCAACATCCTTTATCTAGGGCTAAACAGGGAGAAGTATGATATGTGGTGTGACACAAACCAAATGCTAGCCTTATTGCAAGGGTGACCTAGCAACACAAAGGAGTACTTTCACCTATGTGTTTTATGACATGTAGCCACCATAAAAGTATCATTAAAACATGACAATTTTTTGTACCTTTACTATCTATAACATATAATCACTATAGATGGAGAAGAGAGGATTAAGTGAACCCATGAACCCATGTCCATTGTTCCTATAAAATAAAACCCTTGTCTTGTCCTCTTGCATTGAAGAGGACTGGGACACTTCTATATTCTTGTTTTGTTACATTAAACTTCCAACCATTAAAACAACCATCTTATTCCTTAAAACTTGTTTAGTGCATAATCAACTAAAAGTTGTGACACTTTAGTTATAGAGAATAAATAGCTTTTTCTTCTTGCTCCTGTGGATCGATACCCTACTTCCACATTGAGAGGTACTACGGCGATTCCCTGCACTTGGGGGTTATCAAGATACTTTTCTGGCGTCGTTGCTAGAGAGCGTAGCGCTTAAGTTTCTATTCTTATGTGCACTAGACTCTAGATTTGTTTTAGTTTTTTATATCTTGCAATCATCTAAGCTTGGGTAGGTTTCTTTAAATTGTTTGGTTGTGAGTTTATCATTAGATTTACTTTTAGTTTTTACTTTCCTTATATAAAAAACACATAAAAATTATTATAAATTTTACTATGGATGGACTTTCACCTGAGGACCTTAGGGATTTAGATGAAGCTAATTATTTTTTCTCCCAAGAAAGAGTGCATGTGAAAAAACTTACTAATTTCTCAAATGAGATTGCTAAACAACTATGTGAGTTATATAATGTGTCTTTTTGCACAAAACAAAATGATAAACATCTCTACTATCAATGCAAATGCAATAATCACTTTATAATTGCCTCACATCATGAAAAGCATCATGATTACTTTGAAATGAGATTACTTGATCAGTTTATTGCTTTCATTGGAGCTAGTGAGGTGGACTTCCTAATTAATAAAAAGTATGAAACTTTGTGATGTAGTTCGTGATCTTAAAAAGGTACGTTCTATGCTCCTTAAATATTGCAAATAAATCATTTATGATAATACTTATGTTATTGATTATGCAAAGAATATTATTGCTGCCATGGAAATAACTAATATTTTGTAGGAAGAAGATGACAAAATCATAAGCTTGGGGATGCCCATGCACCCCCAAGAAGAGGAGAGTGATGAGAATACACAAGAAGATGACAAAAATCTAACCTTGGGGATGCCCATGCACCCCAAAAAAGAGGAGGAAAATGAAGAAGAAGAAGATACGGTCCAACCTAAGCTTGGGGATCTATGGGAACCTCTAAAAAATGATAGTAACACTCAAACTCAAAACTCATTTGTCATTTATGAGAACCCATGCTATGATAATTGTGCAACTAAAAATTCTATGGTCATATTTGATAACCAATGCTATTATGATGAAACTAATAATGCTCCTTCACTTGCTACTAATGCTACTAGTGATACTATTGATAATGATGAGTGGTGCTTAGATATGCTAAATGATAATGCTTTAGATGATGGTCCCATGCTTCTTGATAACCATCCATGTTTAACAAATGAAGATATAAATGATGAACTTGCTGTCCATGATGATGCTCTTGTTAGTAAGAGTCCTATATCATTCTTGAACTCTCCTGTGTTAACCATAGAGAAGAAATATGAACTTGCTTGGAAATGTATATGTGGTTCACAAAATGTTGTTTGCAACCATGACCTTGATATTGAAAATATTACTAGAAACTATTTTGAAAGAGGAAAGAATGCTAATAAATGCCATGATATGTATAATGATACTATTTACATGAATAAATCTATGAACTTGCATGCTTTGAAGGGTTACAATGATAGGTTTGATTCTAGTAAATGCAACTACTATGAAAGAGGAGGTGATAAGTGCCCTATTTATGATTCTAGTTATTATATGTTGTGTTCACCTACTGAAATTATGCAATGATATGCCTCTATTTGCTGTGATTTAATGATATATAAAATGCCAATGCATAGGAAGAAAGTGAGACTTCGTTGTTATTGCTCCTGTATCTTGTGTTGCTTTCTACCATGTTTCAACTTGACTATTACTTTGACTGGTATGAGCACACCATGGGACCCCAGGTATTTTGGAAGGAAACACTTTTGAAGGAAGAAGGAGGTATCAAAGAAGCACAAGCTACCACATGAATTCCATATCACTTAAAATCAAGTAAGTAAAGCCTAGCTATAAGGCTATAAAGAAAGCGCTTTGCAGGAGGCAAACCGATTATTTTATTTTGTATTTTTCTTGGAACTCTTGATGTAAGAGAGTTTTATTTTGGTTTTCTTTCTGTAATTTTTAATAAAGTACCAAGTGGAACCCATTTTGGATGTTATAAAGTTGTTAAACATATGGAGTAGCAAGTTTCTGCAGAACAGTTTTTAGTGAAAGATTTTTCTAATTTTTCTGTAACTCCGATTGCTCTAATATTTACACAGCATTTACAAATTTTCATCCTCTGTATGCAAAAAAATTGGCTAAAATTCCTGACATGTTTAAGTGGGCAAAATAAATTCGTTTTGCTACTGCTGAAAATCTGAACAGATTCTGCCATGTTTTATTTTAACCATTCCCAAGTGTCCTAAAATGATTGTTATGAGTCATATTATATGCTAGGACATGTAGAAACATTATATTCTTGCTGGAACATTCATAAATAATTTTTTCTCTGATATATATGCAACAAATATTATGCTTTTGTGCCACTAATGTCACCACTCAGAAAAGAGATGGGAGAAAAGTTTTGTGTTGAAGTTTTTTTTGACATGGAGTAGAGGAACATCACACCAAGAGAAATCCAAGGGTGGTGAAAACCATAAGCTTGGGGATGCCCAACACACCCCACTGGACTTATTAAACTCTCGGTTTGCAAACCTCTAAACTTTGTTTTTCGAGCAACATAAAACTATCATAGAAACTTGGAGCGTCTATTTTGTTTATTTTACTTTTGTTTGCAATAAAAGGACCACCATCACTATTATTATGAATATTTATGATTAATCTACTGAAAATAAACTTTGCCATGATGATATTAATATTTAATATGAATGCCTTGACATAAAAGAAAAGGGGGAATAAAAGCAAAAAGCTGAAATTCATGTTGCGTCTAGTTTTTAAGCACATGTACTTTATATGAAGTATGATTTTCTTGTGCCTATTAATTTGTATCCTTTGTTTATGTATATTTATGTTCAACCACAAGGAGCAATGTGAGAAAGTAAATTTTGGAATTATGAACTAGATAGCACACTCTTTAGATCTCTTTTTGCTAAGCCTTCACAACGCAAGCTAAGACTTGTTCCAAATCCCCTAAACTAGACTAGGCATATCCACCTATTTGTAGCAAAAGCTACTTCCAAGTACAATATATATGTTAATCCTCCAAAAATTCTTAAAACATCGTTTTCATGTATTTTAAAGCTCATAAGAAAGTAAGGTTTGGGGTGATACCACGATGGAATTTTATGTGCTTCACATCTTATAAGTTGTTTGTTAGCAAAACCATGATTGTTTGATCACACCATTACTTATTGTTTGACATGTTTACAGATGTGAAAAACATACAACTTGATAATACACTTGCATATTATGTTTCATTTAAAGGATTTGAACCTATGAACTTGACATGATAATGAAAGAAGCAAAAGTAACAAACTCCAAAGTCCATGTTTATTTTTATCACCTTCATGCTCGAGGACAAGCATAGGTTAAGCTTGGGGATGTTGATGCATGTAAAATGCATACATGAACTTTGTAGTTTGTTAACATGTTTATCCACATATTTGCATCATATATATAATGTCATATCCATGTTTTACATTGATTTTTGGGGATTTACCAATGATCCCCTTTATTTTGGTTATAACCTGGTAGGGCAGAAAAATCCCGTTTTCAATGTTTCTGATGTTTCAGGACCTATACAGAGTCAAATGGACCTGTACTTTTGGGGATGTCAATATTTATCCACGAGAAGCATCTGGAGCATAAGAACCTCACCTGGAGGGCCAGGAGGCCAAAAAGATCCTAGGTGGCGCGTCCAGCCCAAGTGGGCGCGCCACCTACCCTCTTTTCCTCCTCGACCCGTCTGATCACCTTGATTCTTTCGCCCATGGAGTTCTCTTGACCTAAAAACCCTATATAAGGATCCCCCGGGGAGTCCCCTACACATGGGAGGCGGAGATAGAAAACACCCAGAATAGAGAGTCTATTAGCCACAACCAGAGGAAGATTGGAGGGGAAACCACTGCCGGAATCGCCTTCGGCCGCCTCTCCTCCTTCACCAAAGCCTCCTCATCACTCTCCATGACGAGAGGGGAGTAGTCCACCCCCTGGACTTTGGGTTTATGGTGGTATATTGATCTAATCTCTCCATGAATGATCATTGTTGAAGTCCATATGACATGCCTTGCATGAGTATGGATCTATCTATGTATTTCATATGGTGGATATTGTGTTATGAGATAATACTTGTTATTAATTTACCGTTGTGTTGGATCTTGTATGGTTTGTCATACTTTGGGGATTTTCTATGATGCATGTAATGGTTTAGATCTATACATAATGTCTTGTTTATCCATATCATGAGGTGATTGACACCACCAAGTGGGGGTAGATGAGAGAGATGCAATAATACTCACAACATATCACAACATATGAATAATTGCACTAGTGTTTAGAATGTTTTCCATTGAGAAGTATGATGTATGTAGGTAATGGGTGGCCGAGTGACAGCGGCATATATATTGAGTGACAACAATGCAACCCAACATCCTTTATCTAGGGGTAAAAAGGAAGAATTATGATGTGTGGTGTGACACAAACAAAATGCTAGCCTTATTGCAAGGGTGACCTAGTAACACAAAGGAGTACTTCTTTCACCTATGTGTTTTATGACATGTAGCCACCATAAAAGTACCATTAAAACATGACAATTGTGTGTACCTTAACTATCTATAACATGGTAATCACCATAGATAGAGAAGATTGGATTAAGTGAACCCATGAACCCATGTCCATTGTTCCTATAAAAGAAAACCCTTGTCTTGTCCTCTTGCATTGAAGAAGATAAGGCCACTCTTATATTCTTGTTTTGTTACATTAAACTTCCAACCATTAAAACAACCCTCTTATTCCTTAAAACTTGTTTAGTGTATAATCAACAAAAACTTATGACACTTTAGTTGTAGAGAATAGATAACTTTTCCTTCTTGCTCTTGTGGATCGATACCCTACTTCCACATTGAGAGAGGTACTACAGTGATCCCCTGCACTTGGGGGTTATCCCTAGCTCATGTATTAAGTGATGATCAAGTTTCCTAATAATGGTATAGAGTATAGCACCAACAATGAGAGTACATTTTCTAGAGAGACAAGGGTACGTAACATATCCAAAGGATGATTTACTATGATATAGAATCATGAAGTTAATAGTCAAATCATTAGATCATTATCTTAGACATAAATACTCAAGACCATGAGAATATTGAGTACCCTCATGCCGTAAGTCCTGTTCTTGGTTTTGTTCCAACGCCACCTGTAAAGGTGGTCACATGGCGATTCCGAGATAAGTCAGAAAGTATGCCTAGGGACTTGGATAGTTCAACAAGTGGAAACTCACTCCTCCTAACGATGGAGATATATTATCTAGGACCATTCGGTATTACGATGTCACCCAATCGTCCATGAAGACACAATTATGATAGGATCATAAAGGACATCGTAATACATATACGAGTTAAAGAGAGTGAAATCATAACGCGGATAACCAACATAGTCATCAATAATTGATTCACAAGGATACCAATATCTCACCTCGGATTGTCACAAATATATCACGAAGCACCAGGATTGGTATATGTATAATGAACGGGTTCACTCGATTCGATCTGCACATAGTGAAGTGGGAACCATCATAGGCGTTTAGGCTCCGCTATTGGTTACTGATCCGAAGGTCTTCAGTATCATGTCTACAACTACCGAGCCTGAACAAGTCACATGCTTAAGGTCTAACGATCAAGTTGTGATAGTCACCTACATGGTAGGTAGTTGAGAGAGATGTCTAGTATGGTATCCGGACATACTAGAATAGTTCTGAGATTCATTTGAGTCACTTCGGAGAGGAATCAAAATAGTTCCTTTACCTAACCTAATTCAGGAAAGTTATTCTAAAGTCATCGGTGTTGATTCCAAGGTTTATCGTAATCATCTCGAGATAGTGAATATGCCGAAGATCTTTCAGAAAGGCTCCAAAAAATATATATATATATCATCGAAGTACCAGATTCGTTAGAGAGAAACAAGAGGAGAATTAGAGCATCAGAAGAGGTTCCAATGGTGGAATTGTTGGGTTTGTAGCATGGAAAACAAAAAATTTCTACCACAAGAACGAACAGAACTCAGATCTAATCTAGATAAAAGCCACGATCTAATCTATTAGACATGTGCAACGAGATAGATCTGTACTAACCTTTGTAGACCCGAAAGCGTTACAAGATTTGATCTCGTGGTTGATGTAGTCGATCACTTGCCGATCTCAAGATCGAGTGGACGATCCTTCCGGCGCCGCGTTCCGACAGCGCTTCCGCAGTCGGTCACACGTGCGGAGTCGAAGCAGACCTTCCTCTCCCCGTTCCAGTGAGCAGCGGAGGTAGTAGATCTCTCCACGGAATCCCAGCAGCACGACGGCGTGGTGGTGGTGGTGGAGTAGAGGATTCTGCAAGGCTTCGCCTAAGCCTAAGCAGAAGGAAGGAGGAGGAGAGAGGCGGCTAGGGGCAAGAGTCGAGGAGCAAGGGGGGGTGGCGCCTCCACCCCTCTATATATAGAGGGAGGGGTGCGGCCTAGGGTTCCCACCCCTAGGCCCACCCCCTAGGGCCGGCGCACAAGGGAGCTTGGGGGGAGAGTCCTTCCCCCCAAGTTTCCCTTTTAAATTTCCCTTTATCCTTTTATCCTTTCTTGGTTTTCAAGTAAACTCCAAAAAATCTTCTAGAACCTTCCGGAACATTCCGAAACCTTCTAGAATCCCCATATAAATACTCCGGAACATTTCCTACCTTAGAAAATGATCCCCATTATATGAATCTTACTCCCCGGACAATTCCAGAGCTCCTCGTGATGTCCCGAATCCAATCCGAGACTCCGAACAACATTTGGTCTCCAACACACATTCCATATCTACTTAAAACAACTTCGAACCTTAAGTGTGTCACCCTACGGTTCGTGAATATGTAGACATGATAGAGACACATCTCCTATCAATAACCATCAGCGGGATCTGGAGATCCATAACGGCTCCCACATACTCAACGATGACTTCGTGATCGATAGAACCATTAACATACGAAACCAATTCCCTTTGTCACGCGATACTCTACTTATCCGAGGCTTGATCGTCGGTATCTCCATACCTAGTTCTACCTCGTTACTGACAAGTTCTCTTTACTCGTTCCATGATATGTCATCCCTTGTGACCCAGTCACATGCTTGCAAGCTAATCAGATGACATTCCACCGAGAGGGCCCAGAGCATATCTATCCGTCATATGGATGGACAAATCCCAATCTTGGTCCATGCGCTTCAACACATACTTTCAGAATACCCAATGACACCTTTATGACCACCCAGTTACGAAGCGGTGTTTGATGCCATCAAAGTACCCATCCGGTGATGGTGATTAACATAACCTCATGGTCAAAGGATTAGGTTACTATGTATTTTAAAGCTTATAGCAAACGAACTTAATGACTTGATCTTATGCTATGCTTACTATGGGTGTGTGTCCATCACATCATTCTCCTAATGATATAACCTTGTTATTAATGACATCCAATGTCCATGACCAGGAAACCATGATCATCTATTAATCAACAAGCTAGTTCAACAAGAGGCTTACTAGGGACTCTTATATGTTTACAAAACACACAAGTATTAGTGTTTCCTAATAATAAAATTATAGCATGGGATGTAAACATTCATCATAAACACAAAGATATAGTAATAACCACTTTTATTATTGCCTCTTGGGCATATCTCCAACAGTCTCCCACTTGCACTAGAGTCAATAATCTAGATTACATGGTAATATACCTAACACGCATGGCGTTCTGGTGTTGGTCATGCTTTGCCCTAGGGAGAGGTTTAGTCAACGGATCTGCCACATTCAGTTCAGTGCGTACTTTGCAAATCTTTATGTCACCATCTTGGACATACTCGCGAATAGCATGGAAACGTAGCTTGATGTGCTTCAGCTTGCTATGTGACCTTGGCTCTTGTGCATTAGCTATGGCACCTGTGTTGTCACAGTAGATGGCCATCGGGTCCAACGCACTGGGAACCACGCCAAGTTCAGTAATGAACTCCTTCATCCATATGGCTTCTTGTGCAGCCTCCGAAGCAGCTATGTATTCCGATTCAGTTGAAGATTTCGCCACAACGCTTTGCTTGGTACTCCTCCAGCTCACTGCAGCACCATTCAAAATAAATACGTACCCAGACTGTGACTTCGAGTCATCTGGATCAGTGTTCCAACTAGCATCAGTGTAACCGTTTACAACAAGCTGTTCATCACCTCCATAAGAAAGAACCATATCCTTAGTCCTATTCAGGTACTTTAGGATATTCTTGACCGCTGTCCAGTGCTCCATTCCAGGATCACTTTGATTTCTGCTAGTCAAACTAACAGCATGTGCTATATCCGGTCTTGTACACAGCATGGCATACATGATAAAACCTATGGCCAAGGCATAGGGAATATTATTCATCTTCTCTCTATCTTCTGCCGTAGCTGGACTTTGAGTCTTACTCAAGGTCTTACCTGACAACATGGGCACGAACCCTTTCTTGCTCTCTTCCATTCTAAACTTCTTTAGAACCTTGTCCAAGTATGTACTTTGTGAAAGCGCTATTAGGCGTCTTGATCTATCTCTATAAATCTTGATGCCTAGAATATATGCTGCTTCGCCAAGATCCTTCATTGAAAAACTATTATTCAAATAGGCTTTGACACTATTAAGAAGTTCTATATCATTCCCAATCAATAATATGTCATCTACATATAGTACTAGGAATGCTACAGAGCTCCCACTCACTTTTTTGTAAATACAAGCTTCTCCATAAGTTTGTATAAATCCAAAGTTTTTGATTACTTTATCAAAACGTTGATTCCAACTCCGGGATGCTTGCTTCAGTCCATAAATGGAGCGCTGAAGTTTGCATACCTTGTCAGCATCTTTAGGATCAACAAAACCCTTGGGTTGTACCATATACAACTCTTCCTCAATGTCACCATTAAGGAACGCCGTTTTGACATCCATCTGCCAAATCTCATAATTGAAATATGTAGCAATTGCTAACAAAATCCTCACAGACTTTAGCTTCGCTACTGGTGAGAATGTCTCATCATAGTCAACTCCTTGAATTTGTCGGAACCCTTTCGCGACAAGTCGAGCTTTGTAGACGGTAACATTACCATCAACATCTGTTTTTCTCTTGAAAATCCATTTGTTCTCGACAGCCTTACGGCCATCCGGTAAGTCCACCAAAGTCCACACTTGGTTTTCGTACATGGATCCCATTTTGGATTTCATGGCTTCTAGCATTTGTCGGAATCTAGGCTCACCATAGCTTCTTCATACGTCGCGGGGTCATCAGCGTTGTCCACCAACATGACGTTCAAGGCAGAGTCATACCAATTAGGAGTGGTACGAACCCTCGTTGACCTGCGAGGTTCAGCAGCAACTTCGTCCGAAACTTCATGATCACCATCATTAGCTTCCTCTCCAATTGGTGCAGGCGGCACAAAAACATCTTCCGGTGTTGTGCTACTCTCAAATCCGAGAGAAGATTCAATAACCTCGTCGAGTTCTACTTTCCTTCCAGTCACTTCCTTCGAGAGAAACTCCTTCTCAAGAAAGGATCCATTCTTGGCAACGAAAACTTTGCGTTCGGATCTATGATAGAAGGTATACCCAATTGTTTCTTTAGGGTATCCTATGAAGACGCATTTATCTGCTTTGGGTTCAAGCTTATCTGGTTGAAACTTCTTTACATACGCTTCGCAACCCCAAACTTTAAGGAACGACAACTTAGGTTTCTTACCAAACCACAATTCGTACGGTGTCGTTTCAACGGATTTAGATGGTGCCCTATTTAAAGTGAATGCGGATGTCTCTAATGCATAGCCCCAAAACGATAGCGATAAATCTGTAAGAGACATCATAGATCGAAGCATATCTAAGAGAGTTCGATTACGACGTTCGGACACACCATTACCCTGTGGTGTTCCCGGCGGTGTCAACTGCGAAAGTTTCCACATTTCTTTAAATGCATGCCAAACTCATAACTTAGATATTCACCTCCGCGGTCAGAACGCAGAAATTTAATCTTCTTGTTACGATGATTTTCCACTTCACTTTGAAATTCCTTAAACTTCTCGAAAGTTTCGGACTTATGTTTCATAAAGTAGACATACCCATATCTACTTAAGTCATCCGTGAAAGTGAGAACATAACGATCCACCACGCGATGCTACACTCATTGGACCGCACACATCGGTATGTATTATTTCCAATAAGTCTGTAGCTCGCTCCATTATTCTAGAGAATGGAGTCTTAGTCATTTTTCCCATTAGACATGCTTCGCATCTTTCAAGTGATTCAAAATAAAGTGATTCAAGAAGTCCATCAGAATGGAGTTTCTTCATACGCTTCACTCCAATGTGACCAAGACGACAGTGCCACATGTATGTAGAATTGTCATTCAATTTTATTCGTTTAGCATCTATGTTGTGAACATGTGTATCACTATTATCGAGATTCAACAAGAACAAACCATTCATCTCAGGTGCATTACCATACAAGATATTACTCATATAAATCGAACAACCTTTATTCTCAGACTTAAAAGAGTAACCGTCTCGCAATAAACAAGATCCAGATATAATGTTCATGCTTAACGCAGGCACCAAATAACAATTATTCAAATTTAAAACTAATCCCGAAGGTAGATGTAGAGGGAGCGTGCCGAAGGCGATCACATCAACCTTGGAGCCATTTCCAACGCGCATCGTCACCTCGTCTCTCGCCAGTCTTCGCTTATTCCGCAGCTCCTTTTTCGAGTTACAAATATGAGCAACCGAACCAGTATCAAATACCTAGGCACTACTACGATTACTAGTAAGATACACATCAATAACATGTATATCGAATATACCTTTCTTCTTGATGTTGCCGTTCTTCAGATCTGCCAGGTACTTGGGGCAGTTATGCTTCCAGTGACCAGCACCCTTGCAGTAGAAGCATTCAGTTTTCAGGCTTGGGACCAGCCTTGGGCTTCTTTGCAGGTGCGGCAGCTTTCTTGTCGTCCTTCTTGAACTTGCCCTTGTTCTTAGGCTTGCCCTGTCTCTTGAAATTGGTGGTCTTATTGACCATCAACACTTGGTGCTCCTTCTTGATCTCCACTTCAGCAGTTTTCAGCATGGACGATAGTTCAGGCAACGTCTTGTTCATGCAGTGCATATTGTAGTTCATCACAAAGTTCTTATAACTCGGTGGCAGTGATTAGAGGAGACGGTGAATCCCTAACTCATTAGGAATCGATATCCCCAACTCTTGGAGCTTGTTTGCGTACCCAGACATGGTGAGCACGTGCTCGCTAACGGAGCTACCCTCTTCCATCTTACAGTTAAAGAACTTTTTGGAGGCCTCATAGCTCTCCATGGCCGCGCGAGTCTCAAAAATCAGCCTGAGCTCCTTAATGATCTCGAACGGGTCGTGGTGCTCAAAACGCTTCTGAAGCTCCGTTTCTAAACCGTACAAGATGGCACACTAAACTGTGGAGTAATGATTTTTCCGAGTGGCGTAAACATTCTTTATGTCATCGGTGGCATCTTCTGCAGGTGGGTCACCTAGCGGTGCTTCGAGCACATAGGTCAACTGACCAGCCCTGAGGACGATCTTCAGTCCACGGAACCAGTCCGTGAAATTGTTTCCATTGTTCTTAAGCTTTTCTTTCTCTAGGAACGCATTGAAATTGATGGAGGGGGTCGCCATAATCTACAACAAATTTGCAAGTAGTTTAGACTAAGTTTATGATAAATTGAGTTCAAATTTATTTCTTAAATTAACTAGGTGAACTCCCACTCAAAACAACATCCCTCACATTGTTTTAGTGATTACACGAACCAAGTCCACTACACCAAGTCCGATCTTCACGAGAGAAGATGTAGTTTCATCGGTGAACAATCTTCATGTTCATCATATCATTTATATGACTCATGCTCTACCTTTCGGTATTCCGTGTTCCGAGACCATGTCTGTACATGCTAGGCTCGTCAAGATTAACCTCAGTTTCCGCATGTGCAAATCTGGCTTGCACCCGTTGTATGCACACGTAGAATCTATCACATCCGATCATCACGAGATGCTTCGAAACGACGAGTCTTAGCAACGGTGCCAACAAAGGGTGAACACTTTATTACTTGATATTTAGTGAGAGGGATCATCTTATAATGCTATCGTCACGATCTAAGCAATACAAGATGCATAAAGGATTAACATCACAGGCAATTCATAATTAGTGTGATATGATATGGCCCTTTCTTCTTATGCCTTTGATCTCCATCTCCAAAGCACGGACATGATCTCCATCATCACCAGCATTGCGTCAAGGTCAGTGGCGCCGCTTCATGGTTGTCCATCATCACTAGCAACTATTACAACTACTTGGAATAAAGCTATTACAAGATGAATAGACACGCAGGTCTTAACAGAATTAAAGACAACCATTAGGCTCCTGCCGGTTGCCATATTACAACAAGGATCATTGCATACATCAAATATAATCATAATCACATGATGGCCATATCACATCACAAAACCCCTGCAAAAACAAGTTAGACGCCTCTAATTTTCTTTGCATGTTTTACGTGGTTTGGGGCTTTCGAATAAGAACGGATCTTACCTACGAAACTGAACCACAACGTTGATACAAGTGCTATCAAGTGCAAAGTGTAAATTGGATCTATACTATGGTGAGAGAGACAGACAACCGCAAAGCCACTTGTGCAAAGCAAGTTACACGTCAAGCGTGGAGCAAGTCTCATGTGCGATGACATGTAAGGTTAGCCCGAGCCGCTTCATCCCACCATACCGCAAGATGCAAAGTACACAAAGCAAAAGACGGCACGAGCACCAACTCCCACAAAACCATTGTGTTCTACTCGTGCAACAGATCTACGCATAGACACGGCTCTGATACCACTGTTGGGTTCATAGCATGGAAAACAAAAAATTTCTACCGCAAGAACGAACAAAACCCAGATCTAATCTAGATAAAAGCCAAGATCTAATCTATTAGACATGTGCAACGAGATAGATCTGTACTAACCCTTGTAGACCCGAAAGCGTTACGAGATTGGATCTCGTGGTTGATGTAGTCGATCACTTGCCGATCTCAAGATCGAGTGGACGATCCTTCCGGCGCCGCGTTCCGGTAGTGCTTCCGCAGTCGGTCACACGTGCAGAGTCGAAGCAGACCTTCCTCTCCCCGTTCCAGCGAGCAGCGGAGGTAGTAGATCTCTCCATGGAATCCGAGCAGCACGACAGCGTGGTGGTGGTGGTGGAGTAGAGGATTCTGCAAGGCTTCGCCTAAGCCTGAGCAGAAGGAAGGAGGAGGAGAGAGGCGGCTAGGGGCAAGAGTGGAGGAGCAAGGGGGGTGGCGCCTCCACCCCTCTATATATAGAGGGAGGGGTGCGACCTAGGGTTCCCACCCCTAGGCCCACCCCCTAGGGCCGGCGCACAAGGGAGCTTGGGGGGAGAGTCCTTCCCCCCCAAGTTTCCCTTTGAAATTTCCCTTTATCCTTTTATCCTTTCTTGGTTTTCAAGTAAACTCCAAAAAATCTTCTAGAACCTTCCGGAACATTCCGAAACCTTCTAGAATCCCCATATAAATACCCCAGAACATTTCCTACCTTAGAAAATGATCCCCATTATATGAATCTTACTCCCCGGACAATTCCGGAGCTCCTCGTGATGTCCCGAATCCAATCCGAGACTCCGAACAACATTCGGTCTCCAACACACATTCCATATCTACTTAAAACAACTTCGAACCTTAAGTGTGTCACCCTACGGTTCGTGAATATGTAGACATGATAGAGACACATCTCCTATCAATAACCATCAGCGGGATCTGGAGATCCATAACGTCTCCCACATACTCAACGATGACTTCGTGATCGATAGAACCATTAACATACGAAACCAATTCCCTTTGTCATGCGATACTCTACTTATCCGAGGTTTGATCGTCGGTATCTCCATACCTAGTTCTACCTCGTTACTGACAAGTTCTCTTTACTCGTTCCGTGATATGTCATCCCTTGTGACCCAGCCACATGCTTGCAAGCTAATCAGATGACATTCCACCGAGAGGGCCCAGAGCATATCTATCCGTCATATGGATGGACAAATCCCAATCTTGGTCCATGCGCTTCAACACATACTTTCAGAATACCCAATGACACCTTTATGACCACCCAGCTACAAAGCGGTGTTTGATGCCATCAAAGTACCCATCCGGTGATGGTGATTAACATAACCTCATGGTCAAAGGATTAGGTTACTATGTATTTTAAAGCTTATAGCAAACGAACTTAATGACTTGATCTTATGCTATGCTTACTATGGGTGTGTGTCCATCACATCATTCTCCTAATGATATAACCTTGTTATTAATGACATCCAATGTCCATGACCAGGAAACCATGATCATCTATTAATCAACAAGCTAGTTCAACAAGAGGCTTACTAGGGACTCTTATATGTTTACAAAACACACAAGTATTAGTGTTTCCTAATAATACAATTATAGCATGGGATGTAAACATTCATCATAAACACAAAGATATAATAATAACCACTTTTATTATTGCCTTTTGGGCATATCTCCAACATGAATGGATGAGAGGAGACATGCCCACCCTAGGGGTGGCACATGGGGACTCTAGGACCACCCATGTATAGCTCTCAACCCCAAGTCTTGCACATGGGCCAGGGTCTACCACCCACATTTTTTATATTGTTGACATAATATGCAAGGGATCCAATCATATATCTATTTATGGAAGGTTGTGATCACCTCTTTTAACTGAGGAAATCATTGATCTTACTTGATTGTCAAGTTGGAAATCTCCTAATAAAGAAAGGGAATGATATCCGATTGATTTGGTGATCAGAGAATTGCAAAAGGGAGTGGAGGTGCCAGTATCTGGCCCTATCTTGGTCATCGTCCTAGGGAAGGATTCCTAGGTGGTGCACCCCTCCCCCTCCTCCTATATATATAAATATATATCTCATGGGGGATCTTCTCCACACACCACTAGTTGCCTCCGTGTGCTATCTCTCTCTTCCTCTCTACACCATAGTAAAAGCTCCAGGAGGCTGCGAGACGAGCACCGTCAATGTCGAGCTCTGGACAGTGGAATGCTGATGGATTGTTGGACCATATGCGTGCAATCTACTGAGGGATCGTCCGTTCGATCCTAGAATCAAGTGGACATTCTCCCCGCGGCAGGGAGGGATACACCTAGGTGCGGGGATTGACTCGTTAGTCTTCAATATCTACACCGTCTAATGTCCTTCTTCTGCATCAAATTGGTATGATATCTAGATCCAATCCCATTAGTGTCTATATGGATAGATCTTGGTTGTTCATGTTGGAATTTTTTTTGTTTCTCATGTGTGAACTCCAACAATGTGGGCCTACGCACCACCCCTCGGTCCATTTGGGATGTACGGGACATGTGGGACCCACTATGGTGCACTTCGGAACCTTCTAGAACCTCCGGTACAATACCTATAAATCAAGAACTTTTTCGGTAACCCTGAAATTACTTTCCCATTTAGGATTCTTCATCTCTAGACCATTACGAAGCTCCTCATGATGTCCTTGATCCCATACGGAAATCCGAACCAAAATTTGATATCACCATCTTTATATCTCATTACTACCTAGTGTCACCAAACGTTAACTATGTGACCCTACCAGTTCGACAACATGTGGCAACATGTGGACATGATTGAGACATGTGTCCAATCAATAATCAATAGTGGGACTGTGGATGTCCATAACGATTGCCACATATTTCATGAAGATCTTTCATTGGTTGAACCACAATGTCGAGAATTCAAACAATCTTATATTCCATCCCCTTTGTCTCATGATATTTTACTTGTCTGAGATCTGATCATTGGTATCACCATGCCTACTTCAATCTCGTTCCTATAAGGTTCTCTTTACTCGTATCATAATACAATGTCCCCGTGACCAAACTCATTGGTCACTTTCTTGCAAGCTATTTAGGATGTTGTGTTAGCGAGAGGGCCTAGAGATATCTCTCCATCAACTGGAGTGACATATCCCAGCCTTGATATATATAACCCAACAAGTTACAAGGTAACGGTTGATGCCCACAAAGTATTCTTTTGGTACTAGGGTGTAAACATGATCTCATGGTCTAAGGAGCATGATACTTGAAATGAAAAAGCTTTAGCAATTTAAACTTAGTGACACGATCAAATTTCTAAGCTAAGATTGGCTCTATCCATCACATCATTCTTCCAATAGCATGACCTCATTATTAATTAACAATACATGTCCATATGGTTAGAAAACATTAACCATCATTTAATCAATGAGTTAGTCTTATAGAGGATTACGAGAGACACATTGTTGTTTATGTAACCATAGATGTATTAAGTTCCCAGTTAATACAATTAAAGAATGAAGAATAAACACTTATCATGAACACGAAATATGATAATATCAATTTTATTATTGCCTCTTGGGTATATTTTCAAAAGTCTCCTACTTGCACTAGAGTCAATAATGTAGTTTACATTGGTATGAATCTAACACTCATGGAGTCTTGGTGCTGATCATGTTTTTCTCGTGGAAGAGGCTTACTCAACAAACCTATGATATTCAGATATGCACGTACTTTGCAAATCTTTATGTCATCATCCTTGACATACTCACGAATGGTGTGAAAATGCGTTTGATATGCTTTGACGATCTCTTATGTTTTCATCATATTTTGTTGGAATATCCTTACTTTTGGAAGGTATTTGCTTTAGAATACAGTTTGCTTACTTCACTTATTCCGGAAACCCCTTTCTACACCCGGGTGCATATGCACCCGGTATGAAAAAAACATATTTCAAAAAGTTAATTTTTTTGAAAAAATATATGATCATGTGTAGCTTCATATTTGAAGTGCACATGAAGTCATTTCACCAAAAACCGATATGTTTTGTGTGCTGTGTAAAAAAGACAAATTTTGGCATTGTGGAGCACATTACTTTGGCAGCAAATTTTGTCTTTTTTGCACAAGCCACCAAAAATGTTCATTTTTCATGAAACGACTTTGCGCGCACCTAAAACTTGAAGTTCTACATGCACATATTTTTTTTGATTTTTTTTGGAATTTCAAATTTTGACAAAATCAAATTCAAATAAAGGGTGCATATGCACCCGGGAGCAAAAATACCACATCCCACTTATTCAACATTTTTTATAAAACTGAAAGTTTAAAATTTCAAAATCATGGATTTGAAATGTTGTGAACTGTGTGTGGTATAATCATAGAAGTTTGAATTACTATGATGTTCATGTGGAGTTTATATAGATTCAAGTGGATCACCATTAGGGGACCTTGCCCTCTTTAGTTCCAAAAAATGAACCAGCCTTTTTACAATGATGATGTCATACACAAGTTAGTTTATTTTTTTGAAATAAATAGGGTAAAAGGGTACCATAACAAAGACCCACTTTCATCACTAGGAGTTTATCTTGAGATTCATATTCACAAAGAGAAGGAAAATAAAAGAAATAAGTATCATTAATGGATTTTCAGGAACATGCTAGTGTTATTGCTAGACAGGTTGAAGCCATAAAGGTTAGGATTGGACATTTATATCTATGACTATGCCTAATTAGCACATAATTGATTCTACCATATTATATTTTATCACCACATGATGAATGTATTTTAAGGTACATGATAAGGGTCAACCTTAAGGGTGGCCCTATCTTCACGGATCTCTTGGTCAATTTGAGGGACAACACGAGGGAAAGGGAGAAGGTAGCAGAATCGAACACACACTTTGTGAAGACATGATGAACACACACCAACAAAACATGATACAATGCCAATTTCTCCCGCTGGCTGCCACCGGCCCGATAGAATCCTCACAAGGAAAGATCAGTCAACGTGCTTTGGTCAATCCCAAGCGTAGAGGTAAGAACACCTTGGAGAGGGTCTTGACATCTATGCTCACGCACTCACAAACATAGGCCTTGTACAATGATGGATGCACCATGCAAAGTCAAACAAGGTTGGTGACGATAGTCGGTCCCCTTTGTAAAGGGGATGCGGGAAAATTAGAGATTCCACAAAGGGGTTGTCTTCTAGTCTATCATATATGCCTAAGGGGGTACAATAAGGGGTGGGGGCAATATATATAGGCCAACCACTAAAATAGGGGTAGTTTGGGCATAAAACTAGAGTTGGAATGGAAATATGGGTGTACATGGCCCGTGGCCTAGTTGTTGGCATGCAAGCCCAATACTTAGGTTGGAGACTCCGGTGTGCGAGGCCTAGAGACTCTAGTGTGGCCGAAGACTCTAGGGTAGTCTCTGGTGCAGACTCCGGTGTCATGTTAGGAGCTTCTAGAACTTGAGTCGGAGTCCTGGCCAAATTCCTTGGGAAAAGACTTCATGGTGTGGAGGCCATAGACTCTAGGGTTTGTAGGCCGGAGACTCTGGTGCTACTTCAGGAGTTTCTTCCTTCTCCTCTTCCAAGCCTCCGTCTTGTCGGTCTTGATCCTCTAGGCTTCCTCCCTTGCCTTCGTACTTGTCAGTGTGAACCTATCATGGTCATGAGATGGAGTCTGAAGTAGTATACCATTCAATAGGGTAGGAAGTGGACTCACATAGAGGATATGATGCACCTTTGGAGTCCATGACGACTTGGCATAAGTTGGGGACCTTGATGTGGTAACGACCGTTGGTCGGGCTACATCATCCCCCCTTAAAAAAGCTGTCCTCGACTCTTCATGCTCATCACCATGTAGAGGAGGTCAAGATACATTCTTGATCATGGGGTTCACCATATAGTCGTACTCAAGAGGATTGAGTTGACAACACTTGAATGTTCCTTCATTTTCCATGAAGCCTACAAAGCTCACACAAAAGCAAAGCAACACTCAAAGAGTAGCCAATTCATGAAGATTATAGCTTGAGTCCTTAAGTAGAAGGAAGTCACCTTAGGATGTAGAGATAACTCGTTGAAGGGTAGACCTATGTAACTCTCTATGATTTGTCTTGTAAACACATGGCCAGAATGCATATGCAAGGTCAATGTGCAAGAAATTTGTTTGAACATCATCCTAATTTGGGAACTCAAAAACTCCATAAAACATCTTAGTGTGTCACTCAAAGCAATTGACTAAAATATTGATCAACATCTTTGATACAAGAATAGGATAATTTGGCAAAAATACATGAGGAAGGATATCCAAAAGAACATCATTAAGTGTGCAAAACAACCATTGGAAAGATAAATTGTTCAATATGTTGGATGGCACACACAAATCATCAATATAAAAGATTATGGAAATATGAGTATCACAAGTAGAAGAAAAAACAAAATGCTTGAAAACAAACCATAGGAAAGAGCAAATGTTTCTTATGTTTGTTGCAACAACTATATGAGATACTTGGAAGCTCTCATGACAATACATGCTCATAATGGTTTTATGGTTGCACACAGAATATCGGAAAGAGAAATTGTTCAACATTTTTGTTGCAACACATAAATCATCAATATCCAATAGCAAAGAAACACGATTTTCACAAGGTGAAAGAATACCATCAACATTCTTGCAAGCAAACCATAGGAAATAACAATTTGTCAATATAAAAGTTGCAAAGCATGCAAAAGGTATCAGCGACGGGTTCAATTTTGAAATTACATGGGGGATGCTCTCAAAGGCTCCTTTTGTCAACTCGTGCTCAACTGAGGTTGACATTATAGTACGGGTACCTACACACAACATACACAAAAGGAAGAACGTGTGTGCATGGTAGATAAACACATCATCCATCATGACATATGTGATCTTGTACACATCACCATTAGTGTCAATCAAGTGAAAAACAGATGCATGCTAAATATGCAAGTGGGGAACATACTTGTCATGTCAATTATCCAATTCTCCAAAACTTGAGAAAGTTGTGGGGGCAATATCATTAGACAAGTATTGTTGCAAGAAAATAAAGTGAAATAGTAATTATTCATCTTACTGCAAACAAGGGGAAAAATTGAATAACTATCATGACAAATCATATCCGAAGCAATATCATGGTTGCTGACAAACATATGGAAAGAGAAATTGTTCGTCAAGTTTGTCTCAACACAACAAGCATTCTTATCATCATAGCAAGCAAAACATTTGAAAGAGCAATTGTTCATCATATTGCAATAAATGGAAGGATGCAAGAAATCTTTATAGCATGGCATGTCTATGGAAATATCATCACAAACAAATAATTTCACATGGTCAACATTATGTAAAGGCAAAGTATCACATGTAAATATGAATGAGTCATATGTAATGTCACAATTATCATCCATAGCATGCCAATCATCACAATTCATCATGTCCACTAGTGGAATCATGGCATCAGCAACACCCATATATTTACCTTGTTCATACCTCTCATATGAAGTGGGTGTTGTTGTAGTAGTGGCCTCCATGTGGGCGAATTCGTGTTCTTGATGTAGCCATGAAATATCATCATCTTAATCCACCATGTACATCTTCTCCATTTGAGGTAACAATGCTTCATGGCTTGGCGTTTCTTCATTCATGGAACCTAGCACAACATAAGAGAACACACTAGAGGTAGATGGTAAGTTGTTAGAAATCTAAATGGCCTCACTTGACCTATCAACTACTACTCTCAACTCACTCGGTGTATCATTCATGCCCTCAAAGTGGAAGGACTCAATCTCACATAAGGTGGAGTCACTCATCTCACTCTTTCTCTCACTCAAATGGGCTAAGTGGATCTCATACTCACATGGGATTGGTACCACATCATCACTCAAGCTTATAGGGATAGGCTTGGTTTGCTCAACTCCATGTGCCTCCTTTAGTGAAGGGAAAGTACCACGCTCACCATCCTCAACCTTGTCACCGTCTTGTACTTTGGGTGCCATTGTGGTGGTGGCACTCATATAGGAAGTGTTGGTCCTTGACGCCATCTTTGTCATTGCATCCAATTGTTTGCAAAGCAACTCATTTTCTTCTATCTCATGGGGGGTCATATTGTTTATGGCCTTGTCCAACTTGGATAAGTATAGGTCCATCTCTTGCTTGTATGACACTCTTGGAGTTCTTGAAGAAGAAGTTGCATTGAAGGTCTTGTAGTTAGATGCTTCCTCTTGGGCTTGAAGTTTTGGAATTAAAGCTTGATGGCATGGAAGAAGGCTTGCTCTTGGTTCAATTTTTGTGGTGGCACTAGTAGTGGAAGGTTCCTTATGAAGATGGTGTCGACGGAGGTCATTGGCGTGCCTTGCCAAAGGTTTATGTTGGTGAAGCACTTGGTCATCCACATGACACTCGTGACGATGATCATAGATCTTAGCACTCTTCTTGTTATTGTGGCGCCTTCTTGAGATTTATTGAGCATCATGGGTGGTACTCATCATGTATTCCTCATATTCATGGCAAAGATGTCATTGACGATGTCTTTTATCCTCTTTATGTTGGCGATGATCACAAGAGGATGTATGCCGATGAAGATTCTTGTTTCATGGCACCTATTGTGGAAGATGATATTGGGGCTCCACACTTCTTGTAGGTTGTGGCACTTTATGCACTGGAGGTGGTGGCGCTTGATGCCTTGGAGGTGGTGGTGCTTGGCGCCTTGGAGATGGTGGCGCTTAACGCCTTAGAGCTGGATTATCAAAGTAAGTGGTGCACTTTGGTGTGGCACACTTGTCCTTGAAGGTCATGGATTGTTGATGATGCGCCTCCTCTTGCTTGGTGTAGTAGTCTTCCATCTCCAAGCGGTGGAGGAATTCTTCATGGCTCATGGAAGATCTGTCACATCCCAAGATTTCAGAAATTGGAACTAGATATTTTTTGCATTTGCATGTCATTCATAAGCATTGCATTTGCATCCATGCAATTTTTTGCAAGAATTGAATTTGAAAACCCTAACCCAAATCGTTTTTGCAATTAATCCTATGAGGATTAAATAAGGATTTTATAAATCCAATATTTTTGAACTAAACAAAAAGATACAAAATAATCCTAAAATGATATACAGGATTTTAGAAAATTTTAGAAAGAAATTTCAAGTCTTTTGGACTTAGTATGAAAAAGAAATGGAGGAAAGAAGGAAATAGAAAAGGAAAAAGAAAAGAACAAAAAAAACCTAAATACCTTAGCTAATGGACCGACCCAGCCGAGCGACCCTACTCACCTTCCTCTCCCTACCCCATCTACTTCCCTCACCCACGCTCGTGCATCACCGAGCAGCGTGCTAAGGCCCAGCGTCGGCCCAACCGAGCGGCCCAACCCACCTTCCTCTCCCCACCCTATCTACTGCCCACAAACCCCTGGAATTTTCCCTTCTTTTGTTTTTCTTTTCTTTACCCCACTGTGGACCGACATGTCATCTACCGCTAGGCCACCGTCAGGTGGGGCCTCTTCGTCATCCCTGTCCACCACCGAGTTCGTGATAGAGACGAACTGTCATCGCGATTTCTTCGATTCTGTTCGATTTCCTTGCCCCGCCTCTTATCCGAGCCCCTCTACTTAATCCCCATCTCCTCCTCACCGAAACCCCTCTGAAACCCTGGACTTTTGCATCGTCAGGCTGAAAAAATTCCTCGCCGGAGATCTCCACCGCCGCCGCCATCGGAGCTCCAAGACTGAGATATTTCTCGTCGCCGCCGACCACTCTTGCTCCCCTTCTTCCTCCTAATCGCCTCCTCTTGATGCTCCTCATCACCTCACCCTCTCCCGTTCTCTTCAGGGAGACCAGAGCCCCCAGGAGACAACGCCGGAGGGCCATCGGAGAACCGCGTCCCCAGTTGCGTCGTGCCGCTGTTACAGGAAGAGACAGAGGAAGCATATGACACCAGAGAGACCGCCGCCAACGTCTGCATCTCATCGACCACCTCCATGACGTTGAAGACCGCCGCAACACCGCCAATCTCCACCGCTAGGGGCCGCGCGCCGTCGTGTTCACCATCGCCCCCACCAGCAACGTCTGGTTTGCCCGGCACCGTCCGATGCATCTCTGATGGCCCAGATCTGTCCGAGCCGAGCCAGGCTCAAGCCAAGCCACAGCCCAAGCCATCACACTCCCACCGCTGGATCTTGATCTGACGCCTCCGAAGGAATCACTTAACCGAAGAGGTATAGGCGAATCACACGCTGCCACGTCTCTATTTATTCCAGAAATTGAATAAATAGACAAAAAACTATTAATCTTGTAAAATTCATATAAAATGATCTGTATGTCCAAAAATTGCATATTATATACCTATGGATTCATAAAAGTGCGGAAAATATTATTGTGCTATTATATCAGACTTTTAGAGTATATATTTACTGTAATTATTTAATTTTTTTAATGGAATATTTAGAGTAAATAAATCATAGTAAATTATATGTAGATCCCAAAAATACAAATAAGGTACTTATGGAATCCTTGTGTCATGTACGACATTAATCTGGCCTTAGATCTAATATTTGACAAATAAAAGATTTTAAATTATGTAAACCCTTCTAATTATTCAAACCATAGGAAGTTATCCAAAACTCCAAAATTAGTGAAATAAGTTTCCACTGTTCAGTTTCGACAATACCTATACATGATAATTACAAAGAAAAATATTTGATAGTGTTAAAACAGAAAGTTTGGCAGAAAGCTATAAACCCAATTGCAATATTATTTAAATCATAGAAAAAGATCTATATATGATTTTTAGGTGATTCCAAGTGGTACTATCTCTAAATTGAATTATCTATCCATTATTGTTTAATTCAAAATTTAATACGACATATACATCAGTAGTTCAATTAAAGTGAGATAAACCATATTAAATCGATATAAAATTAATAATAAGTGCTTTAATGCATTAAATGACTTTCCATATGCATCATATGATCTAATAATGTTCAGAGAACTAAATAAAATCTGTGTGACATATTAAATCATCATGCATTTATTTATCATTCTTTTATTGTATTGTTGCATTGTTGCATATTTGCAATGTTTTGAATGGTGTGCTTCTTGTGTCTTTGCTCTAAACGATAGATTGCGAGGAGTGTGACTATTGTGATTGCGAAGAGTGAAACAATTGCAATTGTGATGATTGTTTGAACGACTACATCAACTAAAGGCAAGTGGCATTATCATAAATGTCCTACTTATTTTTTCTATACATTGTAGTTGCTTTTAATAGAAGTGCATGTGTAGAAATATTTTTTACTATATGC
This sequence comes from Avena eriantha, assembly GCA_910589775.1. Classification (NCBI taxonomy): domain Eukaryota; kingdom Viridiplantae; phylum Streptophyta; class Magnoliopsida; order Poales; family Poaceae; genus Avena; species Avena eriantha. Next base: position 284,516,918 of record OU342744.1, on the reverse strand, counting down.
TATGTCCTATTTAGGATATCCTTTTGTATCTTGATTAGTGGAAACATCGTAGATGTAGTATACTTAGCCCTGCTATAGATTCGTGGTGGAATATCATGTTATGAGTATTATGAGGTATTGGAAAAAGGATATGTTTTTTATATAATAAAACAAGTACTCAATGAATCACCTGGGTGTAATGTGAATACTTAGTTGTGAATAAAGTGGCAACAAAGGGGACCGTATCTTTGGCTACCTCTCTCGTGTGTGCACGAGAAGACCACCTAGGATCTTAGAGATTGAACATGTTTCTCGTACGGTGGCTTTCGTGTACAGCCACATGCTAATACGTGCCCTGGCTTAGTTAATTATATATTAGAAGACCCTTTACATTGGTACCTCTTCAGGTTAACTAGAATTGTGTATTGGAGGTTATATCCTTGCATTGGTGCTTGTTAGACGTGCTAGCATTGTGTATTGGAAGGACTTCTATAGAAAGACTTCGTCACATTCTCGAATCTGCCGGTATACCAATTGGTGTGTACTAAACAAGCGGCCACCGGTGGCATCAAGATGAGATTGTGTCTTGTGGGTAAAGTGTACAACTTTTGCAGAAGATCTAAATCTAATCGATTAGCCGTGTCTCCAGTTACAAACAATATTGAGCAACTAAGGCCTGCAGCTTATGGATGATCTCTACATACCAATTTCTTAATAAAATTTGATGGTTTGAACAAGGGAGTAGGAGCACTTGGTGTTGTCCAATGTGTTCAGACAATTTTCAGAAAGGATTAAAACTATTTGCAAATGTTAGGATAAAACTATTGCTTTATGCAAATGAGTCGCAAACTCCACCTAGCCAAATATGCATGTAGTTGATAGGTTCCATTATATATACACATACTAGTGACACTTGCCAATACATTCAAAGTATTGACTATTCGTGGCTGTAACCTTTCATGTTGCAGGTTATATAATTTCTGAGTGATCATCATAGGTCGCGAGACTCCACTGAACAATTGTTCGCCTGTGGCACATTTGAAGGATGGAGATCTACCTTGTATTTGTTTCTGCTATGTACTTGAATAATGTAATGTAAATTCTGGATCATATTTGCTATATTTATGATGCACGGTTATATTTGGTATCATTTTGTACTATGCGTGCTAGTAAACCAATCCAGGGATTAGCACTATACACAGGAACTCAGCGTTATCATGCGAGGGTGTTACAAGATCCATCAAAGTCGATGAAGTTCTCCATATACTCCATGCTTGGCGAGGCGTCATAGATTTGCACTTGAAGTTGTCCATGCTTGGGATGTCCTCCATATCACCCAAGCATGTGGAGCCATTGTCGGTGTAGTGCTCCATGTCCTCCATGCATGAGGAGCCATTGTCAATGTAGAGCTCCAAGTCTACCATTCTTGAGGAGCCATTGTTGATGTCATGCTCCATGTCTTTTATACATGTGGATTCATCGTAGGTGTAGTGCTCCGGGTCCTCAAAGCATGCAGAATCATAGAATAGGAAGCGCAAGCTTGTTGAACATCATATAGGTGTGTTACTTTGTGCAAATCTTGTAGCCCACCAATTTATAATAGATGATAAGGGTCAACCTCAAGGGTGGCTCGATCTTCATGGATCTCTTGGTTAAATCTTGGGAGAACGCGAGGGAAAGGGAGAAGTTAGCGGAAGCGAACACACACCTCGTGAAGAACACAATGAAAACACAAAAACACAATAGGATACAAGGCCAATTGCTCTAGCCGGCGGCCACCGGTACGATAGAATCCTCGCAAGTAAGATCGGTCAACGTGCTCTCGTCAATCCCAAGCGGAGAGGGAAGAACACCTTGGAGATGGTCTTGACATCTACGCTCATGCACTCACAAACATAGGCCTTGTACAACGATGGATGCGCTATGTAAAGTCCAACGAGGTTGGTGATGATAGTCGGTCCCCTTTGTAAAGGGAATGATGCAAAACTAGAGATTCCACAAAGGGGGTTATCTTCTAGTCTATCATCTATGACTAAGGGGGTACAATAAGGGGTGGGGGCTATATATATAGTCCATCGACTAACATATGGGTAGTTTAGGCATAAAACTAGGATTGGAACGAAAATAGGGGTGTACATGGGCCGTGACCCAGTTGTTGGCATGCATGCCTAATACTTAGGCCGGAGACACCGGTGTGGCCGGAGACTATGGGGTAGTCTTCGATGTAGACTCCGGCGTCACGTCAGGAGCTTCTAGAACTTGAGCCTAAGTCCTGGTCGGAGTCTTTGGGCAGAGATTTCGTGGTGTGGAGGCTGGAGACTCTAGGGGTCGGAGGCCAGAGACTCGGGTGCTGCTTCATGAGCTTCGTCCTTTTCCTCTTCTAAGCCTCCGTCTTGTCAGGTTTGATTCTCCTGGCTTCCTCCCTTACCTCCGTACTTGTCGGTGTGAACCTATCGTGGTCATGAGATGAAGTATGAAGTAGTATATCATTCAATGGAGTATGAAGTAGTATACCATTCAATAGGGTAGAGGATAGGATGCACCTTTCGGATCCATGACGACTTGGCATAAGTTGGAGACCCTGATGTGGTAACAACCATAGGTCGGGCTACATCAGTACGGTCATACGATTTAGTAACAATCGTTATTTTCTTCTATTTTGCATAGTCTCTTCCACGTGCATTTCAGACATTTCAACTTTTATTGTTGACAATTGGAATCTAAGTAGTTTCTTGTTTTTGATAGAAGAAATATATTAATACATCAATTACATCCGACCTCTGCAACAACATAACATCAAGAGCTAGTCTACACATCTAGAATGGGTACAACCAAAATACCACTAAAAGAAATAGAGAAAGTACCCTACCAAGGTGAACAACGACTTGCAACTAGAACATCCACCACTATTTACATTAGCCAGACTGCGGAAATGTTCTCCATAAGCGGCACCTCCATGAATACAATAGCGCACAGGTACCGTTGTAGGCAGGTCTAAACCGAAGTCAGATCTTGATTTTCCAACCCAGAGAGAATCCGTACAATCCTCAGACAAAGCATTCAACAAAAATAATGCAAGAGATCCGTCATTGCTAGGTACAATCAGTAAATGTGAGACCTAGAGAGTTTTTGTTAATTGTTATTGTATCTCATTCTATCACCTTTGAACAATTGGATATCGTGTCCATCTTCTTGCATGAAAGCTGTTATGAAAGGGCATTTTCTCTCGATGATGCTTATATTTTTTGACGTGCAAAATAATTTAGTTGTCTTGTGGTGTGCCGAGGCTTAGACAAATTTCTAGCTCCGTCACTCACTACAGGAATGGTGTGAACCAATGGCCGGCTGGTGCGCCGACGGACAATGGTCGGGGCCATCAACGTAGCACCGGGCCAGGCCAGCCCCGCTTCCGTGTCGTCGTTGTAGGCTCGCCATCGGCGTAGCCACCAATACGCTGACAACAAACCTCGGCGTATCCAGGCCTTCGGTGTACGGGGTGTCCACGTGGCACTTGCCGGCCTGGCCGGGCCGGATCCCTAACAGCGCCATCAATACACCGAGAGCCGCCGTTGGCAAAGCCTACGCCGGCGGTCACCCTCGGCATACCGCCGTACATTTTATTTTATTTTTTCCACCCAATTATGAACTTATTTTATATTTGTATTTATTTATTAGTATCGATTATTTAGGTTCTATTTTATCAATTGGACGGATTCGTAGCCTCTGAATAATAGTCTCCACGCCCACATGAAATGTCGAATCTTCTCACAACTTGAGAAATTTGCATGTTTGTAAGTTATTATCACATGTGTGTGAAATTTATATGTCACAATTTTTGTGAATTTGTTCAAAGATTCAATCCTTATCACTAGGGGGTAGACGATCTGAGGCCCACAGATCAGGGTTCAGCGGCAAACTGTGCTCCGGGGCGTAGGAATACCTCAAGAACTTGCATGTGGCCCTAGCACATGCATGGAGGTGTGGTGTTATGTTGAAACATGCAAAACCTAGTCCCCGGGTGGATGTGTCCCCCTTCGCATGCATGCGCTGTAACCTAAAAGGGAGGGTTCTGGACTTATATAAGGGGGAAACTCCCCGTTCCGGTGAAACCAGGTAGGATACTGCCGCACCTTGTGAACCAACATGGTTTTTACATAATCATATGACCTAAAAAAACACAAAACAAGAGAGAGCTATGTCGGGCTACCCCTGTCAGTGGAACGTCTAGGGACGATCCGAGGCCCATAGATCAGGGTTCCGTGGCAAACCCCGCTCCAGGACGTAGGAATACCTCAAGAACTTGCATGTGGCCCTAGAACATGCATGGAGGTGTGGTGTTGTGTTGAACATGCAAAACCTACTCCCCGAGTGGATGTGTCCCCGTTCGCATGCATGCGATGTAACCTAAAAGGGAGGGTTCTGAACTTATATAAGGAGGAACTCCCTATTCTGGTGAAACCGGGTAGGATACTGCCGCACCTTGTGAACCAACATGGTTTTACATCATCATATGACCTAAGCAAACACAAAACAAAAGAGAGCTACACCGGGCTACCCCTGTCAGAGGAACATCTAGGGGTAGACGATCCGAGGCCCACAAATCAGGGTTCCGCGGCAAGCCGTGCTCCGGGGCGTAAGAATACCTCAAGAACTTGCATGTGGCCCTAACACATGCATGGAGGTGTGGTGTTGTGTTGAAACATGCAAAACCTAGTCCCCGGGTGGATGTGTCCCCCTTCGCATGCATGCGCTGTAACCTAAAAGGGAGGGTTCTAGACTTATATAAGGGGGAAACTCCCTGTTCTGGTGAAACCGGTAGGATACTGCCGCACCTTGTGAACCAACATGGTTTTACATCATCATATGACCTAAACAAACACAAAACAAGAGAGAGCTACACCGGGCTACCCCTATCAGAGGAACGTCTAGGGGGTAGACGATCCGAGGCCATAGATCAGGGTTCCGCGGCAAAACGAGCTCCGGGGCGTAGGAATACCGCAAGGACTTGCATGTGGCCCTAGCACATGCATGGATGTGTGGTGTTATGTTGAAACATGGAAAACCTAGTCCCCGGGTGGATGTGTCCCCCTTCGCATGCATGCGCTGTAACCTAAAATGGAGGATTCTGGAGTTATATAAGGGGGAAACTCCCCGTTCCAGTGAAACCGGGTAGGATACTGCCGCACCTTGTGAACCAACATGGTTTCTACATAATCATATGACCTAAACAAACACAAAACAAGAGAAAGCTACATCGGGCTACCCCTGTCAGAGGAACGTCTAGGGGGGTAGACGATCAGAGGCCCACATATCAGGGTTCTGCGGCAAACCGCGCTGTAGGGCGTAGGAATATCTCAAGAACTTGCATGTGGCCCTAGCACATGCATGGCGGTGTGGTGTTGTGTTGAAATATGCAAAAACTAGTCCCCGGGTGGATGTGTCCCCCTTCGCATGCATGCGATGTAACCTAAAAGGGAGGGTTCTAGACTTATATAAGTGGGAAACTCCCCATTCCGGTGAAACCGGGTAGGATACTTCTGCACCTTGTGAACCAACATGGTTTTACATAATCATATGACCTAAACAAACACAAAGCAATAGAGATCTACGCCGGGCTACCCCTGTCAGAGGAACGTCTAGGGGGGTAGACGATCCGAGGCCCACCGATCAAGGTTCCACGGCAAACCGCGCTCCGGGGCATAGGAATACCTCTAGAACTTGCATGTGGCCCTAACACATGCATGAAGGTGTGGTGTTGTGTTAAAACATGGAAAACCTAGTCCCCGGGTGGATGTGTCCCCCTTCGCATGCATGCGCTGTAACCTAAAAGGGAGGGTTCTAGACTTATATAAGGGGAAACTCCCCGTTCCGGTGAAACCGGGTAGGATACTGTCACACCTTGTGAATCAACATGGTTTTACATCATCATATGACCTAAGCAAACATAAAACAAGAGAGAGCTACACCAAGCTACCCCTGTCAGAGGAACGTCTAGGGGGGTAGACGATCCGAGGCCCACATATCAGGGTTCCACGACAAACCGTGCTCCGGGGCGTAGGAATACCTCAAGAAATTGCATGTGGACCTAGCACATGCATGGAGGTGTGGTGTTGTGTTAAAACATGGAAAACCTAGTCCCCGGGTGGATGTGTCCCTCTTCGCATGCATGCGCTGTAACCTAAAAGGGAGGGTTCTGGACTTATATAAGGGGGAAACTCCCTGTTCCAGTGAAACTGGGTAGGATACTGCCGCACCTTGTGAACCAACATGGTTTTACATAATCATATGACCTAAAAAAACACAAAACAAGAGAGAGCTACGCCGGGCTACCCATGTCAGAGGAACGTCTAGGCGGGTAGACGATCCAAGGCCCACAGTGGCCCTCATTCCCACCGCCACGGCCTCCTCCTCCTGGATCTTGCCGCCCCTCCTTGTCCTGGAGCTTGCCGCCCCTCCTCCCAGAGCTCGCCGCCCCTCCTCCCCTGAGCCCCGCCGCCTCCTCCCCCGAACCCCGCCTCCTCCCCTTTGCCACCCGTGGGCTGCCGCCTCCCCCATTGCCTCCGCCCCCATCGCCTATGCCCCCTAGTGCTGCTGCTGCCTCCCCCTTCCCCTCGACTCCAGCCCCGAGCGCTGCGCCTCCCCAGCCCCTCCCACCGCCGCCTCCCCCAACCTCGAGGGTAGCTGCCTCCCCTTCCCCTCGACTCCAGGCCCGAGCGCTGCGCCTCCCCAGCCCCGCCCACCGCCGCCTCCCCCAACCTCGAGGGTAGCCGCCTTCCCGAGCGCCTCCGACCACTCAAAGGTGAGCTTTTTTAAAACTTTATTTTTTCTTTTTATTTGTGATATGTAATAGTAGTTTGTAGTTTTAGTTTGTAGTAGTAGTTTGTAGTTTGTAGTAGGTAGTAGTAGTTTGTAGTTTGTAGTACGTAGAAGTAGTTTGTAGTTTGTAATATGTAGTAGTAGTTTGTAGTACATAGAAGTAGTTTGTAGTTTGTACTATGGAAGAAAATAGTTCATGTTTAGTAAAATAGATGAAATTTTCTAAATAGATGTTGCATATGGTATGTTTTTTGCAGTTACTAGAGAGTGAGCGGGGGGAGTGTTTTGACGGCGGGGTCCCAGATCATCTTCGATGATTTGATCACACTTCGAGGGTGATAATCCGTTCGCCTCTCTTGTACCTAGGTTTACTTTTGTGTCTAGATCACCAAGTCTGTCGCGTCACCTAGGCGTCATCTTGACCGTAAGCGTTACACGACTTAATATGCATTAGTGGTCTTGCATATTTTAAACCGTAACGCTTACGGCTTTTATCGGGCAGTCGGCAGATTCGTAGTTGGGTATTGTTCTCCTTGGCTCTATTGATTCGAGACAGGATTTCGGTGACGCCTCCTCGTTGTTCTCCGGATGCACATCCTCTTTTTTGTCGAGACGTGTGTCGGGAGAGCAGCGGGGAGGTGGTGCCGAAATTCTGCTCGGATTGGGGTAGAGCCAGGGAGAACTTACCCAATCTACGGATCCGGCAGCTGATTAGGATCCTCTTTTCGTATTAGACATGTAGGTTGATGAATGCGTAAAAATATGAAGCATTTAATCTCCTGTTTGATATAAAATGTTATATTTTTTGTTTGGCTCCCAACAAAGTAAAAGAGGATGGCTGATAATGGGTGGATGTACAGTGGCCGTATTAGTGCGACTAATAAAATAGATGATTGCGTGCGGAACACTCATTTGTTAGTGAATGAGTTAGCGCGCGGTTCGAAGGCAATGGTTCATTGCACTAAGCGTCATCGTCAGGGAAAGGATGACATGTATAAACACCTTCTGCAATATGGGTACATGTCTAATTATGTCACGCAAGTCGACTTTTATCGGTACGAACATGACAGAGGTGAGGTGATGCGTCAGCGGCTCAATGGCAATGAGAACGATGGGATTATAAACTGGCTAGATGATCTCATCGATGCCGACCAGCCGGATTCGCCACCTCCACGGGAGGAACCACGATAACCGGAGGAATCGCTAGAACCGGAGGAACCGGAGCCAACCGCAAAGGCCTTCCTGATATGATGGTCGCGGCTAAGAGGCCTCTGTACGAGGGTGCAAAGATTTCTCAGCTCGATGCCATCTCTCAGTGTCTAGCCGACAAGTGCCGACAAATTGCGGAATCGTGGGAATCGGGAGTCCCTGAGGAGAGGTTAGAGCATAGGACCTAGGAGGCGAAAGCCCTTATTATTCTAGATGGCCTTGAGTAAGTGTACTAATTTTGGAATTTAAAACATATAATTTCATGTTGGTCATAAATAATTTGGCATGTGTACTAATCTTTATTATTGTGCAGCAATTGGACATTTCCTCTGGGGACCAAGCCCCGCCTTCCTAACAGCCTAGTTGGAGCTCTGATTACGAAGTTCTGGCCAGGCTATCACATTCCCCCGATGGTGTCAGGAGGCTAGCTACTACTTGGGTGGACTACCAGACTACCCGTGTCTTGGGCTTTCGGACAACTGTTGATGCTGTCATCACCAAGTTTTGGGTAAGGCATATTTCTCGAGTTATGTTCATACTTGATGACCCCACCATGCTAACTCATGACTCTTACAATTGTTTTTATGCATGATTGAAGTGCTTTTATCATGTGACTGAGGAGGACCAGGAGAAGGCGCACCTGACTTTGCTTGGGGCTTGTGTGAAGTTGACACCCCAGGTGTGGTACAACCAGAAGGTCACGGCCGCTAGTCACTTCTGGGCTGACAGGGGTGTGAGGACCAGGAAGGAAGACATTGTCGGTAAGAGGCCTAATCCCGAGTACTCGACGATGCCAGAAGAGTACATGTCGGTGAGTAAAATGTCAATGAGATTCTACATTGCTGCTAAGTTTCCATTGCATTGTCTGGAGTTGAGTATTGCATTTTCAGGTTGTCTCCGATTGGGCTGAGTCGCATCAACTCGCATGGGAGGAGCTGGTTAGGACGAGGTGGCTCAGAGAAGACGAAGAATTTGCAGCCTTGTCGAGGCGGAATGCGGAGACCGAGGCGATGGTAGAATACACTGCGCGGGAAACCGTAACTTAGACCGCTTCAAGGGGAAGGTGGTACGTATATACATGGAACGACCTGCATTTATTTCTCGTCATGTTCGCACTTCATATGCATAATATTTCTTTTTGCGATGCAGGTGGTCGAGGCACAACCCAGGGAGGTGATTCATGACGTCGCCGTCTATGAGATGATGCGGCGAATGAAGCCCGATTTCTCGCAGCCTCAGCCCTTGTTACCCGTGTACTTTGGCACTGCCCAGAACGACTTGGGGAACTATAGCACGATGGTGAAGGCTCGTCATCCCGATGTGGATGACCCCATTCACGCGGAGATCGACGAGGAGTCGTTGGTCCTGTCGGGGCACGGATTGTAGCATTGATGTCTCAAGATTCTGAATAAGAAGGTCAAGCCTACCCTCAACACGAGCTTCACGCGTCTCAAGACTACCCACCCCGCCGACGGCCCTCCTATCCCGCCTCGTGGCCAGCCTCGTCGATCCACCTCCAGAGATGATGGAAGTTTTACTCATTTTCATCATCTTTATGACTTTTGTTTCTGCATGGCTAACTGCTGACGAGATTCCTTGTAGTTGAAATTGTAGCCCGAGTTCGAGGCGGCCTACGATGCCGCTCATGATAAATATGAGGTGGCCTTTCGGTAGTATCAGGAGGCGAATGCGACCTACATGCAATACATAAATGTAAGTTTGAACCTTTATTTTTGCAAAAGATACAAGTCCCACTTCCCCTAGTTTGTTGTATTACGGCCTGACTCTAAACTATCTTGTAGGCGATGTTGGTGAATATTCAAACTAGACAAAATACGGATTTAGGGCCTATGCCTTCCATGCCGGGGCAACCGCCATGCATGCCATCGAGGGACAGTTTCTCTAGGACATACTACGCATCGACACCGGTAAGTTCTATGCTAACCCACTGGTTATCGCTTTACTTTGCCTCGCAAGTTGCTAACATGTAGGAAACGGGAGCTTCTGGGAACCAGCACTTTGGCCATGCCTCGCCGGATGGGCGTCAGATCACACCGCTTCATGACAATGGTCCTTCTCCTGGCCATTCTGCTAGTGGTTCTCCCGATCCTCACCCCGACACTTCTCCTACTCCGTCGGCAGGTGGTTCTTCTGTTGTTTCTACTGGACGCCACCCTCGCCAGAGGCCGCCTCTTTTCACCATGAGAGATCACGGGTACACCCCGTCTCCTCCAGAGTTGTAGGGTTTTATTGTCTATGCATGTGTGATGATGCTAATACATGTATGAATGATGTGATCATGTTGATACATGTTTGAATGATGTGATCTTGTTTGATACATGTATGAATGATATGATCTTATTTGAATTGATGTGAAATACATGTTCAATATTGTTGTGAATAATATTGCAAGAAATAAAACTACAGCGAAACTGCAAAAAAAAATTCTAGGCTGGGCCTACGCCGAGGGCCATGCCGTCGGCGTAGTGCCTCCTCTGTGCCAAATGGTACAGGCTACGCCGAGGGCCAGACCGTCGGCCCAGCTCCCTTCCTGGGACGGCCAACGTCTGCCACGTGCGAACGCTACGCCGAGGGCCAGACCGTCGACGTATGGCTGGGCCTACGCTGAGGGCCGCGGCCGTCGGCCCAGATCCCTGCCTGGGACGGCCCAACGCCTGCCACGTGCGCAGGGCCCGGCCGTCGGCGTACCGACCGCGCCGTTATACGGCCGTGTAACGGGAGCCTCGCCTATCGCCGACGGCTACTACGCCGACGGACCCGTCACGGCCGTCGGCAAAGTCATACGCGGCTGCTAATTTTGCTCCGCTGAGCGCTGAGGAGGCTACGCCGACGGCAGCCCTCGGTGTAGCGTAGGCCGACGGCTTTATAGCCTACGCCGAGGGCTTTTAGCCGTCGGCCTAGCCGGCGCATCCTGTAGTGACTGTCTTTTGTACGTCTCTAATTTCAGAACTTTCTCTCTGCCAATCGTGCATAGACATAACCGTCTCTTTCTTTTCACACTGGACGACTAAGCTAGTGAGACTAATTGGTCAAAACGTGCACAAAGGTTATGGGGTTTGCGTCGGCCGTGATTGGTGCACAGGATTAGTAAGCTCATTGCTTTTCTTTCCTTCATTCTTGCAATCTTCAACTGTGTGGACTTGGTAGCCAGCTTTGTCAAAAGTTTGGTTAGATTTTATTCCATTAATTTGGAAACTGGTCATCGTCTGATTACTACTGATCGAGTCCTTATAAGGTTTCGTCGCATGCAGCCTGCCGTGTCGAGGATTGCCAAACACACGTAGTTGCGCCTTACCTACCAAATTTAGTTTGGTTGTGCTCCAGTTTAGTAGACAGATATAAAGTAGCCCGTGATTTGGAGTCAAAGGCCTGGACCGGCCACACGACCATAAGTAAAGATATGGTATTTTGGTAGTGGTTTTTTCTGGAACGTTCTGAATCCTTTGGCTTCTGTTCACACGGCACGGTGTGGATAATATATTTCATTGGTTTATATTTTACCTATGCACTATATTTTATGAAAATACATGGTTTATATTTCTGTGGAAAATGATACTCTACTCAAGGGAGGATTCAAAAATTTCCTGGCTTTAGCCTAGCTAGGCAGCTAGGAACTGATTGAATTGTGCAAGCTTTGTGTACTCCATAACGAGGATAGATCCATGCCCAAGTTGCCCAATTAATGATGACATGCACAATGGACCGCTAGCTACGTATATGTTACCCTTATGGGAAACACTTAGCTACATCAACAAAAAAGCCGAGGGAGATGCAAGGTTTAATGCGACCACTGAAATGGGGGATGAAGCAAGATCACATGCCTTCCCACTAACTTCAGAGCTGAAAGCCTTAATACGCTCTTTCTGATGTGACGTACATATAATTTTTTTCATATATTATTGATACATATTAATTATTTGGAAAAAAGAATGGTATCTTACATGAACAACAGGGAAAATGTTTTATCACTGTATTTCCATGATAGATTTTCTTGTGCATCCCGGTAAAAACTGTAATAACCAATGACTCGTGATGGTTTCGAACATGTGGCAGTTAATAAGCATCATATACTAGAAGAAAATCCAAAAACATTATATGTGAGAAGAAGAAAAAACAATACTAATGATAATAAAGAATATTTTTGAATGCAATATTCATGAATACTAAAACGTGGCAATAGAAAATATGTATCATGGAAAATTATGTAGGAAAGTTGGTGATTTGTACAAAAGGTTCTTATAAATAAAGGTGATTTGTACAAACGGAGCAAAGGTTAATAGTTAATTGCGGCAAAATGCTCCGTGCATATGTGCGCGACACGTGGTGGTGAACACTACTAAGTGGTTGCGTATGTTACTTGTGGCTACGTCCTACGCGTATGTGTGTGTCGTGAGATGGAGTCCTGCAATGAAAGCCAAAGTGTTTCTGTGATTGTATCGACACATCGTGTATTTGCAGCGTCCTTAAAACCTAGCTTTCGTGGCGTCGTGCCAGTGCGCCCATCCTACGTGCCCCTTTGGGCAATTCGAAAGCAGGACACCACCAACTTACGCACGTCCATCTCTTGTGCGTCCCTCCATCTCGTGTGATGACATGGTCCGGTCTAGCGCCCGCTTTATTTAGTTTTGCGTGTGTAGGTCACCGGATCCGTCGATGAGAGAGAAAAGGTGGCGGCGGGTCATCTCGTTGTTTCACGTGACTCGCGGTGATCTATATAACGAGCTAGCTCAGAGGCTGTGTGCTCAAAGACATGGCCAATTTGCACATACCATTTAAGTACATGTGTTCAGGGACAAAAAGAACACCACCCCCGCCCTCCCACCCACAATCCACCATGTGCTTCCGTTTCTACAATGCACGCGACAAAGAGTGAAATGAATTACTCCCGGCCAGAAAAAGGTACTCCCGCCGCTCCATATCAATGGACAAAACTTTATGTAGATACATATGCATCTAGTCTAAATAATTAACTAGATACGTATGGATCTAGAAAAAATTGAGGCCATTAATATGAATCAGAGAGAGTACGGAAATAATTTTTCAACCGTTTGCAATTTCATTGACCGTGATTCGGAGGCCATTAATATGAATCAGAGAGAGTACGGAAATAATTTTTCAACCGTTTGCAATTTCATTGACCGTGATTCGGACTTCGATTCAATTATCCTTCACGGGTTTAATCTTGGTTTGAAATAAGCTACACAATGCGGTGACATATAATTTTGGGTTGACCGCAAATCAACGTAATTTTTTCCATGTGATCAACTGGATGCGTACTTAAGTGAAACATATGACGATTTCCTCCTAGATATCGATTACGCCTAGGAGGCACCCCCACACCCGGAACTTGGACGACTAGGAGCATGGATCAAGACGGAGCATGATACAGACGAGACAGACGCGTCACCAAGTCAAGATACCCCACCACCATATGACACCTATAACGACTGAGTCCCAAGGAATACCGCACGGCCAAGCCACCTCACCGTCCTACCACGCGGCGACGAGCTCAAGTCGCCGGCGCACCACCCACACGATGCGCCCAATGGCTATCCCAAGGACCAATCTAATGTCTTTATCCTAGACCTGTCTAGGTACACCCCGGAGGAAGTACGCAAAAGCCACAAGCATGTCGGTGAAGATGGCGGTGCAATCCGAGCCCTAGAGTAGAGGTTATGGTAGAAAAAAATGCCCCAGTGACACTGATGTAATAAGCTAGAACCTTCATCTGTAGGGGTTGCCTAATAGCTAAAGTAGAGTAGATGGAACCAACCAGCCCATCTAGTGGCATACCTTATAAATATGCTCCCATCAAACTCTATATAAAGGCCTCCCACCCCCAAGGTGGAGGGGCTAGATGCCTTGCCCCTCATTCCCCATCCCCCCAAGAGAGAGAAAGAGCGGAGAGATACCTCCCCCACTGTCGGCTGGCTACCTCCTACGGAGCTACGCACGGTACCATCATGTAGTGATCCCGTACACCTCTACATGTTGTAGTGTATAATTTATTGGCATACCACTTACAAAAGTCTTCTTTTGCAAATATTACACCCCTCAGAGTGGTACAACAAACCGTTGCGGGTCCAAACTCTTATTTATTGATAACAAACAAAGAGAAATACAAGCTTCTAGATCCTCCTCGGTCCAATGAGGATGCACAAATGAAAGCAAATTCAAAAGAACTATCTTGAAACACAATGGTACTACAAAGCTCAACACCATTGGAGCGTTGAGACTTTATTTAGTCTAGATCTAGGTTGCTCCACTCGACTATCCTATGCATCTGATACAAGTTCTCTATATCTATATCTTTGTCATCATTTTCAAACTCTGTGCCATAATATACACCTTCAATGCCTCCAAAGAGATAAGGTTCCTTGTAGTAAACTTCTCCCTCTTCAAAGTCCTCTAAAGAAATCTCGTTGGTCTTCTAGGTACCTAAGAAAGGGGTTTGAGAGGTACGGTTGAGTACGATTGTACTCAGCAAGTTCTACAGGTCTTATTATGATGTACTATCTACAACCATGGATAAGAATCCTGGTCTTATGTAGTTTTCGAAATCCAAGTTTTTAGAAAAGGTAAGTTATAGTTTAGAAAATAACTATGTTTGTCAGTCTCCACGGGTTGTCTAGATTTTCATGGAATCCCTTTCCCGCGGGGTTTGAAATCCTCTCCCGGGATAGGGAGTAACATGTGATAAATCCATGTTTTAATGTTTCTAGCATCCCTTATTGCCTATATCCAAGGGATATTGTTGATGAAGTTTGGCATATTAATTATAGTTACAATTTTTTTCTCAAAATAATGGTCGCATGCCCTTGCACCCTTCTGATTATAGAATAGTGATAAAAGGCACTCTAAAAGCATCTAATTGTGGAGTGGTCCGGGAAATAGGAAGTTGGTAACCCTTGCAGCACGTGGAGGACCTTCATTTGTCACAAGACAAAAAGAAAAATGGTTCATATGCAAGAAAGGGATATCTCGGCAAAATGCAAGCTTCGCTGGCTGGAGTTTAAAAAGGAGTCACGAAGAAAAGAAGGATATCGATGGGGAGTTGGTGAGATCTAGGAGGGGGAGGCTGGACGGTGGCGAAGGAGGAAGAGGATATGAACCCTAGATCAACCAAGGCCTAGTTGTAGACATAAAAAAATAACTCGAACTAGTGACCCGGTGGCTGATGATCAAGTGTAGAGAGGACCTGGAAAGATACCAAATTATGTCCCCTATCCCTTGTAATATTTCTTATGTTTATTTCAGTTTGTTTGATTGAAGGTCTTGTGATAAGATTTGGTGATTACCATGATTTTATGAATTGGGCTAGGTGCTTGTTTGATTCTATCCCATGTCCCTTATATTATTCTATGTTGTGTTGTGCTTGGTATCGATCGCTTGTGAAACTCTATTATGTCCCTTGTCTTAAGATTGTTTCTCATCCTGAGTTCAAGTGGGAACAACTTGTTTCATTTGTTTGGTTTTAAGTAACAAATGATCTGCCTTTTTGTATTTAGCTGTAGGAAAATTGCTTGATTAGTACTTCAATCCTTTAGGGGAGAACGATAATGAACCTATCCTTAAAGCTTCATCAATTTGGCGCCATTGCCGGGGATATAAAACTGTGCGTGAGTACTATAGTCAAGATTGTTTCTTGGAAACGCTTGAACCTATTTCTATGAAGTTTTGGTTTTTGGTAACTAACCTATTAATCAATTGTTGTTAGTGATTGTATGCAGGGAAAGTTATTGCAAGAACTTTTGGTTTATGAGCGAAGTTGATATCTCACATATAGCTAATTTTTATCCTAAGATTGAAAGGACCTTCAGGTTAAAGAGAAGAGTTGCTGAAAGGTTGAGAAAGCAGTTAGCAATGGGTGACCAGAGATCCTTGAGGGAATTGTGGATTCAATAGAATCAGAATTTGAATGTTGAGATGATTCCCCCTATGATTCAAACTAACAATTTTGAGTTAAAACCTGCTTTGATTTCTATGGCCCAGCACAAGTAGTTTGGGATGGTCCAGCACAAATAGTTTGGGGGCTCACCTATGGAAGATCCCCATGAACACATAAGGAACTTCTTGGAGTATTGCAATACATTGAATCATAATGGAGTGACACCTGAAGCTATCTGATTGCAGTCATCGCCCTTCTCCTTGAGAGATGGATCTAAGATGTGGCTTCATTCCCTGCTAGTGAATGTGAAGGACAGTTGGGAACATCTCTTGCAAGCCTTTTTTAAGAGGTACTTCCCACTAGCAAAAGCAGTTGAGATAAGGGACAAGATAACAATGTTTACCCAATATGAAGATGAGAGCTTGTGTGATGCATGGCAAAGATATCAAGGACTTCTTAGAGTATGCCCTAATCATGGACAAGAGAGCTGGTTGACTATGCAAACTTTTTATAAAGGTTTATCAGCACAAACAAGGGCATATGTTGATTCTGCAGTAGGAGGTGGGATAATGAACAAAAACTCTTGATGAAGCCTTTCATTTGATTGAAAGTATGGCCTCACATAACTTTTCCTAGACAAGTGAGAGAACAATACAACCAAAAAACCATGGGATGTATCATATCCGTTCTAGTCATGCTATAGCTTCTCAAGTGGAAGTGTTGAATAGGCAAATGGCCACATTGTTAGGATAGGGCACATATGGGCATAACCAATCTATTAAGCAAGTTAAATTCTGCAATACTATTACTTGTCAGATTTACCTATCACAATGTTCAATGTTGCGATATCTAGCAAAGCACATCAACTTAATCCTTTGACCGTGAGATCATGTATAATCACTATCTCTCGCGGATACATTGATCGCATCAACTGCCATGATCGTAACTGGGTGGTTAGAAAGGTGTGCATTGGGTATTCTAGAGGAACAGTTGAGGTGTATGTATCGAGATCGGGATTTGCCTATCCAAGTGATGGACAGATACTCTGGGCCTACTCGGTGAGATTATATCAATGAGCTTGCAAGCATGTGACTAGGTCACGAAGATGTAATATCATGGAAACGAGTACACGTGTTTATCGGTAACAAGATCGACTTATATATGGATACATGAGACTGGGTCTTGGACAAACCAAGTATTGTTATACAAAAGGAATAAGACTCGAGTTTAGAAGTTTCAAGCAAACAACAAAATTCGTGGAATATAGAGGGGCCATCATGTGTTTCCAGATACCGCTTTGGTCATTGATCGTAGATATGTCTCTATCATGAATATTCCCGAACCATATGGGTGTCACTCTTAAGGGTAAAGACGGTTTGGGTTGATCCAATACCGATAGATAAATAGGAAGAGAGAGAACTAAAAGTGTTCCGAAGAGATACCAATGTGTTCGGATACTGTTCAAAAGGAGTTTTGAATAAGGAGGACTTAAATAAAGTGTATTTAATATTTAATTGTGAATTAATATTAAATATAAATTATTTAAATAAAAGAGAAAAAAATGAAAAAACCCCCACATGGGCCCTCCCTAGGAGGGAGGAGGGCCAAGAGGGGAAGGCAGCAGCCCTTGGTAGGCTTGGGCATGCGGGTATGGGTGGGGGCTCCCACCGCTGCCGACCATCATGTGGGCTAGGAGTGTGCATGGGGTCCACTTCCCGCCGTCAGCCAACCCCCCTCCCAGCTCTTCAAAGTTTTGTCCCACCCCAGGACTTGGAGGGTGGGAGTGCCTAGATTTTTCCAATATATAGGGGTGCCAGTCCTCCTCAATTCTCATCCCACAATTGGCCTTTGCCATTATCTCTCTTCCTCCCTCTCTCCCTCCCAAGTGTGTTCCCAAGTTTGGAACATGATCTATGAGGCAGAGTTATTTCCACCCAGTGCACGCCATCGTGCCGCTAGAATCCGTCTGGGTCTTCTTCTTCCGCTGCCTTGCTGGATCGGGGCTCGGGAGACATCTTTACACTGTATGCGTGTAAAACTAGATGAGGCACTGTCGTTAGTGATGCTTGAAGCCTTCTAGACCTCGAGGTCTGCTATGCTTGGCTTTTTCATTAGCAATGTTTGTGCGGGAACATAATCTCGCATCCGGTCTTCAAAGGTATGAATACCGTATCCGGCTCATTACCGTACTTCTCCATAGATAGATCTTGGGTTTGTGCGTTCTCATAGTAGGATTTTTTTGTGTTCTGCCATGAAACCCCTTTAGTGGTATTAGAGCGATCTATGCGTAGATGTACTAGTACGAGTAGAACACACTTGTATTGTGTGGACATTGATTTTATAATTGCTACCCTCCCACGTGTACTTGCTAATATCGCGACAATGTTGGATGAAGCAGCTCAGACCAACCTTACGTGTATCCTTAAGGAGACCATTTCCACGACTAACATATGGCTTGTACCATATAAGTGGATGACGGGTGTTTGTCTCTCAGACATTAGTTGATATGACATTTACAAAGGACGACCCTGAAAAGGGATTAAAAGCGGCAACTAGTTAATCCATGTTGTGGTTGGATTCGTAGGTAAGAAAACATTCTTATGCAAAAGCCTAACCAACCAAGTAAAACTTGCAAAGATATAGTAGAAGCTTCTAACTTTGTTTTGCAGGAGGGCAAGTGATATGTGTGGTTTTAGGTAAATGTTTATGAGATAAACAGCCAAAGGCAAGGTGGCACCATGAACCTGGGGCAAATGCCGGCATTCTCGAGGGATATTAGACGCGACAAAACCACCACATATCACATATATATAACTGTTTACATTAGATGTTGATATTTGTGTGAATCTTGTTGTGCTAGTATTATACGTATGACGGTAGAATAATAAGATAATCCCTCATACTATAGTTCTAATATTCGTGTTCTTCCAGAAGTGTGTACCACCAAGAAAGTTCACAGTTATGAAGCATGCCATGATGATCAGGTGCTAGACATCTCTGTGTTCGCATATGGTAGGTGCAAGCCATGTATGCACTGCAATACATTTTGGTTAAAGTCGGCGAGCCTAGCATGTACATACATGGCATCGGAACACATATGACTGAGAGGTTAAGCCTGAATCACATATGATGTGATCGATATGTTGATATCTACCCTGGCAGCTGCATCAAAGGACGTGTAGATCGGGGATGATGCGGTGTAAAGGGATCATGTGGTCACCAAACGAATGTTGGGGAATGTTCGTTTAAGTGGGAATTTTGCTATTTTAGTTTGACTAAATAAGAACCCATATTATGAATATTAATATTGAGTACTTTCCAAATACTATTGTAGATGTCTCACCCTAGCTTCAACCTTTCCCCTTTCCTTGAGAAAGAAAAGCTCAAAACTGATGGGATGAACTTCACCGTCTGGTCCCGCAATCTGAAGATTCTCCTCGTTCCCCAGAAATTCTCATACATACTTGATGCTATGATAGGCAACCAGCCCGCTACCAACGCCTCTCAGGCTGATAAAAATGTTTATCAGAAGAAGGCCGATGATAACGGCTGTGTTTAGAGTGGCATGCTCTATGCCATGTAGGTTGGCCTATAGAAGCACCTTGAGAACAAGAGCGCCTTTGAGATCATCACCGATCTCAAATCCATCTTTGTGCCTCGGGCCAGGTCTAAGAGGTATGAGGTTTCGAACCTCTTTTTCTCTACCATGATGGAAGAGCACAATATCTTGTGCGAGCATGTGGTCAAAATGTTTGGCTATGTTCAATGCCTGAACGATCTTGATTGCAAAATCAATGACGAGCTGGCAGTTTATAGGGTGCTGTAGCCTCTACCCCTAGCTACAAGAGTTTTATGCTGAACTACAACATGTAGGATATGGATAAGACCCTGTCTGAGTTGTTCGCCATGATCAAGCGTGTTGGGGTGGAAATCAGGAAGGAGCACAATGTCTTGATGGTTAATAAAACTGTTGACTTTAAGAAATCCGCCAAGAAGGGCAAGGGCAAGAGGGGAAAACCCAAGAAATACGGCAAGTCTGTTGCCTCTTCCTCAAGGACACCCAAGGTCAAGCCCGACGCCACATGCTTGAGGAGATATGCCCTAGAGGCAAATAATAAATTGATTTTTATTGTCATATCTCAATTACTTCGTAATAGTTTCATACTGTGCTATAACTATATTAATACGAAACATTAATACACGTGTGGTATGTAAACAAATCAAGTCTCTAGTTACCTCTAGCGAACTAGTTCATTGGTCATAGGGATGATCTAGGGTTTCGAGATCATGGGCATTTATGCCAACTGACAATAAAGTCACATCATTAGTTGAATGATGTGATAGACAACCAACCCAACCAGTTGTATCTTAATTAGATCTAGTTACAAAGTTTACCATTAATGATAAAACTAAGGAAACCTCGCAACATGCCCTTAGACTGTGAGATAATGCAAATCACCATTCTGGAGGGAGCTTAGATGGTTATCAAGTATCACTCCATGACTGGGTGATCGAAAAGTTGCTACTCAGGTTTCCCAAAGAAGCGCGTAGAGGAGTACATATCAAGACCAGGATTTGCCCATCCATGTAATGGAAAGATACATTAGTGGCCATCTCAGTGACGTTGCATTAACGAAGCTTGCAAGCATGTGACTGGGTCACGGAATACAACGACATAGGAACAATAAAACAAGTTCATCGATAACGAGATCGAACGAAGGTATGGAGATACCGTAGATCAAATCTCGGGTGAACTAGTGTCAACACCCAGATTTTTAATCCTAGATGCCTGTTAAGCCATACCTCGCAATCCCAGGATTACCATTTTTGTGAGACATAACAGATTGGATATCATAGTACATCATCCATTACAAACCATACATAAGGTCTTACACCAATAAGGATCTCATGATCCAGTCTTAATACAACAACCAGCGGAATAAATAATAAGTGTAGCGGTGGGGTCCATCTTCAGGGGCACATGCAATGCTGACGAAGGCAGATAGTCCTAGTTATCATAGCCATCCTGCTGACCGTCATCTTGGTAGTCTCCTTCATAGTCTGGCCATAAGAATATCTAGGGACAAAGCCATGAGTACTCTTTAAGTACTCGCAAACTACCACTAACAAGTAGTGTAGTTCTAGTGTAAAGTGCTAACTCTAAGTTTACTTGTAAAGTTAAGTGTGAAACCCAAGCTGAGTTCAGGAACAAAGAAAGATAAAATAAAGTTCTAGAATCACTTAATTTGGGAAGCTAGTTTCATTGTCACAACCCTGTTGTGGTCAAGTCAATATTCATCATTCATTTCATAAGTCATTTTGAAAACCTCTGACAACGAAACAGTATGGCCACTCCAACTGTCCATAACCACGGACACGGCTATTCGAATAGTTTGACACTCTGCAGAGGTGGTACACTTTCACCACAAGATTCGGTACATCTGTCAGGGATAACCCTGAATCATCATACTTAGTATGCAGATAATCAAACATAACCTTTCCTTTACACACCCTAGTATAAGCACCTCTCCTATGAGCATGGCCTCCCAACCATGACCATCTATCATCTTGGGCACCGCATAGGTGGACAACATTGGAGGTAGCCTCAGCTCAAACCTCTCCCGCGAGGGAACTAATACTAATGCATATAAACTTTTGGCTAAGCCTTACCCAATTCAGGTATTGTGGTTGTACGGTAAAATTGGAATGGTATCGCATCCGAATCCAACCATCAGTTTTGTAAAAGGGTTAAGGCTCATGCCTCAACATTTTCATCATCATAAATCATTTGTGTTTCTCAACACATGTCAAAAACATCTCAATAACTCATCATTCCAAGGTTTTCACAATTCATTTTCACCAAGTATTCCCATCTAAAAGTGACTCAAGTTTTGATCTAGCTCTAATCTACTAAGTTAAGGTGTTCACTAAGGTGGGATGACATGATCAATCTCATGCCATAGAATGACATCTAAGTTTATCTAGATAGGTCAAGTTTTATACTTTTTATGCTACCTTCAAAACAAGTAAAGGACTTTAGTAAATTAAAGAAGTAAAAGCTTGAAAGTAAACTTGGAGTAGGTACTAGTCAAAGTTGTATAACCAAAGCATGCCTGATGCATCTTGCTTCTAGCTTGCTAACAATAGCTTGCATTGCTAATGATGGCTTGCCTTGTGCAGTGCAGTGGTTGAAGTTTTCTTCCTCTTCTTCTTGGTAGAACTCCTCCTCCTCATCGAAAACTTGGTCGGTACTACCGTCTATAAATACATACGGAGTACACAATCACCAATCAAAGCTTAACTAGTCTACTTAGCATACTAAAACACACATTTGAGGATCTAATCTCATCACACGCATCACAAGATTTTAGTAACTAGTTTTATTCCTTTTATTTAAGAAAAGTAATTTCTACTCATTGAAAATAACTAAGATTTAATATTCACCACTTAAAATATGGGATCATGTGGACACATGTCCTCACCACATATTCTAACATGTGGGAATGTGATTTAAAGGTTGGATCACATTTTAATAAGTTTAAGTTTAATAATTAGTGATTTAAAGTGACTAGAAATGCCTATATAGAATTATTTTGGTACTAGTCTAAAGTCACTGCATGTAAACCTTAATATTATTACATATTCAGATAGGTATGGTAAAACGTGATTTTTGAGAGTTGGAATCAATTCAAAAGCTAACATGGTTGATTTTATAAAAATGTTGCAAGGTGAAAATGCTTCTGTTTTGTTATTTTTACTAGGAGAGATATCTAACTCTAAATGAATTAAATCCAATTGTCTTGGATAGATCTTTTCTGAAGCTTTCCAACACAATTGTAATCACTCAATTTGGATTTGTAAATCTCTCTGAATTGATTTTCAAACTAAGGGACAGAACTAGGTTCAAACTAAATTAGAAAAACCTAAGTTTGAATTACTTGGCTAGCGCGGGAAAACTAGTGGGCCGGTCCAGTGGTGTTCCGTGGAGCAGAGAACAGCTGACTGGGGGGGGTCCACATGTCATTGGCTCTTTACACACGAAGCGGTACGAGGCGATGTGGGCCGTTAGATTAAAAGGAAGATCTACGACTGTGGCTTGTCGTCGACGACGGACAGGTCGCCTGCGAGGTGGAACCCTAGTGGCTCGGTGGGGGTCTGGGCGGCTTACCGGGGCTCCAGCGAGGTTCGGCGAGGCGGGTAAACGAACAAGTCGGGGACAGCGGTTCTCCTAGTACCGGCGGCGTCCCGAGAGGTGGCCTTGATCAATGACGCCCTTCTCCTTCCTCCGCGGCAGACGTCGGCGGAATTCCGGCGCTGTGGATGGTGGCTTGCTCTGGTGGGGCTCTAGGAGTGTTCTGAGAGGGTGGGGATGAGAGTGGTGTGAGGAGTTGGTGCTGGGGTGGCCTTCTTTTATAGGCGCGGTGAAGCGGCAGAGGAGTATGGGCGGTGCTCGCCAGTGACGACGGCATAGTGAGCTAGAGGTGTGGGCGGTGGGCTAGGACGATGGTCGGTGCCCTGGCGAGTGTCACGGCGGTGAGTGTGCAGTGGTTTGCGGTCGGGGAAGGTGAGTGGCGCGGCGCGCACGATGTCTCTGCCGACGGCGAGTTTCGCGGCGGCCGGCGACTACAGGGCATGGTCGGGGGAATGCCCATGTCCGTTAGCTTCCTAGGCTGGTGGTGATCGTGTAGGCGGGCGACTGGAGCGAGGCGGGGTTTGGTCGAGCGGGGACTGTGCGCGCTCTGTGGGCGGCACCGGCATGGCCGACAGTCTCCGGGCACGGCGGTTCCTGGCTGCTCCGGTCATTGTCCTCGGGCTGGGGCTGGTTGGGCGGTGGAGGTGGACCACAGGCGACCTCCTAGACATGGTGGACGACGCTGGCGGCGGCTGTGGCGTGCTGTCGCCGGTGGGGGTGCCCAAATGGTGCTTGGCCTTAATGGCCATGACCATTTCGTCGTGGCACAGTGGGTGTCCGGGCTAGAGAGGGGTAGGGGAGTGCACTGGGTGGCTGTGGTTGCAAAATGGGAGACCAATTTGGTCCAAACACTGCTCCAAATAGTGTTTTTGATTTTTGTTTGAATTCTGCCCACAAGGTGTTTGTAGAAATGGCCGCAAAAACTCAAGTTTTGAATTTTTGGATGATTTTTGGTGGAGTTGCTAGACACATGCTTAAGCCTCTGTGGTTTCTTGGGATTTGAAAATGGAGGTCAATTGAGTGGTTTTTGAATAAGTGTGATCTTGATACCTACACTAGATTCAATTTTCATTGCCATTTAAAATTAGTGTTTGAAAGTTTTTGGCAGATCACAAAGTGGGCCTTGGTACATTACTACATGTACTAGCAAGGGGTGCAAAGATCCACAATTGTTTCTGTTAAGAATTGAGTCCTAGGAATAGCCAAAGTAGGCATGTTGATTAAAATGGCACCAAATGACCATTTCTTTCTTTTATTCATTTTGATTTGTTTTTCTTTGGGATTTGTTTGGGAATGATCTAGATGATGTTTATTTCACCTAAGAATCATTTTACAAGCAATGGATCCCTTAATCATGGCAATTCAAATCAACTCCTAATTTAAATGCACACACATATGAATGCTTTAATAATTTTAATTGGAAAAGTTTTTGTTAACCCTAATTTTTATGATTTGGATCTTAATAACCTTGGATTGAAGTTTTGGGATGTTACAAACCTTCCCCCTTAAACAAAATCTCGTCCCGAGATTTACGAAAGAAAACTAGGAACTAAAGAGATCTGGGAACTCTGTCCTAATGTAATCTTCTCGCTCCCAAGTGGCTTCCTCTTCGGTATGGTTGCTCCATTGAATCTTGAGAAATTTGATACTCCTAGTCCTGGTGGTTCTGTAAGCTTCTTCCATGATACGTATGGGCACTTCACGATATGTCAGGTCCTTGTTGATTTCCACAGCTCTGTGATCGATGTTCTTGAAAACTTCAATCTTCTCTAGCATTTCTAGGCATTTGTGAAGTAACGAGATATGGAACACATTGTGGATGGCTGACATCTCTTCTAGAATTTCCAGTTGATACGATACTTCTCCTCGACGGTTCAGAATCTTGAAAGGCCCGATATATGTGGGGGCTAACTTTCCTTTCAGACTAAAACGTTGCGTTCCCTTCAATGGTGAAACTTTGAGATATACAAAATCTCTGACATTGAAAGTCAGGTCTCTCCTTCTCTTGTCAGCATAACTCTTCTGTCTAGACTGGGCGGCCTTGAGGTGCTCACGGACTTTGTGAACCTTCTCTTCTGCTTCTCGGAGAATGTCGGGTCCAAAGATCTGACTCTCTCCTACTTGCGACCAATTCAACGGGGTGCGACACTTTCTTCCGTATAGGAATTCAAATGGTGCCATTTGCAAGCTAGCTTGATAACTATTGTTATATGAGAATTCTGCGAAAGGCAGGCAGTCTTCCCATTTGGATCCGTATTCCAACACACAAGCTCTTAACTGTCCTCTAGGATTTGGTTGACTCTCTCAGTTTGTCCATCAGTTTGCGGGTGATAAGCGGTGCTGAAATTCAACTTGGTTCCCAATTCTTCCTGGACTCTCTGCCAAAATCTCGAGGTAAACTAGGTTCCTCGATATGATACTATGGTCTTGGGGGTTCCATGCAGACTAACAATCCTAACAATATATAGCTCTGCTAGCTTCGAACTCTTGTAGGTTGTCTTCACAAGTATGAAGTGAGCTACCTTGGACAGTCTATGAACAATGACCCAGATTGAGTCATTTGCCCTACTAGAAGTAGATAAACCGGTGATAAAGTCCATTCTGACGGAATCCCATTTCCATTCCAGAATCTATAATGGTTGCAACAGTCCTGCGGGTCTCTGATGCTCTACTTGGACAGATGTCACACTTGGCGATGTAGCTTACAATTTCTCTCTTCATCTTGTGCCACCAAAATTGCTCTTTCAAATCTTGATACATCTTCGTCCCTCCGGGGTGGATAGAATAAAGAGTATCATGAGCTTCCTGCATGATAACTTGCTTCAGCTCCGAATCTACTAGCACACAGATATGTCCTTTGTACCACAGAACTCCTTCTTCATCTTCGGTGAATCCAGGTACCTTTCCTGTACCAATACGACGTTTGATTCCGTCGATACTTTCATTTCCCTTCTGGGCTTCCTTGATTTGGCTGATTAAGGTGGGTTGAAGTGCAATGCTAGCTGAGAATCCTTTGCTAACTATGTCAGTTCTAAAATACTCCAACTCCTCATACAAACTTGGTTGCTTCTCTTTGATCATAGTGTTTAGCCTACACGGCAATCTGCTAAGAGCATCCGCTACCACATTGGCCTTGCCTGGGTGATAGTGAATGTCAAGGTCATAATCCTTGATTAACTCTATCCATCTCCTTTGCCTCATATTTAGCTCCTTCTGAGTGAAAATATACTTCAAGCTTTTGTGATCTGAGTAAATTTCACAGCGATTACCCATCAGATAGTGACGCCATGTCTTCAATGAAAAAACTACGGCTGCTAACTCAAGATCATGGGTCTGATAGTTCTGCTCATGCTGCTTCAGTTGTCGAGACAAATAGGCGATGACTTTGCCTTCTTGCATTAATACACATCCAAGACCAATCTTGGATGCATCATAGTACACATCAAACGGCTTCTTGATATCTGGCATGATCAATATTGGGGTTAATATCAATCTCTTCTTCAGTTCTTGGAAACTGGCTTCGCATTTGTCGGTCCATTCAAACTTCTTGTCCTTCTTCAACAATTGGGTCATGGGTCTGGCGATGCTCGAGAATCCTTCTACGAACTTGTGGTAATATCCCGCTAATCCGAGAAATGCACGGACTTGGGTTTGAGTGATTGGGGCTTCCCATTCTTCGACATCTTTGATTTTGGCGGGATCAATAGAGACTCCTCCGGCAGACACAATATGTCCTAGGAATCCTACTTCTTTCAGCCAGAACTCACATTTGCTGAACTTGGCATACAGCCGATGCTCTCTCAGGGTTTCTAGGATGATTCTCAGATGTTGCTCATGCTCTTCTTCTGACTTGGAGTAGATAAGGATATCATCGATAAACACAACGACAAACTTATCCAAGAAATTCATAAAGATCTTATTCATGAGATTCATGAAATAAGCAGGGGCATTGGTTAATCCAAAAGACATGACCGTATACTCGTACAATCCGTAGCGAGTAGTAAAGGCGGTCTTCGGAATATCCGTTGCACGAATCTTAAGTTGGTGATAACCAGTCCTAAGATCAATCTTTGAGAATACCTGGGCTCTAGTCAACTGATCAAATAGATCCTCTATCTTCGGCAAAGGGTACTTGTTCTTGATTGTGACATCATTCAGCTTTCTGTAATCTGTGCACAGACGGTTGCCTCCATCTTTCTTGTCGACGAATAACACTGGTGATCTCCATGGTGAAGCGCTTGGTTGAATCAAGCCTGTTGCTAACATAGCATCCAACTGCTTCTTCAATTCCACTAACTCTGAGGGGTTCATGCTATAGGGTCTCTAGGCTATGGGTCCAGTTCCGGGGATTAGTTCGATAATGAACTCAATATCCCTATCTGGGGGCATACCTGGCAATTCATCTAGGAATACGTCGGGGTATTCATAGACTACTCTGACTTGGTCTATGGTGGGTAAGGCTAGACTCTTGTTGCACTTGAATTGACGAGGTAAGGTTTAATATATATGCTCTACTGTGACTCCAGAGCTACTGGTCGTGGTGATGGCTTTCTTAGCACAGTATATCAGTCCTTGATGCCTTGACATCCAGTCCATACCTAGTACTACTTCCAATCCTTTGGTTCCGAGTACAATTAGGTTGGCATAAAAATCTATCCCATGTATTATGATAGGCACAACTTTGCAAATTTTTCTAGCTTTTGTAGTTGAGCCAGGGATTTGAACTATCATGACATGCGTCAAGTTGGTTGGGTGAATCTTACTAGTGCATGCAAATTCTTCGGTGACAAATGAATGCTCCTGAATCAAACAATACTCTTACTAAAACTGAGTTGACAGAAAACATACCCAACACCACATCTGGCGCTTCCTGGGCTTCTTCGGCGTTCATGTGGAAGAGACGAACGTTGCGGTTGTGAGGGTTCCCTGGGGCAAATCTTCTCCCTGGTTGAACACGACATTGCTATTGAGCTGGGGCATTCACATTGGCAGTGGCGGCAATCTTCTTGGGACACTCATTGGAATAGTGACCCTTCACTCCACACTCGAAACAAGTGATCTGGGACTTGTCTTTTGCTACGACAAGGATAACATTGCTGCCAGTTCTGGGTGCAGTGTTGTTGTTGTTGTTGCTCTTGGGAGGGGCATGATTGAAATTGTTGGTGCTGCCAGAGTTGTTGTTGTTTCCTCCGGACTTCACATTGCCTCCGCTACGGTTGGGGTAGCTTGGGCGAGACATTGGGGGTCGGTTGTTGGGTGCATATCCTGGTGAGGGGTTCGGATGGTACTTCTGGTGACTATTGGATCCAGATTGCTGCATCATACGATGTTTGTGGTTGTCGTTTGCCTGGTTAATCTTTCCTTCCATCTGAATGGCAGAGTCGACTAGTTCTTCGAGATCCTCGAAGCGGACGTTGACGAGGACAGTCTGCATCTAATCATGCAGTCTGTTCAGGAATCTCTCCTTCTTCTTGGCCTCCGTGTTGATCTCATCAGGGGCGTACCTTGCAAGCGACATGAATCTGTCACTGTACTCCACCACAGTCATTCTACCTTGCTTCAACTCTCCGAACTCATCCCTCATTCGGGTGACTAGACCCTGCAGCACGTGGGTGCGGCTGAACTTGAGTTTGAAGGCTTCCCATGTCATAACTTGACCATGGTTCATCAGGCGGATTCTGTTCCACCAAGCTCTTGCGTCTCCTCCCAAGTAGTGGGTGGCAAAGAGAACTTTCTCGTTGTCATCAACTCTGGCTACCTCCAAGTTGTTCTCCATTGTCTGCAACCAGCAATCAACATCTAAGGGGTTCTCTGAGGTGCTAAAGATTGGGGGATTAGTATTCTAGAAGTTCTTCAGATTGGATCCTTGATCCTGATTTCCATGCCCTTGGTTGTTGAGAGCCATCTGGGCGATCTATTGCAGTGTTGCTAGATTAGCTTGGCACTCTGCCCTGCTTGCTTCTCTTTCTGTGATGAGATTCTGCAAGATCTGCAGCATTGGGTCTTGCGACGAGCTGCTCCCTCCTTGGTTTCCACGAGTCATCTGAAGATTGAGGTAGATCAAGGGGGTAAGAGGGAAAGTTCTAAGGTTCATGGTTTTGGTTTCAAGGCTAAAACTTTGAGTTTGACTCA
Source organism: Avena eriantha (assembly GCA_910589775.1). NCBI lineage: Eukaryota > Viridiplantae > Streptophyta > Magnoliopsida > Poales > Poaceae > Avena > Avena eriantha. The sequence goes on along the minus strand of OU342744.1, from coordinate 284,487,681 downwards.
GGTTTTTGCAACTAACTTCATTTCATTCATGCAAACAGGCACACGATACAACACACACACACCACAACAAGGAAAACAGATGGTTTTAAGAACCATTCTTTAAGCTACGATACAGTGGGACCGATACATCTCATGCTACGACAGTGCTCTAGTGCATCTACTCATCGTCGATGAAGTCGGAGTCCTCATCTTCAATGTAGAAGTCCACGGCATCCTCCTCCAGAAAGTCATCATCATTGCTGAGGTAAGAATCCATGTCTCCCTGGATGTCTTCACCCTCCTCTTCTTCCTCCTTTGCTGCAAGCTGAGCTTCTTGCTCCTTGACGGTCTTCTCGAGGTCGGCCACCTTCTTGCGAAGACGGGCGATGATACGATCCTTCTTCTCGCACTAGCAGCGAAGAGACTGACGGTCCTTGAAAAGCAGTGAGAACGTCTGGGCCTTCTGGTCGGCGATGGCACGGTTGTGGTTGGCGAACTCCCTAGCATTGTCCAACTCCTTCTGACGATCGTAGAATAGGAAGTCAAGGTTCTCCACTTGGCGCTTCAGTTCTGGATGACTTGGCATTTCCATCGGCATTCCCATGAAGTCACATCTTGCATAGTGAGCAAAACGGGTTCCTTGGATCTGGTTGACACTGAGGGCACATAGACGTGCGAGAGCTTCATGCATTGCCCTGGCTAAACCATCTAGCCAGTTGTTCTCTCTCACGGAGAACTGGATTCTCCTGGACGTTTGGGCTTCGATGCTTCCTCGAAGATCAGCGGTGCCAAGCCATTGCAAATCTCCTCCTGGGGGTCCTGGAAGTTGAGCTCCAAGAAACTCTGGATGCGGGCATCCCAATAACTTAGATAGTGAATCCAAATCCCTCTCGAAGATCAGCTGACCTCCGTTTCCCAACTGGTAGAACTTGGTGAACTGAGACTCCATCTACAAGAATTAAGGATGAGGAAGTTAGTGAAGTGATCAAGTGGGTCATATTTTAGGTAGTAATGTAAGATTTTGAGGAACATGAATTTTTGAGAAAGAATAAACTCCCAAGAGTAAGAGAGGAAATAGTTTTTCATAAATAGTCACTTTGGTTTTTGAAACTAAGTTTTTGGTTTAGATGTCCATTCTAACAAGGGTCTCCTATGGTCAGGATGGCTCTGATACCAACTTGTCAACACCTGGATTTTTAATCCCAGATGCCTGTTATGCCATACCTCGCAATCCCAGGATTACCATTTTTGCAAGACATAACAGATTGGATAACACAGTACATCATCCATTACAAACCATACATAAGGTCTTACACCAATAAGGATCTCATGATCCAGTCTTAATACAACAAGCAGCGGAATAAATAATAAGCATAGCGGTGGGGTCCATCTTCAGGGGCACATGCAATGCTGACGAAGGCAGATAGTCCTAGTTATCATAGCCGTCCTGCTGATCGTCATCTTGGTAGTCTCCTTCACAGTCTGGCCATAAGAATAGCCAGGGACAAAGCCATGAGTACTCTTTAATTACTCGCAAACTACCACTAACAAGTAGTATAGTTCTAGTGTAAAGTTCTAACTCTAAGTTTACTTGTAAAGTTAAGTGTGAAACCTAAGCTGATTTCAGAAACAAAGAAATATAAAAGAAAGTTCTAGAATCACTTAAGTTGGGAAGCTAGTGTCATTGTCACAACCCTGTTGTGGTCAAGTCAAGATTCATCATTCATTTCATAAGTCATTTTGAAAACATCTGACAACGAAACAGTATGGCCACTCCAACTGTCCATAACCGCGGACGCGGCTATTCGAATAGTTTGACACTCTGCAGAGGTGGTACACTTTCACCACAAGATTCGATACATCTGTCAGGGATAACCCTAAATCATCATACTTAGTATGTAGATAATCAAACATAACCTTTCCTTTACACACCCTAGTATAAGAACCTCTCCTATGAGCATGGCCTCCCAACCATGACCATCTGTCATCTTGGGCACTGCATAGGTGGACAACATTGGGAGGTAGCCTCGGCTCAAACCTCTCCTGCGAGGGAACTAATACTAATGCATATAAACTTCTGGCTAAGCCTTACCCAATTCAGGTATTGTGGTTGTACGGTAAAATTGGAATGGTATCGCATCCGAATCCAACCATCAGTTTTGTAAAAGGGTTAAGGCTCATGCCTCAACATTTTCATCATCATAAACCATTTGTGTTTCTCAACACATGTCAAAAACATCTCAATAGAATGACTCATCATTCCAAGGTTTTCACAATTCATTTTCACCAAGTATTCCCATCTAAAAGTGACTCAAGTTTTGATCTAGCTCTAATCTACTAAGTTAAGAGTGTTCACTAAGGTGGGATGATAGGATCAATCCCATGCCATAGAATGACATCTAAGGTTATCTAGATAGGTCAAGTTTTATACTTTTTGTGCTACCTTCAAAACAAGTAAAGGACTTTGGTAAAGTAAAGAAGTAAAAGCTTGAAAGTAAACTTGGAGTAGGTACTAGTCAAAGTTGTATAACCAAAGCATGCCTGATGCATCTTGCTTAAGTCATCTAAATATTCTAGCTTTCTAACAATAGCTTGCATTGCTAATGATGGCTTGCCTTGTGCACTGCAGTGGTTGAAGTTTTCTTCCTCTTCTTCTTGGTAGAACTCCTCCTCCTCGAAAGCTTGGTCGGTACTACCGTCTATAAATACATACGGAGTACACAATCACTAATCAAAGCTTAACTAGTCTACTTAGCATACTAAAGCACACATTTGAGGATCTAATCTCATCACAAGCATCACAAGATTTTAGTAACTAGTTTTATTCCTTTTATTAAAAAAAGTAATTTCTACTCAATGAAAATAACTAAGATTTAATATTCACCACTGAAAATATGGGATCATGTGGACACATGTCCTCACCACATATTCTAACATGTGGGAATGTTATTTAAAGGCTGGATCACATTTTAATTAGTGATTTAAAGTGACTAGAAATGCCTATATAGCATTATTTTGGTACTAGTCCAAAGTCACTGCATGTAAACCTTAATATTATTATATATTCATACAGGTATGGTAAAATGTGATTTTTGAGAGTTGGAATTAATTCAAAAGCTAACATGGTTGAGTTTATAAAAATGTTGCAAGGTGCAAATGCTTGTGTTTTGTTATTTTTACTAGGAGAGATCTCTAACTCTATATGAATTAAATCCAATGGGCTTGGATAGATCTTTTCAGAAGCTTTCCAAGACAATTGGAATCACACAATTTGTATTTGTAAATCTCTCCGAATTGATATTTAAACTAAGGGACAAAACTAGGTTCAAACTAAATTAGAAAAACCTAAGTTTGAATTACTGGGCTAGCACGGGAAAACTAGTGGGCCGGCCTAGTGCCGTTCCGCGGTGCAGAGAACAGCTAACAGGGGGGTCCACATGTCATTGGCTCTTTACACGCAAAGCGATACGGGGCGATGTGGGTCGTTAGATTAAAAGGAAGATCTACGACTATGGCTTGTCGTCGATGACGGACAGGTCGCTGGCGAGGTGGAACCCTAGCGGCTCGGTGGGGGTCTGGGGTGGCTTACCGGGGCTTTGGCGAGGGCCGGCGAGGCGGGCAAACGAACAAGTCGAGGACGGCAGTTCTCCTGGTACCGGCGGCATTCCGAGAGGTGGCCTTGATCAACGGCGCCCTTCTCCTTCCTCCGCGGTAGACTCCGACAGAATTCCGGCACTGCGGACGGTGGCTTGCTCCGGTGGGGCTCTATGAGTGTTCTGAGAGGGTGGCGATGAGAGTGGTGTGAGGAGTTGGTGCTGGGGTGGCCTCCTTTTATAGGCGCGGCAAAGCGACAGAGGAGTATGGGCGGTGCTCGCCGGTGACGATGGCACATCGAGCTAGAGGTGTCGGCGGTGCCCTGGCGAGTGTCACGGCAGTGAGTGTGCAGTGCTTTGCGGTTGGGGTAGGTGAGTGGCGCGGCGTGCACGATGTCTCTGCCGGCGGCGAGTTTCACGGTGGCCGGTGACTACGAGGCATGGTCGGGGGAATGCCCATGTCCGTTAGCTTCCTAGGCCGATGGTGATCGTGTAGGCGGGCGGCTGGAGCGAGGCGGGGTCTGGTCGAGCGGGGACCGTGCACGCTCTGCGGGTGGCGTCGGCATGGCCGACAGTCTCTGGGCACGGCGGTTCCTGGCTGCTCCGGTCGCTGTCCTCGGGCTAGGGCTGGTTGGGCGGTGGAGGTGGACCACAGGCGACCTCCTGGACATGGTGGACAACACTAGCAACGGCTATGGCGTGCTGTCGCCGGTGGGGGTGCCCAAATGGTGCTCGGCCTTAATAGCCATGACCATTTGGTCATGGCACACTGGGTGGCCGGGCTAGAGAGGGGTAGGGGAGTGCACTGGGTGGCTGTGGTTGCAAAATGGGAGACCAATTTGGTCCAAACACTGCTCCAAATAGTGTTTTTGATTTTTGTTTGAATTCTGCCCACTAGGTGTTTGTAGAAATGGCCGCAAAAACTCAAGTTTTGAATTTTTGGATGATTTTTGGTGGTGTTGCTAGAAACATGCTTAAGCCTCTGTGGTTGCTTGGGATTTGAAAATGGAGGACATTTGAGTGGTTTTTGAATAAGTGTGATCTTGATACCTACACTAGATTCAATTTTCAATTGCCATTTAAAATTAGTGTTTGAAAGTTTTTGGCAGATCACAAAGTGGGCCTTGGTACATTACTACATGTACTAGCAAGGGGTGCAAAGATCCACAATGGTTTCTGTTAAGAATTGAGTCCTAGGAATAGCCAAAGTAGGCATGTTGATTAAAATCGCACAAATGACCATTTCTTTCTTTTATTCATTTTGATTTGTTTTTCTTTCGGATTTGTTTGGGAATGATCTAGGTGATGTTTATTTCACATAAGAATCATTTTACAAGCAATGGATCCCTTAATCATGGCAATTCAAACCAACTCCTAATTTAAATGCACACACATATGAATGCTTTAATAATTTTAATTGGAAAAGTTTTTGTTAACCCTAATTTTGATGATTTGGATCTTAATAACCTTGGATTGAAGTTTTGGGATGTTACAACTAGGTATCAAGTGGCAAAGGGAATGGGAAACGACTGTTTACGGTTCAAACGACATTATCATCGTGGACTGCACAGGGGTCATTATGGGCATCCCGGTCCCGCTATTGATCATTGATGGAGATCATGTCTGTGCCATTCCCAAGCCATGGGGAAATACACTTAAGGGTACGATGAGCTAGAGATCCTATGTAAGTTGGAATCACCATATGAAAGAGAAAAGGAAACCGCAAAAGTTCCATGTGAGAACCAGAATTGTTCTAGGAAAGTTCCGAAGTCGTTCGGAGGAAATCAAAAGGGAACCGAAAGGTGTTTCGAGTCAAATCGGATTTTGTAATATGTATTTACATTTAGTTAATGTAATTAATATTATATATAAAATTAAAATCTAATTTGAAGGGGTATTGCACTAATGGTCCAAACTTCCTAGGAAAAAGGGCCCATGAGGGAAAACCGATGCAGGGAAGGGCCAAGGGCCAAGGCCCAGGCACCTCAAGGGGGCCCACCCGGCTAGCCTAGGGCTGTGAACGGGGTGGGGCCCACCCCTGGCCGGCTGGCCCATGAGGCCCATGCGCCTCCCCCTCACTCCCTTGTTTAGTCCCACATGGGAAACCCAAAGGGAAGGCACACCCCCTCCCCCTATATAAAGGGGTGCCCATGGGTGGGAATAGACACACCAACATTTGGAGAAGTCCTTTGGTTGACTTTCTCCTTCCCTCTCTCTCCCGTCTCCATTCGTTGGCATGGTCCCAAGTAAGGATTGTCCAAGCAAGAGACACCGCACTTGCAGCACGCCGTTGCGCTGCAGGGATTCCAAGCCGGAGATCTACTTCCGCACTCCCGGCAGGGATCAAGGAGTCAGAGGTCGTCGTCATACACCGTATGTGTACGAAACCACGAGGGGCCTCACTTGAGGCACCTTGGATGTCGTGAGCCGGAGCTGCTACACGATAAAGAAGGAGCAAGGGGTGACCTGCGAGGAGCATCGCAACCTTGAGGTCGGCTACGGGTTCGACTACTTCAACCACGTTCCCCTCAGAACGTTAACCGCGTATGGTCTACAAGGGTATGTATTCTATACGCTTCGGCCGTTACCGTATTACTCATAGATAGATCTTAGGCAGTTTAGGAGGTTCCAACATAGGATTTTTTTATTTCTGTTGTTAACCCTTCAGTGGTATCAGAGTCGATCTATGCGTAGGAGTGCTGCACGGCTAGTACGCACAAGTTTTGTGCGGGCATTGATCCCTTAGTTGTTATCCTCTAACGTGTACTTGTTTATATCGTGGCATTGTTTGATGAAGCATCCTGGACCGACCTTCCGCGTATTCGTACGCGAGACTAGTTCCACGCTCAACATATGGCTAGTTCCTTATAAGTGGCTAGTGGGTGTTTGTCTCTCATTCAATAGTTGATATAGCATTTACAATGGAGGGCCCCGAAAGGGGTGTAGTAGAGACAACTGTTGGATCCATGTTGTGGTTGGAAAGTTCGTAGTTTAGAAATGATTCTATTGCGAAAGCTCTAACAACCACGTAAAACTTGCAAAATATAAAGTAGAGGCGTCTAACTTTATTTTGTAGGAGGGCTTGTGCTATGATATGGTATTGGTCGTTATGAAGGAAAAGTAGTTTACTTTTATGTTACTAAGTTAAGTAGTAATAGCCATCGTTCCGATGGACGACCGGGTGGTGGCGTCATGGTCTTGGCGTCAAACCAGGGGCAAGATGGAGATCATGTTGGAGCGCTCGATGGAGATCAAGGCGCAAGGAGAAGGGCCATATCATATCACAAATTTACATGTGAAGTTGATACCAGTTTTATATCTTATTATGTGCTAGTATTAGATACTCAACGGTAGCAAATAATATATTCCCTATTTAATTCCAATGACCGTGTTCCCCTTGTGTGTGCACCACCAAGAAAGTTTGCCGTTATGAAGCCGGCCATGACGATCGGGGGCTAGACATATCTACATTCGCATACAGTGGGTGTAAGCCATGTTGCATAGCAAATACACACAAGTTAGATTTGGCGAGCCTAGCATGTGTAGACATGGCCTCGAAACACAAGAGACCGAAAGGTCGAGCATGAGTCACATGGTTGATGTGATTGACATTAGGGAATGTCTACCTTTGATGCTGCACTGATGGCCGTGATGATCGGGGGAGGTGCAGAGGATTGGGATCATGTGATCACTAAAATCGTCCTTGGGATGACAATTTTAGTGGGAGCTCAATTAGGATTGAACTCATATTATGAACTTAGTCTAGATGTCTATTTGCAAATATCTTAGTATATCACGACCTATCCCATTGAGGTCCTTTGCGAGCATGGGAAATATATTGCTTGATATGGAACTTAGCAAAAGGTTCCAACTTCATAGATTAATACGCACGCCTGAGGGATATCCACATAAAAGGTGATCTTCTATTCTTGATACAATGACCATTAGGAGATAATCTGATGACTCTGAAATGTTTGTGTGTTCTCCATAATCATCCAATAAGCCATTCTCCATTCGATGGAGAGTTGGATTACAATCTTGTATTCTACAAGATCAGGCACATAAAGTATGAGCCGTTGGGTGAGTTTTCTTCCATGATGGATTAAAAAGGGAATATTTGGAGAAACACTTAGCAATCTTGCATTAGAGTTATGAACTCTCAGAAGGGCTTGATTGCAATGGAGGTCATGAATGAAAAAGGGTATATTTTAGATATACAAACTTATAAATGTAATTCTTGCAAAACTCGTTGCAGTTTAGTACTAGATAGTTGTCCCATTTTGTGAAAACAAGATGGTCTGCTTGAGAATTGCTGGGATTGAGGCAATGTGGCTTGATGATGTCAAGCAAAATAGTTGATGGACGACATCACCCCTTTCCTCAAAGGTTTATCATTTGGATTAGTGGACTTGGATATAATTTTGTAATCCTTGTTTGTGTGTCTTGCTTTTAGCAAGACAATTGTTCATATGAATAAGTTACAAGCTAGTTGTACTGTTCTTATGAATGATACCTTTATGGTCACATTACGATTATAAATGAGTTATTCTCATCACGAATGCTAAAAGATATCCAAAGTTTAATGATGACATGCCACTATAGTTTGAGTCATTTTGGTTATTGCATGTTTTTCATTATAAATGAAGATCGGGGTCTTAGATGCTTAATCTACAGACTTTGCAAAACCATGCCTCATTGGGCAGAATGACTAAAACTCCGCATTCTGGTAAAACGGTGATATGCGAAGAAATGTTGAACTTTATACATAATGATGTATCATATCTTCAACAAATAGTGGAAATCATTATGTTGAAATTTGTACATAATGATGTATCGTATCTTCAACAAATAGTGGAAATAATTATTTATACTTCATGTTGAAATTTATACATAGTGATGTATCGTATCTTCAACAAATAGTGGAAATCATTATTTCACACTTAATTGTGGACTTAAGTGAATAAGCGTATTTACTTAATGAAACATGAGTTTGAAACGATTTGAATTGTTCAAATGAGTTCACAACAAAGTGGGATATTGAAATTAACAAGAATACAAAGTCTTTTCGATTTGATCGACATGACTAAAATGTTTAAGTTAATTTTGGCATAAAGGGACATGTGAAAGAGGTTTCACAAATTATGATAATAGGGCAATTTCAAAGTGTATTGAAATGTCTAAATATCATAATCATTATGTATTAGATACATATGGTATAATATTATCTCTTATTAGGGTTATAGTTATCGTTTAGAGTTAGAAATCAGAATGAGCAAACACTCGGTTGAAATACAAAGGAACATCTAAAGATTCGTGGAAACAACACCATAAGAGTTATGGCATGTTCGAGTTTCTAGAGATTTCAATAAGCCGAAATCGTGGCGAATAAACAAGTCTTTGTAGCGTATTCTTAGGAAACTATGAATACATATTCCACATGGGGAAAACCTGCTGTTGTCCTTAGTTGATGTGTCTTGATGAAGATACAGGTGGAAGAAAGTAAAATATCAAAACAAGGTATTTGACCTTCCTCCGAATTGTTGAGTGGCGCAGCGGAATTTGTTTCGTGAAACCAAACTCTGAAAATAGAGGAGAAACTAATGATAATGATCATAAAGTTTAAGTGAATACATTTTACCAAAGAAAGTAGGATTCAACAATATATACTTTGCAAGTTCGTGTAAATATATTATTGATTCACTTGTCATGTTTATGAACAAGACATACCTACGAATTACAAAGAAGCGTGATGGACCTAAGTGCGAGAATTGACTAAGAGTCATAAAATCCTATATTAAGTTACATTTAAGATTGCAAAGTAATATGTTGCTGGATCTTATTAAGTAAAGAAGTTTACTTGACATTTCTGAATGACTTCAAAGTCATGAGATGGAAATGAAACTTAATGGAGACGTAAAAGCTCGATTTGTCACAAAGTATGGATAAATTCAAGGAGTTGACTACAATGTAGATATGCTTGAGTCTATTGGATTTACACCAGAAATATATGGATATTGGAATCTCGTAGCTGGAATTCTCAATTTAAGGATGATCAAAGAATTTTGGAATGTCCAAGATTATCGAGAGGACCTGCATTTGAGTGGGAGCTAATTAGCTTTCCCAAATCTTAATATGTAAGAGACATATTTTTAGTGGGAGCTAAGTAGCTTGGCCAAATCTTAATATGTAGTAGACATATTTTGAGTGGGAGCTAAGTGAAATCCCTAGATCTCAAATATGGATGCTATATTTGAGTGGGAGCGTGAAATCATTCTAGGATATGTGGACAACATATATGAATGATGTGATTGGTATTGATAACATTTAAGTTAGATAAATTGGGATGAAGTTGAAGTTATTAAACAGTGAGATCTATCGAGATAGATTGGTGAGTCTAATAAACATTAAATGCCGAATGCTTCTTGGACTTGATTCTGAATGTCCTAAGCAAGATTCTGAAGAAGTTCAGAATGGAACAAGGTAAGAAAGAAGTTCTTACTATATGAAGCATTGTCTTGGTATTACAACGATAGTTAAAAAAGGAAGAAAGAGATGTGCTGCATCTCCTATGCCTCAGTCATAGGCTCTTCCATATAACCATATTGTATACTCGACGTAATGTGACCCGAGGTTATGGTTAGAAGGACAAGCTCTTAACTATAAGAACATGTCTTGAATTGATTCTTTAGTTAATCACTGAACCAGAATTAAGTTCGTACTTAAATGGTAAGAAGCAAAGTAAGTGGCATAGTTGCATTTCATGCACTAGGATCTACATAGATATAGAAGTATAAAGGCTCCATCTGATGTGATATATATTGTTATGGCGGGGCTAGTTTGCTTTTAACGTAGAATGATGTGTCCTAGGGCACAGTGCCCATGAGAAAAGCCCTCGAGGTTGATCTAAAGTCACTATAGGCTCCTGGAATCCGGCCTCGTTCTGCTGCCATAACTGTCATATATACACAAAGGATTGCAAAGTGTGTTTCAAAGTTTAGATGACAACAGTGAAAATGACCGTCATTATAAACACTAGAAACAAAGTCTCACTTTGTCACCAAACGAATGCTTCAACCCATTATGAGATAATGGTATGAATGTCAAAGTTAGGAAAACATTAATGATTTGCAAAGACATAATGATCTGGTAAACCAGAACATGGACATGACGTTTTCCATAAGCATGCATGATCAATAAACTCATATGTGATATGGTTTATGATGAGTAAAATGCGAGCTAGATTATTTGTACTCTAGTGCAAGTGGGAGACTGAAGGAGATATGCCCTAGAGGCAAATTATAAATAGGTTTTTATTGTCATATCTCAATTAGTTCGTAACAGTTTCATACTATGATATAACTGTATTAATACGAAACATTAATAAACGTGTGGTATGTAAACAAACCAAGTCTCTAGTTACCTCTAGCGAACTAGTTCATTGGTCATGAGGATGATCTAGGGTTTCGAGATCATGGGCATTTATGCCAACTGACAATGAGGTCACATGATTAGTTGAATGATGTGATAGACAACCAACCCAACCAGTTGTATCTTAATGAGATCTAGTTACAAAGTTCACCATTCATGATAAAACTAAGGAAACCTTGCAACCTGTCCTTAGACTGTGAGATAATGCAAATCACCGTTCTGGAGGGAGCTTAGATGGTTATCAAGTATCACTCCATGACTAGGTGATCGAAAAGGTGCTACTCAGGTTTCCCAAAGGAGCACGTAGAGGAGTACATATCAAGACCAGGATTTTCCCATCCATGTAACGGAAAGATACATTAGTGGCCATCTCGGTGACGTTGCATTAACGAAACTTGCAAGCATGTGACTGGCTCACAGAATGCAACGACACGGGAACGAGAAAACAAGTTCATCGGTAATGAGATCGAACGAAGGTATGGAGATACCATAGATCAAATCTCGGGCGAACTTGGTATCAAGTGGCAAAGGGAATGGGAAACGACTGTTTACGGTTCAAACGACATTATCATCGTGGAATGCACATGGGTCATTATGGGCATCCCGGTCCCGCTATTGATCATTGACTGAGGTCATGTCTGTGCCATTCCCGAGACGTGGGGAAATAGACTTAAGGGTACGATGAGCTAGAGATCCTCTGTAAGTTGGAATCACCATATGAAAGAGAAAAGGAAACCAGAAAATTTCCGTGAGAGAACCGGAATTGTTCTAGGAAAGTTCTGAAGTCGCTCGGAGGAAATCGAAAGGGAACCAAAAGGTGTTTCGGGTCAAACCGGATTTTGTAATATGTATTTACATATTAATTAATGTAATTAATATTAAATATAAAATTAAAATCTAATTTGAAGGGGTATTCCACTAATGGGCCAAACTTCCTAGGGAAAAAGGGCCCATGAGGGAAAAGCGAAGGAGGGAAGGGCCAAGGCCTAGGCGCCTCAAGGGGGCCCACCCGACCAGCTTAGGGCTGTGTGCAGGGTGGGGCCCACCCCTGGCCGGCTGGCCCATGAGGCCCATGCGCCTCCCCCTCTCTTCCTTGTTTAGTCCCACATGGGAAACCCAAAGGGGAGGGCACACCCCCTACCCCTATATAAAGGGGTGCCCATGGGTGGGAATAGACACACCAACATTTGGAGAAGTCCTTTGGTTGACTTTCTCCTTCCGTCTCTCTCCCGTCTCCATTCGTTGGCATGGTCCCAAGTAAGGATTGTCCAAGCAAGAGACACCGCACTTGCAGCACGCCGTTGCGCTGCAGGGATTCCAAGCCGGAGATCTACTTCCGCACTCCCGGCAGGGATCAAGGAGTCAGAGGTCGTCGTCGTACACCGTATGTGTACGAAACCACGAGGGGCCTCACTTGAGGCACCTTGGATGTCGTGAGCCGGAGCTGCTACACGATAAAGAAGGAGCAAGGGGTGACCTGCGAGGAGCATCGCAACCTTGAGGTCGGCTACGGGTTTGACTACTTCAACCACATTCCCCTCGGAACGTTAACAGTGTACGGTCTACAAGGGTATGTATTCTATACACTCCGACCGTTACTCCATTACTACATAGATAGATCTTAGGCAGTTTAGGAGGTTCTAACGTAGGAATTTTTTTGTTTTCTACTACGGAACCCTTCAGTGCTTCTACTGCAAGGGTGAGGGTCACTAGAAGCGCAACTTCTCCAAGTATCTAGATGATAAGGCTCGCAAGATTGTTGCCAAAGAGAAAAGTATATAATATATACATGTTATTGATGTTTTCCTTAATGGTGCTAGGAGAAACACCTGGGTATTTGATATTGGTTGTGTTGCTCATATATGTAACTCTCAATAGGAGTTGCAGAATAAGCTGCTCCTAGTGAAGGACGAGGTGATGATGTGCATCGGCAATGGCAACAGAGTTGAAGTCCTTGTTGTCAGCACTCTCCCTCTATGTCTCCCTTGGGGATTAGTTTTAAATCTGAATAAGTGTTACTATGTATCGACTTTGAGCATGAATATTATCAGTGGGTCTTGCTTCTTGCAAGACCATTATTCATTTAAATCAGAGATAAACATTTGCTCTTATATGGATAATGTGTTTTATGATCATGCACAACAAAGTAAAGGTTTATTCTTATTGAATATTGATCGTGATGATATACACATCCATAGCATAGATGCTAAGTGATGCACGCATGGTGATGATAATTCCATGTATATGTGGCATTGTTGTCTGGGTCATATAGGTATAAAGTGCATGAAGAAGCTCCATTCTGCTGGACTTTTGGAGTCGTTAGATTTTGAATCCCTCGACATATGCGAACCATGCTTCATAGGTAAAATGACTAAGATGCCGTTGAACAGTATAGTGGAATGGGTGGTAGACCTATTGGGAGTCGTACATTCAGATGTATGTGGACCAATGAGCGTCTCCACGTGCAATGCTTATCATTACTTTATCACCTTCACTGACTATTTGAGTAGATACGGGTATATCTACTTAATGAAGCACAAGTCTGAAACCTTTGAAAAGTTCAAAGAATTTTTGAGTGAAGTTGAGACTCGACAAGAAAATCAAGCACCTTAGTACTGATCGAGAGGACGAGTATTTGAGTCACGAGTTTGGCACACATCTAAAGGCTTGTGGTATCGTACCACAACTTACACCAGCTGGAACACCACAACGTAAGGGTGTATCTGAGCAATGTAATTGTGAAAGGAATATAGAACTTGATGAGATTATCGACCCGGATCTTGAAATACCGAGTGTCGCTATGGAAACTATTTCGGAGCCATCCTCATTAATTGAAGTGGGAGGAAAAGATGATGATCACGAACCTCATGAGGAGTTACCTTTTGAACGTGCAGGTCGACAAGTAAATGTGCTACCCCTAATTGGTACAATTATCTTGTGAACATGGTCATGTTGGTTGAACATGATGAACTTGCAACCTACACGGACGCAATGGAAGGCCCTGAACCCGAGAAATGGCGAGAAGCCATGGAATCTGAAATGAAGTCCATGTATGACAACCAGGTATGGACCTTGGTAGATATTCTCGAAGGCCAAACGGCTATTGAGAATAAATGATTCTTCAAGAAAAAGATGGGCACTAACGAAAACATCACTGTCTACAAAGCTTGACTTATCACAAAAGGTTTTTGAGAAATTCAAGGAATTGACTACGAAGATACATTCTCTATCGTAGCGAAGCTGAAGTCTATTCGGATTATACTAGCAGTTGTTTCAATCGATTACGAAATATGGCAGATGGATGTGAAAACTGCTTCCTTAATGGCAACATTGAGGAAGAGTTGTAAATGATGCAATTGGAGTGTTTTGTCAATCTAGAGGATGCTAGTAAAGTATGCTAGATTTAAAGGTCCATTTATGGACTGAAGCAAGCATCCCAGAGCCAGAATCTTCGATTTGATGAAGTCATCAAGGTTTTGGATTTGTCCAAAATGAAGAAGAAGCCTGCATATATAAGAAAGTGAATAAGAAGTCAGTAGCAGTCCTGTTACTATATGTGGATGAAATGTTGTTAATAGGGAATGATGTGAATCTTCTGAAAAATAGTAAATTATCTATGAGGGACATGGTTGAAACTGCCTACATGCTAGGCATCAGGATCAATGGAGATAGATCAAAGCATCGACTAGCACTTGGTAAAAGCACTTACCTGGAAACGATTCTGATACGTTTCAGAATGTATTAGGCAAAGAAGGGTTCATTGCCAGTTGTGGAAGGTAATAACTTGAGTGTGTCTCAATGCCAAATAACAGATCATGATAGAGAAGCAATGAGAGACATTCCTTATGCCTCGGCCATTGGGTCCATAATGTATGCCATACTGAGCACTAGACCAAATGTAGCCTTGGCTCTTAGTTGACGAGCCATTTCCAAAGCAACCCTAGGCCAGTTCATTGGAATGCAGTTAAAAATATCCTCTAGTATCTAAGAAGAACTAAGGATATGCTTTTATTCTATGGAGGATGTGAAGAAGAGCTTTTCGTAATAGGTTATGTGGATGCAAGCTTCGACACTAATCCATATGACTCAAAGTCTCAAACAGGGTACATGTTCCTGGTGAATGGTGGCGCAATGACCTGGAGGAGTGGGAAACAAAGCTCGGTTGATCAATCTACAATGGAGTTGGGGTATATGGATGCCACAGAAGCAGCTAATGAAGTTGTTTGGATGAGGAAGTTCATCATAAACTTGGAGTGTTCCCAAGCAAGCAAGACCCTGTGTGCATCTACTGCGACAACATGGGGGCTTGCAGCATCCCAATTGTCTAACAATTGTAATGCTACTTGGTCTAGTAAGATATTGGCTACTTCCTATATATAATTGTTGCATCATAATTATATCATGCTCATGTCATCATGCCACCTTGCATTTGAGCATCATATAAAACCCCCTTTTCTTTGGTTCTTCTCTCATATGCATTATTAATTGTATTTGCCTCTTGATATTGTATTTGGTTATTGATATATTGTCAAATGCCCAAGTTGAGTTGGGGGCATATCTTTTATTCACCTCCATTATCTTTTCTTTTCACCACTTTATAATTCCACCATCCTATTAGTCTATGAGCTTGTTTGTCTTTCTTTTGATTTTATCTAGCTCATGGGAAATAGGGTGGATCTAGTTCTTTAAATCCTCTTGCTTGGCCTTGGTTCCACTTCTTGGGAATGCATTAGAATAATGCCATATCATTTCTTTTGTTCTCACAAAATTAATCATGGCATTTAGTAATTTTGCATGGGCCATGCAACCTCCACCACCACCTTTTATTCCATTGGCTTTCCCTTTGATTTAATGGATCTTATCTTTGTGGACCATCTCCTACCATTCCATCATTCCCATATTCTCATAAATATCATTATTAATTTAATCTCTTCATGCATGATCATTTGAGGCTTATTCTCTCTATCTCTTTCTCTCTCTTTTCCTTGGTTTCTTCTCCACCTTAGCTTATGCAAGATCAAGCCCCTTTTTCCTCTTGTTTTGGTCTCATAAACAAATTCAACACCTAAACCCTAATAAAAACCTAACCTAGCTATCTATCTATATTTTCCTCTAATCTAGTCCTACTCAAAACCCTAAACCTCCTCCCACCTATTTTCTTACCCTCCCTCTCTCTCTAACCTGCTGATGACCACCTGGCCACCCTCTCCCTGGCCCACACCCCAGCCACCCTACCCTAACACTAACCAAAACCCTAACCCGAGGCTACCCCACCTAAACCTAGCCGAGCTCACCCGAGCTACCCCTCCCCTCCCTCTTCTCTCTACTGCCGAGCTGGCCCCACCGCCACGTCGCCCCACCTGCAGCCCCTCTCCTCTGCCGCTACCCTACCCCAGGTCGAGCCCCAGCTCAACCACGTGCTCGAGGAGAAAGAAAAGGGCCGAGGCTACTTTTTCATCTACCCCGCTCCCACACGCCATCTCCTCCCTCTCCCTCGTTTTACCTTCGCCCACAGCTTCCCCTGCCTCTCCCAGATCCACCCCAAAGCCTGCCTCTCCTTCCCTTCGTCTTCATCGTCGCCAGGATCTGTCGCCGGTCGCCGCCAGCACCGCGTCGCCCCCTCGTTCTGGCCGGCGAGCGCGTCGTGGAGGTGGCCTGGAAGACCAAGGGGACCTCGCTGCTTCGCCCTGGACACGCCGACGCGAAGGAGGAGTCCCAGAACCGCCGGAACCAGCGTCGCCCGACGCGAAACCCTAATCATCCGGCCGCCAGCCTCGTCCACAATCCACTGCACCCCTTCCCGTTCAGACACCACCGATCTCTCCGTGGTATGCACCTCTTCCTCCCTAACATCCTCCGCTTCGCTGTCGCCGTCTAGCGCCGCCGCTCGTTTCGCCGAACGCCCTCGGTGCGCTAGAGGTCGCCGGTGTCTGCTAGTTTCCCGCGCCGCATCGAGCCTTAGCTAGGCCCCAACCACCCTCCTGTCAGCTCCCCTAGGCCACCGCAGTGGCTTCGCCTCCCTGCGTGAGCACCCCAGGTCGCGGGATCGAATCCGCGCCGCACGCGTGCTGTTGCCGCGAGTGCCGTCAGAGATCAGAGAAGATCCACAGTGCGCGTTGACACTTTGCACTTACCCCCCCACCTTTTTGACTCCTGTAACCCGCGCTCCTAGAGGCCCCACCTGTTAGCCGCAGTGGCAGTTTAACGAAAAGGTACCCGGGGAACCTTACCCTCAACCCGTGGTCCAGCCTGCCCCCACCTGTCAGTCTCTACCATCCCCACCACTGTCACGTGGGCTGTAGCCAGTTGGCCCTACCTCGAAGTCGCACGGGCTAGCCAGAGCGGCGGTGAGAAAAGAATTTGCGCGCGGATCTCGTCCAGTCAGCAGCTGGCCCACCCGTCAGCGGCTGTGGCTAGGTTTGCCTGAGTGACAAAAGTTTTCCTGTTAAGCTGTTTAAACAAAAAAAATCCAAATTTATTTAAAAATTCAAATTCAAATCAGATTTAAATAACTTCTCAAATATAAATCCAAATAATACAAATAATATATGTTTTGGAATCAGAAAAATGTGAGGAGTTCAAATATTCCATTCAAAATATCATTTGAACACTTTGAAGTTTCGAGATGATTAAAGTTACATTAAAATGCCCTTTTCCTTAATTAATTAATAACTTTATTTCTACAACTCCAAATTTGACAAATAATATGTCTAAATCGATCAGCGCGACGAGCCCGTTCTATTTATACAGTCCTTGTTCTGAATTGAAGCGTGCATCATGTCATTCTTACAAATATGAAATGTTTATGACAATAAAACTTGGTTAAACAAATAGTGAAATGCCTTATTTCTTGTATCCACACCTCACCTTTGCCATGCTACTTTAATGCCATGCAAATTTTGCATCATTCATCATGGCATGCTTGTTTGCTTGTCGCATTTTAATTCATATGCTTGTGCACTTTATTTATGTTGGCCCTTGTTTGTTTGGTTCTTCTTCGAATAGACGCCCAACAGGAGAATTACCAGGAATCCCAGGAGTATTACCCAGATCCATCTCTCGCTTCAACTGAGCTGCCAGGCAAGCACTACCACATGCTTGCATACATACAGTACCTATTGCCTCTATCTTATTCTTGCATCATTGAGTCGCGATTGCATTAAACTGAATTCCAAGTACTGCATAGCCTTTACTTTTAAACCCCGCCGAAGCTTGTTCCTCCACCCCATGAGCCATTACTACAGGAGTTGTTTGAGCCATGCGAGTCGTAGAAAAGCATGAGTAGGGTATGTGAGTGTCTGATGAATAACGAGGTACCTAAACAACTTGACCTGAGTAGTAATGGGATAACTAATGAAAGAGGCACCGGTAGCAATATCTGCTATTTGGTTTTTCATGCTCACTTGTGTCCCGTAGGACCCCGAGTACTTGATTCCTGTTCCTTGACTATTCGCACTATCCACATCCGGGAGGCCTTATGGAACCCCCTGAGCCAGAGCTTGATTCATTCTTATTTGTTGGGGCCACAAAGTAGTTTGGGGCTTTATTACTATCCTGTACTTATGCCATGTTACTGTTTTATTAAGATTGTGCGAGGAGCACCTGTACTGTTTAAGGATTGCGGAGTGTTTTCGCGGTATCGACAAGCCCAGTCACATTTTCGGGTTCCCAGTCGTTTACAGCCATTGGCGCAAACCTTGGGTCCGTCTCGGAGCCGGCCAACTTCGTTACGGGTAGCTTAATGGGGTGCCCCCCTGAAATATTTCTGAATCCTGTGATTGCTTTGTCGTGAATGCCTGGTCGGGTTTTGATTTGGTTTTTCCAAGGTTGATCGAGTGTGTGTTGCTATTCGTGCACCCCTGCAGGGTAAATCTTTCTGAAAGCCGTGTCCGCGGATATGGATGACTTGGAGCACAGTTTCTCGATCATAGACAAGTATAACTAAAGTACCGCTCTCAATTTGACTAAGTACTTGACTAGTAAATAGTGCAATACTCATGGAATGGTTAATAAAACTACCAACGGATGATGGGGGATGTTCGTCCGCTTCCTCGTTGGTAAGCGCGGAGGAGGATGGATCTGTTAATTATACTGTTATAACTGTTGTCCTTAATTCACGGACATCCGTCTATCATTGGTTAGGCGGATGGTTAGCGAGTTTCTGTAGAATTGTTAGGTATTTCTTTTGCTGCAATTGCATCACCTCAGGTTGTGTCCCCTTTAGTGGCATTAAGACTTGCTGAGTACCCCTAGGGTCTCACACGATAAATTGTTTGATTCAGATGAACAGGTGTACCCGCAAGATGGATACTGGGTGGAAGAGACAGATGATGTTCGCAACGATCATTCGGTGTAGAGATTCCGGGAACGGGGATCCGTGAGATCTGTGGGCGGGATGTGTTTATTTATGGGGCATCTTATGCCAATTTTCTTCTTGTCCGTACTCAGATCTTGTCTTCCGCTTCCGCCTGATACTCTGATGTGTGTTGTATGAGGAGCTATCCTAAATTATTATCTCTATCTAGGATATTTGGATCTTGCCGTATGGCGTTGCAATATTTCTATTTATTTTAGATGGAATGGCTCTGAGGACTGTTGTATGTGGCTTGCATACATACTCATTTGTGTATGTAGTTGATCCCTTCGCCTGCCGATTACGCCGCTCGTTCTTGTCCTGATGTCTGAAAGTGGTTAGGACGTCCGAAAGGTCTACCGTGAGTGGCGCTGGGCCCCACCGTACTATTTTAACCACTTTCGTTCATCCAGGCATGTAACTAAGAGCGTAATTCACCGAGGTAGTTACAGAGCTATTGCGAATGTGAAGGACTAGAGGTTCCACTCCATGACCAAGCACATACACCAATGTTACCATGTAATAAGAGATTACATGGAAAATGGTGCCATTAAAGTTTGCTAAGTAAATGCAGATATGAATGTAGCTGATCCATTCACAAAGCCTCTTCCATAGGAAAAACATGATCAACACCGGAATGATATTGGTGTTAGATTATTTCCTGATATAAACTTGTGTAATTGTACTCTAGTGCAAGTGGGAGACTGAAGGAGATATGCCCTAGAGGCCAAAAAATAAAGTTATTTTATTGATATATTTCTAATGTTCATAATATTTTCGTATCATGCTATAACTGTATTAAGTAGAAACATTAATACATGTGTGGTATATAAACAAACAGGTCCCTAGTATCCTCTAGTACTAGTTCGTTGGGCAGAAGATGATCAAGGTTTCCCGATCATGATTTGACTAGAAAGTCAACTAACAACGAGGTCACTTATCGAAAAGATGGACACACCTGGCCATACAATTGCAATGTGATCCTGTCACAATGTTCAATGTTGCGATATCTAGCAAAACATAGTGACTTAATCCTTGGACCGTGATATCATGTTTAATCACTATCTCCTGCGGCTACTTTGATCGCATCTACCACCATGACCATAACTGGGTGGTTATAAAGGCGTGCATTGGGTATTCCAGAGGAATAGTTGAGGCGTATGTATTGAGATCGGGATTTGCCTATCCAAGTGATGGATAGATACTCTAGGCCCACTCGGTGATATTACATAAATGAGCTTGCAAGCATGTGACTAGGTCACGAAGATGTAATGTCATGGAAACAAGTAAATGTGTTTGTAGGTAACAAGATCGAATTGTATATGGATACATGAGATCATGTCTTGGACAAATCAGGTATCATTGTGCAAAAGTAATAATACTTGAGTTTAAAAGGTTCAAGTGAACAAAAAAATCGTGGAATATACATGGGCCATCATGTGTTTCTAGATACCGCTATTGGTCATTGATCGGAGAGATGTCTCGATCATGTCTGAATATTCCCGAACCAGATGGGTGTCACACTTAAGGGTAAAGACACTGCGGGTCGATCTGATACCGATAGAGAAATAGGAATAGAGAGAACTAGAAGTGTTCTAGAGAGATACCGAAGTGTTCAGATACTACTCAAAAGTAGTTATGAATAAATAGGAATTACATAAAGTGTATTTAATATTTAATTGTGAATTAATATTAAATATAAATTATTTAAACAAAATAAAAAAGGAAAACCCCCCACATGGGCCCTTCCTAGGAGGGAGAAGGCCTAAGAGGGGGAGGCGGCGACCCTTGGTGGGCTTGGGCATGCAGGTGGGGGATCCCACCGCCGTCGACTAGTCAGTGGGATATGCGTATGCATGGGGCCCACTCCTCACCGCGGGCCATCCTTCCTCCCACCTCTCCAAAGTTTAGTCCCACCCCGGAACTTGGAGGGTGAGAGTGCCTTGATTTTTCCTATATATAGGAGTGCCATTCCTCCTCAATTCTCATCCCACAATTGGCCTTTGACATTACCTCTCTCCCTCCCTCTGTCCCTCTCAAGCGTGTTCCCAAGTTTGGAATGTGCTCTATGAGACAGAGTTCTCTCCACCCAGTGCATGCTGTTGTGCCACTGGAATTGGTCCAACGCTTCTTCTTTAGCTTCCTTGCTGGACGAGGCACTGTCGTTAGTGGTGATGGATGCTTGAATCCTTCTAGACCTCGATGTCTGCTATGCTTGGCTTCATTAGGAATATTTGTGCGGGAACGTAATCCCGTGTCTGTTCTTCAAAGGTATGAATACCGTACCGTGCTCATTACTATACTTCTACATAGATAGATCTTGGGTTGGTGCGTTCTTGTAGTAGAATTTTTTGTTTTCTGCCATGAAACCCCTTCAAATACTTGATGTGCCAGTGTGTGCAGATAGATTTTCTTATCATGTGGACTTTGTAGCGTTAGAAATGGAATATACAAATTGAATCAGTTATACTGGGGAGACCATTCTTGGCTATAGCAGGAGCTCTAATCGATGTAAAAGGAGCCAATATTACTCTAAGATTTGGAGATGAACAAATTAACTTCAACATGAATAATTCACTAGGACTGCCACAAAGGGAGGAATATTTGGCACTGAACATGATTGATAGCTATGTGACAAAAGTAGTGGGAATTGCACCTCGGAAACCAATTACAATGACAAAAACCAGAATGAAGCAGTAGCTAATAGGGACTATCATTATGCAATATATCAAATTGCAGATGACCAGGAAGGAAATAGAGAACAAATCAACAAGGAAGAAGAGTTAAAACATATTCCTTCTCACTTAAAATTTGATTTCTCAAGAGAAGGAACAAACTTTCAAGTTATAATCAATAACTAATTACATGAACATCAAGCAATACAATTACTGGAACTCTTTAGGAAATATAGAATTGTGATTGGATACTCCATTCTATACATGAAGGAAATTAGCTCAGACATCTACACTCGAGATTATTTATCCAATATTAGAGAACACCAAACGAGGTTGAATCCTCAGCTGTAAGAAGTAGTGAAAAAGGAAATTTTAAAATTATTGTCAGCAAACATTATTTATTGAATATTAGATATTGGATGGGTGAGTCCTATACACATAGTTCCAAAGAAAGCAGGGATAATTATCATAGAAAATGAACAAGGGGAAGTTATTCCTACCGGAATAGACACATAGTGGAGGATGTGCACTAACTTTAGGAGGCTAAACAATTCTAGAAGAAAGGACCATTTCCCATTTTCCTTCATTGATCAAATCTTGTAAAGATTGGATGGACACAAGTATTTTTGCTACCTTTATGGGTACTCCGGATTTTTTGATTCCAATTAATCCAATATAACAAGATAAGACAACTTTCACTTGCCCTTATGGAACATTTGCTAATAAGAGGCTTCCTTTTGGATTGTGCAATTCTCTAGGAACTTTTCAAAGATGTGTCATGTCAATGTTTTTAGACTATTGAAAATATAATGGAGGTGTTCATGGATGATTACACTATTTGTGGCTATAGCTTTGAGAGTTATCTGATTAATCTAGAGGTTCTGATAAAAAGGTGTCTTGAACATAGTTAATGCGAAATTAGGAGAAATGTCACTTCTTAGTTGAAGAGGGAATCGTTTTGGGCCATTTGATTTCACCAAGAGGAATTGAAGTGGATAAATCTAAGCCTGAGGTCATTGAAAATATCCCACCACCCATTAATGTGAAAGGAATAAGGAGTTGCCTAGGTCATGCTGGATTTACAGGAGATTCATTAAGGATTTCTCCAAAATATCAAAACGACTCAAAAATATCTTGAGTACTGAAGTTCCATTCTAATTTGATGAATATTTTAAGGAAGCATTTGCTAAACTAAAAGAAGCCTTGATCTCTACACTAATCGTTCAACCACTAGATTGTCAGAAACCATTTGAGCTAATGTGTGATGCAAGTGACTATGTTGTGGGAGAAGTTCTTCGTCAACAAACTGACAAAATACATCATGTCATTTATTATGCAAGCACGACTTTGGATCCTGCTCAAGTAAATTATACAACTACTGAGAAAGAGCTGTTAGCACACTACAAGAAAAGTTGGCTTTTACAACGGACAATTTTCGCGGTTGAAGGCCCATTTTTCGTGGCCAAAGAGTCTTCCACGACGGATGGCCTTCGTGGTAAAAGCCCCGTCACAAATGAATTAACCATGGTTTTCTTCCAACCATGGCGGATCGCACCCTTCAGCCACGAAAATTTGTTCCGTCGTAGATCTGTTCGCCAACCACGCTGACTGCTGACGTCATGCGAACTGCCAGGTGGCAGCCACCGTTAGCGGCCGGTTACCGCCGTTAATGACCATAGAAACCGTGGCAGAAGCCATGCCCAGCCAAGGCTTGCTAAATACTAACTAGGCCGACCCACAAGGGGAGCCCAATAAGAAGATGGACCATTACTCTTTTGTCCCGCACTGTTTGAAATGTGCCCAAAAATGCAGCCAGCAGTGACCCGCAAACTTTCAGGCATGATTCTATTTCGTCCTATAGAAGGCCCATGTTGTTCCAACACTGTGCGGCCCATTAGCAGCCTACGCCAAGTCGCTCTTGTAAACATAAGGCCTGCGGTCAGCCCATCACTATTACCGCAACCCATCGTCGAGTCTACTGACGACCCTTCTCTGAGATGGTCCGTTACTGTTCTGGCATGTTACTAATCTGGCCTTTTACTGTTCTGGTCTTTAGCTGTTCAGGCCCACAAAAGGCCCAAGTAAATTTGTCAGCCTATTACTACCCTCATCCAGGAATTTCTCGGCCCGTACTGTTCAGGGTTGTCATTGTGCTGGCCTTTTACTATTGTGGCCCGCTACTGTTTTGGCATGTTACTGTTCCGTGATTTTTGCAGTTTCTTGCATGTTACTGTAATGGGCTGTTTCTGTTCTGGCCTACTACTGTTACAGCATGTTACTGTTACGGCCTGCTTTAGTTACGTCTTGTTACTGTTATGGCCCATTAGGCATGTTGCATTTACGGGATGTTACTGTTACGGCCTATTACCACATGCGCATTGGCCCGTTACGTTTACAGCCTTTTACAGTTTCATCATTTCTGAAGCCCATGCCAATATCATAAAACATTTATAATAATCCAACATTTTTTACTGTTCATCGTCGGTTGAATATAGCATGGCACTGTTCCCTAATCGACCTGTGTGGCGTAGTTACCGTAACAACTATTGCAATGTGTGGACGGCGTCAACTAAATGCCTACATGGCCTACGCGAGTTATCTAGATATTACATCAGCTGTAAACTTCTTAAAATTATTTTATATTATCAACTCCGGGGAAAGAAAAATCGGCATTTTAGTTGACAATCAAGTTGATAGCAGAGTCCTCAGTTTGCTTTCTCAATCGATCACCTGCATCTTCCATTGAGTGTGACAGCTACATTGGAGGATACATGATCTTGCAGCCCCCTCTTTGGTGGGGCTAGCAATATTTGCAGTCTGAAACTAAGTAATAACAATTTAATACATCAAACAAGACAAACTACTCATTTGACTAATATGACAGGAGCTATGAACTGGACTTTACAAGTGGTCAATGGTTCAATTATTGACCAACACTTCAAACAGACATGACAAGCACACACACATTAAACAAGTGTGACTACCGTGAAATGAGCAATCAAAAAATGTGTGTGTGTGTGGCTTAGAATTTCAGCAGATATAAACTAGCCAGGTCATTTTGAACAAATATATATGGAAGCAGTTCTAGATCCTAAAATGCAAGACACGTTGGGTGACTTGGAATTTGCACCGAGCCACAAAATGGCATGTCGTTACTGTCATAGCGAAGAATGAACCAGATAGAGATTATAACCGCATAATACGAGTACCTGTAGAGCAGGAATGCAAACCACAAATAAACTATATATTGTAGAGGATAGTTATGTTGTGACTTAAGACAAACCAGACCCAGAACCACATGCGAGATATAATGGCGCCGCTCGTGAGCCTCTAGAACATGACAAACAAGCATTAGAAAAGTGTGCCTAGAATGAAATGAGCAATCAAACAAAGTGTTTCTTAAAATTTCAGCAAATATATATGGAAGCAGTGGAATCTCCTGGAATAGATAGAGTCGTTGGGTGACTCAGAATTTGCGGTGAGCTGCACAATGGCATGTAGTTAATGTCATAGCTAAAAATTAAGCAGATAGAAATTATAATGGCATCATAAGAGAAATTCTAGAGCAAGAATGCAAACCACGAGTGAACTACATAGTAGAGGACAGTTATGCCGTTGCTCAGTACGAACCAGCACTAGATAAGGAAGGAATGTCATCCCTTGTGAACCTATAGAATAGGCTATGCAAACCAACATGTTCATTGTTCCATTTTGAGCTCTATGCAAGAAAAAGAAAATAGTTAGTGATGCAGCTTTTGAAGAACCAGATGGCATTATGTCAACAACAAAATTATAATTGAATTAGTACGAAGAGTTTAAACGACTACTACAGGATAGCAGAACGATGCCAAGGAGGAAATAATAGCAGGAACTGATCTCAGGACGAACCAGATAGATTCAACAACTGTAGAGCAGGGAATCCACACTAATATTTTCCACTGACTACAGATTTTGCAACAATTACATGGTAGCAGGTAATTACTGGTGTATGGAGTAGCTAAGAACATGTGCATGACAAAATAACAGACATGTGCATGACTTGAAATTTGTGGAGCAGCGAATGCAAACCAACATGTCTAATGACCTTGCATGTACTAGCATGAAGAACATGCGTGCCCAGTAACTTGTATGTACTAGCACGATTACAAAACTATAGTTCACTTCAACAGGCATGAACCTGCTATACCGCTGTCAAAACAAAAACAGGTTGGATATTTGGTTAACCTTGGTCGGTGAGGCGTCTAAGCATCATCGGTACCGTGCGAGTGACGTCCAGGTCACCGAGGGTGTTGCGGTTGCAGTGGCTGTTGGCGTCGGGGAAGCAAATCTTGGGCAGTCGATGCCGGCTAGAAAGTGGTGGACGAGAGCATCGCTGAGGCAGATCCGGTGCAGTGAACGGCGACGGCCATGCAGCTGGTCTAGAGCGGTGGACATGGAACTCATTGAACTAGATCACGCCCGTTGGACACCGGTGAAGCGGATCCGGTACGATTGGGTAGCTTTCGGCGGCAAGGAAGCAGAGCTTGGGCTGTCGATGACACCATCAACATGGTGAACGACACCACAACTCCTAGATCTGGTGGGTGAGCGTCGGTGAAGCGGCTGCGCGGCGGTGCACGAGACCGCATCTCAAGCCGGTGCGTGCGGTGGTAGTGGAGGGGACAGAGGAGCTTGGGATTTTTGGGAGGGCCGGCAGGAAAAACTGGGGGAATCGGAACCATAGAGGTGAGCAGAAAAAATAATTACAATCGTGCCCCCGAGCTACCAACTTTAGCATGCCCATTTGTCGTCTGAACAATAGGTAGATTTGGAATTTTAAATTCCAAAGTTTTTGAAACGGAAGGGCGCGAAATGCTTCAAGGTCGGTGTGTGGTTTTGCCGCTCTATTGAGAATTTGAATTTGGCTTGTGCCCATCTAATAATAATAATAGAAAACTAGTACTCCCCTCGTCGGTGGGATAGTTTGGCCCAAAGTTTTTGAAACGGTGGGGTAGGAAATGCTTGGTAGGTGGGTGATTTTGCCGCTCGATTAAGATTTTGAATTTGGCTAGCCTCAATCTACTAATAGAAAAAAGGTAGCAGACCGTACGCCATCTGTCCAGGAATTCAAAGCTGAGAGTCACATCAACTGATCATCCATAAACATTTTTTTGCACATAAACTTGGATACCTTCCATTCACACAACATAGGCGGTAAATTTTGCCGCTTGACTCAGATTTTAAATTTGGCTAGGGTCCATGTAATAATATAAAAATGGTACAACCTCGGTGGGTGATTTTTCCTGAAAATGTTTGAAACAGAGGGTGTGCGAAATGCTTCGGGGTCAGTGGGTTATTTTCCTGCTCGATTACGATTTTGAATTTGGTTGCCGACCAAGTTTTTATTATTAGAAAATAGGTTGTGTAGGTCGAATGCCAGCTGGTCAGGAATTTAAGGCAAGACTCACATCAACTGATGCCTCCAATTCAAACGGGGTAGGCGGTAGGTTTTGGCGGTCGACAGTGATTTTGAATTTAGAGATTGTCCAAAGAATAATTAAAAAATAGGCCGTTCTCCCTCTATTTTAGGGATCCAAGTTAGGGAGAGTGATTATCTACCACACGTATGAAAATGCAGATCTCCGATTCAAGAATGTTTGTTTAACATAACAACAAACAAATGTCTGAAGTAGCTCTGATTCAAGCATGTGAAAATGGTGTGCAACCAAGGTCTACTAATTATTTAGGTAGGCACAAACTCTTCTACATGAAGCACTAACTAAATGGTAGTACTAATTCAGATCAAATAAAAAGCCTGCTGCGAAACAAATACTCCTACTACAGCATACTATCAAAACACAAAGACCAACTAAAGTATATGTAGAACAAATAAAACAAGATTTCATCACGCATACACTACTATATAGAGAACACAATTTCATCATATAAAACAATGTTTTATCAGACACACATAGGCCCCCAAAACGAACAGACAGCTCTAATATTCCAGCCCCTGCGGCTGTGACTACAACACAAACAAAGGTGTTGCCACAGTTCCATCAGCTACCAAAACAAACGAATATTAGACTATAGCTCCAAATAACACAACCTAGGCAAACATATGCTTTCCCAAACAAGCCTTGCTTGTTCATCCGAGTGTTATTTTCATCTCATTGATGTTGCAGTCTAAATCAGCTGTGTTGTTGACAGGACCTCCTTTTCGTTTCTTTGATTTAGCACTCCGAATCACGTCGGTTGCTGAAGGAAATGAACAAAATAATCATCAAAATCATAGGTGTACAAAAATGCAAGGGTTGCATATGAATGACTGCCCTAACTAGGTGTCATAATGTAGGTATGTAAAGTACACCAATGTTTATGAGATCTGAACTTCTTAGACTTCATGCTACTGAGATCGAATTCGAATACTCCCTCCTTCGCCCATATAACCACCATTTCTCTATCCTCAAATGCGCAGAGTAACGTTACTGCATCTTTCCCACCATATGCCCATAATTTCTCAAGGCCAAGGAGAGTATCCAACTCAACCATTATATGAGGCACCCAAGCTTCCCATTTGCCTATTGATGATCTTGCACTGGACCAGGTGTTTAGAGTGAAGTCTCTTATAAGCACAAGGGCAACATTTCCATTATGCCCCTTAGTGATGACAAAATTGAGTCTGGAAATATCATGTGTCTCATGGGGGCACTCAATATAACACAGTTTTGTTGTCACGTTATCGAAGGCAATTATATATCTGGAGTTCATTGTTGGCCAGTATAAAATGTCCCCTATGAGAATTGACGGCCTACGATCAATCTTAGCCAGCATCTCAGCAGGTTCAATCCAGTCCTCCCATTTTCCTAACTCTGGTGAGTACCTCTGCACCAGTGCTTGGTTACCATTGGTTACTTTCCAAACAACCCAGAAATTGCTGCAATAGTGTGAAGACAATTGCCCATAATTTCTCGAACAGAGAATTGTGCCATTACCACACTCACGTCTCCGACAAATTTGTGGTTCTGGTATCATTGTTTTACTTCCACTGATTGGATCCCAGGCCTTTATCATGTTAAACCCTTGCGGATAATGAAGTAGCACCCTACCATTGCGACATCCGAGTACATATGGTTTGTAGGCTTTATGTACTTCCACCGGCCTATTCAGCTTTTGGAAGATGGATTGGTCAAGATTATGATCTGGTAAGAATCGATCGTCCTCGGAGCTATTGGTGAAAAACCCAAGTAACGACATTCCTCTGTTGTGTGACAGGGTTAGCCTTTTGAAATTGTTGCTTCCCATGATGTCCATCCAACATTTTTGGGCGACTGATGCCCTTAGTATGTAGGATGGGTGCGGAGGAAGCCTGACAAGAATCTGACCAAATACATCTCCTGGCAAGTTGTTGATTATTGCATATGTTCTTCCACTGAAGCTGGTAGGATGATTGAAATAGCACAAGTGCATCATTAAAATTAAGTAAACAACACAATGCACAACCCTAAAAAAGAATTAAGTAAACACCACAATGCATCATACAATTTGATAGGAAAATTTATCATCAAAATTTTCTAAACTGCACCTATTTGAAAAACTACCTAAAAAGTAGAGTCTCTCAACAAAATAACCTAAACATCACAAGGAATCAACCAGAGTAGTATGAAAGCACCGCAAAATGCTTCAGCATGCCGGAACTGGGCAAAGGGAATGAACAACTTTTTTTAGGTCACCTAGGAGGACAGAAAGGCCCCCACCTGAATTTTCTAGTTTTATCATAAAGAAGAGGAGAAAAAATGGATGTAGCTTCAGTGACTTGGTGAACCCAAGTCTCACGATGACTTGCCCCAGGATCCACCTTCCATATTAGATCAAACGTATGACAGTAGCTCAGATTTTGAACTAAAAAGTAAAATTATTCGAAAAAATTGACAAAAAATCAGTAAATGATCGGTGCCTAGGTTTGAATCCTGTGAAAGTTTCATCCCATTCGGATCACTAGTTTGTGATTAAATAGATTTTTATGTCCCTAGTACTACTAGTTTAAACTAATATGCATTGCGTCCAGAAAAAACCCCGGAGCAGAATACACAAAAGAGGAAGGAAGTCAGGGAGACAAAATCCAACGCAAAACTTACAATGGGGTCAACGAGTTCTGAGCAGATGGAGTAGGTGCCGCCGACGAATGAAGAGGCACAACCGTTGATGTTGAAGCAACACGACCACGAGCTGACGCATTCCTAGCATCCCACACAACCATCGCTTTGGCAGCGGTAGCCAACATAGCCGAATTTGTTCCAGCAGCAGCCGACGAGGATTTCGACTAGGCCTCCACCGGTTTCCAAGCATCACTCAACACTGCCCAAGACTCCAATGCAGTACAAGCATCGGCCTCCGCATCCGCTTCACATATATCCGCTGGTGCTGCTTCAACATCCACCTCTGCTTTACAAGCATCCGCCGACGCAGCAAATGGATCCGCCAACGCCAATTCCATTTCCTGTAAACGCCACGACCTTATTTAGCTTGCAATGCCCAAAAATAAATGCAGTTTATCCTTCAGAAAGCCCGTAATGGCTGGAGGTTGGGGATGTACATACCAGCAAACGGCTGTGCGGTGGTGTTCAATGGTGGAGCGGCGGGGACAGTCCGGTCGAGGGAGGGCGGCCAGGCGGAGAAGAGGACGATGGAGTGGAGGGGCACACGACTAAGCTACCTCGAACTCGAAACTAACTTTCGCCCCACTATTTATTTTTATTTGTTGCGAACCCCACTTTTTTTAGGGGAAACCTCGACTGTATTAATAGTAGCAACCACACGACTGATACAAGTTTGTGCACTTGCGTTGCTTAGTTTCCCGCTGACATCAAGTTTGTGCACTTATTCGTGTGATACAATCAATTGCTGGGTAAAATATTCCAGGTGGTAGAAGCCTGCCCTTTCTATGACATCAAGATCTAGAGTTCAAACATCGACCTGAAATTCCACAATCTACAACTACAAGTTTTGGTTTACTACTAGAAACATGCTAACAAATCACTCGCAACTAGCATTAACATCATCATTAATAGATCTCAGAAGGAAAAAATGAAAGAGAAAAAACCGCCGCAAGTTCGAATAAGATGACTGTTGTTGTCAAATATAGTCACATAGAGCCAGGTCCAATATATATGTCATAATAGTACATCAAATATATAGATTCATGGACACCACACACCGGCAGAGCAAACCCTTCAAAAATGAAAGTAGAGCGGTCAATATGGTTTATAGAATTCCTCAACTTTTGCAGGATCAGGAATGTATGGGTGTGGAGAATCTCGAATTTCTGTCAGGGTCTCATCTGCTTCTAGAGCCGAATTGAAAAGATTGTCAGCTCACATTCCCATATGTTCCAAGATCCGGTCGTACACTTGGCCAATCAGCTCGTCGCCATCCACATCAGGCAACTCGGGAACTAAGTTATCAGCCACAAACTTTTGAAAATCAACATCAGCATCACGAGCAACTGAAATTGATGTATTCCATCCTGTAGTCAAATCAGTTATCCGCTTAGTGGATGTGGACACTTCGTCCTTTAGGCACCTAATCTGTTCGTCCTGGTGTTTCACTTTCTCTGGAAGGCACGAAATCATGTGACTATGAGCTTTATATTTCTCTCGGAGACAGGCAATTGTCAAATCCTTGTAGTGACTAGCACCATTACGCCATGAGCAATATGAGTAAGGTGGAAAGTGCAAATAACAAATCCAAAATTAAACCAGATTCTCATTTCAAAAAAAAAATAAACCAAATTCTCGTTTCACAATCCAATTCAGCTGCACACATCGTGCAAGCTCCATAGTGGTACCACAAATGGCAAAGAACCATAGAGGCATATTTCCCAAACATGGGAAACAGAACCGACATGGAAAGAGCCGTACTCCAGGGTTTTCCTTCTTAGCTGACACATGAGTAGTCCTGGCCTTAGTAATAAGTGGCAACAAATCATAATGACTTCTTTTCTGCAAATCATGATGCAACAAAAATGATCAGTATATTTTAGGGGATATTTTAAGTAATAAAGTGCTCTTTATAAAAAAATGTTTTCGGGGACAAAGCATAGGTTACTGAAATTCCAGCAAAGTAGCTGGATACATAAAAACGCTTGTCACTCGATAATGCCTCCTTCACGGGTGGGACATGTGCATGATGCTAAATGAAATGCAGCAAAACCAGTAAATTTTAGGAAAGAACACATCAACTTCGGAATGCAAAGAAGGACACATGCATTAATCTGATGCCAAGGATTGGGCGTGTTTCCCTTTAACGAAAATTATAATTTAAAGAACCCAACAATGTAGGACACCAGCAAACAACAATCTGTTTATGAATGATATGCAGCAAATTACATCTGCATTATTCAGCAGAGGACCATTCTGTGAAATAAAGCCAGGGGCAAGCTTCCCATCCTCAAAAGACTCTTCTTAGCAGCATATACTTACCTATTTTCAGTGGACCTTATAACTAATTCCTTGGCTACATCCATGGTGATCCCAGCTTCCTAATGTGACATATAGATCTACTATTTCAAATAGCAATCACCTAAACAACTATCCGGATGGTTGTGGACTCACCAGAGATTTCACTGATGCGATGGAAAGGTGGACGCTGCTGGGTAAAGAAGGTGCACGACGGGGGAGGTGCACAAATGTGCAAAAAATGTAGCGATACTCGTATATAGATAGAGGTAGCAGTAACACATAAAACCAGATCAATCAGTAGTAACCACAAACTCTAGAAGGGCTGTAAGAAGACTATCAACTACTCCCATATTAATTAACCTAGTGTAATTTAACGTGGCTGTACTATGAGATGGTGAGTACTAGTAAACAAAAGGGGATTACTTAATTATTAGTGGAATCTATAGCCAGCCACCAAAAGCATCATGAGCATGCTAAATATCTAGATTACAGACCATACTTGGTTAAGAACCTAATGTCCAGCTCTAATTACCCAAATCTAAGAGCATCTATCCTATTTACGACTGAGTGTAGTGAGTTGGAGACATCCGTTAACTTTGCAGCCATCTCCTCGGCATGCATCTGATGGTGCTCCTGTTCCTCCTCTTTGAGGTCATCGCGGATCTCGAGTTGTAACCACATCAACATCATCGTGCACTGCAGCAAAAGTGAGTGCGGTAGATCTACCCAGTGGACGAACATGCAACGCTCACATTCGTAGTTGCAACCCAAAAACCTGGGGCCAAAGTTCGTTCCCTCGAACGTGATGCGGCGATGGGGCGCCAGGGTGTAGTCGTACCAGAGCCTGAGATCTGCATCGGTAACAATGCCGTACCACTCCGTGTCTACCATCCGTGCCGACATCTCAACCCTGGAAACATCGTCGATCAAGACGGGCAGAATAGAGAAAAACCCCAAAAGGAGAGAACCCATAAGCTGAATTCGAGAAAATAAACTGAGATCATGAACTCTAACGTACTTACCCTAACCTAGTCGCCTTGTGCATCAAGATCCCCCGTCGTTCGCCGAACCGGCATGACTGAATCCGCCGACATTGCTCGAAAAAAGAGCGCGCCTTCAAAGCCTAGCGCAGAGGCTTCATGGAGAAGTAAGAGGTAGGGGAGCTGGTCCTCACATTTGCTGGCTACTACTTTGTATTGGATTTAAATCGACCACTGATAACTGGGGCCCACGCTAGAGAGCCCGTGGGCCCCCAAACATCACTCACCTAGTTTGACTTGCATTACATGGAATACTTTTGGAAAACAGATCAAAACTCAATAAATAAAACAAAGGCCCCCTCTCTTTTTGCGAAAACCCATTACAAAACAGGGACACTCACAAATGCGTACACACATTCACCCCTATGAATGCAGGTACGCACACCCTACACCTATGAGCACTTCAGAAAGACTGGATCTTGAGACTGATCCCGCGGGGCTTGACCTTGACAAAGTCACCATAGGAACCTCGCTATATATTGACAGGAACGTCGCCTCTCACTATCCTCATAACCATCCTTCAAAGTCGAGTGCCGAGGCTTCGTGGCGAAGGAAGTGCTAGGGGGTTGGAGCTCATATTCGTTGGCTGCTATGGGATGTAATTGAACCACTAATAATGTGGCCCCTAGTAGTGAGCCCATAGACCCTAGACACCAGTGACCATTACAATTACTTTGGGAAAACCGAGCAAAACTTAATACAAACAGAAGGCCCATCTCTCTCATTTTTGTGAAAATCCACTACAAAACACACACGCTCACAAATTCATACACACTCTCACCCCTATGAACGCATGAACGCACATCCTACCCCTATGAGCACCTCCGAAAGATTGTGTCTTTTGACTGTCTGGTGGGGGGGGCTTGAGCTTGACGAAGTCACCATACGCACCTACTGCCCTCGTAACCATCCTTTAAAGCTGAGTGTCGAGGCTTCATCGAGAAGGAAGAGCTAGAGGAGTTAGAGCTAACATTCGTTGGCTGCTATAGGATATAACTAGACCACTAATAACAATGGGGCCCCACGATAGTGAGCCCATTGGCCCCAGACATCAAAGCAAGCACGGTGTCAAGTCTTAAACATATATCTTAACGGTGGAGTGGGTAGTGCTAACAAAAATATTCTTCAAGGTGATTCTATGTAACACCCTCAAATCGGCCCTATGCAAGTTTTAGCGCTTCCCGCCAAACCCGCATAGGAACGATTCAAGGACGCCCACCGGGCACTTTCGTGCGGGTGGAATTTGAAGTATTACCATTACACAACAGTCCTCGATGGGACCCACATAACAGATATATATACAACATGACTCCATGAGTCAAGAATACATATATACAGTACAAAGATCCAAATCACCTTGAAAACGATAGAGCGTCCGTCTACGGACAAGATGCAAATGGGGCTAAGAGCTCTGAAGAATAACCAATGGCGTCCATAACCCTGCCCAGGCCAAGCCGGAAGGATAACCCTGCTAACGACGGCGATCTCAAACCTGCTAAAACAAAAAGGGGTGCCGACAAAGGGCAAAGGAAAAAGAGGAGCGTCAGTACATAGGCCAGTACACGGCGAGGCTAGAATTCAGCGGCTCTCGCCTACATAGGTATGGTGGGCTGAAGCGGCAGCGCAGCCGCACTAAACAACCTATAGAGACTCGATACAACTGGCGGTTATCAGAGAGGGATAAGAAAGACCTATTCGGATCCAACCTGAAGCTAACACCAAACAAACCCATCCTGGTATTTCCCCCTCAAGACCAAATGAGGAAGTCGGACCAAGGAACTCACACCGTTGGCAATTTTATTCATTCCATTATAGTCGCAGCAATTACTAATCAGATATAGATAGCATGAGTCATCCTGAAGCATAAGTAGTGGGCAGTTTTTAATCACCATTCCGTTACAGTTGGAACATTTACTAGTCAGATATAATTGTCCTGAGGAATCCCAAAACCCAATAGTTGTTGGCACTTTTATCACCTTCCATTGGAGTTGCAATACTTACTAGGCAGGTATAGTATGGCACAGATCACCACAGACCCACCAGTTGTTGGCATTTTTAATATCCATTCCGTTATAGTTGCATCTGATTACTAGTCACATATTAAGTCAAATTTATAGCACTACTTTAGTTATGCTTGTCTATGATCGAGATACTATGCTCCAAGTCGTCCATAACCGCGGACACGGCTTTCAAAAAGTTTTACCCTGCAGGGGTGCACAAATAGCAACACACACTCGATCAACCTCAGAAAAACCAACTCAAAACCCAACGAGGCTTTCACGACAAAGCAATCACATGATTCATAAATATTACAGGGGGGCACCCCATTAAGCTACCCGCAACGAAGTTGGCCGGCTCCGAGACGGACCCAAGGTTTGCGCCAATGGCTATAAACGACTGGGAACCCGAAAGTGTGACTGGGCTTGTCGATACCGCGAAAACACTCCGCAATCCTAAACAGTACAGGTGCTCCACGCACAATCTTAAATAAAGCGGTAAAGCATGGCATAGGTACAGGATTGTAATAAAGCCCCAAACTACTTTGTGGCCCCAAGAAATAGAAATGAATCAAGATCTGGCTCAGGGGGGTCCATAAGGCCTCCCGGATGTGGATAGTGCGAAAAATCAAGGAACAAGTATCAAGTACTCGGGGTCCTACGGGACACAAGTGAGCGTGGAAGAACCAAATAACATCTATTGCCCACCGATGCCTCTGCATTAGTTAAGTCTAGCATTTTAATAGTTGCATTTAAAGTCATGATCATCTCCACCAATAAGCATCTGCCAGCATTTCAACAACTGTGGTACTTGGCAACACGAGATCGCACCTAAGCAAGCAACTACGACTCGCAAGGCCAGCTATCTACCAAACACAGGTAATGGGAGGTGTCCAAGGCAATATAGAGGCTGCACGGGATATAACTGGGGTACGGACACTAAAGAATCGCGACACGGATAGCAATAGATCAATAGGAGGAAATAAATACTATAAATGCAAAATAGGTAGAAGGGGGGAGAGATGTTTGCCTGGGAACACTGCCGAAGGATCATATTCGGAGAACTTGTCGATACTGGCATCCACTCATCGGTCTAATCCGCGAAGAAGCAAAGCACTAAAAGAAACACCGGATGCAATATTTAATACCACGGCAGAAGATCCGGCATGCTTATGATATGATGCAGATGCGGTGCAATTAGGCAATATTAAGCGGAACCGAGGTCCCGACAATTAATTAATAGGTTCAAGTTATTTTAAACCCCGCAATTTAAATGTGGTAATAACAAGTCGAAACATGGCATCGGTTCGCTACACAAATTTAAATGGAGTCCAGAATAGGACAAAGATATCCTTCATAAACACTCCATATTTAATCATGCGGTGAAACGGCATAATGCCCCCAAACCATACAATATGTATGCGACATGAGTAATTACCATGTGAAAAGTTGGATGTTATATATTATAAAAATAATGGTCTCGGGTAGGGGATCACATTAGGGTTCCGAAGATCTTGGAGTTCACCGGGGCTTCGATGGGGTTCGGGTTCGGTCTTCAAACTCCGGGATTGGGGCCTTAGCGTCCGTGAAGGAGAGCATTAAGCCGGTGCCGAGGATTCTTTGGGTTCGGGGGTCTAGGCGTCTTTGGGTCCATGATGCAGGGAGATAGCCTCGGGCTGCAGTGGAAGTAGCATACGCCGGACGTAGTCACTGTCTTGATAGCTCCGAAGTTGAAGTAGCACAAATAGACACCGATAAGAAGAAGTCACATCCAACCTCCTTGGAGCATTTTATCGAACACCTGATGATCAGGACAAATTACAGACGAAGACGACGCAGTTTTGCATCGCATGATGAGGTTCAAATGATGACAAAAGAAAAGGAACCAGAGGTAGTCGTGGAAGATGTGGTGGCCATGCGCGAGGTGGAAGACGTCCATGACGAAGGGAATCGGCCACAACCGGAGGTGATGTGGTGTAGGAAGGCCGGAGCTTGCGGTGCAGACGCACGGGAGGAGGAGGCAGTGCCAGAACTGGGACCAGGGCCTGAGCGTAGGGCAGAGAGGACCGTGTAAGGGGCGCGGCGGAGGCCTAGGGGAGGCGCCACGCGAGGTCTTGGCCGTGGAGAGCTTGAAGGCAGGGCAGGGGCGAGGATGGCGGCGGCCTACTGCTAGCCAGAGAGTGGCCACCGGCAGCACTGCGCAGGAGGAGGGCGGGCCGCGTCGGTCGTAGGAGAGAAAGGACCGACGAGGTGTGTGGCTAGTTGCTGAGGCGGCGGCAGTGAGGAGGCCCTGGCGGCAGAGCACCGCTATGGCGGCTGGGGCGAGCTCCCTGCAGAGAGGAGTGGGAGGCGGCGGCCGTGCCGGCGGGGATGAGCGGAGCCAGGCGCGGAGCTCCGGGCGGCGGAGCGGGCGCGAGCGACGGAGGGCGATGGGTGGGGATCGTGTGGAGCGACGCACGGTTTGGGGTGGGGCCTAGGCGACGTGGGGGAGCGGCCAGGTGGGGAGGCGATCGAGGCTGTCGGTGGGTGGGGCCAGGGTGAGGCGTGGGTGTGCGGTGGTTGGTGGGAGAAGATGGAGCGCTGCGTGCGCTGGCGTCGTCGGGTGGGGCCGGCTCACGCGGGATGGTGGTGTGCTGCTGCTGGCTGGTGGCGGCGGGGAGAAACAGCTGGTGGGGAGTGGATCGGCTGGTCCAGGGGCTGAGGTGGCGCACAGGGGTTGGAGGGAGGATTGGGCCAGGGTGAGGTGGCGACCGGTGATTGGCTGGGGTGAGGTGTCTGGGGATGGTTAGATTAGGATTAGGTAGGAAAAGATTTAGATAGTTTAGACTAGGGTTTGGAGGTGGCCGGTCAGGCTTTCGGGCCTGGCAGGCTGCCTCCTAAAACAATTTGAAAATTTTATTTATTTTAAACGAGGCTTTTGAAAACCGTCGGCAGACGAAACAAAATATTCCGGAGACCCGGGTTTTGATTTGAACTAAAGACGGGGCGTTTAGAAAACAAAAACAGACTTTTCGAAAATAGTTTTATGCAAACAAATGCAAGATGACATGACGATGCTCAAATGCAAGGTGGCATGATGACATGAGCATGCGGTCATGTCGATGCAATGCACAAAAACAACTCGATTTTCTAGTAGTGGTTTTTGCGGGCGCCACATTCTAGTACTAGACTTATGTCTAAGAGAATCAATTGGGAGGGCCCACTATTCAGTGGATAATAGTCTGTTTTTCTTTTTAGCATGGTTGTGTGGACCCACTTCAGTTCTAAACGCTGGACCAAAAGTAGTTTTCATAGCTACTTCTATACACTGTACACACCCTTACTATATGTAGCTTAGAAACTTACTAGCCTCGTGTCTAAGAAAATTGTAGGTTTCTTTGAAAGTTTTTCGAAAAAGCTTTTGGAGGTACCCATCGAGGGGTCAATTAATATATCACAAAACACCAAGAGTTTTGACAATATGTTTAGCTTATTGCTAAGATAGATTTTGCATCTTGACAATTTAACGAAATTAGGTCAAACTTGAGCTACACGTAAGCGCGATATAGATTGCTCTTGAATTAAATGTATTTTCGGAGGTATATAGGTGCATATTGTTGTAATAAACAATTCCATCACTACGAGTTTCCGACTATCTCAGGAAAGAACATTCTGAATTTTCCGAGTGTGATGACGAGATTGTTATTTCCTGTAAAGCAAGTCTGGAGAATATGGATCTGAATGACACACGAGGCAAGTTTTCAGACATATATTGTGGACCAACATGTTGTACTTACGATTTCCCATGGTTTATGAGTTCTCAAACTTCCTAGCTAACTTCGCCCACTTGATTAATTTTATGCTGATTTATCGAAATTATTAGGTACAAATTGAACTGCCACAAGTAAATTATAGGTTGCTTTGAATGTTTGACGAAAGATCTCTCTTGGAGGTACCCATATATATTGGGGGGAGGGGTCAATTAATATATGGGAAAGCACCAAGAGTTTTGGTGATATATAGGTACGGTTCAACTTCTTGCTAAGATTTTGCATCAGTTTAATGAAATTAAGTTAGACTTGAGCTACAAGTAAGCACGATAGACTCCTCTTGAATTAAATGTCTTTTCAGAGGTAGATGGGTGCATCTTCTTGTAGTAAACAATGTCATCGGTGTGAGTTTCCAACTACCAGGAAAGTACATTCTCAATTTTCCGAGTGATGTCATGATCATTCTCTCCCGTAAAGGAAGTCCGAAGAATATTGATCTAAATAAATGCCACAAGCCAAAATTTTCACACGCACACACACACACAAGCACGTGCCACACTCGTATATACTGTATGAAATGTGATTTAACGAATATTAAGTTGTTATTAACCAATAGTACTGTTAGAGAAAAAGGCATACATTAAGTATATTAATAATAACTATCTAGAACATGGTGGAGTTTGCTCTAGATACTGTTCAACACGAATCCAACTACTCTAAACCATTGGATCTAACAACCCAATGGTCATGATTAGTGCTATGGATCCAATTCAAAACTGCCTACCAAACTCCACCCACTTCAATGACTTTATGTCAATTTATCGAAAATAGGTCAGATTTGAACTAGTATAACTAAATTTTAGGTTACTGTGAAAGTTCTACAAAAAAGCTTTTGGAGGTACCCATCGGGGGTCACAATTAATATATGAGAAACCATCCAACTAGAGTTTTGATGACAAGTTGGATCTAGACTCGCAAATCTAAACATTTTGCTAACTGTTGGATCTTCTTTTCCATTCCTAGCATCTAAAAAGATTCTACTAATAGTCTTGATGAGAATGATGAATGCTAGTATGCGCAAATCTAAAAGACACACACTTCATTGCTCAGTTTTAGGGTCCTTGTGCTAAATGCATGGACTTGGATGCAATTTTCATTTTTTATGAGGTCCTTGATATCTAACTTGTACTTCCACCAACCGTGTTCACTCTCAAGCACCTCGCACCTACTAGACCAACCATTAGATCGGCCATTCATAGTACTTCTTATTATCTTATCTTTATCTTGTCTTATCTCTTACAATACCATACCATACCACACACTACATATAGTGTATGGATTAACTAAGAACATTGACCATTGGATCAAGACTGGCAAATCCAAACATTGCTAACCGTTGGATCTTCTTTTCCATTCTTAGCAGCTCGAAAGATTCTACTAATAGTCTTTAACACAATGAACGCTAGTATGCGTAAACCTCTAGCTCAAAACACACACTTCATTGCTTAGTTTCAGGGTCGTCCTTGTGCTAAATGCATGGACTTGGATGCAATTTTCATTTTTATGATGTCCTTGATGTAAATTGTAATTCTACCCACCGTGTTAACTCTCAAAGCACCTAGCTCTTACAAGACCTACCATTAGATCGGCCATTCATAGTACTTCTTATCTTACCTTTATTTTGTCTCTTATCTCTTACAATACCATGCATACCACCACTACATAGTCTAGGGATTAACTTATTTGAACATTGACTGTTGAATCAAGACTGGCAAATCCAAACTTTGCTAACCGTTGGATCTTCTTTTCCATTATTAGCATCTAGAAAGATTCTATCGATAGTCTTTAGGACAATGGACGCTAGTGTGCGCAAACCTCAAAACACACACTTCATTGCTTAGTTTTAGGGTCCTTGTGCTAAATTCATGCATGGACTTGGATGCAATTTTCATTTTTATGAGGTCCTTGATGTAACTTGTACTTCCACTGACCGTCTTAACTCTCAAGCACCTCGCTCCTACGAGACCAACCATTAGATCGGCCGGTACTTCTTATCTCATCTCTATCTTGTCTTATCTCTTACAATACCATACCATCATTGTATAGTGTACAAATTAACTTCGAACATTGACCGCTGGATCAAGACTGGCAAATCCAAACATTGTTAACCGTTAGATCTTCTATTTTCCCTTAGCATCGAGAAAGATTCTATTCATAGTCTTGAGCACGATGAACGCTAGTATACACAAACCTCAAAACACACACACTTCATTATTTAGTTTTAGGGTCATTGTGTTAAATGGATGGACTTGGATGCAATTTTCATTTTTTATGAGGTACTTGATGTATGTTGTACTTCCATCGACCATGTTCACTCTCAAGCATCTCTCTCCTACGAGACCTACCATAGTTAAAAGAAAATGCAACCACCCCAATTATCATACAAACTAGACCAATGGTTTCTTATACGTAATGCCCAAGTTTTTAGTACTAGGATTTTTCAAGCTTCCTAGCAAACTTTGCACACTTAAGTGACTTCTTGTCGATTTAACAAAATTAGATCAAACTTGAGCTACAAGTAAGCGCGATAGATTGCTCTTGAATTAAATGTATTTTCATAGGTAGATGGGTGCATCTTCTTCTAGTAAACAATGTTGTCGGTGTGAGTTTCTAACTATGAGGAAATAAAATCCTCAGTTTTCCGAGTGATGACGAGATGGTTCTTTTATGTAAAGAATGTCTGAAGAATATGGATCTTGATACGTCCATTTTGCATCACTATTCTATATCATAATTTACTGTTATTCATTGATATATTTCATATTAAGAGATGATACTTATGTTATTTCATCTGTTTTTGCATGGTTGATGACTTTTGGAGCATAGACTGCTGCAATCAAGATTTTGATGGAAAAGGGGTTGTTTGGAGGCAAAATTCGCGAAGATCAGAAAATCCGGCAAAATATATGGAAAATTCTATTTTTCCAGAAGACGAAGATTGCCAGAAGGGGAAGTGGAGATGGGCCACAGGGGGCCCACACCACCCCCTGCCGCGGGCCACCCTAGGCCATGCCACAAGGTGGTGTGGCCACCCTTGCCCACCTCCAGCTCTCCCCTTTTTCGTATATTATCCCCACGAAACCCTAATCCTCGGGGAGAGACCACAGAAAGATTCCGCCGCTTTTGCGGGGCGAAAAACACCGAGAGAGAAAGATCTCTCCGGCAGATAGAAATCTGCTGAGGGAATTCCTTCCCAAAGAGGGGAGATGCTTGCAAGGGGTATAATCACAAGTATGTATTAGTCCTAGGAAGGTCGGTAAATTAGCACAGGTTCACCCACACAGCACTTAGCAAACTAAATAAGATTAATCAACTATATGAAGCAAAAGCACTTGACGATATTCCCGTGTGCCCTCTAGAACATTTGGTCATCTTAAGTAATACAACCGGCTTGTCCTTTGCTGAATAAAGGATTGGGCCACTTGCTGCATTTGTTCTTATCTTCTATTATTTACTCGTACTTTATTTACCTACATTATCAAAAACCCCTAAAAATCCATTTGCTAAGTATTTGCAGAGAATTCCTGATACATACCACTCATCAACACCTTCTGCTCCTCGTTGGGTTCGACACTCTTACTTATCGAAAATACTGCGATACACCCCCTATACTTGTGGGTAAAGGAAACTTCTACTGTGATTATTGTTTACTTCTGTTAGTTACTTTATTTCAACATGGATAATTCGCTGAGTTTCTTATTTCGTAATGCTACTACCACTGCTAAGGTAGTAGATAAGCCACCACCTACTGAGAATGATGTTTTCAAAATACCTACAAGAATTATTGATCGTGTTATGGATAACTACTATGTTGGGGATGGAACTGTCCATCCCAGTGATCATTTGCTCTTTATACACGAATTATGCGGGTTGTTCAAGTGTGCAGGTATCACTACAGATCAAGTTAAGAAGAAGTTATTCTCATTATCGCTGAAAGGAAGAGCTGAGGAATGGTATAAGCTGCTGAAGAATGGTCAAGCTCTGGAATGGGAGGAAATAGTGCCTCTCTTTTATTCAAAGTTTTATCCTCCTAGTGAGATTCATAAAGATCGGAATTAAATATACAACTTTTGGCCTCTTGATGGAGAGAGTACAACTCAAGCTTGGGGGAGATTGAAGTTACTAATGCTCAAATGTCCCATTCATGAGCTCCCCAACAATATTATTATCAATAAATTTTATGCAAGGCTTTCTCTTCATGATAAAGATTTATTGGATGCTTCTTGTGCTGGATCATTCACTCGCATGGAAGAAGAAGATAAATGGGATCTTCTCGACCGTATTCAAGACAATGCTGAAGCATGGGAGAATGATAAAGGAAGAAAGTCAGGTATAAATTATGATTATGAATGCATTAAATCTTTTATGGGAACTGATGATTTTCAAAATATTAAAAATGCTTATGGTTTAGACTCTCAAGTTATTGCAAATTTCTTTAAGGCTTTTGCTTCCAATATTGAAATTCCGAAAAAGGGATGGAACAAGTATCATGCACCAGATAAATATATTGATGATTATGTTCCTGTTAGAAGTACTGAATTTTGCACTATTGATCACATCTTACCTGAACCTTATATCGAGAAAATACCCTTCCCGGATAAGTTAAAGGAGCATCCTATGATAACTAGTGTAATCAATAAAAGTACAAAGTGAACTGTAAAACCTGATGAACAAATAAACATTGAACCTGTTGTAGCAATTGTGAAAGACCTTGTCACCATAAGTGTAGAAGATGGACACATTGTCTTCTGTGAGGATGCCTCTAATATTGTCTCACATCCTAATAGAACTAAAAAGGCTAGTGTCCCTGTGCTTTCTGTTAGAATTGGTGATCATTGCTATTATGGTTTATGTGATATTGGTGCAAGTTCAAGTGTTATTCCTTACGAGATTTACAAAGAAATTATGCATGAAATCAGTCCTTGCGAGCTAGAAGAGATTGATGTGGTTTTTCACCTTGCTAATAGAGAGACCATCTCTCCAATTGGTATTGTAAGAGATGTGGAAGTTCTTTGTGGTAAGATTAAATATCCTGCTGATTTCCTAGTACTTGGTTCGGCTGCTAGTAAAACCTATCCCATCATTTTTGGTAG
The DNA here is from genome assembly GCA_910589775.1 of Avena eriantha. Classification (NCBI taxonomy): domain Eukaryota; kingdom Viridiplantae; phylum Streptophyta; class Magnoliopsida; order Poales; family Poaceae; genus Avena; species Avena eriantha. Next base: position 284,443,275 of record OU342744.1, on the reverse strand, counting down.
ACCATTCTTGAGTACATGTGGAGCCATTATAGACTGAAAAAGGGAGAAAATCTTAACTAAATTTGATGGGGAATCTTATTAGTTTAATTTTTCGAAATTTACTAAAGAACCTTGTGAAAATGAAACCCATAATGAGGATTTTAGAGTTAAACAACTTGCTTCTATTTCTCTTGCTCCTAACAGTGCTTTGCAGCAATTTATGGAAGACCACGAAAGTGAAATCTTCATGGAAGAAAGAAATGAGATTGACGAGATTCTTCGTCATCAACCAAAGATGCTTAAGCATAACTTGCCTATGTAAGATTTGGGTACCACATTGCCACCTAAAATGGATCTGGTTTTCGATCTAAAACCTTTACCCGATGATCTTAAATATGCTTACATTGATGACAATAAAATATATCCTGTTATTATTAGTTCTAAACTTTCAGGGAAGGAAGAGGAAAGATTATTGGAGGTATTTAAGAAACACCGAGGAGCTATGGGCTATACTCTAGATGATTTAAAGGGAATTTCTCCTACTATATGGCAGCATGCTATTAATATAGAACCAGATGCAAAACCAGTGGTAGAACATCAACGTTGTTTAAATCCTAAGATGAAGGAAGTGGTAAGAAATGAGGTATTAAAACTCCTTGATGCTGGTATTATTTATGCTATTGCTGATAGTGAAAGGGTCAGTCCCGTTCATTGTGTCCCTAAAAAAGGGGAAATTACCGTGGTTCCTATTGATAATGATGAGCTTATTCCCCAAAGAATAGTAGTAGGTTATAGGATGTGCATTGATTTCAGAAAAGTTAAAAAAGTTACTAAGAAAGATCATTACCCACTTTCTTTTATTGAAAAGACCCATTTCTATTTTCTTGATGGATACTCTAGGTTTTCTCAAATTGCTGTCAAACAACAATATCAAGAGAAAACTACTTTTACATGCCCTTATGGAACCTATTCTTATAGACGTATGCCTTTTGGTTTGTGTAATGCTCCTGCTACTTTTCAAAGATGCATGTCTGCTATCTTTCATGATTTTTGTGAGGAAATTGTGGAAGTATTCATGGATGATTTTTCCATCCGTGGGACTTCTTTTGATAATTGTCTACACAACCTTGATAAAGTTTTGCAGAGATGTGAAGAGACTAATCTTGTTCTTAATTGGGAGAAATGCCACTTCATGGTCAATGAAGGGATTGTCCTTGGACATAAGATTTCTGAAAGAGGCATAGAAGTTGATAGAGCTAAAGTTGAAGCAATTGAGAAAATTCCCTATCTAAGAGACGTCAAAGGTATTCGTAGTATCCTTGGTCATGCTGGTTTCTATAGAAGGTTTGTTAAAGATTTCTCTAAGATATCAAAACCCCTCACTAATCTTCTTCAAAAGGATGTACCATTTGTTTTTGATGATGATTGTAAAGAAGCTTTTGAAACTCTAAAGAAAGCCTTAACTACTGCTCCTATTGTTCAACCACCCGATTGGAGCCTACCCTTTGAAATCATGTGTGACGCTAGTGATTTTGCTGTAGGTGCTGTCCTTGGGAAAAAAATAGATAAAAAGTTAAATGTTATCCATTATGCTAGTAAGACTCTTGATGACGCTCAAAGAATTAAGCTACTACTGAAAAAGAATTCCTAGCCGTTGTCTTTGCTTGTGATAAGTTTAGACCTTATATTGTTGACTCAAAAGTTACCGTTCATACTGATCATGCTGCTATTAAGTACCTTATGACAAAGAAATATGCTAATCCTAGGCTTATTAGATGGGTGTTACTCTTACAAGAGTTTGACCTACATATTGTAGATAGGAAAGGTGCTGAAAATCCTGTTGCTGATAATTTATCTCGATTGGAAAACATCTCTTTTGATCCTATGCCTGTTAATGATAGTTTCCCAAATGAACAGTTGGCTGCAGTAGGGGTAAGCTCGCGAGGGAGCCCTTGGTATGCTGATTATGCTAACTTTATTTACGATTTGAGGCATTATTTTTGGGATGACCCACATTTATATAAAGAAGGAGTGGATGGTATTATGCGAAGATGTGTTCCAGAATATGAAAAAAGGAGATATTGCGCATGGTAGTGCCTATGGAGGACATCATGCGGGAGATAGAACTGCGCAAAAGGTGCTACAATCAGGTTTTTACTGGCCTACCCTTTTAAAGATGCAAGAAAATTTGTCTTATCTTGTGATGAGTGTCAGCGTGTTGGTAATATTTCTAGAAGCAACGAAATGCCTATGAATTACTCTCTAGTTATTGAACCCTTTGACTGTTGGGGATTTGACTTTATGGGTCCTTTTCCTCCCTCAAAATTTTATAGTCATATTCTTGTTGTCGTTGATTATGTTACTAAGTGGGTAGAAGCTATACCTACGAAGAGTGCTGATGGGGAGACCTCTCTAAAAATACTTAAGGATATTATATTTCCTAGGTTTGGAGTGCCTAGGTATCTTATGACTGATGGAGGTTCTCATTTCATTCATGGTTGTTTTAGAAAGACCCTTGCTAAATATGATGTTAATCATAGAATTGCTCCAGCCTATCATCCCCAAACTAGTGGACAAGTAGAGCTTTCAAATAGAGAAATTAAATCCATCTCGCAAAAGACTGTTAATAGATCTTGAAAAAATTGGGCTAAAAGTTGAACGATGCTTTATGGGCTTATATGACTGCCTATAAAAATCCTATGGGAATGTCTCCTTACAAAATGGTTTATGGGAAAGCTTGTCACCTGCCTTTAGAATTAGAACATAAAGCTTATTGGGCAGTGAAAGAACTTAAAAGAGACTGTAAGCTGGCTGGTGAAAAAAGATTATTTGACTTAAGTTCATTAGATGAATGGAGGAGTGAAGTATATGAGAATGCTAAACTCTTTAAGGAAAAAGTTAAAATATGGCATGACAGGAGAATTCTTAAAAGAGAGTTCCATGTTGGTGAAAAGGTTCTATTGTATAGGTTTCGCCTCAAATTTTTTGCAGGGAAGCTACTTTCAAAGTGGGAAGGACCTTCTGTTATTGAAGAAGTGTATCGTTCAGGTGCAATAAAAATCTCCTCTTTAAAAGATAACACTACACAAGTGGTGAATGGTTAGCGACTCAAACACTATATTGCTAGAGATTATTACAATGAAGATATTGATGCTATTCAAGTGGTAACTCTAGAAAAATTCATTAAAGACCAAGTTAAGAGACCCGCAGAGTCCGTTTTCGAATAGGTAACAGTTCTGGTAAGAAAAGTCCCGTAAAAAAAATTTCCAGTTATATTTTTGTAGTTTTTATCCAACAAGGAAAGCAACGAAGCGAAAGAGGGACAGAAACGGAGCCTTGGTGGATCACACCACCCTGTGGCGCGGGCTCACCCCTGGCCGCTCCACCAGGTGGTGTGGCCGCCCTGGACTCCGCCTCCGACCTATTTTCTCCCAGTACCTTCCTTTTGTTGTAAAAATTCGTAATATATAATCCCCTGGATCCCCCGAGGTTCGTATATCGTGCTTTCGTCGTGTTTTTGTTTCGATCTGTTTCTGCCAGGAACTATTCTTAAAAGTTTAGAAGCACAATGGTCTCCTCTAAGGATAAGGGAAAGGAGCCTGCGGAGGAGGATCCCCAAGACCTTGGATAGGAGAAGGAGATCGAGAGTAAAGATGAAGAGGAGGCAAAGCCAGCATCCGCACACCTGCACTACAATTGCAAGCATTGGAGTGGTGGAAAACCCTGTTAGGATCAGAAGGACTGCACGGATGTCAATTGGAGGGAAGCCTTCGCGTCACTGTTTGGCTCCATGATCACCTTCTCCACGCACCAAGAATCCCTTCCATACCCTTATCCATGAGCATCAATTCTGGATTATGCCCAAGGAGAAACTACCCTCCAATTGAGATATGCCTTGTTCTAACCATGCAGGAAAAGAAGACTTCAAGGAGGAAGAGTGGGGAAAGAATCGCAAGAGCTGGGATTCACAACCTGACATGATCATGAGTCACATTGAGCAAAACTCATAGTTGATTCGTATTCTCACCCTCAAGATTGAAGACTTGAGGAAATTGATCGTGAAGCTCATCGAGAGGACACCACCACCACCAAAGGAGTAATTCGTCATCAGGTTTTGGCATTCCCTTGGTTTGTTCCAAGCTTGGGGGAGTGCCGCGGTATCACATCACTATCTTCTATCTTTTTACCTTTTTAGTAGAGTCATATCATGAATAGAGAAGTTATCATGTATGATGGTTTGCATTGTGGAAGTGTCCCCTCTCTTGTTAGATATGTATCCCTTGATGTGATTTGCCGTTATGGAATATTAATGAGAAGTTATTTCATTTACTCTTTTGGATATCTTATATTAGTTTTCAATTGCTATTATATGATTAATTTTGTTGTTAGTATTGGTATCACTTTGGGATCATTGAGTTAATTTAGTTGGTTTTGGCAAACCTAGCTTGGTCAGTAGCAACACTATTTTTGAGAGTTGAATGAAAAAGATAAAAAAGTACTCTAAAGAAATATAATTTCATCATCTTTTTTCTTGATTGGCTCATAGGTTTAGTATTCTCTAGTTAAGATCTTTTGTGCTTCCAAGGAAGATTGCATGTTTGTTTTTATCACTTGTATGTTTGTTTGTTTCCTTCAACTCTTATGCTTACTACCCAGCCTTGCTAGCCAAAAACCTATACTGAGAGGGAATTCTTCTCGTGCATCCAATCCTTAAACCAAAACCCATGCCATTTGTGTCCACCATACCTACCTATTAGCATTATTGCTATTCCAAGTAAATTCATGTTTTTTATCTACCTTCCGAATTAAACTTGTTATGTGAAAATTAGTGATTAAAGCTCTCACGAACTTGATGACACACTTTACTTTCTTGCACTTAATAAACTTGAACCATTGTGCCCATCTATGTTGCGTATATGCTTGCACTTTGTAAGTTGTGAATTAGCAGAACCATGCTGTCATGGGGAACAATTTCAACATTGCACTGGTAGATTGTACCTAGTTGATATCATGCTATTTTGTCTATGGATGTCATTTGTGTGAAATGAAAGGGGAGCTTGTAAGTCCATAGAGTTATGTATGTGTGTTAGAGAAACGCCTGGGCCACCGGTCTAATCCATGCCTAATCATGGTGGAAACCCGCAGTGAAACCATAATGAGAATCTATGAAGCATTCTTCTTATAAAAAAAGAGATAGAGATTGAGAAAAAAAGGAGAAAAAGAAAAAAATATATGAGAAAAGAGGAAAGAGAGAAAAAAGCACAATTTTCCCATGGTAAATAAGAAGATTGCTGAGATGCTCGTTGTCTGCTTGCCTTGTCAGTTTGATATGGGGATTCTTCCGTATCATCGGGCAAGGGGTACCCCGTTGGCGGTTCTCTATGATACACATGTACTTAATATGACAAGAACTTACCGATAACTAACCTTGAGTAGCATGAGGAGCGGCCCTCGTATTCAAGGGACATGAGATTTTCAACTTACAACTTGTTAAGCATATCCTCATATTTGATCACTTTAACCTTAATCACCTAAAGATTCTTATGATAGGGGCAATGAGAGCTGAAAGCTAATAAGTACCATAATTTTTGAAAGCTCTTTATGAAACTTGAATTCCCAGCTTCCCTATGTGAAGGCCTATCTTTTACTTTTTAGTTGAGTCAGTAAACCTATTTCCTTCTATCTCAGCAGGTATTTTGAGTTGTTGTGTTTCATTCATTCATATGATGATTTAGTCAATCATGTTTCTTATGATCCTTGTTTTGCACAATTCTCTTATCTTAGTGTTTACCACTTTGAAAGCTATCATTGAAAACTCTTTATGTGTGAACTCCTGCAAATTGTCAACTATTCTTCGACCAAGAGCTAAGTTTACCATAACCAATTATGATTTACTTTATGTATCTTTATTGTGTTTCCTTTACCTATTGCAAGTTAAGTTATATAATGGTGAGTTGTCTGCTATTATGATCTATGTATTGATGAATGTGATTCTTCTTGTACATATTCTTTTATCGACTCTTCACTCCATAAACCCGAGGTAATATTTATTGAGCTTAGTTTCGCTTGGGGACAAGTGAAGTCTAAGCTTGGGGGGAGTTGATACGTCCATTTTGCATCACTATTCTATATCATAATTTACTATTATTCATTGCTATATTTCATATTAAGAGATGATACTTATGTTATTTCATCTGTTTTTGCATGGTTGATGACTTTTAGAGCATGGACCGCTGTAGTCAGGATTCTGATGGAAAAGGGGCTGTTTGGAGGCGAAATTCGCGAAGATCAGAAAATCTGGCAAAATATATGGAAAATCCTATTTTTCCAGAAGACGAAGATTGCCAGAAGGGGAAGTGGAGATGGGCCACAGGGGGCCCACACCACCCCCTGGCACGTGCCACCCTAAGTCGCACCACAAGGTGGTGTGGCCACCCTGGCCCACCTCCAGCTCTCCCCTTTGGCGTATATTATCCCCACGAAACCCTAAGCCTCGGGGAGCGACCACAGAAATATTTCGCCGCCTCTGCGGGGCGGAAAACACCGAGAGAGAAAGATCTCTCCGGCAGATAGAAATCTGCTGGGGGAATTCCTTCCCGAAGACGGGAGATCGTCGCCATCAACACCACCATAAATCTGGACTTCATCGGGATCATCATCATCACCACCATCATCTCCACCAGCACCATCATCACCACTTCATACCGCTGTAACAATTGGGTTGAATCTTGCATAGTTCTTAAGGGAAACTTTCCCGGTGTTGATTACTCCTTGTAGTTGATGCTATTGAGTGAACCATTGAATTATTGTCTATGTTCAGATTGTTACATATCATTATTTCATCTCTGATCTTGATCCATATGATGTCTTGTGATTAGTTCGTTTAGTTCTTGAGGACATGGGAGAAGTCATGTTGTTAGTAGTGGAATTGTGTTGAGAAATATTCAATGGTTTGATATTTAAGTTGTGGTGTACTTCTTCTAGTGGTGTCATGTGAACGTCGACTACATGACACTTCACCTATATGGGCCTAGGGGAATGCATTGTGTATTTGGCTACTAATCATAGGGGTTGCCGGAGTGACAGAAACCTGAACCCCCGTAAGGAAACCTTTGCACATGGGACGTTAGGGTCTTAGAGTTTAAAGATGTGGTTAGGTTTTGATCTTAATTACTTTCTTGTACTTGCGGATGCTTGCAAGGGGTATAATCACAAGTATGTATTAGTCCTAGGAAGGTCGGTACCTTAACACAGGTTCACCCACACAACACTTAGCAAACTAAAGAAGATTAATCAACTATATGAAGCGAAAGCACTTGACGATATTCCCGTGTGTCCTCGAGAACGTTTGGTCATCTTAAGTAATACATCTGGCTTGTCCTTTGCTGGATAAAGGATTGGGACACTTGCTGCATTTGTTCTTATCGTCTTTTATTTACTCGTTCTTTATTTACCCGCATTATCAAAAACCCCTAAAAAACCGTTTGCTAAGTATTTGTAGAGAATTCCTGATCCATACCACTCATCAAGACCTTCTGCTCCTCATTGGGTTCGACAGTCTTACTTATCGAAAATACTACGATACACCCCTTATACTTGTGGGTCATCAAATCTCAATGCCATAAGCCAAGCTTTTAGACATATTAAGTGGACCAACGTGTTTTACTTACGATTTCCATGTTTTATGACTTTTCAAACTCCCTATATAGCTAATTAACTTTGCCGCACTTGAATGACTTCATGCCTATATTTATCGAAATTTGGTCAAACTTGAACTACAACAACTAAATTATTGTAGGTTGCTTCTAAAGAATTACAAAAAACTTTTGGAGGTGTACCCATTGGGGGCTCAGTTAATATATCAGAAACCAACCGAGAGTTTTGACAATAGGTTTTTAACTCCTTTCTAATTAAGATTTTGCATCTTGACAATTTAACGAAATATTAGCTCAAACTTGAGCTACAAGTAAGCGCGATAGATTTTTCTTTAATTAAATGTCTCTTTGGAGGTAGATGGATGCATCTTCTTGTAGTAATTAGTACCGCCGGTGTGAGTTTCCAACTATCAGGAAAGAACATTCTCAATTTTCCGAGTGATGATGAGATTATTGTTCGTTTTTGTAAACAAAGTCCGAAGGATATGGACCTGAACGCCATAAGCCAAGATTTCAGACATATATAGTGGACCCTCATGTTGTACTTATGATTCCCATGTTTTATGATTTTTCAAACTTATTCCTATAGCTAACTTTGCCCACATGAAATTGATTTTATGTTGATTTATTAAAATTAGGTCAATTTTGAACTACAAGTAAATTGTAGGTTGCATTGAAAGTTTTACGTTTTTTGGAGGTAACCATTGGGGGCTGATTTAATATATCACAAACCACCATCGATAGTTTTTACAACAAGTTCAACTTCTTGCTAAGATTTTGCATCTTGGAAATTTAATGAAATTAGATCAAACTTGAGCTACAAGTAAATGCGATAGATTGCACTTGAATTAATTGTCTTTTCGGAGGTAGACGAGTGCATCTTCTTGTAGTAAACAATGTCATCGATGTGAGTTTCCAAATATCAGGAAATATCATTCTTAATTTTCCGAGTGATGACGAGATTTATCCTTTCTGTAAAGATAGTCTAAAGAGTAATGGATATGAATGCCACAAGCCATGTTTTTAGACATCTTATCTTACCACTATATAGTGTACGGATAACTTTGAATATTGACCGTTGGATCAAGACTCGAGAATCCAAACATTTCCAGCCATTGGATCTTCTTTTCCATTCTAGCATCTAGAAGATTCTATTGATAGTCTTGAACACAATGAATGCACTATGCATAAACCTCTCAAAACACACTTCTCCATCATACTAGAATCTTCTCCCTCGTTTCTCTAGACCATGTTACAAAAAAATTTGAAGTGTTAGGTAGCTAATAATCTTTGACTTCTACACATGATGATACAAAGTAGAAGAGCCAATTATACACCCATACTTTATATATGTTGATCAAATTTATATTTTTCCACTTTACCTATTATAATTTTATATAGTGATGATATGCCAGATGTCTATTATCTGAGCCTCATGTGCAGGGCACATGGAACTTACTAGTATCTTATCTTATCTTATCTTACCACTATATAGTGTACGAATAACTTTGAATGTTGATCGTTGGGTCAAGACTCGCGAATCCCTGTATTTCTAGCCGTTGTATCTTCTTTTCCATTCTAGCATCTAGAAGATTCTATTGATAGTCTTCAGCATAATGAATGCTATGCACAAACCTCAAAACACACTTCTCCGTCATACTAGAAGCTTCTCCCTTGTTTCTCTAGACCATGTTATGAAAAAAAAATCATGTGTTAGGTAGCTAATAATCTTAGACTTCTATATGATGATACAAAGTACAAGGACCAAATATACACCCATACTTTATAGATGTTGATCAAATTTATAATTTTTTGTGCTTTACCAATTATAATTGTATATAGTGATGATATGGCATACGTCTACTATCTGAGTCTCACGTGTAACTTACTAGTAGCTAATAATCGTTGACTTCTACATGATCTTACCACTATATAGTGTACAAACAACTTTGAATATTGACCGTTGGATCAAGACTCGCGAATCCCAACATTTCTAGTAGTTGGATCTTCTTTTCCATTCTAGCATCTTGAAGATTCTATTGATAGTCTTCATTACAAACTACTATATAGTGTACGAATAACTTTGAATGTTGACCGTTGGATCAAGACTCGCGAATCCCAGCATTTCTAGCTGTTGGATCTTCTTTTCCATTCTAGCATCTAGAAGATTCTATTGATAGTCTTCGGCATAATGAATGCTATGTGATACATTATAAATGTATCTATAATTTCTGATGTTCCATGCTTGGTTTTATCCACTTTCTTGTGTTTTGTCCACACTTTGGAGTACTTTTCATATGATTTCTTGGACTAACCTAATAACAAGAGCCACAGTGCCAGCTGCCTGTTTTCTGCTGTTTTTGGTTCCAGGAAAGTCAGAAAATGAATATTCTCGGAATTGGACGGGACAAAAGCCAAAGTGCCTATTTTTCCGGATGCCATCATATGCCAGAATATGAGACGGAGAAGGGCTGGGGGCCAGCCACACCACCTGGCCGCGTGGCCAGGCCTGGCCCGCGCCAGGGGGTGGTCTGGCTGACCCGAGCACCCCCTCGGCCTCTCCTTCCGCCTATAAGATGCCCTCGGAACAAAAACCCTAAGTACCCGATCAAAAATCCACAAAAGAGTCTGTAGCCGCCGTCATCTCCATCCCTAGATCAAGAGGGATTTGAAGCTCTTCCCGGCACCCTGCCGGAGAGGGGAATTCACCCCGGAGGCCTTCTTCATCACCATGCAAGCCTCCGGTGTGATGCGTGAGTAGTTCATCCTTGGACTACAGATCCATGTAGTAGCTAGATAGCTGGTTCTCCTCCTTTGTGCTTTCATGTTTAGATCTTGTGAGCTCCGTTCATGATCAAGATCATCTATTTGTAATTCTACATGTTGTGTTTGCGGGGATCCGATGGATATTGAGATGCTATTTCAGATTGATTATTGATTCTATCATGTCTTTTTTATTTTTGATCTTGCATGCTTTCTGTTGTTAGTATCTATCTTGGCCAAGTAGATGCTAGCAACTCCAAGAGTTAGTATTTATGCTCGATAGTGGGTTCATGCCTCTGGTAATCTGGGGAAGTGACAGAAATCTCTAAGGTACTAGATGTGCTATTGCTACTAGGGAGAAAACAACAATCCTTTGTTCATAGAACAATCGTATTGTTTACTTTACATGCAATTCGTAAAGCAATAATCTGTTGCTTGCAACTTAATACTGGAGGGGGTTCGGATGATAACCTGAAGGTGGATTATTAGTCATATATGTAGTTGAATGGCGGTCTATGTATAATGTTGTAATGCCCAATCAAGTTCCAAAGGAGTCAAGATGATTAGTATATGCATGTATTGCTTTCTCGATGTTTGTCAATTCCCCCGCTGTAATTTTTTCACCCAGCATGTTATCTATCTTAAGGAGAGCCACCTCTAGTGAACTATGGATCCCGGTCCTTGTCTTTTACATACAATCTATAAACTTTTACTGCTTTGTGTTTACTTTCTGCAAACTATTACTTCTTTCCATTCGATACGTTTAATCCTTTGTTTTCCGCAAAACACGATGAGATTGACAACCTCATCGCAAGTTGGGGACAAAGTTCTGTGGTTGTGTTGTGCAGGTCTCCACGTTGCTACTAGCACCGGTAGTGCGCCCTGCCAAAGCTCAGCTAGTAACACCTTTGGGGTGTTTCCTTGCTCCTACTGGTTCGATTAAACCTTGGTTTCATAACTGAGGGAAACTTGCTGCTGTGCTCATCATACCTTCCTCTTGGGGTTCCCAACGAGCTCTACATCAACACCGCACCAGCATTTTCCTGGGCGCCATTACAGAGCCATCACTATGCACAAACCTCAAAACACACTTCTCCATCATACTAGAATCTTCTCCCTTGTTTCTCTAGACCATGTTATCGAAAATTTCATGTGTTAGGTAGATAATAATCTTTGACTTCTACATGATGATGCAAAGTACAAGGACCAAATATACACCCATACTATATAGATGTTGATCAAATTAATAATTTTTTGTGCTTTACAAATTATAATTTTATATAGTGATGATATGTCATATGTCTACTATCTGAGTCTCACGTGCAACTTACTAGTAGCTAATGATTGTTGACTTCTACATGATCTTACCACTATATAGTGTACAATAAACTTTGAATATTGACCGTTGGATTAAGACTCACAAATCCCTACATTTCTAGTCGTTGCATCTTCTTTTTCATTCTAGCATCTTGAAGATTCTATTGATAGTCTTCATTACAAACCACTATATAGTGTATGAATAACTTTGAATGTTGACCGTTGGATCAAGACTCGCGAGTCCCAGCTTTTCTAGCCGTTGGATCTTTTTTTCCATTCTAGCATCTAGCAGATTCTATTGAAAGTCTTCGGCATAATGAATGCTATGCACAAACCTCAAAACACACTTATCCATCATACTAGAATCTTCTCCCTTGTTTCTCTAGACCATGTCATCAAAAATTTCATGTGTTAGGTAGCTAATAATCTTTGACTTCTACATGATGATACAATGTACCAAATATACACCCATACTTTATAGTTGTTGATCGAATTTATAATTTTTTGTGATTTATCAATTATAATTGTATATAGTGATGATATGTCGTACGTCTACTATCTGAGTATCACGTGCAAGGCACGTGCAACTTACTAGTATATATAGTGGACCAACATGTTGTACTAATGATTCCTATGTTTTATGAGTTTTCAAACTTCCTAGCTAACTCCGCCACTTGAATGATTCTATGTAGATTCATCAAAATTAGGTCAAATTGGAACTACAAGTAAATTGTAGGTTGTGTTGAAAGTTTTAAGAAAAAGCTTTTGGAGGCACCCATCGGACAGTCAATTAATATACTCCGTATCAGAAACCATAGAGAGTTTTGATAAGAGGTTCAACTTCTTCCTAAGATTTTGCATCTTGACAACTTGAACTACGAGTATGCGCAGATACTTGTCTCGAATTAAATGTCTTTTCAAAGTTAATTAATGAAAAAAGAAAGTGATGTGATAACTTAGCTAGTTATCATAACATCACACATACCAAGACTAGTAGTATATTCAGAAATATAAGGCGCTTTAGCTTTGTGAAATGAATGTACCTAGACACATTTTAGTGTATAGGTTCACTCTTAACCTCTACGAACCCATACACTAAAAGACGTCTAGATACATTCGATTCACAAAGCTAAAATGTCTTATATTTCTAAATGGAGGGAGTACAACCTAATTAATTAGGCCTTTGCGTGACACTACATACATGTTGTTACCCACTATGATGAAGGTACATGTGAAAGTTACGAGTCTAAGTTATTTAGCACTATGTGACTATCCTAAATAAGAATGAAGGTGCACGTACTGTATGCCTTAAAGGCACCTGTTCCGCTGCGCTTCAAGCTGTTCACCACTCGTGTTGGCTCTCATTGGTCAGACATATAAAGCCACTAACTTGTTGATTTGGTACTTTATATCGTCGATCTTCTTCCATCACTGACAGAGAATAAATTCTTATGCCGCTTCTAGGTGTGTTCTTTCACGGAGCTACAACCAGTAGCTCAGACGACTACTACTCCCGCGTGGGGCTCAAGCAATTGCGACCGTCCTTTCATAATGAACGGGAAGCATTAGACAATGGATTTTGTTTTGGTGGATGGTTGATTTTTTTGACAGATTGTCGACTTTTTTTCTTTATTGAACTGAGAGATGTTCGATTTTGGGTCCAGTAACGGGGGTGTAGAGGCCGACAGGGGAGAGGAAATTGGCGGTGTGGCAGGCAAGCTTATTTGAGGTGGCAGCGTGTGGGTGTACAGATGGTACTGATAGCCCATTTTCTGAGCATTTTGTTGTTGTACTACACAAGAGTTCGAGAGTAGTAGTATTCCAGTTTTGGTTCCTTAATTACCGGTGGAACCTTTATCTATTTATTAGTTACAGCAGTAGTAGTACAGTAGTACTTGTTCCAAATGTGACTGCACAAGATGATGAATGTAGAAGATCCAACGATTATTACATTTGGCAAGAGGAACTCCGAGTATACTCCAAACCATCTCTGTGCCATGACCATTTATTTGAGAGGACAGTACAGCTCCATCCCGTGCTAGGCTAGCTTATGTTGTACTACTCCTAGAAAGTCCTGACCTATTTACTCGATAGGCACTAGGAAATGCAGAGAAGAGAGAAAAACCATGCTCAGTAGGCGGCAATCGATTTATTCTACTAGTATTTTCCTTTGCTCTCCGTCCTCTTCCTCTCCATCTTCTCGCTGATACCCACTCGCCCACCTTTAGCACACACCAACACTGCCATGCCGCTTTTGGAGCATCTCCGTAGCCCAGTTCGATAGACACCGTAGATTTAGCAGAGAGAAAGAAGACACGCTTGGTTTTATTTCATTCTGTATTTCTCTTTGCCTCAATCTCCATCCTCACTTCACCTCCAGCATCCCGGCGATGGCCATTACCACTCGCACACAAATACAAGCACACGCCAATGCCTCCATGCCGCTTTAGGATCAGCTCCGACGCCCAGTTTGATAGACTGTTTTCCGTCTCGCCCTGCCAGCTGCCGCTCGCTCTCTCCTCCAAAAACCCCAATAAAAACCAAACACCATCGCTCCCCACATGCTCGAGCTCTTCCTCGAAATGGCCCAATTGATTGATGACAGTGACACTTCTAGGGTGTTTTCCGATGGCCCCCTTGAAGAAATCTCTGCTAGATGCGACATCATCACCGCCGCGAGCCTCATCGCCTGCTACAAACGTTATCTTTACTCAGCAACACATAGTGCATGCGTGTCGAAATCTCATCCGTTTGGTCTCCCTTGTGTTCTTCACTCTCACTCAACTGAGGTATCACGTGAGTACAATGTCTTCTACCGCGACAATCGCATGAAGAAGTTCTACAGGGGCAGCTACTATTGCAGGAGGGGCAAGCAGAAGCCACCGAAGAAGTTTGGTTGGACCTTGTGCGAGATGACGCCGCTGGACAGGTCCTCCTCTGATGTTGTGATGCCAGATTGTGAGGGTAAGAAGTGGGCAGGCGCCCATGGAGATTAGATCGCCATTGTTGGCCTTGCCTAGAACTGGGAGTTTGTGAATGTGTTCACTCGTTGCCGGATTCCTCTACCAGCAATCTTCAAATTTGAGGCCACACCCGAGGTACTTAAGTTTATCGCGGCTGGTTAGCTTACTAATCTATTGAAGATAGCCATTTGCCGAGTTCCCACAGCTGCTGGGAACTATAACGATTTCTCTGTCCTAGGCATCTCTGACACGGTAATTGCCTTCCTTGATGGTTCTCATGGTATGTGGATGGTTCTTGAGAACCAGTTCAGCATGTTCAGCTACCGCGTTGCAATTATCGACAATGGTGTTGTCTATGCTGTAACTCTGAATGGCAATGTTTATGCATGGGATCCTCGGGCATGGGGTAAAATTTCCATCATTAAATTTTCAAGCTTCATCATTCAAATTTTGCTCAGCTGACCTCTAAATGTACTTTCCTTGCATGGTCCTGTGCTTCTTCTGGGGCCACCTGAATTACACGGTAATCATGAGTACAGTCCTGATATGTGGTGGTTAGCAAGATCTCCAGATGGTGGTAGCCTTATTATGATCAATACCGAGGCAATGGCGGAGGGTTTTAGACCTTGTAGCATTTTCTATGTTCCTTGGATTGAACTGTCCAATTACCATTCCAGTTGGCGCGACAGGACTTGGCCCTGGAGATCTAACAAGGAGCAACTATGTATACACCTCGCCGCATGCATATAGTCTCGGTAGATTTAATATTTGTCCTGAAATATGCCGCATCAGTTAGAATGCTCAAGATACTGCTATTGGTTTCTCAACCAACATTGGCTGAAATTTCCCTAAAAAACATTGGCTGCAATTGGTGGCAGACTCCATTGTGGTTCGTCCCAAGCTTGGCCAACGCGTAGGATTGGAACTGGCATAATTAACGGTTCATGGGAGATCATATGGAATAGGGATTTGTGTATCTTAAATTATTTCCTTCGCCTTATTTGTATCGTATGGCCTCAGCTATTAACTTGTTGTACTCTAACACTCATTTCGCCACAATGTAGTGCAAGGCCTGCGATTTGATCAAACTCCTTCTGTATGCAAGCCATAGGTTTAGTCGGTGCAGGTTGAATATTCCGCAACTCGTTGCGCCCGCACCCCTTTATTATTTATTGCACTTTCGAGTTCTCAAAAAATGTGAAATAAATCGGGAACATTGGCTATGTTGTATCTTGTGCATCTACAATATTTGGTCCCACAATAAGATCTTATGTGACCCGTGTCAATGAAAAAGAAAAAACCTAAGCGAACAATATCTTGTGTTCATTTGTTCATTTTGTGGTGGCCAGGCCATGTACTAGTAATATTTTTGTAATGGAAATTTATAGATGAAATATATAAATATGATCTATGTTCATGATTTATTTCACATTTTCTGAAAACTTCGAAGTGCCACAAGCAACAGCTTGTTGCCGGTGCAACTAGTTGCAAATTGTAATTTCTGTCGTGGACGTACCTAGTGGCTCCAAGCGCATGGTGCATGCAGATTCTCACTGGCAGGTGGAGCCGAGCTTAACATGGCCCACATGTCAGTGAATCAGAGCCACACAAATTCATGCACGTTGCCTGACTTGAGTGAAATCTGATGTCCGTGCACGTCTCTTATTTTGCTACGCGGTTGCATGTTGTACACATGTAATTCCATGTACCTTGTACTAGAACATATATGAACACATGCAACATGCCAAAAATACCACGGACACACCCGTACTATGCATTATATTTGGTGTATATATTTTCGGTTCTGTGCTACGAGTTCTGCATGTAGGGGAATAAGATGAAAGTACATGTGTCCATGTCATGGCTACTACTACTAGTACTAGTTCGTCCTACTATCTTCTTCCCCAGTCCCCACTCCGCCCACGATCTCCCCCACGCGCTCTCTTCTAACACTCCCCTTCTCCTGGAGAAAACCCCAACCGCACTTGGCATCCGCCTAAATCCATCCGTCTATGATGGCCGATTCGAAGCTCAGCGGGCAATGCAAGTGGGATCAACTCAGTGCGGACGATGTCGACCTCATCGTTCAGCGTCTAGACATTTCTAGCACCGTTAGGCTAGCCGCATGCTACAAGCTGTTGTACGATCGTATCACCAACAACAAAGGTACAAAATGGACTTTTCACCATTGGAATGAACCCTGTGTATTGATGCCTCAGCCTTCTTATTGGTTCGATGAGCACTATGACGGTACGAGGGTACATCGTCTACACGACACGATGTATGACATGGTGCCCCTCGACCATCCTCGGCACACCACCATCCTTCCCTTCATGCACGAAAAATTCTGGGTTGGCATGAACGGCGTCTGGCTCGCCGCGGTGGACCAGGGGGGGTCCTGGTGCCTAGCGAACATCTACACCTATCGAGTAATCGACCTTCCATCAATGGATATGACATTGCGGCCGCCTCACGTCCAATATATAACCTGTAATACTACTAGCCAGCCAGGGTTCCTCCAGTTACGTGTAGTCATTTCTGAATTCATTCACATTTCAAAAGTTTTTTCTTTGGCGAATCCGCAGGTATGGATAAAAGTTCAATAAGTCGTGGGATGGATCTCTTGAGCTATTGAAGATCGTAATATGCAGAGTGCCCACAGAAGCTGGGGGTTACACATACTATAAGCTCCTCGCGTTGCTCAACGGTGAAATCGCCTACCTGGAAGGCGGTAGCCAAGTTTGGAGATATCTGGAGCATTCAGGTCTTGGAAGACGATAGTACTATGATGCCATTGAACACAGTGGCCTCATTTTTGCGGTCACAAGTCAAGGCTACACCTACTGTTGGGATCCCACATTGGAAGGTAATTCTAGTTCCATGATGATACATTGTGAGTGATTCCATGAAGTTGTTCTTTAACTACCTTGTTTATGTTTTACCTTTCGTATGACTGAATGAGCACACGCTTTATGTCCTAAAAAAATGAATGAACCGTTGCCAGTAATGAATTAGTACCAGTAATATGCCTTCCAAAAATATAGTGTATGACGGCGTCCCTGCACTACTAAGTTCGTTCATTGTCAAAATATGAAAGGTATTATTAACCACCATCTCAATTGCGAGCACAACATAGTGATGTCGGGTTTCTTTATCTGTTTGTACATTCAGGCCCTCCTCGAATTGTAGGAATCACATACGATTTTTTTAGGACACCAATCTTTCCTTTTTGGATTTTGCCTTGGGATTCAGAGGAATTGTGTAGGATTTCTGTAGGATTTGGATCCTTAGGATTTTTTTGTATAAAATGCTATTTGATTTGAAAGAGTATAATCCTCAGGAATTCCTTCAAAGGATTCCTTTGCACTCTATTTTGGAGGAAAATTTCCATCCACTCCAACCTGTTTGTACAATTCCTTTGGGTTTCCAGTGCAATCAAACACCACTTGATCCAAAATACTGTAGGCATCTAATCCTATAGGATTCAAGTGGACATGCCTCTATATCAAAAAAGTGGCGCTTCCTCTTTTGAAACTTACAACAAC
The DNA here is from genome assembly GCA_910589775.1 of Avena eriantha. Taxonomy (NCBI): domain Eukaryota; kingdom Viridiplantae; phylum Streptophyta; class Magnoliopsida; order Poales; family Poaceae; genus Avena; species Avena eriantha. The sequence goes on along the minus strand of OU342744.1, from coordinate 284,425,053 downwards.
TAGGAAACTAAGATAAGCAAGACATCCAAATATTCGGAATAACAGAGTAAGAAATGCAATTCCTAATGTTGTTAATTTATTGAGTAATATTATTGTCAGGATTTTCCTATTCACATTGTTAGCATGAACAATGAAGAATGCTGGTGTTAGAATATGTATGCCAGTAATGTGCTTTTTTGTCTCAAATTTGGATGTTGCAGGAAACAAGGAGCTTCCGTTTGTAATCGCAACACCTATTCTGAATGATCGGCTATGCCTGTGGTTCCTCGCTCGATCCGCTGATGGTGAACGCTTGATGATCATAATTACAACGTATGGCATGGGGGTTGCCCATGTCAAAGAGGGTGAAATCATTCCTCATTCTCGAAATAGTACTAACCTACGCCTATATCCTGCCTCTCGTGTCTATATTTTTGAAGAGGATCCTAGCTCTACTGGACATCTAGGGGTCATCGTTTGGAGGCAGGTTAACAGTCTGGGGGACAACTCTCTGTTTGTCGATCTCAATTATCCAATCATTGATAAGATGATAAAGAAATGTAGATGCAAGGCTGCTGATGGCACATTGTTCCCATTCATGAGGAAAAACTGTGTGTACACAACATACAAGAGCTTTCGTGGAATACAATTCCCTCAGATTAAACGCTGCAACCTACAGCCAACTGAAGGTGAGCCTGTGGCAGTTATCAGCCTTCCCAAAGATGGTTGGAACTATGTGCGACAGGCGGCAATTTGGTTTAGCCTAGTTTAGGTGTGGTATGCTCATTTTGCCGTCCCTAGACTGAGCTGTGGATCTTTCTGGTGTATCATTGTGTCATATTTTTTGGGATCAAGTTTCAACAATTGACTATTAGTACACTGGTTTAGTGGCCAGCTTGAATCATTTTATATGAGCCATGTCGTGCTTTTGTATTTAGTATTTCCTTCCATGGTATAGTCCATGTAGCCGTGCTTATTTCGTAGCATGATTTCTGTACTATAGTTTTTAGTACTTTTACTGGCTTGTATATACGCGACTCATGCATTTTATTTTGAACCATCACACCTCATGCAACTTTGTGTTTTGAGAAGAATATTCCTTCTTTCCTCTTAGCGAACAGGGAAAACTAGGTCACACTTCTTATAGGGCCACGAAACATGCCTTAACTGGGCCAATTGATCTTGGCTCGGTACGCCAAAGCAAGCTGAGACGCCCTAGGATGATAGCCGCAAATATTTATGCCGATATTCTAAAGAAAGAGAGTTAATGTACACCCTTTCAAAAAGGAAAAAATGTTTACGTAGATCCCATATTGTCTCTGATACATGGCATACTTTTGGCACTACTGTGAAATTACTTGTTCAATACCGTATGTATCCTTGCTCATTCTTATGTATGTGAAATGAACAACTCAAGCTCTGATGTGACATGAACAAGTCGAGCTCTAATGTGCTGACATTGTATCGTATGTGCTAGTGTACAAACTGGTTGTATTCTTGTGTTCGAAACTGTGAACTAAATGTGTGAATTTTGAGCCTTTTTGCATGATGACAATGCCACATGTTGGCGCTAATTGCGGCATGTATTAATTTCATCATATGGAAGCATACAACTTCGAGTGATCAGTTTAAGCTAGTGCTTACCCGAGCTGTCTGCGGCTGGGCAAGTCAAGGCTATCGTGTGTCTATCACCAATAGTTTATATGGCATGATTACAAGGTTTTGAGTACATCAAATCGATTGGGCACTTAGGCCGATTCAAAGCCACCCAAACCATCTTGAAATATATCCTTTGCTGAAAAGATGATTGCGCGCTATAAGACTTGATATGACACGATTTTATGTTAATCAGTCAAACTCCCTCCAGTACTTTCCATGTTCGAATCTTGCGCTGCCCAAGTTCCTCGCTATGTTCGATGTATAATAAGGTGCAATATCGGTCACTTTTCTCCATTTCCAACTTCATTCTTTCGGATTCGACGTAGGTACAGCCAGGTCAGGTGGACCATCGACCTTTAGTACAATATATATTTACTACTCAGGCTATGAAAACAAATATTTCAACCCCACTTCGGACAAAAAACTTCCTATATTCTTGTTTCAAAAGAAAAACCCTTAATAAGCCTTTCGTGGTGAGCAGAGTATATATTTTTTAGGGTACCAACTGCAATTTTTTAGGATGGGGTACAAACTACATTGAATTTTCACTAAGGACCTAGCGAAAAGATTGCACATTCGACACAACACTGGCCCAAAACCTTGAAAATTTAGCCTGCCGGGTCAGGTGGACTGCCGACCCCCGACATATCGAGTACATTGAATTTTCAGTGAGGAGGTTATTAAAAAATAGTACTACATTCTACGTAACTGTGGCCCAAAACCTCGATAATTTATCTTTCTAGGTTTAGGTTGGCCGTGGGCCACCAACCCTCAACATGTTATTACTTGGTTTTTTAAGCTTGAACCACACTAAAGAAGTTTCCGTAAGGAGCCCACGATAAGAAGCCCATTGGTTCACAAGATTGGACCCAAGTTATTTTTTTATCGCCCAAAATCGTCTTAATTTAGTATTTTCATGCCATTCTCATAAAGTATAGGACAAGCTTCTCCTACCCATATTGTATTTGTATAGCGCATTTAGCATTTTTATGGCAAGTCGTCAGGGTCGCTGCCTTTTCATTTTAAGTGATTTCAACATTTCTAAATGTAATCTTTTCCAGTAGTGGCATAGATGGTTCTGGCGTAGTGGAAGCACACACGATTCCCATTTGTTGAAGTCTTGAGTTAGATTCCTAGTTTTTTCAATATAAATATATAGTATATAGTATAATCTCTGTCGTTCTTTTACATTTTTTCTAGCCTCCACACGTTTCTTACATAGAGAAGGCTGACATCTGGGACCCAGCAACATTGCCAAGGTCAAAACAGCAGAGTCCATCATACACACTTTGCATTTGCAGAGGCGCTGACATGTTGGACCCAGCAAAGACCTTATACAGATGTTGCATCGAGCAATCAATGTTCCATTTACAGAGAGGCTGATATGTGGGACCCAGCAGCACGACCTTATACAGATGATGCATCGAGAGACGTTGCCAGCTCGAAACAGGGAGGCACGAGCAAGAAAAAAGTTCAGCATGCACATGTTTCATGTAATGAGAGGCTGAAATGGGGGACGCAACAACGTGAGCAAACGACAGATTCGTCAAGCAACGCTATCTAGTTCGGAATAGGGCAGCGCTAGAGAAGAAAAAATTCCATCATACCCACAATTCTTCTAATGTGAGGGTGACATATGGGACCCACCAGCCTGAATAAATGGCTGATGCAGCGAGCAACGCAATCAAGTTCGGAACACGAAGGCGCGACAGAGGGTAAAAAATCCATCATACACACGTTTCTTCTAATAAGGGATGACATATGGGGCCCAGCAGCGTGATTAAACGGTAGATGCATCGAACATCGCTATCAAGTTTTGAACAGGGTAGTGCAAGCCAAGGAAAAAATCCATCATACACATGTTTCTTCTAATAAGAGGATGACATGTGGGGCTCAGGAGGTTGGTTAAACAGTAGATGCGTCGAGCAGCGCTATCAACTCGGAACGGGGTAGCGCTAGCGAAGGAAAAAATTTCCATCATACACACGTTTCTTCTAATTAGAGGGTGAAATGTGTGTCCTAGGAGGTTGATTAGACGGTAGATGCATCGAGCAACGCTATCAACTTCGGAACAGGGTAGCGCGAGCGAAGGAAAAAAATTCCATCATACACACGATCCTTCTAATGAGAGGCTAACATGTGGGACCTAGCAGCCTGACTAAATGGCAGACGCCTCGAGAAACGTTATCAAGTTCAAATCAGGGAGGCACGACCGAAAAGTATGGTCCGCAAGAGACATGACGTCTGGGATCCGGGACCCAAACGCATCAAAAGATTTCGGCGAGTCAACATCGCGCGAGGAAACAAAAATCTTGCTTCTGCCACGCGTTGGACGAGCTTCCTCCATGTTTTTAGCAGATCCGTCGTAGTAGAGGGCTGCAAAACTGGAAAAAAGGTTTTCCATCGGCCATGGCCGAGCCGAGAATTTCATCGCGGAAGATGCGCCTTCTACGACGACCGTCGGGCCAAGTTGTTACGGAAGGAAACTTTTCTTGTAGTTTCAGTTATGTATGCTTTTGATAAGTTCATGCCATATTTGGTTGGCACAAGGTGTATAGTGTGTAATGATCAGGCAACAATAAGGTACTTGATAAATAAAAAAGATGCCAAGCCTAGATTGATCAGATGGATATTATTGCTACATGAATTTTATGTTGAAATAAGGGACATGAAAGGTTTAGAAAATCTAGTGGTTGACCACTTGTCAAGAATTGAAAACTCAATTTCAGATGGAAATGATATAAATGAGAATTTACCTAGCGAGGCCCTGATGAATTTTACTACAGAAACCCCTTGATATGCTGATTTGGTCAATTACATAGTAGCATAAATAATACCAAAGGAATATTCCTACCAGAAAAGAAAAAGTTTCTACATGATGTGAACCAACATTTCTGGGAGGAGCCATATTTATACAATTAGTGTGATGATGGAATAATAAGGAGGTGCTATCCAAAAGAAGAAATGAAACAAGTAATATACCACTGTCACTCATCAACATATGGAGGACATGGTAGTAATCAGAAGACACAAGCAAAGATCCTACATGCAGGATTTTTCTGCCCAGTATGTTCAGTGATGTATACAAATCTGTCAAAGATTGTGATGTCTTTTAAAAAACTAGGAAGATGAGTAGGATACATGAAATATCTCAGAAGGGAATTCTGGAGGTTGAATTGTTTGATGTATGGGGCATTGACTATATTGTCCCCCTACCTTCATCTAATGGATAGAGGCACATACTTGTGGCAGTGCAATATATCTCAAAATGGGTAAAAGCAATGCCAACAGTAAACACAGACACAAAATTAGTATACAAACTATTCAAGCAAGTGAGTTTCCCCCAGGTTTGAGATTCCTAGAATTGTTATAAGTGATGGTGAAACACATTTCAATAATGTAAAGTTGGAAGCATTGCTATCAAAATATGGAGTCAGCAGCCACAGAGTAACCACTCTTTATAACCCTCAAGATAATGGTTAGGTAGAGTTGTCAAATAGAGAAATTAAGAAAATCTTGGACAAGGTGGTTTCCAAATAAAGAGCTTATTGTTTAGTGAAGTTACCTAATGCATTATGGGAATATATGACAGATTTCAAGACACCAATTGGGATGTCCCCTTTGAGACTTGTATATGGAAAATCATGTTATCTTCCTGTTGAGCTTGAGCACAAGGCACAATGGGCAATAAGGAAGCTAAACATGAACATAGATGAAGAAGTGGAGAAAAGGAAGCTGCATCTTTGTGAGTTGGAAGAAATAAGGAATGCTGCTTACGAGAGCTCTAGAATTTATAAGGAGAAGAATAAAATTATATATGATAGGCATATCTTGAGGAGAACATTCAGCGAAGGGGAATTGGTATTGGTTTATGATTCCATATTCCATTTATTTCCTTGCAAATTTAAATCTAGATGGTATGGCCCATGTAAATTGAATAAAGTGCTATGGAATGGAGTTGTGGAGGTGCATAATTCCACTAGGGAAAGATTCTTAGTGAACAAGCAAAGAATGAAGCATTACATTGTGGGAGAGGAAGTACCAGGAGAAGGAGAGTAATAGTTGGAGGATAGCAATGGACCTCCAATTACTACTTTGTCTTGAAATGCAAAGGAGTCAAGCTAATGACTTAAAATAAGCACTTCTCAGGAGGCAACCTATAAGAATAAATGAATTATTGTTCTATTTATAGCATATATTTGTTTTATGGTTGTTTTTGTTTATTTCAAGATTCATCAGTACTAGGTGAAATAGTTCCTTTCATTCCCTAGTTCAATTACTGAAATTACATTATACTAGAAGATACTATTTAGTATTGATATTTGTTTGAGTTGTTCGAGTAGAAAACTTCAACAACTGAGTCTATTTAATCCTTTGTGCCTTGTTCCAGTAACTTTGAATCATAATTGACAGTTACCTTGAGGAAAACTTGGCATTAATCTTTTCACTATCCTACTTTACATAATTTCTATACGATTGCGTAACTTCTCTAATTAATAGTTTTGGGAACCCTAAGGTCTTTTTAGTTTAGTGTCTGAGGTGTGTACTCATTCCATTCTTGAGCCATGTGAGATGGCAGCATGTGTTAGCATGTCATGTTCTCGGGAACGGTGACATGTGAAGCAATGTGCTATCATTCACAGGTCTATTTCATAACCATTTTAGAAAGCATGAGAAATATTGATAGCATTTTTCAGAAGTGATAGTTGATACATTGCAAATGTATCTATAATTTTTGATGTTCCATGCTTAGTTTTATCAACTTTCTTGTGTTTTGTTACAACTTTGGAGTACTTTTCATATGATTTCTTGGACTAACCTAGTAACAAGAGCCACAGTGCTAGCTGCCTGTTTTCTGGTATTTTTGGTTCCAAGAAAGTCAGAAAATGAAGATTCTCGGAATTGGACGGGACAAAAGCCAAAGTGTCTATTTTTCCGGAAGTGATCAAGTGCCAGAATACGAGACGGAGAAGGGCCAGGGGCCGGCCACACCACCTAGCTGCGCGGCCAGGCTGGGCCCGTGCCAGGGGGTGGTGTGGTGGCTCTCGACACCCCTCGGCCTCTCCTTCCGCCTATATATTACCCTCGGGACAAAAACCCTAAGTACCCGATCAAAAATCCACGAAAGAGTCTGTAGCCGCCGTCATCTCCATCCCTGGATCGGGAGGGATCTGAAGTTCTTCCCGGCACCCTGCAGGAGAGGGGAATTCACCCTGGAGGCCTTCTTCATCACCATGCAAGCCTCCGGTGTGATGCGTGAGTAGTTCATCCTTGGACTACGAATCCATGTAGTAGCTAGATGGCTGGTTCTCCTCCTTTGTGCTTTCATGTTTAGATCTTGTGAGCTCCGTTCATGATCAAGATCATCTATTTGTTATTCATACATGTTGTGTTTGCGGGGATCCTATGGATATTGAGATGCTATTTCAGATTGATTATTGATTCTATCATGTCTTTGTTATTTGAGATCTTGCATGCTTTCCGTTGTTAGTAGCTATCTTGACCAAGTAGATGCTAGCAACTCCAAGAGTTAGTATTTATGCTCGATAGTGGGTTCATGCCTCTGGTAATCCGGGGAAGTGACAGAACTCTCTAAGGTACTAGATGTGCTGTTGCTACTAGGGAGAAAACAACAATCCTTTGTTCATAGAACAATCGTATTGTTTACTTACACGCAGTTCCGAAAGCAATAATCTGTTGCTTGCAACTTAATACTGGAGGGGGTTCGGATGATAACCTGAAGGTGGATTATTAGTCATAGATGCAGTTGGATGGCGGTCTATGTATTATGTTGTAATGCCTAATCAAGTCTCAGAGGAGTCAAGATGATTAGTGTATGCATGTATTGCTTTCTCGGTGTTTGTCAATTGCCCCGCTGTAATTTGTTCACCCAACATGTTATCTATCTAAGGAGAGCCACCTCTAGTGAACTATGGATCCCAGTCCTTTTCTTTACATACAATCTATAAACTGTTTCTACTTTGTGTTTACTTTCTGCAAACTTTTACTACTTTCCATTTGATACGTTTAATCCTTTGTTTTCCGCAAAACACGGTGAAATTGACAACCTCATCGCAAGTTGGGGACAAAGTTCTGTGGTTGTGTTGTGCAGGTCTCCACGTTGCTACTAGCACCGGTAGTGCGCGCTGCCAAAGCTTAGCTAGTAACACCTTTGGGGTGTTTCCTTGCTCCTACTGGTTCGATTAAACCTTGGTTTCATAACTGAGGGAAAACTTACTGTTGTGCTCATCATACCTTCCTCTTGGGGTTCCCAACGAGCTCTACGTCAAAAGTCGAGCGCATCAAGATATTTTCTGGCGCCGTTGCCGGGGAGTCAAGGACATCTTCACAAGGGGAGTCCCTCATAACCAATCTCTTTACTTTGTTGTTTTTGTTTTGCTTAGTTTTCTTTTTTGCTTTGTTTGCTTGTTTTGTTCTTCAAAAAACACAAAAAAATTTAGTTTTACAAGTTTGCTTTCTTATTTGAAAACCCAAAAAAATGACTACTCTTGAAAACACTAAGTTGTGTGACTTCACTAGCACCAACAACAATGATTTTATGAGCACACCTATTGCTCGACCTATGGCTGAAAATACTTTCTTTGAGATAAAACCTCATTACTCAATCTTGTTATGAGAGAGCAATTTTCTGTTATTGGTAATGAAGATGCTACTTCCCATCTAAATAACTTTGTTGAACTTTGTGAGATGCAAAAGCATAGGGATATAGATGGTGATATTATTAAGCTGAAATTGTTTCCTTTCTCTTTGAGAGGAAAAGCTAAAGAATGGTTGAATTCCTTAACAAGGAATAATATTGATTCTTGGACTAAGTGAAAAGATGCTTTTATTGGAAAATACTATCCTCCTGCTAAGATTATATCCATGAGAAGTGAAATAATGAAGTTTAAACAACTTGATAATGAGCATGTTGCTCAAGCTTGGGAAAGAATGAAATCTTTGGTAAAGAATTGTCCCACTCATGGACTGACTGCTTGGATGATCATCCAAACTTTTTATGCAGGATTGAACTATTCTTCAAGGAACCTATTGGATTCAGCTGCTGGGGGTACCTTTATGACCATCACTTTGGGTGCTGCAACAAAACTTTTGGACAATATGATGGTTAATTATTCTGAATGGCATACTGAGAGAGCTCCACAAGGTAACAAGGTAAATTCTGTTGAGGAAACCTCCGCCTTGAGTGATAAGATTGATATTATTATGTCTATGCTTGTTAATGGGAAAGCCCATATTCATCTAAATAATGTTCCTTTAGCCTCTTTGGTTGCTCAAGAAGAGCAAGTTGATGTGAACTTCATAAGAAATAACAATTTTGGCAACAATGCTTGTGGTAATAATGCTTATAAGAACAATTTTGGTAACAACAATTATAGGCCCTACCCTCCTAGTAATACTTATGACTATAATGGTAAACCTAAATTACCCTATGAAGGAAGAATTTTAGAAGTTGAAAGAGCCACTAAAAACTTCATGCAAATGCAATATGAGCAAAATAAACTATTTACTAAAACTATGGAGGAACAATCTATCATTTTGAAGAACATTAGCCATCAACTTGAGAGTCTAAATAGGGAAATTCCTAGTTTATAATTGAAACTCTCTAATGCTGAAAGAAATATATCATCTTTGTCTAAAGATCAATCTTCATTGATTAATAAAATGGCTGCTAAACCTAAAACTAATGATAATCCCTTTGCATCTACTAATGCCATACAAGTAAGAATTGATGAAAATGTTAGACTATTAGCTGAATGACATGCTAAGTGGGAAAGAGAAGATGAAATTACTAGAAACATTAGTGTTTCTACTATCACTACCACTAGTGTTGAGGCTAGTAATAGTTCTACTACTTTAGATGATAAAGTTGATTTTGATCTTGATGGTTGCAATATCTCTGAAGTTATTAAGTTCCTACAAAAGCTTGCTAAAAGTCCTAATGCTAGTGCTATGAACATGGCTTTTACAAAACACATTACTGATGCTCTCATAAAGATTAAAGAAGAAAAGATGAAACATACAACTTCTATTCCTATAAAGCAAGAAGATGGTTGGGAACCCATCATTAATATGAAAGTGAATGACTTTGATTTCAAAGCATTGTGTGATCTTTATAGTAGTGTTTCCATTATGCCTAGAAGGATTTATGATATGCTTGACTTGCCTCCTCTCGAAGATTGCTATTTGAATGTCCCACTTGATGCTAATGCTAAAAACAAACTCATGGGGAGTCTTAATGATGTCCTTATCATGGTTAATGATTCCTATGTCCCCATTGATTTCTATGTTTTGGATGTTGAATACAATGCTTCTTGTCCTATTACTTTGGGAAGACCTTTTCTTAGAACTGTTGGTGCCATCGTTGATATGAAAGAAAGAACCATTAAATATCAACTCCCACTCAATAAAGGTATAGAACACTTCCCTAAAAAGAGAGAAAAGATTTCTTTTGCTTCTCCTATGAAAACAAAATTTGGTCTTAATGCTTCTTCATTTGAGAACACTTGATTCTTGCTTTGCTTCTTATGCCTAACTTAAAGGCGTTAAAGAAAAGTACTTATTGGGAGATAACCCAAAAGTTTTAGATGAGTCTTGGAAGTTATTACCTCTGTAATAACTGCTCATTATCCTTTTTATTTGTTTTTTGTGCCAAGAGTAACCTCTAATGAAGTGAAGTAATGATTGGCAAAGTTGCTGTCCCGAAACAGATTTTTGTGCTTCACCATAAATAGTCGTGAGAGAGCTCTGTATGTCTGATTGACCAGTAATGTTTTGTGCTTCTGCCCTAGGTTGTTATCTAACTTTCGTTAGTTCAACACTTTTTGATTTGGGCAACAGAAAGTCTTCTAAAAAATTCGTCTTTACCTGCTGGTCTGTTTTGACAGATTTCTGCCATTTTCTGCATTTGCTTCTTGTTAGTTCCTTCTTGAGTTCTTTTGGGGAATTGAGCTTTTTGAGGGAAGTGCTACATTAGCTAGTGTTCTAATGGAAGTTTATTTGGTGTTAGAACTGAATCTTAAGACTTATTTATCTTAAGTGCACTAATATTGCTAATGAGATTGTGTGAAGTTTTGTGTGAAGGAAAATTTTCAGGTGTATGGAAGGAATGAGTAATGAGATGAAGGATGGACTAAAGCTCAAGCTTGGGGATGACATGCGTGTCACCCCAAGAAATATCCAAGAAGTACAAGCGTCAAAGCTTGGGGATGCCCAAGGCATCCCCTTCTTCATCAATAAAAATCCCAGGTTTCTTCCAAACGCTTCATTTTTATTGTTTCATGCACAATTGTGTTGTTCTTGGAGCGTCTTCTCTTTCGTTTTTGTTTTGGTTTTTAGTTTGCTTGGTTTGCTTAGTTTTCTGAATAAATTTGTTGGACCCCCTCTTTCATACATTTGTTTTGCAAATAGTTTGGTTTGGTTTGTAAAAGAGTAGGAAAGTTCATACTTATGTGGTAAAAAGAGCTCGTTTTTGACTGTGGCCTATGCTTTGTCATGCCATGCTTGATATTGTTTTGGCTTTATGCTTAGTATTATTTGTTGTAGCATGACTTGTTATAAACAATTGAGATTGCTTAATGTGCCTTGGATGAATCATGCGTTGTTTTAGCATATTAAAGCATAGTATAGTGATATTCTCCTTTGATGCTTTATTTGGGTTGACTTGGCGCATGCTCACACCATGTTATGACTATACAAAGTCACCATAGCCTATATGATCCTTTAGTTTTCAACTTGTAGTATCACTTTATGCTTTGATCAATGATGTTTTGTCGCTCTGCATGATTATGGCTATTATTGCTCTCTTAGTTTGTCGCTCCCAGTCTTTTGCTAGCCTCTACAACAAAGTATGAGTTCCACTCATGCATCCAACTCCCTAAACCAAGTTATTCCAAAGAGTCCACCATACCTACCTACTAGCTTATGCTATTCCAAGTATATTCATGCTTTTGTTTACCTTCCACTTGTTATGAGAAAACTAGTGATTAAAGCTCTCACGAACTTGATGGCACACTTTACTTTTTGCCTCTAATAAACTTGAACCATTGCGTCCTTCTTTGTTGCATATATTCTTGCGCTTTATAAGTTGAAATTAGCATAACCATGTTTCATGGGGAACGCTTTCAACATTGCACTTGTACTTTGTACCCCATTGATATCATGTTCTTTTGCTTACGGATCCCGGCGGTGTGAAATAAAAGTGGAACTTGTAAGATCAAGGAGTTTGTATGTGTGTTAGAGAAACGCCTGGGCTGCTAGCCAAAGCCATGCCTAATCATGGTGGAAACTTGCAGCATCACCATAATGAGCACTCTATGAAGCATCCTCAATAAAAACCTATGCAAATAGCAAATAAAAAGATCGCTGAGATGCTCATTGTCTGCTTGCCTTGTCATTTTGATTATGGGAAAGCTCCCGTATCATGTGCAAGGGGTACCCCGTTGGCGGTTCTTAATGATACACATATACTTACAATGACAAGAGCTTACTCGTGACTGAAGTTGAGTAGTATGAGGATCGGTCTTCGTAAGTAAGGGGCATGAGATTTTGGTTTATAACTTGTCAAGCATATCCTCTTAGTTGTGTCACTTTAACCTTAATCACCTTCAAGATGCTTATGATAGGGGCAATGAGAGCTGAAAACTACAAGTACCATAATTTTGGAAGCTCTTTATGAGACTTGAATCCCTACTTCCTTTTACAAAAGGCCTTTCTTCCACCATTATATTGAGTCTCCACCTTCTACCTTTATTCACCTACTTTGAGAGCATAGTGGCCATTCTTAGTTCTATGTGCATTGTCCCAAGACTAGTTGATTGATGCATAACTTGTTATTGCTTGTTTTAAACTATTGTATATAGTCACTCTTATGAACTATGAAGGTGTCATATGCATTTATATTTGCTACTCTATTGAGGGACAAGCTGAATACTATTATGCTATGTTTTCTTTATGTGAAACAAACAAACGTCTTGCAAAGCATTGTTATGCATGAATCTTTTGTTTGTGCCTTTTCATGTTGCATCATAGTTTCTTTGCTTATTGCTAGAACTTTGTCTTTCATGTTATGATTGAAGTACTATGATCCCAGCTTTGAATGTTTTGCAAATACTTTGATCAAATCTTTGATGGTGCATGTCACCTCAAAATTATTCTTTCTTTTTATCACTTACCTACTTGAGGACAAGCAGGAGTTAAGATTGGGGATGTTGATACATTGCAAATGTATCTATAATTTTAGATGTTCCATGCTTAGTTTTATCCACTTTCTTGTGTTTTGTTCCAACTTTGGAGTACTTTTCATATGATTTCTTGGACTAACCTATTAACAAGAGCCACAGTGCCAGCTGCCTGTTTTCTGCTGTTTTTTTGTTCCAGGAAAGTCAGAAAATGAATATTCTCAGAATTGGACGGGACAAAAGCCAAAGTGCCTATTTTTCCGGAAGTGATCAAGTGCCAGAATACGAGACGGAGAAGGGCCAGGGGCCGGCCACACCACCTGGCCGCGCGGCCAGGCTGGGCCCGCGCCAGGGGGTGGTGTGGTGGCTCCTGGCACCCCCTCGGCCTCTCCTTCCGCCTATATATTGCCATTGGGACGAAAACCCTAAGTACCCGATCAAAAATCCACGAAAGAGTCTGTAGCCGCCGTCATCTCCATCCCTAGATCAGGAGGGATCTGAAGCTCTTCTCGGCACCCTGCCGGAGAGGGGAATTCACCCTGGAGGCCTTCTTCATCACCATGCAAGCCTCCGGTGTGATGCGTGAGTAGTTCATCCTTGGACTACGGATCCATGTAGTAGCTAGATGGCTGGTTCTCCTCCTTTGTGCTTTCATGTTTAGATCTTGTGAGCTCCGTTCATGATCAAGATCATCTATTTGTAATTCATACATGTTGTGTTTGTGGGGATCCGATGGATATGGAGATGCTATTTCAGATTGATTATTGATTCTATCATGTCTTTGTTATTTGAGATCTTTCATGCTTTCCGTTGTTAGTAGCTATCTTGGCCAAGTAGATGCTAGCAACTCCAAGAGTTAGTATTTATGCTCGATAGTGGGTTCATGCCTCTGGTAATCTGGGGAAGTGACAGAAATCTCTAAGGTACTAGATGTGTTGTTGCTACTAGGGAGAAAACAACAATCCTTTGTTCATAGAACAATCGTATTGTTTACTTACACATAGTTCGTAAAGCAATAATTTGTTGCTTGCAACTTAATACTGCAGGGGGTTCGGATGATAACCTGAAGGTGGATTATTAGTCATAGATGCAGTTAGATGGCGGTCTATGTATTATGTTGTAATGCCCAATCAAGTCTCAGAGGAGTCAAGATGATTAGTATATGCATGTATTGCTTTCTCGGTGTTTGTCAATAGCCCCGCTGTAATTTGTTCACCTAGCATGTTATCTATCTAAGGAGAGCCACCTCTAGTGAACTATGGATCCCGGTCCTTTTCTTTACATACAATCTATAAACTGTTTCTGCTTTGTGTTTACTTTCTGCAAACTTTTACTTCTTTCCATTCAATACGTTTAATCCTTTGTTTTCCGCAAAACACGATGAAATTGACAACTCATCTCAAGTTGGGGACAAAGTTCTGTGGTTGTGTTGTGCAGGTCTCCACGTTGCTACTAGCACCGGTAGTGCGCCCTGCCAAAGCTCAGCTAGTAACACCTTTGGGGCGTTTCCTTGGTCCTACTGGTTCGATTAAACCTTGGTTTCATAACTGAGGGAAAACTTACTGCTGTGCTCATCATACCTTCCTCTTGGGGTTCCCAACGAGCTCTACGTCGAAAGTCGAGCGCTTCAATAATTTTTGAACATCAAGCACTAGCATGTCATGTTGTAGGGAACAATGACACGTGAAGAAATAATGATGGTTCATGCTAGTAAGCCTAGAAGTGATATATTCCTAATAGCTTTCTTTAGTATGCCATGTTCTTGGGAATGGTGATGTGTGAATCAACTATGTTGAACTATGCTAAGTAATAAAATTTTAACAACAAGCATTACCATGTCATGTTCTCGGGAATGGTGACATGTGAAGGAGAGTTCCTAAATGGATATTTTATGCTTATTTCTGGATCAAGACTCAATTCTAGAATGAGACATACCTCCCACTTTGAACACCAAGATCTTTGGTAATTAGCATTATTAACCTTAGAAATTTTCTAATCCAAACACAAAATATGTTTTCAGTAAGTAATGAAAGTATTTCTCCCAAGTTTATAATCTAAGTGCTTTCCTTCATAATCCTTAGTTACTAAATTTATAACAATGCATTTGGGATTTACTTTTGAGTTGTTTTGCAATCTACTTTCCTTGCGGACAAGCAAAAGTTCAAGTGTTGGGGTATGATAAATCCCTATTTTATTGTTTCTAGCAACCCTTTTTGCCTCTATGTGAGCCATATTGTTTATGAAGTTTGGCATATTAATTACATTTTTTTGATAAAAAGAATGGTCAGATGCCCTTGCACACTTCTGATTGTAGAATAGCATGAAAATGCGCTCTAAAAGCATCTAATCGTGGAGTGGTCCATGAAATAGGAAGTTAGCAACCCTTGCAGGTAGTGGAGGACCTTCATGCGTCAGAATACAAAAAGGAAAAGAGGTCCTAAAAGTAACTCTTGGGTTATTTGATACTAGATCGGTTGCCAATATTTGCAATATGATACAAGAGCTACGAAACCTTAGGAAACTTGGCAAGAATGAGGTGATGATGCATGTCAGGAATGGAGCAAGTGTTGAAGTGATTATCGTTGGCACAAGACCTCTACATATACCAACAAGCGTAATATTAGAACTTACTAATTGTTACTTCGTACATACATTATGTAAGAATATAATATCAGGATATTGTATCTTACAGGATGGTTATTCATTAAAGTCTAAGAATAATGGTTGTTCGATTTATATGAATAATATATTTTATGCACATGCTCCCGTGAAAGGTGGGATGTTTATTATTGATTTTGATTGTGCCATCCACATCCATAACACTAACACTAAATGTCAAAAGACTAATAAGTTGAATACCACATACTTGTGGTACTATCGATTGGGTCATATTGGACACAAACGCATGAAGAAACTCCATAGGGATGAACTTTTGAGTTCACTAGATTTTGAATGTTATGATAGATGTGAAGCATGTCTGACGGGAAAGATGGTTAATTGTCGTTGAATGGATATGATGAATGGGCAAGTGACTTGCTGGAAATAATACATACTGATGTACACGGTCCAATGAGTATACCTGCACGCAATGGATTCATCTACTTTATAACATTTTCCAGCTACTTAAGTCGATATGGTTATATTTATCTTATGAAGCACAAATCTGAAACATTTGAAAAGTTCAAGAAATTTTACAATGAACTAGAGAATCAATGTGGCAAGAAAATAAAGTTTCTACGTTCGAACCTTGGAGGTGAATATTTGAGTCATGCGTTTAGCGACCATCTTAGAGATTGTGGAATTGTTTCACAACTTACGCCACATGGAACACCCAAGTGTAATGGAGTGTCTGAGCGATGTAATCAAACTTTGTTGGACATGGTGAGATCTATGATGTTATTTACTGGTCTGCCTTTTTCAATTTGGGATTTTTCTTTAGAGATTGCTGCTTTTACACTAAATAGAGTTCCATCAAAGTCCGTTGAAATGACACTGTGTCGGTGTAATGGGATCGGGGTCCCTTGCATTGCGCCTCAGAGCATGGGCCAGGACCCACCTGTCAGCTACTCAACAAATGTGTGGCCTTGTCGGGAAGGGTGTCACGAGGATACGAACACCGTGTGCTCCAAGAAGGTATGGTTTTGACATGATGAGCCTACGGAAGCGGTTTCCCCGCCTTCTCTCCTGCCTTACGGCAAGTGGCGTGGCCACCGAAGATACGTCCCATTTTCCCCGTCAAGTTTGAAGGCAACACCAACCCGAAGGAGTTTCTGGCCATCTATTCTACTACAATGGTGGTTGCCGGTGCCGATGAGAAGGTCAAGGCCAATTGGTTTCCAATGGCCATGAAAGGTACGGCCTTGTCCTGGCTCGCGCATCTACCCAAGGAGTCCATTTATTCCTAGGCCGAGTTGTGTACTCGCTTTGTGAGCATGTTCCAGGGAGCCTTCAAGCGCCCGAGAACACTCATTCGGCTCCACACAGTGGTCCAGGGGAGTAGAGAGAAGCTATAAGACTTCATGCTACGATTTTCACAGATCGCACACACTATCCTAGAGGTGGAGGACGCTACCATTATTGGCGCATTCACCATGAATGTGTGCGACAGCAAGATGCACGAAGAGCTTAACATGCATCCTGTCAAGAGCATCCACGAGTTGTGGGCATTGGCTGAACTTTGCTCCTTAGCAAAGGAAGGATGCCTTGCGCCCGAGGACGCTGCCTGGGAAGCTGCTGGAGCAGCAAACCCGGGAAGCACTACTGCGAAGAAGAATGTCTCGCATAAGCGAGGCATCCGACAGGCTTTGGCTGCAAAGCCTAGTGCTCCTACCGGGGCTGAAAAGAAGACCAAACCAGAGAAAGAAGTGGTGGCTGCCAAGCCCGCCACATGAAAGTGGTGCTCTGTGCATGAGTCCTATGAGCATGACGCTCGGAACTACCACTCCATCCTCGGTTACGCCAAGGGACGGAAGAGGCGCATCGCTGAGCAGGGGGCTAATGGTACCCCTGGGAACTATTACCGCTACAACAAGGTCGGCCATCATGCAAAAGACTACCCGGTACAACCTAGCACAGGCGCCCTCGCCCGAGGTCGCGGGGGCAACATGGGCACTGCACATGGAGGAGATGGAGGCAGTGGAGACGGAGCAAGAGCGGGACACGGAGGGGGCCGTGACAACACAACCCCTCAACCGCGCGACAACGGCCCTGCCGTTAACCAAGGTGGCGATGACGATGGGTGCAGACAGTACCCACAAGTACAGGACTGCGCGTGCGCACATGGAGGAGCCTACGCCAGGACTTCCCACTGGGAGTTTAAGAATTTCTCCCATGAACTATGCGCCATGCAGCCCAGCCCAGAGGAGCAACGGCAACTTTGGTGGTCTCACGTGCCGATTACTTTGATGCGGGAGATCATCCAGACCACAATGTTAGGGTTGGCATGCTTCCCCTGGTGGTCTCCCCATCATAAAGAACATCTGACTTACCAAGATGATGGTGGATGGAGGGGATGGCCTCAATATCCTCTCGGCAAAATAGCTAGATAAGGTCTAGATCACTGAGGATCAATTGGCCCCTATGGGGTCTTTTCTGGGCGTAAACCCGGGAGCTATCCAGCCGTGGGGGAAGATTGAGCTACTAGTCACATTCGGCACTCAAGACAAGTACCACGATGAGAACATCATCTTTGATGTTACAGACATTGCCATGCCGTATAACAGCATAATAGGGCACCCTGCCTTGGCAAAGTTCGTGGTGATCTCCCACCATGCCTACAACTCGCTCAAGCTTCCCTCCTCGTGGGGGACCTTGACCGTGAAGGGTGATATCAGGGATGCTATGTTCTGCTCTTAAGAACTGTTCCAACTGGCAGCCACTACTTCCCATGTGACTCACACCAGCTCTTTTTCCGATTTGGACCAGCCCTTCGCCCCGATTCCCGGCTCGCCCAGGAAAAGGTTGCGACCCTTTCCGGAACTTATTTCCGATGACCTTTCTGGTACTGGTGGCTCTCCGAGTAAGCTAACAACTTCTCGCATCCACCCTACCAGCTAAAAAGCCTAGGTGTGAGTGGAGGTTCCCCCGCAAATGAAAGCCCGGGAGTCTGCGTGGTGCTCCCGATGACCTTTTAAAAAACAAAAAATATATATATTTAAAATAAAAGCCCGGGTGTAAGTGGAGGTTCCCCCGGCAAATGAAAGTCTGGGAGCATGCGTGGTGTTCTCGGAAAATCTTAAGAGCCCGGGAGTGGTACTCCCAGCAAAACCTTAAAGCTCAGGTGTGAGTCCATAACGTATCTATAATTTTTGATGGTTTTATGCTATTAATATGCTTTTGATACTCCTTTTTAATATAAAGTTTATGATTTATTAGGACTAACCTACCAATAGTTGCAAAAGTGCGCATTGTTCTTGTTTTACACTTTGATGTGTAGGAATTACCAAGAATACAAGTGGAAACCTTGTTGGAGTCAAATTGGGATTTTCCAGAAATCTGTCCCAGAACTCTTTTTGAAGATGGTCACGTTTTAGGTCGAATACGGCGTCAAACGGAAAACTTTTCAACTACAAAGTTGTTGTAAATTTCGCGACAAACGTTCTGGACATAAAATTTAGCTAATTTCGAGTCCGAACAGGCCCGATAGACCCGATTTACTGCAGCCCAAGATGGGATGACGGAAATCCAAGAAGCTATATAAAGGGAGGAAACCTAATTCGTGGGAGACTCCTCCTCCCACGAATTTGCAGCCACCAAAGCCACGTTTTTTCCTCCCCCATAGATCCCATCTCCATGGAGAAGGGCTCCCAAGAATCCATGAAGGAAGGGTGCTAAGGGGCGGTGCTCCCCTGTGATACCAGCGGCGGGGAAGGAGTCCTCCGCGCCGCTGCCAGAGCCATCTCCATCGATCTCCATCACCATCTCCATCACCATTGCTGATTCCTATGATGAGGAGGAAGTAGTTCTCTCTCGAGGCTAAGGGTTCTACCGGTAGCTAGGTGTTCATCTCTCTCTTTATGCATGATCATATTGTGATCATGAGCTTTGTAATCAAGTAGATCTACCTTGCTACTCAAGTGCTTTATTAGATCTCTGCTCTCCCCATGTGTGTGAAAGTGACAGTGTGCTCACCATGGTGGCACTTAGGCTAGAGATTACAAATACTTGTTATGAGTTATATTTGGAGTTGGATGTCTTTATGAAATTGTGGTGTTTGTTGAAACGATCTAGTACTCAAGGTGACAATGTGGGGTTTTCTAGATGGGAAAGATGAACTTTGATGTGTGTTGTTATAGCCCTACCAACGATTAGAGTGTTCAACCGGAGAGTAGTTAAGAGTAGTATCATAAAGAGAATATATTTATATGAGAGTGTTCACTAGTAAAAGTATGATCCCTAGGCCTTGTCTCTAAGCATTGAAACACCGTTTACAATTAGATCTGTTACATGCTTGCTTTCTTCCATCTTTATTTTAGTTTGCCTTTAGTTTCTTCCATGCCATCAAGCTATTTTCTAACACCGTTACCACTTGTATTTCACTATCTCTTCGCCGAACTAGTGCACCTATACACCTGACAAGTGTATTCGGTGTGTTGGGGACACAAGAGACTTCTTGTATCTTGATTGCAGGGTTGCTTGAGAGGGGATACCTTTGACTACTTCCTCCCTGTGTTCGATAAACCTTGGGTGATCCACTTAAGGGAAAACTTGCTGCTGTTCTACAAACCTCTGCACTTGGAGGCCAAACAACTGTCTACAAGAATAGAAGTGCGTAGACATCAGGACACAAGGATTATCTCTCGCAGTTCCTTGCTTTCTCACAGTTTGGAGAGGGGGTGGTATCAAACCACCAACGCCACGAAAGGCCTCCCTTGTTCTCCGGTGAACCTCACTCCAAGGGGATCGATTCATGCTTCCACTATATCAGCAAACTTCAAGTTGGTAGTCAGTACCCTTACAACAAGTTCGAGGCACACATCCACAATTTAATTGGAGGCTCCCGAATCCAAGCAAGCTGTCACACAATCAAAGACAAGATTGTAAGCACCAAAACAAGGCCCGAGGTTTCCAATGAAACCCTAGAGCAAGGGGCCCTCAAGTGAATGAGGGGGGAAATGAAGATATCTCTTGGTGAAGCTATAGATCGATGCCTCCTCCTCCGATTCCCCAAAGATCAGCGACTTTGGGTGGTTGGATGAAGAGATATTGGAGTTTTGGTGGCTCTAATTGTGTTGTCTTTCTTTCCTGGAATGAGCAGCTTGAGGAAGAAGATGAGGTCCCCTATTTATAGACCTCACAGCTGTAGCCTGTTTTTTGACCGTTGGGGACCTTCCACACCGGAGACTCCGGTCTGGCAAACTGGAGACTCCGGTCTACACCGGAAACTCCGGCCCATCTCCGAACCGGCATTCTGAGTGACCTGGGCTTTGTCTTGATGCTCACTCCAGGGACTTTGGCAGAAACTCCGGACCAGAGACACCAGAGAATCTGGTGTTTTCACACCGGAAACTCCTTCCCGAGAAACCACACCAGAGATTCCGGCCAACCTCTGGTCCATCTCTGGACCCCCTCACAGAACGACTTTGGGTAGATTCTGGAGTCCACTCCGGGGACTTTTGGGGAAATTCGGGACCACACCAGAGACTCCGGTGTTTGCACACCGGAGACTCCGGTCTGGAATCTTCAGTAAAGCTCAATTTTGTCCAGGGAATTTCCCACACTATTGTGGCCTTTTATCTTTTCAATAGATTGACCTGAGTAAAATGAACCTTATGTTGTTAACGAACACCAAAAAAAATTAAGACAATAAATGTCCTTTCAATCTCCCCCTTTTTGGTGTTCGATGACAACAAGAGGTTTTGCATGAAAATTTTAAGAAGGGACATAGCTATGCGCCCCCTAATGATGTGCATCAAGATAATCAAGTAATATATGCAAGTTAGGTAGTAGATACTAAGCATGGGAAGATTTAACTATTACAATAAGGAACGGGCATAGATATGTCCACACATATAGATAGTTCAGATGAACAAAATAAGTCTCAAAAGAACCAAATGAAAGCAAATGTTCAAATATAAAGATACGACACCCCAACCCATGCAAATCCCGATGCTCCTAATGGACAACTTCTCCCTCTTTGGCATCCAAATGCCAAAAAAGGGAAAAGTCGAAGCTATCGCCCCAAAGGAATCAGTCGGAGTCCTTGTCATCATCAGCATCCTCATCATAATAATCATCATCAGCAGAAGTATGTGGCCCTTTGCTGTGAGGGCGAGAAGAGGAGGTGCCCTGAGGTGCAAAACTAGAAGTGACCTCAAAGAAAGTCTGCCAATCAAGCAAGCTTGCATTCATAGCATTCTAAGCACCAAAGGTGCGGTGACCCAGCATACCACTGCATGATGTAGTACACTATAGTCGTTGACATAACACCAATGAAACACCGTTCACTAGTATTACATCCCTCAGAGTGGTACAACAGAAACACAACAGGTCCAAGACATGACTATATATTACAACTCAACTCTTTAGAAAAGATCCAGAGAACACTCTAGGTTAAAGAGAGAGAAAGAAACTTCTTACAAAGAAGAACCAGAAATAATAATTCAGAAATATCTAGTAACTAAGACTAGTATCTAAACTACTTGGCTTGCCATTGCTATTATTGCAATGTTCTATAGAAATAGGTTTTATCGCTAGAGAATTTATTCCTATCTAAACCGACACTTCATCTTCACTTCAGCTGATGTATATATTGACTCCATTGACTTTATTGAAGAACTTGAATTGTCAATGATGGTTTCTTGAGCAGAAATTGATGTTGACGTCCTCTTCAATGACTTAGAATCTAGCAAGGGTAAAGAAGATACGGTTGAGTATGGGCGTACTCAGTAAGTCCACTAAAAAGAACCGTACGATGCACTAACTCTACAGCCACAGACCATAGGTCGTAGGCAATGCAGGTTTTCGTAAACATTTTTTCAAAGATTACTTTTATTCTGAAAACTATGTCTGACAGCCTTCACAGGTTGACTAGAACTTGATGGAGTTCCTTTCCTGCCGCGTTCGTAGCTCCTTCCCGGAACAGGGAGTAACATGTCACAATTCTTACACTCTACAGAGGTGCATTGCTTTACCCATGAGAGACCAACTCCTTGTTGCACAACCGGGCGATCTTTCCTGTCCAAAATTCCTTGATGTGGGGCCCAGTAGGTGATCCAAGCCAATCATTGCCCTCTCCGCGACCCCATATGTCTGCATGATCCTCCGGGGCTGACTACACCTCCGTTAAGCCTCCAACTAGGGAAAGCTATAACCCTGGTGAGTTCCCGAAGACTCTATGAGTTGGTGATGCCCCTGGAAAGCTCCCTAAAAGGTCCGGCTATACCTCCGGCAGTCACTCATAAATAATCTAGATACCAAAATCGTGGGACCTAAGGGTGCCCACCCATATGTTGGATCCATACGAGGAATCCCAACGTCACGATAAGGTCATCTTGCCTCCATATGAAAGTAAGAAGATACAGCTGACTTCTCTGTCCCATTCCAAATCTCATGGTTAACGTGTAATATATGGTGCTGGAATCACTGGCGACATTGGTTATTAAGTCCTAGATATGATGTTCCTTTACCACTGGAACTGTATCAATAGATTATTACCACTTGGTAAATCATCCATAATCATATTATTATGAAAATAGTATTTTCTGTCCTTTTTGAAATGCAGGTGATGACAACATTTGAGTTACAAGCATTTGATTGAAAATAACCAAAGGACATGAGAAAGTTGTGAACTTGCCTTTTGTGATTCCAAGATTATGCACTCACAGTCTTCAAGAAAATAGAAGATCTAGATTCTGAAAGTAGCATCATTGGTCTGGTAAGGACTAATGTTAAAAGAAGCAGGATGCAACGATGCATGAGTAATGTAATGCAATTTGATAAACGTGAACCCTCGGAATAGCCTTATCTAATCTAGGTTTTGGAGTTTGTGAGGCTTGTGAGAGTGTGTGTGAAACAATAAATAAATACAATAAGTAACATGCTATACTAAAATATTCAAATGTTTATGGTCTCTAGAAGATTTCGTAAGCAGAGTTGTTAGTTAGTTAGAGCTTTTAAGAAGTGTTTAAGGATTACTTTAAATGTTTCTTAAAGGAATAACTTTTGAGGAAAATATTTCTTTATAATAGTAAAAACACTTAAGCTTAAAGTTAATACTTTAAGGTTTCTTATTAGCTAAGATTTTTCAAGGGGAAATTATTATTACATTAAGTAATCATAGGCAGGTCGTGTTTTATTAAAGTTAGAGATGAATAGAATTACATTCTTGATACAAGAGTATTACTAATTTCTATAAATATGGACATAGTATTATGTTTAATATTTATAGACTTTCCTTAGCCTTGAAAGTGGATTTCCAAACTTGTAAAAGAATTATTACTCAAATCTTGATGATTTTATAATTGATAAAATATTTTGCAGAGTAAAACTTACTTAATTTCAAATGGTAGTTTAATAAGTACAACTTAAAATGATTAACCTTATGTTAGTCTCAATCAAACATTATCTTAACTTGTTAGAACAATTTTAGACTCTAAATAAATAATGGTAGACGCAATAGTAAAGGTTTAGATATTTTTAATGAATTAAAACAAAAGAATAGACTTTAAATATGATTTATTAGACCTTTTCATTTTATTTTATTTCAAGAGTAAGATTTGACATTTTTGGTAGGTAGAATTTATTTTTGTGATTACTTTGGTATATTATAAGTATTTTGTGATTTTTAAATAATAAGTTATGATTTTTATAAGTTTTACCATTTAATAAATACTTAATAAGTAATAAATATTAGTTAAGTGGTAGAAAAATATATAAAACAAACTGATAAGTCTTTATTTTGTTTTTCTAAGCTTTTAGATATTTTATACTTATTTTTATGAATTTTAAGTAATAGAATCTATTTATTAAGATTTTCTCTAATGGATTATTTAGTAATAATTACTAATGTTTTTATTTAAATGTAAAAATAATTCTAAAAATAGGTTTATGTTATAGATTTTATTTTTCTGAACATTTTGATATATTATATATATTTTTCTAACTTGTAAAATAAAAGATATAGAATTAACAAGAGTTAATCCTTTTATTAAATATTTGGAAAAGATTTATATTTAAATCTATACTATTTTAACTATTTACTAACCCAGGAATACTTTTTACACCGAGGCTGTTTCTACCCCAAGTCACTGACCCGTGGGCCAGTGACCACGTTGGCAGCCACGCAGACAAAGACCAAGTCAAACCAAACTGGCGGGACCAAGTGACGACAAGATGACGTCAGCGCTGGCCGAAACTCACTATCGAGCACGGATCGGTCGATATGTGGCTCGCGGGGTGAATCTACGGGCACTATGCGATAGAGCAGAGCAAGGCAAACCGGGGAGTGGTGTCTGATGTCTACGCACTTCTATTCTTGTAGACAGTTGTTGGGCCTCCAAGTGCAGAGGTTTGTAGAACAGCAGCAAGTTTTCCCTTAAGTGGATCACCCAAGGTTTATCGAACTCAGGGACGAAGTGTTCAAAGGTATCCCCTCTCAAGCAACCCTGCAATCAAGATCAAGACGTCTCTTGTATCCCCCACATATCCAATACACTTGTCAGGTGTATAGGTGCACTAGTTCGGCGAAGAGATAGTGAAATACAAGTAGTATAGATAATTATAAGTGGAACGGTGATAGAAGATAACTTGATGGCGTGGAAGATATTAAACCAAAATGAAATAAAGATGGAAACAAGCAAACATGTAATAGATCTAATTGCAAACGGTGTACCAATGCTTAGAAACAAGGCCTAGGGATCATACTTTCACTAGTGAACACTCTCATATAAATATATTCTCTTTATGATACTACTCTTGACTACTCTCCGGTTGAATACTCTAATCCATGGTAGGGCTATAAATGCACACCTCAAAGTAAGCCTTTCCCATCTAGAAAACCCCACAGTGTCACCTTGAGCACTAGATGGTTCCAACAAACACCACAATTTCATAAAGACACCCAACTCCAAATATAACTCATAACAAGTATTTGTAATCTCTAGCCTAAGTGCCACCATGGTGTGCACGCTGTCACTTTCACACACATGGGGAGAGAAGAGATCTATTAAAGCACTTGAGTAGCAAGGTAGATCTACTTGATTACAAAGCTCATGATAACAATATGATCATGCATAGAGAGAGAGATGAACACATAGCTACCGGTAGAACCCTTAGCCTCGAGGAAGAACTACTCCCTCCTCATCATGGGAATCAGCAATGGTGATAGAGATGGTGGTGGAGATCGATGGAGATGGCTCTGGGGGCACTTCCCCGTCCCGGCAGGGTGCCGGAACAGAGACTTTCTGTCCCCGAATCTCCCCTTCGGTGGCGGTGGCACTGCGGAACTTTTCGTGGATTTATGATTGACTATTTAGGGTTTATGCATCGGGAGACTTCTTATAGGCGAAGAGGCAAGGTCGGTGGGCGGCCAGGGGGCCCACACCACCTGGTGGCGCAGCCAGGGCTAGCCCACGCCACCACATGGTGTGGCCACCCTGTGGCCCCTCTCCGTCTTGTCTTCTGGCTCCGTGAGGCTTCCGGTAAAATATCAACTTTGGCTTTTGTCTGATCCAATTCCGAGAATATTGATTTTCTGACTTTCCTGGAATCAAAAACAGTAGAAAACAGGCAACTGGCACTGTGGCACTTGTTAATAGGTTAGTCCAAGAAAGTGTATGAAAAGTACTCCAAAGTTGGAACAAAACATAAGAAAGTAGATAAAAACCAAGCATGGAACACCAAAAATTATAGATACATTTGCAATGTATCAAAATCCCCAAGCTTAACTCCTGCTCGTCCTCGAGTAGGTAAGTGATAAAAAGAAAGAATAATTTTTGAGGTGACATGCACCATCATAAACTTGATTAAAGTATTTGTAAAACATTCAAAGCTGGGATCATAGTACTTCAATCATAACATGAAAGACAAAGTTCTAGCAATAAGGCAAATCAACTATGTTGCAACATGAAAAGACATAAACAAAAGATTCATGAATAAAAATGCTTTGCAAGCCGTTTGCTTGTTTCACATAAAGAAAACATAGCATAGTGGCATTCAGCTTGTCCCTCATAGAGTAGCAAACATAAATGCATAGGACACCTTCAAAGTTCATAAGAGTGACTAGATACAAATAGTTTAAAACAAGCAATATCAAAGCTATGCATCAATCAACAAGTCTTGGGACAATGCACATAGAACTAAGAATGGCCACTATGCTCTCAATTTATGTGCATAAAGGTAGAAGGTGGAGACTCAATATAAATGTGGAAGAAAGGCCTTCATAGAAGGAAGCAGGGATTCAAGTTTCATAAAGAGCTTCCAAAAATTATGGTACTTATTAGCTTTCAGCTCTCATTGCCCCTATCATAAGCATCTTGAAGTGATTAAGGTTAAAGTGAACAAACTATGGTGTATATGCTTGATGAAGTATAAGTTGGAAATCTCATGTCCCTTGAATACGAGGGCCGCTCCTCATGCTACTCAAGTTTAGTTACCGGTAAGTTCTTGTCATAGTAAGTACATGTGTATCATAGAGAACCGCCAACGGGGTACCCCTTGCCCGATGATACGGAAGAATCCCCATATCAAAATGACAAGGAAAGCAGACAACGAGCATCTCATCAATCTTCTTATTTACCATGGGAATATGGTGCTTTTTTCTCTCTTTTCTCTTTTCATAATCACTTTTTTTTCTTTTTCTCTTTTTTCTCAATATAGGACTCTTTTTTTATAAGAAGAATGCTTCATAGACAACTCATTATGGTTACGCTGCAGGTTTCCACCTGTCAGCATGGATTGGACCAGCGGCCCAGGCGTTTCTCTAACACATATACATAACTCCATGGACTTACAAGCTCCCCTTTCATTTCGCACCGACGACATCCATAGACAAAAGAGCATAATATCAACTAGGTACAAAGTACCAGTGCAATGTTGAAAGCGTTCCCCATGACATCATGGTTCTGCTAATCCCCAACAAATAAGTGCAAGCATATACAACATAGACGACACAATGGTTCAAGTTTATTAATGGCAAGAAATATAAAGTGTGCCATCAAGTTCGTGAGAGCTTTAATCACTAGTTTTCTCATAACAAGTTTAATTTGGAAGGTAAACAAAAACATGAATATACTTGGAATAGCATATGCTAGTAGGTAGGTATGGTGAACTCTTTGGAATAACTTGGTTTAGGGAGTTGGATGCATGAGTGGAACTCATACTTGGTTGCAGAGGCTAGCAAAAGACTGGGAGCGACAAACTAAGAGACCAATAATGGCCATAATCATACAAAGCGACAAAACATCATTGATCAAAGAATAAAGTGATACTACAAGTTGAAAACTAAAGGATCATAAAGGCTTATGGTGACTTGAGATAGTCATAACATGGTGTGAGCATGCGCCAAGTCAACCCAAATAAAGCATCAAAGGATAATACCACAATACTATGCTTTAATATGCTAAAACAACACATGATTCATCCAAGGCACATTAAGCAATCTCAATTATTTATAATAAGTCATGCTACAGCATAGAATACTAAGAATAAATCCAAAATAATATCAAGCATGGCATGACAAAGCATAGGCCACAGTCAAAAACAAACTCTCTTTAACACTTAAGCATGAACTTTCCTACTCTTTTCCAATCCAAACCAAACTATTTGAAAACCAATGTATGAAAGAGGGGGTCCAACCAATTTATTCAGCAAACAAAGCAAACAAAAAACCCAAACGAAAACGAAAACGAAAATGAAAAAGACGACGCTCCAAGAACAACACAACTGTACATGAAACAATAAAAATGAAGTGTTTGGAAGAAACCTGGGATTTTTATTGATAAAGAGGGGGATGCCTTGGGCATCCCCAAGCTTTGACGCTTGTACTTCTTTGATATTTCTTGGGGTGACACGCGTGGCATCCCCCAAGCTTGAGCTTTAGTCCATCCGTCATCTCATTACTCATTCCTCCCATACACCTGAATTTTTTCCTTCATACAAAACTTCACACAATCTTTATTAGCAACATTAGTGCACTCAAGATAATAAGTCTTTAGGTTCAGTTTCAACACCAATAAAACATCCATTAAAACACAAGATACTGTAGCACTTCCCTCAAAACGCTCAATTCCCTAAAAGAACTCAAAAAGGAACCAACAAGAAGCAAATGCAAATAATGGCAGAAATCTGTCAAAACAGACCAGCAGGTAAAGACGAATTTTTTCGAAGACCTTCTGTTTCTCAAATCAAAAAGTGTTGAACTAACGAAAATTAGATAACAACCTGGGGCAGAAGCACAAAAATTCACGCCTCAAAAGGACATATAGAGATTTTACAAGAATTTTTACGGTGAAGCACAGAAATCTGTTTCGGGACAGCAACCCAATCATTACTTCTCTCTCATTAGAGGTTACTCTTGGCACAAAAAGCAAATAAAAAGGATAAGGAGCGGTTATTACAGAAGTATAACTTCCAGGACTCATCAAAAATTTTGGGTTATCTCCCAATAAGTACTTTTCTTTAACGCCTTTAAGTTAGGCATGATAGTTTGAGAAGATGCTCACGTAAGAAATATGAATTGAAGTAAAAGAGAGCATCAAGAAGCAAACTCAAAGCACATTGAAGTCTAACCCACTTCCTATGCATAGGAATCTTGTAAAGAAACAAGTCATTAAAGCACAAATCAAAATAAGCATAGTAAAGCAAAACAAGTGCAACTTCAAAATATTGTTGAGATACATAAAACCATGTTTCCCTCTCTCATAATAACTTTCATTAGCATAATGAATAAAATTTACAATATAAATATCACATGAAACATTCTTATCATGAGCCACATGCATAAAAGAATTAATACTCCCCACATAAACATAGTCATTCTTATTAATTGCGGTGGGAGCAAATTCAACAAAATAGCTATCATTATTATTCTCATCACCATTATCATCAAATATAGGAGGCATATTGTAATCATAATTAATTTTCTCCTCAATAGTAGGTGGACTGCAAATATCATATTCATCATTGTAATCATCATATATTGGAGGTTTGGTACCATCATAAGTAATAGAATAGCTATCTTCCAAAGATGGGGAACTAAAAAGATCATTTTCATAAACACTACCTTCCCCAAGCTTAGACTTTTCCATAGCATTAGCAATAATGGTATCCAAAGAATTCATACTAACAACATTGCTATTAGCATGCAAATAAAGGTCCATAGGTTTTTTAATTTTCTCTTCAAACACTTCATGTCCTAACTCAAGATAAGTACTATAAAGTTCTCTAATATTTTGTTGTTTTCCATTAAGCCTAACTAGTGAAAACAAGAAACAAAAAGACAAAATTGCAGAATCTAAAGGAAATAACTTCGAGCACTCACACCGGAGGATGTGAGTACCTTTTACCTTACCTCCCCGGGAACGGCGCCAGAAAATAGCTTGATGTCTACGCACTTCTATTCTTGTGGACAGTTGTTGGGCCTCCAAGTGCTGAGGTTTGTAGAACAGCAGCAAGTTTTCCCTTAACTGGATCACCCAAGGTTTATCGAACTCAGGGAGGAAGTGGTCAAATGGTATCCCATCTCAAGCAACCCTGCAATCAAGATACAAGAAGTCTCTTGTGTCCCCAATACACTTGTCAGGTGTATAGGTCCACTAGTTCGGCGAAGAGATAGTGAAATACAAGTGGTATAGATAATTATAAGTGGTAACTGTGATAGAAGATAACTTGATGGCGTGGAAGAAACTAAACGCAAACTGAAATAAAGATGGAAGCAAGCAAACATTTAACAGATCTAATTGCAAACGGTGTATCAATGCTTAGAAACAAGGCCTAGGGATCATACCTTCACTAGTGAACACTCTCATATAAATATATTCTCTTTATGATACTACTCTTAACTACTCTCCGGTTGAATACTCTAATCCGTGGTAGGGCTATAAAAGCACACCTCAAAGTAAGCCTTTCCCATCTAAAAAACCCCACACTATCACCTTGAGCACTAGATGGTTCCAACAAACACCACAATTTCATAAAGACATCCAACTCCAAATATAACTCATAACAAGTATTTGTAATCTCTAGACTAAGTGCCACCATGGTGTGCATGCTGTCACTTTCACACACATGGGGAGAGCAGAGATCTATTAAAGCACTTGAGTAGCAAGGTAGATCTACTTGATTACAAAGCTCATGATCTAAATATGATCATGCATAGAGAGAGAGAGAGAGATGAACACATAGCTACCGGTAGAACCCTTAGCCTCGAGGAAGAACTACTCCCTCCTCATCATGGGAATCAGCAACGGTGATGAAGATGGTGGTGGAGATCGATGGAGATGGCTCCGGGGTCACTTCCCCATCCCGGCAGGGTGCCAGGACAGAGACTTTCTGTTCCACGAATCTCCCCTTCGGTGGCGGTGGCGCTGCGGAACTTTAAGTGGATTTCTGATTGACTATTTAGGGTTTATGCATCAATAGGCTTCTTATAGGCGAAGAGGCAAGGTCGGTGGGAGGCCAGGGGGCCCACACCACCTGGTGGCGCGGCCAGGGCTAGCCCGCGCCACCACATGGTGTGGCCACCCTGTGGCCCCTCTCCGTCTCGTCTTCTGGCTCCGTGAGTGACATGGGTATGCCCAACAGGCACTCGACTACAGCCTACCTAGTGCGGCTCGACGGAAGGCCCACTCGACGACTTGCCAAGGTCCATGACGCCCATGACGGTTCGAGTGGTATGAAGCCCATATGGACACACGGACTCCCAAACGCGCAAAGACAAGGAAATCTCAATACTAGAGTTCTAATCTAACTTGTAACCAACTCGTATTGGTATCTGAGACCTAGCCTCCCCATATATAAAGGCTAGGAGGGTCCAACGAGAAGGAAACCTCTCAATCACAACTCCCACAATACACAATAGATCTAGACACACACAACCCTAGTTTCCACCACCCTCGCCAGATTGCATCTGCGCACCATTGTAATCTTCGATTCCTTCGATAATTCCACGAGCAGACAAGCAGGAGTAGGGACCTTTACGAGGCCTGAACCTGGATAAATCTGTGTCCCCTGTGTGCTTGTTTGCTAGCCGATAGATGTCTCCAGCACTCCCTCCTTCTCCAAAACCCAAGTCCATAACAATGGGCATTGACGAGTTAAACCCTCGTCAATTGGCGCCGTCCGTGGAGACTGGGAGCGCTGATGTCGCGATCTCGACGGCTCCAACATTAGCGATCTACGATTCGCCATCTCCAATTGAATCTACAAGATTGAGATTTCCAAGATATTAGGCGGCAGTTGGAATTAATCATCATGGACAGGGCGACAGATTCAGCGACTTAGACTCGTGGCCGATTGGCGCGACGCGCCAAGATCTACTGCAATATGTTTGTCACACGTGTGGACAGGGTCGGTTATGTTTGTCACACGTGTGGATAGGGTCGGTTTTCTTGGTGCACGTACTCGGGAAGCAGTAGGATTCGATCAAGTAGACACTCCAGCTTCCGCGTTGGGACAGGGCGGCTGTTTGGCCAAATCGATCAGTATGTTTGAAAATTGGAATTTATAGAGGAATAAAGCAACCCGTACATACTCCACGGGAAGACCAAAAGCAATCGAGGCTATGCATATCTATAAGTGCGACGTGCGTGCGATTGTTTGCATGCATGAAAAGGAGGCCGTGGCTGCTCCGTGTGCGCGTGTACAAGCAGCTCCGTCAGGCAAACGAAAAGAAAAATATGCAAATCGTGATGGTCTGTACGTGCAAGGTTTTCTGACCAAATCAAAGATTAATTCGACACGCATTTAGGCCTATCGATCGGTCAATCCAGCGGCATGCCAGCTTATTTTGGATCAAAAAGACTATGCGATGCATTATCGCATGCGCAGGATTATAAAAGGAAAATTATGGTGCAGTACGCGATTTATGGAAAGCTAGATGTCGATGTCCTGAAACTCGCCGTTTCTATTCACAACAAGCCGACCTGAAGTTTGAGCGACTCCGACCTGCTCCCGCATCGACTCTGTCCGCTGAGTTAACCCCATGTCCACTGTGCAACTTGCCGCTACGTCGACTCGGTCCAATGCGTGACTCCATCAACCTAGGTGACTCCCTGGTTGCATCGGTTCTCGCAACAACAACTCGTCGATCACATGAGCTCTGCGTCGACTTCGTCCGACCAAGTTAAATCTCCGCACGGGGGCTGTGGCAACCCGATATAGTTTTTGACTCCGGCGATCCGCTGGTCGCGACAACTCCTTCAACCATGTGAATCGCCGCCCGGGGCTACGTCAACTCTGTGTTCATCGCACGACTCCGTCGACTTCGACCATCGCCTCGGCTACATGCTCGCCGTGTTGAGTACGTATCTGCAGCGTCGACTTCGTCCGACCACATCAACTCTACATCCAGGGCCTGTGCCACGTGACCCGCTACAGCCTTCGGATGGGACGACCCTCTACCTCCATCGACTCGGTGCCGCCTTGGGCTGCGGCGACCCGCTACAATTTTTGACTCCACCATGCGACCAGCTACCGCGTCGACTTCGTCCACCGCTCGACCCCATCCATCACGTGACTCGCTGTCACGTTGAGCGCCACCTCGAGTACATCAATCACATCGACTCTACACTCGGGGGCTCCCTCCTCTACGGCGAACCGCCGCATACTTCGACTCCGGCAACCTTCTGCGGTCTTCGGATGAGGCGACCCAATGCAATCTTCGACTGCTATGGCCCGTTATGGTCTTCGGATGCGGCAATTCGTCATCACTACGCGATTTCGATCCGCCGCGTCGACTACGTCCGCCGCGTGACCCACTGCTACGTCAACTACATGACCGCTTCACAACTTTCGACCGCCATGTTGACTACTCGTCCGGTGTCGATCTCGCGACCTGCTGCAGTCTTCGACTCCAGCGATTCGCTACGATCTTCGACTCCAACGACTCGGGGGCTCCCTATGCTTCGGCGACCTGCCGCGGTATTCAACTTCAACGACATGTTGCGGTCTTCATATCAGGCGACTCGTGGGCTCCCTCGACTCCCACGACCATGAGCCGCTACAATCTTCGACTCCATCGACCCGCTGCGGTCTTCTACTCCAGTAACTCGCCATGGTCTTCAAAGCGGGTGACCCGCAGGTTATATCGGCTCCCGCGACACGTCACCGCCATCGGCTAGTGACCCACTGTAGCCTTTGACTGCGGCTACCCCCTACAATCTTCGGTTGGTGGCAAGCCACACGCTGGTGTCGAGTCAGTCCGCCACATCAACAACCAATAAAGCTAAGTTTTCCTCTACCAAGAGTCAATAATCGTTTATTTTAATCGCACTCGAAACACTCGGGGGCTGCACCCTCTTCGAGTAACCTAATGTGCCATCGACTCCGCGCACTCGAGCACCTCATACGCGATAGCCCGATTAGCTGATTCTGCCTGATCGTCGAATCCTTGAACTCCGAGTACCTCGACAAGGTACTGAGACTAAGGGTAATCAGGCTAACGAAAAGGCCTAGCATGCAGTGCAAAAGTGTCGACTCGATTGGCACCAGAGTCTTACTTTACGAGCCGATAGGCAAATATTCTATACAAGATACAAGTACTTCACAATTATGAATGTTTTATGCAGCCTACCAGGACATCGAATGCGTCGAGCTATTCTATCAGGTCCTCCAATAGGAGTCGACAAAACAAATGGCTATGACATACACTCAAGACCCGAGTCGAGTCCCTCCTCGGATGGTTGCATCGCTTGATGCTACACACACGCGACGTTGGCTGTGCACCCGATAGAAGTGACTGTGTCGAATCCATCCGCATCATCGACTCGGTTGGCTAGAACTCTTGGATTCTCTACGCATTATTTTCAACTGTGTCTACAAGATACAAGTCTCGAGTCTCTGCCCGAGTCTACGACTCCGCCAGACACTTGGGGGCTACTCCAAACTGGAGCGCTGGTCGCGCATATACAAGACCCTCGAGTGACACGCTCTGAATCCTCACTCGAATCCACGATTCGACTAAGGACTCGGGGGCTACTCCCATAGGGAGCGCTGGCCACGCACCCGAAGAAATTTGTGAAGATATCCAAGCATCATAAAAACCATTCACTCGAATCTATGATTCGATTGTGGACTTTGGGTTACTCCCATAGGGAGCGCTGAAAACATATTCGACTAAAACAAGCAAAAGACAACAGCGGTCGCAAAAGTTTTATTTTAGTCCCTTCTTGAGTCTTCGACTCAACCAGGCACTCGGGGGCTACTCCCATAGGGAGCGCTGACCGCGCACCCTATGATTATTTGTACATCATACTGTGTGTTGATAACATTCACACTCGAATGCTATGGCGACTCCGCCTCATATTTTCCCTGCAAAAAGACTACGTCTCCTGGGCCACCCGAATCATCTCCGCGATGACAAATTTTAGATGCCATGCTTGCAGCATGAAGATAAGACCTGAAGAAGGCCTGGCAACGCACCTGCTGCGCTCTACCAGAAATAATCCGTGCCTGCAGGTACGATGAAATAAGCCTTGACGGACGCGTCGAGTGCTCACACTTATATACTGGGATTCGACTCTATAAGACCTCCGCGGCCTAAGTCGAATTACACCAGCAATTTCCGAATTCGAGTTCGGGGACTCGAGTTTGAGTAGGTAGCGTTGTTTTTTCCCTAGAGCAATTAACTTGTCCCGATCCGTCGAGCGCACCAGGCACGTTTACCATCATCCCTATGAACTACCACAAATTCGTATGACTCGATAAACTTCTAAGTGAGTGCTTTGCACTCGACACAATTCTCGACTCCGACATCCTAATGCAAAGATCAAGACTTCTAAGTCTCCACCCGAATCTACGATTCGCATCGATACTCGGGGGCTACTGACATGGGTATGCCCAACAGGCACTCGACTACAGCCTACCTAGTGCGGCTCGACGGAAGGCCCACTCGACGACTTGCCAAGGTCCATGACGCCCATGACGGTTCAAGTGGTATGAAGCCCATATGGACACGGACTCCCAAACACGCAAGACAAGGAAATCTCAATACTAGAGTTCTAATCTAACTTGTAACCAACTCGTATTGGTACCTGAGACCTAGCCTCCCCATATATAAAGGCTAGGAGGGTCCAACGAGAAGGCAACCTCTCAATCGCGACTCCCACAATACACAATAGATCTAGACACACACAATCCTAGTTTCCACCACCCTCGCCAGATTGCATCTGTGCACCATTGTAATCTTCGATTCCTTCGATAATTCCACGAGCAGACAAGCGGGAGTAGGGACCTTTACGAGGCCTGAACCTGGGTAAATCTTTGTCCCCTGTGTGCTTGTTTGCTAGCCGATAGATGTCTCCAGCGCTCCCTCCTTCTCCAAAACCCAAGTCCATAACAATGGGAATTGACGAGTTAAACCCTCGTTAGTGAGTCTTCCGGTAAAATATCAACTTTGGCTTTTGTTCGATCCAATTTCGAGAATATTGATTTTCTGACTTTCCTGGAACCAAAAACAGCAGAAAATAGGCAATTGACACTGTGGCACTTGTTAATAGGTTAGTCCAAGATAGTGTATGAAAAGTACTCCAAAGTTTGAACAAAACATAAGAAAGTAGATAAAAACCAAGCATGGAACACCAAAAATTATAGATACATTTGCAACGTATTAGTGTCGCCGCTCTGTTTTGGTCACCGGAGGTACTCCGGCGACCAGCCTCTGTGGTGGCCGACGATGACAGACGACGAGGTGATGCTCTAGTGCGAAAAGAAGAAATTGAAAAGGTTCTTGAGCACCGTTGGCTCACCAGGATGCTGATGGGATGGTCGGCAAGACGGGGCGAAGTCAGGTGATGCCGGAATTGACGATCATGGCGGTGACGGCCGACAAACTCTCGAACTCGATTCCACACCACACAGAGCACGCCTGATCACGAGACCTGACAGAGACGAACAAGGAGACGATGACGGTTCCAGCAGTGGATATGGCTAAGCGGGAGGTCATCAGAGATGTCAGGAACGATGAACTCCGACGAGCTAGGGTTTCGGTGTTTAACAGGAGAGAAAGATAGAGAACTCCAAAGAGCGAGAGAGAAGATAAGATTGTTATGGGGAGGTAGAGGACAACCTGGCGGTCTTATCTACACCTCCCAAGGTCAGCGGCGAGCATCACGGCGGTCCGATTTTGATGACGACGGTGGACGGCATCGCCAGTACGCACGCAACTACCTGTGTGTGTGAGGATGACAACGGTGGCAGTTTTATAAGAAAACCATGGATGATTTTTAGACTAAACCCGCTGTCCACCTCTGGTCCCACGCATCAGTGAGAGAGAGGAGATGAGATGGGCTGGCGTTGGGCTGCTGTTGGGACAGTGAGCAGTAAATAGGCAGAGAAGAAATGGGCCTTGAGCCAGATTTGGTTTATTCAATATTTTTTCTGTTTTCATTTCTGTTTTAGAATACTTCTTTGAATTTGAATCTTTTTAAGGTTTTAATTACCCAATATCTAGTAGGTCAACAAGGATTCTCCTTGGACTAATGGAACAAGTTGTTTTAACATTATTGTTTGGTATTATCATTCATTTTGATTAAATCAAGGATTATTTACTTTAGAGAATATGAAGAGGAATTAGGGTTTTAGAAATTTGTTTCTTATAATAAAATCTCATAGAAATATTTTGTATTTCCACTCAAAGTATTGTAAAAGTTGTGGTTTAAGATGAATATATATATGAATCTTATTCCCATTTATCTAAATATATATTATAAAGGATTAATCTTTGTGGTTCCTAATATGATGATGTGATTTTCATGGTCCTCCATATTTAGTGATTTGTATCTTAGGGTTCTCCCTGATTGGTGATTTCATCAAATCCAATTCTACTTGATTTGTTGAGTTTGAAATTACCACAGAACAGTTTCCTAATGTGATCTTGATGGTTCTATGAAATTTGATCCTTATTAAGGTTTATGTAAATCAAATGGACAATGCTTTCTTCAATAAACACTCATGTGTTCTCTAATTATTTCTTGGAAGCTTTATTGACTCAGAGGTATTGTTAAATGATTATCTAGGAATAGGAAATGGTTTCACTATCCATTTGATTCTATGATTTTTAATTAATGAAGTAGATATGTGCCTTGTCGTACCTCTTTGTATAGCTAGCTAAAGATCTCTAAAGAATCCTGCCCTCAATACTTCACTAAACTTATTTTGAGATAAAGAATTCCTTTCCTAAATATACTTTATATATCTTTCTTATTTTATTCTCAAATATTATACCTTCTTATTAAGACAATCATCTCACTCCGCCATATCCATCATCACATGAGGACATGGTCATGCCACTTCAACATTACTCCATCCTTACTCTTAGTAGATAATTTCTCATTAACTATCATTGATGCACCTATCAATGTAACTACTACTAACTCCATCTATTAACCTCCTTAACTTCATCTCGCAACTTCCTCCAAAGCTTACAAGATTATAGTTCTTCCTATATCATTTGGGATAACAATTCTCTAGAATGGATATGGTACTATGCTCCACAGTACAAGTTATTCTTGTATTACCTTGGTTAACTATTATACTTCCAACTACTCCTACAACTATGTTATATACTTAATTATACTCTAGCTTGACTTCTCATAATTAAGCTAGATGATTTAGCTTGCTAGGCTTTACCTAATTTGGTATACCCACCACTCTTCTTCACACCTAGTCATCTATTCTCAAGTGACTTGAGAATAATGACCACCAACATCTTGACCATACAAAGCTTAGACTTCTAATTATTTGATCAAGATCCATACTCAACTAAGTAGTAAACTTGTATTAATCTCTCTGTAGACCTATCTTGTTAAGCAAGCTTACTCTAAGTCTATATCCACTTGTTCTAACAAGATGGTTATCTAATGTACTAATACCACTAGCTTTCTCATAGCTCCATAATTACTATCTAAACTCTTGGATTTAAACACTTCTTCTTGTTAACTCAGGAGTGAGTTAACTCCTCCAATATCAAGTGATTTAATCTCCACTAAGGTTCACATTCCTTTGATCATGGTATACTCAACCATATCTAATTCTTCCTTCAGATCAACTTACTTAACGTATTTGGAAGGTCAACACAATAGGTCAAAGGCTATGAGTCCATAAGTTCCAGGTCAAGGATTAATCACTTAATAGTGATGATCCATTGACACTAGGACTTGGTCAAATTGGAATGTCACCTCTTAATATCATATTAAGAGTATATATTGAATGGCCTTGGCTTGACTTTCCTCTCTACTATATTTATAATGAGAGTAAATGTTTAAGAACTACCATGGTACCTATAATAAGAGTAATTATGGCAAACAAGTGTTTCAAGATTTAATTATAGAGTTACTTTACTTAAGTTATGTACTTAACTTACTATTCCAGGTTTGTGATAGATAATACCTTGATATCATCTTTAGAACACTAAATATTCATCCTTGAGTTGTGGTATGGAATACCATGTAATGATCTCTATAAGATCAAGTACTCCTAATTAAGTAGTGTGTTGTGACTTAGTTTGCTTACATTTGATCTACCCTTAGATCAAATTATATTACCCAAAGATAAGGTTTTAGCAAAGGTCATATTGAAACTTATCATAGTTAGCTTGATGATCTACTTCAGTTCCACCAAGTTAAGAGAAGCTTCAGTCTATTTGACAAGTTTTATTTAAAAGCGCGAAAATTATCCAGATTTTCTATGCATGGATGCAATGCACACACCTGTGTTCAGCTTATTTCTAAACTCTAATGCTGGGATGTTACAGACTCTCCCCCTTAAAATAAACTTCGTCCCCGAAGTTCGCACTCTCCTGCATTTTGGAATGAGGTATTGACTGGTGTTGATCACACCATTTCTCAAATTCTATTGTGAGCATAGTTGAGAATCATTGTGGTATCTCGAATCCAAATCATTCTTCTTGTGTCCTTTTAATTCTTGTCAATATACCTAATCATTTCTAGTTTCTCCTATGGTTTTGGTTACTACAATATCTTGGAATATATCCTTATACTCCTATCTACGATTGGTTGTGGACACATTTTATCCTTTCCAATACAGTTTTCCTATTTCTATAAATTAGACTATTTTAGTAGGCTCTTCTCCCTCCTAAGGAAAAACTTACCAGCTGTTTCCCCCTTACAAGTAGTCCACTTGGGTTAAGAAGTTATATCTCCTTCGATCTTTCATCCAGACATACTCTGGAGAGTACTTTATGCTGATGAATTCTTATCACCTTATGAGAGTAAAGCGTAATCTCATCATTGTTTAATACTTCTTCCCCAACTATAGTTAGAAGGTTAAACAACAAAACTTCAGTGTTTATTGTTTACTCTCCCCCTTGGGGTTTTCTAATGGTCTCCAATCTACAAGTATAATACCCATTGGTTAAAGTATTGATCTCTGTCCAGCTTATATCTTACCTATATAAGGTCTCACGAAAGAATTTACGGTACACCCACATGGTAGTGGATCTTCATAATGAATCTTCCAACATCATTTATCGTAGTTTTAACCTTTTGGACATTATCGCTTTGATAGACCGGATTTCGTGAAGCGTTTCGAAAGCCATTTCGCTTAAATTCTATACTCCGAAGGTCTATCTTAACTTAGGCCAAGTTTTATACTCTTTAAATTACACAAATATGACTTATTTCACTACACCATTAGGATACCAGCTACGGAAACTAGCTGCGGATCCTCCTCGGTGCATGAATTACCATACAGGTTCTAGACTTACTACTTGCATTCCCTCTAAGTTTCCAGAGCTTGAATACCAGCTACAATCTCAAAATCTCTCCTTTGCACTTATTCATGATATTTCCATGAACTTGGGACGACTATATTATTAGCTTCTAAGCAACATCACCTATCTCGGTTGAACTTACATTCCTCTAATGTTGCTCCACCGCTTTTGCAATACTACTATTCCTTCTTATTGCCAGCTCATAGTGAATTGCAATTTATCCATCATTCAAAATAGCGTTGATACACCTTATATGTAGCTTCCTTCTTCTAGAAAATCTTTATCTTGATCTTCGGAACTCGTCACTCCCTTACACGAATTCCTTTTCCTATTTAGGTCTATAAAATCAAGCAATAATTTGATGATGTACATGCATTTGCACACCAAGTCAAACTTCATGCATAGATCTAGTCAATCAAGAAAATCCAAGAAAAACCAAGAAATACTTAAACATATACCATGTATTAAACATATGTCTTTGAAATCTTACAACTCCCAACCACAACAAGACACTCCCCCTGTACACTACCTCCTTAACAAGGGATTCTTGCTCATGTGAGCATATTCTCACTTATTTCAGCAAGCCTCACAAGCACTACAATACACATTACCCAATATGTACATAATTCAAGCACGCTATGTGGCGCCCCGCAAAAACCACTACTAGAAAATCGCATTGTTTTTGTGCATTGCATCATCATGACCGCATGCTCATGTCATCATGACACATTGCATTTGAGCATCGTCATCATCATGCATGGGTTGTTTAAAAACTATTTACGAAAAGTCTATTTTTGGTTTTCTAAATAACCGTCTCTAATTCAAATTAAAACC
Organism: Avena eriantha; assembly: GCA_910589775.1. NCBI lineage: Eukaryota > Viridiplantae > Streptophyta > Magnoliopsida > Poales > Poaceae > Avena > Avena eriantha. The sequence goes on along the minus strand of OU342744.1, from coordinate 284,383,998 downwards.
CCGGGTCTCCGGAATATTTTATTTCGTCTACCAACGGATTTCAAAAGCCCCGTTTTAAATAATAAAATATTTTATTTTATTTTATTTTTATTGGGCATCCAAACCGGGCCGATCCGACCCAGTCGGCCACCCCCAAATTTTTCCCAAAACCAGACCCTATTCTACCCAATCCTATCCTACCCAGCCCCCTCCACCTCACTCTACCCAATCTTTGCCCGCCACCTCATCCCACCTTCCACCACCTGCCCCAATCCCCACCCTCGCTCCCTTCTCCCGCACGCCACGCTAACCCCCCATCGGGCCCACCTACACAGGCCGACAACCACCCGCACCTGCCTGTCGCCACTACCACCCACGCTTCCCCTGTCGCCTCCCTCGATCCCCTCCCCCGCGGGCCCACCAACCCCACGCGCCCGCGCCTCCTTCTCTCACTCCCTCCCTCTCTCTCTCTCTCTCTCTCTCTCTCTCTCTCTCTCTCTCTCTCTCTCTCTCTCTCTTCTTCTCCCTCACCAACCCCGCGAGAGCCTTCCTCCACCGGCCCTCCTCTGTCTCTTCCCGCCGCCACGCCCTCCTCCGGTCACCGCCCGGCCCGCGCTCCGCTCGCCGCCCCCCACCACCTGTGAGTCCTCCCTGTCCCGAGCACCTCCGCCTCCTCACTCCCGTGTGACCCTAACCCCGCGCCTCTCCGCCTCGGGCCCTCCCTCGTCGCCAACCGCCCTCCTCCCGCGTTTGGCCGCGACCCTCGAGGCCACCAGCTGCCGCCACGCTCGCCTACCCAGCCCCACAGCGGCCGCATCGAGGACCTCCACCCCGCGTCCCCCTGGGCCTCGGCCTCTCTCCCCGCCACTCTCTGCTGCAGCTCCGGCCGCTGTCAACCACCAAACCCCCGCCTCCCTGCTCGGTCCCGGCACCGCTGCCGCGCTCCTCCAGCAGCCTCCAACCGAGCTCCATCTCGCCTCTCCCGCGTTGCACCGGTCCACCCCGCCACCGCGCGCCGCCGCCATTTGGTCCACCGAGCCGCGTTCCCCTACTGTTGTAGGTGGAAGCCGCTTTGCGTGCGCCCTTTGAGCCCAAGACGGTGGCTCCCGTTGTTTTTGTTTGTTTTTGTGGTTTTCTTTTGGCCACCACCGAGTTTGCCGCACGCAAGCACCCATGTGTAGATGCCTCTGTCCAGATTTTTCACCAAGGCCAAGTGGGCTCATCCGCAAGACAGAAACCAGATGATGTCAAGATCTTCGACGCAGAATTGCCCGTGGATCAGTACAGATGCTGTGATAAAAGATCCACCTCGATGAACAATTGGAGCTACACCCAAGGCCACGTATGGGGAGAACACAAGATCTCCTACACGGACCGCGAAGACCACGGCGCCCAAGACCAAGATCTACGTCCGTCCACGTGAATAGTGAAACGCCAAGATCTTCGGCTCGAACCTGAAGACCATCGGTACGACAAGCACTTCGCCGCGGAACGCCAAGATCTCCGCCGTGAAACGACAAGACCGACGACATGGCCCGACAACCGCGGATGCGACAAGATCATCTCTCGGACGCCAAGTTCTTCGACCTTGGGGACCGATCCATCGGGACGCCAAGACCTTCTTCCGAACCCGAGTTCTTCGTCATAGGCGTCAACATCACCTACACAGACCCGAAGACCCCGGTACCCGATCCACTCAAGTTCGCCATCGACGACAAGGTCAACCGCTTGGAATTCAAGTTCTCCGCCACGACATGACAAGTTCTCCATCTTGTATCCGAACCTCGCTGATCCCCGTCGAACCTGTCAAACCCTGGACCCCCAGAACCCAAGATCTCCCGAACCCAGATGTGTGACCCTAAGCCCCCATTTTTATAATATGACATTATCAACTGTCGCATATTAAATTGTTCATGCATGCATACCTGTCTGTGGTTTGGGGGCATTATGCCGAATCATCCCATAATTAAATATGGAGCGCATATGTGGGATATATTTGTCTTATTCCGGACTCCATTTTAATTTGTGTAGCGAACCGATGCCATGTTTCTCCCTGTTAATACATCATTTAAATTGCGGGGGTTCTAAACAACTTGAACCATATAAGCATTTATCGGGACCCCGGTTCCGCTTAATATTGCCTAACTGCACCGCATCTGTGCCATGCCATGCATCATATCATAAGCATGCCGGATCTTCTGCCGAAGTTTTAAATATTGCATCCGGTGTTTCTTTTAGTGCTTTGCTTCTTCGCGGATTAGGCCGATTAGTGGATGCGAGTATCGACAAGTTCTCCGGATATGAACCTTCGGCAGTGTTTTCCCGGGCGAGCATTTCTCCCCCTTCTACCTATTTTGCATTTATAGTCTTTATTTCCTCTTGTTGATCTATTGCTATCCGTGTCGCGATGCTTTAGTTTCCGTGCACCAGTTATAACCCGTGCAGCCTCTATATTGCCTTGGACACCTCCTATTACTTGTGTTTGGTAGATAGCTGGCCTTGCGAGTCGTAGTTGCTTGCTCAGGTGCGATCTCGTGTCGTCGAGTACCACAGATGTTGGTATGCTGGCAGATAGTTATTGGTGGAGATGCTTATTGGTGGAGATGATCATGACTTTAAATACAACTATTAAAAATGCTAGATATAAATAATGCAGAGGCATCGGTGGGCAATATATGTTATTTGGTTCTTCCACGCTCACTTGTGTCCCGTAGGACCCCGAGTACTTGATACATGTTCCTTGATTTTTCGCACTATCCACATCCGGGAGGCCTTATGGACCCCCCTGAGCCAGAGCTTGATTCATTTCTATTTCTTGGGGCCACGAACTAGTTTGGGGTTTTATTACTATCCTGTACTTATGCCATGTTACTGCTTTATTTACGATTGTGCGTGGAGCACCTGTACTATTTAGGATCGTGACACGTTTTCGCTGTATCGACAAGCCCAGTCACACTTTCGGGTTCCCAGTCGTTTACACACAAACCCTGGGTCCGTTTCGGAGCCAGCCAACTTCGTTGCGGGTAGCTTAGTGGGGTGGCCCCTTGAAATATTTCTGAATCCTGTGATCGCTTTGTCGTGAATGCCTCGTTGGGTTTTGAGTTGGTTTTTCCGAGGTTGATCGAGTGTGTGTTGCTATTTGTGCACCCCTGCAGGGTAAAACTTTCTGAAAGCCGTGTCCGCGGTTATGGACGACTTGGAGCACAGTATCTCGATCATAGACAAGCATAACTAAAGTAGTGCTATAAATTTGACTTAATATGTGACTAATAATAAGATGCAACTATAACGGAATGGATATTAAAAATGCCAACAACTGGTGGATCTGGGTTGTTTTGTGACATGCTGTACCTGCCTAGTAAGTATTGCAACTCCAATGGAATGTGATAAAAGTGCCAACCACTGCTGGGTTTTGGGATTCCTCAGGACAACTATATCTGACTAGTAAATGTTCCAACTACAACGGAATGGTGATTAAAACTGCCCACTACTTATGCTTCAGGATGACTCATGCTATCTATATCTGATTAGTAATTGCTGCAACTATAACGGAATGAGTAAAATTGCCAACTGTGTGAGTTCCTTGGTTTGACTTCCTCGTTTGGTCTCGAGGGGGAAATACCAGGATGGGTTTGTTTGGTGTTAGCTTCAGGTTGGATCCGAATAGGTCTTTCTTATCTCTCTCTCATAACCGACAGTTGTATCGAGTCTCTATAGGTTGTTTAGTGCATGCTGCGCTGCCGCTTCAGTCCACCATACCTATGTAGGCGAGAGCCGCCGAATTCTAGCCTCGGCGTGTACTGGCCTCAGTACTGATGCTCCTCTTTTTCCTTTGCCCTTTATCGGCACCCCTTTTGTTTTAGCAGGTTTGAGATCGACGTCGTTAGCAGGGTTACCCTTCCAGCTTGGCCTGGGCAGGGTTATGGACGCCGTTGGTTATTCTTCAGGGCTCTTAGCCCCATTTGCATCTTGTCCGTAGTCAGACGCTCTATCGTTTTCAAGGTGATTTGGATCTTTGTATTGTGTACCTGTATTCTTGACTCGTGGAGTCGTTGTTGTATATATATCTGTTTTGTGGGTCCCATCGAGGACTGTTGTGTAATGTTATTTCTTCGTTTTCCACCCGCACGAAAGTGCCTAGTGGGCGTCCTTGAATCGTTTCTATGCGGGTTTGGCGGAAAGGGATAAAACTTGCATAGGGCCGATTCGAGGGTGTTACACGCTACTACCTAACTTACGTCCATTCTTACTTTCTTCACTCACTTCTGGGCTTCCAGAATTTTCGTCCATGATAACCCAAAGTTTGACGACTGCCTTCTGGTTCATCAAAACATCCAGTAGGTGCGTAACCTTGAGTATAGGTACCAAGAGTGAGATTAGTCATTGAGAAATGACTATCAAACTCATTTCCTTCTTCAGTATTCTTCTGTCCTCCTCCAGGTGCATCCTCAAAGTAAGAGGTATTATTTTCTTGGTCCACAGTCCAGTCGTACATATTGGTGTACTAACTACCAGGACATTCTTCCAACTCAATGGGAATATTATTACCCCCATATGGTCCATATGATTCTATAGGATTGTAACTGGTTTCTACTCCCTTGCCCGATTTATTGAGTGTAGCTCGTCCCATGACTTCATCATAGGACTGGCCTTCCCATCTGGTAGAATCTCCAATGACATTATTGGGATTGGGTGTATTCCATATCCTCTGTTCCTCCTCGTATTTGGTCAATGGAACTACTAGTTGCTGAGGTTCAACTGGGTAATAGGCATAGACTTTGGAGTGTGGTTCATTAAACTCTGTTTCTTCAGACACCTCTCCAGAAAAGATTGGCTTTGAGTGCTTTGCTTCTCTAGCAAACTTCTTTCTACGTCCCTTTGCCTTTGCAGGACTAGTGAAATCCTCAATGACACTGTCTAACTCTTGAACTAGCACTTGGTGAGTGTTATGAAACGTGTCTAGTAAAGACTTATAATGATCCATATACTCTATTGCCAGAGTAGGTTTGGTCCTTACCAGAGCAGAATGATCTAACTCTGGATCAGAACTAGGAGTCATGAGGTATAGCTGTATAGGTAGTACCTTCTAGTGCCTTGGAATTCTATTCCCTTATCTTGGTTATGGATGCTACTACTGCAATCTGATAGGCTGTTGCCATACATCTTGCTTCTCCCGATGGCATTTCTCCACGCACTTCCAACTTCTTGGGTAACATGATCAGGATACGGTACTTGGCCAATATCCGTCCATCATAGAAACTATAAACCTTGACCAGAAGTCGAGACCAACAATCCAGACTCCATAAAAGTTGTCTTAGAGTGATTGTCCAGGCATCTTTGTAATCATCTAAGGTCTTGTTCAACACTTGAACATTCCGAGGTGGATACCTGGGTGCCATTTTTGTACTGTAGATAAGAAATTATCATCAGTCTTGAGTTAAAACTCATGGTACTCATTTAAACTTGCATAATAAAGAATCATCGCACTAGCAACATGACGAGATTATTCCCAATTGAATATCCATCATATTTCTAGAGAACTCTTTATGGTTTCTAACATCCTTCCTACAGGTTCTACCCATTTACTAGGTTTACCAACCTAAGGTCAAAGCATATGCTCTGATACCAGCTGCAGTGACCCAGCATACCTCTTCATGATGTAGTACACTATAGTCATTGACATAACACCAATGAAACACCGTTCACTAGTATTACATACCTCAGAGTGGTACAACAGAAACGCAACAGGTCCAAGACATGACTATAGATTACAACTCGACTCTTTACAAAAGATCTAGAGAACACTCTAGGTTAAAGAGAGAGAAAGAAACTTCTTATAAAGAAGAATCAGAAATAATAACTCAGAAATATCTAGTAACTAAGACTAGTATCTAAACTACTTGGCTTGCCATTGCTATTATTGCAATGCTCTGTAGAAATAGGTTTTATGGCTAGAGAATTTACTCCTATCTAAACCGACACTTCATCTTCACTTTAGCTGATGTAAATGTTGACTCCATTAACTTTATTGAAGAACTTGAATTGTCGATGATGGTTTCTTGAGCAGAAATTGATGTTGACATCGTCTTCAATGACTTATAATCTAGCAAGGGTTTAGAAGATACGGTTGAGTACGGGCGTACTTAGCAAGTCCACTAAAAGGAAGTGTATGATGCACTAACTCTACAGCCACATACCATAGGTCTTAGGCAATGCAGCTTTTTGTAAACAATTCTTCAAAGATTGCTTTTATTCTAAAAACTATGTTTGGCAGCCTTCACAGGTTGACCAGAACTTCATGGAGTTCCTTTCCTGCCGCGTTCGTAGCTCCTTCCCGGAACAGGGAGTAACATGTCACAATTCTTACACACTACAGAGGTGCGTTCCTTTACCCATGAGAGACCAACTCCTTGTTGCACAACCGGGCAATCTTTCCCGTCCAAAATTCCTTGATGTGGGGCCCAGTAGGTGATCCAAGCCAATCACTTCCCTCTCCGCGACCCCATATGTCTGCACGATCCTCTAGGGCTGACTACACCTCTGTTAAGCCTCCAAATAGGGAAAGCTATAACCCTAGTGAGTTCCTGAAGACTCTATGAGTTGGTGATGCCCCTGGCAAGCTCCCTAAAAGGTCCGACTATACCTCCGGCAGCCACTCATAAATAATCTAGATACCAAAATCGTGGGGCCTAAGGGTGCCCACCCATATGTTGGATCCATACCAGGAATCCCAACGTCACAATAAGGTCATCTTGCCTCCATATGAAAGGAAGAAGATACAGCTGACTTCTCTGTCCCGTTCCAAATCTCATGGTTAGCGTGTAATATACGACGCTGGAATCACTGGCAACATTGGTTATTAAGTCCTAGATATGATGTTCCTTTACCACCGGAACTATATCAATAGATTATTACCACTTGGTAAATCATCCATAATCATATTATTGTGAAAATAGTATTTTCTGTCCTTTTTGAAATGCAGGTGATGACAACATTTGAGTTACAAGCATTTGATAGAAAATAACCAAAGCACATGAGCAAGTTGTGAACTTGCCTTTTGTGATTGCAAGATTATGCACTCACAGTCTTCAAGACAATAGAAGATCCAGATTCTGAAAGTAGCATCATTGGTCCGGTAAGGACTAATGTTTAAAGAAGAGGATGCAATGATGCATAAGTAATGTAATGCAATTTGATAAACGCGAACCCCCGGAATAGTCTTATCTAATCTAGGTTTTGGAGTTTGTGACGAGTTCTTTGGAATGTGTTGCACTTTTATACCAGCTTTACACTTGTGCTTCTTATTAAGGCTTGTGAGAGTGTGTGTGAAACAATAAATAAATACAATAAGTAACATGCTATACTAAACATTCAAATGGTTATGGTTTATAGAAGATTTGGTAAGCAGGGCTGTTAATCAGTTAGAGCTTTTAAGAAGTGTTTAAGGATTACTTTGCATGTTTCTTAAAGGAATAAATTTTGAGGAAAATATTTCTTTATAATAGTAAAAACACTTAAGTTTAAAGTTAATACTTTGAGGTTTCTTATTAGCTAGGATTATTAAAGAGGAAATTATTATTACATTAAGTAATCATAGGACATGCGGTGTTTTATTAAAGTTAGAGATGAATAGAATTACTTTCTTGATACAGAAGTATTACTTATTTCTATAAATATGGACAAAGTATTATGTTTAATCTTTATAGACTTTACTTAGCCTTGAAAGTGGATTTCCAAACTTGTAATAGAATTATTACTCAAATCTTGATGATTTTATAATTGATAAAATATTTTGGAGAGTAAAACTTACTTAATTTCAAATGGTAGTTTAATAAGTACAACTTAAAATGATTAACCTTATGTTAGTCTCAATTAAACATTATTTGAACTTGTTGGAACAATTTTAGACTCTAAATAAATAATGGTAGACGCAATAGTAAAGGTTTAGATATTTTCTAATGAATTAAAACAAAAGAATAGAGTTTAAATAGGATTTATTAGACCTTTTCCTTTTATTTTACTTCAAGAGTAAGATTTGACATTTTTGGTAGGTAGAATTTATTTTTGTGATTACTTTGGTATAGTATAAGTATTTTTGTGATTTTTAAATAGTAAGTTATGATTTTTATAAGTTTTACCATTTAATAAATACTTAATAAGTAATAAATATTTGTTAAGTGATAGAAAAATATAAAAAAAACTTATAAGTCTTTTTTCGAATCTTTTAGATATTTTATACTTATTTTTATGAATTTTAAGTAATAGAATCTATTTATTAAGATTTTTATCTAATGAATTATTTAGGAATAATTACTAATGATTTTATTTAAGTGGTAAAAATAATTATAAAAATAGGTTTATATTATAGATTTTATTTTTCTGGACATTTTGATATATTATATATATTTTTCCGACTTGTAAAATAAAAGATATAGAATTAACAAGATTTAATCCTTTTATTAAATTTCTGGAAAATATTTAAATTTAAATCTATACTGTTTTAACTATTTACTAACCCGGGAATACTTTTACACCGAGGTTGTTTCTACCCCAAGTCATTGACCCGTGGGCTAGTGGTCATGTTGGCAGCCACGCAGACAAAGACCAAGTCAAACCGAACTGGCGGGACAGAGTGACATGAGCCTGACGACAAGATGACATCATCGCTGGCCAGAACACTGTCGAGCACGGATCGGTCGATTTGGGGCTCGCGGGGCGAATCTATGGGCACTACGTGATAGAGCAGAGCAAGGGAAACCGGGGAGTGGTGTCGACGCTCTGTTTTGGTCACTAGAGGTACTCCAGCGACCAGCCGCTGCAGCGGCCAACGACGATAGACAACGAGGTAACGCTCTAGTGCGAAAAGAAGAGATTGAAAAGTTTCTTAAGCACCGTTGGCTCACCAGGATGCTGATGGGATGGTCGGCGAGGTGAGGCGAAGTTAGGTGATACCGGAATCGACGATCATGGCGGTGACGGCCGGCGAACTCTCGAACTCGATTCCACACCACACGAAGCACGCCTGCTCACGAGACCTGTCGGAGACAAACAAGGAGACGATGACGCTTCCAACAGTGGCTATGGCTAAGAGGGAGGTGGTCGGAGATGGCCGGAACGATGAACTCCGACAAGCTAGGGTTTCGGTGTTCAACCGGAGAGAAAGATAGATAACTCCAAAGAGAAAGAGAGAAGATAAGATTGTTATGGGGAGGTAGAGGACAACCCGACGGTCTTATCTACACCTCCCAGGGTCAGTGGCGAGCATCACGGTGGTCCAATTTTGATGACGACGGCGAACGGCATCGCCGGTATGCAAGCAGCTGCCTGTGTGCGTGAGGATGACGACGGCGGCAGTTTTACATGTTTTTTAGACTCAACCGCAGTCCACCTCTAGTCCCACGCATCAGTGAGAGAGAGGAGATGAGACGGGCTGGCGTTGGGCTGTTGTTGGGCCAGTGAGCAGTAAATAGGCAGAGAAGAAATGGGCCTCGAGCCAGATTTGGTTTATTCAATATTTTTTTCTATTTTCATTTCTGTTTTAGAATACTTCTTTGAATTTGAATTTTTTTAAGGTTTTAATTACCCAATATCCAGTAGGTCAACAAGGATTCTCCTTGGACTAATGGAACAAGTTGTTTTAACATTATTGTTTGGTATTATCATTCATTTTGATTAAATCAAGGATTATTTACTTTAGAGAATATGAAGAGGAATTAAGGTTTTAGAAATTTGTTTCTTATAATAAAATCTCATAGAAATAATTTGTATTTCCACTCAAAGTATTGTAATAGTTGTGGTTTAAGATGAATATCTGTATGTACAGAATCTTATTCCCATTTATCTAAATATATATTATAAAGGATTAATCTTTGTGGTTCCTAATATGATGATGTGATTTTCATGGTCCTCCATATTTAGTGATTTGTATCTCAGGGTTCTCCCTGATTGGTGATCTCATCAAATCCAATTCTACTTGATTTGTTAAGTTTGAAATTACCACAGAACAGTTTCCTAATGTGATCTTGATGGTTCTATGAAATTTGATCCTTATTAAGGTTTATGTCAATCAAATGGACAATGCTTTCTTCAATAAATACTCATGTGTTCTCTAATTATTTCTTGGAAGCTTTATTGCCTCAGAGGTATTGTTAAATGATTATCTAGGAATAGGAAATGGTTTCACTATCCATTTGATTCTATGATTTTTAATTAATGAAGTAGATATGTGTCTTGTCATACCTCCTTATATAGCTAGCTAAAAGATCCCTGAAGAATCCTATCCTCAATACTTCACTAAACTTATTTTGAGATAAAGAATTCCTTTCCTAAATATACTTTATATATCTTTCTTATTTTATTCTCAAAGATTATACCTTCTTATTAAGATAATCATCTGACTCCACCATATCCATCATCACATGAGGACATGGTCATGCCACTTCAACATTACTCCATCCTTACTCTTAGTAGATAATTTCTCATTAACTATCATTGATGCACCTATCAATGTAACTACTACTAACTCCATCTATTAACCTCCTTAACTTCATCTCGCAACTTCCTCCAAAGCTTACAAGATTATAGTTCTTCCTATATCATTTGGGATAACAATTCTCTAGAATGGATATGGTACTATGCTCCACAGTACAAGTTATTCTTGTATTACCTTGGTTAACTATTATACTTCCAACTACTCCTACAACTATGTTATATACTTAATTATACTCTAGCTTGACTTCTCATAATTAATCTAGATGATTTAGCTTGCTAGGCTTTACCTAATTTGGTATACCCACCACTCTTCTTCACACCTAGTCATCTATTCTCAAGTGACTTGAGAATAATGACCACCGACATTTAGACCATACAAAGCTTAGACTTCTAATTATTTGATCAAGATCCATACTCAACTAAGTAGTAAACTTGTATTAATCTCTCTGTAGACCTATCTTGTTAAGCAAGATTACTCTAAGTCTATATCCACTTGTCCTAACGAGATGGTTATCTAATGTACTAATACCACTAGCTTTCTCATAGCTCCATAATTACTATCTAAACTCTTGGATTTAAACACTTCTTCTTGTTAACTCAGGAGTGAGTTAACTCCTCCAACATCAAGTGATTTAATCTCTACTAAGGTTCACATTCCTTTGATGATGGTATACTCAACCATATCTAATTCTTCCTTCAGATCAACTTACTTAACGTATTTGGAAGGTCAACACAATAGGTCAAAGGCTATGAGTCAATAAGTTCCAGGTCAAGAATTAATCACTTAATAGTGATGATCCATTGACACTAGGACTTGGTCAAATTGGAATGTCACCTCTTAATATCATATTAAGAGTATATACTGAATGGCCTTGGCTTGACTTTCCTCTCTACTCTATTTATAATGAGAGTAAATGTTTAAGAACTACCATGGTACCTATAATAAGAGTAACTATGGCAAACAAGTGTTTCAAGCTTTAGTTATAGAGTTACTTTACTTAAGTTATGTACTTAACTTACTATTCAAGGTTTATGATAGATAATACCTTGATATCATCTTTAGAACACTAAATATTCATCCTTGAGTTGTGGTATGGAATACCATGTAATGATCTCTATAAGATCAAGTACTCCTAATTAAGTAGTGTGTTGTGACTTAGTTTGCTTACATTTGATCTACCCTTAGATCAAATTATATTACCCAAAGATAAGGTTTTAGCAAAGGTCATATTGAAACTTATCGCAGTTAACTTGATGATCTACATCAGTTCCACCAAGTTAAGAGAAGCTTCAGTCTATTTGACAAGTTTTATTTAAAAGCGCGAAAATTATCCAGATTTTCTATGCATGGATGCAATGCACACACCTGTGTTCAACTTATTTCTAAACTCTAATGCTGGGATGTTACAAAAGGAAAGTGTGTGTTCTGACGCTGCAGATGGTTCAGCTCCATGCTCATCGTTGTATTTTGACTCCCCTTCCTCTTATTCTTCTCCTTGATCCTTGATGTCCTTGAGGCGCTTCGAAATTCCGTGGTTGCTCTTGTTGGACTCATGATGTCCCTTGCGGATGTCCATGCTCATGCAGCACAAAGTCTTCTCCTAGAAAGATGCCTTCTTGACTTTCTCTTGAACAAACTCACATGTGATAGGAGCTATAGGTGCATTGGAGGCATTCTTCCTCCTAGAGCCCCTAGGAGGGGTGGGAGCACGCTCAGCCTCACTCTCAAACGACTTCCTAGGAACCATCTTCCCTTTATTTTGGAGACACACCAGGGCATGCTCCGTAAGATTGGGAGAAAGGTCAAGTGGTGAACCATGGGCTTGAGTATTAATAAGCCTCATCACTAGAGCAGCATATGGAGGAGACTTCTGGAAGAGAATAGCATGGCGCATCTCCTCAAAAATGTAATCCATAACATCAATAGCATATCCTTCAGCATCAGGGCCAGCAAGGTATACCTTGTGAGAATGGTGAAGCAAGTTGACAAGCCCACATCTAACAACATCATCATTGCCAGCACTAGGAGAAATGTTGTGGCAAAATATCCTCAATAGTAAGTTGTAGAGAGGTTTGAGGCCCTTGGCCTCACCGACGATCGCCTTCTTGCCATAGAGGGGGGCCAACTTGGTCTTTCTCTCATCAAGAGCAGCATCATGCATCCAGTGCCCAACAGGAACAGACACACCCTGGAAAGTCTCATTGATGACCTTGGCAAAGTCAAAGAAGGTAGCAGTACAGTGGACACTGCCACTCATCCACGTCATGGTCCTTGTCTGATCTGCCCCAAACACCACAGTTGCATAGAATTGTTGGACAAGAGTAATGCTGTAATTTTCTCAGAGCCCTATGAGCCCATGCAGCCCAAGCTTCTCAGTGATCCACAGAGCATCTTGAAATTAGTTGTTGGCACGCATGTACTCGTGCTCCATATACCTCTCAGGAAAAATAGGGGACTTGGTGAGATTGCTATAGATATCAGTCATGAACACTTTCTGCTCCTTTCTCCAATAACGAGGATCATCACAAGTCCTTGGCGGCTCATAGAAGTTTGTCTTGCGCAGGTCACGGAACTCCTTGTTGGTCATGTGGGCAATAGATTGCAAATTGTCATACTTGGACCTCTTGGCATGGTTTTCCTCCTCTATGCGCTCATGGTTCTTCCTCATGTACTCAAGTTGCTGCCCGCGGTTGGATGGAGGGATCACATACTGACCAGCTTCTTCATCAAACTAAGGACTCACCCTTCTAGACTTGGACTTGGTGTGACCATGACGAGAACCAGAGCCTCCTGTGAACGTAGAGTGAGGGGGATAGCATGGGGGTAAGTATATATGTCCCAGCGATAAACACAAGACCCTCACAACTTTGCTAGATGTGCTAGATGCAATCAACACTAGAGTCTCCCGTGTACAACACCAGAATCTTCGGCCTGGACCGGAGTTTCTGGTCAGACAAAATGGAGTCTCCGGCCTAGACCGGAGTCTCCGGATTGACCGACCGGAATCTCCAGTCTAGAGATTTCGGGTTGCACAAGGAGACCACATGTGGGATTGATTCTAGCAGATCAGACAAGGATATGAGACTAATGTGAGACAGTGCACGCAATCATGTTTGTTCCAGTGGGCAAAATCAGTACAAAACTCAAAATAAACAAAGGGGATGAACCCTAGGTTCATGGTGAGAAGAAAGGTACTAGATGTGTCCATTGGAGAGATTCCACCAGTGGGGAATGTCCTAGGGGTGGAAAGGGTGGAGTTGGCCGGTGGCACGGTGGATCCCGCCGGCAAAATGGCCTTCGGGCGGTGGATGTGAAGGTGGGAGTTGGGGGTGGAAGATAGATCCCGTGTGACTCTTTCACCCTGGCCCCCTTAAGTCACAACTAGAAACCATCCCAGACCGAAGACTCTGGTCCCACAGACTGAAGACTCTGGCCTGACCGGAGACTCTGGTGTTTGCACACCGGAAACTCAGGTCCTCTTCGATCAAAACCAACCAGATTCAAATTTTGGGGACATATCTGGGATGGAATTTGTTTAGGGGAGTGAATAAGGCCTGGGTTTAGATTCCAAACTGTGAAGAACCACATAGGCAATGAAATCCAAATTAAATGGTAAGTGAAACTCCAAATCGAATAGAGCCAAGAACCAACCCTTCATAATGAAGGGGCGATGGCTGAGGCCACCATGTAAGAGTGTTAGGCATGAAACCGCGAAGAATTATCCTTGGTTTCATAACCTCTACTCGTCAATGAAGCTTACATATCACAAAATGATATTAAGAGTATTGATTTTCTTAATTTCGGTGTTATGGAGGGAGGGATAGCCCAATGGATTAGGACCGCACTCCCCCTATCTCCATGCCTGCACCTAAACCACATAATGATCAAGTAATAGGTGTGTATGTAAGATGATCAAGTCAAACTTCTTGAATCTATGATATTTAGCCCATTCCTCAAATAGCAAAACCTTGCTTCATCAAGTGGCTTCGTGTATATATCTGCAATTTGGTCTTTGGTTGATACATAAGATAGCTCAATATCTCCTCAGGCAACATGATCTCTAATGAAATGATGATGGATCTCAATATGCTTTGTCCTTGTATGATCCACCAGATTGTAGGCAATCTTGATAGCAGTTTCACTGTCACATAAAAGAGTCACTTTGTCACAACGGACACCATATTCCTTTAAAGTTTGCCTCATCCATAACAATTGAGTGCAAGCACTAGCTACAGCCACATACTCAGCCTCGGCGGTGGAGAGAGATATACAGTTTTGCTTCTTAGAAGGCCAACACACCAAGGATCTACCAAGGAGTTGGCAAGCCCGGGAGGTTGATTTTCTATCATCCTTATCACCAGCCCAATCCAAATCAGTGTATCCACAAAGAGAGAATGTTTAGCCACTAGGATACCATATACTATAGTTTGGGGTATGAACCAAATATCGAAAGAATCTTTTGACCGCCACCAAGTGGATTTCTTTGGGAGCCGCTTGATATCTTGCACACACTCCTACACTTAACACAATATTGGGTCTAGATGCACATAGGTAAAGAAAAGAACCAATCATGGATCGTTATACCTATTGATCAACATCTTAACCATTTGGGTTAGGCTCAAGATGACTCTTTGTTGCCATGGGAGTAGGAGTTCCATTTGGTTCCTTCATGTTTAACCTCTTGACCATGTCTTGGGTATATTTGGCTTGATTGAAAAAGGTTCCTCCTCTTATTTGCTTGATCTCAAAACCAAGAAATACCCTCAACTCGACCATCATAGACATCATGAACCTGTCAGTCATAAGCTTCAAGAATTCATCATTAAAAGCTTTGTTAGATGAGCCAAAGATAATATCATCAACATATATTGGGAAAACGAAAAGCTCCCCATTAACCTTCTTAGTAAAAAGAGTAGGATCAATTTTCCGAACCTCAAATCCAAGGTCTAACAACAACTCTCTAAGGTGATCATACCAAGTACGTGGAGCTTGTTTAAGTCCATAGAGCGCCTTATCAAGTTTGTAGACATGCTTTGGGAAGTTGGGATCCTCGAAACCTGGGGGGTTGCTTAACATAAACCAACTCATGCAATGGACCATTTGCAAAAGCACTTTCCACATCCATTTGTTGTAATTTATAATTATGATGTGCGGCATATGCAAGAAGGATACAAATGGACTCAAGGAGAGCCACGGGAGCATAAGTCTCTCCATAATCAATGCCTTCAATTTGAGAGAACCCTTGTGCAACCAATCTTGCCTTTTTCCTAACAACAATACCATGTTCATCTTGCTTGTTCTTGAATATCCATTTAGTGCCAATAACATTGTGCACTCTTTGGGCTTTTCTACTAACTTCCATACTTTATTTCTCTCGAAGTTGTTGAGCTCTTTGTGCATTGCTTCTAGCCAATCTGAATCTTCAAGAGCTTCCCATACTTTCTTTGGCTACACCATGGATATATGCACTTTATGCTCACCAAAATGTTTCAATTGGGCTTGAGCGTACATTCCACTCCTTAGATCACCAAGAACATTCTCAAGGGAGTGCTCTCTTCTTTCTAACATTATGTCCACTCTAGCTTTGCGATGAGTTTCGATCTCCAAGTTGTTCCTTATGGGGATCTCTTCATCATTCTGGTCCTCGTATTGACCATGCAATTGACCTTGATCAACAATGGGTTCAGCTTCATCAACATGAGGTACATGTTGATATTGGTCTTGATCAGGCAAGTTACTTGAATGGCTTTGAGATGATCTTGTAGTTGATTGAATAAATCTGCCTTGTGCAACTGACTGCGTAGGGATGGACAATCCAGTAAGTGGAGAGAGTGGACAATTCAGCCTAGAGCTTCCTGCCTGATCAACATGGTGAGGGTTCTCAGCTTGTCTTTGTCTTGGGTCATCATTGCCCTCAATAATAGGATCTTGTTGAAGTTGTGAAGATGAGGGATCCACTTGAGTAGATCATAGTTCTTCTCGATCCGCCACAAGGGGTTCCTCAATGGGGCAGATGAATCCCGCACCCATTCTTCTTATGGCATCGGTATTTCATCATCCACATCACAAACATCAACATGCCCCACTTGGGGGCCATCATATTCTTCGAAAACCACACTACAAGATTCTATGACAATTCTGGAGAATTTATCATAGATTCTATAAGTGTGGGAATCGAGACCATAGCCAACAAAAATACCCTCTAAAGCTTTGGAATCAAATTTGGACAAACGAACACCTTTTATGAGATAGAAACACTTACAACCAAACACACGGAAGTATGAAATGTTGGGCTTGTTACCAGTAAGTATTTCATATGGCGTCTTGATCAACTCTTTGCGAAGGTAGAGCCGGTTTGATGCATGGAATGCAGTGGAGATTGCCTCCGCCCAAAAATTGTATGGATACTTAAACTCCGCCAACATGGACCTTTCCATATTCATTAAAGTCTAGTTCTTCCTCTTAGCTACACCATTTTATTGAGGGGTATATGCAGCGGAATATTGATGTTTTATCCCCTCATAATTAAGAAAACCATTTAATGTGTAGTTCTTGAACTCGGTACCATTTTCACTTCTTATTGTTAGCACGGGCACATTGTATTGATGTTGAACCATATTAACGAAGTCGATGAAGTATTGTTGGGTCTCACTCTTCAACTTGAACAAATATACCCATGAATATCTTGAGTAGTCATCAACAATCACCAAGCAATATTTCTTCCCACCAAGACTATCATGAGATGGAGGACCAAAAAGATCCACATGAAGGAGCTCCAAGATCCTCTTCGACCTTATAATATTATTTGGCTTGTGGGGAGAATCATGCATCTTTCCTTCAATACAAGCCTTGCAAACACGATCTTTGGCAAAACAAACATTCTCCTTTAGTCCCACAATATGGCCACCCTTGTGGAGGCTTTGCAAAGTTCTCATATTGACATGGGCTAGTCGACGATGCCATAACCACCCCACATCAGCCTTTCCGAATAAGCACATCGCACTTGTAGAGGTTTTCCCCAAAAAGTCCACCACATACAAGTCATTTTCGATGTACCCAACAAAAGCAACCTTTAGAGTCTTGCTCCACGAGAGGACCACAATATCATTATCAATAAAGACGGCGAAACCTATATTTCCTAGCGCGCGGACTGAAAGTAAATTATAGCCAAGGGTCTCAACAAGCATGACGTCCACGAGAGTAACATCATGTGAAACCACAACTTTTCCAAGACCCATTACATGAGATTTTGACTTATCGGCATTTGTGATGGTTATATGATCTCGATTTTCCCTTATCTCTGTCATAACTGCTTTGCTTCCGTTCATATGACTTGTGCAAGCACTATCAAGCACCCACTTTGACCCTCTGGAAGCATAGTTCTACAAAAGATCAAGCTAGATTTTTAGGTACCCTTTTTAAAATGGGTCCTCTTTTGTTAGTGACAAGGGTCTTTGGAACCCAAATAGACCAAGCAACATAACCATCAAATGGACCAACATATTGTGCATAAACATCTCCATAAGAATTACGCATTAAGACATAGTGAGGGTTAGCACTTCGCACAAAGTCATCTTGTGACATAGTTTTGCCACTTTGGGTATTACTACCCATAATGGTCTTATCTTTTGGTTGAGCGGGCTTGGCCTTCTTCTTCTTGGCTTTGGAAACATAGCCAAGACCTCTTTTCTCATTATTTGGCCTTTGCTTACTTAAAAGGTCATCAAGAGACTTGTTACCTTTGGGGAAGGTTGCCTTTGCAAGCTCCCCCTTTAACCTAGCATTTTCTTAAAGTATGTTTGTACTACTAGGGGGAATGGAAATACTAGGTGAAGCAACATTAGTCAATTGAGTTTGAAGTTGTTCATGAGACTTTGTGAGAGTCATGAGATCACTTTCCAAGGCCTTTTGAGCCTTGTTAAGCTTCTCATAATCATAGGCAAGTTTGTCATGAATAACACCAAACTCAATCTTGTCCCTTTTAGCCTTTTCGTATTTAGCAATGGCATGATCATGTTCCTTAATCAGTTTAGCAATAATTCAATCATTTTCCTCATCAAGGCCTTCAAGTTTTTCTTCAAGAGACACCCTAGTCTCTTGTTCTTATTCAAGAGAATTAGTTAGAGCATCCATCTCAAGTAGATGCTCTCTCCCAAGCTTACATTTCTCATCAAGGAGCCCTTATGTGTGAGCAAATTGGTTCAAGAGAATTACAAAATGCTTCTTGTGCTCCCCTTGCAAGTTAGTCATATAAGCATCAAAAGAAACTAGTTCCTCCTTCACCTCAAGAGTTATATCATCATTCAAATCATCATTGATACTAGGGGTGGAGAGAGGAGATGATGATACCTCTGATGCTCTTGCCATAAGGCAAGTGACGTTCTTCTTGGAGGTGTTCTCATTTGGGAAATCAAAAAGGGAGAAGATGGGTGTAGAGGTAGTCGAAATGGAAGCCACACCATTCATTGTTTCTTCTTATTCTTCCTCCTCATCATCAGAAGAGAACTCTTCATGTGCTATCAATGCGATGTCACCAGACTTCTTGTTGGTGGCATTCTTCTTGTTAAAAGGCTTATTGAAAGGGGCCTTTGGTTTTTTCTTCAATATATGAGTGCACCACCATTATCTTATCTCTTCTCATATGGACATCCGATAACAAAATGATAGAGGTCACCACAGTTGAAGCAAGTTCTCAATCTTGAAGCATTTTCTTTTCTACCACTTGGGTTTCTTCTTCATTGCATATCCATCTTGGCCTTGGCGAGATCTTTCCAAAATATTATTGCATAGAAAGCCATGTATTCACCATGAGAAACCTTGACATCTTCAGGGTGGCTCGTAGAGAGTGCATTGTCACTTCCTTCTTCTTCATCATACTCCACAACCTTGGCCTTCAATGCAAGATTGACACCACTACTAATTACAATGGCATGAGCACGGGCATCTTTGACATTCTTGGCAGCAACCTTGAAGGCGGCCATCTCTTGCATAACTTCACTAGAGGTCATGACATGGTAGTTGTGTCTTCCTTGGAGACTCTTCAAGTCAGTGGGCTCGAAGGGCATGAGCTCACTCACATACTTCCTTTTGATCCAAGCATCATCAATGTGAGAGGCACCAACATTTCTAAAGGTGGTGGTAGTGGATTTGAGTCTTCGATACATGTCTTCATGATCCTCACCATCCTTCATAAAGAAACCCTCAGCTTCATTGCTCAAGGCATCATATCTATTTCTTCTCATGCTCTCATTTCCAACAAACAAGTAAATTAGAGCATCCCAAGCTTCGTTGGTGGTATTGTAGTACTCAATGTGGGGAAAGTCCTTTGGACCCACTCCAAGTTGAATCATGTGCAAGACGGTGGCATTGAGTTGACTATTGACCACTTCTCTTCTTGTCAAGTTGGTTAGATCCTCAATTTTGAGTCCTTCTTCAATAATGTTCCACAAGTCAATGCAAGAGCTGCGCACATGAGATTTCATCAAAACTTGCCATTGAGCAGTAGCTAACTTAGGTGGGTCACCTCTATTATTTATATGGGGATGAGGGATCGGAGGGTCGGCAGAGTACCATCCAGGAACCGCATGGTGCTCTTCCTTCCTATCACCCTTTTTGGTGGTGGAATTATGTTCATCCCCCACCACTTCACCTATTGGCTTAGCCAGAGCATTTGCCTTAGGGTTAGGAGGTGTTTCCTCTTGAGGGGGAGGTGGAGAGGCTGAATTTTCCTTAACAAGTAGCTCAACAAGTTGACGTAACTATTGGATTTAGTTGCCCAAGGTAGAGCTCAAGCTTGTTTCCAATTTCTTGAGATCTACCATGGTCACCGAGGTGCAAGCCTCACCCTCTCCCTCATCTTCTTGGTTTCCCATAATCTCTTAGGCGGTTAAGCCCGAATAAAGAGCCAAGGCTCTGATACCAATTGAAAGGATCGTATGGGCACCTAGAGGGGGGGGGGTGAATAGGTGCTACTTCAAATTTTACTCTTTTTCAAGTTAGGGTTTGACACAAAAGGTAAATTCTCTAGATATGCAACTGAGGTGAATTTACCTATATGTCACACTAGCACAACTAACTAAGCAAGAATTACATAAAGTAAAGGTGTGGTAAAGGATAGAGGTAACCGAAGTGAAGCATGTCGTCGGATTGATGACAAGTACGCCATGAGGGGGTCCTCGAGGCGTGCGGAAGAGAGGGGTGTGATACGTACGGTGTTCCGGGACGGTGAGCACACAAGTTTACCCAGGTTTGAATCCGCCGGCTTTGGACGGATCCTACTCCTGCTAACAATCTAGTAATATGGCAGAGCTGGAATATGGGTTACAAGGGTTCGCATGTGCGAGTTGAGATTGTAGACTATTGAGGGTGCCCTAAAGGCTCTCCCTAGAATGTCTTATATAGATATCCGGCCTAGGGTTTACAGGAGAGATCTGTCCGGCTACGACTAAGAGTCGGTTACAGAGTACATCTTGAACTACAAGTAACACTATGGGCCTATGTCGGTAAGTCTTCTGGGCCTCCCCGTAGCCGGACTGGACTCCGTCTTTTCTCCCTGACTGGGCCGCCCGTGAAGCAAAGCTCTAACCCAAAGTGGGCCACCCTGGTCAGTGAGGAACTGTGAGGATACGCGGAAAGTATATCCCCAATAGCAGCCAACGGAAGTCTCCAAGATCCAAAGTCGGATTCATCATCGTCTAGCTTGATCTTCGGCTTGCAGAAACTTGAAGGGTTCCTGAAACTTCACAATAAAAAATATGACCCGGGTCTTAAAAATAAGTCAGACATATCAACATGTTACTCGGATTTTCCAGCTTGATATTCAAACTAAGCCGGAACTTGGTCTCTGATATCATCTGACAATGGTCATGGTCAAGTCACGTCATCTGACAAACATCATGTCAGCACGACCGTTGGTGGGTCCGTTGTTCGCAGAACCGAGGCGTCGTTTCAATGCGTATGCGGAGATTGAGGCAACGTAATCATCGCGTGGGTCCTTCCTAGTTCCTTCTACAATGCGTGGCGTTTACACAGTGTCATTTGCACGAATCTTGGCCCGGTTAGGTGGTTATAAGGGGTGAGGATCTCTTTTCCTCATCTTCACCTTTTCCCTTGTCGTTCCTTCTCCTCCACTTCTCCCTCGCGCACAGAGTTCTCCTGCCTCCTAGATTCCCAGTGCCGCCCCTCTAAGGTCACTGGTGCATCGGAGAAATGGCATCCTCTTCATCATCTGGCTTGGCAGCGGCAACGGTGGCGGCGATGGCAGCGGCAGAGATGGAGATCAACTGGGGGGTTTGGATCCCGTGCCTCCTCGACGACGAGAAACTCCGCGGCGTGGAGAATGAAGGTCTCCTCCACGCCGGTGACTGGCGGAGCGGTTCCGGCGAAACCATCCCCAACCCGCATGCCGACGAGCGGGTACACTTCGGCACCCACCTCGACAGAGGTTTGTCTTTCCCTCCCTCGGAATTTTTTTCCGAGGTGATCGATCACTATGGCGTTCAGCTTCACCATCTTCCCCTGAACTCCATCTTAGAGAGGAGTTCTTACGCAGCTTTGTGCGAGGGGTATCTCGGCATTAGGCTGAGTCTTACTTTGTTCCGGTATTACTTTCATGTCCGGAGAAACTCCATCATTGCCGGTAATCCTTATATTACCGGCACTATTAGCCTTTTAGTTAGACGTGAGCGTGTTTATCCTCGTATTCTAGCTAGTGAGTCGGTCAAACAATGGCCGGCCACTTTCTTTTATCATAAGGATATTCCTGCTCCCGGCAAAGATACTGCTTTGCCGGCTTTCATCGACGGAGCTGCCACGGCCCAACCGTCTTGGGACGAGGCCCCTCCAGATCTCAATGACGATCTGATCCTCGCCAAGAGGTGGATCGAATACCTGATGAAGCACAAGGGCCTGAAAGGGTCCGACTTAGTCCAATGCTGGGTGTCACGCCGGATCCAGCCTCTCTAGTACCATGGCGACCGACTGATGCATTCCATCACGGCGTCGAAACAAGACTCCCTCCGCATCGGCCCCAATGCCCTAAAGCCATAGGACTACATAAGCCAGATTAAATGGTTGATTAAGGAGCGGATTGAGAGAATGATTCTGGATGTGTCTCTGGATAGGCACACAGCGGAAGACCCTATAGTTCCGGTAAGCTTTAGCAATAAACCCGTTTATATGTTTCACCTTTTAAGTTATTTCGCAATGCTGAGATATTTTCTTCTTTTCAGCTTGACGACCTCCTCGAGTCGAAGCTGGCTCCTATTGAGGCATATCCTCTGGAGTTTTCTAAGGAGGAGGAACTGGTCCCACTGCCGACGTTGTGCCTAGGAATCGCAAAGCTCCGATAGTGGCTATCAGCACAAAGGAGGTGCCAGTTGTGAAGAGGTAACTTTCAACACAACTTCCGACTTTGTACCTTACTCGTAATTTCTTCCGATATGTGATGTTTTCCATTATTTTACATTCCCAGAGCTAAGAAACTCATCAAGGGTAAGGGGAAGGGAACTTCTTCGAAGCCATTGCAGCAGACGAAGCTGACTATGGCTTCTCCTGTCGCGACTCCTCCAACTCCTGCCCCACAACCTTCTGCAACGTCGGTGATCACTCCATCGCTGGTTGTCGCAGAAGATCCGGCTCCTTCAATGAGGCCAGCGACCCTTGAGTCGCAAACTGATGCCACCATGGGTGGTTCAAGATTAGATAAGGGTGAACCCTCTTTGGGTAATGATCCCTCGGCAGAGACTTTCGCTCAAAACCTCCTGAACAATCCGGGACTTGCCAAATTTGGCTTGTCTCGGAAATCTATAGAAGAAATCCAGCTTCTGGCCCGACAATTCCTAGAGAGCCGAAATCTCTCTGCCAAAGAAGAAGCACAAGAAGCGGAGGACATCAAGTTCTCCGACCTTCTTGAACAAGTCCGCCTTCATGACGAGGGACTTAGAGCTGGTGTGCTTCCACCACCTCCGGTTATTCCACTCACCCTCGCCGAGAAGGTTACCACCGAGGTGAACATGTGCCTAAGCAAGCTCACACATGAACATCATGTAAGTCGGAATTCCAACTGACGTTTTTCTTTATTGTACTTTATATCATATCCTCTAGCCCCCAAGCATGAAATAGGATATATAATCTAGGTTTATGCTTCCTTAGGATGCCAAAGAATGAACTAGTGTAGCCCCAAGGCTCGTGATGATATTAGTAACAATATTAACCCGAGTCTTTAGTAGACTTCTGACTCTGGGTATTCTGACTTACAGAAAGTTAATTCATATAACCAAGATTTGTTGAAGAACATATGCAACAAGCAGAGAGAGATCAAGGCTCTCCGAAAATGCTGAACTGAAGGTTTCCAAGGATGAGGCCGAAGGTAAACATTCCGAGACTCAAGCCTTGTCCTGTATTTTCATAGTCGAATATTTTTTTGCTGAACTATTGTTCTTTTGTCTTACAGCACTGGTAAAGCAGTCCTGTGCTATGATTGAAGAGGCCGAGAACCTCAAAACCCTGGTGGTGAGAAAAAAGAACTTCGCCAAGAGCTGGATAAGCTCAAGGAAGATCATGAGAAGAGCATCGCTCAAATTCTCGAATCCACCTCCATGGCCACTGATGAACGTGATCGTAAGATTGCGGCTCAAGATCAGAAAATCTCGGATCTCAACAATGAGCTTTGCAGAGAGAAGGATCTTTCTGAGGCGCTTCGGGCTAAACTCCGGAGTCTTCGAGAAGAGAAGACCAAAGTTGACGACGTCATCTTTGGTATGTTCCATCTCTCTGACTTGTCTATATTCTTCGACTCTTTTGATGTCGGATTTTCTTAACCATTTTGCATTATGTGTATAGGTCCTCTGAACTTGACGGAATCCACCTCTGCCGAGCATCGCACCCACCAGCTTACCCAAGTCGGTGATTTGCTCATGACTTCCGCCAATCCATCGAGGACATTGGCGAAGCTCTCAAGGTTCCGGACATGCATAACATGTCCGACTTTTAGGTGCGAGACAAGGCAAAGGAGATGCCGCAACTTGTCTAGGACTGGAACATCTCCTACGCACGATTCGCAGCGTAGAACGCTCTCACCATGATCATGAGCCACCATGGAAGCATGGAGATATGGCAAGTGACCAGAGGGTATTCTACGGTGGATGAAGACAGACAAGAGCAAGACATCAAGGCCATTATGGACTCCTGCGCCGGATATGGTTGTCACATAGCTGACTTAACTAGCTATGACACTCCCTTCTTCACTCGCGTTGACACACCGTCTCTGCCTTCGGAAGAAGCAGCTAAAGTTTCCGACGATGAACAGACCGTATCGGATCTAAACATCTCGGAACGTTATCAAACCGAGCTCGATGCATCCAGCGAGCCGGCAGTACCTACCTCTTCTCCTGCATCATAGATCATCAGAAAACAAATGTGTTATTCTGAAAAACATTATGGATATGTAAATATGTAGCATGATACTTTTGGCTAGTGCCAAGTTTTAATCTATTCAGCACTTTTGGCTTTAAATTTTTGTGTGCCTGAAATGTTTACATAAGCACTTGTACTTTTTTGCCTATACTTATCGTTTATCTGGCTTTCCGCCTCGTCCCTTTCGTGAGCTGGCTAAACCTTCTGCAAGGAAACTTTGCTGAGCAACGGAGCTCAATTGCTAAACCAGTTTAAACTCGGAAACAAAGCCGCCTTCCAGTACCAACAATTCACTACTCGGAAAATACCCGCATCCGGCAATCAGACAAATAACCAAAGTATAGACTATGAAATTTAGAGTTATACCCGAAGGTAGCATTTTTAGAATCAGAAATCTAAACCAGAACAAACATGAGCATAAAGTACTTTCAAGTAATCTGGGATTTTTTACTGTGACATAATCATTCACAAATAAGATGGCAAAAACTTCTCCGAAAAAACTTGAGGCAACCAAAACTTTTATTTCTCTCAGAACATGTACACATATATGATAACAAAGAAGGATAAATTAAGAATAAAAGGGACGTAGCTGAGAAATATTCCATGGTCTGTCTAACTCATCTGGATTTGTACTGCCTCCAGCTCTCTTTCTCTTCTTAGTAGAAGGTCTTTTTTTGACTGGCCTCATATCAGTTAAGTAGTACGAACCATTGTGCAATACTCGACTAAATAAAAAGGGCCCTTCCCATACTAGGGAAAGTTTGTGCTTTCTTTGTTGCACAAGCCGGAGAACCAAATCTCCCTTGTTGAAAGACATGTTTCTGACTCTCTGGCTATGATACTTGCGTAACTTCTGCTGATAGGTTGTTGATCTCATTTCAGCAATGGCGCGAACTTCTTCGACTAGGTCGAGATCATTTTGTCGAGAAATCTCGGCATCCTCTTCGATATACGCAGCCACTCTAGGAGAAGTGTGAATCAAATCACTAGGAAGAACTGCTTCTGCGCCGTAGACCAAGAAGAAATGTGTGTATCCGGTTGACCTATTTGGAGCTGTTCGTAAACTCCATATTACAGAGGGTAATTCCTCTGCCCAAGCCCCCGCAGCACGTCGTAGTGGTGCTTCGAGTCTCGGTTTTAGGCCTTGTAGGATTAAACCATTTGCTCTTTCAACTTGTCCATTAGCTTGTGGATGTGCGACTGACACAATGTCAAGCCAGATATTTTGTTCATTGCAGAATTTAGCCAATTTTCCCATAGAAAATTACTCCCGTTGTCCGTGATAATACTGTGCGGATAACCATACCGGATTATAACATCCTCGACAAATCTTTTGGTTGTTGCTCCATCACAACTAGTGACAGGTTTAGCCTCAATCCATTTGGTGAACTTATCCACCATCACTATGAGGTGAGCAAATCCACTTGGAGCCCGTTTAAACGGTCCTACCATATCAAGCCCCTAGACCGCAAAAGGCCATGTTATAGGCATTGTTCGCAACTGGTCAGCCGGAACATGAGCTTGTTTGGCGTACTTTTGGCAGCCCTTGCACGTCTTGAGCAGCCGTTCGGCATCTGCCTTGGTTGTAAGCCAGAAAAACCGTGTCTGAAAGCTTTTGCCACTAAAGATTTGGCTGCAGCGTGGTGACCACACTCGCCTTCGTGGATTTCTCTTAGGATTTCCACTCCTTCTTCCGGAGATACGCAGCACTGAAATACCCCAAATACACTCCGCTTATAGAGCTCACCACTAACTATAGTATAGGCTTTTGCTCGTCGGACAATCTGTCGGCTCAGAACCTCGTCTTCAGGTAATTTGCCTTCTACCAAATAATCAAGGTAGGGTTGAGTCCAGCTGGCAATTACAGCCAGAACTGCTATCAAAGGTGAGTCGGATTTGGTCGGATATTCCTCGTCCACTGCCTTTATTGAGGGAACTTTGAGGTGCTCTAAAAAAGCGCCATCCGGGACCTCTTTCTATGTAGAGCCTATCCGAGATAAGACATCTGCTTCCTCATTTTTTGCTCGAGGGATGTGTTGAACCTCAAACCCTTCGAACGATTTAGATAAATCATCCACGACAGCTTTATATGCTGCCATGTGTTTATTTGCATTACAAATATCCGATACTTGCTGAGCAACAAGATCCGAATCTCCATAACACATCAAACGTCGGATGCCGATATCTTTAGCAATCCGGATACCATGCAACAGTGCTTCATACTCGGCAATATTATTTGTAGCTGTGAAGTGGATCTGCAACACGTATAGAAGTTTATCTTGAAGGAAATATGCCTTGAGAGGCAATAATAAAGTTGTTATTATGTATTCCTTATATATGATAAATGTTTATTTTGCATGCTATAATTGTATTGATAGGAAACATCAATACATGTGTGTTTAATAAACAAAAAGGGTTCCTAGTTATGCCTCTCTTATAGACTAGCTTGTTGATTAACAAGATGATCAAGGTTTCCTGATCATGGACATTGGATGTTGTTAATAACAAGGTCACAACATTTGTGAAATCATGTGATGAACATTCATCCGAAGTATAGCATTACAATCAAGTCATTATGTTTACATTGCTATAACATCATACGAAGTAATCTTTATCCTTAGACCATGAGATCATGTTAATTGCTAACACCGGAAGAGTATCTTGATAACATCAAACGTCACACTGTAACAGGGTGACTATAAAGATGGGTTCAGTACTACGAAGGTGTTATGTTGAGGCTCATGGATCAAGAGTGGAATTTGTTAATCCCGATGATGGATAGATATACTCTGGGCCCTCTCGGTGATATCATATTAAGATAGCTTGCAAGCAAGTGATGTGATCACTAGAATGTTATATCACGGGAACGAGAAAAGAGTGCATGTCGGTAACGAGATCAAACTAGGTATTTGGATACCGATGATCGAATCTCGGACATGTATTATATCAAGAGACAAAGGGATTAAATTACAAGCGTTAAAGGTTCTCACGATCACAAAAGTCATTGTTGAATATGCAGGAGTCGGTATGGACCTCCAAGTTCCGCTTCTGATTATTGATCTGAGAGGAGTCTCAATCATGGCATTATTCGCGAACCGTAGGGTGACACACTTAAGAGTTACCAGACACCATTTTGGAGCACATATGTTTCAGACGAAAGAATTGCAAAGCGCAGGAATTGTTTCGATAGAAACCGGAAATTGTTTTGGGTGAAATTGCAGAAAGTGGTTCTGCATGTGATATTGAAATATTGCAAGGTGTTATATGTGAATGTTTGTTAATTAAAGTAATTAAAAAAATTCTGAATAAATTTAATAAAAGAGTTTTATTAAATGAGAGAGCATTAAACTTGGAGAATTTTAATGCATTTAAAGTAGGGACTTTAAATGGGAATGTGAAGAGGCATTTTAATGTGGAGGGGTTACCACCACATGAATGGGGGAGGTGAGGAGTCACCCCCCATGCGCCGGCCATGGAGAGGAGGGGCACCCCCTCCTCCTATAAAAGGCCCCCCTCTTCCTCCTTCTTCCTCACACCTCCTCGTGAAGGATCTCTCTCCCCCTCTAGAATTATTCCCCCATGATCTCGGATTAGCGAGATACATGTTCCCGATGGCATTTCGTCTGGAAGGAGTTGCTGCTTCCGCTGGATCGATGGAGCGAGGAGGTGGAGGTTGTCCGGTGGCTTGAACATGTGTGCGAGTGCGGATGTGCTGCTGAGTTGCGGCGCTCGGACTTCCTCACGATCTTGAGATCGATAAGTGTACGACTACATCAACCACGAGTTCCTACTCGTTGGATGTATGTCCATCCGTTGCTCTATACCTAGTAGATAGATCTTGGCGTGTAGTTCTCATCGTAGGATTTTTTTTTGTTTTCTATGCTGTGGACCCAATAGTGGTATCAGAGCCTGATCTATGCGTAGGTGTTTTGCACGGGTAGTACACATATGTTTATATGTGGGCGATGATGATCATGTTATTGCATCTTCTATGTATTTTGGATATTGGTGGCATAGTGGGATGAAGCGGCCTGGACCAACCTTACATATCATCGTACATGAGACCGGTTCCACGACTGACATGCAACTTCTTTTGCATAAGTGGCTGGCGGGTGTCTGTCTCTCCTACTATAGTCAATATTTGATTTACAACGAGTTGCTAATAACTTGGTTATCCTCGTTGTGGTTCATGTTCGTAGGTAAGAACGGTTCTATCTCTGAAAGCCCTAAGCCACGTAAAACTTGTAATTGATAAATTAGAGGCGTCTAGTTTAGGTTGTTGCTGGGCTAGTGTCTTGATATGGTATTGTTGTAAGTAGATGTATGATAGATACTCTTACAAGACATTCAACGCGTAAGTTCCATAGACCTTGGCCTTAAACACAAAGGAATGATAGAGATCATACCATGATGCAAATGATAGAGATCAAATGCATGGACCATATCATCTCACTTTACACATTAGATGTTAACATCTTATACTGCTAGTTTGGCGCTTTCAGTAGCATTGTAAGATGATCCCTCATTTAGATATCAAGATAAAAATGTGTTCTTCCTTGAGTATGCACCGTTCTGTGGATTGTGTTTCGAGACATCACGTGATGATCGGGTGTACTCGAATCTACGCTTTCATAGGAACGGGTGTAAGACAGTTTTACACACGCGAATACTAAGGTTCTTACTTGGTGAGCCTAGCATGTATAGACATGGCCTCGGAACACGGACCGAAAGGTTAAGCATGAGTCATATAGTTGATATGATGCCCATATAGATGCTCGCCTTTGAAGATACATCAACTCACGTGATGATCGGACTTGGTGTAGTGGATTTGGTTCATGTAATCACCAAAAGGACACGAGGGATGTTGTTTTTGAGTGGGAGTTCATTAGTAATTTGGATTAGTTGAAATCACTCTATCATAAACTTAGTCTAAATAAACTTTAGAAATTCTGTTGTAGATGGATGCACCTGTTTTAATTTCCATGTGTTCATGGAGAAAGAGAAACTTGTTGCGAATGATACCAACTTCACCAACTGGGCTATGAATTTGAGGATTCTCCTCACTGCTGCACAAAAGCAATATGTGCTAGATACACCTCTAGGCCCCCCACCAGCTCCTGATGCCCCTGACGAGGAAAATAATGTCTATGTGACTCGTCAGGAGGACCACAACTTAGTTCATTGCGGCATACTGTATGGGCTAGAGCCAGAACTTTGAAAGCGTTTCGAAAATGGCAATGCCTTTGATACCATGGGAGAATTGGAAATGATTTTCGATACCCATGCTGCCGTAGAGAGTTATAATGCTACTGAAAAGGTCTTTAGCTGCATGATGGAGGAGAACAGCTCCGTTAGTGAGCATGTACTCAAAATGTCTGGGTATGCCGATAAGCTTGTGTACTTGGGAATAACGATTCCCATTGACTTAGGCATACATCGTGTTCTCCAATTTCTGCCACCTAGCTACAAGAGCTTCATGATGAACTATAATATGCAAGGCATGAAGAAGTCTCTTCTCGAGTATCTGTCAATGCTTAAGACTGCAGAAGTGGAGATTAGGAAAGAACATCAAGTGTTGATGATCAATAGGACTACCGGTTTCAAGAAGGACAAGAAAGGCAAGCACAAGGGAAAGAAGGGTGGCAAATCTGTTGCCGCACCTGAAAAGAAACCCCGAGCTGGCCCTAAGTCTGACACCGAGTGTTACTATTGCAAATCTGTTGCCGCACCTGAAAAGAAACCCCGAGCTGGCCCTAAGTATTTGGCGAACAAGAAGGCCAGCAAGGCAAACAAAGGTATATATGATATACATGTTATTGATGTGTACTTGACTAGTACTCGCAGTAGCACCTAGGTATTTGATACGGGATCGGTTGCTAATATATGTAACTCGGTTCATGGGCTGCGGAACAAGCGACAACTAGCAAGGGATGAGGTCATGATGCGGGTCGGCAATGGATCAAAAGTTGATGTGATCACCGTCGGGACGCTACCTCTCCATATGCCATCGGGATTAGTTATAAACCTAAATAATTGTTATTTGGTGCCTGCACTAAGCATGAACATTGTATCTGGATCGTGTTTGATGCAAAGTGGTTATTCCTTTAAATCTAAAAACAATGGTTGTTCGATTTATAAGAATGATATCTTTTATGGTCATGCACCTGTGTTGAATGGTTTATTTCTGTTGGATCTCGATAGTAACATTACGCATATTCATAATGTTAATGTTAAAAAGATTAAACTTGATAATGATATATCTGCATATATGTGGCACTGCCGTCTAGGTCATATTGGCGTTAAACGCATGGAGAAACTCCATTCTGATGGACTTTTGGAATCACTTGATTTTGAATCATTCGATACATGTGAGCCATGCCTTATGGGCAAGATGACTAGAACGCTGTTTTCCGGTTCAATGGAACGGGCGACAGATTTATTGGAAATCATACATACTAATGTGTGTGGACCAATGAGTGTGTCGGTGTGAGGTGGATATCGTTATTTTGTTACTTTCACGGATGATTTAAGTAGATACGGGTATATCTGTTTGATGAAACATGATACATTGCAAATGTATCTATAATTTTTGATGTTCCATGCTTGGTTTTATCTACTTTCTTATGTTTTGTCCACACTTTGGAGTACTTTTCATATGATTTCTTAGACTAACCTATTAACAAGAGCCATAGTGCCAGCTGCCTGTTTTCTGCTGTTTTTGGTTCCAGGAAAGTCAGAAAATCAATATTCTCGGAATTGGACCAGACAAAAGCCAAAGTTAATATTTTCCCGGAAGACTCATAGAGCCAGAAGGAGAGTCGGAGAGGGGCCACAGGGTGGCCACACCACCCCATGGCGCGGGTCCCCCAGGCCGCGCCAGGGCATGGTGTGGGCCCCCTGGCCGCCCACCTACCTTGCCCTCTGGCCTATAAGAAGCCTCTCGAGGCATAAACCCTAGATAGTCAAGCCTCCAGCCATGAAAAGTTCCACAACGCCGCCGCCACCAAAGGGGAGATTCGGGGGACAGAAAGTCTCTGTTCCGGCACCCTGTCGGGACGAGCAAGTGCCCTCGGAGCCATCTCCATCGATCTCCACCACCATCTCCATCACCATTGCTGATTCCCATGATGAGGAGGGAGTAGTTCTCTCTCGAGGCTAAGGGTTCTACCGATAGCTATGTGTTCATCTCTCTCGCTATGCATGATCTTATTGAGATCATGAGCTTGTAATCTATAGATCTACCTTGCTACTCAAGTGCTTTATTAGATCTCTGCTCTCCCCATGTGTGTGAAATTGACAGCGTGCACACCATGGTGGCACTTAGGCTAGAGATTACAAATACTTGTTATGAGTTATATTTGGAGTTGGATGTCTTTATGAAATTGTGGTGTTTGTTGGACTCATCTAGTGCTCAAGCTGATAGTGTGGGGTTTTCTAGATGGGAAAGACTTACTTTGAGGTGTGTTGTTATAGCCCTACCATCGATTAGAGTGTCCAACCAGAGAGTAGTTAAGAGTAGTATCATAAAAATAAGATATTTGTATGAGAGTGTTCACTAGTGAAAGTATGATCCCTAGGCCTTGTTTCTAAGCATTGATACACCGTTTGCATTTAGATCTGTTACATGTTTGCTTGCTTCCATCTTTATTCAGTTTGCCTTTAGTCTCTTCCACGCCATCAAGCTATCTTCTATCACCGTTACCACTTATAATTATCCATACCACTTGTATTTCACTATCTCTTCATCGAACTAGTGCACCTATACACCTGACAAGTGTATTGGGTGTGTTGGGGACACAAGAGACTTCTTGTATCTTGATTGCAGGATTGCTTGAGAGAGGATACCATTGACCACTTCCTCCCTGAGTTCGATAAACCTTAGGTGATCCACTTAAGGGAAAACTTGCTGCTGTTCTGCAAACCTCTGCACTTGGAGGACCAACAACTGTCTACAAGAATAGAAGTGCATAGACATCAAGCTATTTTCTGGCGCCGTTGCCGGGGAGGAAAGGTAAAAGGTATTCACACCTAAGGATTAAAGAAGAAGAACCTCCCACGGCAAACTCCTATTTTCTGGCGCCGTTGCCGGGGAGGTAAGGTAAAAGGTACTCACATCCTCCGGTGTGAGTGCTCGAAGTTATTTCCTTTAGATTCTGCAATTTTGTCATTTTGTTTCTTGTTTTCACTAGTTAGGCTTAATGGAAAACAACAACAAAATTAGAGAGCTTTATAGTATTTATCTTGAGTTAGGACATGAAGTGTTTGAAGAGAAAATTAAAAAACCTATGGAACTTTATTTGCATGCTGATAGCAATGTTATTAGTATGAATTCTTTGAACACCATTATTGCTAATGCTATGGAAAAGTCTAAGCTTGGGGAAGCTGGTTTTGATGAGCACGATCTTTTTAGTCCCCCAAGCGCGGAGGAGAAAATTTACTTTGATGATACTATGCCTCCAATATATGATGATTACAATGATGATTATGATATTTTCAGTCCACCTACTATTGAGGTGGAAATTAATTATGATTACACTATGCCTCCTATATTTGATAATTATGTTGATGAGAATAATAATGATAGCTATTTTGTTGAATTTGCTCCGACTACAATGAATAAGAATGACTATGTTTATGTGGGGAGTATTAATTCTTTTAAGCATGTGGCTCATGATAAGAATGTTTCGTGTGATAGTTATATTGTTAATTTTATTTATGATGCTACTAAAAGTTATTATGAGAGAGGGAAACATGGTTTTATGTGTCTCAACAATATTAAGTTTCCCCTCTTTATGTCGAAAATTTTGAAGTTGCACTTGTTTTGCTTTCCTATGCTTGTTGCTTTGTGCTTTCATGACTTGTTTGTTTACAAGATTCCTATGCATAGAAAGTGGGTTAGACTTAAATGTGTTTTGAATTTTCTTCTTGATGCTCTCTTTTACTTCAATTCATATTTCCTATGTGAGCATCTTCTCAAACTATCATGCCTAACTTAAAGGCGTTAAAGAAATGTACTTATTGGGAGATAACCCAAAAGTTTTAGATGAGTCTTGGAAGTTATTACTTCAGTAATAACCGTTCCTTATCCTTTTTATTTGCTTTTTGTGCCAAGAGTAACCTCTAATCAGAGAGAAGTAATGATTGGGAAAGTTGCTGTCCCGAAACAGATTTCTGTGCTTCACCGTAAAAATTCGTGTAAAATCTCTGTACGTCCTTTTGAGGCGAGAATTTTTGTGCTTCTGCCCCGGGTTATTATATAACTTTCGTTAGTTCAACACGTTTTTATTTGAGCAACATAAGGTCTTCGAAAAAATTCGTCTTTACCTACTGGTCTGTTTTGACAGTTTTCTGCCATTTTCTGCATTTGCTTCTTGTTGGTTCCTTTTTGAGTTCATTTGGGGAATTGAGCTTTTTAAGGGATGTGCTACAGTATCTAGTGTTCTAATGGAAGTTTAGTTGGTGTTGGAACTGAACCTTAAGACTTATTTATCTTGAGTGCACTAATGTTGCTAATAAATATTGTGTGAAGTTTTGTATGAAGGAAAAATTTCAGGTGTATGGAAGGAATGAGTAATGAGATGAAGGATGGACTAAAGCTCAAGCTTGGGGATGCCACGCGTGTCACCCCAAGAAATATCCAAGAAGTACAAGCATCAAAGCTTGGGGATGCCCAAGGCATCCCCTTCTTCATCAATAAAAATCTCAGGTTTCCTGCAAACACTTCATTTTTATTGTTTCATGCACAGTTGTGTTGTTCTTGGAGCATCTTTGTTTTTGTTTTTAGTTTTCATTTGCTTGGTTTTATTAGTTTGCTTGAATAAATTGGTTGTACCCCCTCTTTCATACATTGGTTTTCAAATAGTTTGGTTTGGATTGGAAAAGAGTAGGAAAGTTCATGCTTAAGTGGTAAAGAGAGCTCGTTTTTGACTATGGCCTATGCTTTTTCATGCCATGCTTGATATTGTTTTGGCTTTATGCTTAGTATTCTTTTCTGTAGCTTGACTTGTTATAAAAAATTGAGATTGCTTAATGTGCCTTGGATGAATCATGCGTTGTTTTAGCATATTAAAGCATAGTATAGTGGTATTATCCTTTGATGCTTTATTTGGGTTGACTTGGCGCATGCTCACACCATGTTAGATGACTATATCAAGTCACCATAGCCTTTATGATCCTTTAGTTTTCAACTTGTAGTATCACTTTATGCTTTGATCAATGATGTTTTGTCGCTCTGCATGATTATGGCCATTATTGCTCTCTTAGTTTGTCGCTCCCAATCTTTTGCTAGCATCCACAACCAAGTATGAGTTCCACTCATGCATCCAACTCCCTAAACCAAGTTATTCCAAAGAGTCCACCATACCTACCTATTAGCATATGCTATTCCAAGTATATTCATGTTTTTGTTTACGTTCCAAATTAAACTTGTTATGAGAAAACTAGTGATTAAAGCTCTCACGAACTTGATGGCACACTTTACTTTCCTGCATTTAATAAACTTGAACCATTGGGTCCTTCTTTGTTGTGTATATGCTTGCGCTTTATAAGTTGAAATTAGCAGAACCATGTATCATGGGGAACGCTTTCAACATTGCACTTGTACTTTGTACCCCGTTGATATCATGTTCTTTTGCTTATGGATCCCGTCGGTGTGAAATAAAAGTGGAACTTGTAAGATCATGGAGTTTGTATGTGTGTTAGAGAAACGCTTGGGCCGCCGGTCTAATCCATGCTGACATGGTGGAAACCTGCATCGTAACCATAATGAGCTGTCTATGAAGCATTCTTCTTATAAAAAAGAGTCCTATATTGAGAAAAAAATAGATTATGAAAAGAGGAAAGAGAGAAAAAAGCACCATATTCCCATGGTAAATAAGAAGATTGCTGAGATGCTCGTTGTCTGCTTTCCTTGTCATTTTGATATGGGGATTCTTCCGTATCATCGTGCAAGGGGTACCCCGTTGGCGGTTCTCTATGATACATATGTACTTACAATGACAAGAGCTTACTTGTGACTAAAGTTTAGTAGCATGAGGTTCGGTCTTCGTAAGTAAGGGGCATGAGATTACAGCTTATAACTTGTCAAGCATATCCTCTTAGTTGTGTCACTTTAACCTTAATCACCTTAAAGCTACTTATGATAGGGGCAATGAGAGCTGAAAGCTATAAGTACCATAATTTTTGGAAGCTCTTTATGAGACTTGAATCCCTACTTCCTTTTATAAAGGCCTTTCTTTTACTTTTTGTTGAGTCTCCACCTTCTATCTTTATGCACCTACTTTGAGAGCATAGTGGTCATTCTTAGTTCTATGTGCATTATCCCAAGACTTGTTGATTGATGCATACCTTGATATTGCTTGTTTTAAACTATTTGTATCTAGTCACTCTTATGAACTTTGATGGTGTCCTATGAATTTATATTTGCTACTCTAAGAGGGACAAGCTAAATACTATTATGCTATGTTTTCTTTATGTGAAACAAACAAATGTCTTGCAAAGCATTGTTATTCATGAATCTTTTGTTTGTGCCTTTTCATGTTGCAACTTAGTTGCTTTGTCTTATTGCTAGAACTTTGTCTTTCATGTTATGATTGAAGTACTTTGATCCCATCTTTGAATGTTTTACAAATACTTTGATCAAGTCTTTGACGGTGCATGTCACCTCAAAAATTATTCTTTCTTTTTATCACTTACCTACTTGAAGACGAGCAGGAGTTAAGCTTGGGGATGTTGATACATTGCAAATGTATCTATAATTTTTGATGTTCCATGCTTGGTTTTATCTACTTTCTTATGTTTTGTCCACACTTTGGAGTACTTTTCATATGATTTATTGGACAAACCTATTAACAAGAGCCACAGTGCCAGCTGCCTGTTATCTGCTGTTTTTGGTTCCAGGAAAGTCAAGAAATCAATATTCTCGGAATTGGACCGGACAAAAGCCAAAGTTGATATTTTCCCGGAAGACTCATAGAGCCAGAAGGAGAGTTGGAGAGGGGCCACAGGGTGGCCACACCACCCCATGGCGCGGGTCCCCCCCAGACCGCGTCAGGGCATGGTGTGGGTCCCCTGGCCGCCCACCGACCTTGCCCTCTGGCCTATAAGAAGCCTCCCGAGGCATAAACCCTAGATAGTCAAGCCTCCAGCCACGAAAAGTTCCGCAGTGCCACCGCCACCGAAGGGGAGATTCGGGGGACAAAAATTCTCTGTTCCGGCACCCTGCCGGGACGGGGAAGTGCCCCCGGAGCCATCTCCA
This sequence comes from Avena eriantha, assembly GCA_910589775.1. Taxonomy (NCBI): domain Eukaryota; kingdom Viridiplantae; phylum Streptophyta; class Magnoliopsida; order Poales; family Poaceae; genus Avena; species Avena eriantha. The sequence continues at coordinate 284,346,856 of OU342744.1, read as the reverse complement.
TCGATCTCCGCCACCATCTCCATCACCGTTGCTGATTCCCATGATGAGGAGGGAGTAGTTCTTCCTCGAGGCTAAGGGTTCTACCGGTAGCTATGTGTTCATCTCTCTCTCTCTATGCATGATCATATTGTGATCATGAGCTTTGTAATCAAGTAGATCTACCTTGCTACTCAAGTGCTTTATTAGATCTCTGCTCTCCCCATGTGTGTGCAAGTGACAGCATGCACACCATGGTGGCACTTAGGCTAGAGATTACAAATACTTGTTATGAGTTATATTTGGAGCTGGATGTCTTTATGAAATTGTGGTGTTTGTTGGACTCATCTAGTGCTCAAGGTGACAGTGTGGGGTTTTCTAGATGGGAAAGACTTACTTTGAGGTGTGTTGTTATAGCCCTACCATCAATTAGAGTGTCCAACCAGAGAGTAGTTAAGTGTAGTATCATAAAAAGAAGATATTTGTATGAGAGTGTTCACTAGTGAAAGTATGGTCCCCAGGCCTTGTTTCTAAGCATTGATACAACATTTGCATTTAGATCTGTTACATGTTTGCTTGTTTCCATCTTTATTTCAGTTTGTTTTTAGTCTCTTCCACGCCATCAAGCTATCTTCTATCACCGTTACCACTTATAATTATCCATACCACTTGTATTTCACTATCTCTTCGCCGAACTAGTGCACCTATACACCTGATAAGTGTATTGGGTGTGTTGGGGACATAAGAGACTTCTTGTATCTTGATTGCAGGTTTGCTTGAGAGGGGATACCTTTGACCACTTCCTCCCTGAGTTCGATAAACCTTGGGTGATCCACTTAAGGGAAAACTTGCTGCTGTTCTACAAACCTCTACACTTGGAGGCCCAACAACTGTCTACAAGAATAGAAGTGCGTAGACATCAAAACACAAGTCTGAAACCGTTGAAAAGTTCAAGGAATTTCAGAATGAAGTGGAAAATCATCGTAATAGAAAGATCAAATTTCTTCGGTCTGACCGTGGAGGTGAGTATCTAAGTTACGAGTTTAGCACACACATGAAAGAGTGTGGAATAGTTTCACAACTCACGCCTACCGGAACACCACAACGTAATGGTGTGTCGGAACATCGTAATCGTACTTTATTGGATATGGTTTGATCTATGATGTCTCTAACTAACTTGCCACTGTCATTTTGGGGTTATGCATTGGCAACAGCTGCATTCACTTTAAATCGGGCACCATCTAAATCCGTTGAAATGACACCGTATGAATTATGGTTTGGAGACAAACCTAAGTTGTCATTTCTTAAAGTTTGGGGATGCGATGTTTATGTGAAGAAACTTCAGCCGGATAAACTCAAACCCAAAGCCGAAAAATGCGTCTTCATAGGATACCCTAAGGAAACGATTGGGTATACCTTCTATCACAGATCTGAGGGCAAGGTTGTTGCCAAGAATGGATCCTTTCTTGAGAAGGAGTTTCTCGTGAAAGCTGTGAGTAGTCGGAAGGTAGAACTCGAAGAGGTTATTGAACCTTCTCTTCATGAAATGGCGAGTAGCGTAACACCGGAAATTGTTGCGGAGTTGACTTCACCTAATGAAGAGAGAGCTAATGATATTGATCATGAAACTCCGAAAGAGGACACTACCGAACCTCGCAGGTCAAGTAGGACATGTGTAGCTCCTGAACTGTACGGTAATCCTGTTATGAATTTCATGGTTGATGAAATAGATGACCCTGCGACATATGAAGAAGCGATGATGAGCCCGGATTCCAACAAATGGCTAGAAGCCATGAAATCCGAGATAGAATCCATGTACGAGAACCAGGTTTGTACCTTGGTGGACTTACCTCACGATCGAAAGGCCGTTGAGAATAAATGGATTTTCAAAAGAAAAACTGATGTTGATGGTCATGTGACAATCTATAAGGCTCGACTTGTCGCAAAGGGGTTTCGACAAATTCAAGGAGTTGACTACAATGAGAAATTATCTCCCGTAGCGATGCTTAAGTCGGTTAGGATTATGTTAGCAATTGCTGCATATTTCGATTATGAAATATGGCAGATGGATGTCAAAACTGCGTTCCTCAATGGTAATATTGAAGAAGAGTTGTATATGATACAACCTAAGGGTTTTGTCGATCCTAAGGATGCTAATAAGGTATGCAAACTTCAGCGATCCATCTATGGACTGAAGCAAGCATCCCAGAGTTGGAATCTCCGCTTTGATGAGGTGATCAAAGAGTTTGGATTTTGTCCAAACTTATGGAGAGGCTTGTATTTACAAGAAAGTGAGTGGGAGCAATGTGGCATTTCTGATATTATATGTGGATGACATATTATTGATTGGAAATGATATAGATCTTTTAAACAGTGTTAAAAGTTATCTAAACAGCAAATTTTCGATGAAAGACCTTGGTGAAGCATCATATATATTAGGCATTAAAATCTATAGAGATAGATCAAGGCGCCTAATTGGGCTATTGCAGAGTACATACCTTGATAAGATATTAAAGAAGTTTAATATGGACGGAAGTAAGAAGGGGTTCTTACCTATGTTGCCAGGCAAGACATTGAGTAAGACTCAAAGTCCGGCTATGGCGGAAGAAAGAGAGATAATGGATAAGATCCCCTATGCCTCGGCCATAGGCTCTATAATGTATGCCATGCTATGTTCAAGACCGGATGTGGCACATGCTATTAGTTTGACTAGTAGGTACCAATCTGATCCAGGTTCGGAACACTGGATAGCGGTCAAGAACATCCTCAAGTACTTGAGAAGAACTAGGGATATGTTTCTTATATTCGGAGGTGAAGAAGAGCTAGTCGCTAAGTGTTATGTCGATGCTAGCTTTGACACTGATCCGGATGACTCTAAGTCTCAATCCGGATACGTATTTCTCTTGAACGGAGCAACAGTGAGTTGGAGGAGTTCCAAACAACCTGTGGTGGCTGGATCAACGACGGAGGCGGAATATGTTGCTGCTTCAGAAGCGGCGCAGGAAGCGGTTTGGGTGAAAGAGTTCATTACGGAACTAGGTGTGGTTCCTAGTGCATTGGACCCAATGGTGATATATTGTGACAATAATGGAGCCATAGCCAACGCCAAGGAACCGAGGTCTCACAAGAATTCCAAGCATATTAAGCGCCGGTTTCACTCCATCCGCGAACATGTCAAGGATGGAGACATAAAGATTTGTAAAGTACACACGGACCTAAATGTAGCAGATCCATTGACTAAAGCTCTCCCTAGGCAAAACATGATCAACACCAGAACTCCATGGGTGTTAGATTTATCACTATGTGAACTAGATTATTGTCTCTAGTGCAAGTGGGAGACTGAAGCAAATATGCCCTGAGAGGCAATAATAAAGTTGTTATTATGTATTCCTTATATATGATAAATGTTTATTTTGCATGCTATAATTGTATTGATCGGAAACATCAATACATGTGTGTTTAATAAACAAAAAGGGTTCCTAGTTATGCCTCTCTTATAGACTAGCTTGTTGATTAACAAGATGATCAAGGTTTCCTGATCATGGACATTGGATGTTGTTAATAACAAGGTCACAACATTTGTGAAATGATGTGATGAACATTAATCCGAAGTATAGCATTACTATCAAGTCATTATGTTTGCATTTCTATAACATCATGCGAAGTAATCTTTATCCTTAGACCATGAGATCATGTTAATTGCTAACACCGGAAGAGTATCTTGATAACATCAAACGTCACACCGTAACAGGGTGACTATAAAGATGGGTTCAGTACTACGAAGGTGTTATGTTGAGGCTCATGGATCAAGAGTGGAATTTGTCAATCCCGATGATGGATAGATATACTCTGGGCCCTCTCGGTGATATCACATTAAGATAGTTTGCAAGCAAGTGATGTGATCACTAGAATGTTATATCACGGGAACGAGAAAAGAGTGCATGTTGGTAACGAGATCAAACTAGGTATTTGGATACAGATGATCGAATCTCGGACATGTATTATATCAAGAGACAAAGGGATTAAATTACAAGCGTTAAAGGTTCTCACGATCACAGAAGTCATCGTTGAATATGCAGGAGTCAGTATGGACCTCCAGGTCCCGCTTCTGATTATTGATCTGAGAGGAGTCTCAATCATGTCTTCATTATACGCGAACCGTAGGGTGACACACTTAAGAGTTACCAGACACCATTTTGGACCACATATGTTTCAGACGAAAGAATTACAAAGCGCAGGAATTGTTCCCATAGAAACCGGAAATTGTTTCGGGTGAAATTGCAGAAAGTGGTTCTGCATGTGATATTGAAATATTGCAAGGGGTTATATGTGAATGTTTGTTAATTAATGTAATTAACAAAATTCTGAATAAATTTAATAAAAGAGCATTAAACTTGGAGAATTTTAATGCATTTAAAGTAGGGACTTTAAAGGGGAATGTGAAGAGGCATTTTAATGTGGAGGGGTTACCACCACATGAATGGGGGAGGTGAGGAGTCACCCCCCCATGCGCCGGCCATGGAGAGGAGGGGCACCCCCTCCTCCTTTAAAAGGCCCCCCTCTTCCTCTTTCTTCCTCACACCTCCTCATGAAGGATCTCTCTCCCCCTCTAGAATTATTCCCCCATGGTCTCGAATTAGCGCGATACATGTTCCCAGTGGCATTTCGTCTGGAAGGAGTTGCTGCTTCCGCTGGATCACTGGAGCGAGGAGGTGGAGGTTGTGCGGTGGCTTGAACGTGTGTGCGAGTGCGGATGCGTTTCTGAGTTGCGGCGCTCGGATTTCCTCACGATCTTGAGATTGGCAAGTGTACGACTACATCAACCACGAGTTCCTACTCGTTAACAAAACTTGTTGTCTTCGAGGGTAAGTTCTCGTTGGATGTATGTCCACCCGTTGCTCTGTACCTAGTAGATAGATCTTGGCATGTAGTTCTCATCGTAGGATTTTTTTTGTTTTCTATGTTGCGGACCCAACATATCTCCTTGGGGTGATTTGAGCACCACGCCAGCCCCCGAGCCCCTGCGACCCTTAGACCCATCAAAATATAGGGTCCAATATTCTGACTCAGGGAGGGTCATATTCTCCTTAGTCTCTGTCCAATCAGCAACAAACTCGGCAAGGATTTGGGATTTGATTGTTGTCCGAGGTTTGTACTCAACATCGAAAGTTGAGAGCTCTATGCCCCATTTGGCGATGCGTCATGCGGCGTCACTGTTGTTGATTATATCTCTCATGGGAGCTATGCTCACCATGGTAATTGGATGCCCCTGAAAATAATGTTGTAGCTTACGAGATGCTAGGAAAACACCATAAGCCAGCTTTTGATAGTGCGGATACCGCTGTTTCGATTCTGTCAGGACCTCGCTGACAAAGTAAGTCGGACGCTGCACCAAGTGTTCCTGATTTTCCTCCGGTCTCTCCAGTACCATGACGATACTAACGACTTTGTTGGTCGCAGCAAGATAATGTAACATCGGTTCCTGTGGTTCCGGTGCAGCAAGGATAGGAGCATATGAGAGTACTTTCTTTAGGTCTTGTAATGCAGCTTCAGCTTCGTCGGTCCACACAAAATCCTTGGTCTTTTTCAGGAGTTTGTATAGTGGTGCGGCTCTTTCACCAAGCCGGCTTACAAACCGACTGACTGCAGCGATGCAACCAGTTAGTCTTTGTGCGTCTTTCAGGCGAGTTGGCCTGGAAATATTGAGTATAGCCTTGATTTTGTCTCGGTTCACCTCTATGCCTCTTTGAGACACGATGAAACCTAACAATTTTCCAGCCAGAATTCCAAAGAAGCATTTCTTTGGATTAAGCGTGATGTTGTATTTTCGTAGATTGGCAAACGTTTCCTCCAAGTCGGAAATCAGCGTTTCCTTCACATACGTTGAGTCCGGTTTGATCGTGGAGGCAATGTTTGTGCGTTGGTACGTAGCTCCTGCGTTCTTTAGCCCAAAAGGCATCGTAAAAAAATAGAAGGTTCCGAAGGGGGTTATGAATGAATTTTTGACTTTGTCAGATTCCTTCATCCGAATTTGGTGATAACCGGAATATGCGTCGAGAAACAGAGGAGTTCCGAGCCTGCCGTAGAGTCGATAACTTGATCAATCCTAGGCAGAGCAAACGGATCTTTTGGACAAGCCTTGTTCAAGGCAGTATAATCAACACACATCCTTAAATCAGTGGTGTCCTTTTTAGGGACCATTACAGGATTGGCCGACCACTCAGTGTGGATGACCTCTTCTATGAATCTGGCTAACTCGAGCCACGCTAGTTCCTTAGCTATTGCCTTACGCTTTTCATCGCCAAAACATCGTAAGGACTGTTTGACGGGTTTAGCATTCGGGTTTACATTTAAAGAGTGCTCGGCAAGTTCCCTAGGTACTCCGGTCATGTCAGATGGCTTCCATGCGAAGATATCTTGATTTGCTTGGAGGAACTTGACGAGCCCGCTTTCCTATGCGCTATCTAGGCCTACGCCTATCTGGGTCACCTTGGAGGGGTCATCATCCTTCAACGGCATCTTCTTCGTCTCTTCTGATGCCTTGAACTCTAGATTCGGATTTGTCACCTCCTTCTTTGTTGCGGGCATCTCAGACGGATCTATGCTCTTCTTGATCTTCTGGTATTCCTGGGCGTGCAACACGGCTTTAGCAAAGGCAGCATTTCCATCCTCGCACTCTCACGCTTTCTTCGGGTCTCCCCTGATGGTGATCACGCCGTTGGGACCTGGAATTTTCATCATATTGTAAATGTAACACGAATAAGCCATAAAAGCCCAGTAAGCCGGACGTCCGAAGATAGCGTGGTACGCGCTCTTGAACGGGACCACTTCGAAGGAAAGTCCCTCCATCCAATAGTTCTTTGGAGTTCCAAAGGTAACATCCAAAGTGATTTCTCCCAGGGAATTAGCTTGTCTTCCTGGGACAACTCCGTGAAAGATCACAGAGCTATGGTTCAGCTGGGTCTTCGAGATCTTCATCCGGCATAGCGTTTCGACATACATAATATTAATACTACTGCCACCATCCATGAGAGTCTTGGAGAAACCATAACCGTCAATAAGTGGATTGACGATTAAGGCGTATTTTCCTCGCCTGTGTAGCTTAGGCAAATGATCAGCGCGGTCAAACGTGATTGCCACCTCCGACCAGTCCAAGAATTGGGGGACAGCCAGAACTGTTGCATTGAGCTCATGTAGAACTGCTTTCTTGACCTTTGCTGGTTGAGATCCGAGGAAGGTGACGTAAGTGTCTTTCTTAGTCGGAAAATTTGTCTTCCCTTCCGGCTTGGGATTTGAAGCATCAGCTTCCTCCATGTCGGAATCTTCCTTGGTCTCTTTATTCTTTTCGGGATTCTTCTTTCCCTTCTTCCTCTTAGCTTTGTAGCCCGCGGTATCATCTCTCTTAATGTCGTCATTGAAACGACACTCGGCGTTGGTGTGGGACGAGCCCCCATTGGCGTCTAACTGATGCACAAATGGGTTATTGGCAATGTCGGCCCAAGAGTAGGTTTTGCCTGGTTGTTGGTCTCCTCTACCTTGAATGCTCGAAGTCCCACGACCGCGTCGGCGGCCTCCACCACGTCCTCCTCGTCCTCCAGACCCAAAAGTAGCAGTAACCACTATCGTTTCCGTGTTGGGTTTTTCTTCCGAGGTGTTCTTGCGCTTCTGAGCTTGTTGCTTTGGTTGTTTTGCCGACTGTGGCACAGCCGGGGCATTGAGTAATCCCTCTGCGTCATCGTCCGCATCTGCATACTTGTTCGTTGTTTCTATCATTTCTCCCAAATCAGTGACTTTGTCACACTTCAAGCGATGATGCAGTAAACCAATTGGGAGACCTACAATGAAAGCTTCAATCGTAGTTTGGTCATTTACTCCTTCACAGGAGTTCTTGGTGTCGATCCATCGTCCGAGGTAATCCCGACAAGTTTCTCCGGCTTTCTGGGTGCAACGCTGTAGGTCTCCGACTGCACAGGGCCTCCGATATGTGCCTTCGAAATTTCGAAAGAACGCACTTTGCATGTCATACCAGTTATGGATGGTGTTTTCCGGAAGTTCATTGAGCCATGATCTTGCTGTCTTCCGCAACATGAGTGGGAGATATCGGGTTGCGACCAGGCTGTTTTCGCCCTTGGTGATGCATCAAGCTTGGAAGAAATCATGTAGCCAAGTATCTGGCCGAGCAATGCCATCGTAGGCTTGATATGTCGTGAGATAGCAAATCCTTCCGGGAACCTTGTAGCTCTTATGCGTGGTCCTAAGCACTTTGGTCCCACGTATATATCATCATTTTCGTAGCGTCGTGCCTCTATATTGGAGTTGATCCTATGCCTTGCGTCGTTCGGGGATAAAGATCGTCCCGAGTGTTGGCTATGGCTGTGGTGCCTTGGAGCCAGACTTCGGCTTCTGCCACCACCTCCTCCACCATGACGCCCTCCTTGGCCTCCTTGGGAGCCGTTATGATGGCTAACTAGCGGAGAAGGTGGAGCAGCTGGGTTATTTTCGGCTGATCGCCGACCTCCATCTGGAGCATCATTATTCCGGTTCCAGGGAGGGTCTTCATTGTGACGAGCCCCTTGTTGGCTTGTCTCAGCACGGTGTCCGTTGTTCCTTCGTCCATCGTTCGGACGGCTAGCATGTCTAGGAGGTGGCATTCTCTGTCGGTCCTCCTGCCGAGGTTTCTCCTTATCATCGTCCCTGCGGTCTTTCGACTCTCGCCGGGGCGGGTTCCTTGGATTTAGGGCAGCAATTGCCTCTTGCTCTGCAACTGGTCTAACGTTACACCAGTCGCGGGCAGTTTTGTGGTGCTGTCCCAAAGATCCGGTTCTTTAGTAATTGTCTTCCCGACGGTCGGAATGGTGGTGCTGCTCCGGAACGCGCTGGGGTCTTATGCCAGCCCATGCCGGATCTGTTCGACATTGGTCGGAATCGGAGACCAGCTTTTGACTTCCGGACATGGCGACCTTTTGCTGCTCTAGTCCCTTGTTGAGTAACTTGATGCCCAACCGGATTTGCTCCAGGCATGGATTAGCCAATAGGATTTCTCGGGCCGCAACGGTGTTCTGTACTGGTGTTGGATACACCCAATCCCATTTGCTGTCTTTCCGAGGCATCCCCATTTCTCCTCCAAAGAGGACTTTGTGGATCTGCGGGAATTGGTTGTCATTAGTATGACGTTTCCTGGTCTTCTGATGTTGCCTGGAGTTGAATTTTTCCACAGATGCCATGCGTTTCTTCTCTTCCTTGATGTTTTTGGCTTCATCCAGGAGTTGTTGTCGACGCGCTTCTAGGGCCTGGGCCCTTTCGTCCAGCTCTTTGGCAGTAAGTTCTGTAGCCGTAGGGATAGGTGTGGTTAATGAAGCATCGATGAATTTACATGCACCTTCAGTGATCACGTGTCCATCCACCGGTTCTTCTTTTTTGGGCTCGTCTGGGATAAGTGCTCCATCCGAGTCTTCCACATATTCCTTGGTGATCACCTCTTCTGTTGGAGGATCTTTCGTCGGGGTCTTGTTCTTCTTGTTCTTCTTCTTTGCCTTCTTGGCAGCGCCAGTAGCAAAGACGGCTTTGGGTCCATTTCCTGGAGTCAAGCTCTAATCGATACTTTCGGCCATTTGGTTCTCGGGGTCGTCTTAGAGATCCATGTTGTCCTGCGCTTTGGGAGAGTTTTCTCTAGATCCTTCGTCCATGTCTTCTCCTTCTGCTGTAGCTGTGGAGTTAAGCTCCTCATCGTATTCCGTGGAGAACTTTCGGAAATCTGCCGACGTCATCGACTCATCTGAGGATGCGGGTACGTCGGCGTTTGTTCCGATCGCTTCCAGCACAGAGTCGGTGTTGTCTCCAGCATCGGCATTGCCGGATCCGGATCCCACATATCCAACAAAGTGCGATTCGCCCCTCCTGAGATAACTGCGGTCTTCATAGTAGGCCTCGTCGAAACAATTGATGGTCTCGAGAATTGCATCTACGCCTGAGTTTTGCATCATCATGCATCTTAGCGTGTACCTCAGGAAAGGCCTGTCTGTCCCGGCATCGTCAGAGCCAAAACCGTTGTTGTTGTTGTTGTTGTGCTCCTCCTGGATTTCGACCTCAGCGGGTGGGTCAATCTGGGATTCGGTCTCTCCAGAGAGATCCACTCCAGATTTGACTTGGACCACTGGGTCTACTTCAGGCTCGGATTTCTCCACTATCTCCACAACAGGTGCGGGCTGGGTGAGATTAGGGTTTCCTGAGATCTAAAACTCTGCCGCCTCCGCAGACAAAGGGGACCCAGAATTTTCCTCTGCCTCTATCATCACCGCTGTGGTGGGTGGGACAGGTTCAGCGAAACCGATGTAAACATCGATCTCGCCGAAAGACATGATAGTGTAGGTGGTCACGGCTTCCCTAGCCAGAATCCAGGTCTCGTCATGAATGATGAGAGGGACATCGCTGGCGTATAGGATGTGACTGGCAGCGATGGTTTCGCTGATTCTGATTCTTGCAAATTCCGCTCGAAACGCAGATCTGAAGCTCACTTGCCCCACGGTGGTCGCCAACTATCGTCGGATTGATGACAAGTATGCCATGAGGGGGTCCTCGAGGCATGCGGAAGAGAGGGGTGTGAGACGTACGATGTTCCGGGACGGTGAGCACACAAGTTTACCTAGGCTCGAATCCGTCGGCTTTGGATGGATCCTACTCCTGCTAGCAATCCAGTAATACGACATAGCCGGAATATGGGTTACAAGGGTTCGCCTGTGCGAGTTGAGATTGTAGACTATTGAGGGTGCCCTAAAGGCTCTCCCTAGGACGGCTTATATAGATATTCGGCCTAGGGTTTATAGGAGAGATCTGTCCGGCTACGACTAAGAGTCGGTTACAGAGTACATCTTGAACTACAAGTAACACTATGGGCCAATGCCGGTAAGTCTTCTGGGCCTCCCCGTAGTCGGACTGGACTCCGTCTTTTCTCCATGACTAGGCCGCCCGTGAAGCAAAGCTCTAACCCGAAGTGGGCCACCCTGGCCAGTCAGGAACTGTGAGGATACCCGGAAAGTATATCCCCAACAAAGCACACGGGGACATAAGTATTATTTCCCACAGTTCCTTCCTTTTGAGGGGATATACGTCTGTGTTTGGACAGGGCGTGGTATCAAACCACCAAAACCATGAAAGGCCTCACTTGTTCTCTAGTGAACCTCACCCCAAGGGGATCGATTCACGCTTCCACTATATCGGCAACCTTCAAGGTGGTAGCCAACACCCTTACAACAAGTTCGAGGCACACATCCACAACTTAATTGGAGGCTCCCGAATCCAAGCAAGCTATCACACAATCGAAGACAATCTTGTAAGAACCAAAACAAGGCCTAGGGTTTCCAATGAAACCCTAGAGCAAGGGGCCCTCAAGTGAATGAGGGGGAAATGAAGATCTCTCTTGGTGAAGCTATAGATCAATGCGTCCTCCTCTGATTACCCAAAGATCAATGACTTTGGGTGGTTGGATGAAGAGATATTGGAGTTTTGGTGGATCTAATGGTGTTGTCTTTCTTTCCTAGAACGAGCAGTTTGAGGTCCCCTATTTATAGACCTCACAGCTGCAGACCGTTTTCTGACCGTTGGGGACCTTCCACATCGAAGACTCCGGTCTACACCGGATACTCTGGCCCATCTCTGGTCTAACATTCTAAGTGACCTAGGCTTTGTCTTTACGCTGACTCCGGAGACTTTGGCAGGAACTCCAGACCAGAGACACCAGAGACTCTGGTGTTTTCACACCGGAAACTCCGGTCCAAGAAACCACACCGGAGATTCCGGCGAACCTCTGGTCCATCTCTGGACCCCCTCACAGAATGACTTTGGGAAGATTCTTGAGTCCACTCCCAGCACTTTTGGGGAAACTCCAAACCACTCCGGTGTTTGCACACCAGAGACTCCGGTCTAGAATCTTCAGGAAAGCTCAGTCTTGTCCAGGGAATTTCCCACACTATTGTGGCCTTTTCACTTTTCAATAGATTGACCTGTAGACATTAACACATAGCAAAATGAACCTTATGTTGTTAACGAACACCAATATAGATTAAGAAAATAAATGTTCTTTTAGCGTGGCTCGGTAGTCCCACAGCCACTTGAGTGTGTAGGCACGCACACGTCAGCTCTGCAGGATGGGAAAGCATGCCATCTAGTCTTGCCGCACTTCCCGTGATGTGGATTAGGCCCACACGCTATTGAAGGGCGAAGCCCGACAACAGCCTCTTTGTCAAACCACTATCTGCGTCGCAAGTTGCCAGCCCGCACTAGGTGTCTTCTGTTGGTGTAATGGGATCGAGGGTCCCTTGCATTGTGCTACAGCGTGTGGGCCAGGAACCACCAGTCAGCTACTCAACAGATGTGTGGCCTGGCCGAGAAGGGTGTCACGAGGATATGAACAACATGTGATCCAAGCAGGTATGGTTTTGACATTATGATTCTATGGACACTAAGTGTCAACTATGTTGTAGGTGCCTATGGATGAGACGAACGCTACAAGACACACCTCAATCCGCCAGCAGGGCGCAGACAAGGAGGAAAGGACAACGACGAGTGCAAGGCGGTCCTGCCCCTCCTTTCGGGGGGGCGCCCTGGAAGGAGGGAGAGGGCACTGTTGGGGGAAGCGAGGCCAAGGAGCGGCCTCGACCGAGCCCCAGAAGAACAATGGGAGTACCCCTCCTAGGCGAGGCGCGACCTAGGAACCAGCGTCAACTGTGCCTGACAAGGCGTGTCAGGCCTAGCCTTGGGAACCGGCAATGCGTTAGCATTGTTGGGCATCATCATGGCGCTATAGTCCACTGCAGTGCGCCACCCACAGGAGTGACAGCCCGGAGCCTGAGCTGTGACTCAGCCATCGAGTGCATCTGAGCACCGCCCCTGACCATCCATTGGCCACAGGCGATGCCTATCTTCTTGAAGACCACGTGGCACCCCGCGATTGAGCCCAGGAATGCCCCGGATGGTGATTGATGCCGACCCTATGGTGATCCCTTGGTGTATAAAAGGTGACCCCTTGGAAGCCGTAGGGAAAGGTGTTTTGGAAGCATAGAGGTTCGGAAGGAGGGTTTTGGTAAGGAGAGAGGTTCAGGGGGCTGTGAGAAAGCAGGGAAGTGAGGAAAGAAAGAAAGAGGATGCCTGGGGAGTGTGGAAGCTAGAGAGAAAGCATCTCTCCGGCACCTTAGATATCATCTTTGTGTACCTTGATCCACCCCAGATAATCCACCAAAGCAGGATGTAGGGTTCTTAGCCGAAGGGCAGAGCGAACCTGGGTAAAAAATGCATGTGTGTGCTATGTGCGTTGTATGCTCGTATCAGCAGGTTCCTTTGCCAACGTTGAGGCCGGAATGCCTTCATGCCCACTACCGAACAAATAGGGGGTGTCCAACATCCCCGATGTCAGTGTAGGAGATATGGGACACACCGTATGAATTATGGTTTATTAAGAAACCTAACTTGTTGTTCCTTAAAATTTGGGGATGCGAGGTTTATGTGAAACATTTGAAGCTGAATAAACTCGACCCCAAGTCGAATAAATGTATCTTTGTAGGTTATCCCAAATAAAATCTAGGATATTCCTTCTACCACAAACTAAAGGAAAAGTGTTTGTTGGGCAATGAGGAGCATTTCTTGAGAAGATAGGTTTGAGTGGGAATATGTAACACCCCGACCTCTCTAGACCAGTAGTTGTCACTCTTGGCAGCTTACTAGGATCTCTGGACTGGCCCCACAAACCAAAACTAGTATTTTCTAGGCACTTTGTCCTTACTCGTGCGCATCCAAGAACAACTTCCCCGTCGGTCACCCATCCTCAAATTGCTCCAGGCCAAGCACACTTAAACTGGAGTTCCTTTGGGCCGGTCTTCCAGGAAAGAAGTTGCAAATTATTGGTATGACTATCCGATCAATCCTATTAAGCCATGCACTAGGATCTCACATACACCCACTCTTAGAAGATCGATCCCTCGTCGATCAACCACAAGCTAGGAATCTCTTGGCACACATTTGTGCGTCTATTGTCGGAACATGTGTCGTGCCATGTCCACTCTGGGCCACACACGCCATGCTCCACTGACCCGCACACGCTTGTGTATCCGCGAGGATTGACTCTGCTACCACTTGTAACACCCTAGTCTCTCTGGACCGGTGACTGTCACCCATGACATCTTACTAGGATCTCTAGACTGGCCCCACGGACCAACACTAGTCTTTTATGCGCACTTTATCCTCACTCGTGTGCACCTAGGAAAAAAATATGGTCGTTCACCCATCCTCAGATTGCTCCAGGCCAAGCATGCTTAACATGGAGTTCCTTTGGGCCAAGATTCCAAAAAATAAGTTGTAACTTGTTGGTACGAGTATCCTATCAATCCTATTAAGCCATGAGTTAGGATATCATAGAGGATAACAATGCTTAGTGAGGTTATTGACTTGAGAAATATGAGCAAAATAGCAAAGCTCGGGAAGTAGTTCTAGAGACGCCTATGGCACCACCAATTGCTGCCGAGCCAACAGAAGTTGTAGCCCTAGAACTACAACTCCTATTTCATCACGTAGGTCTAGTAGAGTTCGTCTTTCGGTCGAAAAATGAAGTATTGTTTTTGGACAAAGATGAACCGGCTACATACAAATAAGAAATGATGGGCTCTGGCTCTGTTAAATGGCAAGAAGCCTTAAAATCCGAGATAGAATCCATGTACGATAATCAAGTTCAGAATTTGATAGACCCTTGATACATTGCAAATGTATCTATAATTTTTGATGTTCCATGCTTGGTTTTATCCACTTTCTTGTGTTTTGTCCACACTTTGGAGTACTTTTCATATGATTTCTTGGACTAACCTATTAACAAGAGCCACTATGCTAGCTGCCTGTTTTCTGCTGTTTTTGGTTCCAGGAAAGTCAGAAAATGAATATTCTCGGAATTGGACGGGACAAAAGCCAAAGTGCCTATTTTTCCGAAAGTCATCAGATGCCAGAATACGAGACGGAGAAGGGTTGGGGGCCGGCCACACCACCTGGCCCGAGCCAGGGGGTGGTCTAGTCAACCACAGCACCCCATCGGCCTCTCCTTCCGCCTATAAGATGCCCTCGGGACGAAAACCCTAAGTACCCGATCAAAAATCCATGAAAGAGTCTGTAGCCGCCGTCATCTCCATCCCTAGATTGGGAGGGATCTGAAGCTCTTCCTGGCACCCTGCCGGAGAGGGGAATTCACCCTGGAGGCCTTCTTCATCACCATGCAAGCCTCCGGTGTGATGCGTGAGTAGATCATCCTTGGACTATCGATCCATGTAGTAGCTAGATGGCTGGTTCTCCTCCTTTGTGCTTTCATGTCTAGATCTTGTGAGCTCCGTTCATGATCAAGATCATCTATTTGTAATTCTTTATGTTGTGTTTTCGGGGATCCGATTGATATTGAGATGCTATTTCAGATTGATTATTGATTCCATCATGTCTTTGTTATTTGTGATCTTGCATGCTTTCCGTTGTTAGTAGTTATCTTGGCCAAGTAGATGCTAGCAACTCCAAGAGTTAGTATTTATGCTCGATAGTGGGTTCATGCCTCTGGTAATCTGGGGAAGTGACAGAAATCTCTAAGGTACTAGATGTGATGTTGCTACTAGGGAGAAAACATCGATCCTTTGTTCATAGAACAATCGTATTGTTTACATTACAAGCAATTCGTAAAGCAATAATCTGTTGCTTGCAACTTAATACTGGAGGGGGTTCGGATGCAGTTGGATGATTAGTATATCTATCTTAAGGAGAGATATACTAAGCCTGAAGGTGGATTATTAGTCATAGATGCAGTTGGATGGCGGTCTATGTATAATGTTGTAATGCCCAATCAAGTCTCAAAGGAGTCAAGATGATTAGTATATGCATGTATTGATTTCTCGGTGTTTGTCAATTGCCCCGCTGTAATTTGTTCACCCAGCATGTTATCTATCTTAAGGAGAGCCACCTCTAGTGAACTATGGATCCCGGTCCTTTTCTTTACATACAATCTACAAACTGTTTACAACTTTGTGTTTACTTTATGCATACTTTTACTTCCTTCCATTCGATACGTTTAATCCTTTGTTTTCAGCAAAACACGGTGCGATTGATAAGCTCATCGCAAGTTGGGGACAGAGTTCTGTGGTTGTGTTGTGCAGGTCTCCATGTTGCTACTAGCATCGGTAGTGCGCCCTGCCTAGGCTCAGCTAGCAACACCTTTGGGGTGTTTCCTTGCTCCTACTGGTTCGATTAAACCTTGGTTTCATAACTGAGGGAAACTTGCTGTTGTGCTCATCATACCTTCCTCTTGGGGTTCCCAACAAGCTCTACATCAACACTGAGCCATCAACCCTCTTGAAGGTGCTAAGCCTATCGAATGTAAACGGATGCAGTATAGTATCCTTTTCCCTGGAAGACCTAGGCTTAATAAAACCTTGGAAAACAATTGTGGTAGGTTAAGGAGCATCTGTAGGACTTGTTAGTTTGCTTCAATCTTTATTTAGCGGACCTTTCTAGTTTTCTTTTGTTTTCGGGGTTGTATCAATGTATGGAGATAGGCCAGGGCTGAGGTTTCACCTCCAGCTATGTGTACATATGGGATAAAGTTAATAATAAGCACATTCATGTGTAAATGATCTAATATAGATAGGATTTGTGGGTAACACATCCGTAAACACCAGAGCCCCTGCGAGCCACATGCATATCATTAAGTCTCTTGGTCCAGCAGATATACCACAAAGCACCAGGCTATGAACAATTATTAAGTAAAATACAGAAAAAATCATTAAGATTAGTGATGTTGTTGTTGTTCCCAAATGGATCACTAAACGACTACTATATTTCCCTTGTGGTCACTGGGTTTCATGTGTAGGCGCCATTTACCACACATCTCACCTAAAACCTTGATCAATCCTTGGGGTTTTGTGTACCTGACAAGTCCTTGGATTGAGGTAAGAGACAAAGATACAAATACAAATCTTCTATGCAATCACCACACAATATTCCCATGTAATTAGATGCACATAATCTCCATGAGGCTTTTCCCCAACCCACATCCCGTGAGTACTACTCACTCGTAATAAGATCAAGGATAGAAAATATTGTAAAATTAATTAGATCAATACCAAATATTCTTACAATAGACCCCAACTATAAGGATATCATGAATACAAGTTATGGCTATGGCTATGGATGGAGATGGAGATGGAAATAATGAACTATGGTGGTGGTGAAGTGGTGGATCTTCCTCGGTGTGTTTTCAGATACAATATGTGAATGGTGGCTCTCTTTGTGGCAAGTAGGTGTCTCGAAATATATAGGGCCCTTCATGAAGTTGCTTGGTTTGACCTAGTGAAGCCGCCACCGTATGGGACAGGAAGACGGTATCGGAAAGCTTCGCCCATACCGATTCTCGTTAACCCTTATGGACAATGGCATTCGATCCTGGTTGACTTGGTGGAGTTGGCAACGTGTGGTTCCCCCTTTATGGCTCAGATTTCGCCATAAAAGAGTAATTTTCTGCACATTACAATTTAATACAAGGATTTGTACATATTTGCAACAATTAGTCATTAGTGGCAAGGGTAGAGAGATATTTTATCAATTGCTTGACTTAATATAAGAATAGACTTCTATTTGCGCCCTTGGGGTGTAGCCGAAAGGTAGAACGCTTCATGATATGATTGCGCTGCATATACGTCCTTCTCTCTATGCCTCCCCGGGGCAAGGCAGGCAGGCAGATCCTCTGCTCATTTTTTTCATGATATATGTTTACCGATATACGTCGAGAGAGAATGTTGTGGCGAATCAATACTAACAGGACATTTGTCTATCAAGGAAGGAATGGGCGAACGTGTCACTTTCCATAAACATGTCGACACGACTCTGCATACACTTGACTTGGATACGATGGGCCACAAAAAACATTACCGTAACCAAATATAAGTATAACGAGAGGTGCCATACAAAGAGAAGCAGGAAACAAGCATCGTGAGCATCACGCTGATTTTCAATGGCAAGGAGAATGTCTAGTGTGATTGTTAGACATTCTTTTATTTTAAGGCAACAACCATCAAGCAAATTTACGACATTAAGGAAAGAGCCTAACACAATTGTTAGACATTTCGTAAGTTTAAGCCTAGAATGCCTAAACCCACGTTTGTGCAGGGAAGAGGTAGACAAATTTTTCTGATAATCAGATATAATAAAAAACATAGTCTCATTATGAAGCAGATGTGACCAAGGACAATAATTACCGTGACATACGTTCCAACACCAAGGATGTTAGGGAAAGATATATTTTCATTCAAGATAAGAATATTTATAGGCACAGATGAAATGTATAACATACCTAGAATCTAAAACTAAAAAGTAAACTAAAAAGCTAAACATAAACTGTCGCGCCGCCAAGATGGAGTGAGTGGCGCGACCTACTCATCATTGTTGTCGGTGAGGTCGACTAGCATCGAAGGTGTATGGTTCCACATGTGTGCCTAGGCGGCAGACGCTGCCTGTGGTGATGGCAAGGTCGACGATGCGATGGTGGAAGGTGGCGGCATTGTAGGGGCGCCTGCACATCCCATGCGGCCATGGCAGACTCGTGGTGGGCATAGAAAGTGCCAAGCCAATGCGCCTCTTCTTCGAGCCCCGTGCGCTCCTGAAACTATCGCGAAGCATGCTCTCGAGACTCGTGTCATGCTAGCGCTAGCGCATCTTTCGGATCAAGGTTCGACAACATGATGTCTGCACAAAACTCCTCCCGTGTTGTGCCCCATTGCCGACGTGGTGCTCCGGCGGTGTCCTCCTCCACCTAGTAGTTGAATCCATGGTCGGGGAACACCTTGACAGTATTATCTTTGTCACGGAAACAACATTCATCGTGATGTTCGTCCTCGTCCTTCACCGGTGATGGTGACTGTTGCAAGGCACACGGACACGACCCAAACGTCCCATGCATTGGCCACACGCACGTTGTCGTGGTTCGCCGCGGTGGAGAAGGAGATGGAGCCATCAAGCATGGCCTAACGAAGAAGCCAGGATGGAGACACTCGTCGTGACGGTACCCGCACCGAGGTAGTACCTCGTCAGCGCCGAGTCCATCCCAATAGTCATGGCGGCCATCCATGTTCAATGGCCATCGCACAAGATGGCCTCCCGCTTCACCGCCTCCTCACACTCACGATGGAGGAGCGACGTCCATCGACCGGAGTCACTATAGCCCAGGTCCTACTTCATGCTCACGGGCAGCATCGACCATCGGTATTCCATGACCGCGCGCAGGTCCTTGTCATGTGGAAGCGACGAGATGGCGTTGACATCGTGGGTAAGGTCCCAGCCACCAGGCAGATGCCAGTAGGGTGCCATGAGGAGGCTGTCCTCGAACAACAATGTTGCCTTGTTGACGCTAAGGTTCCTCAGCTGGAAGCCACCACGCCTGCCCCTACTCCCGCAGCTCCTGGTGTCATTGGCTTCCTGGTCGTGGCGGCCCATCGTCATCGAAGACTATTAGGGGATGACCCCTGGTAGGGTCAAGCTAAGGAATAAATATAAGGTTGATCGACATACTGGTTGAATTATGTGGGTCAGTCGAATAAAGGCCGAGTTACCCAAGCCGGATCAACCCTGCAAGACCCGGCCAACATCAGAACATATTTGATACTCCTCTTTGCAAGTACCTCCGGGCCGAGTCATCCGGGTTAAGGATGACATGGGGGTTGGCGTACATCATAAGGGTGTGAGTCGGCCTCAAGGTCAGCGCCTATGTCTCTCCCAGGATTCCCGGAGGACATTCCATTGGATTGGGGAAATGGTACGCACCTATGTTTGGTGTCCCTTCCTCGTCAGATCCTGGTCCCAAAGGGCAATACATTGAGTTGGAAAGACAGGCTTAGAACGCTAAGTCAAGTGTGCCCCTAAATCCCAGATAAAGGTCAATTCGAGGGTTTCACAGAGGGGACAATGTCAGACCGCCAAAGGTCTGATAGGATGGGCGCGTCAAGTCCCATCGAGGGTATCCAAGGGCGACCCCATGATGGTAAGAGGATCTAGGCCCAGCTAACAACTTCTGTACGAGAATATGCTGAGCATATACCATGCCACATCAGCCCTTGATATAACCTGGCCACCCCTTTATAAGGTATGCCAAGGCCTCCAGAGAGAGGGTCGGTTCATTTGCATACTAGCTAGTAGTGGAGAGAGAGAGGCAGGAGCACTATCTTCTTCTGCTTCCTCGTGATACAGCTAAAGGAGCAATTGTTTTTTTCATCTGATCATATTATGAGATCTAGCATGTAGGAGTAGGGTTGTTATCTCAATAGGAGAGCCCCGAACCTAGGTATATAATGTGTGCTATGAGATTTAGTGTGTGTTCTTCGTGTGCGGTCTCCACCGTGCTATCCCTCCCCAGATTCCACTAGCGTCCATCTGACCCATCTTTAGCCATCCCATGGCATCTACCATGACACCACCACGACACAGACCGCTGAGTTCTACGTGAACGAAGCATGAGGTGGGTAACAGTGGGTGCACCAGTGGAGTACGACGCGTGAGACTTTTATGGGCGTCATTTCCACTACTAGACAAAGGCTTATTGATTATCAGTGGAGCATTTTTTTGAATATGCTCCAGTAATAATTATCAGTGGAGCATTGAAGAATATGCTCCACTGATATTTTGTCTCACAAATGGCGCACATCAACAATAATGCGCCACTGATAATGTGGGCCCGGCACCCCGGAGGACTGTGGACCAAACTTCAATAGAGCATATGTCCATATGCGCCATTGCGATAGGCTCATCAATGGAGCATATGCCATATGCGCCATTCATATTATCCTCACCAATGGCGCATTTTGTACTACATGCGCCACTGATAAATATGTGGGCCTCACCTAGACCCACCACTCGGAAAGGTGGCAGGATTATCAATGACGCATTTCAGAGATGCGCCACTGGTACTATTTTTCCACTGGTATTCTGTTTCTAGAGGAGTGATTTCTTAAAGAAGAAAATCCATCGTACCCTCTTTTAACGGTCAATGTTCCAACAGGCGTGGGTTTCATTGATAATGCCCCCGCAGATATCTTCTTCATATCGCACGAGGACATCTTAAAGCTTTTCCATGGCAAATAGCTGGACTATAACTTCGTCTGCCTATACGCGCTCCATCGGGTGATTAAGGTCAATAGAGAGAAGACCCCTAGCATCGCAATAGTGGACCCCTACTTCATATGTGATAGCCAGTTGTTGGATCCAGTGACCCAGGCCAGCTCAAGGAACTACCTCCAAAATTTCATGGTGGACAACAAGAGTGCAAAAGAGCTTATTTTGCTTTTCTTTCCCGAGTAAGTGCACACACTCGCTCATCACCGTAACTTGTCCTTCCTAAGTTTTCAGTTGCTCTTTTTCCAACATTGTTTCGTTTCAATTGTTCTGCGCAGAGACAAATACTACACACTGATCCTCATTCACCTGAGTTATTCGCTAGCCATGTACTTGGACTCGGGGAGCGAGATAAATAAGAAAAACTACGCCAACCTAAGGAGTCTTCTAGATGATGCTCTTGAGGTATACGCCAAAAAGGGAGGCTAATTCAAGAAGGGGGGAAATTTCAGGGATGGCAGACATGTGTTCAAACACGTAATGCAGTTCGCATGCATCAAGTAGCCGGATAATAGTGTCAAGGAGGCCTACTATGCCGTCCATCACCTGCGGGCGATCGTCCGAGATGCACACATCATTACGTTGCCATCTAGTCTCCGAGCATGGGCCGAAGCTAAGGCAAGAATGGACGATGATGAACTTAAGCACGACTTCTTACGCATCCAGACTCAGATTGCGGCCGTCGTGCAAGAAGATTTCATCACAAGGGGGGACCTTCTCCTACAGAAGAGCGTTCAGTAAGCGCGAGATCGAAGCACGGCTTGTGGCGCAGGGTGATCGTAGGACATGGACAACGAAAGACAGCTACAAACCGCTCCTGACGCCGTGTAAAACAAAATCTTCATGATGTAGTGTTCCTAGCTAACTAGCTCAGCCGGTTTGTGTATCTCGTGTGTGTGTGTCATAAACTTTTGCCTTAGCTCGAAACCATTGTTGTTGGACTTTGTTTACTTATTACCATATGTATGAAACTAAATAGCTTGCCATAGCTCGAATCCTTTCTTTTTGTGGAGATGCATGTGACCCTTTTAATTCTTTCTGTTGCATGACATAGTACATATATGCCTTGTGTATAGATATGCCGACCTACGTGGTGTATAGAGAGAGGGCCCCAGGAGTCTACGACGAGTGGGAGGATTGTCACAAGAAAGTGAACAAGTTCAGTTGCAACAAATACAAAGGGTACCCGACAAGAGAGAAGGCAGAAGCTAGGTGGATGAACCACCTCCTTGGAGAGCAAAGAGACAGGAACCGAATGAAGACCTTGATGATCGTGCTCCCCGTCTTGCTCATCACCGCCATTGCGGTTGTACTATATTCTGTCCTTTAGTAGTTTAGGACTTGGCTAATGATGATGATCAACTTGTTGTAATGTGTAATGTATGAGATGATGATCAACTTGTTGTAGACTTGTATAATATTTGGGCACTTGTCACTATGTCGGGTTCTAATTGATGTGATTATGTATAATTATATTTGTACTATTATGTATGTTTCTGTACTGTTGTGTATCTGTATAAATACATGTATCTGTACCTATATAAATACATGTATATGTACCTATATCAATACCTGAGAGCCATGTATTCTGTATACCTGTACAAATCATCAGTGGCGCATCATCTATTCAGCCAGTGGCGCATACAACACCAGTGGCGCATATGTAATATGCTCCACTGGTAAAACATCAATGGCGCATATTATAGATGCGCCATTGGTTGTACCACTATCAATGGCGCATATTTGGTATGCACCATTGATACTTAATTATCAGTGACACAACACTAGTGGCACATTCCATATGCGCTATTGATAGCAAAAAAATATGCTCCACTAATAAGCAATTCTCCACTAGTGTTCTAGGTACAACTGGTAGCACACCATTAACTCCGACTTGTCGGTAGCCAGACCGTCACGCGCAGGCTCCTATGTGCTAGTGTCTGAACCTAGCGAGGTGGCCACTACAAGCGGTTGTATCACTTAATTATGTTTTACTGGACGGTTGAGCTGCTAGGACGTATTTTATAAACGAATGAGATGGCAAGATGGAATCAGAGGAAAGATAAACAGTACACACTATGAAAACCCGTGCATGCCTATGATCCAGGTCGTCAACTCAGGTCTAGATGAAATCCATAGTAGGATCTAGCCTCAATCGATGTAAACCATGTACCTCTACACTACTAGCCCTTCTACACACCTGTGATAACCCATGTTGCCAATGGTCTATACTGACAGAAGGCATGGGTTGATGTTGCCACATCGTCTGTACATAGGCCACACGGCCACAAGGAGCCATGGGCGGCATGGACTTATGGCACCACATCAACCTTTACCGAGCACATGTCCACGATAAACCGCGTCGGACATAGGTTTACACCGCCATAGTGTCTCTACACAAGCCCCACATCTAAGAGGAACCACGGACG
Source organism: Avena eriantha (assembly GCA_910589775.1). Taxonomy (NCBI): domain Eukaryota; kingdom Viridiplantae; phylum Streptophyta; class Magnoliopsida; order Poales; family Poaceae; genus Avena; species Avena eriantha. The sequence continues at coordinate 284,323,283 of OU342744.1, read as the reverse complement.
GCATGGGAATACAGCACCACATCGACCTTTAACGGGCCCATGTTCGCGATAAACCTCCCCCGGCATCGGCTCATGGTGCCACATCGTCTCTTGGCGGCCCCGCCACCCAGCATGTGCGGAGCATTGTCGCGTAGGGAACGCTTCTCATCGTGCATGTTCTAACCTGTCTACGCTGATGGAGGGCCCATGTCATGCGCACTTCCCACTGTCTAGCGACGCGGGGGACAACGCATGGTACACCCATCCACGGTATGGAATCTTTCACCCTGGCCCGTAGTGGGACCTGCCTCACGAGATAGTAGGGCTCCGTTGAGATGTTGCCACATGTCCTTCTCGGCGTCCATCCCACACTCGAAAAGAATCGGGAGGATGCTCGAGGCAGATGATCATGACCGTGAAGACCAAACGGTAGGAGGCTCTAAGACATTGGATCTGATAGACTCTACCCTGAAGGAGCTTCTCGGTAACCGCTCAGGGGGAAACCTATAAGAAGGGTTTCAATCATTTAGGTTTCATCGTCTCCATCGCTCCACCGCTGTCTTCCTCCTCCACACTTGGCTTGTACTTGCCTAATTCCTTCCTCTCCTATGTTACCTCTCGTGTGATGGATCCAAAGAAAGGGAAGACTCCCCTTCCTGTAGAGGAGGAGGAAGAGGAGCCTACATAGATCCTTCCTGCCCTCGACGAATCTTGGACAGATTCCCAGAAGGCTTTAGTCAAGTTTTGGCACCTGCTGGCTGGGGAGACCAATGAGCACGGGCTCACTGATATCTACGCACTTCTATTCTTATAGACAGCTGTTGGGCCTCCAAGTGCAGAGGTTTGTAGAACAACAACAAGTTTCCCTTCAGTGGATTACCCAAGGTTTATCGAACTCAGGGAGGAAGTGGTCAAAGGTATCCCTCTCAAGCAACCCTACAATCAAGATACAAGAAGTCTCTTGTGTCCCCAACACACCCAATACACTTGTTAGGTGTATAGGTGCACTAGTTCAGTGAAGAAATAGTGAAATACAAGTAATATTGATGATTATAAGTGGTAACGGCGCCAGAAAAGAGCTTGACAGGTAGGAAGAGACTAAAGACAATCTGACATAAAGATGGAAGTAAGCAAACATGTAACATATCTAGTTGCAAACGATGTTTCAATGCTTAGAAACAAGGCCTAGGGATCATACTTTCGCTAGTGAACACTCTCATTAAATATCTTCTCTTCATGATACTACTTTGAACTACTCTTCGGTTGGACACTTAATCCATGGTAGGGCTATAACAGCACTCCTCAAAGTTCTCTTTCCCCATCTAGATAACTCCACACTGTCACCTTGAACGCTAGATGGTTCCAACAAACACCACAATTTCATAGAGACATCCAAATCCAAATATAACTCATAACAAGTATTTGTAATCTCTAGCCTAAGTGCCACCATGGTGTGCACGCTATCACTTTCACACACGTGGGGAGAGCCAGAAATCTATTAAAGCACTTGAGTAGCAAGGTAGATCTACTTGATTACAAAGCTCATGATCACAATATGATCATGCATAGAGAGAGATGAACACATAGCTGCCGGTAGAACCCTTAGTCTCGAGGAAGAACTACTCCTCATCATCATGGGAATCAGCAACGGTGATGGAGATGGTGGTGGAGATCGATGGAGATGGCTCCAGGGGCACTTCCCCGTCCCGGCAGGGTGCCGGAACAGAGACTTTCTGTCCCCCGAATCTCCCCTTCGGTGGCGATGGCGCTGTGGAACTTTTCGTGGCTGGAGGCTGGATTCTTTAGGGTTTTCTCATCGAGAATCTTCTTATAGGCGAAGGGGCGATGTCAGAGGGTGGACCAGGGGCCCACACCACCTGGTGGCGCGGCCTGGGGGACCAGCACGACCACATGGTGTGGCCAACCCCTGGCCCTTCTCCATCTCGTCTTCTGGCTCTGTGAGTCTTCCGGTAAAATATCGACTTTGGCTTTTGTCTAGTCCAATTCCGAGAATATTCATTTTCTGGATTTTCTGGAACCAAAAATAGAAGAAAACAGGCAACTGGCACTGTGGCATCTTGTTAATAGGTTATTTACAGAAAATGTGTAAAAGTACTCCAAAGTGTGGACAAAACATAAGAAAGTAGATATAAAACAAGCATGGAACATCAAAAATTATAGATACGTTAGCAACGTATCACTCACCACGATTCATCATGGTGCGGTGAGTGCAAAGCACCTTGCCGCTACATCGGTTCCCCTTTTTGTGTACACACTCTATGGCGGGGCTAATTCCCCCTTCTTGGCCTTTCTCCTTGCTATCCTTGCACATTACAAGATCAAATTGTTGCATTTGTAGCCAAGCTCCACCATCGCCATCTTTGCTTTCTGCTGCGTGGCCTTCTTGGGGATCAAGCATTCTGTGCAATTATCCCACCATTTTTACAGCCTACACATGATTGTGTGGGGGTAGTGCTCTGGGTGCGTTTCACTGCGTGCTGAGAATGATATCCTCCCCGAGGAGTGGTCAAAAAGATGGATGAGCACCGCGTTTTCTGGGTGTGGGTGGATGTTCGCGAGGTAAACCCAATGTTGACCATCCCGCAAGCGCCAGCGGAGAAAGTCCCTGGGTGGAGCAGCGAGACTTTCTGTAGTGAGGAGATGGGAAGGTTGCAGTGCGTATCAAGGTGCTTCGAGAGGGAGGCTTGATGGCGGAGATGGTTTTCTAGGAATTTCTTCAACGCTGAATTTCCCTTATCCAAGTGCACCAAAACAGCATGTGTGCCTATTCTGGTGATGCCGATAGGATGAAGCTTTAGGGGGATCTCTACAGGAAGCTCTTGTGACTAAGGCGATGAAGCCACTGCTCTCCATGCCCGGGGCATCGTATCCGCCGAAAGATGCTTCTGCTTTATACTGCTGGCTGCCGGAGGAAAGGGTTGAATCCTTGGTAGGGATGTCGCGCTTTGACGCCTCTAGGATGATAGCTCAGAACCGCGATGCAGAGGGTCACACTACGGAGGGTGACCATGCCACTGGCATCGTGCCCGAGGAGGCTGGAGCAGCCGGTGAATAGCCCCCAAAGCGCAAAAGGATCTTGCGCAAGAAGGTGCCTGCTGCTTCTAGCGACAAGGAGGACTCTAGTGCGTCTTGTGCCGAGCTCTCTCAGAGCGCCCTCGAGGATGCCGGCCTCGAAGAGTCCTCTGAGGGGGAAATCCCCTGGGAAGACTACCATGGGGCTCCATGAGGAGTGTAGCTCAGTCGATGCTAGGGTTCCTGTAACACCCTCGAATCGGCCCTATGCGATTTTTAGCGCTTTCCGCCAAACCCGCATAGAAACGATTCAAGAATGCTCACCAGGAACTTGCGTGCGGGTGGAAAACAAAGTAATATCATTACACAATAGTTCATGATGGAACCCACAGAACATATATATATATATATACAACATCGACTCAACGAGTCAAGAATATAGGTATACAATACAAAGATCCAAATCACCTTGAAAATGATACAACATCCGAGTACGGATAAGATGCAAATCGGGCTAAGAGCCCTAAAGAATAACTAATGGCGTCCTAACCCTGCCCAGACCAAGCCGAAAGGGTAACCCTGCTAACAACGTCGAACTTATACCTGCTAAAACAAAAAAGGGTGCCAACAAAGGGAAAAGTAAAAAGTGAGTAGTCATCTCTGATAGCACTTTGTAACACCCTCGAATCGGCCCTATGCAATTCTGACAAAACCAACCCCACCCCAACGCATCCCCGTCCCCTCCCCTCGATCGAAGCACCGAGCAACCCTGTGCAAGGCAAGCTCCACCTTGATCCCGCGATCTCTGACCGCCGCCCGCCTCAGGCCCTGCTGCAGCTCGCCAAGGCACGGCCCTCCTCCTCTCCGGCCCACAAGCGTCGCTGGTCATCTTCCTCTCTCCGTCCCTCAACCACCATGGTCGCGCTCATGCACCATCGAGCCGCCACAGGCTCTAGGGGCACCGCGCCTTCCTCGCCTCTGCACCCCAGTGTCGAGCCACAGGGGCTACCCAAGCACCTCTCTCCCTCATGGCAACTAAGGCCCGAGCTCGTCAGCCTCCCCTGCTCGACCCTCTATGCCATCGCCGGCCTCCGCTTCCGCGCGCGAGCGCTGCCACCGAACCTCACAGCCGTTGGCCGCACGTGGTTGCCGCCTTCCCATCAAGCTCCACGAGCCGCGGCCCCCTCGTCCTCTCGCGGTTCCTCTCCGTACCCGTGCGCTCCCACCTCGTAGACGTGAGCCGCCAGGAGCTCGCCGAGCGCCGCCTCCTCTCCAGGAATCACCCCGAGCATGACCTCGTCCTCGTAGAGCCATCCCGCTTGGACCTCACCCTCTCCCTGGCCCCGCCGCTGCCAGTCTCGTCACCACCGTCAAACCCTCTCTTCGCCCCTTCTCTGAGACATCATTCTACACGTGGGTGTCTCCATTCCGAAGGTTTCCCCTCTAGGCCGCTAGCCATCATTGTCTGTCCCACATAGTGTCGGGAGCCCAAGCCCCGGCTATATCTATTGTTTTAACCCAAGCCATCTGACGTTATGCCCAGTATCTGTTGTGTTGCTGGCTGTAGATGGTTCGCGAGGATTTGTTGCAGTGTGTACGGTGTTGCTCGGTGGATGTCCCGATGGCGACCTGATAGCGTGTTGTGGAGATGGAGATGAACGTGAAGACTTTTGTCATGAGCTACAAGTTGGAACCTGTAAGAATTGAACCTGAGGATTCACCAAGATCAATCTCGATCCTGACTTCCGATAAGGTCTTTGAACCGTATAGGCGAACAAGAACGACAAGTTGGACAACAACCATGTCAAGATCTTTGGTCTAGACCCATCGACAAGTTCTCCTTCACAGAGACCAAATCTTAAGACTCCAAACCTGAACCAGAAGACCGAACCTCGACACCTTTCTTCATCCTCGCCGAAGACCGAACCCCGTCCAACCCCTGGAAACCAAGATCGTCGAAGCCGAATTTGACCCCCTTTTCTGAGACCCCTATTTTATATATGACATCGACTTGTTGCATATTAAAATGTTCATGACTGCATACATACTTGTCATTTGGGGTATTTTGTCGATTCACCTCATAATTAAATATGGAGACCATATGCGGGCAAATCTAGCCTTAAATTGCCTCCGTTTAAATTTGTATAGCAAACCGATGCCATATTTTTCCTTGTTAATACAACATTTAAATTGCGGGGTATATAAATAACTTGAACCTTATAATTAATTTTCGGGACCCCGGTTCCACTTAATATTGCCTAATTGGATCGCATCTTTGCCATGTCATGCATCATATCATAAACATGCCGATCTTCTGACATAGTATTAAGTAGTGCATCCGGTGTTTCTTTTAGTGTTTTGCTTCTTTGCGGATTTGCATGTTGAGTGGATGCGAGTATCGACAAGTTCTTTGGATAATGAACCTTCGTCTATGTTTCCCAACCGAGCATTCTCCCCCTTTCTACCTATTTTTCTTTTGTAGTCTTTATTTCCTCATGTTGATCTATTGATATCCGTGTTATGATGATTTAGTTTCCGTGGGACATTTATATTACTTGCAGCCCCTACATTACCTTGGACACATCCTATTGCCTATTGTTTGATAGACAGTTGGCCTTGCGAGTCATAGTTGCTTGCTCAGGTGGTGCTTCGCGTCGTTGTCATTCCACTGATGGAAGGTTGGCACATGCTTAATGGTGGAGATGCTTAATAGTGGAGATGATCATGGCTTTTATTATAACTAGTTAATTAAAATGATGGAAATAATGCAGAGGAAACGGTGGGTAATAGTCAATATTTGTTTTTTAACTGCCCACTTGTGTCCAACTAGGACCCGAGTTCTTGACACCTATTCCGAGATCGAGCGCGCTAACCACATGTGGGTGTGTGGGCACCCCATCAGCTTACTACCTGATTTCAATGTACTGTGCTAGGGGCCACAAAGTAGTTTGGGGTTTTATTATTATCATGTACTTATGCCATGCTTTATTGCTTTATTTACGATTGCGCGTGGAGAGCCTGTACTTTTTAGGAACCCCGTGCCACGTTTCTGCTATATCGACAAGCCTAGTCACACTTTCGGGTTCCCGGTCGTTTACAGCCGTCGCCACATACCCTGGGTCCATATCAGAGACGACCGACTTTGTTGCGGGTAGCTTAGTGGGTTGGCCCCCATGTACTTGCTTTGGGTCTGGGAAACATCGTGTTCGAGGCCCCGTGGCATACCATTGGGTGTATGTTCAGGATCTTGCTCATATTTGGATCTGACAACAAGGGTTGAAGTGCGTGTGGATACTTTGGTGCACCCCTGCAAGGTTAAATCTTTTCGAAAAGTCGTGTCCGCAGTTATGGACGACTTAGAGCACAGTTTCTCGACCATAGACAACTATAACTAAAGAACTGTTGTTATAATATGACTTGTATCTGATATGACTAGTAAGGTGGACAACCACCATGGAATGAATGAATAAAACTGCCAACCGTGTGAGTTTCATCGGAATGGCTTCCTCGTTTGGTCTCGAGGGGGAAATACCAGGATGGGTATGTTTGGTGTTAGTATCAGGTGGTTCCTAATAGGTCTTTCTTATCCCTCTCTGATAGCCGACAATTGTATCGAGTCTCTATAGGTTGTTTAGTGCATGCTTCATTGCTGCTTCAGTCCACCAGACCTATGTAGGCGAGAGCCACCGAATTCTGGCCTCACCATGTACTGGCCTCAGTACTGACCGCTCTCTTTTTTCTTTTCCCTTTGTCGGCACCCCTTTTGTTTAGCAGGTCTGAGATCGACGTCATTAGCAGGGTTACCCTTCCGGCTTGGCCTGGGCAGGGTTATGGATGCTATTGGTTATTCTTCAGGGCCCTTAGCCTAATTTGCTTCTTATCCATACTTGGATACTGTATTGTTTTTAAGGTGATTTGGATCTTTGTACTGTATATCCATATTCTTGGCTCATTGAGCTATGGTTGTATATATATGTTATGTGGGTTCCATCGTAAACTATTGTGTAATGGTATTACTGCGTTTTCCACCCGCACGCAAGTGCCTGTTGGGCATCTTTGAATCGTTTCTATGCGAGTTTGGCAGAAAATGCTAAAATCTTCATAGAGCCGATTCGAGGGTGTTACGGGTCCTCACGTGGAGCTTGCTCCCTGAGATGATGCCTTGTGGCTCTTTAGGAAGGAAAGCGGGTCACCTAGAGGCCCCGCAATCAGTAAGATTAGCTATTGAAATTGGATCTTGAGCTTTCCCCGTGCTTTTTAGCCTGACGCGTGCCTTTTCTTTTTAGTGAGCACCCGAAGGGGAAGAAGGTGAGAGCAGGGGACGAGGGGGCCTCGAGCCCTATGAAGGACACAACACCCTCATAAGCGCACCTATCCCCCGATGCTAGGGGCACTGACGGGTCCCCCAAGGCCACAGCGTCGAACAATTCGACACGAGCTCATGTCGCCACCGCCACTGTCGCTTCAGAAGCTATAGCGGTTGTGGTCGTGGCTGAGCTTGTGGGGGGTATCCCCCAATGGCCCATGCCCTCTAAGGCTACTTGGATCTCGGAGATGAGGGGGATTCTAGGTGCCTCCGTTGATCCCTTCTCCCAGCTTGTGTATACCACTATCGCAAGCCTCACCAGCTTGAGAGAAAACCTGGCTGGCATGGCGGGTGAGTTCTTGGGCGAGCGAGGTTGCCTTGATGAAACCTGGTTATAGTTCTACGAGACTACAACCGAGGGGCACAAATCCGTGAGTCTAGCGTGCCTGCGCCGGGAGGAAGCCACGCGAATCCTTGCTGAGGCAAAGACCTGAGGTGATGGACTCACCCTCTGCGAGGAGAACACCATAGGTCATGAGAGGAAGGTTGGAGCCTCCGAGGAGAATGTGAAGCAATGAAAAAAATAGCGCGCTAACTTAAATAGCACGGGTTTCATAAAAACGCTACGAACGCTATAGCGTGCTAATAGCGTGCTATTTTTCAAAATAGCATTTCACAAAAAGTATGAAAAATCAGGATTTCAGCAGCTATAAAATTATAGATATAGCATTGTGCAGTTATAAAACCACAGATATAGCATTCTGTAGCCAAACATCAACTATAGATAGTTTACATAGTTCATAACTCCATATCACATTACCGAAATCACAACCATAGGTCAGAGTTCACACACACCATAGTTCATAACTCCATAGCAATTAACGAAATCTTTGTTGCCTCACTCCTTCATTCGAATTGGTACCAGTGCTTCAGCCCGTCAAAGGCGGCCTGGCGGGGGCCCTTGCAGCCAAGGTACAGGAGCATGTGGATACCTTGCTGAAGACGTATCAACACGAGGTGGTTGAAGACAAGGTTCTCAACCAATTATCCCCCATAGCGAAGCTAGATGGATCCCACCAGGACACCTGAAGTCATGCCGCTTAAGGGTGGATGTTTGTGTTCTGCAATTAATGTATGAACACACTCTCATGAACTTCCTCTCAAGTGAGCTTTGTTAGTGCATATGTATTTTGGGTGTATATGTATAAAATTTCCCGTTCCTGCACCTGCGACCTTGTTCTGCTGTGAAGTGGGGGAACCTAGGTTCAGGGAGCGAGGAGAGTCTCCTAAGTAGGCGTTACTTAGCCTTGGTGTGCTACAGATTAGCCCTTCAGGAAGCATGGCTGGGGTACCAAGAAGATCACAGCGCGGGCTTTTTGCTTGATCTCGCGAATCATGCTCCACAATGGCTATGTTGGAGATGAATCACCGGCAAGGTGTGGCGAGGACACCGTGTGGTCCTCGTCGAGGACGCCTTATGGCTCCTTGCAAAGCTCGTAGCCCGACAGCCTCCCGGGGGAATGCCTCGTGTTCTATTGTATCGCAAAAAAAAACAGGGACAAAAAAAACCTCTAGGTGCACCCTGTGGGCCCCGAAGTGGTCCTCTTGTGAGACCTGATAAGCCGAGTCTCTATTGAGACCTAGGTGAGGGTACCGCATGGGCCTCAACGTGGGAACCGTGAGGCCTCGGCAAGGGAACCCTATGGCGCCTTACAACGCGCGTCTCGTGATGGCCCCCTATAATAAAGCTTCTTTTGAGGCTTTAGGCGAGAATGCCTAGTGGAACCTTGATGAAGACCTCTCGTGAGGCCTCATGGAGGACACCTTGTGATGGCCACTGGAGAACTGGGTTCCGTTGTCAGTGATGATGCGGTTGGGTATGCCGAACCGACCCACCAAACCTTTGATGAACTTTTCTGTGGACTTTGTCCGGATGTTTCCAATGGGCTCCACCTCCGCCCATTTGGTGAATTTGTCACTAGTAGAAAATGGGCCTTTGGTTCGGGCCAGTAGTCCCGGCCGTGGCTGGGGTCGGGACTAATGGTCCGAACCAGACGGCCCGAGGAGGCCGAGGCACTTTGTCCCGGTCCGTAAGGAACCATTAGTCTCGGTTTGAGATACAAACCGGGACAAATGGATCTGGGCCGGCGCGCGTGCTCCTAGCAGAACCTTTAGTCCTGGTTTGTATCTCAAACCGGGACTAACGGCTTGGCCCTATATATATGCACCCAGCCCTCCACTCTCTCCTATTTTTTTTCCTATGTGAGAGGTGGGTATAACTTTGTGCTAACTTTTTTTCTTCATATGCACTAGAGGTGTTCGGTGAAATGCCTGTTAGAGCGATGCCACTTGAGTTCACACAAGACAAAATATGATACGAGGTGCCAGAGCGACACTTAAGTTTTCTCCTCTTTGTTTTGAAGTGTCCTAAAAGGTTAGCAACTATTTTCTCGTTTTGACTGCGCGGTACTAATTTAAGCATCGTGATTGCGTTTGATATATATTCATGGTTGTATGATGCAGATGAGCCACCCATGGATGTACTGTGACCGACGCTCTGACGCTTACAGAGAAGGCGTGCATTCTTTTCGCCTTGTGGCCGAGGCGAACAAGCGGCTGGATGGTTTTATGTGTTGTCCATGTGTTGAATGTCGGAATGAGCAGGCTCACACTTCCTCAAGAGTCATTCAGAGCCACCTGCTTTGGTCCGGTTTCATGTCCGGCTATAATGTTTGGACCAAGCACGGAGAAAGAGGGGTTATGATGGAAGACGGCGATGAAGAAGAGAACGATGATGACAACTACCGATCTATGTTCCCTGAATACGATGATATCGCAGTTGAAGATAATGAAGAAGAAGGGGGTGAAGAACAGGAACCAGATGAGCCCGATGATGATTTTGGTCGGGTCATTAGTGATGCAAGGCGAGACTGCGACACAGAAAAGGAGAGGTTGCAGTTCGAGCAGATGTTACAGGACCACAACACATTGTTGTATCCAACTTGTGAAGATGGCCAGAAGAAGCTGGGTAGCACACTGGAATTGTTGAAGTGGAAGGCAGAGACCAGTATGACTGACTCGAGATTTGAAAAGTTGTTGGTAATAATGAAGAAGCTGCTTCCAAGAAATAACCAATTGCCCTCTAGTACGTACGAAGCAAAGAAACTTGTCTGCCCTCTAGGATTAGACGTGCAGAAAATACATGCATGCCCTAATGACTGCATCCTCTACCGCGGTGAGAAGTACGAGAATATGGATAAATGCCCGGTATGCACTGCATTGCGGTATAATATCAGAAAAGATGACCCTGGTGATGTTGAGGGCGAGCAACCCAGGAAGAGGGTTCCTGTCAAGGTGACGTGGTATGCTCCTATAATACCACGGTGGAAACGTTTGTTCAGAAATAAAGAGCATGCCAAGTTGTTGCAATGGCACATGGAAGACCGTAAGAAAGAAAGGATGTTGAGGCACCCTGCTGATGGTCGGTAGTGGAGAAAAATCGAGAGAGACTTCCCGGACTTTGCTGGTGACGCAAGGAACTTATGGTTTGGTCTAAGTACCGATGGCATGAATCCTTTTGGGGAGCAGAACTGTAGTCACAGCACCTGGCCCGTGACTCTATGTATCTACAACCTTCCTCCTTGGTTGTGCATGAAGCAGAAGTTCATTATGATGCCAGTTCTCATCCAAGGCCCGAAGCAACCCAGCAACGACATTGATGTGTACCTAAGGCCATTAGTTGATGAACTTCTACAGTTGTGGGCCAAACCAGGTGTACGTGCGTGGGATGAGCACAAACAGCAGGAATTTGACCTACAAGCATTGTTGTTCGTAACCATCAATGATTGGCCTGCTCTTAGTAACATTTCAGGACAGACGAACAAAGGATACAATGCATGCACGCACTGTTTAGATGAGACTGAAAGTATATATCTGGATAAATGTAGAAAGAATGTGTACCCGTACAATCGTCGTTTTCTTCCGCCCAGTCATCCCTTAAAGAAGAAAGGCAAGCATTTCAATGGCAAGGCAGAAACCCGGACGAAGCCTGTCCCCCGTAGTGGTGCTGATGTATTTGGTATGGTCAAGGATTTGGTTGTAATCTTTGGAAAGGGTCCTGGAGGACAACCTGTTCCGAAAGATCCCATTACCGGACACGCACCCATGTGGAAGAAGAAATCTATATTTTGGGAGCTACCCTATTGGAAAGTGCATGAGGTCCGCTCTGCAATCGACTTGATGCACCTGACGAAGAATCTTTGCGTGAATATTCTAGGCTTCCTGGGCTTGTATGGGAAGTCAAAAGATACCCCGGCAGCACGGGAGGACCAGCAACATCATAAAGGACGAGACGGCAAGCATCCATGGCAGTTTCAAGGGCTTGCCAGCTACGCTCTTACCAAAGAAGAGAAGGAAATCTTTTTTGAAGTCCTTTTCAGTATCAAGGTCCCATATGGCTTCTCGTCGAATATAAAGGGAATAGTAAATATGAAAGAGAAAAAACTTCAAAACCTAAAGTCTCATGGCTGCCATGTGCTTATGACGCAATTGCTTCCAGTTGCATTGAGGGGAATTCTACCAGAAAATGTTTGACTAGCCATTGTGAAGGTATGTGCATTCCTCAATGCAATTTCTCAGAAGGTAATCGATCGAGAAAGTCTATCAGGGTTATAGATTGATGTGGTCCAATGTCTGGTCAGCTTCGAGTTGTTGTTCCCGCCATCCTTCTTCAATATTATGACGCACCTCCTACTTTACCTAGTCGAAGAGATTAGAATTCTCGGTCCTATGTTTCTACACAATATGTTCCCCTTCGAGAGGTTCATGGGAGCCTTAAAGAAATATGTTCATAACCGTGCTAGGCCAGAAGGAAGCATCTCTAAGGGCTATGGAACAGAGGAGGTCATTGAGTTTTGTGTTGACTTTCTTCCTGACCTTAAGCCGATTGGTGTTCCTGAATCTCGGTATGAGGGGAGGATAACTGGAAAAGGCACACTAGGAAGGAAATCAATGGTATGTAGGGACATGCATTCTTTCACTCAATCACACTACACAGTTCTACACAATTCCACCGTGGTGGCTCCGTATATGGAGAAACACAAGAATATTCTACGCTCTGAAAACCCGGGGAAGCCTGAAACCTTGATTAAAGGGGAACATGAGAAGAATTTTGGCAATTGGTTGCAGACACATCTCATGAATAACACCACTGTTGGAGATGAGTTGTACTCGTTGGCCAGGTTACCATCTTCGACTATATGTACTTTCCAAGGGTACGAGATAAATGGGAATACATTTTACACGATCGCCCAAGATAAAAAGAGCACCAACCAAAACAGTGGTGTCCGCTTTGATGCAACATATGACAATGGGCAGAAGGACACATATTATGGGTACATAGAGGAGATATGGGAACTTGACTATGGACCTACTTTTAAGGTCCCTTTGTTTCGGTGCAAATGGGTCAAGCTGACAGGAAGCGGGGTACATGTAGACCAAAAGTACGGCATGACAACAGTGGATCTCAACAATCTTGCGTACATGGATGAACCATTCGTCCTAGCCAATGATGTGGCTCAGGTTTTCTATGTGAAGGACATGTCTACCAAACCGAGAAAAAGGAAAGATAAGCAAAAGAGTACAGAATAGGATGAGCCAAAGCGCCACATAGTTCTTTCAGGGAAAAGAAACATCGTGGGAGTGGATGACAAGACAGACATGTCAGAAGATTACAATAAGTTTCATGAAATTCCGCCCTTCAAAGTGAAAACTGACCCAAGCATCCTGTTAAATGATGAAGATCTCCATGGCTACGGTGCAGAAGAAAACCACAACACTAGATGTTGGTGATGTGCAATAATGTGTTAAACCTTTTATTTGAGACATAAATCTATGTGATGTATTAAGCCTTTTATTTGAGACATAAAGGTCCCCTTTCATGTAATACATCTTGCTCAATCAAACTAGACGTTGACGACCGGGTTCTGAGCCGTGGGAGGTGATCACCCAAAGAGAAGGAACCATCACAAGAGAAGGAACCCACAAACACTAAGGATACATAGCACAACTAAAAATTAAGATACATAGCACAACTAAAAATTAAGAAACATGCCTAATGTTGGAGTGATTCAGTCATGCTCCTGCCTAGCCCTGTAATACGCGCCACTGTGTAGTCGTCGTAGTCGTCGGCGCCGTTGTCGCTGTCGTCGTCGGGGTCGCCGTAGTCGAACCTTGAAGGTTGGGCACGCATGGGCTGGATTTTAGGGTACCGCAGGCGAGGGTTATTGTCGGTCGTGTTGTAGGCCATGACACTCTGGAGAGTCCGGCCGCGCCACCACAGCCGACGGCCGGCCTCGTTGAAGTTCGAAGGAGGTGGGCCGTCCTCCTCGTGCCTGGCGAGCGCCCTCTCACGCCGATTGATGAAGAAGGCTTCCCAAGTCGGGAAATAGTCGGGATGCCAGTTGGGATTCCTCCGCTGCTCAGGCGTGAGCTCGAGGTAGTAGTGGTTCGTGATGGCCATCCGGCGATCCACACCTAGAGGGACAGGAGGGACCGGCACGCCTCCGGCGCTCAGCATCCAGCTGGTGGGGACGCGGTAGCCCGGTGGGCAGGGGTAGTTCGAGGCGCAAAGCGCCTCCGCCTCCCGGGTGGTTAGAGATACGATGGAAGCCATGGGAAGAGAATGATGAGTCTAGATGTGATATGTAAATGGAGGCCAAGCGTACATATATATACTAAAAAAATGGCGGGAAGACAGAGGTGGGAACTGGTGGAAAGCACGGGAACGCAGTGGCGCGAGAAACTTTCATCCCGGGTGGGGGCTCAAACCAGGACAAAAGATGGGGGGCCTTATCTGGGGGATGCTTATCTGGGAGGGCCTTATCTAGGGGGTGGCTAACCTTTAGTACCAGCTGGTGGGTGCAACCGGGACTAAAGGTGGTTTTTGTGTCATCTAACAAAACTGTCGGTGGGATAAGGACGCGTGGGTAACCTTTAGTACTGGGTGGGGGCTTAAACCGGGACTAAAGCTGTCGGTAGGATAAGGACGGGTGGGTGGACGCACTGCTCGATGAGATAAAGCATGTAGCGCACGACGCCCTATCGGAGGAAGAAGACAAAGTAGAAGCGGTGCCGTGCCTATAAAAGGAGCATCGATACGCCATGGCAAGCAACTCAACAAGCCAACATGGATGGAGAGTTTCATCCCCATGGATGGAGGAAAGGGTTGGGAAATCTCCCGTGGCGGAACTTCTCGATGATGCCCTTGGTGCACATGCCCTATGGCATCTTCGGAAGTTCCGCCTCGGAAAATATTTTCCTGCTAGCCCGTGAAAGACTCCATCTCCACCTCCCTGGGGTTAGAGGTATGGTGGAAGCCATGGGATAGAGTGGAGAGAGGCGGCAAATATGAGTCTAGATGTGCTATGGCAACGACCAAGCCTACATATATATAGTGAGAAATGGCGGGAAGTCAGAGGAGGGAAGCCTAAACCCTAAACACTAAACCCTAAACCCTAAACCATAAACCCTAAACCCTAAAACCTAAACCCTAAACCCTATACCCTAAACCCTAAATGGGCTACCCTCGTACGGAGAAAGCTATAGGGGTAGATGATCCGGGGCCCCCAGTCTAGGGTTTCGCCGGAGGAAGACCACCGGAGCGTCGGAATCACATGAAAATGGCAAAATGGTCAATAGTTTGACTAGTTAGAATAATTATTTTATAAAACAGAAAATGGATTTGAATCTCTTATTCAAATTCAATCATTTTTATGTTAAAAATTTAGTGAGATTCAAAAATATGCAAAATATAATAGTTAATGCATTTTTAAATTGGAAATGGCAAAATGGTTATTAGTTTCACTAGTTAGAATAATTATTTTATAAAATAGAAAATTGATTTGGATTACTTATTCAAATTCAAAAACTTTTCATGTTGACATTTTTCTCAAATTCATAAGTATGCAAAAACGGTATAATTCAAATGTTTAAAAAATCTAATAGCTACAAATTGTAATATTTGAAAAAACAGGCACCAACTTAGGCCCAGCGCGCGCAAATTTGGGCCTTTAGTCCCGGCTCAGAACACCATCCGGTACTAAAGGCTATGCATGCGAAAAGGCACCCAAAGCCTTTAGTCCCGGTGCGTGGCTGGAACCGGGACTAAAGACCCCCCCTTTAGTCCGTGTTCCAGCCACGCACCGGGACTAAAGGGTGGGGGGGTACTTAATGCGCCGCTTCTTCCCCGGTATATAGGAAATTTATTTTTATCTATAGAAATATTTGTATATAGGAAATATTTTGTATATAGGAAATATTTGTATATAGAAATTTTTTGTATATAGAAATATTTGTATATAGGAATTATTTGTATATAGGAAATTTTTTGTACATAGAAATATTTGTATATAGGAATTATTTGTATATAGGAATTATTTGTATATAGAAAATATTTGTATATAGGAAATATTTGTATATAGAAATTTTTGTATATAGAAATATTTGTATATAGGAATTATTTGTATATAGGAATTATTTGTATATAGAAAATATTTGTATATAGGAAATATTTGTATATAGAAATTTTTTGTATATAGAAATATTTGTATATAGGAATTATTTGTATATAGGAAATATATTTTTATATATAGGAAATATTTGTATATAGGAAATATTTTGTATATAGGAAATATTTGTTTTTGTATATAGAAAATATTTGTATATAGGAAATATTTGTATATAGAATTTTTTTGTATATAGAAATATTTGTATATAGGAATTATTTGTATATAGGAATTATTTGTATATAGAAAATATTTGTATATGGGAAATATTTGTATATAGAATTTTTTTGTATATAGAAATATTTGTATATAGGAATTATTTGTATATAGGAAATATATTTTTATATATAAGAAATATTTGTATATAGGAAATATTTGCATATAGAAATTTTTTGTATATAGAAAATATTTGTATATGGGAATTATTTGTATATATGAAATATTTATATATAGGAAATATTTTGTATATAGGAATTATTTTGTGCTCGCGGGCCCCCGTACTTAGGGTTAATGTGGTAGTGCTCGCGGGCACCGGGACTTAGGGTTAGGGTGGTAGTGCTCGCAGGCATCCGGACTTAGGGTTAATGTGGTAGTGCTCGCGGGCCCCCGGACTTAGGGTTAGGGTGGTAGTGCTCACGGGCGCCTGGACTTAGGGTTAATGTGGTAGTGCTCGCGGGCCCCTGGACTTAGGGTTAGGGTGGTGGTGCTCGCGGGCCCCCGGACTTAGCATTTTGCTATTGTTTAGTATTATTGTAGCAAATTGCGTGTTCATATTATTGTTTAGTATTATTTTATGCAGCAATATTGAATGAAAATTGTTATTGTGTGCATTTTGTAGAAAACTATGGATCCAATCCAGAGAGACCTAGCACAGGAAAAAATTCTCGAGGATATGATCAACGACACCCCCCATGTTGATCCACCCAAATCTCCGTCGATTTATCTGAACCCCTCCGGTGAGGGAGAGGAGGTCGACCAAAATGATCAAGGAGAAGCCGACGGCTCCGGTGGTGGAGATGCCGATGGCGAGGTATATATATGAAGTCTAGAGATCAGTAGATACATTAACTGAGTTGTATATATATAAAGTGACGAATGTTTCTTCTCTTAGGCCTCCACATCGAGCAAAAAATATTCCAAACGAGGCCCGGCCAAAAAGTTGGACGCATCTACGCGTTATACAATTACGTGGGTATCACCACAGGGTGAACCGGTGGAACCCGAAAAGGCTAAAACTGTATTTAAACAACAATGCGGAGTTATGGTTAGCGATCGCATCCCGATCACCGTTCGAGAGTGGAATAAGACCAAAGGGGCGAAAGAGGGTGAGTATGTCGCCGACAGGGGCAAAGAGGGTCTTTGGAATGACCTCATGACACATTTCACCCTGCCAGAATGTGAGGATGATGCCGACACAGCTGCATTGAGGAAGAAAGTCAAGCAGTGGACTCTTACGAAGATGGCCGAACTATTCAAGATCTTGAAGAAAGCATTATGGAAAAAGTATCAGAAGACGAAGAAGACTCCTAAATTTGAATGCTATCTAACGAAGCAGCAGGCTAACTGGGATGCATTTGTGAAGTACAAGGAGTCACAACTTGCTATGGAAATGTCGGAAAAAAACAAGAAAAATGCCGCGATGAAGAAATATCACCATCACCTGGGGCCAGGGGCTACGCGGCTGCCATGCCAAAGTGGGATGCTAAAGAGAATGAGCTGCTTGCTAAAGGGATCACTCCAGAACCAATACGCGAAGAATGGGATCTGAGGGCAAGGAATTGGTTCCTTGGGCATGGGAGTGAGTATGACGAAAGTACAGGGGACCTTATTTGCAGTGACGGGATTAGGATACCCCGGGATACATGGCAGAAAGTGGTGAAGGAGATTAAAGCGGGGACAACAAAGTTCCGTCCCGGTAGAGGGAAAGACTTGCTGACAAAGGTCCTCGGGAATGACGAACGCGGAGGACGTGTACGAGGCCTTGGACCTAGTTATATGTGGGAGATGGGGTTTCCCAAAGACAGAGATACTTATAGGAGCCGAGAGAGAGCAAAGAGGCGACAGCAGGAGGAGGAGGGAGACAGGTTCACCGAGTTGCTAGGAACACTTCGAATGCATCAGCAACAGATTGACGAACTTCGAGGAGCAGCGCGCCTGCAAGATCCTGTACTCGATATTACCGCCGTCCCATCTCAGCGGAAAAGCAGCGTGGCTGAATCGGAGGTCCCTTCTGACGATGCACGTATGGTAGATGGCGGTCCCAGCTACCCTGTGGATGGAATCAAGGAGCAGGCATCTTGTGAGCTCCATCAGAAGGTGAAGAACCTATCCATCAAGGTGGCGGTCGGATGTGCTTTACCTTGTCCACCTGGCGCACGCTGGCATGGCCGTGAGATTCCAGTTGGCTATGCTAAAGTTGGTGTGGATGAAATCGCAATGGGGTGGGACTCAATGGAGCTTGACATCCCTGGACCTGAAGGTGAGAGGACACTCGGAGAAGTATTGGGTGGTATCATTCTATGGGACAAGAACAACATCAAGCTTCCAGGCTGGACGCCAAAGCCAACACCGCCTCCGAGTGGTCGCATGTCACCTTCACCTCTAACACCTCCAAGAAGCCCACCCCATGACTACCACCACCACAGCCCGAGTCCATCTCGATCTCCACCGCAGCCTCCGATTAGTACTAAACGACGCAGGAGCCCAAAACGACAAATGTCGCCCCTCCTAAGAGTACCTCATAAGAATCTTCCTATCAGACCTTACGATCATACTGACGAGGAAACCAACATGATCGTAAAGGCCAAATGTGTTGCGCATCTTCAAAAGAAGAAACTCGAGCCCGCCCCGGTATACACTGAGAAGCAAAAAGCATATGCACTTTCTTTTCTAAACACAAAATCGCAATATGAATTGCACCATAATCCAGATGACTATCGACGCACACTTCAGAAGGTAGTGAAGAAGAGCAAATCAAGTAGAAGTGCAAGCGGGAGCAAATCATCAGGTCAAAGTGCAACCGGGAAAAGAAAGGGCGTCCCCCAGCTCGGGGAACAGGCCAAAACATCGATCCCACCCCTCCAAGTGTTATCCTATGACACTCCCTAGCAGGATATGGAAGAAGCTAAGAAGCTTGCGGCCGCTATGAATGTGACTATTGAGGAATTGCTAGGTTCCCAGGACGACAAGTTACCCAACGCTCAGGTAGTCCCTACATATGTCCTAGGGAAGCCTCTGGTCAGCTTTGAGCAGTTCCAACAACTACCAACACAAATGCGGAGTTTACATAAATGGTACTTGAAAGCCGTAAAGGAGGAGAGAATAATGATCGTGGCGAAAGTCCCACATGACTACTACTTCCGAGAAGAAGAGGTCCATGTTGAGTTTCCAAAACTCTTCCAATAATAGACTTTCGACGCCCTCGACAAAAGTCTCATGAGTTGCTATTGTTTGTAAGTTGTTGTATTCACTGTCTATATATAAGTTGTTCATTTTTTTCAGTTGTTCAGTTCATTGCATGTAATTATCCTAATTATATCCTTTTGTACTCTATTATTATGCAGAATGAAGATCATGGAATGTAAAAGAAGGTCAATCTTCAGTGTTGTGTTCATTTACTCAGATAAAATACATTGTCAGACGCTAAAGGATAAACCCGAGGACACACAGGAAAACCTTCTAAGGTTTCTAACGGAGCAAAATTTCTGTGACCACATACTGTTTCCTTACAATTTCGCGTGAGTGTCTTACTCTATTGTACACATTCTCTTTTGCTTACTCGATGTTAAGTTTAATTGATGAGTTACTGATGTATATATAAACGTGTACAGTTTCC
The DNA here is from genome assembly GCA_910589775.1 of Avena eriantha. NCBI lineage: Eukaryota > Viridiplantae > Streptophyta > Magnoliopsida > Poales > Poaceae > Avena > Avena eriantha. Next base: position 284,303,566 of record OU342744.1, on the reverse strand, counting down.
ACTGGATTCTCATGGACATTCAACTTGATAAGGGAAGAGTTGAAGTCATGGACCCATTAAAGAGACCCCTGGAACAGTTTAGGGCCATGCAGGACATGCTCCAGAGGTAATTTTCCCGCTACATCGGTCTCTTTCGTTGATTTCCTGAGATATCACGTAATAAATAACTCATTCATTTTATTTACCGGGTAGGGTTTGGAACCAGTTCAAGAGTGCGGTTACAGGTGACTTTAGTGAGAAGATGACGTTTAAGCCGGTCTCGGTAAGTAGTACGCTCATCTCTTTACTTCTAGTTTCAATACAATTATGATGCTGGATTATTATTTTGATTGAATTCTATTCTCGTGAAGTGCGTGAGGCAGCCATAGGGGACGAATCTATGTGGATTCTATGTTTGCGAGTTCATTCTCACGTTTACCAGTGAGCTGAATGATTATAGAGTCGATGTAAGCGATACATTCATAACATTATTTTTATTACTGTCACTTTTTGTTATCATGATTGATATTCATATTTATCTCCTTTTCTTATATAGTTCGAGAAAATGCGGGATCAGCTCCTACCACAGCAACACGTAGTAGCAATTGCTGAAGAACTGGCAGGATTCTTGATGAACAAGATGATAGATGACGCCGGAGAATTTAGTGTGAATAGGCGCCGATGATCCCCGACCGTGTAATTGAATAGACGGGCTCTAGTCCCGATAATTGTGATCTCCATGGGTAACTATCATGTATATATTTGTATGCTTGATCTTAAGTATCTTATGTATGCACGAACATGTACGGTATGTGGTAGCGTAGAAAACTATTTTGAAATGAAAAAAAAGATACAAATTCAATTCTCTGCCGCGGCAGAGAAAGCGCCTAAAATTCTACCACGGCAGAGAACCATTTGTCCCGGTTCGTAATACGAACCGGGACTAATGGGGAGACACCCAGCGCCCGCAGAGACAGCCACGTGGATGCCCATTGGTCCCGACTGGTAAGAGGGCCAGGACTAATGGGTGGGCCTTTAGTCCCGCCCCTCCAGTCCTGGTTACCAGGACCGGGACTAAAGCCCCTTACGGGCCGGGACTGGAGGCCCGTTTTCCACTAGTGTGTCGACGGCGACGTAGAGGTAGCGGTAGCCCCTTGCACGCTAGGGAAGGGCCCAAGATATCCAGCCCCCAGACCATGAACGGCCATGAGAGCAGGATGGTTTGTAGCTATTGCGCCGGTTGAAGGAATTTCTTGGCGTGATATTGACAGGCCTCGCAGATTCGCAAGAGCTCAGTTGCATCGTGGAGCACCGTTGACTAGTATAAGCCATTGCGGAAAACCTTACCAGCGAGGGTGCGTGAAGAGGAGTGGTGACTACTTTCTCCAGCGTGTATGACCTCGAGTAGCGTGTGGCCATCTTCTGTGGAGACACATCACAACTCTACTCCATTGGGGCGCCTTCGGTAGAGGTCCCCATCCACCATATAGTAGCTTTTCGACTGACAATCAACACGCTTGGCTACGGCCTCTTCCTAGGAAAGTACTCTAGTCTTCAAGTAGTCCTTGATCTCATCAATCCAGCTAGCGTCTTGGTGGGTGATCACCATCATGCGGGAACCGCAATCTAGGGCCCTTGTTGGTGGTGGAGGGGGGATTTCCTCGCCGAGGCTGTCATCGTTGGTGGTTGTAGGTCTTGTAGATAGCACTAACATCCTTTTCTCGAAGATTCCTAGCTTCTGAATCTCCCTTTGTGAAGCTCGCTTGGCTAGCTTGTCGGCTTTCGTGTTCTCCTTGCGGGGTATGTGCTTGATTTCCATGCCGAGTAAATGCTTCTCGAGTTTGCGCACCTCCTACAGGTATGCCACCATGTGCTTGTCCTTGGCCTTGTATTTCTTGTTGGAGAAGGTTATGAGGAGCTGAGAGTCACCTTGTATGGTGATGCGCTTGATGCCGAGGAAAATCACAGCTCTGAGCCCGGCGAGGAGGCTCTCATACTTGGTGATGTTGTTGGAGCGCTTGTCTTCGTCCTTTAAGCAGAGCTATGTAGCGTAATAGAGCTTGTCTTCGGTTGGTGAAGTGAGGACCACGCCAGCCCCCACGCCCGCACATGCGAATGCGTCATCGAAGCTCATGGAGCATCCTCCTAGAGCCAGCTTTCCCGACAGCTCCATTTCCTCTTCGGGAGGATCTTCACTGGTGGGCTCTGTCCATTCCGTGGTGAAGTCAGCCAAAGCCATGCTTTTGATAGTCGTTGTAGTGTGGAATATTTGCTGAAATGTTTGTAGCTCGATGGCCCATTCCACCACACGCCCAGTGGCATTGGGGTTGCGTAGTATCGTCTCCATGGGGTACTTGGCGACGAGCTTGATCGGGTGTCCCTGGAAGTAGTGTTGCAGATTCCTGGAGGTTATAAGGAGTATGTAGATCAGCTTCTGCTGCCTCGCGTACCACTCGCCTGCATCGTGTAGCATTGTGCTGACGAAGTATACTCGGTGTTGCATGAGGCTCGACTCTCTGATTGCCGAGGCAGCCTCTCCTTCCGACCAAGCGATATTTCCTTCCTCGGGGAGGCCTAGTACCTCCTCTAATGCTTTCTACACATATCCTACATTAGGAGGGTTAAGGCTTGTTGATCTCGTACCTTTTCTAGGTTTCGGTGGTGCCTCCCTTTCTGCGACTAAGACCGCTCTTGCTATTTGTGTTGTGGCTGCCATGTATAGTAGTAGAGGCTCGCGAGTTCGTGGAGCGACCATTATCAGCGGGCTGGTTAGGTACCACTTGAGCTGCTCGAATGTACTGTCGGATTCCGAGGTCCACTTGAAGGTTCTTGAGCGGTTCATGATCTAGAAGAAGGGAAGGGCCTTTTCACTGAGCCTTGATATGAAGCGTCCTAGGGAGGCTATGTATCCTTCTAGCCACTACATATCCTTCAAGCGCTAGGGAGGACGCATCTCTTTGATGGCGTGGACCTTTTCGGGGATTGCCTCTATATCGCGATGAGAGAGATGAGGAAGCTGAGCAACTTTCCCGATGGAACCCCGGAGACGCACTTCGAGGGGTTGAGCTTGAGGTTTACCTTGCACAGGTTGGCAAGGGTATCCTCGAGATCGGTGATGATTGTGCACTCTTCGTGAGTTTTGAACACGATGCCATTGACGTATGCTTCACCATTTCTGCCCATCTGCTCACTGAGGGAAATGCACATGAGTCTCTGGAATGTTGCTTCCGTATTTTTGAGGCCGAAGGACATGCACTTGTAGAAGAACACATCGCAAGGTGTTATGAATCTTGTCTTCTCCTCATCCTTCTTTTCCATCTTGATTGGGTGATATCCTGGAAAAGTATCCAAGAAGCAGCGGAGGTCACAATCCACTGTGGAGTCCATGATTTGGTCGATGTGCGACAGTGGGTATGGGTCCTTCAGGCAGGCCTTGTTAAGATCCGTGAAGTCGATGCACAAACTGCCTCCTCCATTGACCTTGGGCACCACCACCGTGTTGGCCAACCATTCCGCATAGTCAACCTTGCGGATGATGCGAGCCTTGACGAGTTTTTCCATTTCTTTGACGATGAATTCTTCCTTATCTGGTGCCATTCATATGATGCACCTTTTGATTTACCGGAAGTGAAGTGGCGCATACTGCCAAGTGGTGCTCGATCACCTCCATGGGTACTCCGGGCATGTCTGATGGTGGTCGAGCGAACATGTCAGCATTTTCCCATAGGAAGGCGATGAGAGCACCTTCCTATTTATTAGGCAAGTGGGAGATGATGGTGACGATATCCCCTAAGCCACTGTTGTCTACTAACACCTTCTTGGTCGCGACCCTCTCCTGAGAGAACAACTGCTTCTTCTTGGCGGAGAGCTCGACGACGTCCGCATCCGCAGGGTGGGTGGATGCCACACTCTTGTAGACATGCTGCATTGAGCGAACCGCATCCTTCTCACCGTCGTGGATAGTGATAAGTGCATATTTGCATCATGTTTTATACTATTGTTTTGCATTATAGTGGTAGCATCTTGGTATTTTACTGTGTTCGCGTGCATATTTTATGTCTATTTTCACCAGGATCAGGACATATGATGGATACAATGGACACAATTCTTGGAGCAGTTGTATTGGGGAGAAAAGGAGTCAAAACAATGTAAATCACCTATTTAGCAAATATCAATAACACCAGAAGAAAACCTGAAGCGATCGAGGCATCTAGAAGGTTTAGCGACCAACTATTACGGGGGGGATTAATTTTTTGACCGTATAGTTGGCGTCGCCACCGCCTCCTCAAATAGTTTCACCCATGCAACTGGATCAGAGAGACGGCATACAGAACACCCAGAAATCGTTGAAAACCTCACCTCCGGAAGGCATTTGGAGGGGGAACTTTCCCAAGGAATCCATCTTCTCCCTACGCAGATCTGGGAGGCCAAGGCATCGATCTTCATCTTCATTAACCGCAGCACCACCATCATCTCCATCCGTCCCATCTTCACCCCATCTAGATCTTGTTGTAATTTCCATACTTGTTGTGGATTTATACAAGAACTATTCATTAGCAATTGTTTCCATTACCATTGCCATGATGTTGATTGCCTCCATGTCTGAGTAGATCATTAGTTCTTGGGGAGATGGAGAAAACCTAGCATATGACTGAGATAAGATAGAGATTATTATGTTATACATCATTATGTGTATGTGTTAATTGTCTCCATCTTCATGTTGGGAGTTCTGCACCTCCTTAATATTTGCCTCTTATGGGGACATGATGAAGGGGATTACTTGTTGGTAGACGGAGGGATGATAGCACTTACTATGACTATAAAGCTATTGTCATTCTTTGTGTACCAACTTGGGGAAACAAGGAGAACTCATAAATCCATGTCCATGCCACGGGAGAAATCCCTTAATAGCAGGATAATACGATTGATGTTGTTTATATGTCAGTTGTGGTTATGAAGGATGATGTGAGCAGTGGTTGCTGCCTATTTGTCCATATATGGAGCTCCTCCCACATACATACATATCATGAGAATATTTGTTATAATAATCTTGATTGCTTAGTCTAAATTGCTAGCGGTGTATCCACCACTCCCTGAGAACGCCTTCTTCCCTATTGCAGTTCCAAGCTCTTTTAACGCGATTCTAACTTTCTATATTAAGTTTTACTTTACTTTAATTGCTTCATTCAATCAAAAACCCAAAAATAATTCTACTTTTCTTGCATCTCAAAATTATTCCTTAAGTACTTTGTTTAGTTTTAGTTAAAAGCATTTAAGTCTTTCACCTACTGCTCCTTGTGGGATCGATATCTTTATTTCAAAACTAGCTACAAACGATCTATGCACTTGCAGTCATCAAGCTATTTTCTGGCACCGTTGCCGGGGAGCTTAGCGCTATAACTCACTTTACTTTTGCAGGAACCGATGAAGAGAGTCCATATGGACACTTCCAATTTTTGGTAAATGTTCTTGGTTCCTTTATATTCGACAATTGTAATCTTGATATGGTTAAAACCCAGTTGTTTAGAAAAACTCTCTAATAATGTTTGCGACTGGTGTCGCTCTTTTTGCGCAGAAGCACCAAGGACTTGGACGGAATTGACAACAAATTTCCTATCAAAATATTACTTAGAAAGCAAAGCTCATAGGATGAGAGGTATTATTATCAGTTTCAAAAATAGTCCTGATGAGAGTTTGTATGAAGGGTATCTAAGGTACAAGAGCTATCTAGATAATTTCGCCCATCATTGTTTGCCTGATTGGTTAATCACTCACACTTTTTATGGAGGGATTAATAATAAAAATAGAACGAACCTAGACACTGCTTCTAATGGTAGTTTTTTTTATCTTATACATATGATGAAGCCTGGAAATTAATAATGAAAATGAGGGAGGCAATAGAAAATCTTAAAAATGAGGAGAACATTACAAATAGTTTTTCTGAATATGCTTGTGTTAATGATTTCCTTGTAGATGAAAGGACTTGTGCAATGATTAAAACCCTTGGTATTGATTCTTACTCAGTAAAGAAAATTACTGAGAATTATGCAGGGCATTTACAGGTACCTACAGAATGGGCCCCCATAAACCCCTTGAAGAAAAGAAGCGTGCAAGAGAAAATGCGCTAATGGAAGAGTTCTCCTTTGCACCTATTCAAGAGAATATCAAGAGAAGGAAAAAAGGAAGAATAAATAAAGAGGAGATTAAAGAAACCAGAAAATAACCCCGAAGCTACCAATATAAATAATGTTATATTGAAGGATCTTATGGAAGAACGAACGATGGATAATGAAGTGGTTATGCTAGACTTTGAAACCTCAAAATTCATCGAAGGTAAGGTACGAGGTAACGAAACTTCTAAACCTATGACTCCTATATATTGTGGAGAAACTTTCTTATACGGAATTTGTGAGCCGATTTCCACTATAAACATTATGCCTTCATCACTTTATGAGAAACTTCGCTACAATTTAAATAATCCAGATGTGGAACCAGTAGACAGTACTATTAAATTGTCTAATAGAACTAATATAAACCGGAAGATGTTATCAGAAATATCTATGTCTTTATTGGATCACTCATGTACCCCCTTGGTTTTCATATTGTTGATATGCCTTGAGATTCTTTCTGTCCTATTCTTTTAGGCAGGCCTTTTGTTTCCATAACCAAAGCTCGAATTGATAATAAGAAGGAGACTATTTCAATGATGTTTGGAGAAGAGGAAATGACATTCCTCCTTGCCAAACTAAAGAAGAGTCCATATGAAGTGGAAGATATCAAGGAAGAGAAAACGATTGCCGAGCTGCCGCAATTCATTTCAGTACTCCACAAGCTGAATTAGAGAGGAGCCTAATTAATTGGGAGGAAGCACCACATGATGAGGATAGAGAAGACATGGATGATTACCTTGATTCAGTTCTGAAAGCACAAAATCCACATGACTATGAAGAACTAGTAAGAAAAGGAGATGAAGAACCTCTACCAATTGAATTGAAACAACTTCTAGACAATATGAGGTATGCGTTTTTAGATAATGAAAATAAATGTTCTGTTATTATTAGTAAAAATCTATCAGAAAATGAAACAAATAAACTCATTTCGGTCTTGATTAATCATCGTGAAGCCTTTGGATATACTCTAAGTGATATTAAAGGAATAGATCCATCTATTGTAACACATAAGATTACCATGCTTGATGATGTTGCACCTATAGTTGATACACAAAGAAGGCTTAATCCGAAAATTATAGAAGTAGTAAGATTAGAGGTTATATGCTTATTAGATGCTAGCATAATATATCCTATTTCTGACAGTAAGTGGGTTAGCCCAGCTCATTGCATACCAAGACAAGGGGTCTTGATGCTGCTATGAATGAGGATGGCGAGCTAGTTCCTGTAAAACCTATTGTTGGATATCGCATGTGCATTGTTTTTAGGAAACTAAACCGTGAGACACGGAAAATTCATAAACCTATACCATTTATGGATAAATTTTTAGAAAGACTTAGTAATAATTCTTATTTCTGTTTTCTTGATGGTTATTCTGGATATTCTCAAATTGCTATACAACCGGAAGATCAAGAGAAAACAACTTTCACTTGCCCTTATGGCACATATGCTTATAGATTAATTCCATTTGGCTTATGTAATGCAGCCACGACTTTTCAAGAATGTGTTTTAAAAATCTTTGATGACCTTATTGAGAAGACTATGGAAGTTCTAACAAATGATTTCGTTGTTTATGAAACAACATTTGATAATTGCCTCTACAATTTAACCAAAGTTTTGCAGAGATGCAGGTAATCAAATTTGGTTTTGAATTGGGAACAATGTCGTTTCATGGAAAGAGAAGGTAAAGTTTTGGGGCATAAGATTTTGGAGAAGAGTATAGAAATAAATAAAACTAATATAAATGCTATAGAAAATCTTCCAATACCTCAGGGCATAAAAAACTTAAAAATGTTTCTGGGACATGCAGGTTTTTATAAGCATTTTATAAAATATTTTGCTAAAATAGCTATGCCTCTCACCAACCTTCTTGAGAGAGAAACTCGATTCTACTTAGGTCATGACTACATTGCAGCTTTTGAGAAGCTTAAAAACAAATTAGTTTCAACACCCGTCATGCAATCTCCAAATTGGGATGAACCTTTGAAAATCATGTGTGGTGCTCGTGATTATGCTTTAGGGGCTGTGTTAGGACAGTGAGACAGAAAGAATTTAAATGTTATTTATTATGCTAGTAGAACTCTTAATAAGATTTAGAAAATTATGCTACTACAAAAAAAGAATTCCTAGCTATAATTTTTGCTTGTGATAAATTTAGATCTTACATCATTAATTCTAAGGTAATAGTTCATACAGATCACCAAGCTTTGCGTCACCTCCTTGTGAAAAAGGATGTGAAGCCCAGGTTGATTAGGTGGGTTTTATTACTGCAAGAATATGATTTGCAAATAGTAGATAGGAGGGGTAGGGATAATCCGGTAGCGGGTCATCTCTCTAGGATGGAGGGAATAATTACTAACCCCGTACCTATAAATGAGTCATTTCTAGGAGAATATTTAGCAAACGTTGAAATTGTTGATCCTTGGTTTGAGGATTATGCTAACTATCTCGGAGTAAAATTTGTACCTCCTGGTATGACAAGAAATCAAAGAATGAAATTCTTTAATGATCTTAAATATTATTTTTGGGATGATCCGTATCTATATCGTCATGGACCTAATGGAATGATTCGGAAGTGTGTTCCTAACCATGAAATGAATGCAATTTTGCAAGCTTGTCATGACAACCCGTATGGAGGACATCATGTGGGTAAACGAACTGCAGCAAATGTACTTCAATCCGGATTCTATTGGCCCACCTTGCTCAAGGACGCACACAGGTATGTAGAACACTATGATGCTTGCCAAAGAAGAGGTAATATAGGTAGGAGACAAGATATGGCAATGAATTATAGTCTTATAATCGAACCCTTTGATGTATGGGGAATGGATTACATGGGACCTTTTATAGAATCAAATGGTTACACTCATATTCTTGTTGCTGTCGATTATGTTACTAAATGGGTTGAAGCTATTCCAACAAGTCATGCAGATGCAGCTGCCTCAGTGAATATGATCAAGGATGTTATATTCCCAAGGTTTTGAGTTCCTAGATTTTTAATCACTGACGGTGGTTCTCATTTTATGAAAGGAACTTTCAGGAAAATCCTCTGCAAATATGGAGTAACTCACCGCGTTGCTTCACCATATCATCCTCAAAGAAGTGGTCAAGTGGAACTCTCCAATAGAGAATTAAAGACCATACTCGAGAAGACGATGGACAAATCAAGAAAAGATTGGTCATACAAGTTAAATGACACTCTATGGGCATACCGTACTGTGTTTAAAAATCCAATGGGTATGACACCTTATAATCTGGTATAAGGTAAGGCATGCCATTTACCTTTAGAATTAGAACACAAAGCTTTTTGGGCGATCAACAACCTAAACTATGATCTTAAAGCAGCAGGAGAAAAACGTTTATTAGATATTCATGCTTTAGCTGAGTTTAGAAGTGAGGCTTATGAGAATGTTAGATTGTTTAAAGAAAAAGTGAAAAGATGGCATGATAGAAAAATAGAAAATAAGGCCTTTAAAAGTGGAGACAAGGTGTTACTCTATAATTCTCATCTTAAGTTGTTTCCAGGAAAGCTCAGATCAAAGTAGGAAGGCCCCTATATAGCTGAAGAAGCTTATTCATATGGAGCAGTGAAGCTCCAGGGAAAAACACCCTGTCTTTCATGGGTGGTAAATGGACAACGCTTGAAGCATTATCGAGCAAAAAAAGATATAAGTGCAGTCACCATACAAGTGATCACCCTAGAAGAGGTGATTAAGTAAAGATATACAAGGAATGGCAACTGCAAGAAGGATGGAATCAAGACGAAATGAGCAACACTATGGTCAAGCTATTGACCATAAAAGAGCGTTTCATGGGAGGCAACCCATGCAAAATAAAGGTTTGAGTAAGTTTTTCAAATTTCAATTAAGTTTTAATTGAGCTTGTGTTAAATAAGGAACATTTAAAGCTCTAGCGAAGAAAAATATGATTGGTAATGCTAAAATCGCGTTCAAGGGATGCTAATATTGGTTAGAAATTTAAGCTATCATTTTTCTGTCAAAACTTGATATGTCATAAAGTTTTAGATTAATAAAGAATTCTCGGAGAAGCAGGTAATTTTTTGGTGGATCCAGAAGGTCTAACGACCAACTATATGGCGGGAATAAAATTTCAAACATATAGTTATGGTCGTATAGCTGTTCCGACATCACCCCTTCCGTTTACGAAAGGTGATGAAAGTTTAACGACCAACTATATGGCGGGAATAAAAATTCCGTCCGTATAGTTGCCTTCGTATAGATATCAATTCCTTCGTCAGAATTATTTTCTAGGGTACTGAAGGTTTAACGACCAACTATACGGCGGGAAAAAAATTCCGCCCGTATAGTTGTTGTAACACCCTCGAATCGACCCTATGCAAGTTTTAGCGCCTTCCACCAAACCCGCATAGAAACGATTCAAGGTCCACCAGGAACTTTCATGCGGGTGGAAAAACGAAGTAATATCATTACACAATAGTCCACGATGGAACCCATAGAACAGATATATATATACAATAATGACTCCATGAGTCAAGAATACTGATTTACAGTACGAAGATCCAAATCACCTTGAAAACGATACAGCATCCGAGTACAGATAAGAAACAAATTGAGCTAAGAGCCATGAAGAATAACCAATGGCGTCCATAACCCTGCCCAGGCCAAACCAGAAGGGTAACCCTGCTAACGACGTTGATCTCAAACCTGCTAAAACAAAAGGGGTGCCGACAAAGGGCAAAGGAAAAAGAGGAGCGTCAGTACTGAGGCCAGTACACAGCGAGGCTAGAATTCGGCGGCTCTCGCCTACATAGGTATGGTGGACTGAAGCGGCAGCGCAGCATGCACTAAACAACCTATAGAGACTCGATGCATCTGTCGGCTATTAGAGAGGGATAAGAAAGACCTATTCAGGACCAACCTGATACTAACACCAATCATACCCATCCTGGCATTTCCCCCTCGAGACCAAACGAGGAAGTCAAACCGAGGAACTCACACAGTTGGTAGTTTTATTCATTCCATCATAGTCGAAGCACTTAATAGTCAGATATAGATAGCATGAGTCATCCTGATAGTATAAGTAGTGGGCAGTTTTAGTTAACCATTCAGTTGTAGTTGTAGTACTTACTAGTCAGATACATTTAGCATGTGACATCCCAAACCCAGCAGTTGCCGGCACTTTTATTTCATTCCATTGGTGTTGCGATACTTACTAGGCAGGTATAACATTACACGATACACACCAGTTCCACCAGTTGTTGGCACTTTTATTATCCATTCCATTGTAGTGAAGCAGCTTACTAGTCACATATTAAGTCAAATTTATAGCACTACTTTAGTTATGCTTGTCTATGATCGAGATACTGTGCTCTAAGTCATCCATAACCGCGGACACGGCTTTCAGAAAGATTTACCTTACAGGGATGCACAAATAGCAACACACGCACGATCAACCTCAGAAAAACCAAATCAAAACCCAACGAGGCTTTCACGACAAAGAAATCACAGGATTCATAAAATATTTCAGGGGGGCACCCCACTAAGCTACCCGCAACGAAGTTGGTCGGCTCCAAGATGGACCCAGGGTTTGTGTCAATGGTTGTAAACGACTGGGAACCCGAAAGTGTGACTGGGCTTGTCGATACCATGAAAACATTCCACATTCCAAAACAGTACAGGAGCTCCACGCACAATCATAAATAAAGCAGTAAAGCATGGCATAAGTACAGGATAGTAATAAATCCCCAAACTACTTTGTGGCCCCAAGAAATAAGAAATGAATCAAGCTCTGGCTAAGAGGATTCATGGTCCCACATGCGGATAGTGCGATAGTCAAGGAACAGTATCAAGTACTCGGGGTCCTAAGGGACACAAGTGAGCGTGGAAAAACCATAACATCTATTGCCCACCGATGCCTCTGCATTAGTTATATCTAATCCCAGCAATTAATCAAGTTGTATTTAAGGTCATGATCATCTCCACCATTAAACATGTGCCAACCTTCCAACAACGGTGGAGTAACAACCACGTGAAGCCGCACCTAAGCAAGCAACTACGACTCGCAAGGCCGACTATCTATAAAACAACAGGCAATAGGATGTGTCCAAGGCAATATAGAGGCTGCAAGGAATATAAAGGGTGCACAGAAACTAAAGCATCACAACACAGATAGCAATAGATCAACAGGAGGAAGTAAAGACTATAAATGCAAAATAGGTAGAAAGGGGGAGAATGCTCGCCTGGGAAACACTGCCGAAGGGACATTATCCGAAGGACTTGTCGATACTCGCATCAACTCAACGGCCTAATCTGCGAAGAACCAAAGCACTAAGAGAAACACCGGATGCACTATTTAATACTACGGCAGAAGATCCGGCATGATTATGATATGATGCATGGCATGTCAAAGATATGGTGCAACTAGGCAATATTAAGCGGAACCGGGGTCCCGACGATTAATTAAGAGGTTCATGTTGTTTAGCTACCCCGCAATTTATATGTTGGATTAACAAGGCAAAACATGGCATCGGCTCGCTACACAAATTTAAATGGAGACGATAGATAAGACTAAAATAGTATGCATATAGTCTCCATATTTAATATGAGGTGAAACGACAAAGTACCCCCAAACAAATAAACATGTATGCGAGTATGGATGATTTAATATGCAACAAGTATATGTCAATATTATAAAAAATAAGGGTCTTAGAAAGGGGATCACATCGGGGCGAAGGTCTTGGCGCTCGGAAGGTTCAGGGGATCGGTCCTCGGTTTCGGGTCGAGGCTCTGGATCGGAGATCAGGGTCTTGGTGTCCATGATGAAGATCTTGCAGGATCCATGTTGAAGGTGTTCGGTGTCGGCTATTGATGCCAGCTTGGGTGGGCATTGGTGGTCTCCGGGGTCGATCTTGTTTGTTCAAGGAACTTCGTGTCCAAAGGCATTGATAAGACTTTCACCAACAACTCCACCTGGGAACACCTCGCACTATAGCCTCAACACTTGTACAGGCAACGGGACACAAGCCCAGCGAGCACACACCATTGCTACAAGGCCATGTCCCATATGGACGTACCCTCGAACACCTTCCGTTCGTGCTGCAACCGAAGAACTTGGTGTGCTGCAACGGCGCGGAGCTTGGGCGCGAGGAGGAGCAGACGACCGGGTGGGGAGGAGGCCACACTCAGGGCAGAGGGTGTCGCAGCGGAGGCAAGGTCAGAGACGGGAGCACGGACGAGAAGGGCGCTGGCCTGGGCGGACGGTGAGCTTGCCGCGGAGCGGTGACCCGCAGAGAGGGAGCATAGGGCGGCCACGCCGCGTCCTAGAGAGGCGAGGGAGGCGAGGCCGGCGGCCGAGCTTGGTCGTGCAGTAGCGGCACGGCCGGTCATGGCATGCTCGCGGCCGGGGTCGAGGAAGGGTGGCCGGTGCAGAGAAAGGAGGCCGCGTCCCTGGCGGTTGCGCGGTGAGGCGCTTGGCGGCGACTCTGGCCGGGCAAGGTCACGCGGAGGGTGGCCATTGTGGATACGGGGTCCGTGGGGCGGGCGCGAACGCGCTGGTGACAGTGGGCTTGCGAGGAGAAGGCCATCGCGGACGGTGGGGTCGGGCTCGACGCAGGAGGTGAGCAAGGCGACGGCCGAGGAGGGGAGGATGAGGCGACGGGGTGGCCAGATGCAGGTAGCGACGGGCGCGCCTGATAGCGACGGGGAGCGCTGGCATCAATGCTCACAGGGGCCCGAGGGATGCGGCAATAGGAAGGGATCACGATGTAGAGGGGCGGCGTGAGGTAGGTGAGCGACGAGGGGAGCGGGTGCATGGTGGGGCCAGGGAGAAGCAGCTCGTTGACCGGGGGTCGGGGTTAGGCCGCGTGAGGGGCGCGTTGCAGCGTGCTGCATTACCTTCTGCTAAGTTGCGCGTGTACGACGAGAGTGTGCGTGTTATGCATCGTGGAGTGGCGTGCAGCGTGTGGCGCCGTAGTGAGGTGGGCGACATGGCCGGGTCGAGCAACTGTCCGCGCGTGTGTGTGCTGGCTATGTGCAGCGGCAGCAGCGGGTTGGGGTTAGGTGGGGCTTTAGGGTTAGGGTAGATAGGTTTCGGTTGGAGGTGGCCGGCTGGGCTTTTGGCCCTGGCTGGCTACCTCCCAAAAAATAATATAAACTTTTATTTTATTTTTAAATAGACTTTTGTAAATAGTTTTTAGACAAATAAAAGGTCTGATAAAGACCGGCGTTTTTATTTGAATAAGGACAAGGGATATTTAGAAAACAAAACCAGGCTTTTAGAAAATTGTTTTTGGCAAATCATGCATGATGATGACGATGCTCAAATGCAATGTGGCATGATGACATGAGCATGCAGTCATGATGATGCACAAAACAAAAACACAGCGATTTTCTAGTAGTGGTTTTAGTGGGGTGCTACAGTTGTCGTCGTATAGCTCCAAAAAAATTATTCGAAGTACAAAAGGTTTAACGACCAACTATACGGTGGGAATAAAAATTCCCGCCCATATAGTTCCGGCCGTATAGTTGGTTCCACCATAGAAGGAAAACTATAGTCGGTTCATAACTATACGATAGGACCTATACGGGTCGCGCCCGTATCTTTGGTCGTTACGAACTGCGGCTAGGGTTTTTGACCTCCCCTTTTAAAGTTGATCGCATCTAACCTTTTTCATTAAGTTTTCGCAGAGCTACAGCCTCCAGCCTCAAAAAATGCTCGCCATCCCTATACAAGCCCCTTCTAACAATATCCGTGCAGAAAAGTCATGCAACCCTTCCATGTCAAGAAGATTTGGAGGAAGAAAGAAGAGAAGCCCGTGAAGAGGATCGAAGAAGTAGAACCTAAAGGATCATCATCGTCTTGCCTGGAGATCAAGCCTCTCCCAAACTGGGAGGACATGTTCCCGCAAAGGATGGAGATGATGAGGCAACAGAGCACGGAAAGAGAAAGGATGAGTATCTCCCTAATCCCTCTCGTCACAACATAGGATCATATTATAGACCTCCTCTTGGTCCATCGCCTCTTAAGCCTAAGAAGGTGCGACAAGATGACATTCATGTTAAGATCTATCAGTTGGAAAAATCTTCAAAAGAATGTGTTGAAACAATTGGAGAAGGTATTGACTCCTACTGGATGATGAGCAAAGACCTTAAGAAAAAGGTCAATGACATTGATGGTAGAGTTCATTTCATGATTAAAACTGTTTTTGAGTTGACTGATGAGAAGAAGTTCCTCTAGAAGAAAATTTTGAAGCTTCAATACGACATGGCCGAGCTCAGCATCCGCCTTGCAAGCATATCTAAAGTTTTCAACACAGGAGAAGAAAGCAATACTCTTCCTACCCGGGAGGAGAATAGGTACCAACCAGGAGTTATTTGATCCCGCCTGGCTTGATTCCAAGCTTGGGGAGATCTTTAAGACCTTGTAATCTATCTTATAAGTTTTATATTACTATTTTAGATTTGCATTAGTTCGAGCTTAGAAATAAAATTTGCATCATTTGAATTCCCTTAAGGAATAGTCGATCTCATTTGTGAAATTCTGAGTTTTTTATCATATATGGATCATTATTGAGTTTGTGCTTGTCTTATTGGATATATGAATGGCTTGAGTATAATTTTACTTGCCTTTGATGATAACAATAGGAGTCTTCCACACCATTGGTATTAATAGAACATATAAAGATAATTTAAATTGATATGTTGTAAGTTCATGGTTTGATTTACAAAAGTAAAAATAATCTGATTAGTCAAGTTGAGAAAGAAACCTCGAACAGAAAAAAATTAAAAGTGCTATCAAAATAGAGTGAGAACAAGTCGAGGTAGAGTCTTCAAGTCATAAAGATGCTTCATATACAATTGGAATTTGGTAATGGACATCGTTAAACTTTGAATTCCTACATAAAGTGGAATGTATGGCTAGCTCCTTTGCATAGCACTTAAACAAAAGTGTGAGCATATATATATATATATATAAGAAAAAGGGCAAGAAAAGAGAGGAAAAAAAAGAAAATGTGCAAAGAGCAAATAGGCATATACCACTGTATTGTAGTAAGACAAAGAGACGTTTTGAGATTTTGAATCTCAAGTGAATATGTTAATCCTGAAACACTTGGGACTACCTCACTATCTCATTCGGTCGAACCGAATACTTTTACACCATGTTGAGATTCATCTTTTGTGAACTGTTGATCACTAAGGTGTGGAAGCCTTCTATATTATTCAGATGGTTTGAGTAAGGTACTATTCATGAACTCATTCATATGTATCTTATAGGATAAATACATGCTGCAATTGCCTCATTTATTTTATCGACTCAGCTTCATGAATATGAGGATCACATTCACTAAGCCAGCCTTGCTCGGGACGAGCAAGAGTCTAAGCTGGGGGCGTTGATGAGTGCATATTTGCATCATGTTTTATATTATTGTTTTGCATTATAGTGGTAGGATATTGGAATTTTACGGTGTTCGTGCACACATTTTATGTTTATTTTCACCAGGATCAGGATAGATGATGGATATAATGGACACAATTCTTGGAACAGTTGTATTGGGGATAAAAGGAGTAAAAAACAACGTAAATCGCTTATTTGTGAAATATCAATAACACCAGAAGAAAACCCGAAGCGATCGTGGCATCCAAAAGGTTTAACGACCAACTATACGGTGGGAATTAATTTTCTAGCCATATAGTTCTGGCCAGTTGGTGCCGCCACCGCCTCCTCAAATAGTTTCACCCCGTGCAACTGGATCAGAGAGACGGCATACAGAACACCCAGAAATCGTTGAAAACCTCACCTCCGGAAGGCATTTGGAGGGGGAACTTTCCCAAGGAATCCATCTTCTCCCTACGCAGATCTGGGAGGCCAAGGCATCGATCTTCATCTTCATTAACCGCAGCACCACCATCATCTCCATCCGTCCCATCTTCACCCCATCTAGATCTTGTTGTAATTTCCGTACTTGTTGTGCATTTATACAAGAACTATTCATTAGCAATTGTTTCCATTACCATTGCCATGATGTTGATTGCCTCCATGTCTGAGTAGATCATTAGTTCTTGGGGAGATGGAGAAAACCTAGCATATGACTGAGATAAGATAGAGATTATTATGTTATACATCATTATGTGTATGTGTTAATTGTCTCCATCTTCATGTTGGGAGTTGTGCACCTCCTTAATATTTGCCTCTTATGGGGACATGATGAAGGGGATTACTTGTTGGTAGACGGAGGGATGATAGCACTTACTATGACTATAAAGCTATTGTCATTCTTTGTGTACCAACTTGGGGAAACAAGGAGAACTCATAAATCCATGTCCATGCCACGGGAGAAATCCCTTAATAGCAGGATAATACGATTGATGTTGTTTATATGTCAGTTGTGGTTATGAAGGATGATGTGAGCAGTGGTTGCTGCCTATTTGTCCATATATGGAGCTCCTCCCACATACATACATATCATGAGAATATTTGTTATAATAATCTTGATTGCTTAGTCTAAATTGCTAGCAGTGTATCCACCACTCCCTAAGAATGCATTTTACCCTATTGCAGTTCTAAGCTCTTTTACACACGCGATTCTGACTTTCTGCATTAAGTTTTACTTTACTTTAATTGCTTCATTCAATCAAAAACCCAAAAATAATTTTAGTTTTCTCGCATATCAAACTTATTCCTTAAGTACTTCGTTTAGTTTTAGTTAAAAGCATTTTAGTCTTTCGCCTACTGCTCTCTATGGGATCGATATCTTTATTTCGAAACTAGCTACAAACGATCTATGCACTTGCAGTCATCAGATAGTGATGACGTTGTTGCTTCCTAGGAGGTTGATGAGGTTGTAGGCATGATGGGTCAACGCCACAAAGCTCACCGGCGCCGGGTATCCAAGTATGACGTTGTAGGGCAAGCCCGCAAGTGCCACATCAAAGTCAATGTGCTCGGTGAGGTAGTTTTGGCAGGTCCCGAATGTCACAGGGAGACTCACCTGCCCCAGGGGCATGGTGGTTCCATCAGTCACCCCCGAGAAGGGTCGAGTAGGCATCAGATGCTCATAGGGCACTTGGAGCTTCTCAAATGTCTCCATAGAGATGATGTTGAGGCATGTGCCTCCGTCTACTAGCGTGTTGGTGACAACGACATTGTTGATGGTGGGTGTGCACACTATGGGAATGGTGCCCACAGTTCTTGTTGACTTGGGATGATCACTGGCATCTAAGGTGACGGGGAAATGCGACCACTTGAGCTTGGGGTCTTCATCTATGGGGAGAGCAGCAGTGATCTCACGGGTGAACTGCTTGAGGTGGCGGTTGGAAAGTGGAGCTTGTGATCCACCAAGAATGCACGCCATCCTATCTGGTTCTTGTAGCCTCCGCCTTCTTCCTCCGTGAGATGATTGTTTCCCTCGCGGGGGTTAGGCTAAGCGGTGTTGGCGTGGTTGTTTGGATGCTAGCCTTTGTTGGTGCTGATGTGGTTTCCCAACGTCCGCCGCCTCTTCCACCACCACGACCATAGCTTCTCGATCATCCTGATGTCGGTGACGCCCGCCGAGAAGATGAATATGATCGACGACTTGTTAGCTTGTGTGACCTTATTATGTACCTACCTGAAATGTTGTATGTACTTCCAGAGCGTATCACCAGGTTGATGCACAACACAGAGGTTGTTGAGCGCGATGGGACGATCGTGTGTTCCATTAAAGTTGGCGACGGATTTTTCACATAAGTCCTTCCACGAGGTAATTGATTCCTCTGAGAGGTTGTTCATCAGCCATGAATGGGTCGCATCCTTCAGGTCCATCAGGAACCAGTTAGCCATGGCCTTGTGGTCTCTTCCCACATCTTTGACTCCCACCATGTAGAGTTGTAGGAACTCAACGGGATTCTCCTTTCATCATAGTGTGGAGGGAGATACATCTTGAACTTGAGAGGCCACACCACGGTACAAAGTTCCTTGGTGAACGCCAGGCAACAGAAAATGTATGAGGGTGTGTCGCCAACAAGGGTGGCACGGTTGATTTTGCCTGCTACTGCAGCCTCAACGGGAGTTTGTTCCTAGTGCCTATGGCACTTTTTGATGGAGACACGAGCATCCTCTAGAGATATTTTGACAATGTTGTTTGGGCGTGGAGTGACATACGACTAGGAAGCAGCGTGGGAGAGAGGTGAGGGATCTTGTGTGTTTCCTCCTGCTGGCGGTGGTGATGGTGGCGGTTGAGCATCGTTCGCCATCTGGTCCACCTAAGGAACTTACGAGAGAGGAGGCACCACGGAGCGAGAGTGACTAGGTTAACACCGACGACATTGACAAGCTTGGTGATGCACTGGAGCCACGTATCTTGCACGGTCGGGTTGGGGAGGTAGCCTAGAAGCTCTTTCACCATAAGTAATGTGGCTTTAGGCGTGGGGTTGTTGCTACATCCGCCCTTGGTGACAGATGTTGCGGGTGCAGGTGCGGGTGCGATGCGGCTGTGGCGTAGTAGGGGCGGAGGAGTGGGCATCGTCATCAATAGCTCGGTGCTCCTAGTTAGTAGAGCTATAATCGGCACATCGGGAATTGTTGTTGATGATAGACTCTACTCGAGCGACATCACGGCGTCGGGCTCTCTCTCTACGGTTTTCTTTGGCTATGTTTTACGAGGAGGATGGGAGATGCGCCTCAGCCCCCTAGCTGGCGTGCCAAATGTCAGAGATTGTCCCTGTAGGGAACCTCTCGAAGTAGGATGGAATCGAACACTAGGGGCTGAACACGATCTCCCCCCTTCCCGAAGCTTGGCGAGGAAACAACAAAGAAAACACGACAGGGCGACACAAAGAGTGACCCAAGTTTAGGCCACCATGCGGTGTAAAACCCTACTCCCGCTTATCTGGATTGCTTGTGCTTCTTGGCAAGGTTTATAGTACAAGGTGTTGATCGTGTGATCAGATATAGGGTTTCCAGAGGTGGAAGAAGTCCCCTTTCAAGGTTGCCTTCCTACCCCTTTTATAGGCACCTTGATCCTCTTTTCACCCTAGGGCGAGAAGGGTCCCCACAAGGCGATCCATACGGGAGAAGGTAGGGCACATCTATCATCTATTGTGGACCTAGTCTACCACCAGGCGTCGTGAGGATATTATTCTCTGTCTCCTGCACGCTCCTCTAGCACGATGAAGAGGGGTGATCCCCACCAGGCGTAGGTCTTGTCGGCCACTCCAGGATTGAGGAAGAAGAAGACCCTTTCCTTTAGCAAGGGGTAGATCAGTGGTCCCTTATGCTTCTACCCCCAACATGGCAACGCTATCACCAAAGTGCACTTCACGCGGTTCCTTGGCGAGTTGCCTTTCCCTCTTCAAGGCCCTCTCCTAGAGAGTCCTTGGAGAGATTGCTCGGTATCTTTTTTCCTTGAAGAGATCCGCCTTGTGGAGAGGCCTAGTAGTAGGTGGGATGTGGTGCCCTGGTAGCCACTGGCCCGACACTCCTCAATAGAAGAAGGGCTGAAAAGAAATAAGAAGAGGTATGCAAGCTAGCCATCTTCGAAGATGATCTAGGTTAAGGATGGTGTGAGATATGAACCCAAGGATGTCTTGTGCAAAATGCATATAGCAGGTATGCCGATGCTGGATTCAAGAATACTCAAAGCCGCAAGTGGAGCTATGCAGAGTGTGCATGACAGTATTCTGTTTATAGAGGAGCGCCTTCTTTGAGAAAAAGATCCAACGCACCTCCTTTTTGTGGTCAAGGTGCCAGAGGGCAAGGGCTTTGTCGATACAACTCCCATAGCTCTGTTCATCCTACGGTTCAAAGACATATTCAATATGTTTCACGTGAAACGGTTGGACTATGCCCTAGTCTGCCTATACTCACTCAACATGGAAATGAAGGTCGAGAGAGAAAACATGGGGCATCGCGTTAGTGGGCCCCTAATACATGTGTGAATGCATCTTGTTCAACCTTGGGGACTAGGTAGTCGTGGAGTATTACCTCCAAGACTTCATGTTGAAGATCAAGAGGAAGGATTACATTCTAGTGCCATTGTTTCCCATGTAAGTATAGTACTCATTCGATCGATGCTGTAACATGCTTTCTTAGATTTCCATCATTATTTTCCAGTACATTTCATTTTAACTATTTTGCCTAGAAATAAATACTGCACACTCATCTGCATTTCCCTGAGGCTTTTGCAAGCCACGTATTTCAACTCGGGGAGTTTGATGAAGAAGAAAGACTACATCAATATAAGAGTGTTCTAGATGATGCTCTCAAGGCTACGACTTAAAGGGAGGCAACTTTGTCAAGGGGGTGAAATATATCAAGGAAGGGAAACACTTGTTTACCCACGTAACGAGTTCCCTTGTGTCAAGCATCCAACAGAAAGTCAAAAGGAGGCCTTCTATGCCCTCCATCACATTGAGGCATTTGTACGGGATCAATAGCTACTTACGCTACCACCTAGTCTCCAAAAGTGGGCCCATAATTTGGCAACCATTAAGGATGACGATCTCGGAATTTTTTTCTTTTGCATCTAGGCTCAAATTTCAGAAATCATCCGTTAAGGTGTCTGCATAAGTGGGGGAGATCTTCTACTACTACGGCACTAAATTACGAAATCTTGAGATAGAATCACCCATAAAAATGCAGGGTGATGTTAGGTTATTCATGATGAAAGAAGACATACTACTGATGACCCACAAGTGTAGGGGGTGTATCGCAGTATTTTCAAGGGAAGTGAAACCCAATTTATTGATTCGACACAAGGGGAGCCAAAGAATATTTATAAGCCTTAACAACTGAGTTGTCAATTCAGCTGCACCTGGAAACAATCTTGCTCACAGCAGTTTGTTAGTAGCAACAGTTTTGTAGTAGGAATAGTAAAGTAACAGCAGTAGTAAAGTAAAGACAGTAGTAACAATAGCAGTAAACAATAGGATTAGAGCGCTGTAGGCATAGGGATGGATGGACGGGCGTTGGATGGACAAGACAATTCACATAGCAATCAGAACATAGGGCAATTGCAGATAAATAAGATAAAGCATCCAAGTACTAGATAATCCTAGGCATGTATTCCATATATATTCACACGTGCTCGCAATGAGAACTTGCACAACATCTTTTGTCCTGCCAGCCCGTTTGCAGCGGGGCCTCAAGGGAATTACTGGAAATTAAGGTGCTCCTTTTAATAGAGAACCAGAGCAAAGCATTAACACTCCACGAACACATGTGATCCTCACATCAAAGCCATTCCCTCCGGTTATCCCGATTTCTGTCACTTTGGGGCCATTGGTTCCAGACAACAACGTGTGTGTACAACTTGTAGGTAAGACCATAAACAATACTATCATAATGAATCAATAACATGTTCAGATCTGAAATCATGGCACTCAGGCCCTAGTGACAAGCATTAAGCATAACAAGTCGCAACAAAGTCAAAAAGTACTAATAGTAGATACTAGGCACCATGCCCTAACAACCTGATGCCATTACATGAACGATCTCATCCAATCCCTACCATCCCCATAGCCTACAATGGGGGATTACTCACTCATAGATGGGGGAAACATGGATGGTGGATGGAGAAGCGATGGTGATGATGATGGCGATGATCTCCTCTAATTCCCCGTCCTGGCAGGGTGCCAGAACGGAGTTTCTGGTGCTGTTTCGTGGAATCTAGTGGTGGCGGCGGAGCGGAACTCCTTCTGGAAAAACGTAGAACCCCCCTGAGTTTTTAGGTCAGAAGGCATCTTATAGGCGAAGAGGGAGACCGAGGAGGTGTCTGGGGTGGCTAGACCACCCTCTGGCGCAGCCAGGTGGTGTGGCTGGGCCCCATCCCCTCTCCGTCTTGTATTCTGGCTCCAGGTGTCCCTTGGTAAAATAATGACTTTGGCTTTTGTCCCATCCAATTCCGAGAATATTCATTTTCTGACTTTCCTAAAACCAAAAACAGCAGAAAACAGGCAGCTGGCACTATGGCTCTTGTTAATAGGTTAGTCCAAGAAATCATATGAAAAGTACTCCAAAGTGTGGACAAAACATAAGAAAGTAGATAAAACAAATCATGGAACATCAAAAATTATGGACACGTTTGCAACGTATCAACATCCCCAAGCTTAACTCCTGCTCGTCCTCGAGTAGGTAAGTGATAAAAAGAACGAATAATTTTGAGGTGACATGCACCATCATAAACTTGATCAAAGTATTTGTAAAACATTGATAGCTGGGATCATAGTACATCAATCATAACATGAATAACAAAGTTCTAACAATAAGACAAAGCAACTATGTTGCAACATGATAAGGCAGAAACAAAAGCTTCATGAATAACAATGCTTTGCAAGACGTTTGTTTGTTTCACATATAGAAAACATAGCATAGTAGTATTCATCTTGTCCCTCATAGAGTAGCAAATATAAATGCATAGGACACCTTCAAAGTTCATAAGAGTGACTAGATACAAATAGTTTAAAACAAGCAATATCAAAGCTATGCATCAATCAATAAGTCTTGGCACAATGCACATAGAACTAAGAATGGCCACTATGCTCTCAAAGTAGGTGCATAAAGATAGAAGGTGGAGACTCAATATATATGTGGAAGAAAGGCCTTCATAGAAGGAAGTAGAGATTCAAGTATCATAAAAAGCTTCCAAAAATTATGGTACTTATAGCTTTCAGCTCTCATAGCCCCTATCATAAGCATCTTGAAGGTGATTAAGGTTAAAGTGACACAACTAAGAGGATATGCTTGGCAAGTTATAAACCGAAATCTCATGCCCCTTACTTACAAAGACCGAACCTCATGCTACTCAACTTTAGTCATGAGTAAGCTCTTGTCATTGTAAGTACATATGTATCATAAAGAACCGCTAATGGGGTACCCCTTGCACATGATACATGAGCTATCCCATAATCAAAATGACAAGGCAAGCAAACAATGAGCATCTCGGCGATCTTTTTATTTTCTATTTACATAGGTTTTTATTGAGGATGCTTCATAGAGTGCTCATTATGGTGATGCTGCAAGTTTCCACCATGATTAGGCATGGCTTAGGCTAGCGGCCCAGATGTTTCTCTAACACACATACAAACTCCATGATCTTACAAGTTCCACTTTTATTTCACACTGTCGGGATCCATAAGCAAAAGAATATGATATCAACGGGGTACAAAGTACAAGTTCAATGTTGAAAGCGTTCCCCATGATACATGGTTCTGCTAATTTCAACTTATAAAGCGTAAGCGTATACGCAACAAAGAAGGACCCCATGGTTCAAGTTTATTAAATGCAAAAAAGTAAAGTGTGCCATCAAGTTCGTGAGAGCTTTAATCACTAGTTTTCTCATAACAAGTTTTATTTGGAAGGTAGACAAAAACAAGAATATACTTGGAATAGCATAAGCTAATGCGTAGGTATGGTGGACTCTTTGGAATAACTTGGTTTAAGGAGTTGGATGCATGAGTGGAACTCATACTTGGTTGTGGAGGCTAGCAAAAGACTGGGGGCGACAAACTAAGAGAGCAATAATGGCCATAATCATGCAGAGCGACAAAACATCATTGATCAAAGCATAAAGTGATACTACAAGTTGAAAACTAAAGGATCATAAAGCCTACGGTTACTTGGGATAGTCATAACATGGTGTGAGCATGCACCAAGTCAACCCAAATAAAGCATCAAAGGAGAATACCACAATACTATGCTTTTAATATGCTAAAAACAACGCATGATTCATCCAAGGCACATTCAGCAATCTCAATTGTTTATAACAATTCATGCTACAACAAAGAATACTAAGCATAAAGCCAAAACAATATCAAGCATGGCATGACAAAGCATAGGCCACAGTCAAAAACAAGCTCTCTTTACCACTCAAGCATGAACTTTCCTACTCTTTTCCAAACCAAACCAAACTACTTGAAAACAAATGTATGAAAGAGGGGGTCCAACCAATTTATTAAGAAAAATAAGAAAACAAAATAAACGAAAACCAAAAACAAAAATGAAAAACAAACGCTCCAAGAACAACACAATTGTGCATGAAACAATAAAAATGAAGCGTTTGGAAGGAACCTGGGATTTTTATTGATGAATAAGGAGATGCCCTAGGCATACCCAAGCTTTGAAACTTGTACTTCTTGGATATTTCTTGGCGTGACACGCGTGGCATCCCCAAGCATGAGCTTTAGTCCGTCCTTCATCTCATTACTCATTCCTTCCATACACCTGAAATTTTTCCTTCATACAAAACTTCACACAATCTTTATTAGCAACATTAGTGCACTCAAGATAATAAGTCTCTAGGTTCAGTTCTGTAGCACCCCAATTGTCTAACAATTGTAATGCTACTTTTCCTAGTAAGATATTGGCTACTTCATAGATATTATTATTGCATCATAATTATATCATGCTCATGTCATCATGCCACCTTGCATTTGAGCATCATATAAAACTCCTGTTCTTTTGGTTCTTCTATCACATGCACTATTAATTGTATTTGCCTCTTGATATTGTATTTGGTTATTGATATATTGTTTAAATGCCCAAGTTGAGTTGGGGGCATATCTTTTATTTCCATTCCACCACTTTTCTTTCTATCACTTTATAATTCCACCATCCTACTAGATCATGAGCTTGTTTGTTTTTATTTGGGGTTTCATTTAGCTCATGGGCAATAGGGTGGATCTAGTCCCTTAATTCTTTTGCATGGTTTTATTCCACTTCTTGGAAATGCAAAAGATTAATGCCATCATATTAATATTGTTTTCACAAAATAATTCATGGCATTATTGTTTTTGCATGGGCCATGTACATTTCCCCACCACCTTTTTGCTCCTTTGGTTTTTCCTTTATTTTAAGTGGATCTTTACTTCATGGGTCATCTCTTTTCCTTCCACCATTCCAAATCCTCATCTATATCTATTTCTTTTATTTTATTTTTCCTCCATGCATGAACCATATGAGGCTTAGCCCATAATTCTTTTCTTTTTCTTTTTCTTGGAATTCTTTTCACCTCCACCCCATGTTAATCCTAGCCTCCACCATGCTCCACTTGGGATGATCTTACCACATTCCTTTCTTTTATTTTTCTCTTTATCTACATGTATGACCACATGAGCCTTATTCCACCTAATTCTTTTCTTCTTCTTTCTTCTAGTTTCTTCTCTACTTTAGTCCATGCAAGATCAAGCCTTTCTAGTTCTTATTGGATTGGCCTCTTACACAAAATTTACAACATATATACTTAAAAATAATCAAACCTATTTAATCTATTTTCTTCTCATAACCCTAATTCCTAATAACCCTCTCTCTCTCTCTGTCCCTAGCTTGGCCTCCATGCCAAGCCCCTCTCTCCACCTGGCCACCCTCTCTCTACCTGGCCCACCACCCTAGCCTCACCTCTCTCTAACCCTAGCTAACCCAAACCCTAACACTAGCTAAACCTAACCCGAGGCCACCATCCAACCTAACCCGAGCTGGTCCCTCCCTCTCTTCTCTCCCTCATGCCAGCCCCCACCCGCAGCCTCCCTGCCTCGCCCTGGACCAGCCCCAGCCAGCCCAGCCGGCCGAGCACGTGCTCGAGGAGGAAAAAGGGCAAAGCCCGAGCTCCTTTTCCCTGCCGTGCACGCCTCCCTCTCCTCCTCCCTCTCCCTTCTTTTCCTCCCTCCCCACGGCTCCCAGGGCTCGCCCAGATCCGCCTCGAGACGCCCCTCCTCTCCTCCTTCTTCCTCCCCGACGTCTACCATCTGCCGCCGTCCGCCGCCAGCTCCACCTCGCCCTCGTCGATCTAGCCGGCGTGCGCGACGTGGGAGTGTCCTGGGCGACCGAGAGGAACCCCCAGCACCACCCCGACCGCGCCGACATGGACGAGGAGCTCCCCAACGCCGCCCGTACCTCGCCGTCCCCCGAAACCCTAGCCCGCCGGAGCGTCAGCATCGTCGGCGAACCACCGCGCTCCTTCCCGATCCGACCCCACCAGGCAACCCGCGGTGAGCCTCCCCTTCCCCCTGACACGGTCCGCCTCGCCGTACCGCTCTAGCCTCGCCGTGCGTTTCGTCGAACACTCACCGCGCGCCAGAGCTCGCCAGCACCTGCAGCCTCTCCGCGCCGCGCCACACCTTACCTAGGCCCCAGAACCTCCCCTATCAACTCCCCTCGCCCTACCGCACCGGCTCGCACCCCCAGAGCGCACGCCCGCGTCCCAGGTTCGAGTCCCCGCCCCGCGCCGCGCGCCGGATTAGCGTCAGACGCGCGAAGACGATAAACAGTGCGGGCCCGTTGTCTTTTTCTAAAAAGCCCCCCACCTTTTTATTTTCCTCAACCTGCGGTATCACCTGGCCCACTAGTCAGCCGCCTTGTCCATTTTACCGAAACTCCCTCGGCTTTTCCCGGCCGCAACCTGCGGTCCAGCCGGCGACCCACCTGTCAGCCCCTGTCTCCCGCTTCGCTGGCACGTGGGCCTTCCGCCGCTGGTCCCGCCTGTCAGTCTCTGTGGGTTAGCCCGAGACGCGTGCCAAAAGCGTTTTCGCGCGCGTGTGGCCCCAGTCCGCTGTGTCCCCACCCGTCAGTGACTGGGTCTGAGTTTGCCTGGGTATAAAAAGTTTATGCCTGGGTCTGTTTTTATTCAAATCTTTTTCAAATTATTTTAAATTCAAATTCTTTTCAGATTCAAATAATTTTTAAAATACAAATCCAAATAAAACAAATAATATATGTTTTGGAATCAGAAAAATGTGAGGAATTCAAATATGCCCTTCAAATTATATTTTGCACACTTTAAATTTCGAGTTAATCAAAATTAAAAGAAAATGCCCTTTTCCTTATTTAATTAATAACTTTTGTTTTATAACTCCAAATTTGACAAATGATATGTCTAAATCGATCAGCGCGACGAGGCCGTTCTATTTATTCAATCCTTGTTCTGAATTGAAGCATGCATCATGTCAACTTTTAAATTCTGAACTGTTTATGACAATAAAACTTGGGCAAATAAATAATAAAGTGCTTTATTTATAGTATCCACACCTCACCTTTGCCATGCTACTTAAATGCCATGAAAATTGTGCATCATTCATCATGGCATGCTTGGTTGCTTGTTGCATTTCAATTTATATGCTTGCGCACTTTATTTATGTTGGCCCTTGTTTGTTTGGTTCTTCTTCGAATAGACGCCCAGCAGGAGAATTACCAGGAATCACAGGAGTATTACCCAGATCCATCTCTCGCTTCAACTGAACTGTCAGGCAAGCACTACCACATGCTTGCATACATACAGTACCTATTGCCTCTACCTTATTCTTGCATCATTGACTCGCGATTGCATTAAATTGAATCCCAAGTACTGCATAGCCTTTACTTTTAAACCACACTAAGCTTGTTCCGGTCCCATGAGCCATTACTACAGGAGTTGTTTGAGCCATGCGAGTCGTAGAAAAGCCTGAGTAGGGTATGTGAGTGTCTGATGGATAATGAGGTACCTAAACAACATAACCTGAGTAGTAATGGGATAACTAATGAAAGAGGCACCGGTGAGCAATATCTGCTATTTGGTTTTTCCTGCTCACTTGTGTCCCGTAGGACCCCGAGTACTTGATTCCTGTTCCTTGTTTATTCGCACTATCCACATCCGGGAGGCCTTATGGACCCCCCTGAGTCAGAGCTTGATTCATTCTTATTTCTTGGGGCCACAAGTAGTTTGGGGCTTTATTACTATTCTGTACTTATGCCATGTTACTGCTTTATTTAAGATTGTGCGTGGAGCACCTGTACTGTTTTGGATCGTGGAATGTTTTCGCGGTATCGACAAGCCCAGTCACATTTTCGGGTTCCCAGTCGTTTACAGCCATTGACACAAACCTTGGGTCCGTCTCGGAGCCGGCCAACTTCGTTGCGGGTAGCTTAATGGGGTGGCCCCCTGAAATATTTCTGAATCCTGTGATTGCTTTGTCGTGAATGCCTCGTTGGGTTTTGATTTGGTTTTTCCGAGGTTGATCGAGTGTGTGTTGCTATTCGTGCACTCCTGCAGGGTAAATCTTTCTAAAAGCCGTGTCCGCGGTTATGGACGACTTGGAGCATAGTTTCTCGATCATAGACAAGTATAACTAAAGTACCGCTTTCAAATTTACTAAGTACTTGACTAGTAAATAGTGCAATACTCATGGAATGGTTAATAAAAACTGCCAACGGATGATGGGGGTTGTTCGTCCGCTTCCTCGTTGGTAAGCGAGGAGGAGGATGGATCTGTTAATTATACTGTTATAACTGTTGTTTTTAATTCCCAGACTTCCGTCTATCATTGGTTAGGCGGAAGGTTAGCGAGTCTCTATAGAATTGTTAGGTATTATCTTTTGCTGCAATTGCGTCACCCCAGGTTGTGTCCCCTTTAGTGGCATAAAGACTTGCTGAGTACCCCTAGGGTCTCACACGATAAATTGTTTGATTCAGATGAACAGGTGTGCCCGCAAGATGGATACTAGGTGGAAGAGACAGATGATGTTGGCAACGATCATTCGGTGTAGTGATTCCGGGAACGGGGATTCGTGTGATCTGTGGGCGGGATGTGTTTATTTATGGGGCATCTTATGCCAATTTGCTTCTTATCCGTACTCGGATCTTGTTTTCCTCTTCCGCCTGATACTCTGATGTGTGGTGTATGAGGAGCTATCCTAAATTATTATATCTATCTAGGATGTTTGGATCTTGCCGTATGGCGTTGCACTATTTCTATTTCTTTTAGATGGAATGGCTCTGATGTACTGTTGGATGTGGCTTGCATACATACTCACTTGTGTATGTAGTTGATCCCTTCGACTGCCGATTACGCCGCTCGTCCTTGTCCCGTTGTCTGAAAGTGGTTAGGACGGCCGAAAGGTCTACCGTGAGTGGCCCTGGGCCCCACCATACTATTTTAACCACTTTCGTTCATCCAGGCATTAACTAAGAGCGTAATTCACCGAGGTAGTTACAATTGGTATCAGAGCCATCCCGCCCTTCAGGGTCTCAGCCAAAATGGTCATTGTCAGTCTAGCAAATATTTTGGTAGTTATGTATACTAGGGAAAAACAAACGTGAGAGTAAGATTGCTTCCATTTTTATTCTTACCCACCCACCCACCCTTGTTCTGGTAAGGAAGTGTAACATTTTCAATCCTCTTCTAAACTTCAAACTAGGATTCACGTGTTCTGGGTTCCGTAGTACCATAGGTTATGTTTGTGTGTGTGTGTGTGTAAATTCCTTGTCTATCTGTTGCATCCAAATGTTATCACTATCTGCCTTTTGGTTATCAACTGTTGGCACATTCCCTACCGACAGTCCTTTGTAAACCGACGCGATCTATTCTGATTCGTTGTACACCGATGCGATCTATCTTACTCTTTGTTATCCGACGTTATCTTGTTGGGGTGTTCTTTTCCGTAGATACCAATCTCTAGGTTCATCTTAAGGAGAAGTTGTTGAGATATGTATTTTACTGATTCATGTGCGGAGTAATGATTTGAGTGCGGGATGGAGTCGCGACCATACCACTACTTTTGTCATTTGCTTTTGTATATTGAAATAGTAGAGTTACTAATCTTGATTCGTTAAGTGGTTTTGCGCATATAGTGGTATTTTAATGCCGAAATTTGCGGAAAATTTTTCTTTGTTAGTTTGTATACCACACTCCTTGTTCAGTCGTGTGTGTTATGCTTAATATCTTCTAATTGCCTTGAACTTTGTTGATATTTTAATATCATCTCAGTGAATTACATTCTTTAATCTTGATTAATTCCATTTTGGTACTATTTTGGATTATTATCATTCTCCATTATAGTACTGACTTGTGTTTTATATCAATCATAGGATGGCACCACCACGCCGTTCTGAGGAGGATATACCACCTGAACTCGGGGCTGCTTTGGCAAGTATTGCAAATGCTTTGGGCACTATGCAGCAGAACCAGCAGCGCTTCGAGGAAAGTGTGAGGAGGAATGAGTTTGCTCCGCTACCTCCACCTCCCAAGCGAGGAGACATCAAGATTTTTCTCAAGTTCAACCCACGCCAATTTGAGGTGTCTGATCAGCCACTTGATGCGGATGATTGGCTTCGTGAAGTGTCAAGGTTGCTCATGACTGTGGATGTTCCCGAGCAAGAATGGGTCAAGTGTGCTACTCACCTTCTGAAGGGAGATGCAGCTCTCTAGTGGGAAAATTAACTCAAGGCAGATCTTTCTGGTTTTCAGCCTACTTGGGAGCGGTTCACTGCTGCTTTCAAAGAGCAATATCTGTCAGAAATTGTCATGGAAAGGATGAAGGAAGTGTTTCTCAACCTCAAGCAGGGCACTGACAATGTCAACACCTACATCAGAAACTTCATGAACCTGTCTCGTTATGGTGGCGATGAGATCTCTGATGACAAGAAGAAGCAAAAGAGGTTTCGGCAAGGCCTCAATGCTTCCATCAAATATGCAATCACTCATGCAAGGCCAGCATCTTTCCTGGAACTTCAGCACATAGCTCTGCAGGAAGAAGCAAGTCGGCAAGTGTTTGAGGAGTCAAAGAAACACAGCCGTGATACAGCAAGCTCTTCTGCTATGACAGCTCCTTCTAAGCGTCGTGTCTGGGTTCCTAACACCCCACCGTCGCTCCCTGCTCCACCAAGACCTTCAAGCTACGCACCAAGGCCACCAAACTCCTTCACTGCGGCTCCCAGGGGCTACAACCACAACTACCCTGGAGCGCCTGGCGGAGTCCCTGGCTACGTTGCTCCACATCCACCTAGTGCTTGCTATACTTGTGGAAACACTGGGCACCAGCAGTGGAATTGTCCAATGAACAACAAAGCTCTTCCACCACCACCTCCAAGACCTGCGGCAAGTGCTCCTATGATTCGTGCACCTCCACCTCGGCCTCTCAACATCAACACTAAGCCTGGGTCTACGGTTGCTCGTGCCAACTGTGTCAACGCCGCTCAAGCTGAGCATGCTCCTGGAGTTGTGATGGGTATGCTTCCTGTTAACTCAGTTCCTGCACGAGTTTTGTTTGATTCTGGTGCTTCACACTCTTTCGTTTCTCACAAATTTGCAAATGAGCATGAGCTTGTTATCGACCAGCTGGATAAAAAGTTAATGGTTCTTTCCCCCGGGGCAAGATTGTTATCTACTAAGATCAGCCATGGCAATCAAATTGAGATTGGTGGTTCTTCTTTTCCGGCTTCCTTAATTGTTCTGGGCAATTCTGATATTGATGTTATCTTGGGCATGGATTGGTTGACAGCAAATGCAGCTGTGATTGATTGTGCTGAACGTTCGGTTTCTCTAAAAATTCCTGAAGGCCATATAGTCTATTCTCCAAGTCTGACTCCTGCAATTCAGCTTTATTCTTTGGCGGCTCTGAATGATGATGCTATGGAAGGTATTCAGAGTGTTCCTGTAGTTTGTGAGTTTCCAGATGTCTTTCTTGAAGAGTTACCAGGTATGCCTCCAGATCGTGAGGTTGAATTTGTCATTGAACTTGAACCTGGCACCGCTCCTATCTCCAAGCGGCCTTATAAAATGGGTCCTGCTGAGTTGGCTGAACTTAAGCGTCAGTTGGATGAACAAGAGAAGTTGGGTTTCATTCAGCACAGTACTTCTTCTTGGGGTAGTCCAACCATCTTTGTGAAGAAGCGAGACAAGACTGATAGACTTTGTGTTGACTATCGGGCACTCAATGCTAAAACAATCAAGAATAAATATCCCCTTCCGCGGATTAATGATCTCTTCGATCAGCTAGGCGGAGCTGTGGTATTCTCTAAGCTTGATTTGAGAAGTGGTTATCATCAAATCAAGATCCGCAAGGAAGATGTTCCCAAAACAGCTTTCACCACTCGCTATGGCCTGTATGAGTACACGGTCATGTCTTTCGGTCTAACCAATGCACCTGCCACCTTCTCGAGGCTTATGAACTCGGTTTTCATGGAGTATCTTGAAAAGTTCGTTGTGGTCTATCTGGATGACATTCTAGTCTATTCTAAGTCAAAAGAAGAACATGAAGAACACCTTCGATGTGTCCTAAACAAGCTTCGTGAGAACCGCCTGTATGCAAAGTTCTCCAAGTGTGAATTCTGGCTGCCGCAAGTCACCTACCTGGGTCACGTTATCTCTGCCAAGGGCATTACCGTCAACCCAGAAACTATTAAGACAATTATGGATTGGCTTCCACCCATAAATGTCAAAGAAGTCCGGAGTTTCCTTGGTTTGGCCAGTTACTGCCGTCACTTCGTTCAAAACTTCTCAAAGATTGCGAAGCCTCTTACCGATCTCCTCAAGAAAGGCAAGAAATATCTTTGGACTCCTGCATGTCAAGCAAGCTTTGAAACACTCAAAGAGAAGCTCACTTCCACACCAGTCTTGGTTCCTCCAGATACATCAAAGCCTTTCCAGATTTTCTGTGATGCTTCATTGCAAGGATTGGGTGCGGTCCTGATGCAAGAAAAGCAAGTTGTTGCTTATGCCTCTCGTAAGTTGAAGACGCATGAGATCAACTATCCTACACATGACCTCGAACTCGCAGCAGTTGTCTTTGCTTTGAAAGTATGGAGGCATTACTTGCTGGGCAACCGTTGTGAGATCTTTTCTGATCACAAGAGTCTGAAGTATATCTTCACACAGCCTGATCTCAACCTTCGTCAGAGGAGGTGGATTGAAACAATCAGTGATTTCGATTTGACCATCAACTACACCCCGGGCAAAGCCAATGTCATGGCCGATGCTCTCAGCCGAAAAGCTTATGTCAACAACCTCATGGTGGAAGAACAACAGCCTCTCTTGTGCGAGGAATTCCGCAAGCTCAACCTTGAAATTGTGGATCAAGGTTATCTTCTGAATCTTCTAGCAACACCTCTCTTGGAAGAAAAGGTCCGTTCCATTCAGCTTGGGGATCCTTACACTAAAAAGATCATCTCCAACATTCAGCTTCCGAAGTATGAGTCTTTTCACATAGATGACCAAGGCACTCTTTTCTTTGAACACCGGATGTTTGTTCCGAACTACCCGGGTTTAAGAGACCAAGTTCTCAAGGAGGCGCATGATTCTATTCTTTCTATCCACCCTGGCAGCACTAAGATGTACATGGACTTGAAAACACAATATTGGTGGCCTGGTTTGAAACGATATTGTGCCAAGTATGTCTCGGAGTGTGATGTTTGTCGCAGAGTTAAAGCTGTTCATCAGAAACCTTCCGGTCTTCTACAGCCATTGAAGCCTCCGGAATGGAAATGGGAGAAAGTAGAGATGGACTTCATCACTGGTTTTCCAAGGTCGCAGAAAGGCAACAATGCAATCTTTGTTGTCATTGACAGGCTTTCCAAGGTAGCTCACTTCTTTCCAGTCAAGGAAACAATTTCTGCAATTCAGTTGGCTGAGCTCTATATCAACAGAATTGTCTCTTTGTATGGAGTTCCTCTTGAGATCAGTTCAGACCGTGGAAGCATCTTCACTTCCAAGTTCTGGGGAAGTTTCCAAAATGCTTTGGGAACAAAGTTAAACTTCAGCACAGCTTACCACCCTCAGTCGCAAGGACAAGTTGAAAGGATCAATCAGATTCTGGAAGATATGCTCCGTGCTTGCGTTATCTCTTTCGGCATGAAGTGGGAAGAATGTCTTCCTTATGCTGAATTCTCTTACAACAAGAGTTTCCAGAAAAGTCTAAAGATGGCACCATTTGAGGCTCTCTATGGTCGCAAATGCAGAACTCCGATTGGTTGGTCGGGCGCAGGTGAAAGAATATTGTTTGGTCCCGACATTGTAACTCAAGCGGAGGAGAAAGTTCATATCATTCTTGAAAATCTGAAGATTGCTCAAAGTCGCCAGAAGAGCAATTATGATAGGAAGCACACAGACACGGAGTATGTCCCTGGTGATCTCGTTTACCTCCGTGTCACTCCCATGAGAGGTACGCACCGCTTTGGTATCAAAGGAAAGCTGGCTCCTAGATACATCGGTCCTTTCAAAATTCGTGGAAGAAGAGGAGAAGTTGCTTATGCTCTTGAGCTCCCTGAACAACTCAAAGTCCATGATGTTTTTCACATCTCTCAACTCAAGAAGTGCTTCAAGGATCCCGGCAGGACCGTGGACCATGAACTCATCAATATCCAAGAAGACCTTTCTTATCAAGAACACCCCACAAAAATTCTTGAAGTCGCGGAAAGAAGGACTCGCAACAACTCCATCAAGTTCTGCAAGGTGTAGTGGTCGCACCATTCCGTTGATGAAGCAACCTGGGAACGTGAAGATGAGCTCCGTGCCAAGTATCCTGCCCTCTTTGAGTCTTCTTTTTCCTAGAATCTCGGGGCGAGATTCCTGTTTAGTGGGGGAGAGCTGTAGCACCCCAATTGTCTAACAATTGTAATGCTACTTGTCCTAGTAAGATATTGGCTACTTCATAGATATTATTATTGCATCATAATTATATCATGCTCATGTCATCATGTCACCTTGCATTTGAGCATCATATAAAACTCCTGTTCTTTTGGTTCTTCTATCACATGCACTATTAATTGTATTTGCCTCTTGATATTGTATTTGGTTATTGATATATTGTTTAAATGCCCAAGTTGAGTTGGGGGCATATCTTTTATTTCCATTCCACCACTTTTCTTTCTATCACTTTATAATTCCACCATCCTACTAGATCATGAGCTTGTTTGTTTTTATTTGGGGTTTCATTTAGCTCATGGGCAATAGGGTGGATCTAGTCCCTTAATTCTTTTGCATGGTTTTATTCCACTTCTTGGAAATGCAAAAGATTAATGCCATCATATTAATATTGTTTTCACAAAATAATTCATGGCATTATTATTTTTGCATGGGCCACGCACATTTCCCCACCACCTTTTTGCTCCTTTGGTTTTTCCTTTATTTTAAGTGGATCTTTACTTCATGGGTCATCTCTTTTCCTTCCACCATTCCAAATCCTCATCTATATCTATTTCTTTTATTTTATTTTTCCTCCATGCATGAACCATATGAGGCTTAGCCCATAATTCTTTTCTTTTTCTTTTTCTTGGAATTCTTTTCACCTCCACCCCATGTTAATCCTAGCCTCCACCATGCTCCACTTGGGATGATCTTACCACATTCCTTTCTTTTATTTTTCTCTTTATCTACATGTATGACCACATGAGCCTTATTCCACCTAATTCTTTTCTTCTTCTTTCTTCTAGTTTCTTCTCTACTTTAGTCCATGCAAGATCAAGCCTTTCTAGTTCTTATTGGATTGGCCTCTTACACAAAATTTACAACATATATACTTAAAAATAATCAAACCTATTTAATCTATTTTCTTCTCATAACCCTAATTCCTAATAACCCTCTCTCTCTCTCTCTCTCTCTAGCTTGGCCTCCATGCCAAGCCCCTCTCTCCACCTGGCCACCCTCTCTCTACCTGACCCACCACCCTAGCCTCACCTCTCTCTAACCCTAGCTAACCCAAACCCTAACCCTAGCTAAACCTAACCCGAGGCCACCATCCAACCTAACCCGAGCTGGTCCCTCCCTCTCTTCTCTCCCTCATGCCAGCCCCCACCTGCAGCCTCCCTGCCTCGCCCTGGACCAGCCCCAGCCAGCCCAGCCGGCCGAGCACGTGCTCGAGGAGGAAAAAGGGCAAAGCCCGAGCTCCTTTTCCCTGCCGTGCACGCCTCCCTCTCCTCCTCCCTCTCCCTTCTTTTCCTCCCTCCCCACGGCTCCCAGGGCTCGCCCAGATCCGCCTCGAGACGCCCTCCTCTCCTCCTTCTTCCTCCCCGACGTCTACCATCTGCCGCCGTCCGCCGCTAGCTCCACCTCGCCCTCGTCCATCTAGCCGGCGTGCGCGACGTGGGAGTGTCCTGGGCGACCGAGAGGAACCCCCTGCACCACCCCGACCGCACCGACATGGACGAGGAGCTCCCCAACGCCGCCCGTACCTCGCCGTCCCCCGAAACCCTAGCCCGCCGGAGCGTCAGCATCGTCGGCGAACCACTGCGCTCCTTCCCGATACGACCCCACCAGGCAACCCGCGGTGAGCCTCCCCTTCCCCCTGACACGGTCCGCCTCGCCGTACCGCTCTAGCCTCGCCGTGCGTTTCGTCGAACAATCACCGCGCGCCAGAGCTCGCCAGCACCTGCAGCCTCCCCGCGCCACGCCACACCTTACCTAGGCCCCAGAACCTCCCCTATCAACTCCCCTCGCCCTACCGCACCGGCTCGCACCCCCAGAGCGCACGCCCGCGTCCCAGGTTCGAGTCCCCGCCCCGCGCCGCGCGCCGGATTAGCGTCAGAGGCGCGAAGACGATAAACAGTGCGGGCCCGTTGTCTTTTTCTAAAAAGCCCCCCACCTTTTTATTTTCCTCAACCCGCGGTATCACCTGGCCCACTAGTCAGCCGCCTTGTCCGTTTTACCGAAACCCCCTCGGCTTTTCCCGGCCGCAACCCACGGTCCAGCCGGCGACCCACCTGTCAGCCCCTGTCTCCCGCTTCGCTGGCACGTGGGCCTTCTGTCGCTGGTCCCGCCTGTCAGTCTCTGTGGGTTAGCCCGAGACGCGTGCCAAAAGCGTTTTCGCGCGCGTGTGGCCCCAGTCCTCTGTGTCCCCACCCGTCAGTGACTGGGTCTGAGTTTGCCTGGGTATAAAAAGTTTATGCCTGGGTCTGTTTTTATTCAAATCTTTTTCAAATTATTTTAAATTCAAATTCTTTTCAGATTCAAATAATTTTTAAAATACAAATCCAAATAAAACAAATAATATATGTTTTGGAATCAGAAAAATGTGAGGAATTCAAATATGCCCTTCAAATTATATTTTGCACACTTTAAATTTCGAGTTAATCAAAATTACAAGAAAATGCCCTTTTCCTTATTTAATTAATAACTTTTGTTTTATAACTCCAAATTTGACAAATGATATGTCTAAATCGATCAGCGCGATGAGCCCGTTCTATTTATGCAATCCTTGTTCTGAATTGAAGCATGCACCATGTCAATTTTTAAATTCTGAACTGTTTATGACAATAAAACTTGGGCAAATAAATAATAAAGTGCTTTATTTATAGTATCCACACCTCACCTTTGCCATGCTACTTAAATGCCATGCAAATTGTGCATCATTCATCATGGCATGCTTGGTTGCTTGTTGCATTTCAATTTATATGCTTGCGCACTTTATTTATGTTGGCCCTTGTTTGTTTGGTTCTTCTTCGAATAGACGCCCAGCAGGAGAATTACCAGGAATCACAGGAGTATTACCCAGATCCATCTCTCGCTTCAACTGAACTGTCAGGCAAGCACTACCACATGCTTGCATACATACAGTACCTATTGCCTCTACCTTATTCTTGCATCATTGAGTCGCGATTGCATTAAATTGAATCCCAAGTACTGCATAGCCTTTACTTTTAAACCACACTAAGCTTGTTCCGGTCCCATGAGCCATTACTACAGGAGTTGTTTGAGCCATGCGAGTCGTAGAAAAGCCTGAGTAGGGTATGTGAGTGTCTGATGGATAATGAGGTACCTAAACAACATAACCTGAGTAGTAATGGGATAACTAATGAAAGAGGCACCGGTGAGCAATATCTCCTATTTGGTTTTTCCTGCTCACTTGTGTCCCGTAGGACCCCGAGTACTTGATTCCTGTTCCTTGTTTATTCGCACTATCCACATCCGGGAGGCCTTATGGACCCCCCTGAGTCAGAGCTTGATTCATTCTTATTTCTTGGGGCCACAAGTAGTTTGGGGCTTTATTACTATTCTGTACTTATGCCATGTTACTGCTTTATTTAAGATTGTGCATGGAGCACCTGTACTGTTTTGGATCGTGGAATGTTTTCGCGGTATCGACAAGCCCAGTCACATTTTCGGGTTCCCAGTCGTTTACAGCCATTGACACAAACCTTGGGTCCGTCTCGGAGCCGGCCAACTTCGTTGCGGGTAGCTTAATGGGGTGGCCCCCTGAAATATTTCTGAATCCTGTGATTGCTTTGTCGTGAATGCCTCGTTGGGTTTTGATTTGGTTTTTTCCGAGGTTGATCGAGTGT
Source organism: Avena eriantha (assembly GCA_910589775.1). Lineage (NCBI taxonomy): Eukaryota > Viridiplantae > Streptophyta > Magnoliopsida > Poales > Poaceae > Avena > Avena eriantha. Next base: position 284,264,447 of record OU342744.1, on the reverse strand, counting down.
GTGTTGCTATTCGTGCACCCCTGCAGGGTAAATCTTTTTGAAAGCCGTGTCCGCGGTTATGGACGACTTGGAGCACAGTTTCTCGATCATAGACAAGTATAACTAAAGTACCGCTTTCAAATTTACTAAGTACTTGAGTGGTAAATAGTGCAATACTCATGGAATGATTAATAAAAACTACCAACGGATGATGGGGGTTGTTCGTTCGCTTCCTCGTTGGTAAGCGAGGAGGAGGATGGATCTGTTAATTATACTGTTATAACTGTTGTTCTTAATTCCCGGACTTCCGTCTATCATTGGTTAGGCGGAAGGTTAGCGAGTCTCTATAGAATTGTTAGCTATTATCTTTTGCTGCAATTGCGTCACCCCAGGTTGTGTCCCCTTTAGTGGCATAAAGACTTGCTGAGTACCCCTAGGGTCTCACACGATAAATTGTTTGATTCATATGAACAGGTGTGCCCGCAAGATGGATACTGGGTGGAAGAGACAGATGATGGTTGCAACGATCATTCGGTGTACAGATTCCGGGAACGGGGATCCATGTGATTTGTGGGCGGGATGTGTTTATTTATGGGACATCTTATGCCAATTTGCTTCTTATCCGTACTCGGATCTTGTTTTCCGCTTCCGCCTGATACTCTGATGTGTGGTGTATGAGGAGCTATCCTAAATTATTATATCTATCTAGGATGTTTGGATCTTGCCGTATGGCGTTGCACTATTTCTATTTCTATTAGATGGAATGGCTCTGATGTACTGTTGTATGTGGCTTGCATACATACTCACTTGTATATGTAGTTGATCCCTTCGCCTGTCGATTACGCCGCTCGTCCTTGTCCCGTTGTCTGAAAGTGGTTAGGACGGCCGAAAGGTCTACCGTGAGTGGCCCTGGGCCCCACCGTACTATTTTAACCACTTTCGTTCATCCAGGCATTAACTAAGAGCGTAATTCACCGATGTAGTTACAAGTTGTAACACCAATAAAACTTCCATTAAAACACAAGCTACTGTAGCACTTCCCTCAAAATCTCAATTCCCCAAAAGAACTCAAAAAGGAACCAACAAGAAGCAAATGCAGAAAATGGCAGAAATCTGTCAAGACAGACAAGCAGGTAAAGACGAATTTTTTCGAAGACCTTCTGTTGCTCAAATAAAAAAGTGTTGAACTAACGAAAGTTAGATTACAACCTGGGGCAGAAGCACAAAAATTCACGCCTCAAAAGGACATACAGAGATTTTACACGAATCTTTACGGTGAAGCACAGAAATCTGTTTTGGGACAGCAACTTTCCCAATTATTACTTCTCTCTCATTAGAGGTTACTCTTGGCACAAGAAGCAAATAAAAGGATAAGGAATGGTTATTACTGAAGTAATAACTTCCAAGACTCATCTAAAACTTTTGGGTTATCTCCCAATAAGTACTTTTCTTTAACGGCTTTAAGTTAGGCATGATAGTTTGAGAGGATGCTCACATAAGAAATGTGAACTGAAGTAAAAGAGAGCATCAAGAAGCAAATTCAAAACACATTTAAGTCTAACCCACTTCCTATGCATAGGAATCTGATACGTCCATTTTGCATCACTATTCTATGTCTTAATTCACTATTATTCATTGATATATTTCGTATTGAGAGGTGATACTTATGTTATTTCATCTATTTTTGCATGGTTGATGACTTTTGGAGCATGGACCGCTGCAGTCAGGATTCTGATGGAAAAGGTGCTGTTTGGAGGCAAAATTCGCGAAGATAAGAAAATCCGGGAAAATATACGAAAAATCCTATTTTTCCAGAAGAGAAAGGATGCTAGAAGATGGAGTGGAGGTGGGCCACAGGGGGCCCACACCACCCCATGGCGCGGGCAGGCCTAGGACACGCCTGGAGGTGGTGTGGCCGCCCTGGCCCACTTCAGCCTCTCCCCTCTAGCGTATATCATCCTCCCGAAACCCTAAGACTCAGGGAGCGACCACAGAAAGATTCCGCCGCCTCTGCGGGGCTGAAAACACCGAGAGAGAAAGATCTCTCCGGTAGACAGATTTCTACCGGTGGAATTCCTTCCCGGAGTGGGAAGATCATCGCCATCAACACCACCATCAAGCTGGACTTCATCGGGATCATCATCATCATCATCACCACCATCGTCACCATCATCACCCTCATCACCATCTCCATATTGCTGTAACAATTGTGTTGAATCTTGCTAGAGTTCATAGGGGAAACTTTCCTGGTGTTGATTACTCTTTGTAGTTGATGCTATTGAGTGAACCATTGAATTACTGTTTATGTTCAGATTGTTATACATCATTATTCCATATCTGATCATGATCCATATGATGTCTTGTGAGTAGTTCGTTTTGTTCTTGAGGACATGGGAGAAGTCTTGTTGTTAGTAGTGGAGTTGCGTTGAGAAAGATTCAATAGATTGTTATTTAAGTTGTGGTGTACTTCTTCTAGTGGTGTCATGTGAACATCGACTACATGACACTTCACTTATAAGGTCCTAGGGGAATGCATTGTGTATTTGGCTACTAATCGTAGGGGTTGCCAGAGTGACAGAAACCTGAACTCCCGTTAGGAAACCATTGCACAAGGGACGTAAGGGTCTTAGAGTATAAAGCTGTGGTTAGGTTTCTACCTTAATTACTTTCTTGTACTTATGGATGTTTGCAAGGGGTATAATCACAAGTATGTATTAGTCTTGGATGGGGCGTTACATTAGCACAGGTTCACCCACACAACACTTAGCAAGCTAGAGAAGATTAATCGACTATATGAAGCGAAAGCACTTGACAGTCTTCCCATGTGTCCTCGAGAACGTTTGGTCATCTTAAGTAATACACCCGGCTTGTCCTTTGCTGCATAAAGGATTGGGCCACTTGCTGCATTTATTCGTACTGTCTTTTATTCACTCGTACTTTGTTTACTTGCTTTATCAAAAACCCCTAAAAATCCGTTTGCTAAGTATTTGCAGAGAATTCCTGATCCATACCACTAGCCAGCACCTTCTACTCCTCGTTGGGTTCGACACTCTTACTTATCGAAAATACTGCGATACACCCCCTACACTTGTGGGTCATCAAGACTATTTTCTGGCACTGTTGCCGGGGAGTGAAGCGCTATTGGAGAGTGGAACTGGTAAAGGAAACTTCTACTGTGAGTATTGTTTACTAATGTCAGTTGCTTTATTTTCGTTATGGATAATTCGCTGAGTTTCTTATTTGGTAATGCTACTACCACTGCTAAGGTAGTAGATAAGCCACCACCTGCTGAGAATGATGTTTTCAAAATACCTACAAGAATTATTGATCGTGTTATGGATAACTACTATGTTGGGGATGGAACTTTCCATCCCGGTGATCATTTACTCTTTATACACGAATTATGCGGGTTGTTCAAGTGTGCAGGTATTACTACAGATCAAGTTAAGAAGAAGTTATTCTCATTATCACTGAAAGGAAGAGCTGAGGAATGGTATAAGCTGCTGAAGAATGCTCAAGCTCTGGAATGGGAGGAAATAGTGCCTCTCTTTTATTCAAAGTTTTATCCTCCTAGTGAGATTCATAAAGATCGGAATCAAATATACAACTTTTGGCCTCTTGATGGAGAGAGTACAGCTCAAGCTTGGGGGAGATTGAAGTTACTAATGCTCAAATGTCCCATTCCTGACCTCCCCAACAATATTATTATCAACAACTTTTATGCAACGCTCCCTCTACATGACAAAGATTTATTGGATGCTTCTTGCGCTGGATCATTCACTCGTATGGAAGAAGAAGCTAAATGGGACCTTCTAGACCGTATTCAAGACAATGTTGAAGCTTGGGAGAATGACAAAGGTAGAAAGTCAGGTATAAATTATGATTATGAATGCATTGAATCTTTTATGAGAACTGATGACTTTCAAAATATTAGTAATATTTATGGTCTTTATTTGCAAGTTATTACGAATTGCTTTAGAGCTTTTGCTTCCTATATCGAAATTCCAAAAAGGGGATGGAACAAATACCATGCACCTTACAAAGATATTGCTGACTATGCTCCTATTGGAAGTGCTGAGAATTGCATTATTGACCCCATCTTACCTGAACCTTATATCGAGAAGATTCCCTTCCCCGAAAAGGTAAAGGACCATCCTATGATAACTAATGTAATCACCAAAAGTGAAAAAAGAACTATAAAACCTGATGAACAAATAAATATTGAACCTGTGGTAGCAATTGTGAAAGACCTTGTCACTAAAAGCGTAGAAGATGGGCACATAGTCTTTTGTGAGGATGCTTCTAATATTGTTTCACATCCTAATAGAACTAAAAAGGCTAGTGTTCCTATGCTTTCTGTTAGAATTGGTGATCATTGCTATTATGGTTTATGTGATATTGGTGCAAGTTCTAGTGATATTCCTTATGAGCTTTATAGAGAAATTATGCATGAAATCAGTCCTTGCGAGTTGGAAGAGATTGATGTGGTTATTCACCTTGCTAATAGAGAGACCATCTCTCCAATTGGTATTGTACGAGACGTGGAAGTTCTTTGTGGTAAGATTAAGTACCCTGCTGATTTTCTAGTACTTGGTTCGGCTGCTAGTAAAACTTACCCTATCATTTTTGGTAGACCTTTCTTGAGTACTTGTGGGGCTATCATTGATTGCAAGAGGGAGAAAATCTTGACTAAGTTTGATGGGGAATCTTATGAGTTTAATTTTTCGAAATTTGCTAAAGAACCTTGTGAAGAGGAAACCCATAATGTGGATTTTAGGGTTGAACAACTTGCTTCTATTTCTCTTGCTCCTAACAATGCTTTGCAGCAATTTATGGAAGATCATGAAAGTGAAATCTTCATGGAAGAAAGGAATGAGATTGACAGGATTCTCCGTGATCAACCTATGATGCTTAAGCACGACTTGCCTGTAGAAGACTTGGGTACCACGATGCCACCTAAAAAGGATCCTGTTTTCGATCTAAAACCTCTCCCTGATGATCTTAAATATGCTTATATTGATGATAAAAAGATATATCCTGTTATTGTTAGCGCTAAACTTTCAGGGAAGGAAGAAGAAAGGTTATTGGAAGTTTTGAGGAAACATCGAGGGGCTATGGGCTATACTCTGGATTCTTTAAAAGGGATTTCACCTACTATATGTCAGCACTCTATCAACATAGAACCAGATGCGAAGCCGGTAGTGGAGCACCAACGACGTTTAAATCCTAGGATGAAGGAAGTGGTAAGGAATGAGGTATTGAAACTCCTTGATGCTGGTATTATTTACCCTATTGCTGATAGTGAAAGGGTTAGTCCTGTTCATTGTGTTCCTAAAAAGGGAGGTATTACCGTTGGCCCTAATGATAACGATGAGCTTATTCCTCAAAGAATAGTGGCAGGGTATAGGATGTGCATTGATTTTAGGAAAGTCAATAAAGTTACTAAGAAAGATCACTACCCGCTTCCTTTTATTGATCAAATGTTGGAAAGGTTGTCTAAAAAGAGCCATTTTTGTTTTCTTGATGGTTATTCTGGTTTCTCTCAAATTGCTGTTAAACAACAAGATCAAGAAAAAACTAATTTTACTTGCCCTTATGGAACTTATGCTTATAGACGTATGCCTTTTGGTTTATGTAATGCTCCTGCTACTTTCCAAAGGTGCATGTCTGCTATCTTTCATGGTTTTTGTGAGGAAATTGTAGAAGTGTTCATGGATGACTTTTCTGTCTATGGAACTTCTTTTGATAATTGTCTGCACAACCTTGATAAAGTTTTGCAGAGATGTGAAGAAACTAATCTTGTTCTTAATTGGGAGAAATGCCACTTCATGGTTAATGAAGGGATTGTTCTTGGGCATAAAGTTTCTGAAATAGGCATAGAAGTTGATAGAGCTAAGGTTGAGGCAATTGAGAAGATGCCATGTCCAAGAGACATCAAAGGTATTCATAGTATCCTTGGTCATGCTGGTTTCTATAGGAGGTTTATTAAAGACTTCTCTAGGATATCAAAACCTCTCACTAATCTTCTTCAAAAAGATGTACCTTTCGTTTTTGATGATGATTGTAGGGAAGCTTTTGAAACTCTTAAGAAGGCTTTAACTATAGCCCCTATTGCTCAACCACCTGACTGGAATTTACCCTTTGAAATAATGTGTGATGCTAGTGATTTTTCTGTAGGGGCTGTCCTTGGGCAATGTATTGATAAAAAGTTAAACGTTATTCATTATGCTAGTAAGACTCTAGACACTGCTCAAAGGAATTATGCCACTACTGAAAAGGAATTTCTAGTTGTTGTTTTTGCCTGTGATAAGTTTAGGCCCTATATTGTGGACTCAAAAGTAACCATTCATACTGATCATGCTGCTATTAAATATCTTATGACGAAGAAGGACGCTAAGCCTAGGCTTATTAGACGGGTACTGCTTTTACAAGAGTTTGATCTACACATAGTAGATAGGAAGGGTGCTGAAAACCCTGTAGCTGATAATTTATCTCGTTTGGAAAACATCTCTTTTGATCCTATGCCTGTCAATGATAGTTTCCCAAATGAACAGTTAGCCGCAGTAGGGGTGAGCTCGTGAGGAAGTCCTTGGTATGCTGATTATGCTAACTTTATTGTCTCCAAGTATTTGCCTCCAACTTTTACAGCTCAGCAAAGAAGAAAGTTCTTTTATGATTTGAGGCATTATTTTTGGGATGACCCACACTTATACAAAAAGGAGTTGATGGTATTATGCGAAGATGTGTTCCAGAATATGAACAAAAAGAGATATTGCGTAAATGTCATGGTAGCCTATGGAGGACATCATGCAGGAGACAGAACTGCACAAAAGGTGCTACAATCAGGTTTCTACTGGCCTACCCTTTTTAAAGATGCAAGAAAATTTGTTTTATCTTGTGATGAATGTCAGCGTGTTGGTAATATTTCTAGACGCAATAAAATGCCTATGAACTACTCTCTAGTTATTGAACCTTTTGATTGTTGGGGATTCGACTTTATGGGTCCTTTCCCTCCTTCGAAAGGTTACACTCATATTCTTGTTGCCATTGATTATGTTACTAAGTGGGTAGAAGCCATTCCTACAAAGAGTGCTGCCGAGGAGAATTCTCTAAAAATGCTTAAGGACGTTATCTTTCCCAGGTTTGGAGTGCCTAGGTATCTCATGACTGATGGGGGTTCTCATTTCATTCATGGCGGTTTTAGGAAGACCCTCGCTAAATATGATGTTAATCACAAAATTGCTTCAGCTTATCACCCCCAAACTAGCGGGCAAGTAGAGTTATCAAATAGAGAAATTAAATCTATCTTGCAAAAGACTGTTAATAGGTCTAGAAAAAACTGGGCTAAGAAGTTGAATGATGCTTTATGGGCTTATAGAACTGCTTACAAAAATCCTATGGGAATGTCTCCTTACAAAATGGTTTATGGGAAAGCTTGCCACCTACCCTTAGAATTAGAACACAAAGCTTACTGGGTAGTGAAAGAACTAAATAGAGATTGTAAGCTCGCTGGTGAGAAAATATTATTTGACTTAAGTTCCTTAGATGAATGGAGGAGTGAAGCCTATGAGAATGCTAGGCTCTTTAAGGAAAAAGTTAAAAGATGGCATGACAAGCGAATACTTAAGAGAGAATTTCATGTTGGTGAGAAAGTTCTATTGTATAGGTCTCGTCTCAGATTTTTTGCAGGTAAGATACTATCAAAATGGGAAGGACCTTTCATCATTGAAGAAGTATATCGTTTAGGAGCAATAAAAATTTCTTGTCTAAAAGATAATACTACACAAGTAGTGAATGGACAGCGACTCAAACACTATATTGCTGGTGACGAGGGTTTAACTCATCAATGCCCATTGTTATGGACTTGGGTTTTGGAGAAGGAGGGAGTGCTGGAGACATCTATCGGCTAGCAAACAAGCACACAGGGGACAAAGGATTTACCCAGGTTCAGGCCTCGTAGAGGTCCCTACTCCTGCTTGTCTGCTCGTGGAATTATCGAGGGAGTCGAAAGTTACAATGGTGCGCAGATGCAATCTGGCGAGGGTTGTGGAAACTAGGGTGGTGTCTATCTTCCTCGCCGCCCCCTCCTAGCCTTTATATAGATAGGCTAGGTCTCAGGTAGCAGGTCGAGTCGGTTACAAGTTAGGGTTTTCCCCTTCAAACTTTCTATCTTTAGCTTCTTCTTGTCTCTCAAGCAATCGAGAGTCCGCAGTTTAGTCGAGTCCTTTCGTCTGGGCCTTGGCGACACCGTGGGCCTGTACGTATTTAGCCCGTATATACCAAGCTTGAGTACCTATAAGGTATACCCATGTCAGTAGCCCCCGAGTATACAGTGGAATCGCAGATTCGACTAGGTACTTTTTGAAGTTTCGAGTGCCTGAATGAGTGCATTTCGACTGCTTTTATTTGTGTCATAGGGATTGTTGATATACGTGCCTGATATAACTGAAGTATCGGTACCAGTTAACCACCTTAGGGTGAAACAACGCAATCCACTTGAAATCGAGTCCCCGGACTCGAATCCGGAAAAGTGCTGGCGTAATTCGACTCAAGCCGCGGAGGTCTTACAGGAGTCAAATTCCAGTTATATGAGTGTGAGCACTTGACGCGTCCGTCAAGGCATGTTCATCGTGCCTGTAGGCACGGATATGTTTCTGGTAGTGCGCAGTTAAATGCGTTGCCAGGCCTTTATTCAGGTCTTACCTTCACGCTGTAAGCGCGGCATCCGAATTTTATCATCGCGGAGATGATTCGGGCAACCCAGGAGACGTAATCTCTTTGTAGGGAAAATTATGAGGCGGTGTCACATGATCCGCGAGTGCTGATGTAATCAATGCACAGCTTTCGTGCAAATAATCATAGGGTGCGCGACCAACGCTCCCTATGGGAGTAGCCCCTGAGTGCCTGGTTGAGTCGAAGACTCAGGCAGGGACTAAAGAACTTTCGCGACTGCTATCATTTTTGTCTGTTTGAGTCGAAGATTTGGATTGCGACTGTTGTCGTCTTTTGCTTGCTTGTTTCAGTCGAAATTGTTTCCAGCGCTCCCTATGGGAGTAACCTACGTCCATAATCGAATCGTTTTTCGAGTGGCTGGGGATTGATTGCGATTGCTTGTATCCCTGCAATAAGAAAATAAAAATCATAGGGTGCGCGGCCAGCGCTCCCTATGGGAGTAGCCCCCGAGTGCTTGGTGGAGTCGCAGACTCTAGCAAGGACTAAAGTAGTCATAGTTTTCCGTTGCGTAGCTGTTGATGACGTCAGTGTTGACGCTTTCATGACCTCAGTTGTCCGCGTGAGCGGCTTTGACAGGACGTGACGAGCGGTGGGTCCCACTTTCTGACTTTGATTTGACTGGGCGTGCGTAATCTTTTTATTAACTGTGCCTCCTCGATTTGCGCGCAGAGGAGGGACGGTTCGCGCTTCCTCTTCCTCACGTGTCGAGCGCGATATGTGCCACGCGTCCAATAGGGTTTTTGTGAGCCGTTGGATTGCATCTCTTAGGGGTTAAGTAGCGATGCTATGACGGTAAATTTTCATCTGCGCCCTTTTCTTCCTCGCTCCCATCGCCATTGCCGCTGCTCCTCTGCTTTTCTCCTGCGCTCATCTTTTCCGCAGTTCTGGACCATCTCCGCTCGTTCCCAAGTTACTTTCTGCGTTCTCATCGCCGCCGCGCAATGGGAAAGAAGAGAGGAGGCGCTGCCGCTGAATCCGCCGCCACCGCTGCTGCGGCGAAGGTGTCGTCGCTGCTGTGGGCACCAGTGCCGCCGCCGGCGGGAAGAAGAAAGTCGCGGGCACCTGCGTGACCAATGGTGCCTGGCGCCCCTCAATCATCAAGGCGTCCGATCTTCGTCTTCTTCGCCAAGATGGAGTTATTTCCGCCGTAGTCGCCGACGCGCGCGTCCCCAGTGGTGAGACCATTCCTGTGCCTCCCACTGGTTTTCGAGTGATGTTTCTTGATTTCATCATTCGCGGCCTTTCTTTGCCTATCCACCCCTTTCTTAGGGGTCTCCTCTATTTTTACGGGCTCCAGCTCCATCAGTTGTCCTCGAATTCGATTCTTCACATCTCTTGCTTTATCACTCTCTGCGAGTGCTGGCTCGGAATCGAGCCGCACTTTGGCCTTTTCAAGCGTTTGTTCAAGCTTAAGCGTCAGTCCGCATCTGGCTCTTTAGTTTATGGCGTAGGTGGTTGTGGAATCCATGTCGACCCATCCGCCACCTACTTCGACATCAAGCTCGCCAAGTCCGTCCAGGGATGGAGGGACAGATGGTTTTATGTTCGCGACCTGAAGGCCAAGGACGAGCACTTTGGACTCGCTCCTTTTGATCACGCGACTCCCTGCAAGAAGATGCGTTCTTGGAAGAACGTGATCATGTTGTCCAAACTCGCGGAGACGGACGTCCTATATCAACGCGTCTGCGACCTCAAGAGTCGCATGGGCACAGAAGAGGGAGACTGCGCCCTTATCAGGACTTGGCTGCGTCGTCGCGTCCAGCCTCTCCAAGCTAGAGTCCATCCCATGTTTCAATGGGGTGGTGCTGATGATGCCACTCGCGTGTCTGCCGATGGCATGTCCGCGAGTGAGGTAGATAAGAGGGTGCGACTGGTCACAAGTACACCTTCAAGGATGTGCTTCCGAATGAGCCAGTCGTTCCTCCCTTTGATGCCTCGAATCGTCCTCCCGAGGTACAGTCGTACTACGTAGTAGCTTATATTCACGATTGCTTTTCTGTTGCTTACCTGCCCCTTTTTGCATTTTGTATGCAGGATTGGGCGGTCTCACCTTGCATGCCTCCTCTCCCTGAGGGCATTATTCCTCGCGAAGCTTTTGAAGAGGTGGAGTCTGAGTCGACTGTCCCTTCTGACGTGGAAGAGGAAGCCCCCGAGTCGGAGAGCCTAGATACTCGCAAGCGTCTGCGCAGCGAGGACTCTGATGCGTCGACTCCTTCAACTCCAGAGGGCACAGTTGCTGGCACGGAGTCACCAATTCCCGCCGTTCCTGTGAGGGCTATAGCACCAGCTTCTCGCAAGAAGATGCGATTGCCTAAGGAGTCTTCATCGGAGTCGGCGGAGGCCACGTTTGATCTTGACAAGTTTGACTGGTAAGTTTATGAGTTCGTTCTTTCTTCTTTGTTTTCTTTTTATTGGCTTTGCCCTAGAGCTTTGCCCTTTCTCAATGTGATTTTTGTCTTGCAGTCAAGAGGCGTCGTCATCTTCTGGCGACGTTGAATTTTTGAAGGAATCAGGAGTCGCGACCTCAAGGGCCAAGGTAGAGGTCGAGCGTTCTCCTTCTCCTCCGGCGGCGGCCCACTCCGGGCACAATTCTTCAAGTTCTCCTCACGGAGGGGAGCATCGAATAGTTGCTCAGATGACAGCTCAACAGACTTCTTCGGAGTCGCTAGAGGACCATGTGAGTATATCTTTCCTTCTTTTGTATTTTGGCAGTCAACGTCTTCTGTTGCCCTTATCTGGTTCCTTGATTGGTGCAACAACTCCTTGTAAAAGAGGCCGTGCGAGTGGCGGAGCAGGTGATGGCGATGGGTCGTCAGCATGCGATGCTGGAGACGCGTCACTGCGTGGTCGAAAGTGAGTGCTTCCTCGCTTGTTTCTTTCGTCTTTTTCCTGTTCTGGTGTGTTTGATTGATAGCCAATTATTTTGACTGCCATGTAGCCAAGCATAACGCCCTACTACGCAATGTCGCATCCTTGGAGAAGACACTGGCCGCAGCTGTCAAGGGGCGCGATGAGGCAATCACGGCTCGTGATGAAGCCCGAAAACGAGAAGAGGATCTGCGCGCCTCTTTTGCGGCCAGGGAGAAGTTGTTCGAGGAGCAGCTATTCTCAGTCGCCAAGGCCCTCTCAGGTACCTTTACTGGTGGATTTTTGATTGATGCTTTTCTCTGCTTCTGGAGTTTTGCCGTTGGCACCAGAAATCTGATCCGTGTTTTTTGGTGTAGATGCTGGCGACTTGAGTTTTGACCCGCAGGCCCTTCGTCGTGATGACTCTCTGGCTGGCGCGGTATCCGCGGTCGAAGACCGAAGCGCCGTCGTCCAGAATACATTGTCCAAGGCCAAGGTCGCCCTTAGTCGCCTCCGAGAGGAGTTGATGCCAAAGGCGGAGCAGGTCGACAAAATGGACGAGCTGGTGGAGTCACTCGCCAAGGGTGTGCCTTCTACCTATAAGAACTCCCTCCGGGCGGCTGGTGCAACGATGTCACTCGCCATGGTGCAGGCCCACGGAGTCGAGATAGATCCCTCTGCGGTGTCGAAGACAATGCCTATTGGCGCGGATGGTCAGTAGGTAGTTTTCGCCCCCTTTGCGACTGCCTGTGCCAAATACGGTCATTCTTTGATTAATATCGTTGCCAAGTATTCGGAGGAACTCCAACACGCTAAGAAGGTGGCAAAAGCTTCGGCTTCAGGGGCAGGTGGAAAATCAGTGGCGTCTGATACTACCACGGATTTGATGAAGCCCCCGAAGGCGTCGAAGTCGAAGAAGCCAGCTGCTCCGTAGTTAGCTTTGTGTAGTAGATAACGAATTGTCCTTTTGCCCTAAGAACATGCATGCTGGCGAGTGTGCTTGTGAATATGTTTTTATGCTTATCCTGAATGCATCTGCTATCCATGCCTTTGTGTTAGTTTGGCCGCCTTATTTGCTTCTGTCTTGATCTGTGGTAGGGCAAATCGAGTGGTCCCGTAGGGGGAAATCAGGATCCATCATCTCTTGATGAGACAGTGGTACCGCCGCGCTCCAGGGTAGAGGAGTTGTCTTTGCTGTCACGACTTCATGATCGTGTGAAGCAGCTGGAGCGTGAGTTGCCCTTGATCCGCGGTAACGCAGATGTGTGGAAGTCAAAGGCGCAAAAAGCCGCCGCCCGCGAGCAGTATCTGCTTGGCGAGGTGACGCAGCTGGGTGACCAGTTTAAGTGTTAGTTTGCTCGTCCTTATCTTTTTCCTTTGTAGATAGTCGCAGTGGTACATTGTACTCATGCTGTGGGTGCTGCTTCGTGTAGTTGTTAGCGCACACCGTCCTCAGGAGGAGAGGGATAGGATTGCCATCCGTCTTCATGGTCTCACCCAGGAGCAACTCCAAGAGAGTGGATACTTCTGGGTGGATCATGATCGTGCGACCGCATTGGCGACCCTGCAGGATCGCGCTTCGCGAGTGCTGCTCTTCCTGAAGAAGTCGCAGTCATGTTTGAAGAATATCTACCGAGCGATGTTCCCGTTGGATGACACGCCGTCCAGCCTGTTGGCTCGCCTGGCCAAATTTCAAGATATGTCCGCGGTTCGCGAGTACGTGAGGCAGCAGTTGGTGGCTGGTGCCAAGGCTGCCCTCTCGATGGTGCGATTGCACAGGCCTGACGTGGATGTCGCCGTCGTAGCTTCCGGTCTGCCAACGCCGCCAGCCGGATCTTCTTGGAATATGGTGCCGCACTATCAAGCGGTGGACCGCTCAGCAGAGGAGATTGTCGACTTCTTCGAGGAGCAAACCAATGTTCTTCTGTTGCAGCAGTAACCAGATTTGTATCCTGCACATAAGTGTATTTGTGTTGTAAAGTTCATATATATATATATATATTTGTATGTAATTTATTGTTGAACGCGTATAAATAGCTCTTGTAAGCGTAAGGTGCGTTGCACTATGCGAGTCCTTTTCGTTAGCCTGGCCATCCCTTTTATCAACCTGCCCGGTGCGTTGTAGTTGGGTTGAATTTGCGTTAAGGGGTTCGACTGATGTGCCAGCTACTCAGGATGTCGCGTTTATTAGTTCGAAGAACAAATGTGTGTAGGGTGGCGCAGCCCCCGAGTATAATAGTAACAGAAGTGAAAAGAAAAAACACAGAGTTTTGGGGCACTTAGCTTTTATTTATTTGGAGAACAGTACGAGGTACAATGTGTGGCTAAGTAGCCTTGGCTGAGTAGCCTTATTTGCGATGTAAAAGTAAAAACAGCTAGGGGTAGAAGCGTCGCAGTTGTGCGACATTCCAAGGGTTGGAGTATGCGACTCCTGTTTCTAGGTCTTGAAGGCGATAGGCGCCACCTGGGATTACTTCTGTAACCAAGTATGGTCCTTCCCAGGGGGACTCGAGCTTGAGATGCCCCTGCTGCTTCAGTCGCAGGACCAGGTCACCTTTGACGAAGGATCTGGGGCGAAGCCTTCTACTGTGGTAGTTGCGCAGGTTCTACTGGTGGATCGTGGATCTTTCTGCGGCGATTTCTCTCTCCTCGTCGAGGAGGTCAACGAAGTCTTCGAGTGCAAGAGATGACTCTTGTTCGCTGTAAGCGACTATGCGCGGCGCCTTGTACCTTACTTCGGCGGGTAATACCGCTTCTGCCCCATGCACCACAAAGAATGGCGTGTAGCCTGTGGCGCTGTTTGGAGTTGTACGTAGGCTCCAGAGTACGGATTGAAGCTCATCTGGCCAGCAACCCGCGGCTTGTTCGAGTGGTCGAAGGAGTCGCTTCTTGATGCCGCTGCAGACGAGCCCGTTTGCTTTTTCCACCTGACCGTTGGTCTGTGGATGCGCGACTGAGACATAACTGATGTTGATCCCCAGGTTTTCACAGAATTCTTGGAACTCCTTGGATGTGAAGTTCGTCCCGTTGTCAGTGATGATGTTGTGCGGCACGCCGGATCGATAGACGATGGACTCGAAGAACTTGACTGTGTTGTGCCCTGATTGCTTGGTTACTGGCATGGCCTCGATCCACTTGGTGAATTTGTGACTGCTACCAAGAGGTAGACGTATCCTCCTTGCGAGGACCTTGGAAGTTTGCCAACCATATCGAGACCCCACTATGCGAAGGGCCAGGCCAATGGAATAGGCCGCAATTCTGCGCCTGGTGCGTGTGGTTTGTCCGCGAATCGCTGACAAGCGTTGCACTTTTGGACTATGTCCTTGGCGTCGCGCATGGCCGTGGGCCAGTAAAATCCAGCTCGTAGAGCTTTGGCAACGAGGGTGCGACTGCCGGCGTGGTGTCCGCAGGTTCCTTCATGTATGTCGAGGAGGACTTCTTTTCCATCGGCTAGGGAGACGCATCGCTGTAACACGCCTGTGATACTGCGTTTATACAGTTCGCCATTGATAACGGCGAATGCCTTGGAGCGTCGTGCGATGTGTCGTGCGTCCGTCGGGTCGTCCGGTAGGCGCTTTCTGAGGAGATATGTAATGTACGGCTGCGTCCAAGATTGTTCTATCATCATGACGCTCATTGGCTCTTCGATTCCTCTGTCCAGCTCCAAGTCATCGAGTGCCATTGGCTCATTGGGTGGCATAGCCCCCGAGTCCATTGCTGCGCTTGTTTTCTTCTCTGCGGCCTTTGGCTTGATAGAGCGTTCGCAGATGCGCTCGAGAAATACCCCAGGTGGTATGGGGGCGCAGGTGCAGCCTATGTTGGCGAGTGCGTCCGCCTCTTCGTTGCTTTCGCGACCTACATGTCACAACTCGCAACCATCGAAGTCTCCCTCGAGTGTATCGTAGAGGTCGCGGTATGCGATCATATTGTCATTGAGTGCGTCGCACTCGTGCATTGTTTGGTTGACGACCAGCTTGGAGTCGCCATATATGATGAGCCTCTTTGCGCCGCAGGCTTTTGCCATCCTCATCCCATGCAACAGGGCCTCGTATTCAGCCTCGTTGTTTGAGGCTGTGAACTGCATTCGCAGGATGTATTTCAGCTTGTCTCCTTGAGGTGACGTCAGAATGACGCCTGCTCCTGCTCCGTCTTTCTGCTTGGATTCGTCGAAGTGCATGGTCCAAAGGTAGGACATGTCTGGCTTGTCCGGGAGTTGGTTTTCCATCCAATGCACGAGAAAATCAGGGAGAACTTGCGACTTGATTGCGTCGCGTTTTTCGTATGTGATGTCTCGTGGAGACAATTCGATTCCCCAGAGCGCGACTCGTCCCATGGTGTCGGGGTTATTGAGGATATGTCCCAATGGGGCGTCGCTGACTACCACCATTGGGTGTTCCTGGAAGTAATGGCGTAGTCGCCGGGCGGTCATGAAGACGCCGTACGCCAGCTTCTGGTAGTGCGGGTATCGCTGTTTTGTTGGCGTGAGGACCTCGCTGAGGTAGTATACCGGGCGTTGTACGCCGTGGACCTTGTTTTCCTCGGCCCGCTCGACGACGAGCACTGTACTAACCACTTGGTTGGTAGCGGAGATGTATAGCAGTAGTGGCTCCCTTTCTCGTGGAGTCACCAGTACTGGCGAGGTGGATAACAGGCGCTTGAGGTATTCGAATGCTTCTTGCGCTTCCTTGGTCCACTCGAATTTGTCAGCTTTGCGGAGGAGCTGATAGAAGGGCAGTGCCTTTTCCCCCATTCGACTGATAAATCGACTGAGGGCCGCGATTCGTCCGGCTAGTTGCTGGACGCCTCTTATGTTCTTTGGCTTCTCCATGGCCAGTATGGCCTTTATCTTTTTCGGGTTTTCCTCAATCCTCTCGCGGAGATGAGATACCCGAGCAGTTGCCCAGATGGTACGCAAAAGGCGCATTTGTCCGGATTGAGCTTAATCCGGTAATGATCGAGGTTGGCGAATGTTTCGCGCAAGTCGTCGATTAGAGAGGCTTCCTCCTTGGTTTTGATTACTATGTCGTCGATTAGAGAGGCTTCCTCCTTGGTTTTGATTACTATGTCGTCGACATAGACTTGGATGTTGCGACCCAATTGCTCCTTGAGGCAAGCCTGCATGCACCGCTGGTAGGTGGCTCCCGCGTTTTTTAGCCCGAAAGGCATTGTGTTGTAGCAGAACACACCGAAGGGCGTTGTAAATGCGGTCTTTTCTTGGTCTTCTTCCTTCATTCGAATTTGGTTATAGCCTGAGTAGGCATCGAGAAAGCAGAGGCGCTCGCATCCAGCGGTGGAGTCGATGATTTGATCGATTCGTGGTAGCGGGAAGTGATCCTTTGGGCAGTGCTTGTTTAAAGAAGTGAAGTCAACGCACATCCGTAGGATATCCGTGTCCTTTTTTGGCACCAGCACCGTATTGGCGAGCCAAGTGCTTTCCTTGATCTCGCGTATGAATTTGGCCTCGAGGAGTCTGTTGATCTCCATGCCAACTGCCTGCGCTCGTGGCTCAGATAGTCGCCTGATTATTTGTTTGACTGGCCTTGCGTCGGGGTTGACATTGAGTGCGTGCTCGGCGAATTCCCTGGGAACTCCTGGCATGTCCGCAGGACACCAGGCGAAAATTTTCCAGTGCTCACAGAGGAATTCGACGAGCGCGAGTTCCTATGCGGGACTCAAGTTGTTGGCGATGAGGGCCGTTTTGGCGGGATCTGTCGGATGGACCTTCACCTTCTTTGTGTGCACGGATGAGTCGAAGGAGAGATCGGGTGAGCTTGGCCTGCTCAGGGGAGACATACTATTGTCTGTCGTTTCCTTCAATCGCGCGAGCTCCTCCTGCATGCCAAAGGACTAGGAGATTCTGTTGAATTCCCTATCGCAACTGTCGGATCGCTCAAAGCTTCCGTTGATCGTGATGACGCCATTGGGACCTGGCATTTTCATCTGCAGGTAGGCCTAGTGGGGTACCGCCATGAACCTAGCGAACGCGACGCGTCCAAGGATGCACTAGTATTGTGAGGGCCAGTCGACGACCTCAAAGTCAATGCGCTCGCGCCTAAAGTTCTTCGGGGTGCCGAATATGACGTCGAGGTTGATTTTTCCCAGGGGGTATACGCCTTTCCCTGGGACGATGCCATGGAACGTTGTGTCCGATGCCTCCAAGCAGGTTAGAGGAATCCTCATTGCTCGCAGGGTACTCGCGAATATGAGGTTGATGCCGCTTCCGCCGTCCATGAAGACGCGACTCATGTCGAAACCTCCAATTTGCGCCTCGAGAACGAGGGGGCAATGGACTGGGCGAGGTACTTGAGGTGGGTGGTCGCGTTTATCGAAGGTGACGCACGACTCACTGCCACTGGGGTACTCAGTGGTGGATGGTGGTGAGTGCGTGGCCAAGTTGACTTGGCGAGTGATAGCTTTCTGCACCCTATTGGAGGGGCGCCCCTTTTGGATCATCATGGTACCCATGGCCCGTGGGTACGGTTCTCCTCCGTGGTGCTGGTCCGGTGCAGCTCCGTTCGGGGGTGGCCCTGGTGGTGGTGGCTGTGCGCCATGTGCCACGGCGCCTGGAGCAGCCCCGTAGCCTCTTTTGACTGCGTTGCGGTTCATCCGAACCAACCCCTCGTGTAGCTTGAGGAATTCACGGCAGTCTTTGAGGAGGTGGCTGGACTTTCTCTTGCCATCATGCTTGTCGATGTAGAAGTGTACCGTGCACGGTCCGGACAGTTTCTCCTCGATGGAGGTCGCGGTTGCCTCGTCGCGAGTGCGGCGTTGCCACACTTGCATGGTCTTCCCAGAGTCGCGGTATCCGCCGCTGCGGTATCCGCCGCTGTGGTATCCGCTGTTGCGGTTGTCGTCGCGTCTCTCGGCGTAGCCGGCTGCGACCATATTAATGTCGTCACGGTCGTCGTAGATGCGCATGCGGCGTTTTCCTCGGCGGTCGCGTCTGCGTTCGAGCTCTACCTCCTCATCAGAGTGAGCGCGGTTCTTCACTCAATCTTCTCCATCAGCCCATCGATTCACGATCTCCATTAGGTGGTCGATAGTCTGGGGCTTTGAGCGGCCCAGCTCCTCCCTGAGCTCTAAGCGGCGAACGCCACCGTTGAATGCATCAATCGCGCGGTCCTCTGAGATGTTTTCCGCGGAATTCTTGATGATGGACCACCTTCGGATGTATGAGCGCAGTGATTCGCCAGATTTTTGCTGGCAGCATCTCAGTTCTTCGATTGATGTGGGCTGTTTGTACGTGCCCTTAAAGTTGCGCACGAAGCTATAGACCAGCTCATCCCAGCTGCGAATGGATCCGCGTGGGAGGCTATTGAGCCATGCTCGGGCGGCGCCCTGCAGCTGTAGCTGCAAACATTGCATGGCAGTACTTCGACTACCTCCGTGGAGTCTGACGGAGGAGATGTGGTCCTCTAGCCAGATTTTAGGGTCTTGTAGGCCGTCGAACTTCGGGTTTTCTGATGGAAGTTTAAACCCCTTAGGCATTCGTTTCTGCCTAATGGATCTGCTGAAGCATCTGGCGCCGCAGAGCTCCCCGTCTTCCTCCTCTGAGTCAGTCGACCAGGCACGTTGTGCTCTTGATTTGTCGATCTTACGTTGTGTGAGGTCGTTGCCCACATCATAGTCGCGATCGTGTCATTGTGAACGACGGCGTCATGACAGGTCGTGACTGTCATCGCTAGACGAGGGCGAGGAGTAGCGTTTTGCTAGCGTTTTGCCCTTTTTGGGGTCTGGTACTGGCTGCTTGTCGAGGGCGGCCTCGATTAACCCCAAACTCACGATCGTAGATCGGTGCATGGCGGTTCGGGGATCTCCAGCCGGTGGCAGGTTGTTGAGGAGGTACATGGTGGCTGCCGTGACCGCGGCCTGCGGCTTTCTGGGGACCATGTTGCCTCTCGTGTCGAATGTCATAGAGCTGAAGTCGAGGACTTTCGCGGCGTCTATGCGCTCTTGTTCGGTGAGGTGAGCCATTCGCGACTGCCTCTTCTTGGCGACGTACTCGTTTCCTCGTGAGGAGGATCCTCCGTAGGAGGAGAGCCCAGCACGACGAAGGCTCGATTCGTCCGCCGCCCTTTTACGCGCCTCCAGCTGCACGATTGCTTCTTTTTGGCGCTTGAATTCTTCTTTTAGGAGCCAGTGGTAGCCCATTAGTAATTCCTGTGGGGATCCAAAGGGCAGAGGTGTACCTCGTAGGGCTTCGCGGCAGCGCTCCCACTCTTGCTCGTTGAGCCTGATTACGACGTGTTCGCCGGTTTGCTCATTGATTATGCTGGGAGGTTCGACTGCTCCACCGTTGGCGCCGTTACCGCCGTTGCCAACGTTGGGTGGATCGGTGCCGTTGCCGGTGCTGATGACGGTGCGATTGGCGGAGGTGTCGCCTGCGTTGATGACGACGCACATGAAGTGATTGGGGAAGCTGTTGCTTCCGCAACTTTTAGATTCGGAACTGCAGGTTCCATCTTCTGTGGCCAGATCGCTCAGATCGGAGTCGCGACTGCTGTCGCTGATCGTGTTTCCGACTGCTACCGGAGTATTGAGCTCGCTGAGGGTGCCGATCGATGGAGGGAACCATGATGCCGGGGCAATCGCCAGTGTTGTCGGTTGATCAGGCATGCGAAGCGTGCCCATCTGACCAACTTGCAAGCGGAAGCTCCCAATCACCAAGCTGATTCTGTCTCCCACGGACTCGAAAGCCGGGCGGGTGGCCGGTGTGTGGACGGTGAATTCGAAGGCGTCGAAGAGCTGGCGAATCTCCGCTGTTGCGGAGTTGTAGATCGCGGTTGATGGGGCCGAAGAAGCCGCAACATCAGCACTCCCAATTCCCACAGACGGCGCCAATTGGCGAGGGTTTAACTCATCAATGCCCATTGTTATGGACTTGGGTTTTGGAGAAGGAGGGAGTGCTGGAGACATCTATCGGCTAGCAAACAAGCACACAGGGGACAAAGGATTTACCCAGGTTCAGGCCTCGTAGAGGTCCCTACTCCTGCTTGTCTGCTCGTGGAATTATTGAGGGAGTCAAAAGTTACAATGGTGCGCAGATGCAATCTGGCGAGGGTTGTGGAAACTAGGGTGGTGTATGTCTTCCTCGCCGCCCCCTCCTAGCCTTTATATATATAGGCTAGGTCTCAGGTAGCAGGTCGAGTCGGTTACAAGTTAGGGTTTTCCCCTTCAAACTTTCTATCTTTAGCTTCTTCTTGTCTCTCAAGCAATCGAGAGTCCGCAGTTTAGTCGAGTCCTTTCGTCTGGGCCTTGGCAACACCGTGGGCATGTACGTATTTAGACCGTATATACCAAGCTTGAGTACCTATAAGGTATACCCATGTCACCTGGAGATTCTTACAATGAAGATGTTGATGCTTTTCAAGTTATAACTCCAGAGAAATTTATTGAGGACCAAATTCAGAGACCTGCAGAGTCCGTGTTCATCTAGGTAATAGTTCTGGTAAGAAAAGTTCCGCGTAAATACAATACAACTATATTTTTGCAGTTTTCAGTCAATAAGGAAAGTTTCGAAGCGAAAAAGGGACGGAACCGGAGCCGGGGTGGCCCACACCACCCCATGGCGCGGCCCACCCTTGGCCGTGCCACCAGGTGGTTAGGCCACCCAGGACTCTGCCTCCGACTCGTTTTCTCCCAGTACCTTCCTTTTGATACGAAACTTCATAATATATAAGCCCCCGGATCCCTCGAGGTCTGTATATCGTGTTTTCGTCCTATTTTTGTTTCGATATGTTTCTGCCAGGTAAAATCTCAGATTTGTAGCCTCAATGTCTTCCACTGGATCAGTTAAAGGAGATTCCTTGGAAGATATCACCAACCCATACATGAGAGAATTGAAGATTCATCCCAAGGAGTTGTTGCTCGAAGGTGGGGAGGTCCAGATTAAAGAGGTTCAAGGCCCTAAAGGTGAAGGAAGTCTGGAGGATAGGATGGAAGCACTAGAGCAAGAAGTTTTTAGGTACAGGAAGATGGCGGAGCGTGAAGTGGAAATTGTCCATAAGATTTGTTTCGAACTCATCACCGAGCACCAAAATGAGACTGCTGAACTCAAAGACGAAGTCTTCTCACTCCGCCAAACAACCAACAAACTACAAGCACAGTTCGATGATGTTCAAAATCAAAACTGTGAGTATAAGGCTAGATTTAAACGCATAAGTGCTGCTACAAGTTTTAGGATGTTGGAAACCACGATGTCCTTTGTTGATGGGAAGCCTTTACCCTAGAAGACGGACGAAGATGAGAGGATACCACCACCACCTAAGGAGTACTTTGTCATCAGGTTTGGCATCCCCTTGGTTTGTTCCAAGCTTGGGGGAGTGCCGCGGTATCATATCACTATCTTCTATCTTTTTACCTTATTGGTAGATTCATATCATGAATAAAGGAGTTATTATGTAGTATTGTTTGCATTATGGAAGTGTCCCCTCTCTCGTTAGATATGTATACCTTGGTGTGAGTTTTCGTTATGAAATATTAATGAGAAGTTCTATCATTCACTCTTTTGCATATCTTATGTTAGTTTTCAATTCGTGGTTATATGATTGATCTTGTTGTTAGTATTGGTATCACTTTGGGATCATTGAGTTAATTTAGTTGGTTTTGGCAAACCTGGCTCGGTCAGTAGCACACCCTTTTTGAGAGTTGAAAAGAAAAAGATAGAAGTACTCTAAAGAAAAATAATTTCATCATCTTTCTTTCTTGATTTGCTCATAAGTTTAGTATTCTGTAGTTAAGATATTTTGTGCTTCCAAGGAAGATTACATGTTTGTCTTTATCACTTGTATGTTTGTTTGTTTGTTTCCTTCAACTCTTGTACTTGCTACCCAGCCTTGCTAGCCAAAAACCTGTACTGAGAGGGTATTCTTCTCGTGCATCCACCTCCTTTAAACCAAAACCTTTGCCATTTGCATCCACCATACCTACCTAGTAGCATTATTGCTATTCCAAGTAAATTCTTGTTTTGTCCACCTCCCAAATTAAACTTGTTATGCGAAAATTAGTGATTAAAGCTCTCATGAACTTGATGGCACACTTTACTTTCGTGCACTTAATAAACTTGAACCATTGTGCTCACCTATGTTGTGTATATGTTTGCGCTTTGTAAGTTGTGAATTAGCAGAACCATGCTGTCATGGGGAACGCTTTCAACATTGCATTGGTACTTTGTACCAAGTTGATATCATGTTCTTTTGTCTATGGATGTCGTCGGTGTGAAATGAAAGGGGAGCTTGTAAGTCCATGGAGTTATGCATGTGTGTTAGAGAAACGCCTGGGTCGCTGGTCTAATCCATGCTAACATGGTGGAAACCTGCAGCGTAACCATAGCGAGTATCTATGAAGCATTCTTCTTATAAAACAAGAGATTGAGAAAAAAGAGAAAAAGAAAAGAAAAAAAGAGATTATGAAAAGAGGAAAGAGAGAAAAAAGCACCATATTCCCATGGTAAATAAGAAGATTGCTGAGATACTTGCTATCTGCTTGCCTTGTCATTTTGATATGGGGATTCTTCCATATCATCGGGCAAGGGGCACCCCGTTGGCGGTTCTGAATGATACACATATGCTTACGATGACAAGAATTTACCGGTGACTAAACTTGAGTAGCATGAGGAGCAGCCCTCGTATTCAAGGGACATGAGATTCTCAATTTACAACTTGTCAATGCGTATCCTTAATTTTGATCACTTTAACCTTAATCACCTAAAGATGCCTATGATAGGGGCAATGAGAGCTGAAAGCTAGTAAGTATCATAATTTTTGGGAGCTCTTTATCTTGCAATCCCTGCTTCCCTCTGCGAAGTGCCTTTCTTTTACTTTGTAGTTGAGTCAGTAAACCTACTCCCTTCTATCTCAGAAAGTATTTTGAGTTGATGTTTTTCATTCATTCATATGATGATTTATTCAATCATGTCTCTTATGTTCCTTGTTTTGCACATTGCTCTTATCTTGATGTTTACTACTTTGAAAGCTTTCTTTGAAAACCAGCTATTTGTGAACTTCAGCAAATTATCAACTATTCTTCGACCAAGAGCTAAGTTGAGTTGTATAATAGTGAGTTGTCTTCTATTATGATCTATGTATTTAATGAATGTGATGCTTCTTGTCCGTATTCTTTTATCGCCTCTTCACTCCATAAACCTAAGGCCATGTTTATTGAGCTCAGTTTCGCTTGGGGACAAGCAAAGTCTAAGCTTGGGGGGAATTGATACGTCCATTTTGCATCACTATTCTATGTCTTAAATCACTATCATTCATTGATATATTTCGTATTGAGAGGTGATACTTATGTTATTTCATCTATTTTTGCATGGTTGATGACTTTTGGAGCAAGGACCGCTGCAGTCAGGATTCTGATGGAAAAGGTGATGTTTGGAGGAAAAATTCACGAAGATCAGAAAATCCAGGAAAATATACGGAAAATCCTATTTTTCCAGAACACTAAGGATGCTAGAAGATGGAGTGGAGGTGGGACACAGGGGGCCCACACCACCCCATGGCGTGGGCAGGCCTAGGTCGCGCCTGGAGGTGGTGTGGCTGCACTGGCCCACTTCAGCCTCTCCCCTCCGGCGTATATCATCCTCCCGAAACCCTAAGACTCGGGGAGCGACCACAGAAAGATTTCGCCGCCTCTGCAGGGCGGAAAACACCGAGAGAGAAAGATCTCTCCGACATATAGATTTCTGCCGGGGGAATTCCTTCCCGGAGAGGGAAGATCGTCGCCATCAACACCACCATCAAGCTGGACTTCATCGGGATCATCATCATCACCACCACCATCGTCACCATCATCACCCTCATCACCATCTCCATATTGCTGTAACAATTGCGTTGAATCTTGCTATAGTTCATATGGGAAACTTTCCTGGTGTTGATTACTCTTTGTAGTTGATGCTATTGAGTGAACCATTGAATTATTGTTTATGTTCAGATTGTTATACATCATTATGCCATCTCTGATCATGATCTGTATGATGTCTTGTGAGTAGTTCGTTTTGTTCTTGAGGACATGGGAGAAGTCTTGTTGTTAGTAGTGGAGTTGCGTTGAGAAAGATTCAATAGATTGTTATTTAAGTTGTGGTGTACTTCTTCTAGTGGTGTCATGTGAACGTCGACTACATGACACTTCACCTATAAGGGCCTAGGGGAATGCATTGTGTATTTGGCTACTAATCGTAGGGCTTGCCGGAGTGACAGAAACCTGAACCCCCGTTAGGAAACCATTGCACAAGGGACGTAAGGGTATTAGAGTTTAAAGCTGTGGTTAGGTTTCTACCTTAATTACTTTCTTGTACTTACGAATGTTTGCAAGGGGTATAATCACAAGTATGTATTAGTCTTGCATGGGGCGGTACATTAGCACAGGTTCACCCACACAACACTTAGCAAGCTAGAGAAGATTAATCGATTATATGAAGCGAAAGCACTTGACAGTCTTCCCATGTGTCCTCGAGAACGTTTGGTCATCTTAAGTAATACACCCGGCTTGTCCTTTGCCGCAAAAAGGATTGGGCCACTTGATGCATTTATTCCTACTGTCTTTTATTCACTCGTACTTTGTTTACTTTCTTTATCAAAAACACCTAAAAATCCGTTTGCTAAGTATTTGCAGAGAATTCCTAATCCATACCACTAGCCAGCACCTTCTGCTCCTCGTTGGGTTCGACACTCTTACTTATCGAAAATACTGCGATACACCCCCTACACTTGTGGGTCATCAGAATCTTGTATGCAAATAAATTCGCAAAGAACAAAGTGACAGGCATAGGAAGATAAAACAAGAGTGACTTCAAAACTTTCAGCACATAGAGAGGTGTGTCAATACCATGAAAACTTCTACAACCATATTTTCCTCTCTCATAATAATTTTCAGTAGCCTCATGAATAAACTCAACAATATAACTATCACATAAAGCATGCTTTTCATGATCTACAAACACATAATTTTTATCAAGCTCAAAAATATTGGGATTAAAACCTTCAAACCCACTTTTAACAATTCTACAACAAGATGGCTGATCATTCAATATAGGACCATCATCTATAACTTTATCATAAACATTTTCTAAGCAAAACTCTTTAGTACCATGCAAATCGAAGTTAAGCACAAATAAAGGATTATCATAGAAAACATGAGCATAACATTCATCCTCCTTTGGTTAGCATGGGGGACAATCAAATAATGTAAGGGATAAAGAGTTACTCTCATTAGAAGGTAGGCCTGGGTAGTTAATCCATTCTTCCTCCTTTTGTTCATCACTCTCCTCCTCTTTTTCATCTAATGAGCTTTCAGGTTCATAAATTTCTTCTTCCATAGGATCCTGCAAGGCATTAGTCTCTTCCATTTGTGGAAAGCATCTATTAATATATTCAAGAATGTAGCCATTTTATTCCTTGTAATTATCAAAGAAAAATCTAAGTATATCATAAACCTCATATTTGTAAGGTGAATCATCAATATTTTCAAGCAAACTACACGTTCAAATGCACCCTTCCAAGCAATAAATTCTTCAATTTGTTCCACATCATAAAAGTCATAATTTCCTTTAACATAAGAAGATATGGTAACATTATCATTATACTCGCATTGAAAAGGGAGGTGTTTATACCTCTTACAACAACAAGATTTATCAAAGCAATAAGTAACATTATAAGTAGAGCACACGTTTCTAGCAATGGTATACAATTTATCAATTTGTTCCCATAAGTGTTTCCCTTTTTGTGAAAAGCGGTGTTCCCATTAATAATATTTTTGATCTTCCGTGAACCCACCTTGCCAATAAGATTTAGTTTCTAAGAAAAAAACCATTTATAGAAAGCATGATAAAGCAAGACAATAACAGACTAACGAAAATAACAACTAGAGTAGGAACTATTTTTTTTGTATTTTTGATAAAGAAACAAGCAAGCAAAGTGGAAATAAACTAAGCAAAACAAAAATAACAAAGTAAAGAGGTTGGTTATGATTATGCTTGAACAATAGTGATTCCAAGTGGACTTGATAAATAAAGCTATGCTCCCCAGCAACGGCGCCAGAAAAAAGTCTTGATGACCCACAAGTATAGGGGGTGTATCGCAGTATTTTCGAGGGAAGTGAAACCCAATTTATTGATTCGACACAAGGGGAGGCAAAGAATATTTATAAGCCTTAACAACTGAGTTGTCAATTCAGCTGCACCTGGAAACAATCTTGCTCACAGCAGTTTATCAGTAGCAACAGTTTTGTAGTAGGAATAGTAAAGTAACAACAGTGGTAAAGTAAAGACAGTAGTAACAATAGTAGTAAAAAGTAGGATTAGAGCGCGGTAGGCATAGGGATGGATGGACGGGCGTTGCATGGACAAGACAATTCACATAGCAATCAGAACATAGGGCAATTGCAAATAAATAAGATAAACCATCCAAGTACTAGATAATCCTAGGCATGTGTTCCATATATAGTCATACGTGCTCGCAATGAGAACTTGCACAACATCTTTTGTCCTGCCAGCCCGTTTGTAGCGGGGCCTCAAGGGAACTACTGGCAATTAAGGTGCTCCTTTTAATAGAACACTGGGGCAAAGCATTAACACTCCGTGAACACATGTGATCCTCACATCAAAGCCATTCCCTCCGGTTATCCCGATTTCTGTCACTTCGGGGCCATTGGTTCCGGACAACAACGTGTGTGTACAACTTGCAGGTAAGGCCATAAACAATACTATCATAATGAATCAATAACATTTTCAGATCTGAAATCATGGCACTCGGGCCCTAGTGACAAGCATTAAGCATAACAAGTCGCAACAAAGTCAAAAAGTACTAATAGTAGATACTAGGCACCATGCCCCAACAATCTTATGCCATTACATGAACGATCTCATCCAATACCTACCATCCCCATAGCCTACAACGGGGATTACTCACTCATAGATGGGGGAAACATGGATGGTTGATGGAGAAGCGATGGTGATGATGATGGCGATGATCTCCTCCAATTCCCCGTCCCGGCAGGGTGCCAGAACGGAGTTTCTGGTGCTGTTTCGTGGAATCTGGTGGTGGCGACGGAGCGGAACTCCTTCTAGAAAAATTTCGAATCCCCCTAAGTTTTTAGGTCAGAAGGCATCTTATAGGCAAAGAGGGAGACCGAGGGGGTGTCTGGGGCGGCTAGACCACCCCCTGGCGCGGCCAGGTGGTGTGGCTGGG
The DNA here is from genome assembly GCA_910589775.1 of Avena eriantha. Lineage (NCBI taxonomy): Eukaryota > Viridiplantae > Streptophyta > Magnoliopsida > Poales > Poaceae > Avena > Avena eriantha. The sequence continues at coordinate 284,236,701 of OU342744.1, read as the reverse complement.
CCCCAGCCCCTCTTCGTCTCGTATTCTGGCTCCAGGTGTCCCTCGGTAAAATAATGACTTTGGCTTTTGTCCCATCCAATTCCGAGAATATTCATTTTCTGACTTTTCTGGAACCAAAAATAGTAGAAAACAGGCAGCTAGCACTGTGGCTCTTGTTAATAGGTTAGTCCAAGAAATCATATGAAAAGTACTCCAAAGTGTGGACAAAACATTAGAAAGTAGATAAAACCAAGCATGGAACATCAAAAATTATGGATAGATTTGCAACATATCAACTACCATTCCCTAAGCTAAGTTGGAAGTCTTGATGTTTGCCTAGTATAGCTATCGGAGTCCTGGTTCCCGGGGTACCCTGATCCTGTGGACGGCGGGTCCACCTAAGGGGCCACCTCCCTTTCCTATGGCGATGAGACAGGTAGAAGGCCTCGCGAGGGGAGGTTAGGGCTGGCACCTAGAGAGGGTGTATACGCACCTCGACTCCTCCTCATGAGTTCCGACCCTCCCAGGTCTCCAAGGAGGTCTCGAGAGGGTCAGGGCAGGGGGCACACCTGCAACCCTGCCACGGTACGGAAGAAGAAGACAAGAGCCTGCTAGGAGGACCAGGACGCCTCGGTAAAGAAAGGAAGGACCATCCACTGACTGGTGTAAGGACGCCAAGGATGTCAGTGGATCCATGACAGCTGTCCCTTGCCACTTTGGTGCTAACGGGACACGGGTGATGTCGGGAAGCGGAGGATGGCGTTAGCTGGACCGGCTTTGTGAAGGACCCGCAGGCGACCAAGGCAAGGAGGACCAAGTCCACCAAAATTAGTCTGGTAGACCGGGTCCTTAAGGTACGGTAGTGTGGTGACCCTTCCCGCCCAATGTTTGGGGGAAGAGGCCTAGCCACCCTATAAAAAGAGGCGTTCCTCTACCTTGGAGCAGGTTGATTCACAGGACTTGTAACCCTAGATATTGAATCTCCATTGTACCCTCATGAAGCACTGCGAGCAATACAACGGAGCAGGAGTAGGGGCTTTACCTCCTCACGAGAGTCTCAAACCTGGGTAAAAAAACCGTGTCGACCTCTCTGCCGTGTGCGTGTGTCATCGTCTTCACCATCGTCGAAGAAGCTCGGAACGCGTGATTCAGCCCCCACTCAAACTCAGGGCTCATTGGACCCCTGTTCCTTTGCGAGACACATCTCTGACATTTGGCGCACCGGGTAGGAGGTTGAGGCGCACTTTCATGACCTTTGCCAATGATATTGGCATGACAGCCCACGCTGAGTCAAGGCCAGGACGATAGCATGCACGACGTGGCGCCGCGGTCCGGGCAAGGATGGATCCCGTCCCACTATGCTCACCCGCAGCACCGGCGACATAGGTAAGGACTCAGTCGACTCTCCCCTTTTCTCCATCATGGGGGCCATGGTTTCTCCCCCGCAGGAACACATAACCCTACCATGCAGTGCCCCCGCATGGCTGGTCCGGCCAGTCCATGCTAGAGACGACTGAGCTCGTGGTGCGGGCACAACCCCTCTGCCCACTGACCGAACTAGACCAAGAAAGGTGGACGGCGTACCTCGCCGAGCTCCTCGGCGTCGCCGCCCTCGTTTTCCCGCATTTAGGGGGTCGCTTCGGGGAAAAGGCGTCCGAAGTCCGCGATCACTATGCGACCCGGCGCCCCGATGGCGTGCCCACGTGCTGTGACATCACTGCCTGGTCAGAGGGTGCCCATCGAAAAACCCTGCCGACAGGCTGGGAAAGAGCTTCCTACGCTTGCGGGATCCTAGCAGGCTGCCGTGCTGGCATGTGAGTGGATGGAACAACGATTTGCACTAGGGCAAGCTACTTCCCAATGACTCCGCCCATTGCGACTCCACGTGGCGCCCTTTCCATGCCCCTGTCCACTAGCAGGGCGCCCGCTTGCCTGCGAGGGAGGTGTCAGCGAAGCCAGAGCAGTGCCATCCGCCTACACCGAGGGCGGCGCCATGGGAACTCGTCAGAAAGGAGTCGAGCAAAAGCGCCGCCGCAGGAAGGATGTGAAGGAAGAGTACGGGGAGCAGCCTTACTACGTCTTCCACTGGATCCGGGGGCACGACACTAGCCAGTGTTTCAAGCTCAAGGCGATCTGAATGGAACACGAAGGCCCAAAGAAGCGCAAGCGCGGCAGCGGGCAAGGTAGTCGGCGAAGCGCCCATTCAGCTGAGGACCATAAGAGGAACACCGGGCCAGGTCACTCTGACGCTGATGTGGCGACCGGAAGGGATGCTTCGCTGTGATGGACATGGGGGCCTCCCGGTGCCTCGGGATCCCACCCTCGATATGCCCCCTTCTTCTAGCCAGACGCTGTCGAGGACTGGGACCTAGGCGCTCCGGAGGGCTATAGCACCGACCCTTGGTACGCCCCCGTCTTCCGGCCTAATGCTTTCGAGGACAGGGACCTGGGGGCTCCGGAGGGTTACATCGCGCACCCTCGATACGCCCCTGTTCTGGCCTGATGCTGTTGAGGACGTAGACCTCGGGGCTCCGTAGGGTTACAACACCCACCCTCAGTATGCCCTCGCTTCCAACCAGATGCTGTCGAGGACGGGGACCTGGGGCTCCGGTGGGCTACAACGCCTACCCTCGGTACGCCCCCGTCTTCCGGCCTGATGCTGTCAAGGATGGGTGATGGGGGAATACCAATCGGGGTATGCCCACAAAGGGGAGTCGCCAGCTGGAGCGAGCCGACTTAAGCCTAACCCTAGGCGGATCGACTCGCCAAATATGGCGACTGACGCCTACTAGACCCGTACGACTCGCCGACTAGAGGCCCAAGACAGTGACTCCAATACAAAGCCCATTAGCACAGTTGTAAACCCTAACTGGTTGCATATATAAAGCCATTAGGGGCACCCCTTGGCGGGGGCCTATCCCACGTCACATTAGATCTAGTCTCCCCTTCGCCTCCGGTGTCTCCATGTAAACCAATCTATGATCATATACTAGATTGACAGCAGGACGTAGCGATCCTCCATTGAGGGGACGTGAACCTGGGTACATCATGTGCCAATCTCGCTCCTGGATTCTCCTACATTGCCTTGCCCTTTCCTCTACGTAAGCTACCATGTAGTATCTGACATGGTCAATACCACGATAGTTGGCGCCCACCGTGGGGCAAGCGGTGCTTGAAGGTGATGATCTGGGCGGGATTACTCACCATCAACGTAACCAGATCCGCATCGGCACGCAGATTTTCGTCGTCAACATCTTGCGGCGGCCGACTTCCTGTTCATCAACAAGTGCAGGCGTGCTGTGCGAAGCACATGCACATGCTTATCATGACTTGAAAAATCAGCAGACTAGAGCATCCCAAGAAAAATTAGTTGCCACAGGCATGTCTCCGCCAAGCTCCCGATTCGCCGATTCATCCGCATAGGCGTGGGGCTGAAGGTTTTCTACTTTCTGTTGCACGATCGGCTGCTTGGCTACGTATGATGGTCACTCGGTTTTCTATTCAATCTCCCTATTCTATCTCTCATTGATTATTTTGTCAATCGATTATTTTATCTTGATCTGATATACTACATGCCTGTTAATGACACATACGGATTGAGCATTTGACCCAGATGCAAAATCGAATGAGAACTTATCTGAGATGTACGATCAGTTCATATGGCCACAATTCGTCAGCTACAACTGCTCAGGTGTTCTTCGGATATGCTCTGCCGCATCAACGGCAGCCGCCAACAACGGTGCATAAGCTGCGAAAAATCAATTTCTAATGAGTCAATCTATTTGCCTTTTAATTTTGGCTACGAATTATTTATTTTAATATCTTAGTTATCATGTTGTCTTTGATGAGTGTTCTACTCGTACATGAGAGCAATTAAGGGGACAGGTTTACGCAGCTCTAGACACGCGAGATGTGAACTCGCTCTTGAAGGGCCATACATCGATGGACCACGGGGGTAATTAATCCGTCAAGACGAGGCGATCCGGCGAATGGCTTTTGCGTCAATTTCAATCGTCACGCTTGGGACTCCTTGTCATGGACTTGCCCCTCGTGGACTCGCCATGGTCACGGACTCGCCACGTTCAACGTCATGATACCGGCTATCGCATGTCTCCACCAAAGCAATTCCGCCACACGACTCCGTCCGACCAATGGTCTGATCGAGCTTGCAACAACTACTCGCCACCCTCGCGGGCTCTCCATGCCCTGACGACTCGCCTCTCCTGTCGTGACCCACCCCTCACGGACTCGCAACGTCCGACGAGTCATCTATCGCGGACTCCCCATCCTACCAACTAATCACCACACGACTCTGCCATAACGCGACATCCGTCTGCCGTGTTGACTTCGCCATAGGGCGACCTCCGTCCGCTGCGTCGACCCCGTGTCCGCCGCGTCGACTTCACCATAGCGCGACCTCCGTCTGCCACGTCGACCTCGTGTCCACCGCGTCAACTTCGCCATAGCACGACCTCCGTCCGCCGTGTCGACCACGTGTCCGGCGCGTCGACTTTTCCAAAGCGCGCCTATACTTCCGCTACGTCGAATACGTACGCCTCGCCCGCTAAGGGCCCCTCATCGTATGAGTCGGTAGAGAGGGTCGCATGCCATGCTGCATGGACTCACCACTGGGCTTCTCTTCCCTCCAGGAAAAATCAATTCGCCTTTGTCAACCTTTGAAAGAGCGACTTGGAATGGCCAAGTAGTGCGGACGAGGACTCGCAAACCGAGCCTCGGATCGTCCACGAAAAACGCTAACCGAGAGCCATCATTGGAGTCGCCTTGCTCGACTGGCCTTCCGGCCAAGACAAATGGCAGTGCTACACAAACAGCACCATGTCCTCCTCAACCTTAGACAGTGCGACTCGCACGGCCAAGTACTGCGGACGAGGACTCGCAAACCGAGCCTTGGATCGTCCAGGGAAAACGCTAAGTCGAGAGCCATCTTTGGAGTCGCCATGTGACTGGCCCCCGGGCCAAGATGAGAGACTCGCTAACAAAAACAGCGCAATCAACGTCATCACAAACTCGCAATCATCACAGACTCGCCACACTTGGGGACTCTCTCCTCGTGGACTCGCAATCATCACGGACACGCCACACCCGGGGACTCTCCCCTCGTGGACTCCCCACCGCAAACTCTCCCCATGCAGACTCGCCATGCTCGACAACAACCAGTACTATTTTATATACATCTCTAAAGAGCCTCAAGTCGCCTCTACAAGTCAACTCGAGCCTCGAGGACTAGTCCTAGGCATACTACGTGTGTGCGTGGTTCCGCCACCACGGACTCGCCCTCGCGTACTCAACACGCTCGGGGACTCGCCACCGTGGACTCACCCTCGCATACTCAACATGCTCGGGGACTCGCCACCACGGACTCACCCTCGCGTACTCAACACGCTCGGGGACTCGCCACCACGGACTCTCCCTTGTATACTCACCACGCTCAGTGACTCGCCACCGTGGAGTCGCCCTCGCGTACTCAACACGCTCGGGGACTCGCCACCGCGGACTCACCCTCGCGTACTCAACATGCTCGGGGACTCGCCACCGTGGACTCGCCCTCGCGTACTCGCCAAGCTCGGTGACTCGCCACCGCGGACTCGCCCTCGCGTACTCAATCCGCTCGGGGACTCACCACCGTGGACTCCCCCTCGAGTACTCAACATCATCGGGGACTCGCCACCGCGGACTCGCCCTCGCGTACTCAACACGCTCGGGGACTCGCCACCATGGAATCGCCCTCACGTACTCAACACGCTCGAGGACTCGCCCCTCGCAGACTCGTCTCGTGTATTACCCTGCACCGACTTGGCGACTTCACCATCAATGATTTGGTGGCCTCCACGTCTTCTACGACAGCAAGTTGACAAGGCGCCAACCAAACTTCTCCAAGGGATGACTCCGTCCAATGAAGAGTCACCCGACGGGTCGACTCGCCTTGGCGATTGGGCTACTTCATGAGCTATTTCTCTGTTTCAGGAGCTCGCCAACGACTCACCATCGACTCCACCCTGGAATCACCTGCGTCAATTCGGTGGCTTGAAGTCATCGCTGAGTCCCTGACGCGCTCGGGGACTGGGGACTACTGATGGGAGAATACCAATCGGGGTATGCCCATGAAGCGGAGTCGCCAGCTGGAGCGAGCCGACTGAAGCATAACCCTAGGCGGATCGACTCGCCAAATACGGCGCCTGGCGCCTACTGGACCCGTACGACTCGCCAACTGGAGGACCAAGACGGCGACTCCAATACAAAGCCCATTAGCACACTTGTAAACCCTAACTGACTACATATATAAAGCCATCAGGGGCACCCCTTGGAGGGGGCCTATCCCACTTCACATTAGATCTAGTCTCCCCTCCGCCTCCGGTGGCTCCATGTAAACCAATCTATGATTATATAGTGGATTGATAGCAGGACGTAGTGTTGGGGATATACTTTCCGGGTATCCTCACTATACCTCATTGACCAGGGTGGACCACTTCGGGTTAGAGCATTGCTTCATGGGTGGCCTAGTCAGAGAGAAGAGATGGAGTCCAGTCCGGCTATGGGAAGGCCCAGAAGACTTACCGACATAGGCCCATAGTGTTACTTGTAGTTCAAGATGTACTCTGTAACCGACTCTCGGTCGTAGCCGGATAGATCTCTCCTGTAAACCCTAGGCCGGATATCTATATAAGCCGTCCTAGGGAGAGCCTTTAGGGAAATAACCTCAATAGTCTACAATCTCAACTTGCACAGGCGAAACCCTTGTAACCCATATTCTGGCCCTGCCGTATTACTGGATTGCTAGCAGGAGTAGGATCTATCCAAAGCCGGCGGATTCGAACCTAGGTAAACTTGTGTGCTCGCCGTCCCAGAATACCGTACGTCTCACACCCCTCTCTACCACATGCCTCGAGGACCCCCTCATGGCGTACCTTTCATCAATCCAACGACAGTTGGTGCCCACCGTGGGGCAAGTGAGCTTCGGATCTGCGTTCCGAGCGAAATCTGCAAGAATCAGAAACGGCGAGACTATCACCGTCGGTTGCATCCTCTACACAACTGACGTCCCTCTCATCGTTCTCGAAGAGACCTGGATTCCGGCTAGAGAAGTTGTGACCACCTACACCATCATGTATTTTGGCGAGATCGATGTTTACATCGGATTCACTGAACCTGCCCCACCCACCCAAGTGGTGATGATAGAGGCAGAAGAAAATTCTGGGTCCCCTCTATCTGCGGAGGCGGCAGAGTTCCAGATCTCAGATATCACTAATCCCACCCAGCCCGCACCCGTTGTGGAGATAGTGGAGAAAGCTGAACCTGAAGTAGACCTTGCAGTATAAGTCGAATCTGGAGTGGATCTCCCTAGCGAGGTCGAATCCCAGATCGATCCACCTACGGAGGTCAAAATCTAGTAAGAGTAATAAAACAACTCTGATTCCGGCTCTGATGATACCGGAACTGATAAACCCTTCCTGAGATATACGTTGAGGCGCATGATGATGCAAGACGTAAGCGTGGATAAAATTCTTGAGACCATTAGGTGTTTCGGGGAAGCCGACCGCGAGAGCCGCAACTATCTCAGGAGGAACGCGTCGCACTTTGTCGGATATGTTGGATCCGGATTCGGCTCTGCCGATGCTAGAGACAACGAAGACTCGGTGTTGGAGGCAATCGGAACAAGCGTCGACTTACTGCATCTTCAGATGATTCCATGACGTCGGGAGATTTTCGGAAGTTCTCCGCGGAATACGAAGAGGATCTTAACTCCACAGCTGCAGAAGAAGGAGAAGCCATGGATGAAGGATTTGAAGAAAACTCTCCTAAAGCACAGGACAACATGGATCTCGGAGATAATCCCGAGGACCAAATGGCCAAAAGTACCGATCATAGTTTGACTCCGGGAAATGGGCCCAAAGCCGTCTTTGCTACCGGTGCTGCCAAGAAGGAAAAGAAGAAGAACAAGAAGAACAAGACCCCAGCAAAAGATCTTCCGGCAGAGGAAGTGATTGCCGAGGAATATGAGGAAGACTCAGATGGAGCACTTATCCTAGACGATCCCAAAGAAGAGTCGGTGGATGGACACGTGGTCACCGCAGGTGCGCGTAAACTCATCATTTCTGCATTAACTACACCTGTACCTATAGCTGCAAAACTTACTGCTGAAGAACTGGAGGAAAGGGCCCAGGCCCTAGAAGTGCGTCGCCAAGTACTCCTAGATGAAGCCAACAACATCGAGGAAGAAAAGAAATGCATGGCAACTGCAGAGAAGTACATCATTCAACAGCATCAAAAGACCCAGAAACATCACACGCGTGACGATCAATTTCAGGAAGTTCACAAGGTCCTCTTTGAAGGAGACCCAGGGATGCCTCGACTCGACAGCAAGGGAGATCTGGTGTACCCAACGCTGGTGCAAAACACTGTTGCATCTCGAGATATCCTATCAAATAATCCAGGCCCAGAATAGGTTCGATTGGGCATTAAGCTACTCACCAAGGGTTTGGAGCAGCAGAAGGCCACGAAATCCGGAAGCAGAAAACTGGTCTCCCAATCCGACCAATGTCGCACGGATCCGGCCTGGAATGACATAAGACCCCAACGGGTTCTGGAACAACATCACCGTTCTGACCGTCGGGAAGACAACTACTCAAGAATCGGATCTTCAGGTCAGCATCACAGAGCTGCACGTGATGGGCGCAATGTCGCTCCAGCAGTTGAGCAAGAAGCAATTGCTGCACTGTATCCATGAAATCCTCCTCGGCGAGAGTCAAATGATCGCAGGGAAGGAGACAAAGAGAAGCGTCGGGAGGAGGACCGTCAATGAATGCCACCTCCTAGACCTACAAGTCGTCCGGCTGAGCCCCACCGTGGTGGGAGTGATGGACGAAGAAACGACCGACACTATGTCGAGACAAGCCGGCAGGGGGCTCATCGTAATGAAGACCCTCCCTGGAACCGGAATAATGATGCTCTGGACGGAGGCCGGCGATCAGCCAGAAACAATCCAGCTACCCCACCTACTCCACTAGGTAGCCATCACAACGGCTCTCAAGGAGGCCAAGGAGGACGTTGTGGCGCAGGAGGTGGTGGCAGAAGCCGAAGTCTGGCTCCAAGGCACCGCAGCCATAGTCGTCACTCAGGACGGCGATCTCTGTCTCCAAGTGACGCGAGACACCGGATTAATTCCAACATAGAGGCACGATGCTATGAAAATGATGATATATACGTGGGCCCAAAATGCTTCGGACCACGAATTCGGCAAACACATTTCCTGGAAGGATTTGCTATCTCAAGACACATTCAAGCCTACGACGGTGTGGCCCGGCTAGATACTTTGCTCTAGGATTTTTTCCAGGCTTGTTGCATCGCCAAAGGCGGAAATAGCTTGGTTGCAACCCGATATCTCCCACTTATGTTGCGGAAGATGGCGCGATCATGGCTCAATGAACTTCCGAAGAACACCATCCACAACTGGTATGACATGCAAAGTGTGTTCTTTCGGAAATTCGAAGGCACATATCGGAGGCCCTGTACGGTAGGAGACCTACAGCATTGCACCCAAAAAGCCGGAGAAACTTGCCAAGATTATTTCAGATGATGGATCGACACTAAGAACTCCTGTGAAGGAGTAAACAATCAAATTGTGATTGATGTCTTCATTGTAGGGCTCCCAATTGGGTTACTACGTCATCGCTTGAAGTGTGACAAAGTCACAGATCTGGGAGAGATGATAGAAAAAGCGAGCAAGTATGCAGATGCTGACGACGATGCAGAGGGATTACTAAATTCCCCAGTTGTGCCACAGTCGGCAAAACAACCAAAGCAGCAAGCTTAGAAGCACAAGAACACCTCGGAAGAAAAACCCAACGCAGAAACGGCAGTAGTTACTGCTACTTTTGGGTCTGGAGGACGAGGAGGACGTGGCGGTGGCTGTGGACGCGGTTGTGGGACATCAAGAATCTAGGGTAGAGGAGACCAGCAACCTGGCAAAACCTATTCTTGGGCCGACATTGCCAAAAAACCCATGTGTGCATCACTTAGATGCCAATGGGGGCTCATCTCACACAAACGCCGAGTGTCGTTTTAATGACGACATCAAGAAAGACGATACCGCTGGCTACAGGGCTAAGCAGAAGAAGGGAAAGAAGAATCCCGAAAAAGATAAAGAGACCAAGGAAGATTCCAACATGGAGGAAGCTGTCCCTTCAAATCCCAAGCCGGAGGGGAAGAAAACCTTCCCCACAAAGAAAGACACCTACGTCACCTTCCTCGGATCTCAACCAGCTAAGGTCAAGAAAGTAGTTCCACATGAGCTCAATGCAATAGTTCTGGCTGTCCCTCAGTACCTGGACTGGTCGGAAGTTGCAATCACCTTTGACCGTGCTGATCATCCGCCTAAGTTGCATAGGCGAGGAAAATATGCCTTAGTCGTCAACCCACTTATTGATGGCTATGGTTTCTCCAAGACTCTCATGGACGGTGGTAGCAGCATCAATATTCTGTATGTCGAAACACTACGCCAAATGCAAATCTCGGAGACTCGGCTAAATCACAGCTCTATGATCTTTCATGGAGTTGTCCTAGGAAGGCAAGCAAATTTCCTAGGAGAGATCACTCTGGATGTTACCTTTGGAACTCCAAAGAACTATCGAACGGAGGCACTTTCCTTCAAAGTGGTCCCGTTCAAGAGCGCGTAACACGCTATATTCGGACGTCCGGCTTATTGGGATTTGATGGCTCGTACGTGTTACATTTACAATATGATGAAAATTCCAGGTCCTAGCGGCGTGATCACCATCAGGGTGCGAGGATGGAAATGCCGCCTTTTCTGAAGCCGTGTTGCACGCCCAGGAGTACCAGGAGATCAAGAAGACCATAGCTCCGTCCGAGATGCCTGCAACAAAGAAGGAGGTGACAAAGCCGAATCCGGAGTTCAAGGCATCGGAAGAGACGAAGAAGACACCGTTGAAGGATGATGACCCCTCCAAGGTGACCCAGATAGTCATAGGCCTAGATACCACATAGGAAAGCGCACTTGTCAAGTTCCTCCGAGCATCAAGACATATTTGCATGGCAGCCATTTGACATGATCGGAGTACCTAGGGAACTTGCCGAGCACTCTCTAAATGAACACCCGAATGCTAAACCTGTCAAACAGTCCCTAAGTCGTTTTGGTGATGAAAAGCGTAAGGAAATAGCTAAGGAACTAGCCCGGCTCGTTAGCCGGATTCATAGAAGAGGTCATACATACTGATTGGTCGGCCAACCCTGTAATGGTCCCTAAAAAGGACACCACTGATTTAAGGATGTGTGTTGATTATACTACCTTGAACAAGGCTTGTCCCAAAGATCCGTTCGCTCTGCCTAGAATTGATTAATTTATCGATTCTACGGCAGGCTTGGAACTCCTCTGTTTTCTCGACGCATATTCCGTCTATCACCAAATTCGGATGAAGGAATCGGATAAAATCAAAACTTCATTCATAACGCTCTTCGGAACCTTCTATTTCATTATGATTCCCTTTGGGCTCAAAAATGCAGGAGCTACGTACCAGCGCACTATGCAGCGTTGCCTCCACGACCAAATCGGACGCAACGTACATGCATATGTGGATGACATTGCAGTGATGTCCAAAAAGAAGGAAACATTAATTTCCGACTTGGAGGAAACGTTCGCCAATCTACGAAAATACAACATAATGCTTAATCCGAAGAAATGTTTCTTTGGAATCCTAGCCGGAAAATTGTTAGGTTTCATCGTGTCTCAAAGAGGCATAGAGGTGAACCGAGATAAGATCAAGTCTATGCTCAATATTTCCAGGCCGACTCGCCTGAAGGATGTTCAAAGACTAACTGGTTGCATTGCTACAGTCAGTCGATTTGTAAGCCGGCTCGGAGAAAGAGCCGCACCACTCTACAAGCTCTTGAAAAAGACCAAAAAATTTGTTTGGACCGATGAAGCTGAAGCTGCACTACAAGACCTGAAAGAATTACTCTCGTCTGCTCCTATCCTTGCAACACCAGAACCAAGGGAACCGATGTTCCTCTATCTCACTGTGACAAACAGGGTCGTCGGTATCATTATGGTAGTGGAGAGACCAGAGGAAAATCAGGAACACCTGTTGCAGCGTCCGACTTATTACCTCAGCGAGGTCTTAACTGAATCAAAGCAGCGATATCCGCACTATCAAAAGCTAGATTATGGTGTGTTTTTCGCATCCCATAAGTTACAACATTATTTTCAGGAACACCCAACTACCGTGGTGAGCACAGCTCCCATGAGAGATATAATCAATAACAGCGACGCTACAGGACACGTCGCAAAATGGGGCATCGAGCTTTTAGCTTTCGACATTGAGTGTAAACCTCGAAAAACAATCAAATCCCAAATCCTTGCTGACTTTGTTGCTGATTGGACATAGACCAAGGAGAATATGACCCTCCCAGAGTCGGAATATTGGACCCTATATTTTGACGGGTCTAAGGCTCGAGGGGGCTTGGGGGCTGGCGTGGTACTCAAATCACCCCAAGGAGATAAACTTCTATATGTGTTGCAGATCCACTTCACAGCAACAAATAACATTGCCAAGTATGAAGCACTGTTGCATGGAATCCGGATTGCTAAGGATATCGGCATCTGACATTTGATGTGTTATGGAGATTTGGATCTTGTTGCTCAACAAGTGTCGGATATCTGTAATGCAAATAAGCACATGGCAGCATATAAAGCTGTCGTGGATGAATTATCTAGAACGTTCGAGGGGTTCGAGGTTCAACACATCCCTCGAGCAAAAAATGAGGAAACAGATGCATTATCTCGAATAGGCTCTGCACGAAAACAGGTCCCGGATGGCGCTTTTTTAGAGCACCTCAAAGTTCCCTCTATAAAATGAGTAGACAAAGAATATCCGACGAAATCCGACTCACCTTTAGTAGCAGTTCTGGCTGTAATTCCCAGTTGGACTCAACCCTGCCTTGATTACTTGGTAGATAGAAAATTACCCGAAGACGAAGTTCTGAGCCGACAGATTGTCCGATGAGCAAAATCATATACTATAGTTAGCGGTGAGCTCTATAAGCGGAGTGCATCTAGGGTCTTTCAACATTGTGCATCTCCAAAAGAAGGAGTGGAAATCTTACGAGAAATCCACGAAGGAGAGTGTGGTCACCATGCTGCAGCCAAATCTTTAGTGGCAAAAGCTTTTCGACATGGTTTTTTCTAGCTTATAGCCAAGGCAAATGCCGAACGGCTGGTCAAGACGTGCAAATGCTACCAAAAGTACGCCAAACAAGCTCATGTTCCGGCTGATCAGCTGCGAACAATACCTATAACATGGCCTTTCGGGGTCTAGGGGCTTGACATGGTAGGACCATTTAAACGGGCTCCAAGTGGATTTACTCACCTCTTAGTAATGGTGGATAAATTCACCAAATGGATTGAGGCTAAACCCGTCACCAGTTGTGATGGAGCAACAACCAGAAGATTTGTCGAGGATGTTATAATCCGATACGGTTATCTGCATAGCATTATCCCAGACAACAGGAGTAACTTCTCTATGGGAGAGCTTTTCAAATTCTGCAACAAACAAAATATCCGGCTTGACATTGCGTCAGTCACACATCCGCAGGCTAATGGACAAGTCGAAAGAGCAAATGGTTTAATCCTACAAGGACTAAAGCTAAGACTCGAAGCACCACTGAGACGTGCTGCGGGGGCTTGGGCAGAGGAATTACCCTGTGTAATATGGAGTTTGCGAACAACTCCGAACAGGTCAACCGGATACACACCTTTCTTCTTGGTCTATGGTGCTGAAGCAGTTCTTCCTAGTGATTTGATTCACAATTCTCCTAGAGTTGCCGCGTATATCTAAGAGGATACCGAGATTTCTCGACAAAATGATCTCGACTTAGTCGAAGAAGTTCGCATCGTTGCTTAAATGAGATCAACAGCCTATCAGCAGAAGTTACGCAAGTATCATAGCCAGAGAGTCAGAAACCGGTCTTTCAATAAGGGCGGTTTGGTTCTCCGGCTTGTGCAACAAAGAAAGCATAAACTTTCCCCAGTATGGAAAGGGCCTTTTTTGGTTAGTCAAGTATTGCACAATGGTTCATACTACCTAACTGATATGCGGCCAGTCAAAGAAAGACCTGCTACTAAGAAGAGAAAGAGAGTTGGGGAAAGTACAAACTCAGAAGAATTAGACAGACCATGGAATATTGCTCAGCTACGTCCCTTTTATTCTTAGTTTATCCTTCTTTGTAATCATATATGTGTACATGTTCAATAAGAAATAAAGTATTGGTTGCCTCAAATTTTTCTGAGAAGTTTTTTACCATCTTATCTCTGAATGATCATGTCACAGTCGAAAATCCCATAATACTTGAAAGTACTTTATGCTCATGTTTGTTCTGGTTTATATTTCCGATTCTAAAATTGCTACCTTCGTGTATAAATATAAATTTTATAATCTGTGCTTGGGATATTTGTCTGATTGCCAGATGCGGGCATTTTCCGATTAGTAAATTGTTGGTACTGGAAGCCGGCTTTGTTTCCGAGTTTAAACTGGTTTAACAATTGAGCTCCATTGCTCGGCAAAGTTTCCGTGCTAAAGGTTGGCCAGCTCATGAAAGGGACGAGGCGGAAGGCCAGATAAACGATAAGTGCAGACAAAAAACACAAGTGCTTATGCAAACATTTCAGGCACATAAAATTAAAGCCAAAAGTGCTAAATAGAGATATTAGAATCTTAGCACTAGCAAAAGTATCATACTACTTATTTACAGACCCAAATTGTTTTCAGAATAACACATTGTTCTTTATGATACTCTATGATGCAGGGGGAGAGGTAGGAGCTGTCGGCTCGCTGGATACATCAGCCTCGCCTTGATAACGTTCCGAGATGTTCAAATCTGATGCGGTTTGTTCATCGTCGGAAACTTCTGTTGTTTCTTCGGCAGGAGGAGGTGGCGTGTCCACGCGGGTGAAGAAAGGAGTGTCATAGTTGGTTAAGTCAGCTACGCGACATCCATATTCAGCGCAGGAGTCCATAATGGCCTTGATGTTTTTCTCCTGTCCGTCTTCGTCCACAGTAGAATACCCTCTAGTTACTTGCCAGATTTCCATGCTTCCATGGTGGCTCATAACCATGGTGAGAGCGTTATGCGTTGCGGTTCGCATGTAGGACATGTTCTAGTCCTGGACAAGCTACGGCATCTCCTTAGCCTTGTCTCGCACCTCAAAACTGGACATGTTGTGCATATCTGGAACCTTGAGAACCTCGCCAATATCTTCAATGGATTGGCGGAAGTCATGAAGCAGATCGCCGACTTGTGTAAGCCGGCTGGTGTGAGATTTAGTGGAGGCTGAGTCTGGTAAGTTCAGAGGACCTGCGCATATAATGCAAAAGGCTAATAAAAAATCCGAACTCCAAAAGAGTCAAAATGTGTAGAAATTCAGAAAGTGGGAAACATACCAAAGATGACGTCGTCGACTTTGGTCTTCTCCTCCTGAAGACTCTAGAGTTCAGCCCGGAGTGCCTCGGTGATATCCTTCTCTCTGAATAATTCATTGTTGATATCCGAGATTTCCTGATCCTGGGCGGCGATCCTTCGATCACGCTCGTCGGTGGCCATTGAAGAGGATTCAAGAATCTAAGCAATGCCCCGTTCATGACCCGGCTCAATTTGTCCAGCTCTTGACGTAAATCGGCATTCTCCACCGCTAAGGTTTTCGGGTTCTCGACTTCTTCAATCATAGCACAGGATTGCTTTACCAGTGATGTAGTCAAAGGAACAACAGTTGAATAAAAATTCGACTATGAACTAAAGAGCAAGGTTTGAGTACTAGAATGTTTACCTTCAGACTCATCCCTTGATACTTTCAATTGAGCATTTTCAAGTCGGAGAGCCTTGATCTCTTTTCGCTTGTTGCAGATATTCTTTAACAATTCCTGGGTATATGAATTAACTTTCTGTAAGTCATAATACCCAGATAAGTCTACTAAAGACTCGGGCTAATATTTTTTTACTAATATCAACACGAGCCTTGGGGGCTACACTAGTTCATTCTTTGGCATCCTAATAAAGCATAAATCCGGATTTATTTATCCAACTTCATGCTTGGGGGCTAGAGGGTATGATGTAAAATAACATAAAGGAAAAGTGAGTTGGAATTCCGACTTACATGTTGTTCATGAGTGAGCTTGCTCAAGCACATGTTCACTTCAGCTGTAACCTTCTCGGCGAGGGTGAGCGGGATCACTGGTGGAGGTGGTAGCACGCTGGCTCTCAGTCCCTCGTCGTGAAGGCGGATCTGCTCGAGGAGTTCGGAGTATTTGATATCTTACGCTTCTTATGCCACCTCCTCGATAGTAATATTCTGGCTCTCCAAGCATTGTCGGGCGAGCCGTTGGATCTCTTCTGCTGATTTCCGAGTAATGCCAAGCTTGGTAAGACCCGAATTATTGAGAAGGTTCTCAGCAAAGATTTCTGCCTAGGGATCATTACCCGAAGAGGGTTCACCCTTATCAAGACCAGAGTCACCCATGGTGACATCAGTTTGCGACCCAAAGATCGCTGGCTCTGCTGATTGAGCTGGATCTTCCAAGACAATCAGAGATGGTGTAATCTCCAGCGCCGCGGAAGGCTGAGGAGCAGAGGCGATAGAAGGTTGAGGGCCAGGAGTTGGAGGAGCTACGGCAGGAGAAGCTAAGTTTAGCTTCTACTGACGCAGGGGCTTCGAGGTGACTCCCTTCCCCTTACCCTTGGTGAGATGTTTAGCTCTGAGAAGATAATAGAATAAACAACATTACATATCAGAAAGAATTACGAACAGAGTACAAAATACAGAGACCTTGTGAGGAAAGAATACCTCTTCACAACAGGCACCTCCTTTGTGCCAATGGACACTGTCAGAACTTTATGCTTTCGAGTAAGGGCTTCTAGCAGTGGAACCAATTCTCCCTCATCCTGATAAAACTCAGGAGGATATCCCTCAATAGGAGCAAGCTCCAACTCGGGGAGGTGGGAAAGTTGAAAAGAAGAAGTATCTCAGTATTGCAAAATAATATAAAGATGAGCACATAATACGAGTTGCAGCTGAAGCTCACCAGCACCACGGGATCTTCCGCCATATGCATGTCTAGAGACAGATCCGGAATCTTCCTCTCAATCCGCTCCCTTATCAGCCACTTAATTTGACATACGTAATCTTTTGCCGAGTAGGCCTTGGGGCTGATGCGAAGGGAATCATTCTTGGAGGACGTGATGGAGTGCATCAGTCGATCTCCATGATGTTGAAGAGGCTGGATCCGGCATGCCACCTAGCATTGAACTAAGTCGGACCCTTTCAGGCCCTTGTGCTTCATCAAATACTCGATCCGCCTCTTGGCAAGAAGCAGATCATCATTGAGAGCTGGCGCATCTGGGTTCCAGGACTCTTGGGGCGTAGCGGCACCATTGACGAAAGCCGGCAAAGCAGTAGCTTTGCCGGGAGCGGGAATATCCTTGTGATAGAAAAAAGTGGACGGCCATTGCTTGACCGACTCATTGGCCATAATCCGAGGATAGACGTGCTCTCTTCTAACGGAAAAACTAATAGTACCAGTAATATAAGGATTACCGGCAGTAATGGAATTTCTCCAGACATGAAAATAGAACCAGAAAAGAGTAAGGCTTGGCCTAATGCCGAGATACCCCTCGCACAAAGATGCGTACATGCTCATCTCTAAGAGAGAGTTCGGGGGAAGATGGTGGAGATGAACTCCGTAGTAATCTATAACCTCAGAAAAGAAATCTGAGGGAGGGAAGCTCAGACCTCTATCGAGGTGAGTACCAAAGTGTACTTGCTCGCTGTCGCGGGGGTTGGGGATGGTTTCGCCGAAGCTGCTCCACCAGTCGCCGGCACAGAGGAGCCCTTCCTCTTCCACGACACGGAGCTTGGCGTCGTCGAGGATGCACGGGATCCAAACCCCGTGGTTGCTCTCCTTCTCCGTCACTGCTACCGTCGCCGCCGTGTCGGAAGATGATGCAGAAGCCATTTTTCCTGTGTGCCCGTGACCTTGGATGGGCGGCGCTGGAAGTTTCTGGGGAGCATAGGAGCTCTAGGCTCGTGGGAAATGTAGGGAGAAGGAAACGGCGCAAAGTGCTGGTGAAGGAGATGAGGAAAAGGATCCTCACCACTTATATCCACCGGCCACGTCAAGATTCGTGTAAACGCTACAGTGAACGTGCCATGCGTCGTGGAAAGAACTGGGTAACCCCCCGCGTGATGATTACACCGCCTCAATCTCCATGCACGCATTGAAACAGTGCCTCGGTTCCGCGAAAGGCAGACCCACCAACGGTCGTGCTGACAGGAAATGTATGTCAGTGACGTGACTTGACCATGACTGGTGTCAGATGACGTCAGAGACCAAGTTCCGGCTTAGTTTGAAATTCAAGCTGGAAACCCGAGTAACGTATTCATAGGTCCGACTCATTTTTGAGACCCGGATCGTATCTTTTCTTTTGAAGTTTCAGGAACCCTTCAAGATTCTACAAGCCGAAGATCAAGCTAGACGATGATGAAACCGACTTTGGATCTTGGAGACTTCCGGGGGCAGCTATTGGGGATATACTTTCCGGGTATCCTCATTGTACCTCACTGACCAGGGTGGCCCACTTCAGGTTAGATCATTGCTTCACGGGCGGCCCAGTCAGAGAGAAGAGATGAAGTTCAGTCCGGCTACGGGAAGTCCCAGAAGACTTACCGACATAGGCCCATGGTGTTACTTGTAGTTCAAGATGTACTCTGTAACCGACTCTCTGTCGTAGCCAGATAGATCTCTCCTGTAAACCCTAGGCCGGATATCTATATAAGCCGTCCTAGGGAGAGCCTTTAGGGAAATAACCTCAATAGTCTACAATCTCAACTCGCATAGGCGAAACCCTTGTAACCCATATTCCGGCTCTGCCATATTACTGGATTGCTAGCAGGAGTAGGATCCGTCCAAAGCCGGCGGATTCGAACCTGGGTAAACTTGTGTGCTCACCGTCCCAGAATACAGTACGTCGCACACCCCTCTCTACCACACGCCTCGTGGACCCCATCATGGCGTACCTGTCATCAATCCGACGACACATAGCGATCCTCCATCGAGGGGACGTGAACCTGGGTACATCGTGTGCCAATATCGCTCATGGATTCTCCTACGTTGCCTTGCCCTTTCCTCTACGTAAGCTACCCTGTAGCATCTTCCATGGTCAATACCATGACAATGGGGACCTGGGGCTCCGGAGGGTTATAACGCCCACCCTCGGTATACCCCTGTCTTCTGGCCTGATGCGGTCGAGGACGGGGACCCGGGGGCTCCAGAGAGTTACAGCACCCACCCTCGGTATGCTCCCGTCTTCCAGCCAGATACTGTCGAGGACGGGTACCCGGGGGCTCCGTAGGGATACATCACGCACCCTATGTATGCCCCCATCTTCTAGCTAGATGATGTCGAGGAGAGGGACCCGGGGGGCCTAGAGGACTACGATGCTTGCCCTTGGCACACCCCTGTCTTCCGGCCAGGCACTATTGAAGGCGGGGACCCGGGGGGCTACCCCCACAAGGCTCGAGCGCTCATGCTAGCGATGTCCTATGACACCCTCTGCATAGACATCACCCCTGCCTGCAGGCCGTCATCACTGCTTCGCTAAGGTGAACCTCCCGCGATTGCTCGTTTTTGCCGCCCTCCGCTTTGGAGCCCTGTCCTTAGTTTTCAGAGGTTTTTGTAACAAATTGGACTTATTTTTCACCCCCTCTTTCTGCGGATTTCATGCCTGGCGCCAAATTTTGTGGCTCGTTTATCGCCCTTTTGAGAAAATGTTTTCTAAAGTTGTGTGTTGCTGGAATTCCTCGACGACTGCCACACGAGTGGGGGACTAAGCACGATGCCTATCACGGGGCCACCACCTATCTACCCAGGGCCTAAAGTGTTAAGCACTGAACTTGCGAAGAGGCCCCGATAATGTTTCACCTTGCCCATGGGTGTCTGGTGCTCAAAGGAGGCCATGCCTCGTCGACCCAGGGCCTAAAGTGTGGAGCTCTAAACTTACTGACCGGCTCCAGCTACAAGTCAACTCACTCACGGTACCTGGTGCTCGAGAGGGGCAGTTTCAACAATAAGTCAACTCACCCACGGTTCCTGGCACATGAATGGGCCATTGCCTTTCAACCCGGGACCTAAAGTGTCGAGCTCTGTACTTGAAGGCCAGCCCGCCATGACCCCTGGTTTGGACACTCGTGTGGCACTTGGGGGGAACCCCAACAGATAAGCATTTGCCCTACAGCTTTTCCCTCGAGAGTCCTACGGGGTGGCTCATGAGGTTAACCCCCTCAAGAGGCCAAAATTCGTGCTAGACCTATGGTATCCTCCTTGGGGGGGCTAACAGGATAAACACTTCCCCTATGGCTTTTCCCTCGGGAGGCCTACGGGGCGGCTCGTGAGGTTAACCCCCTCCAGCGGCCAAAATTCATGCTAGACCTACGGTGTCCTCCTCGGAGGGGGCTAACAGGATAAGCATTTTCCCTATGGCTTTTCCCTCGGGAGGCCTACGGGGCGGCTCGTGAACATAACCCCCTCCAACAGCCAAAATTCGTACTAGACTTATGGTATCCTCCTCAGAGGGGGCTAACAGGATAAGAATTTGCCCTACGTCTTTTCCCTCGGGAGGCTTACAGGCGTCTTGTGAGGGTATCCCCCTTCAGTGACCAAAATCTACGCCAGAACCGTGGTCCTCTTCTCAGAGGAGACTAACTAGATAAGTGTTTTCCCTATAGTCTTTCCCTCAGGAGGCTCGTGGGGTGTCTTAGGATGGCATTACGCGGAGACGCCCCTCGCAAGGCTCTCTGTGGCTCAAAACCTAAGCAGAGAAAAACCATACAAACAAGTTCGACATGGACCTGCTTTACAAAAGAAAAGGTGGGAAGGACGCTAAGACACGACGGCGGCGGCTGATAGCCATGGATGGGGAAGAGCCTCGGTTTGATCCTCTAGAGGTGGCGCGGGAACTCAACGCGGCACATCAGAGGGTCGAGCACTGTCACGGTGAAACCCCCTCCACTGGCGTAACGGAATCGCAACACGGAGCTTTCTAGATGCAATGGTCATGGACAAACTTGGTAAACCTGATAGTGAGGTACATCTCTTCCACCGCAGGGGTCTCGACATTCACGCTCCACCGATCTCCACCACCGGAGTGCTTCAGCAGCACACCTCTAGGGATGTCGCCCGCGACTCCAGGAGTGAAGTTCCATGGGAGATTCACTCAGGTAGACCAGTCCATGTCCCAGAGGATGAGGACGAAGTCAATGATCCGCTCTGACTCAGGGTCATCCTCGAGCTTGATCACGTCCGCAGCAGGCTGGGGCAAAAAGCACCGTGGAATCCACATCAGCGCCCCGCCCCCCTTCATGCCCACCGCAAAGTCTCCGGCCGCTGGCGCGAGGCCGGCCGTGACCCCGCCGCTCCAACGTCTCCCCACCAATGGTTATTGCATTCCCTGAACCCGAGGCACCGACCGTGCTAGCACCGCGACCACCATGCCGCCCGTGTCCACTCCCGCGTGGCCGCCTGCGCACATCGGCATCTCCCCATCAGTGTTTGTAGCGGCCACGAGATCCACAACACTAGCCGGGCTGGCGCCACGACCGCCCCTCCTCCCGTGGCTACTGTCACGGGGCCTCCCACGCCCGCGCTTCACGAGAGGAGCCTCTGCCTCGTCCATCACCGGTGCCTTGACCTTCTTGCTGGAAGAAAGTCTCCTAGGCTCCATGGAAAAAAGGAGGGTTTCGGCGCTCTAAAGCAAAGAGGAAGGACCAATGAGTCGGAAAGGATGGTGTCGATAGAGAGACATTGCGCCTGAACCCCGATTTAACAAGGCAAGGACGACATCATTGCGGCAGACGCATGGCACGGGTCGCAGGCGCCACAACGAGCCATCACATCGTGGGGAGTGGTTCCCGAGGCAAGCGAATCCTTTCTCCCCCAATGGCCCCTAGGGCCCGACGATTCGAATGCACGGTGGAGATACATCTAGGAGTTGAGCACCGCGTAACCACCCCCAGGGTGGGGCCAGCCGACCTATTGGGGCCCTTGCCCGTTTGCATCTACGGAAGTACACGCGAACGGCAAGCACCCGGGGGCTACTGTCCGTGTCCTAGTACCCGGGGTAGCCCGATCCTGTGGACGACAGGCCCACCTAGGGGGCCACCTACATTTCCTGTGGCGATGAGACAGGTAGAAGGCCTCGCGAGGGGAGGTCGGGGTTGGCGCCTAGAGAGGGTGTATCCACGCCTTCGACTCTGCCTCACGAGGTCTGACCTTCCCGGGTTTCCGAGGAGGTCTTGAGAGGGTCAGGGCAGGGGGTGCACCTACAACCCTGCCATGGTACGGAAGAAGAAGACAAGAGCCTGCAGGTAAGACCGGGTGACCTCAGTAAAGAAAGGAAGGACCATCCACTGACTGATGTAAGGATGTCGAGGACGTTAGTGGAGCCAAGACAGTTTTCCCTTACCACTTCGGTGCTAAGGGGACAAGGGCGACATCAGGAAGCGAAGGATGGCGTCAGGTGAACCCGCTTTATGAAGGACCAGCGGGCGACCAAGGCAAGGAGGACCAAGTCCACCTAAATTAGTCTGGTAGACCAGGTCCTCAAGGGACGGTAGTGTGGTGACCCTTCCCTCCCAATGTTTAGGAGAAGAGGCATAGCCGCCCTATAAAAGGAGGCTTTCCTCTACCTTGGAGCAGGTCAATTCACAGGACTTGTAACCCTAGACATAGATTCTCCATTGTACCCTCACGAAGCACTGCAAGCAATACAACCAAGCAGTAGTAGGGGTTTACCTCCTCACGAGGGCCCCGAACCTAGGTAAAAAACCCGTGTCAACCTCTTTGTCGTGTGTGTGCGACGTCGTCTTCGTCGTCGTCAAAGAATCTCAGAACGCGTGATTCATCCCCCACTCGAACTTAGGTCTCGTTGGACCCGTGTTCCTTCGCTAGACACATCTCCAACAATAGCTAGTTGTAGTTCGGAACTATCTATGCGTGTGTGCCATAAACTTATTAATAAATTTCCTAGCTCGAAATGGTCGTGGAACTTCATTACTGTGATTTATGCGCCTAGATCTATATATATAGTTTCAACGGTCAATAAACTTACTTATATAATTGTGTTTGATGTTTTTTATCAGGGTTATGAATCATGTGATGCTTAACTATGTTGCTTTTAATTATTACAGCCCTACTTGATGTTCATTTTTAGGATGCCGATGATTAAAGTGTTTGGGGCACTACAAGTACCTCGATTTCAGATGTGATCCTAGGGTGGTGTGAGTGAGCCTTGTGATATGCACAAATACAAATCTTGTGCATCCTACTTGGCTCACATACACTGTCCCTGAGATTTTTTACAACATAAGTATGAGGTCCTACTTGATGTTTGGTTCTTATTTGTTGCAATGACCAATGATTAAAATGTTGGGGCACTACAGGTGTGCCTCGATTTTGGATGTGATCCTATAGGCAGTGTGAGCGATCCTTGTGATATGCACAAATACAAATCTTTTGCATCCTACTTGGCTCGCTTACATTGCCCCTTAGATGTTTGTGTCTGGCATAAGTATGAGGCCCTACTTGATGTTTTCTTCTTATTTGTTGCAACGACCAATGATTAAAATGTTGGGGCACTACAGGTGTGCCTCAATTTTGGATGTGATCCTGGGGTGATGTGAGAGAGCCTTACAATATGCATAAATACAAATTTTGTGCATACTACTTGGATCGCTCACACCATCCCTGAGATTTTTGTGTCCAACATAAGTATGAGGCCCTAGTACTTGACGTTTATAGTATTGGTTCTTACTTGTTGAAATGCATGGCCCGTGATTAAAATGTTTGGGGAACTACAAGTATTCCTCGATTTTGTATGTGATCCTAGGGTGGTGTCAACGAGCCTTGTGATCTGCACAAATACATATCTTGTGCATCCTACTTGGCTCGCTGACACTGTCCCTGTGATTTTTGTGTCCACTCTAAGTATGAGGCCCTACTTGATGTTCATAATTTTAGTTCTTATTTGTTCAAATAGACGAGGATTAAAATATTAGGGCGCCACTACAGGTGTGCCTTGATTTCTGATGTGATCATGGGCGTAGTGTTAGTGGGCCTTGTGATATGCACAAATACATATCTTGTGCATCCTACTTCGCTCACTAACTCCATCCCTGTGATTTTGTGGGTCCAATCTATGTGTGAGTCCTTAATTGATGTTCATTTTGGTTCTTATTTGTTGCAATGGCTCTACATGATGTTCATTTTGTTTTTCTATAGTTTTTCTGAACATGCATGTGAACCCCTTTGCTTTCCGTTGCCTAATATACTATCTTCCTTGTGTATAGAGATAGAGAAGCGGTACATGGTGTAGAAAGGTTGGGTTTTAGGAGTCTACGATAAGTGAGAAGTTTGTCTGAAACAAGTGAACATGTTCAGCAGCAATAACTACAAAGGGTCAAGACTAGAGAGATGGAGGAAGCTAGGTGGAGGAACAACCTGCGAGAGGAAGCTAGGTGGAAGAACCTGATGAAGGCCTTGATTGTGGTCCCCGTCTTGCTCACCATCATTGTGGTTATACTCTATTTGACCGTATTTTAGATGACCACTTGATTTGTAATGTTATGATCAACTTGCTACTCGATCAGTCTCGGGACCTAAACTTGTGTAATAATCCGTCACTTGTTGCTATATCGAATTCTAATTAATGTGATGAAGAACAATTGCATTTGGTCTTATCGATGTCATATATGTTATTGCACTGTCGTATAACTATGTATACATATACAATGTACCGTGTAATACCTATATAAATATGCCGACAACGTATAAGAAAATAAAATATGAAAACCTTTCTAGTGGCGCACAAGAGATTCAACCAAGTGGCGCACTATATCAGTGGCACACCTGTGCAGTATGTGCCACTAGTAGAGCACTTATCTGTAGCGCACAGGCTGGTGCGCCACTGATAAATATTATCAGTGGCATGATGATAGAGGCGAAAGGCCCATGTGATATTAATAGCCCAAACAGGTGCACCACTGATAAGCTTTTTCCTAGTAGTGATGTCGTGAGATTTTGTGGGCCCATAATGCCTCGAATAATACCTCGTGCAACCTCTTAGGATGATCTTGAATTTTCTTTTGATAAGCTTGATCAAAACCTTGTTAGGATTCGACTTGTGCATTAGCTTAAGCATAGTAAGGAGATGACTTGAGCATATTGATCTCGTGTGATTCAACAAACTTTTGTACGTCTCCTCTGCCATGAAGGATGTACCCTAATTAGTTGTAACGTTCTGAGTTATACCGAGGTGGTGAATAATATGTTCAGTAATAAACCAGGTCGCCTCCTCATGGTCCTCTTCTTGGGAGGTATCACTTCACACCATTTGGTAAAATCATTAGTGGCCAGCATAAACTGATACCCCTTTGATAATGATGGATAGATGTGCCGATGAAATCCAACGCCCATCCTCTAAAATGCCACATCTTGATGATAGGGTTAAGCATAGAAGCCAACACGAGTTGAATGTTACCAAAATATTGACAAGGATTGTATCCCTTGTAGTATCTAAAGCAATCGTTGATCATTGTTGGCCAATAGAATTCAGCATGCCAGAGCATCCACTTCATACGATGAGCCGACTGATGTCTTCCGTATAAGACTTCATGTACCTCACCCATGATGACCGCGACTTGATCTCCAGCCAATGAAAGCAATTTAGCAGAAGACCATCAGCTGTTCGACAGTATAGTTGATCCGCAATCAAGGTATACTCGAATGCTAGACACGGAACTGCTTTGTCAGCCCTTTGACTGGGGTCTTGTAGATATTGGATAATAGGAATCCTCTAGTATGGGATGTGTTCATCGCTAGATCTTCATCCATGAGCCATCTCATTGGATGAACCTAGCACATCTTCAGTATATCCTTTGATATAAGACGATTTAGCAGGTGAATCAGCCGAGGATATTATGGTTAGTTCTGATCAGACACACGTAAGCATCGTCCCTTCTGATATGAAAAACAAACCGCGGCTAATGTGATAGCCAGATCCTTGTTGTGCAAGATCATTAACAATCTAGTTATCATGTCTAGAGACTGAGATATTTTGAAATAATTCAAAGTTGATATCTTTTCTAGGCATTTGTCAAGGTATACGTTAAGCGATCCATCAAGGTATTGGAATATTCCTTGATGTGATAAACTCCTATAGCAATTAGAAACTCTAGCATGAATAATAGTGCTTCATATTTGGCTTGATTATTTGTGCAATCGAACTCTAATCGACAAGAGGCCTCAAAGATTATACCATTACGAGATATGCATAGAGTCCTTGGCTGTTACTACAAACTTATTTGTCAGAAATACACCTCCATGGTACCATAGAAACAAGATGTATGATTGCATCATGCTCCTCTTTGATTTGATCTTGTATGATGAAGTCCGCTACAATTTTTCCCTCCATATATTTGATAGATTCATAAGACAAATCATACTCAATAAACCCATAAGCCCATTTACCGATTCGACCATTGAGGATCGGCTTATGTATCATGTGTTTGATGACATCGGTTTGGAAAGCTACCATGCACTCACTTGAGTACAAATAATGTTGCAACTTGGTATAGGCGTAGTACAAGCTTAAACACAACTTTTAAATGAAGTTGTATCTTGACTCGGTTTCCAGCAGGTGTCAGCTTAGATATGGGAGGACATACTCCTTGCTATCATATTCTTGGGTAGAGACGGTGCCAGTCACCTTCTCCCTGGCAGCAACGTATAAGTTGTACGGCTTACCATGAAGTGGTGTTCTTAGAACCAGGGAAGTAGAAGAGATGTCTTGATCTTCTCGCACGCCTCTTGTTTTCTTGCCCCCATATGAACTCATCATAGTTATTTAGCCGAAGAATAGGATAAATGCATCAACTTTCCTAGATAAGTTGACTATGAATCTACTGAGATAGTTCACTTTGCATAGGAACTGTTGCATCTCCTCCTGGGAAATGTTGCATCTCCTTCTTGCAAGCCAGTTCTTCCATCTTCTGGATAGCTTCTATCTTGGCAGGGTCTATTTCTATGCCATGTTGATGTATCATAAACCCTAGGAATCTTCCATCCAACACACCAAAGGCGCACCTCAACGGGTTCACCTTGAGCCCATACTCGCTCATGCTCTCAAATGATAACTTTAAATTAGCTAAGTGTGATTGCTTACAATCCGATTTAACGACAACATCATTGATATAAACTTCTAGTATAAATCCAAGAATATCATGGAATATTAGGTTCATAGCTCTGTCATTATTGTCCACTCAAACATTCCCGCAAAGCCGGGGCAACGGAACACTGTTTAAGACAAATCTTCGCTAGCCATGGATATCTGATTATACCCACAATTGCCCTCTAGGAAGCTGATAACCTTGTTTCCAGATGCGTCATTGATAAAAATGTTGACTATCGACATAGGATACTCATATTTGGGCATAGCTCGTATAGATCTCTGAAATCTATGCATGCCCATCTTATCGGATCCTTTCTTCTCCACATGCACGATGTTGGAGGTTCACTCAGTGTACTTGTGCTTACCAGTGCAACTCTAAGTAGGAAGGAAGTATTCGATCTTCAATCCATCACTAGTGTGCAAATTAAACAATCTATATTTTTGTTAGCCTTGATGAATAGGGTGTAGGGATTATCTCGATGGAATTAGTACATGGAATGTCCAAAGTAGAGGTAATGGTTGAGCCATACAACACCAGTTTTCTATATTATAAATTTGACTGTAATGGATGATGATAGAGTCTTGAATGTTAAGAAATGTTGTATTTGTTCACCCAGCAGAGCAACAATCTGAAAATTATAAATGGATTATTGAAGTTGTAGATGGTGATGATGAATATTAATTGACCCAACACAACACCATTACGAATAAGGGGGCGAGATCAATATTATGAAGATTTCTTTCACAGGATTTGCAAGAGGATTCTGAAGGTATGGATATTAATATGGGGAGTACAAACCTGAAGAATCATGCTGAAGCTAGGAGAAAAGAAAAAATGAGCTAAACCATCGGTTAATTGATATGAAGAGGAAGAGGGCGTATCCACCGCTACATTGTGAACGTGAAGCAAACATTTAAGATATTTTTATAGTTCAGATGCTTAAATGATGACAGTGGCTACCATCATGTTCCTAAGCCTGAGGCAGTATCATATCTCATTTGAGTCAACAGAGTACAAGACTAGCTAGTTTTTGTCTTCTGATGATTGAGGCTCACATGGAGATTTCGATCCACAGGATGATGATGGATTTCAGATAGTTTCTTGGGAAATCATCACAAGTCAAGGCTATTAGGAGAACATTGTAGAGATTGCACATTGCACAACTCAGGAACTTTAGGTATGACAGAAATTGTAAATATAGCATTATAGCAAAGTTTACTGAAAACGGATGTCCCTTTTTCATGGTTGGTTCACAATTCAAGGGTGAAAATACTTTGCCTTAGGAAGATGCACATAGAGCATACTTGTGGCACATCAGGAGCAGAAGCAGGCCCACATGGTATGCCAGGTATGCCTCGGCATACCCTGGCCTAGCCATGCACAATACATCTATGTAAAATACAAATTACCAAAATTATACAATGAGATATGTATTACTAGGGAAACATCGAAATCCATTCACAAAGAAGTAGGAGTCCCTTTGGTTACACCAAATGGTCGCTAGTAGTAGCCTTGCAAGTTGTGGGATCAAAGCCTAAGTTTGCCATTTATTTTGCTTTTTTTGTCTACCAGCTTGCTAGTTCGTTTGTTTTTGGGTATTGTATTATAATTTGAGCCTGATTTCTTCATTTTTCCTTACCTTTTTATGCATAAATAGTAGAGATGCATTATATGTATTGTAGGCAATACACATATACATAAATTTTTTGCTTATGCCATGTTTATTTTGCCTTTTTTGTCTATCAGCTTGCTTGTTCGTTTGTTTTTGGGTACTCTATTATAATTTGAGCCTGATTTCTGCATTTTTCTTGCCTTTTTGAAGCGTAAATGATAGAGATGCATTATATGTACTGTAGGCAATAGATATATACATAATTTTGTTGCTTATGCCATATTAATATGCAGCTAGGTTGAGATAGCATTAGTCAACTAGGAATCAGACACTTGTTATAATGTTGGTGAAAAAAACAAATGTATCGTTCATGCCATTATTTGCAGAAAAATTATATTTTTTGCTATATATTAAATCATATTTGTTTATCAACAAGCCAGAGTATACAATTTTTTGCAAATTGCTACAAATATATATATATATATATCTTTTCTATTATAATTTACATATATTTGGACTTGGTGGTGTTGTGGTGCCAAAATACGCTCTTTGTTAGTTTACGTTATTTTGAACTAATTTACTAAAACAGAAAAATTTGAAATGCGTGTAATTTTTTTGTTCAACATATATTTTTTTATGGCAAAAGAATAGATGTTATGAAATTATACGTGATTTTTTATGTGGCATACCCTTTCATGAAATCTTGGGCCCGCCATTGTTAGGAGAAGGCTGCAAGGCAACAGTTTAAATAGATCAACATGATACCAATAATGGACGCAACATGTTCGGGTTCACATCACAGTGCAAAAGCTCACTTAGGTGGATTATTCTTCTTGAGCATCCTCCATTGATCTCTTCTTATCACTTGCCAAGTTACCATCTTTATGTTTCCTACGTACACAATATTCAGTTTAAAAGGATCCCACCAAATTCAAACACTGGCTTTTTTGAATTTTTTTTCTCCTCGTCGGTCAATCCTTACGAATCTTCTTTCTTCTCCTTTATGTCCTTTGATTTTCCTGAAAAAATTGATGAAAATGCAGTTAACACTTGATTTGAAATTTAATTATAATGTGCACATATGTGGAAATTATGATTGATAATAGGATTATTATGATTGGGTTTCGGACTTCTTCGGTCCAGCTTAGGCGTTCCGCGGAGTAAGTATGTCAAAGGAACACATCTTTTCAGGACATTATTGTATCCCTCATCTAATATGATACTGAAGTAGTCCGTCATATTTTCTGAAAGTGATGAGCTAGATGAAGCTGTGAATAAAGCTTCATTAGCCATATTGCATAGTTGATGGTACTTATTCATCTGCTTAGACCCCTTCAACCTCCCATTTTCCTGCATCTATATCGTTCTTGTCATTTGTAACCATATCACACTTGTCATTTGCATCCATATCGTCATCATGGCTTTTATCATCCATATCTTTACCATCTATGTCTTTTCCATCCTTATATTTACCAGGCATGCCTTGAGAACCCATGTCTTGAGCATCAATGTCTCTAGCAGCCATATTGTTAGCAGCCATCTCTTCAATATCCATGTCGTTATGCTGCCAACGAAACCACATAGCACATCTCCTAAATAAATCCAGTATATATGTTCCACAAACATTGGACATCAACTTCCCTTCACGGATCTCACAAAATATCATGCTTAAATAATTTAAATTGTTCTCAGCTCCGTTTCTTCCATTTATAATAATGCAATACCAAAATACATTTGTGCTTCGTCTCCCTTGCATGGTTAGATAATAATTTCTTGCTCTCCGAATATTTATTATCCTTAACTACTACAATTACGGATAATCCAATCATCCAACATCTGTGCTCCGTTCTTCCTGGTAGGGCTAAATAATAATTTCTTGATCTCCAAAGATTTTTTGGTTAACTATATAATCCAATCATCCACTAGTTCTTGAATACTTCTAACTAAGTATATACCCTTACATAAATTATATTTATCCTAACTAAATCCATTATGTTCCAAAAAATATGGTTATCATCTTCCTATCAAAGATCGCCGGTGAGAATTTGAAATTAAGCTGAACTAGATCCAGGTAACTATTTACATAGAGCCGTAGGGATTCATGTTACACCACCAACATATTTAATATGGAACCACGCATAGTAGGCACCTCCTGCATGCCACAAGCTTAACTTCATTCTGATTCAGTTGAAAACTTTTGGATATCGCCTTGTCTTATAGCACTTGCAGTGATCAATAATGCATCCATGATTATGACATTATCTGATATCACACATTCTATATAACTAACAAACCTACCTACCCACCGAATGGTGACTAAGACTGGTCACAGTGGTAGTATCATACGCTAGTATCATATGTACTAGTATCATGCATATGATACTAGCGTATGATACTATCTCCATAGTACATGGTATCATATGATAGTATCATATTAGTACTATACTTAATGATTTGTAGAATCTCAATATAAAATTATGTACAAGATTTATTTGTATGAGGATTTTTTAGTTTTACGTGCTATGATAATGGTGTATGATATTATCTCTAACCATCTCTTTCTTCATTAATTGTTGTGCCACATTAGATTTTTGCCAACATGGCATGCATGATACTAGCTATGATACTCCCACTAAAACCAGCCTAATAACAAAATATCAGTACTACAAGATGCACAAACGAGAATTAATGAGGAGCATGAAGATGACGATGATAAGTCATTTTCATGTGAGTAGGCGATGTGATAGGGTTTGGTGGCGGAAAAGAGGGCAGGCGAACACGAAGATAATGTCAACAAAAAAGAAAACGGTGCCCGCGGTGTTGAGGGGCAGGAGATCGCGCCACAATCGTAGCGATCTGGAAACCCAGCAGTTGAAGAGTAGTCGCTATGCCACAATGAAGATCAGTGGCGCCAGCGTAATCGATAGCGTGGATTAGGATCGCACAATATCGTCTCATGGTTCCACTCTCGTGTAGGGTTAGGGTTCATTTGGGTAGCAAGAAAATTATACTCCCTATGTTTCACAATAAATATAAAATATTTTAGCCTTTTTCTGAAATGCTAGATGTCTTTTAATGCGTAGGTTCGAAGCTTAATACGTAAACCTACACACTAAAATGTGTCTAGATACATGTAAAACATCTTAAACAGAGGGAGTATGAACTAGCATACCAAACTGGTCGAGATTAATAACACGTATTTTAGGTCAAATGTACTACATGCATACCTCTGAGAATATGTAGACACGGGAAAAAACCCTCCGCACGCGCTGCTCTCGGGAGGGGCGGCACGGGCGGAACCCTAAGCCGCCGCCGCCCCCGACTTCTCCTCCCGCTCCTCCTCCGCTGCCACCGGAGGACGCCGGCGGGCTAAGCCCGGCCAGCCGACGGTGGCGGTGGGGTTGCTTCCTCGCGTGGTGGCCTCCCTCCCGCAGGAAGCCCCTTGGGCGCTCGATGGTTGTCGCCTCGACGGCAATCTGATGGCGGCGGGGTCTGGAAGCCGGGGCGGCGGCCTCGGGATTTGATGGCGGTTCTCCCTCGACGTGGTGGCGCGGGTCCCATCTGCTGGAAGAGGCTCGGTCCTAGGATTTCTCTCACGCCAAGACAAAGATCTGCCTTCAGCCTCTTTCCATAGATCTGATGGCAGTGTCGTGTTCTAGAAGGCTCCGCCGGCGAACTCCCATGGGCGATTCATGCCTGGAGATTGCTGAAACGGATGAGATTTGGTCGCGCGCAACCGTCGTTTTTCTGACCGTTTGGTTTCACAGGGAGCGAGGCAAAGCTCTGCAGTCTGTTGCCATCATGGAACATGTCTTTAGTTCCATGGTGAAGTCAGTGTGCGGAGAATGTCATGGAAGCCAAGATTGGTGGACTAGCTATGGTGACTCGAGTCCTGGTGGCGACGAGGAATTGGCTTGGTGATTCGTGAATTGTAGCAGCGACATCGAAAAGTGGGGGCGGCAGCATAGGAGGAGTTCACAGTCTTACCTTGTAGGGTCAAAATCCAAGGTCTGACCTTAATTGGTTGTGCCTGGCAATGACCTTGTTGAAGGCATTATTTTGTGAGCGATGACTTTCTCCAGGGTGAAAACCTATGATCTTTGATCTGGCGATGACGGTGCTTGTGTTCTGTTTCCTTTTTGAAGACATCACTATTGGAGATGTTGGACTTCTGGTGTTCTTCTGGTGGGGTTAGTGTCGCTGCTACTAAGGATCTAATCACTATAGCGTGACTTTTCTTTTTTGTAATTCTTCTTCCTTTTTTTGGTTGTGTGCATCCGTATTGTCAATAGGGTATGCGTTGTTGCAGAGGCTGTGTGTAATTGGTATCCGTGTGATATTAATATATGCTCATTTCCAAAAAAAATGTAGTATATAGTCATTTCAAAATAAGTAAACTTCCTTTAATAGTGACGAAAATTTTGAGGGAGTTTATCGTATTGTCCGTGGACCCGAATCAACCTCAACCTTCAGATATACCGCGTATACTACACCAGAAATATGTAGTAGTAGTAGAAGGTACCTCAAAATCTCCCTTATATAATGATTTATCGAAAAAATAGAGACCATGCGTGTACCCCAAAATATTATAGAAAATGATACTATTCTCCTGGGATAGATCGAATTGATCCCGTCGTAGTTAACTTTGTGCGTGCAACCTTAGGCCCGGAAAAAAAATGCCCTTATCTCTTCAACCAACCGGAAAAATAAAACCGCACAGCCGCGAAGAGTACACCGGGTGGCCTGCTCCTCCTTCTCCCGGAGCGCCACTGCGCGACCGCCGCCGTGACGGGCGTCCCTGCTGCTGAAGCACCGCCGCGCGCCGTGCTGGAGCACCGGTGAAAGGATAGAGATGTCGCCTAGAGGGGGGGTGAATAGGCAATTTCAAAACTATTACGGTTTTGGCTTGATAGAATGCAGAATTAAACTAACGTTTATTTTACAAGCACAAAACCTAAATACACTAGGCTCAACTAAGTGCACCAACAACAAGATAAGCTAAGCAAGATAGCACAAGATAAATATACCACAAGTGATAAGCAAGATATAAGTACTTCAAGCTCGATGGCTATCACAAGGAAAATAAGCTCGGGTATAGAGATAACCGAGACACGCGGAGACGAAGATGTATTCCCGTGTTCCCTTACAAGTAAGGTACGTCACGTTGGAGAGGTGTGGGATTCCACGAAGGATTTCCCAACGCCACGAAGGCTCACCTTCTTCTCCGAGTCTATCCCACGAAGGAATAGGCCCTTTCCTTATGGCTAGCTTTTCCTCCACTCCGGAGATGGCAAGATCCACAACCACTTCACAAGCTCCACGAAGGAGAAGCCCGGGTCCCTTCACAATCTTCCACGAAGAGGACACCGCGGCACCAACCGCCAAGCCAACTAGGAGGTCACCCTCCAAGAGCAACAAGTTCACGGTCTCTCACTCGAACAAATCGTAATGGAGAGCTCAACACTTATGCAAGAATGCAAAGCAAGAACACCAAGGGTGTTCAAATCCTTCACTCTCAAATCCCACCAAAGCAACAAGTGCTAGGGAGGAATTAGAGAGGAAGAATAATGGTGGAAGTCAACCAATGACTCCAAGATCTAGATCCAAAGGGTTCCCCTCACTTAGAGGAGGAATCGATTGGTGGGGATTGTAGATCTAGATCTCCTCTTCCAAAGCCCTCAAAAAGATGCAAGAATCATAGGAGGGAAGTGGGAGGAGGCAAGCTCAAGAGGGTCAACAATGGAGGTCAATTTCGTGCTCAAGAACTCCCAAAAACGTTGGGGGAAGAACCCCCTTTTATAGGAAAAAGCAAATATGGCCGTTAGAGAGAAAACAGCGAAAACTCGGTTCCAAAGTCGGTTGGACCGGCCCCAGAACCGGGAAACTCGGTCCCCAGGCCGGAGGACCGACCTACAAACCGAAATACCTCTGTTTGCCAACTCGGAATAGACTCGGTCACGAAAACCGGAAAATCCGGTCTGAGATCTGGTCTACCGGAGCTGGAACCGGACCGTCCGGTGTGGGCCTCGGTTGACCCGGATCCACAACCGGGATGAAATTGACTTCACGAAAAACGCAATAACTTTTGCATCCGGACTCCGATTTCGATGATCTTGGGCTTGTTTTGACGAGGACAACAAGCTCGACAATATGATGCATGAAAACAGCATAGTCCAACAAAGGAACATAGAACCAAATGAGGAAAGGTATGGAGCCTCCCTAAGAACCGGTAAAACCTTCAAACTCGAAAACGCCATATAAGATGCATACGAATTTCGTTTTAGATGAACTTGGGCTTGTTGAAGAGCTAGAAACAAGCTCAAGAACCTCACATAGAGAAAATACCAAGAAGCAACAAAATAGGAATATGCAAAGTATGCAAAGGATTGAGCTCCCTAAGACAATGTGATCAAGTTACCCAACCGAAAGCCCCTCTTGATAGTGCGGCTATCTATCCTATAACCCGGTCTCCCAACAACCACCTTGAGACCGGTAAAAGGAAAACCTAGAAAGGCCATACCTTTGCCTTGCGCATCCCACTTGATCTTGATGACAACGCTTCAAGCTCCATCCAAGCCGGAATGCATCACTTGATCATTGTTGCTTCGTGAAGACTCATAATTTGCTCCCCCATAAACCACTATGAGATAGCTTCATTAAGACACGTCTTCACATGTCCATTATCACCAAAATGGACGGCAAGCTTCAAGCAAATGATCTTCTCGAGATGCTTATCTTGAACTTGCCCTTCTCAACCTTGATTGCGATCACCACTTGATGCCATCCTCTCATGGGCTATTGAGATCTTCACTTTTGAAGCAAGCCCATGGAAAGATACCTATCCCATATATAAACCATAAAGGAACATATATAATGGGTTAGTTCATGATGCATAAATGACAAGGCTTACCACACCACAAGATCCATGTGGTACATTATTTATGCTTCATGCGTTGACCAACTTGAAATCACTCTTCACTCTTTGCATTGGTCAACCAAGAGTCTTCTCATGCTCCATCTCAATATCTTGAGGTACATAAGGAATTCTTTATTTGATTACATGCTCTAAATCTTAGTCAACCATAGCTCAACTAATGAGGCTATCATGACACCGGCTTAGAGCCATATCTTGAATTCTTCTATTGAGATCACACTCTCAAGATCTTGAACAAATCATATTCTTATCTTCAATCCGATGATCTTGATGCCAAAACTCAAGGTATATCTTTATCTTCATGGCATCCATACTTGAATCCAACATATGGACTACAAGCATGACCTATGGAATATTCCTTCATATAAAACTCAATGAAAACATTAGTCCATAGGGATTGTCATTAATCACCAAAACCACACATAGGGGCAATTACCCTTTCAATCTCCCCCATTTTGGTAATTGATGAAAATCACAACAAGAGGGTTTATATAATGAATATTAGAAACAAGTACGCAACTTATCCGAGAATAAGTTGAATACAAGAGGTTGTATTTGATATGGTTAAGTAACACAAAGATACGAGCCCATATCAAAACTGCTTCTACTCACACAAGCTACAACTAATGAAAGAGATGTGAGTAGAACCAACATATATAGAGTAAAATCCCCCACAATATATGCACGTGTGATGAACTTGAATTTCATTGCATACATTGTCAAGCATAACCTTTGGGAGAGTTTCCACTATATATATTCAACCATGCAATACACAATAAAGATGAAATGCATGGAAGGAAAACACTTAAGAACAAACCAATCTTAAGTAGAAAACCATTTCCCTTAAAACCCTCTAAACTTCTCCCCTATTGACAACAAGTGCCAAAATGGATGACAAAGTTAGAAGGCCAATATAGTTCAAGTTCCTCCCAAGGTGTGCATTTCTCATAATATGAGTGAAATCATATGCACATATCTAATGACAAATACTTGGAGGAAATCAACTATATTTAGGATCAAATATTGCTAAAAGGATAACAAGGTGAAGAAACTTCAACGGATGAAGCAAGCAATCAAAAGATCCAAATAATCAAGTGGACAATCAGTTCTCTAAATGAAATAAGGAAGCTCCCCAAGGTTTGTGCATAAATTAGTTGTTTCATTTGAGTACAATATGCACAAACATGGAATCCTCACTCCCTCTATATCATTTAGAAAACAACCAAGATACAATGAGTAGAGATATAAATCAATACACTTGTCAAGACAAGATTAAGTCCAAAAGAAACCAAATATGAGATATGAGTGCATGAAGATGCAATGAAAGTAAACCGAGCACTCATAAATCAAGACCTTACCAAAACCATTAAAAACTAAGCGGATAAGTGAGATGGTTGGCAAAAGGCAAGGATATCAAGGCGAGAGATTAAAACTCTTGTGTATATAAGTTTCTAATTGGGAAATCATGGGAATAATCCACAAAGAAACATCCACACATAAGAGGTTAAAAAAGATAAGAAAACATGATATCCAAGAGGAAGTCATAAGATATACCAAAAAATGATATTTTGCTTAAGTGCATATATATAACCCATGGCTCTATTTTCTCTTATGGTATATCAATGAACTTCACCAAATAAAAAGAAAACCTCAAAAACATCACAACTAACACTAAGGGAACTAATGCTAGTTGGGATATTTTGAGAAAGGCAACAAGTATCAAAAGGAAGGATTCAATGCAATTTCAACAATATTGCACATGAGAGTATGTTGAGGAATTGATATGCAATAAATTGCTAGAAGGCATATTTGGGATTGGTGAATCATGAACATGATTTTATATACTCCCCATTATATGCATCATCTCAAATTACTCACCTAAGCAATAAGGATAGAAAAGTCTTTTAAAGATCCTTGCAAGAACCGCAACATTTACAACAAATAAATTCATGCCAAGATGCAACCTACAAGAGATTGGATGGAAGAATAGTATGCATGAATAAGATACTTGTTACCGAGATAGGAATGGTATGATGTAGTAGATAAGAATTCTTTGATCATCCTAGCTTGGCTCCAATTATCATGTGGTGACAACACGTTCCTTATAGATAAGACAAGCATCCATTGCATCTCCAATGTACCTAAAACAACATTCAAGTACATCTTGGTCCCCAAACTTATTGGGTCCAAAGTGGTTTAGACCAACCACAACACATAGGACATACTCCATAAAAATATGTGCATATTTAGAGATGAAATTTGAATTTCATGCACATCATAGCCGTTTAAGGATTTGATGGAGTATACCCTATATATTGGATCAAATAAAGCAAAACATGATATAAGATATCCATTTAGTAAACATGCATGCACGAGACTTTCAAGAACCAATGAATATAGAATTTGGACAAAACACCAAAATATTCAAGAAGGCATACAAGGTGTGACAAAACACATTTGTTGTCCAAACTATATCAAAGAATCAAATCAACACAAGATTTGTTCAACGAAGTTCAACAAATGAACTAAGCAAAAACTATTGAGCATAAAAGATGAGATAAAAACATAAAGGCTCAAAGATTTATCTCATTCAAGCAAATAACATAGAGAAGAAAGAATGAGATAACAAACTCCCAAGAGAGCAAGGTTTCAACAAATAAACCAAACCCTTAACACTTTTCACAATGGCACAAGGTTCCGAGAAGAAAAGGTTTGTCTTCCACTAAAATCACATTTGATGATAATCAAAAACACCATCAAAGAGATGTTCCAAAAGCCAAGGAAGACAATGGGAGCCACAACAATTTTGTAAAGACAAGCTAGAAGAAGAGGTATTTATACTCAAGGGAGAAATCTAGCCATTTGTAGCATTTTCTGCGAAACTCGGTTTTAAGTTCGGTTGGACCGGACCACACACCGGACCGCCCGGTGTGCAGCCCGGTCAACCGGAATCCAAACCGGGATGCTCACTGTGTGTGAGCCCGGATAGACTCGGTATATGAAACCGAGAATCCCGGTTTGGGTTCGGTTGACCGGAACTGGTCCCGGACCACCCGGTGTACAACCCGGTCAACCGGAATCCAAACCGGGATGCTCACTGTGAGTGAGCCCGGATAGACTCGGTATATGAAACCGAGAATCCTGGTTTGGGTTCGGTTGACCGAGACTGGTACCGGACCGTCCGGTCTGGGAACCGGTTCAACCGGCCTGAGAACCGATTTGGCAGAGATGTTATCAAACTTAGATTTCTTTGTTCTCTCGATAGAGATAAGCATTTGAGGAAGTCCACACCAAGAATTTCTTACTCAAGCAAAGACCGAAAAGACGACCAATAAAAGCTTCTAACAAGAAAATAGGACCTTGTTTGAGCTAACATGCCACCTAGATACAAGATAATCAACAATATCAACTATAAGTGGCACCACCTCATGTTCACATTTCCTAGGATTGTGATATGCAAAAGAAGCATATTACTCCCCCATAATGTGGTATCCAATTTTTCTTAATAAGAGGAAAAACAACCTCAACTGGAAATAATTAATGGACATTTAGAATTTGAATTTCTCATGAGTATGACACACCACATAGTGACTAGATAATCTTGCAATATCAATACTAAGTGGTAGTACTCATGTACACACATTTTAAGGTATGAGAGATGCACGAGGCATATCACTCCCCCAAAATGGGATGTTCCATTAACCACTCGAAAAGAGCCAAATAAGATATCAACAAGATGCATTAGAGGCTCAAAGCAAAACACACAAGTAAATGATGTGCCAAACACATAGACATACTTGAATACACAAAATAAGCAAGCATGAGGCACAACAAATACAAACACATACTTGGTACAAAACCAAAACATGTAAAGGGGCAAGTAACTTTCAATATAAAAGAGTTGAGTTCGAGTTACCCCAAAGAGGCACATTGGGTATATGGTAGGGAGATGATAATCCTTATAAATTGTCTTTATAAAACATAATATATGAAGATCCCTTAATTCTTCATGAGTTAGCCAACCCTCCAATGCCCTCCAAAAACACCTATTGATCAAGTTTGAGCTTGTTGGTCCCCAACCAAGTTGGGTCCTAAGAGGTTAGTCACAATAGGATTGGCAACCCAAATGGTTTGTTTCTTGACACCACTTTGAGTTCCAACAAACTTGGCAAACAAATTGCCATCCTTATCCTTCCCAAGAGAATAATAATCATCAACAATGATAGGGTTAGATAAGGTACCATTTGAACATGAAGAGGCCAAGTGCCCCTTCTCACGACATATGTAGCAACAAGTGCTCCCCTTTCTCTTCTTCATTAATTTCTTGGCTTGGGGAGCCTTATCTTGATTCTTCTTGGGAAGTGGCCTAGCTTCAACTTGAGGTTGAGATTGGGCTTGACCTTGAACTTGTGGCCGCTTTCCTTGTTTCTTCTCACTCAAGTGCTTTTTCTTCAATGGACAAGATCTTACATGATGTCCTTTAACCTTGCACTTGAAGCAAATAATCTTGGCCAAATCCTTGACTTGGTCTTGGATCTTCTTCTTGTTGCTCTTGGACTTGTTCTTATTATTGGAGTTGAATCCAAGTTCTCTTTTATCATTGGGGTATTTTTGCACACTCAAAATATTATCGAGTGTGGATTTGACTTCATGACTCTTTTCCAAGTCTTTCTTCAAAGAAGTGACTTGGGCCTTGAGCTCTTTGATTTCCTCTACATGGTTAGTAGAAATAGAGGTACTAGAGGAAGTAGAAGCTTCATTGTTAGAGCAACAAGGCAAAGCAAGTAATCCAACACAAGGTTTATCACTAGTATGACTAGAAGGATCACTAGGACTAGCACATGGCAAAATAGCATTTTGAGTAGAAGTTGTGATAATGTCCAAAAGAGGCTCACAAGATGTTACCTTAGTGATACTTTCCTCATGAGATAATTTTATCCCATCATAGGAGATTAGAAGATCATTATGAGAGGCCAAGAGTTTTTAATGACTTTCTTCCAATTTCCCATAATTGCTAGTTAGCAACTCAAGTTGAGCCCTTAGCTCAACATTCTCCTTTAGGGTAGAAGCTTCACAAGAAGTAGAGTTAGTAGCACTAGCATCATTAATAGATTTTTCCTTTTCGAGCTCATAAGATTCAATTTTTTGTATGAGGAGACAATTAGTGTGCTTCTCCTCGGCAATCTCTTGCTTAAGGAGATTGAATCTCCGACTCCCATCATCAAGTTGGAAATCCAACTCCTCTATGGTTTCTGTTTGTTTAGTTATGGTGTCCATAACGTGTTTGATACAAGAAACGGCCTTACTATTACCACGAAGATAGGTACACAAAAAGGTCAGCTCAAGCACAAGAGCTCTAGTATCCTCATCAAGGTCATCATCACTATCATCATTATCATTGCTATTATCTAGAGAATAGATGTTGGGATCCAAAGTAGGAGATACCTTTGATCCTCTTGCCATAAGGCACATGTGAGCACGGGAGGATGAAGATGAGGATATTCTTGAATCTTCATTCATGATCGTGTCTTGCTCCATAGGGTGTTTGATTTCCTCTACATTGTTAGATACACAACTAGAGGAAATAGAAGCATGTTGTTTATTGGAACAAGACAAA
The DNA here is from genome assembly GCA_910589775.1 of Avena eriantha. Lineage (NCBI taxonomy): Eukaryota > Viridiplantae > Streptophyta > Magnoliopsida > Poales > Poaceae > Avena > Avena eriantha. Next base: position 284,195,258 of record OU342744.1, on the reverse strand, counting down.
TCAAGCATATCATCTACACTAGTACTCAAATAATTTCTAGACAATATGCAAGGACTAGCAACACAAGGGGATATAAAATTATCGTTGCAAGTAGTGCTTAAGTCCAAACTCTCTACACCATTAGTATTTATAGAACATGAACCATTGGCGTGAAGAGAACCACTATCATTATTACATATGATTTCCCCACTCACCATGCCATTACCTTGTGACTTGTCACATGTAGGTGAAGTGGAGGGAATTGAAATCTCATCACGGCCGGAGGTGGAAGCCACTTGGAGCTCTTCATGATGTGAAGGAGAAGAGAGCTCCTCGGAGATACCACCGACCCTATGAGAAATGGACCCACCAAATATTTCTTTAAGCTTGGTCCACATCTCATGAGATGACTTGCGCTTTACATTTGACAAGAACAAATTAACTATGGGGCTCAAGGAGAAAATAAGCTCATTAGATACTTGAGCTTCGAGATGTAAATTTTTCTCATCCTCTAAAGATAGATTTTGAGGATCCATCGGAGGAGAAAAACCTACATCTAGAAAACGCTCAATATTTGGACACAAGCTCCGAAGATTACAAAGCAAGCAATTTCTCCACAAAATATAATTTGTGCCATCAAAGATAATTGTGTCATTCTGCACTATACTACTAGCTGACATCTTTACACTCTAGGCGGTGAAGCCTAAACAAGGAGAAACCTTGCTCTAATACCAATTGAAAGGATAGAGATGTCGCCTAGAGGGAGGGTGAATAGGCAATTTCAAAACTATTACGGTTTTGGCTTGATAGAATGCGGAATTAAACTAACGTTTATTTTACAAACACAAAACCTAAATACACTAGGCTCAACTAAGTGCACCAACAACAAGATAAGCTAAGAAAGATAGCACAAAATAAATATACCACAAGTGATAAGCAAGATATAAGTACTTCAAGCTCGATGGCTATCACAAGGAAAGTAAGCTCGGGTATAGAGATAACCGAGGCACACGGAGACGAAGATGTATTCCCGTGTTCCCTTACAAGTAAGGTACGTCACGTTGGAGAGGTGTGGGATTCCACGAAGGATTTCCCAACGCCACGAAGGCTCACCTTCTTCTCTGAGTCTATCCCACGAAGGAATAGGCCCTTTCCTTATGGCTAGCTTTTCCTCCACTCCGGAGATGGCAAGCTCCACAACCACTTCACAAGCTCCACGAAGGAGAAGCCCGGGTCCCTTCACAATCTTCCACGAAGAGGACACCGCGGCACCAACCGCCAAGCCAACTAGGAGGTCACCTTCCAAGAGCAACAAGATCACGGTCTCTCACTCGAACAAATCGTAATGGAGAGCTCAACACTTATGCAAGAATGCAAAGCAAGAACACCAAGGGTGTTCAAATCCTTCACTCTCAAATCCCACCAAAGCAACAAGTGCTAGGGAGGAATTAGAGAGGAAGAATAATGGTGGAAGTCAACCAATGACTCCAAGATCTAGATCCAAAGGGTTCCCCTCACTTAGAGGAGGAATCGATTGGTGGGGATTGTAGATCTAGATCTCCTCTTCCAAAGCCCTCAAAAAGATGCAAGAATCATAGGAGGGAAGTGGGAGGAGGCAAGCTCAAGAGGGTCAACAATGGAGGTCAATTTCGTGCTCAAGAACTCCCAAAAATGTTGGGGGAAGAACCCCCTTTTATAGGGAAAAGCAAATATGGCCGTTAGAGAGAAAACAGCGAAAACTCGGTTCCAAAGTCGGTTGGACCGGCCCCAGAACCGGGAAACTCGGTCCCCAGGCCGGAGGACCGACCTACAAACCGAAATACTTCTGTTTGCCAACCCGGAATAGACTCGGTCGCGAAAACCGGAAAATCCGGTCTGAGATCCGGTCTACCGGAGCTGGAACCGGACCGTCCGGTGTGGGGCTCGGTTGAACCGGATCCACAACCGGGATGAAATTGACTTCACGAAAAACGCAATAACTTTTGCATCCGGACTCCGATTTCGATGATCTTGTGCTTGTTTTGACGAGGACAACAAGCTCTACAATATGGTGCATGAAAACATCATAGTCCAACAAAGGAAGATAGAACCAAATGAGGAAAGGTATGGAGCCTCCCTATAAGAAGAACCTGTAAAACCTTCAAACTCGAAAACGCCATATAAGATGCATACGAATTCCGTTTTCTATAAACTTGGGATTGTTGAAGAGCTAGCAACAAGCTCAAGAACCTCACATAGAGAAAATACCAAGAAGCAACAAAATAGGAATATGCAAAGTATGCAAAGGATTGAGCTCCCTAAGACAATGTGATCAAGTTACCCAACCGAAAGCCCCTCTTGATAGTGCGGCTATCTATCCTATAACCCGGTCTCCCAACAACCACCTTGAGACCGGTAAAAGGAAAACCTAGCAAGGCCATACCTTTGCCTTGCGCATCCCACTTGATCTTGATGACAACGCTTCAAGCTCCATCCAAGCCGGAATGCATCACTTGATCATTGTTGCTTCGTGAAGACTCATAATTTGCTCCCCCATAAACCACTATGAGATAGCTTCATTAAGACACGTCTTCACATGTCCATTATCACCAAAATGGACGGCAAGCTTCAAGCAAATGATCTTCTCGAGATGTTTATCTTGAACTTGCCCTTCCCAACCTTGATTGCGATCACCACTTGATGCCATCCTCTCATGGGCTATTGAGATCTTCACTTTTGAAGCAAGCCCATGGAAAGATACCTATCCCATATATAAACCACAAAGGAACATATATAATGGGTTAGTTCATGATGCATAAATGACAAGGCTTACCACACCACAAGATCCATGTGGTACATTATTTATGCTTCATGCGTTGACCAACTTGAAATCACTCTTCACTCTTTGCATTGGTCAACCAAGAGTCTTCTCATGCTCCATCTCAATATCTTGAGGTACATAAGGAATTCTTCATTTGATTACATGCTCTAAATCTTAGTCAACCATAGCTCAACTAATGAGGCTATCATGACACCGGCTTAGAGCCATATCTTGAATTCTTCTATTGAGATCACACTCTCAAGATCTTGAACAAATCATATTCTTATCTTCAGTCCGATGATCTTGATGCCAAAACTCAAGGTATATCTTTATCTTCATGGCATCCATTCTTGAATCCAACATATGGACTACAAGCATGATCTATGGAATATTCCTTCATATAAAACTCAATGAAAATATTAGTCCATAGGGATTGTCATTAATCACCAAAACCACACATAGGGGCAATTACCCTTTCAACCAGCCGCCCCTGCTACTCCTCCCTCCCGGAGCGCCAGCTCGTCGGGATCCGCCGCTACTCCTCCCCAGAGCACCGCCGCCCTCTCCACCAGCGATGCACCGTCGCGCCGCCTCTCGACGGCCTATCTCCTTTGCCTCCCTTACCCCTTCCTCCTAGCCGGATTCGTTCTATGGGCATGGGAAAGTGATGCCTGCGCCGGTGGCGGTGCTGCCCACACATGTGTTGTGCTGGTGGCGCCGCCCGCGCTGATGCTGCTACGACACATGTGCCTGTGTGTATGGCGGGGTGATTTTTGCTACATACGGTAGGCGATGCTGCCCACGAAGGCGTCCATCGTTGCTGCCAGCGGCGACATCGTTTGCTACCTACGGCGACGGTCGTTGCTACCTTTTATATCCAGAACTGCTACCTGCGACGAGCGACCCTGCTACACATTGCGACTGAACCTGCTACATACACCTTCTGGTGTTGCTCCCTGCGGCGAGCGGCCCTACTACAATGACATATTTTTTTGCTACAAGTTTTTGCTCTGACGATGTCTCCGGCAAAGTCGGCTTTTGCTACGTTAGCATAATTATTTTGCTACATGTGTTCTCTGATTTTGCTACAATAGCGCAAACTTCTTGCTAGGTCTCCGGTAAAAGTCTCCAATGAGTCTTCGACGAAGTTAGTTTTGGTACATTAACACAAATATTATGCTACATAGTCTCCGGCGGAACCCCGGTGAGATCTCCGGCGAGATCTGTCTTCTTTTCTATTATAGACGAACCGTAAAACAAGTACATTACGTAGAAAAAGAGACTTAGTGCAGTAAAAACGGGTTTGAGAGGGCACGTGTGAGCAGGAGGACCAGCAATTATCCCTCCTAACATTTGCCCCTGTTCAATAGTAAGATGTTTTTATATTAAAAAAAAGTAGTAACGTGCCTTTTTAGTTGTATATAAGTGCATTCGCACGCGCCGATGCCTTGCGCCGCTACCCGTCCTCTCCGTCTTTCCCTCAACACACGCATTTCACCACGTGCGTATTCTCTCTCTCTCTTCCGCTACTTTTCAACTTTCTCTTCTCTCCCGCAAACACTATAAAAGGAGTTCAGTACTTGACATCCCTTTCCCATTAATCTCTCTCCACCTTGTCAATTAAGCTAGCCGGTGTCTAAACAGATAAAAAAGAGAAGATGGCGTCATCGTCTTCGACGCAGCCGAGCAGCGGTGCGACCATCCCGGCTCCACTGGACGACGACCCGCAGCGCCAGGAGGAGGAGGCGGAGACGGAGCTCCGGCGCGGACCCTGGACCGTCGACGAGGACCTCACACTCGTCAACTACATCGCCGACAACGGCGAGGGCCGCTGGAACTCACTCGCCCGCTGCGCCGGTACGTACATACCCACGCCGCCGACGACCATGCATGATCGAGCGTCGGTCCATTGGTCCGTGATTTATTCCTGTTTAAAGAACTGATCATATATAGTATCATCCATACATGCAGGGCTGAAGCGTACGGGGAAGAGCTGCCGGCTGCGGTGGCTGAACTACCTCCGGCCGGACGTCAAGCGCGGCAACTTCACCGCCGACGAGCAGCTGCTCATCCTCGACCTCCACTCCCGCTGGGGAAACAAGTAATACATCTATCTCAGATCAAACGTCTCGCGTGTCATGCTCATGCATACCGTACGGTACAGTACCAGCTCCTAGCTAGTACAAGTAGCCAGCCAGCTAGCTCAAGTCCAATCTAGCGTGCTAGCTAGCTTGATGTGGACTAGCTTGCACACTTGCACGTCCAATCAAATTGAAAGCCTCCAGCTCCCTCGGATGGCACACTTCAGATTGTACAAGTCTAGCTACCTACCTAAATGGGAATACGATGCATATGGGTGGCAGCATGGCCACATGCACCATATGCATATGCCTTTCTCTTTCACTAGGCACAACGGTGCATCAAAGCTGCACGTCTCTCCTTTCTTTCTCTTCTCCAGACATTTGGAGAGTACCACTATGTCTAATTATCTATCATCACTTTTTTGGGTATTCGAGGACAGCACACTTACTAGAATTCTTTAAAATTTCACTTACTAAATATCGCATTATGTTCGACCGCCAACACATGCATGACTTAACTTATGTTTTACTGAAGATTAAAATTCTTCATGCACCATGGATGGATGTTTCCCTAATTGCACTTCCCCCTTTTCCTTGCATATGAAGGTGGTCCAAGATAGCTCAACACCTCCCGGGAAGGACCGACAACGAGATAAAAAACTACTGGAGGACAAGGGTTCAAAAGCACGCAAAGCAGCTCAACTGCGATGCCAATAGCAACAAGTTCAAGGATGCCATGAAGTATCTATGGATGCCTCGACTCGCCGACCGATGTCTCCAACAAGCATCAACAACTCGTGATCATGTGTTGTCTGGACACTCAATGGGCTACATGGAAAGCTCCGGCCTGGTGACAACATCCTCCGACTCATTCGCTTCGGATTCATATGATGGAGGGTTCTATGCAAATGCCAACATGGGAGAGATTGCGAATAGTGAGGATTGGATGCAAGAGCAGAATCAAGTGTTTTGGCCCGAGTTGAACCAGTCTTGCCAGCCTCAAGACTCGGAGCTTTCTGGATGGGTACAAGGGTTCTCTGGGGGCCTTGCTGAGAATTTTTGGAGTTTGGAGGACATTTGGAAGATGCAATGAATTATCTTTTATGTTGAGAAAGGGCTACGTGCATATACTGTTTATGGCCGGTGTTGATATATATAACTTTTAAGGAAGCAAGTTAGAGTTAGCTTATTCTAACCTCAAAAGGTCACTATTTAAAGAAAAGTGATTATAGTTCTTTCTTTTTCCTTTTAGACCTTTTTGGTTGATTATTTTTGTTTTTCCCCTCTTAAGGACTCGTTCCCCTAGTGGTTTAGGAGAGGGAGGGTTATGTACGATATGTGATGTTAATTATACAATGTACAATTATTACACGGACGATTGATATTGAAACTTATGTACTAATGTATATGGGTCCAAATAATATCCTCTCAAGGGCGCCTTAAAGGTCAAGTGTCCGGCATTTTCACACTCATGAATATTAATATCTATTATTTTCTTCAAATGGTATGCATGTAGTCCAGCTATTCAAGTTGGTCACTGCTATGGAAGAACGAGATCATATCACACATCCACGCGATTATGACCCTTGTAGTACCGAATTTTGCCGAGAATAATTTATATATTCCAGCGAGAATCTGTAAATAAGAAAATCATTTTCCAGATGGCTCATAATTCTCTCAAGCAAGAGCGGTTAGATTAAGTAGCGATACAGTAACATGTTATTATATATGGCAAATAACTATATCAATGCATCCATATCATATAGATATCACAATAAAATATTCTCAAAAACTCCGTTTAGAGAAAAAATATTCCGAGAGAAGCAAAAGAAGAAAGAAATATAGTGGGAACACGTACAACTAGGAGAGCAAATTCCATTTATACCGCCATGCCTTTATCTCCAAGAGGAAAGGGAGAAAAGTAGCCAAGAAAGATAAGAGCTACACCACTTTGTGTTTGGATCGATCATACACATATGACTCCAAACAATAAATACCGCATCCATCTATGCACACATGGCTAGCTTGTACTTCCAAGCTACCACTCCATAGATTCTCCAAATCATTTGTCCAATCTCCACTAGCTTTCCTTCCAACTACAAGTACAACATAGTAGTATACATGGATGCTCTCACCATTATTCACGCACCCACACGTGGAGGAAATTCTCGGCCGTAGCTTTTCTGGCTCCTCGAGGGTTTTCCAGTTTGCACAAGGCACCGGGCATGTGCTGCTGCCCAAGAAAAGAACAATCTAAGCTAGCTTGCGGTTTTTTGCTAGCTCTCGTCTCACATCTCGTGCCCAAGAACGGTATGCGTTGATCGACGGATTTGGAAGCAATAAAGCTCGCTTTTACGTGCGGCTTCAAAGCCGTGGCATGCACCGATCGAGCTAAAACCCTAGATGCAGTTATTAATGGACGAACCACTTGCTTGTTGATGGACAGTTAGGCGGACTATGTCATACGCTTGTCCTGGTGTCCCTGTTCCTATACGTTTCAACCGTCACTGATCCACCGGCGCCGTACGTAACATCGATTATCGATACAATATACGCCAACGCAGAGTCTATATTAGCTGCTGGCGTTTTATATAGAGCTGCCATGCCATGTGCGTTGCTAAGTGGTCCTTAAGTTTGCTCAAAAAATTTGTAACTTAGTGATGGATATTTAAGAGAAGTTTTTAAGAAACTAAGTTAGTGACAGAATACACAAAGGGCTGAAATTTTTGTAATTAACTTCCTGATGCATATTTTAGAGAAGCTTCTTTAAGAAACTAAGTTGGTGACAAAATAAACAAGGGCTACGATCACCTACATGAAAACGGCCTTTTGCCAATGGAAATATCTATGCCAACGGACGGCATAGGAGTTAGATATCGACAATCTTATAGAAACCGTCAGCAAAGTCAACCCGTCGGCATATAGATAGCTATGCCGACGGTTTCCCGAAACGACCGTTGGTAATTAAGGTCGCTAGGCCGAGGACAACCGTTTGAAAAAACCGTGGCCGCCCGCAAAGTCTCATGTGTTGTTTGGCTGACGGGAACCTGGCTGTGTCAAGGCAATACCATCGACGAAGTCTCCAATCACGTGTTATTTGGCCGAGAGAACATGACGGCCCCGTCGGCATATCTTTCCCTTCGTGTCAACTGGAGGGAATCTTGTGAGAACTTGGGCTAAACCTTGGTTTTCCTTAATCCTATGACCTAACCAAACACAAACCAAAATAAAATTTCATTGGTCAACAGTCACGGAAGCCGATGATATCGCCTAAAACTGCGCTTCAGAGGGTCGGAATCCCATTAGAACTTGCATATGGCTCTAACATATGTATAAAATTGTGGTGGGATGTTGAAAAGTCAGAAACACAGCTCCCAAGTATGTCTCTCTTCACAGACATTCGTTGTCACCTTAAGGAAATCGACTAGATGCTAAACTTGACGAAATTGAATCAACTGATGAAGCTAACACCTAGAACTGAACTTTAATAGTAGTAGGGTTTAACAACCACGGCATCGTCCAGCAAGTTTTTCTTGCACTTTGTCCAAGATATGTTGCAGGTCAATCGTACTATACCCTACCTAAAGACATAGGCATGCCCAAGGTAGTGGATGGGAAATATCATCATCTCGCTAGCAAAACGGTGCAGAACATTTTCAATATCGATGCCCTTGCATCCGATGGAATCCAGTGAGTACTTGTCGATGTTGGTGCATAGCCCGATAGCCTTTCCAAAAGAGTGAAGAATTCGAAGTAGTTAATCGATATCGTGTTTGATCGGATTGATGAAAACGGACATGTCATCTGCAAATAGACTAGCTCTGATCTTTGCTTGTTTAATTGGCAGAGACGAGAGGACACCCATCTTTGTGGCTTTCTCAAGCAGTCGATGAAGGGGATCGATGGAGAGAATGAATAGTAGCAGTAAAAAACCTTATGCCTCGTCGATGCTGGATGGAGGATCCCCTTAGTTCCATTCGGAAAGATGGCAAAGGATGCGGTAGCGAGAAGGAGATAACTCTAATCCGGTCACTAACACTTGCATTTTCTATCATCATAATAGACACATATAGAGCTATTTTATATTGTTATTTGAATTAATTCACTATTGTTTATGCATTTTTAAATTATTTACAGGACTTTCCTTCAAAGTTCCTTGTTTTAGTATTTCATTTCTGGCTGGCAGAAAACCTCCTTTTTCATATTTTCTTGTTTCGAGGACTTTCTTAACACCAATTAATTTAAGAAAAAAATACTATGAAAGTTTTTCATTAGGAGAAGGACCTAGGGAACTGGAACCGCGTGAGAGGAGCCACAAGGGCCAAATGAACCCATGTGGCATGGCCACATTACTAGGTCGCGCCACCTAGGCCCATTTCGGCCTTGAGCATCATCTTGGCTCCCCCTTTTTACCATGCCTCCGTCTCGACAGAAAATCTACACCATAATTCTCGCAAGATTTACAGACGCAACGACAAAGGCGAAAGTCTTCTCCTACTCCGGGACGGGAGAGGGCAGATCCTACTGTTCCGAAGCCTCCGGAGAGGGGAAAGTTGATGCCATCATCATCACCACTCCTCCTTGGCGTAGGGGGAGACTCTCCATCACTATCTTCCTCATACCCAACATCAGCACCATCTCCATCTCGAGATCGACATCATTATTCCCCTCATAATTTTTGGTAAATTGAACTCTGCATATTGTTCTAGTGGGGTGTGCATGATTGTACGCAGCAGTCAGAGAAGTTGTGCTCTAAAGGCTCCCACAGGTCGGCTTATAAAGGCATCAAGACCTAGGGTTTACAGGGAAAGGTCCTTGCCGAACAAGGTAAAGAGTCCTAGACTGATACAAACTAGTCTTTCATGTTTTTTACTCCAAGGCTCCGCGTACGTCGGTGACTCCAGCGTAACCTTCCTTGATCCGGCATGGGCCTCCCTTCAGGATCCGTCTAACTGGGACGCCCAGCAGGCCATAGGCCTTGCTACCAACTATGGGCCACCCGGGTTAGGCGGATTGGTAACATGCTATGAGGGTACCCATATAGCATATCCCCAACATGCGGATTTCATTGCACTAGATTATTCTCAAGATTTATTTTATCCTATCATATTTGGTAGACCTTTCTTATATACTGTAGGTGCTGAAATTAGTTTCCCTAAAGAGAAAGTTTATATTAATGTGTTGATGAAAAGCTAGAGTTCATTTTTTCTAATTTTATTGATAAACATTTAAAAGGATATCTATTTGTTAAATATGAAGTGGAAACTCTTGCTTATATAGTTGTTGCTTCATCGTACGTGATGGAGCGATATGTACTTAACCAAGAAGAACCATTTATTCATGAAGAGAAAGAAGCTCTAGAACAAATATTATCTCAACAACCTCCTACTTTGCAATTACATATCCCACCTGATAATTTGGGAGAATTATCCCCACCTAAAGTGGATCCCAGTTTTGAACTTAAACACTTTCCCGATGATATGAAATATGCATATCTTGATGAAATGAATATATACTCTATTATTAGTACTAACCTTTCAGTTGAAGAAGAATCAAAGTTACTTGATATACTACGTGCTCATAGACCAACAATTGGTTATTCTGTTGATAATTTGAAAGGTATAAGTCTAACTCTATGTATGCATAAAATTAATTTGGAAGAATATGCAAAACCCATTGTTGATTATCAAGGACATCTGATAGCTCCAAATTATGACAATTTTTATCGAGGATTTTTCATTGGTTTTCACTTGATTCCATTAGTTTTCATCTTTCAACTAACGCTAATATCGCAAGTTAGCGAAACCTTGTAGTTTTAATGTGAGTTTCACTGGACACTTTTAGAAGGATCCAAGGCCATTTATGAGTAGAGTGAACAAATCAAGCAAATCTCTAATTAAAGCCTTTATGATTTGAGGCTTCTAAAACATTAACGAGCATCAGTACGTGTGAAGTTTGCTCGTACGGCTTGCCCATACCACCTGTAGCCTCCTTCGGCTGATCATTATAAGAATTTTTTTTGTGAAGGATACAACAACGAAAAAATAGATGCAGCATCCGCCATCTATTCAAGAATAGAGGAAGAAGAGATTCGAAGGAGAAGAGTTCCATCGATCCTCTCCGAGATCTCTAGCCTCTAGATCATTCACTCCTCCATAATCCTCCTTGCATTAGATCAAGATCGAGAGAGATTTTCACACTTGTAAGATTAGGGTTTGATACCCTATTCATACTTTGCTTTGTATTGGATATGATCTTCCCTTTATTGTGACTTGCTATGGTAATATCAAGATGAACTCCATTTACATTATGATTATATCATTGTGCTATTTTCCTCTCATGTGTGACACTAGTAGCAAAATGCTTATCCACCGGGGTCATATTAGTGGCGCACATCGAAAGGATGCCCCACGGGTAGTTATCTATGGCGCACGGGCGAGGTGGTACGCCACTGATATGGGCATACCCGTGGCGTACAAACAAATCGGTGTGCCACGCATATGTGGGCCCTAGTGTCGGGGGTCGCCCATCCATGTGTGGCATACCCATGGCGCACGAAATTGGCGTGCGCCACAAGTAAGTTAGGTATCAGTGGCGCATGCTTTTTAGGTGCACGACAGATAGATGTGGACCCACAATTCGAAAAATGAGAAAAGTTGGCACACGGAGTTGAGGTGCGCTACTGACCTGAAATACCCGTGGCACATCCAAAAGTGGTTTCAAAATTCTGCTCCCACACACCACCCCCCCCGGTGGATCGTCTTTTTAGGTTTAAAAAAATAACAGAAAATAATAAACACTTCAAAAAATAAAATCCTTTCAGGTATAGGTAGATCATGTGATATAGTTTCTAGGAAAATTAACAAATATGAATTTCAACATGTTTTGCAGAAAAAGATTATGGCGCGGTAAAACGGCCATATAACTTTTGCGTACGACGTCGAAAAAATGTATAATATATCAAAACGACGAGCACGAAATTCTCTATCCGCTCGCAACCGTCGGAGACCGTTTACCAATTTTTTAGATTCTCAAAATTCGAAAAGGAAAAAAGATATCGCAAAAAGAAGATTTTTTCTGCAGAAAAAAATTTGAGCATATTTATGTGTGGCGCATCCTATTGTGGTGCGCCACGGCTAAGCGTGGCTGGACATCAAATCTGACACTCCCCTTCTCCTTCTATCCTTCCCTTCTCCTCTTCTCTTTCCCTTCTCCTCTCCTTCTCCTTCTCTCCTCCTCCTTCTCTCCTCCTCTCCATCTTCTCCTTCTCCTTCATCTCTACTTCTCCTTCTTCACCTCTACTTATTCTAGTCCGCACCCTCCTCGAGCTCCACCCTAACCCGACCCCTGACGATGCCCTCCTCGAGCTTCTCCCCGACCCGACCCCCAATGGCGCCCTCCTCGAGCTCCTTCCCGACCCAACCCCCAATGGTGCCCTCCTCGATCTCCTCCTGGACCCGACCCCCGACGGCGCCCTCCTCGAGCTCCTCCCCGAGCACGGCCACGGCCGGTAGGTGGTGGACGCGGTGAGGCTAGCCGCGGTGAGGCGACAGTGACGATATCAAGATCCCATTTTTTGAATTTTGAAAAACTTATCGATGGCGCACCATTCCAACATGCGCCACAGATAACTTTTCAGTTCCCGCCTTCTGTTTTCGAATTTTGAACCAACTGTGGTGCAGAGGGACGTGCGCCACTAATGTTATCCGTGGCGTACCAGGAAAGCATGCGCCACTAACATTCTGACTATGGCGCAACTGGACGTGCGCCACGGATAAATATTATCAGTGGCGTAATATCCGTGGCGCACGACCGGTGCGCCACTGACCTCTATTTAGGTGCGCCACTAATGTTATCCGTGGCGTACCAGGAAAGCATGCGCCACTAACATTTTGACTATGGCGCAACTGGACGTGCGCCACGGATAAATATTATCAGTGGCGTAATATCCGTGGCGCACGACCGGTGCGCCACTGACCTCTATTTAGGTGCGCCACTGATAGGTGTTTTTCCACTAGTGCGAATAAATCCCAATAGGCGTCGGATATGTAGGGAATTGGTGAGATGTGATGTGTGTACTTTATTTCCACCTATTTTTTATTATCGTTGTGATTATTCTGTGTGAGAATGATTATCTTTGTGTGACTAATGCTTGTTGTCTAATTTAAGGGCCCAGACAACATGATCTTGAGATCTCATAGACATGAACTTGTCTGCTAGTGAATCGGTGACCTGCGAGCGACACAACTGATATAAAAAATGAGCTAGATAAATTGAGGAGAACGAGAAACCACTAAGTTTAAAGGTATGATCTGGTTTCATGACCTTAATTGGTGCGTTTTTCATGGTTGTGGTAACATGAAAATAGATCATTGAAACCAAGTGAATTTACCAAGAGGAGTATTGACTATTATATGGGTTGCTCGCCTACTTGCACACTAATAAGAAGTGTTATAATCACTTATACCATTTATTTCGCATGACACATTCACTATCACCATGAACCATATCTCTCCGCGTCTAATCTTTCGTCTGCAGGAAACTCAAAGCGACTTTAGTACTGTTCACTTTTATGTTCTTTAATTTAATATTGCTCAACATTCAATTTTACCATTCACTCACATCTTTCCATCTCAATTCTTACAGTTAATTCACTTAAGAAAAGTGACACCTTGAGTGCTAACAGAAACGTCGCGGATAAACACTTTTCTATGCTCCTTGTTGGGATCGATATAAAAACTTAAACTAATACTTTCACGAAAACGTGCTTGGACGAACTTGTGCTCTTGCAGGCATTAAGCTATTTTCTGACTCCGTTGTCGAGAAACTAAGCATGAAGTGTTTGTTTCTTAACATTTGCAGACTTTAAAATAATAGATGATCTCAGTTGAAGACAGAGGATCTATATGCTCTGAAAGAACTTATTTGCCATCTTAAATGTTATGTACACACTATGCGGACAGAATATGTAAACTAGCTGGGTCAGGGAAGAAAGGGTGCTATAATCCTGTCATGGCGCGGTCGAGGAGAAAGAAGAGCCCATCACATTGATGGCATATAAGTACCGGACCGGTTTGCCAAAAACCAAAACCGACAGTCTAGCAACCAAACCAGAGAAGCCATGGTCCGACCGCCGGTTTTAGCACTACAATGCCTATCTGGTCCAAGACTTGGGCCCGAACCTTGCATCCATATGTGGTCTAACAATGCTACATCTACGGATTTTTCTTACGGAAATCAGGTGGTTGAGCACAATTGGTAGGGCTGCAGGTTCCAAATAATCCTTACGCATGGTTGCATGTGGTATTGCCACCTCATCCTGTAAGTGTTGTACGTAAGAAAATTACCTGTAGATGTAGCATTATTGTACATGGTCCAACTCTTCCTGATCAAAACAGAGATGCATTCATTCATACTAATAACTACACGGTACCACCCAACGCACTGTTGTTTGTAGCTTGCGTTACATGCAAAATCCAATACATGCATCCTATTTTTGCTTACTGCGGCTGGGAGTATTTTGACATGGCAAGTTGATGCTGAACTGCTAATTACTCTGTGATGTCATTATTGAATTGTTATGTTAAATTGCAAGTCTAAAATATATAATTACTTTTTTTACAACATTATAAAATAAAAATATATTATTTTACATCTTAAAAAAAAACAGTGAACCTATGTTTTGACCAATAAAAACCTTAACCGACAGCCTCACCGGTTCGATCACCGGTCCGGTTTTTTAAAGTTTGGCAGAGATGAGGTGCTAGTGCGCTAGAGGAGGAGGGCGGTCCGTGCCGGAGTGCATGGAAGGACGGTATATCAACATCTCCCGCACCGTCGGTATCAAAAGTAAAAAAGGGGATTTTCGGAAGCAGGTGACCGAACAGAGGGGTGAGACTAAGTTTTGCCGCGAAATGGAGCCGTGGAAATTGGGTCTCCTGCCATCTCTCGTCGGCCTCCCACACGCACGGCGTCTCCACCGTTTACACCACCAGGGCCTGGCTTCATGGAAATTGCCTTCGGTGGTTCCCAGCGGGCCTGGTCCGGAGCTGCTTCGTGCGCCGCGCAGGACACGACGTGGAGATGGCCCAGGCATCCAATCATCCGATTTTTGCATCCCGTGAGCCTGTTTTCGCAGGGATGCGACATACCAAACACGTCCTAAGAGCATCTCTAGCAGATACCACATCCGGCCCCGTACAGCAAAATAACCGTCAGTTTAAGGTACGACACGAAAAAAGTGATTTTTCTAGATACCGTAAACTGTACCACATCGAAAAAAATTACGGTTTACCGTAAATGGGCGCTTCCGTGCTGCATATTTTCCGTATAAAACGCTCCGATACGGTTAACGAAAAAAGGGTTGGCGAGAAGGAATGTTCAGCTACAGTGCTTCTGTACTTGTCGCTGCCGTCACCGCCGGAGGTCGATTCCGGTCAACCCGCCGTCGTCGCCGCCGCTGCCAGAAGTCGATCGCCGGAGCTGCAGCAAGCCAAGCACACGGGCGCGCAGCAAGCAGCAAGCCAAGAACTAGCGCCTGCGCGCAGCAAGCTAGCAGGCCAAGCACGAGCCTGCATGCAGCAAGCTGACATGCGCCGCTAGCCAAACTAGCCATGCGCGCACAGCAAGCATCAAGCCAAGCACGCGCCTGCGCAGCAAAGCTAGCATGCGGAGCAAGCTAAAGCAGCGAGCAAGCAAACAGCGAGCACGTGCAGCAAGCAACCAAGCAGGGACGGGCGAATCCAGGCGGCAGAGGCGCAATTCCAGCCGACGGCGACGCGATTCCGGCCGGCGGCGGCATGGACCGGGGCGTTTTCTCGGAGCAGCGGCGCACACAGTAGACTTGATCCAGATCCGTGTGTCTGCGAGAAAGACGATAAAATATTCGTGTGTATATTCTGTTTTGCGGTATGGATATACACTATCTGTTTCGTGCCAACGTTTTTCGGACAAAAAAAGTGTTTTGCAGTATAGCGCATCAGCGGGATGCGCTATCTGCTAGAGATGCAGATAGTCCCATGAAACTGAATTGGAAGCGCCGGCAAAACCCAGCTTCGGAGGAGCGCCGGCTTCTTCTTGCGATGGTCTTGCTAGCAGATTCAAGGCCAAGTAAACGGTGCGATCTGATACCTCTGATAGGATCTGAGTGGGTTGAGAGCCTGATGAAGATCAACTGGCAGAAGGACTAATTTTGATGTTTTACAAATTTTGGGGATTTTTTGTTTCCTCTGTACACTCGCACCGGCGGAAAGGGTTTATTTGGGATAATTGAAGTCCGAGTGTTCCACGCCCGTCATCACTGGAGGTAAAAGAAAATGACCGCAACAGAAGAAAGAGCAGTTGGTGGTAAAAAGCTAGTACAAAACAAAAACTGAATCTAAACAGTTGGGTCTGATCTTCATTAAACCGTACCCGTGCATGAAGCGGGTTGATCTGCTACAGGGCTCTGTTTTTTGTTGCTGCTGTGATTCTTCAGAGATGCAGTTGCACATTTTGAGAGTAAGCTGCTTGTGTCCTGACAAATACCTTTCTCCATCAGCTTGAATTACAAGCTTAAATACTTTTGTTAAATGTGAATATGCCTCAACTGAAGATGTCAGCGACTCAATGACTCAATTAGAATGCTCCATCAATGATGCCGAGAGGCGATAGTCGGTAGTCTGTCTTGAGCCTTCACTGAATAGTTTCCAATACCTCAGTGCTGATGTGCTAGCTAGAAGATTATTTCCTTCAGCAGCAAACAGGAGACAACAGACACGAAAGATCAGTTTGGCAAACAGACGACAATGAAAAGCACTTGGAAGACACAATTTAGCAAAGTGTACTGACCACAAGAAGGCGAATGACTTCATGTTTTAGAGATGTGCAATTCTTGCTTTGATATGACGTAGCATCCCATGGCAGTCCCTGGCTCAAAGAAAAAATCTTCTTGGAAATGGCCAGCTTGGTTGCTGAGAATTTCAGGAGAGAGTTCGTCAATGCTTGGCATACCTTCAGCACGGAACCCATCTGCACAAACGAGGAACTCGTTCCCCACAATAAATGATCCAGAAACTTGAACACTCATCCCTTCTTCCCCATGTGTACAACAGTAAACCTTCTCCATTACATGAGCAATCTTCTCGCAAGGGCTGTTACCTTTCAGCATTTTCCTTATTCTGGACAAAGTATCGAATATATCGATCTTACCGACATGCGTTTCCCCTGAGAAACTAGAATAAAAACATAAAATATCATGTCAATACGCCTCGCACAGCTACTGTAAAACAACTTCATTTTGCTCTCAATTGCCTTCAATTGGTAACAAGAATAATGTTCAGTTATAGTTGCAGAGCCAAGTAAGGAAAACATGGCCACATGCAAGCAGACACACTTTGAACAACAGGAAAATACAGTAACTAATCCGTTACAAAGAGAAAAGTAGCCCGAGATCCCGTACCTGAAAATAGAATTTGGTTTATAGAATGACTTCATGTGACACCATTGAGCATCACCGCCGTCAAAAATCATGTAGTAATGTACGGCAAGCATCTGGAACAAATATATCAGCATAAATAAGTCTTGTAGATGAATAGCTAATTGAACTAATGCTACCCAATTATCTGATTTATAGAATAAACATGCATTCATACATGTACTTATGATTCAATCTACAAGCAAGGAACTTAAGTTGGTCTACCAATATACTAAGAAATAGCATTCCTTCGAAGTAATGGGATCGAATCAATGGCAGATCACATATCTCTGTACGCTCGCAATTGAGGAAATACCATTTCGGTATCAAAATGTTATACTATTTGATGACCAGGCTTACATTGTTTTTTCAGAAAGTAGTTGCTCTTTTACTACACTTCAATGAACCTAAGCTTCACCGGTAACCGAATGTACCAGGCCCATCTGGTAGCGCTGGAGGTAAAACCACGAATGTGGTTTACCATAGCAATCACACATGCGCACACATGGTCTTGTGGTGAGAAGATACTTCTGCCGCAAGTTGTGGGTTCCAAGACTTCTTAAACATTTCCTCCCTTTTTTCCATATGAAAGAAAAACAATTTGGAATTCAAAAATTTCGGATAATTGTTTCTGACATCCACCAGCAGTAACTAAAAATTCTCAATGAGGTCTGAAATTTTAACAACAAGATTTTAGTCCCAGACAATGAGAAGCCTAGATTAAAACGATTGAGACATTTGATGTGATTACAGAGTCAGTTTATTTGTGGATTGTCCTATTGTCTAGGCATCACTAGTACTACTATTGTAGGTGAACTTGTGGAACAGCAGGATCAGTTTTGTACCATATGTAAAGGCGGTACGACAGAAATACATAAGCTAGCAAAGGCTATAAGGAACTCACATGTGCTATCTGCGATAATCTTTCTGATGGATCATGAACACTTTTATTGTACTCTGCCAAGTCCACACCCGGTCCCTCATATTTCTTGATGAAGGAATGAGACAAAAGCTACAAAATGTTCAGTATGTGACTCAAATAAGAATAAGTTTGATTTCAGAGAGAAAAACAAACTCAATTTCGTCTCTGTTGGAAATAATATATTGACATGGATAGTTGACATTGCACAATTTGGTAAAGCATTTCAACATATTACACTGCTTTTCTCCATTAACACCTTAAGACTGCTTTCTTGTGATCAACACACCTCAGACTGCTACATGTTAACTAAGGAACTGAAGAAATCTATGAGAAATTAGTCTCACATTAAATAAAGTTTATCACAGAATTTATGCAATAGGAAACCCTGTAATTGTTTTCTCTTAAGAAAGATAAATCGTACTAGACGCACTTTACCTGATCACATGTTGGCCTTGCATCAGCATCTTTCTGCAAGCAAGCATCGATGAACGAGCAAAACTCTTTTGAATAAATATCTTGTGGTGGTGTTGGCGATGGATCTTCCAATATCTGCAAGACTGCAACATAGTAAGGTGGGCAGGGAGGATTGCATTATACATCGATAATATAATACTCATAAGCGGAACTAGTATAAACGGTGACTGTGAGTATTGCATCAGACCATCCATGCTAGAAAGCACAAACGAAAGAAAAAGTTTCAGCCCAAGTAGAAATTGGGAAACAAACCAAATTTCAAAATGAGCTTTAAGAAACAATATACCAGAACGATGAAATTACAACATTTTGTAACAAGTACACTAGCTTAAGAAACCAAGATACCAACACAACCTTAGTCAGATATACACACATAAAAGGATGTTCATGTTTTGTTGCATAAATGCGATGATAAGAAAAGCCAGTAGATAATTATACAAATGGCCACCGCTTGACCACCATGTCACCTGAAGCATGAGATCGGCCTCGCCCCCATTTACATCATATGGGTATCTTCCGGTTGCACATTCCAACGCTGTTAAGCCAAGGCTCCAGATATCAGCAGCATATGAGTAGTTTTCGTTCCGAATTCTCTCAGGAGACATATATGTGACACTGCCAAGGAAGGTAGCACACTGGAAGACAATTACAACACATATATACTGCTTATTGAATCCAGATACTCAGGTGTTGGCTTGTGCTAAGAGAACTTTTCGTCGCCAAGAAGTAGCATACCATGGTAATTGAATCATGCAGTCCAGAAGTTACACCAAAGTCCGTAATTTTGGTGTCACCCTTCAGATTTAGCAGCAAATTCGCTGGCTTTATATCTCTGTGTACTAAACGCCTTACTTCATGCAAGTAGCGCAGAGCCTAAGAAATTAACATAGACCAACTAGTCACTTACAGAATATGTCATATCACATGGGTGATTTGAATACAGCTAACACCAGAAAATATCAAGGTAGAAGACTCATACTAGCAACACTTTCTGTAGCATATGCGAAAGAACCGGTTCCGTTATAAATTTCTTGACCCTGAGAATATCTGCTAATGAACCACCATCCATATACTCAAGAGCAAAGTATATTTCTCCGGAATCAGGGCTGTAAAAAACTCCATGGAATTCAACTAAACCTGGATAACAAGATGCTTCTGATAACGTTCTAATCTCGTTAAGAATCTGCCGTCTCTTTTCCTGTAATATATCTCAGAGAGTAAGTTACAAATACAGAACTGCAGCAAAAACTCAATAGTAAGGTCTCTGATATTATATCAGAGATCAAAATGAATACTTTGAATCAAATGCAGCACCGGTTTAAAAGTAACTGAACATATAAAAGGGTGGACTAGAACACACAACACAGAGAGCTCGACTTTGTAGACATAAATTATTTTAATTCATCTAAATTGCCTTAACTGGACCGAATGCTCAAAAGATACAAAATTTAAATTCTCTGCATGGCCTCTAAATCAAGTTTGTGTTTTGTGTATTGTTTTCCGTTTCTACTTGGTGCAGCTTGATCCAAACAGTTTCCAAGTAATGCTGGCGTATATAGACATTAAATGCAGAAGGAATTCTGCACTTCTATTTGCCTGTGACTGTTAATAGAAAAAGGAAAAGAAAAAAGGTTGTACATAGACTTTTTTTGAGAGCAACCACATATTTCATGAATCGAAAATCAAGTTACATGGAGCAACACATGTAGACACTAAAAGACATACTGGGATAAAATGATTATCCTAGAAACTATGCAGATAAAACCGTAAGAGACCGAGAAATACAAAACGATCCCTAGGGTTTCCCGCAACCACCGAAGCCAGCGACTGCCGCCCAACTCCAGCGTCGTCGAGACGCACGCCAGAATAGACGCCGAACCTCCAACATTGTAAGATCCAAAAAAGCACCATCGCCAATGAGGCTTTCTGAGTCGATGAACAGGCCTGCTGCACGCAGCGAGGCACATGTCGTTGTGGCACGTCGACCGGGGACATCCCCGTGCTGTCTTGAACCAAGATCCGCCGCCTCTCATCGACAAAGTCGGAGAAGAACGACAGATCCACCACCTCCGGACTAACATCCTCGCTCCAGAGAAACCACCTCGCCCCGGCCACCAACGTTGTCGCTGATAACGACGAACGCCAGTGACACACCGAGAAATTGATCTCGCCAGATCTGAAGAACGGCGAGAAGACCAAGCTGTCGATCTGAAGGAACGACCAGCACACCTTGCCATCAACTCCGAGGCGCCGCCGTGAGGTCGTCGCCGGTGTGGGAGTAGAATTGAGACAGATTTATTGCCCGGACGCCGCTCCCACCACCACAACGACGCCCAACAGCAGACATACCCTAACCCTAACTACTAGACGAAGAAACAAGGTTCCCCCTCCCTCCTACCGCCGGAGCGGCAAGCGGAGGGAGAGGGAACCAGCGCTCTCGCCGGTTGAGATCTGGAGGGAGCCGCTGCCGCCTGTTTCCGTGAGGAGAGGCGAGAGCGTTTTCTCAATTCCGCATGTTTGTGGTTGTACATAGACCTGGTTTCATGTAACAAAGGGGAACTGTACAAGAAGCACATAGAAATGTCACCTTATCATGAAAAGAACATCATGCCTTTTCTGTGCTACTTGCAAGAAGACATTAAATGATACACTCACCTTCTCAAAAATTTGTATCTTCTTCAGTGCCAAAACTCGATGTACTGGTACATAAATAGCTCTATGGACAACACTGCTTGCGCCATTACCAACCATATCAAAAATATGCATATCATGAAAAGAACATCGGTATGCCTTTTCTGTAGAATAGGCCTCGTCTGGTCTAGTTGTTCGTTTATGGAAGCCAAGCTCGTTGATATTATATTCATCAGAAGATCTACTCAGTAAATTGACAGTTCCATCATCCAATACCTTCACGAAAGAAAGATTAAAATATGAGATGTATATAGCATGCTTAAGAAAAATAATAATTTGACTATTCTGCAGGTGACTAAATATTACTTAATTTTCAGTGAAATTCTCAACTATTGGATGAAGATTCAAGCAACCACAACACGCAAGCTCTTCTCTAACTCCAGCTGATTGCCCTCGCTTTCTCTTGTTGGGGGCGACGGTAAGCAGAGCTTTCGGGGCGTCAAATTAATAAGGAAAAGAAAAAGGATGCGGAGAAATTGTGCAAGGTTTTTTTTGCTGTCAGGACATTTGGTGCTGAATGTGACTGTCTTCAAGCAACCAAGAAGCCAATGCCAAGAACCATTATGAATGAAAGGAAAATGGTGCAGTAATACAAGCAACGGAGAAGACATTTGTCAAATGGCACTGAACATGCACCAAAAAATTACTAGAATGTTTTGAATTTTTTCAATATATTTCATGATTTTATTTTGCATCCCAGTGGGACACTTTGAGAAAGCTTTGATGGAACAGCAGTGTATGTGTAAAATGTTTTTTGCTACTCAGATCTTGTTTGTTCCTGAAACCTCTACTGCATATGAAACGTAAACACCTTGTCTGCTACATTTGTGTCGTCCGACAGACAGACTATTCCATGCAGTTAGAACTACACTATTCCTTGCTCGCAATCTCTAACAAAAGTAAGGAATTTTTTCGTAGAACAAACTGCACATAGCCTTTGAGAACCAAATTGCAGATAATCATAGATCTCGAACTGACAAAACGCGTGAAATGGAATCAACGAGAGAGGTTACCTCACAGTCGTCAGAGGATTCTTGAGACGCCGCGTCGTCGGCGCCAGGGGGCGACACAACATTGCCGTCGGCGTCGAAGAAGATGGGCTGCAGCCTCCGCTTCAGCTCCTCCAGACCAGCCATTGCAACGCGTGCAGCCAACAGGGGAATGGTGAGCGAGAGAGAGAGAGAGAGTCGCGGAACAGGGGAAGGGTGAGCGAGCGGGAGCGGGCGTGATAGGCGTAGAGAAAACAGAGTGATGCTTTGATTTTTCTTCTGTTGCTCCGGGAGCTTGTTACCCAGATTGAGAGATGGCCGGCGGCGGCGCAGGTAGAGGTAAGTCGGTAAGCTTTGTGGTACACGTCACCAATCGAGAGGCGTTGATCGAAGCCTCTATTGATGGTGGGCTTGGCTCGTAGCTGATGCCCGGCCCGACGAACGGCAAGGAGCCACCGGCGCCTCCTCTTCTCTTGTCCCATGTGCTGTCTTCCCGATAACGAGGGATGGAACGTGCTTTTTTTTTAGGGAACATGCTAGACGACGGCGTATGGTCAAATATTCCACTGCAGACAACGTTCCCAGTTCCCACGGTCCAAGCGAGGGGCACCGGCCTTTTAAAAAAAAAATATAATGGCGGGAAACTACACCGCAGAGCTAGAACCGTGACATGCGCCGGAACACGGCAACCAACGTTCTTTTCTTACTCCGTCGTAAACAAACATACGGAGAAAATTGCAGAACTTAACTGCGTTAGAATTATAATTAGCCTCTAGCCCTACCAAACTTATACATGTTATGATATAAATGGAGCATGTGCGGACTTTAGACCCACGCACAAAATCCTAAACCTATTTTCTAACTTGGTGGGTCCTCAGCTCAAACCAATCATCAGCATCCAACGGGTCTTCAGACTTGTTAAAGATAGAGGGATTGGTATTCTGGAAGTTTTTGAGTTTGGATCCATGATTATCCTGATTTCCATGGCCTTGATTATTGTGGGCCATCTGGGCGATCTGTTGCAGGGTGGCTAGGTTAGCTTGGAGCTTTGCTCTACTAGCTTTATGGTCGGAAACTAGCATCTGCAGAATCTGCAGCATCGGGTCTTGCGATGAGCTGCTCCCTCCTTGGTTTCCACGAGTCATCTGAAGATTGAGATATATAATGGGGTAAGAGGGAAAGTTCTAAGGTTTATGGTTTTGTTTTCAAAGCTAAAACTTTGAATTTGAACTCAGGTTTTGCAAACTAACTTCTTCACATTCATTCATTCAATCAAAGCACACGATACAAACACATACACCACAACATGAAAGGAAAACAGATGGTTTTAAGAACCATTCTGTGAGCTAAGATATAGTGGGACCGATACTTCTCACTCCTACGATAGTGCTCTAGTGCATCTACTTATCATCGATGAAGTCAAAGTCATCATCGTCGGTGTAGAAGTCCATGGCATCATCCTCCAGATAGTCATTGTCATCACTGAGGTATGAGTGAATATCCCCTGGATGTCTTCACCTTCTTCCTCTTCTTCTTCTTTTGCTGCAAGCTGAGCTTCTTGCTCCTGGATGGTCTTCTCGAGGTCGGCCACCGTCTTGCGAAGACGAGCGATGGTGCGATCCTTCTTCTCGCGTTGCCGGCGAAGTGATTGACGATCCTTGACGAGCAGTGAGAAAGTTTGGGCCTTCTGGGCAGTGATGGCAAGGTTGTGGTTGGCGTACGCTCGAGCATTATCCAATTCCTTCTGTCTATAATACAGCAGGAAGTCAAGGTTCTCCACTTGGCGCTTCATCTTCGGGTGACTTGGCATCTCCAGTGGCACTCCCATAGAATCACGCCTTGCATAATGAGCAAAGCGAGTTCCCTGGATCAAGTTGACGTTCTGTTCGCAAAGACGGGCGAGAGCTTCATGCATAGCCCTGGCTAATCCATCTAGCCAGTTGTTCTCTCTCACGGTGAATTGAATCTTCTCGGAAAGAGGTGCTTCCATCTTGCCTCGAAGATCAGCAACTATCAGCCATTGTAAATCTCCTCCCTGGGTGATCATTGAGTTGAGCTCCGAAGAATTCCGAATGCGGGCGCTCAAGGTACTCAGACAGTGCATCAAGATCCCTCTCGAAGATTAGTTGGCCTCCGTTGCCCAAATGGTAGAACTTGCAGTACTGAACTTCCATCTATAAGAATTTAGGATGAGTAAGTTAGTGAGGTGATCAAGTGTGTCAAGTTTTTATGTAGTAATGTAAGAATTTTTGAGGAACATGATTTTTTTTGAAAGAATCTCAAGGATAAGAGGGGAGATAGGTTTTCATAAAGACTCACTTCTTTGGTTTTGAAACTAAGTTTTTGGTTCGGACGTCCATTCTAACTAGGGTCTCCTATGGTCAGGATGGCTCTGATACCAACTTGTCAACACCTGGATTTTTAATCCCAGATGCCTGTTATGCCATACATCGCAATCCCAGGATTACCATTTTTGCGAGACATAACAGATTGGATATCATAGTACGTCATCCATTACAAACCATAATAAGGTCTTACACAAATAAAGGATCTCATGATCCAGTCTTAATACAAACAAGTAGCGGAATAATAAGTGTATCGGTGGGCTCCATCTTCAGTGTCACAGGCAATGCCGACGATGGGGGATGATCCTAGTTGCCGTAGCCGTCCTGCTATCCTTCTTCCGGATAGTCCTCCTCATAGTCTGGCCACGAGAATAGCCAGGGACAAAGCCATGAGTACTCTTTAAGTACTCGCAAACTATCAATAACAAGTAAGGTAGTTCTAGTAGGAATGCTAAGTTCTAAGTGTATTTGCAAAGTTAAGTTTGAAACCTAAGCTGAGTTCAGAAACAAAGAAATATAAAATAAAGTTCTAAAATCACCTAAGTGTGAACTTAGTTTTCATAGTCACAACCCTGTTGTGGTCAAGTCAAGTCACAATTCATTTCATAAGTCATTTTGAAAATATCTGACGACGGAACAGTATGGCCACTCCAACTGTCCATGACTGTGGACGCGGCTATTCGAATAGTTTGACACTCTGCAGAGGTGGTACACTTTCACCACAAAATTCGATACATCCGTCAGGAATAACCCTGAATCATCATACTTAGTATGCGGATAATCAATCATAACCTTTTCTTTACACACTCTAGTATAAGCACCTAACCTATGAGCTTGGCCTCCTAGCCATGGCCATCTTCAATCCTGGGCACTGCATAGGTGGACAACATCAAGAGGTAGCCTCAGCTCAAACCTCTTCCGCGAGGGAACCCATACTAATGCATATAAACGTCCGGCTAAGCCTTACCCAATTCAGGTATTGTGGTTGTATGGTAAATTTGGAATGGTATCGCATCCGAACCCAACCATCAGTTTTTATAAAGAGCTAAGGCTCATGCCTCAACATTTTCACCATCATAAACCAATTGTGTTTCTCAACACATGTCAAAACATTTCAATAGAATGACTCATCATTCCAAGGTTTTCATAAGTATTTTCACCAAGTATTCCCATCTAGAGTGATCAAGTTTTGTGTTTAGCACTAACCACTAAGTTAAGAGTGTTCACTAAGGTGGTATGCTAATCTCAATCTCATGCCATAGAATGACATCTAGTATAGGCCAAGTTTTATACTTTTTATGCTATCTATACTACTTTCTAAAATCTCACAAAGCATTACTAGAAGTAAAGAAACTTTGGTAAAGCAAAAGTAAAACTTGTAAGTAAAATTTGGGATGGGTATAAATCAAAAGGTATAACCAAAGCATGCCTAATGCATCTTGCTTAGGTTAACTTGCATCTAGTGATGGCTTGCAAGTATTAGCTTGCCAATAATAGAATATGTGGTCAACACTTTAAATCACATTCCCATATTCTATTTGGAGAATATTAAATCTTAATGAATTTCAATGAGTAGAAATTACTTTTCTAAAATAAGATAAATAAGATTAAGTCTTTAATCCATGAGATGATTGTGATGATGCTAGATCATCAAGTGTGAGCCTTAGTGTGCTAAATAGACTTAGTTAAGTATTGTTTGGTGATTGTGTACCCCGTATTCATTTATAGATAATAGTACCGACCAAGGATACGAGGAGGAGGAGTACTACCAAGCAGAAGACGAAGAGAACTTCAATCACTGCACCAATCAAGGCAAGCTAACACTTGCAAGTTTCTTAACTATGCAAGCCATCATTACTAGCAAACTAGACCTTGCAAGCTAACACTTCCAAGTATTAACCCAAGCAAGATGCATTAGGCATGCTTTGGTTATATCCCTTTGATTTATACCAATCCCAAGTTTTACTTGCAAGCTTTATTCTTTTACTTTACCAAAATCTTTACTTTAGTTGGTGCTTTGTGAGTATTGGAAAAATAGAATAGATAGCATAAATAGTATAAAACTAGGCCTATACTTAGATGTCATTCTGTGGCATGAGATTGAAGATTAGCACCCCTCATTGGTGAACACTCTTAACTTTAGTGGCTAGTGCTAAGTATAAAAGTGGATCACTTTAGATGGGAATACTTGGTGAAAATGGTTATGAAAACCTTGGAATGATGATTCATTCTATTGAAATGTTTTGATATGTGTTGAGAAACACAATGGTTTGATGATGAAATTGTTGAGGCATGAGCCTTAGCCCTTTATAAAAACTGATGGTTGGGTTCAGAGGCAATACCATTCCAATTTTACCGTACAACCACAATACCTGAATTGGGTAGGGCATAACCGGAAGTTTATATGCATTAGTATGGGTTCCCTCGCGGAAGAGGTTTGAGCTGAGGCTACCTCTTGATGATGTCCACCTATGCAGTGCCCAGGATGGCAGATGGCCATGGCTAGGAGACCAAGCTCATAGGGGAGGTGCCTATACTAGAGTGTGTAATTGAAAGGTTATGGTTGATTATCCGCATACTAAGTATGATGATTCAGGGTTATCCCTGGCGGATGTATCGAATTTTGTGGTGAAAGTGTAACACCTCTGCAGAGTGTCAAACTATTCAAATAGCCGCGTCCGCGGTCATGGACAATTGGAGTGGCCATACTGTTCCGTCATCATATGTTTTCAAAATGACTTGTGAAATGAAGTGTGACTTTGACTTGACCACTGATGTCTACGCACTTCTATTCTTGTAGACAGTTGTTGGGCCTCCAAGTGCAGAGGTTTGTAGAACAACAACAAGTTTTCCCTTAAGTGGATCACCCAAGGTTTATCGAACTTAGGGAGGAAGTGGTCAAAGGTATCCCCTCTCAAGCAACCCTGCAATCAAGATACAAGAAATCTCTTGTGTCCCCAACACACCCAATACACTTGTCAGGTGTATAGGTGCACTAGTTCGGCGAAGAGATAGTGAAATACAAGTGGTATAGATAATTATAAGTGGTATAAGTGGTAACAGTGATAGAAAATAACTTGATGGTGTGGAAGAGACTAAAAGCAAACTGAAATAAAGATGGAAGCAAGCAAACATGTAATAGATCTAATTGCAACCGGTGTATCAGTGGTTAGAAACAAGGCCTAGGTATCATACTTTCACTAGTGAACACTCTCATATAAATATATTCCTCTTTATGATACTACGCCGAACTACTCTCCGGTTGGACACTCTAATCGATGGTAGGGATATAACAGCACACCTCAAAGTTCATATTTCCCATCTAGAAAACCCCACACTGTCACCTTGAGTACTAGATGAGTCCAACAAACACCACAATTTCATAAAGACATCCAACTCCAAATATAACTCATAACAAGTATTTGTAATCTCTAGCCTAAGTGCCACCATGGTGAGCATGCTGTCACTTTCACACACATGGGGAGAGCAGAGATCTATTAAAGCACTTGAGTAGCAAGGTAGATCTATAGATTACAAGCTCATGATCTCAATAAGATCATGCATAGAGAGAGAGAGATGAACACATAGCTACCGGTAGAACCCTTAGCCTCGAGAGAGAACTACTCCCTCATCATCATGGAAATCATCAACGGTGATGGAGATGGTGTTGGAGATCGATGGAGATGGCTCCGGGGGCACTTCCCCGTCCCGACAGGGTGCCGGAACAGAGACGTTCTGTCCCCCGAATCTCCTCTTCAGTGGCGGCGGCGCTGCAGAACTTTTCGTGGATTTCTGATTAACGATTTAGGGTTTTTGCATCGGGAGAGATCTTATTGGCGAAGAGGCAAGGTCGGTGGGCGGCCAGGGGGCCCACACCACCGGGTGGCGCGGCCAGGGCTAGCCCGCGCCACCATATGGTATGGCCACCTTGTGGCCCCTCTCCGTCTCGTCTTCTGGCTCCATGAGTCTTCTGGTAAAATATCGACTTTGTCTTTTGTCCGGTCCAATTCCGAGAATATTGATTTTATGACTTTCCTGGAACCAAAAACAGTAGAAAACAGGCAACTGGCACTATAGCATCTTGTTAATAGGTTAGTCCGAGAAAGTGTATGGAAAGTACTCCAAAGTTGGAACAAAACATAAGAAAGTAGATAAAACCAAGCATGGAACATCAAAAATTATGGATACGTTAGCAACGTATCAACATCCCCAAGCTTAACTCCTGCTCGTCCTCGAGTAGGTAAGTGATAAAAGAAAGAATAATTTTTGAGGTGACATGCACCATCATAAACTTGATCAAAGTATTTGTAAAACATTGATAGCTGGGATCATAGTACTTCAACATAGCATGAAAGGTAAAGTTCTAGCAATAAGACATAACAACTATGTTGCAACATGGAAAGGGACAAACAAAAGATTCATGAATAACAATGCTTTGCAAGACGTTTGTTTGTTTCACATAAAGAAAACATAGCATAGTGGCATTCAGCTTGTCCCTCATAGAGTAGCAAATATAAATGCATAGGACACCTTCAAATTTCATAAGAGTGACTAGATACAAATAGTTTAAAACAAGCATTATCAAAGATATGCATCAATCAACAAGTATTGGGACAATGCACATAGAACTAAGAATGGCCACTATGCTCTCAAAGTAGGTGCATAAAGATAGAAGGTGGAGACTCAATATAAAAGTAAAAGAAAGGCCTTCATAGCAGGAAGCAGGGATTCAAGTCTCATAAAGAGCTTCCAAAAATTATGGTACTTTTTAGCTTTCAGCTCTCATTGCCCCTATCATAAGCATCTTGAAGTGATTAAGGTTAAAGTGAACAAACTATGGTGTATATGCTTGACGAAGTATAAGTTGGAAATCTTATGTCCCTTGAATACGAGGTCCGCTCCTCATGCTACTCAAGTTTAGTCACCGGTAAGTTCTTGTCATCGTAAGTACATGTGTATCATAGAGAACCGCCAACGGGGTACCCCTTGCCCGATGATATGGAAGAATCCCCATATCAAAATGACAAGGCAAGCAGACAATGAGTATCTCAGCAATCTTCTTATTTACCATGGGAATATGGTGCTTTTTTTCTCTCTTTCCTCTTTTCATAATCTCTTTTTTCTTTTTCTCTTTTTTCTCAATATCAGAATCTTTTTTTATAAGAAGAATGCTTCATAGACAGCTCATTATGGTTACGCTGCAGGTTTCCACCATGTCAGCATAGATTAGACCAGTGGCCCAAGCGTTTCTCTAACACATATACATAACTCCATGGACTTACAAGCTCCCCTTTCATTTCACACCGACGACATCCATAGACAAAAGAGCATGATATCAACTAGGTACAAAGTACCAGTGCAATGTTGAAAGCGTTCCCCATGACATCATGGTTCTGCTAATCCCCAACATATAAGTGCAAGCATATACAACATAGACGACACAATGGTTCAAGTTTATTAAGGGCAAGAAAAGTAAAGTGTGCCATCAAGTTTGTGAGATCTTTAATCACTAGTTTTCTCATAACAAGTTTAATTTGGAAGGTAAACAAAAGCATGAATATACTTGGAATAGCATAAGCTAGTAGGTAGGTATGGTGGACTCTTTGGAATAACTTGGTTTAGGGAGTTGGATGCATGAGTGGAACTCATACTTGGTTGTGGAGGCTAGCAAAAGACTGGGAGCGACAAACTAAGAGAGCAATAATGGCCATAATCATGCAGAGCGACAAAACATCATTGATCAAAGTATAAAGTGATACTACAAGTTGAAAACTAAAGGATCATAAAGGCTATGGTGACTTGAGATAGTCATAACATGGTGTGAGCATGTGCCAAGTCGACCCAAATGAAGCATCAAAGGAGAATACCACTATACTATGCTTTAATATGCTAAAACAACACATGATTCATCCAAGGCACATTAAGCAATCTCAATTGTTTATAACAAGTCATGCTACAACAAAGAATACTAAGAATAAAGCCAAAACAATATCAACCATGGCATGACAAAGCATAGGCCACAGTCAAAAACAAGCTCTCTTTACCACTTAAGCATGAGCTTTCCTTCTCTTTTCCAAACCAAATCAAACTATTTGAAAACCAATGTATGAAAGAGGGGGTCCAACCAATTTATTCAGAAAACTAAGCAAACCAAAGCAAACCGAAAACCAAAACCAAAACGAAAACGAAAAAGAAGACGCTCCAAGAATAACACAGCTGTGCATGAAACAATAAAAATGAAGCATTTGGAAGAAACCTGGGATTTTTATTGATGAAGAAGGGGATGCCATGGGCATACCCAAGCTTTTAAGCTTGTACTTCTTGGATATTTCTTGGGGTGACACGCGTGGCATCCCCAAGCTTGAGCTTTATTCCATCCTTCATCTCATTACTCATTCCTTTCATACACCTGAAATTTTTCCTTCATACAAAACTTCACACAATCTTTATTAGCAACATTAGTGCACTCAAGATAATAAGTCTTAAGGTTCAGTTCTAACACCAATAAACTTCCATTAGAACACTAGCTACTGTAGCACTTCCCTCAAAAATCTCAATTCCCCAAAAGAACTCAACAAGGAACCAACAAGAAGCAAATGCAGAAAATGGCAGAAATCTGTCAAAACAGACCAGCAGGTAAAGACGAATTTTTTCGAAAACCTTCTGTTGCTCAAATCAAAAAGTGTTGAACTAAATAAAGTTAGATAACAACCTGGGGCAGAATCACAAAAATTCACGCCTCAAAAACATATTCAGAGATTTTACACAAATTTTTACGGTGAAGAACAGAAATCTGTTTCGGGACAACAACTTTCCCAATCATTACTTCTCTCTCATTAGAGGTTACTCTTGGCACAAAAAGCAAATAAAAAGGGTAAGGAGAGGTTATTACAGAGGTAATAACTTACAAGACTCATTTAAAACTTTTGGGTTATCTCCCAATAAGTACTTTTCTTTAACGCCTTTAAGTTAGGCATGATAGTTTGAGAAGATGCTCACATAAGAAATATGAATTGAAGTGAAAGAGAGCATCAAGAAGCAAATTCAAAGAACATTTAAGTATAACCCACTTTCTAGGAATCTTGTAAATAAACAAGTCATGAAAGCACAAAGTAACAATCATAGTAAAGTAAAACAAGTGCAACTTCAAGACTTTCAACATAAAGAGGGGAAACCTAATATTATTGAGATGCATAAAACCATATTTCCCTCTCTCATAATAATTTTCAGTAGCATCATGAATAAATTTAACAATATAACTATCACATAAAACATTCTTATCATGAGCCACATGCATATAATCATTATTACTCTCCACATAAGCATAGTTATTCTTATTAATTGTAGTGGGAGCAAATTCAACAAAATAGCTATCATTATTATTCTCATCACCATAATCATCAAATATAGGAGGCATATTGTAATCATAATTAATTTTCTCCTCAATAGTAGGTGGACTGAAAATATCATACTCATCATTGTAATCATCATATATTGGAGGTTTTGTATCATCATAAGCAATAGAATAGCTATCTTCCAAAGCTGGGGAACTAAACAGATCATCTTTATAAAAACTAGCTTCCCCAAGCTTAGACTTTTCCATAGCATTAGCAATAATGGTGTCCAAAGAATTCATACTAACAACATTGCTATTAGCATGCAAATAAAGTTCCATAGGTTTTTTAATTTTCTCTTCAAACACTTCATGTCCTAACTCAAGATAAATACTCTAAAGCTCTCTAATTTTGTTGTTGTTTTCCATTAAGCCTAACTAGTGAAAACAAGAAACAAAAAGACAAAATTGCAGAATCTAAAGGAAATAACTTCGAGCACTCACACCGGAGGATGTGAGTACCTTTTACCTTACCTCCCCGGCAACGGCGCCAGAAAATAGGCGTTTGCCGTGGGAGGTTCTTCTTCTTTAATCCTCCGGTGTTAATACCTTTAACCTTACCTCCCCGGCAACAGCGCTAGAAAATAGCTTGATGTCTACGCACTTCTATTCTTGTAGACAGTTGTTGGGCCTCCAAGTGTAGAGGTTTGTAGAACAGCAGTAAGTTTTCCCTTAAGTGGATCACCCAAGGTTTATCAAACTCAGGGAGGAAGTGGTCAAAGGTATCCCCTCTCAAGCAACCCTGTAATCAAGATACAAGAAGTCTCTTGCGTCCCCAACACACCCAATACACTTGTCAGGTGTATATGTTTACTAGTTCGGCGAAGAGATAGTGAATATTGGTGGTATAGATAATTATAAGTGGTAACGGTGATAGAAAATAACTTGATGGCATGGAAGAGACTAAAGGAAAACTGAAATAAAGATGGAAGCAAGCAAACATGTAATAGATCTAATTGCAAACGGTGTATCAATGCTTAGAAACAAGGCATAGGGATCATACTTTCACTAGTGAACACTCTCATATAAATATATTTGTCTTTATGATACTACGCTGAACTACTCTCCGGTTGGACACTCTAATCGATGGTAGGGCTATAAGAGCACACCTCAAAGTTCATCTTTCCCATCTAGAAAACCTCACACTGTCACCTTGAGTACTAGATGAGTCCAACAAACACCACAATTTCATAAAGATATCCAACTCCAAATATAACTCATAACACGTATTTGTAATCTCTAGCCTAAGTGCCACCATGGTGAGCACGCTGTCACTTTCACACACATGGGGAGAGCAGAGATCTATTAAAGCACTTGAGTAGCAAGGTAGATCTATAGATTACAAGCTCATGATCTCAATAATATCATGCATAGAGAGAGATGAACACATAGCTACCGGTAGAACCCTTAGCCTCGAGAGAGAACTACTCCCTCATCATCATGGGAATCAGCAACGGTGATGGGGATGGTGTTGGAGATCGATGGAGATGGCTCCGGGGGCACTTCCCCGTCCCGGCAGGGTGCCGGAACAGAGACTTTCTGTCCCCCCGAATCTCCTCTTCGGTGGTGGCGGCGATGTAGAACTTTTCGTGGATTTCTGATTAATGATTTAGGGTTTTTGCATCGGGGGAGATCTTATAGGCGAAGAGGCAAGGTCGGTGGGCGACCAGGGGGCCCACACCACCGGGTGGCGCGGCTAGGGCTAGCCCGCGCCACCATATGGTATGGCCACCTTGTGGCCCCTCTCCGTCTCGTCTTCTGGCTCCATGATTCTTCCGGTAAAATATCGACTTTGTCTTTTGTCCGGTCCAATTCCGAGAATATTGATTTTATG
Source organism: Avena eriantha (assembly GCA_910589775.1). NCBI lineage: Eukaryota > Viridiplantae > Streptophyta > Magnoliopsida > Poales > Poaceae > Avena > Avena eriantha. Next base: position 284,161,296 of record OU342744.1, on the reverse strand, counting down.
ACTTTCCTGGATGGGGGATGATCCTAGTTGCCGTAGCCGTCCTGCTATCCTTCTTCCGGATAGTCCTCCTCATAGTCTGGCCACGAGAATAGCCAGGGACAAAGCCATGAGTACTCTTTAAGTACTCGCAAACTATCACTAACAAGTAAGGTAGTTCTAGTAGGAATGCTAAGTTCTAAGTGTATTTGCAAAGTTAAGTTTGAAACCTAAGCTGAGTTCAGAAACAAAGAAATATAAAATAAAGTTCTAAAATCACCTAAGTGGGAACTTAGTTTTCATAGTCACAACCCTGTTGTGGTCAAGTCAAGTCAGAATTCATTTCATAAGTCATTTTGAAAATATCTGACGACGGAACAGTATGGCCACTCCAACTGTCCATGACTGTGGACGCGGCTATTCGAATAGTTTGACACTCTGCAGAGGTGGTACACTTTCACCACAAAATTCGATACATCCGTTAGGAATAACCCTGAATCATCATACTTAGTATGCGGATAATAAATCATAACCTTTTCCTTACACACTCTAGTATAAGCACCTCACCTATGAGCTTGGCCTCCTAGCCATGGCCATCTTCAATCCTGGGCACTGCATAGGTGGACAACATCAAGAGGTAGCCTCAGCTCAAACCTCTTCCGCGAGGGAACCCATACTAATGCATATAAACGTCCGGCTAAGCCTTACCCAATTCAGGTATTGTGGTTGTATGGTAAAATTGGAATGGTATCGCATCCGAACCCAACCATCAGTTTTTATAAAGAGCTAAGGCTCATGCCTCAACATTTTCACCATCATAAACCAATTGTGTTTCTCAACACATGTCAAAACATTTCAATAGAATGACTCATCATTCCAAGGTTTTCATAAGTATTTTCACCAAGTATTCCCATCTAGAGTGATCAAGTTTTGTGTTTAGCACTAACCACTAAGTTAAGAGTGTTCACTAAGGTGGTATGCTAATCTCAATCTCATGCCATAGAATGACATCTAGTATAGGCCAAGTTTTATACTTTTTATGCTATCTATACTACTTTCTAAAATCTCACAAAGCATTACTAGAAGTAAAGAAACTTTGGTAAAGCAAAAGTAAAACTTGTAAGTAAAATTTGGGATGGGTATAAATCAAAAGATATAACCAAAGCATGCCTAATGCATCTTGCTTAGGTTAACTTGCATCTAGTGATGGCTTGCAAGTATTAGCTTGCCAATAATAGAATATGTGGTCAACACTTTAAATCACATTCCCATATTCTATTTGGAGAATATTAAATCTTAATGAATTTCAATGAGTAGAAATTACTTTTCTAAAATAAGATAAATAAGATTAAGTCTTTAATCCATGAGATGATTGTGATGATGCTAGATCATCAAGTGTGAGCCTTAGTGTGCTAAATAGACTTAGTTAAGTATTGTTTGGTGATTGTGTACCCCGTATTCATTTATAGATAATAGTACCGACCAAGGATACGAGGAGGAGGAGTACTACCAAGCAGAAGACGAAGAGAACTTCAATCACTGCACCAATCAAGGCAAGCTAACACTTGCAAGTTTCTTAACTATGCAAGCCATCATTACTAGCAAACTAGACCTTGCAAGCTAACACTTCCAAGTATTAACCCAAGCAAGATGCATTAGGCATGCTTTGGTTATATCCCTTTGATTTATACCAATCCCAAGTTTTACTTGCAAGCTTTATTCTTTTACTTTACCAAAATATTTACTTTAGTTGGTGCTTTGTGAGTATTGGAAAAATAGAATAGATAGCATAAATAGTATAAAACTAGGCCTATACTTAGATGTCATTCTGTGGCATGAGATTGAAGATTAGCACCCCTCATTGGTGAACACTCTTAACTTTAGTGGCTAGTGCTAAGTATAAAAGTGGATCACTTTAGATGGGAATACTTGGTGAAAATGGTTATGAAAACCTTGGAATGATGATTCATTCTATTGAAATGTTTTGATATGTGTTGAGAAACACAATGGTTTGATGATGAAATTGTTGAGGCATGAGCCTTAGCCCTTTATAAATACCGATGATGAACAGCTCTGTGAGTCTTCCGGTAAAATATCGACTTTGTCTTTTGTCCGGTCCAATTCCAAGTATATTGATTTTATCACTTTCCTAGAATCAAAAACAGTAGAAAACAGGCAACTGGCACTATGGCATCTTGGTAATAGGTTAGTCCGCGAAAGTGTATGAAAAGTACTCCAAAGTTGGAACAAAACATAAGAAAGTAGATAAAACCAAGCATGGAACATCAAAATTATGGATACGTTAGCAACGTATCAACCACAACAGGGTTGTGGATATGAAAACTAGTTTCCCACTTAAGTGATTTAGAACATTACATTAGTTTTCTTTACTTCTAAACTCAGTTTAGATAAATCTGGCTTTTTCCAAATAAACGTAGAGCTTAAGGTTCCTAGTAGAACTATCTTACTTGTTAGTGATAGTTTGCGAGTACTTAAAGAGTACTCATGGCTTTGTCCCTGGCTATTCCCATGCCCAGACTATGAGGAGGACTACCAGGATGATGGACATCAGGAGGTTTACGACAACTAGGATCATCTCCCATCGTCAGCATTGCCTGTGACCCTGAAGATGGAGCCCACTACTGCGCTTATTATTCCGCTGCTTGATTGTATTAAGACTGGATCATGAGATCCTTTATTTGTGTAAGACCTTATAATGGTTTGTAATGGATGATGTACTATCATATCCAATCTATTATGTCTCACAAAAATGGCAATCCTAGGATTGCGAGGTATGGCATAACAGGCATCTGGGATTAAAAATCCGGGTGTTGACACACACTTAAGGTTCGATGTTGTTTAGGTAGATATGGAATATGAGTTGGAGACCGAATGTTGTTCGGAGTCTTGGATTGGATCTAGGACATCACGAGGTGATCCGGAACTGTCCGGAGAATAAGATTCATATAATGGAGATCAATTTCTAGGTTTCAGAAATGTTTCGGAGTATTCTATGGAACTTATGGAAGGTTTCGGACCGTTTTGGAAGGTTCTGGAAGGTTCCACAGAGTTTTCTTGAAAACCAAGAAAGAAAAGTGGAAGACTTGGGGGGAAGGAAACCCCCCCTCCCCTTGTGCGCCAGCCCTAGGAGGGCAAGGGGGCCAGCCCTAGGACGCCTCCCCCTCTATATAAAGGAGGGGTGGGGCGCCTGCCCCTTTGGCCCCTTCCACCTAAACCCTAGCCTCCACTCCCTCCTCCTCCTTCCTCCTGCTACGGCTTAGGCGAAGCCCTGTAGGAACTCTTCTCCACCACCACCACCACGCCGTCGTGCTGCTGGGATTCCGTGGATATCTACCACCTCCACTGCCCGCTGGAACAGGGAGAGGATCGTCTACATCGAGTCGTATGTGTGAGCAAGTGTGGAAGTGATTCCGGAACGCGGCGCCGGAAGGATCGTCTACTCAATCTTGAGATTGGCAAGTGATCGTCTACATCAACCATGAGATCTGATCTCGAACAAGGCTTTGGATCTACAAGGGTTAGTACAAATTTATCTCGTTGCACTTATCTCATAGATTAGATCATGGCTTTTCCATAGATTAGATCTTGGTTTTTTTCATTCTTGCGGTAGAATTTTTTTGTTTTCCCTGCTACGAACCCATCAGTGGTATTAGAGCCGTGTCTATGTGTAGATCTGTTGCACGAGTAGAACATAATGGTTATTGTGGGCGTTGATGCTTTTTTTGTCATTGTCTTCATGTGTACTTTGCATCTTGCGGGATGGTGGGATGAAGCGGCTCGGGCTAACCTTACATGTCCTTGTACATGAGACTTGCTCCACGCTTGACGTGCAACCTGCATTGCACAAGTGGCTTTGCGGGTGTCTGTGTCTCCCACCATAGTTAAGATTCAATTTACAATTAGCATCTGACAATGTATCAGCATTGTGGTTCTTGTTCGTAGGTAAGATCGGTTCTTATACGAAAGCCCCAAATCACGTAAAACATGCAAAGAAAATTAGAGGCGTCTAACTTGTTTTTGCAGGGACATGTGATGTGATATGGCCACGATGTAACTGTGAATATATTTGATGTATGCAATGATCCTTATTGTAATATGGCAACCGACAGGAGCCTAATGGTTGTCTTTAAATTCTTTTAAGACCTACGTGTCTATTCGTCATGTAATAGCTTTATTCCAAGTAGTTGTTATAGTTGCTATTAGTGATGGACAACCATGAAGCGGCGCCACTGACCTTGACGCCATGCTGGTGATGATGGAGATCATGTCCATGCCTTGGAGATGGAGATCAAAGGCACAAGAAGAAAGGGCATATCATGTCACATATTATGAATTTCATGTGATGTTAATCCTTTTTTCATCTTGTATTGCTTAGATCGCTCTCACTAAAATATCAAGTAATAAAGTGTTCGTCCTTAGTAGGCACCATTGCTAAGACTTGTCGTTTCGAAGCATCTCGTGACGATTGGGTGTGATAGATTCTACGTGTGCATACAACGGGTGCAAGCCAGATTTGCACATGCGGATACTAAGGTTAATCTTGACGAGCCTAGCATGTACAGACATGGTCTCGGAACACGGAATACCAAAAGGTAAAGCATGAGTCATATGAATGATATGATGAACATGTTGATTGTTCGCCTTTGAAGCTACATCTTCTCTCGTGAAGATCGGACTTGGTGTAGTGGATTTGGTTTGTGTAATCACTAAGGCAACATGAGGGATGTTGTTTTGAGTGGGAGTTCACTTAGTTAATTTAAGAATTAAATTTGAACTCAATTTGTCATAAACTTAGTCTAAACTCTTTGCAAATATGTTGTAGATCATGGCGACCCCCCTCCATCAGTTTTAATGAGTTCCTAGAGAAAGAAAAGCTGAAAAACAATGAAAGCAACTTCACGGACTGGTTCCGTGGATTGAGGATTGTCCTCAGCGCTAGTCAGTTGACCTATGTGCTCGATGCACCGCTAGGTGACCCACCTGCAGAGGATGCCTCCGATGATGCGTCACTCGGAAAAATCAATACTCCATAGTTCAGTGTGCCATCCTGTACGGTTTAGAATCGGAGCTTCAGAAGCGCTTTGAGTACCGCGACCCTTTTGAGATTATCAATGAGATCAAGCTGATCTTCGAGACTCATGCGGCCGTGGAGAGCTATGAGGCCTCCGATAAGTTCTTTAACTGTAAGATGGAAGAGGGCAGCTCCGTTAGCGAGCACGTGCTCAAAATGTCTGGGCACGCGAATAGGCTCCAAGAGTTGGGAATAATGATTCCTAATGCGTTGGGGATTCACCGTGTCCTCCAATCACTGCCACCTAGTTATAAGAACTTTGTGATGAACTACAATATGCATTGCATGAACAAGACGTTGCTTGAACTCTTCTCCATGCTAAAAACTACTGAAGTGGAGATTAAGAAGTAGCACCAAGTGTTGATGGTCAATAAGACCACCAATTTCAAGAAACAGGGCAAGCCTAAGGACAAGGGTAACTTCAAGAAGGACGACAAGAAAGCTGCCGCACCTGCTAAGAAGCCCAAGGCTGGTCCTAAGCCTGACACTGAGTGCTTCTACTGCAACGGTGAAGGTCACTGGAAGCGCAACTGCCCCAAGTACCTGGCAGATCTGAAGAACGGCAACATCAAGAAGAAAGGTATATTTGTATACATGTTATTGATGTGTATCTTCCTAGTAATCGTAGTAGTGCTTGGGTATTTGATACTGGTTCGGTTGCTCATATTTGTAACTCGAAACAGGAGCTGTGAAATAAACGAAGACTAGCGAGAGACGAGGTGACAATGCGCATTGGAAATGGCTCCAAGGTTGATGTGATCGCCGTTGGCATGCTCCCTCTTCATCTACCTTCGGAATTAGTTTTGAACTTGAATAATTTTTATTTGGTGCCTGCGTTAAGCATGAACAATGGTTGTTCGATTTATATGAGTTTATGAATCTTGTTTATTGCGAGACGGTTTATTGCGAGACGGTTACTCGTTTAAGTATGAGGATAATGGTTGTTCGATTTATATGAGTGATATCTTTTATGGTAATGCACCTGAGATGAATGGTTTATTCTTATTGAATCTCGATAGTAGTGATACACATGTTCACAACATAGATGCTAAACGAATAAAAATGAACAATAATTCTACATACATGTGGCATTGTCGTCTTGGTCACATTGGAGTGAAGCGCATGAAGAAACTCCATTCCGATGGACTTCTTGAATCACTTGAAAGATGCGAAGAATGTCTAATGGGAAAAATGACTAAGACTCCATTCTCTGGGATAATGGAGCGAGCTACGGACTTATTGGAAATAATACATACCGATGTTTGCAGCCCAATGAGCGTAGCATCGCGTGGTGGATATCGTTATGTTCTTACTTTCATGGATGACTTGAGTAGATATGGGTATATCTACTTTATGAAACATAAGTCCGATACTTTTGAGAAGTTTAAGGAATTTCAAAGTGAAGTAGAAAATCATCGTAACAAGAAGATTAAGTTTCTACATTCTGACCGCGGAGGTGAATATCTAAGTTACAAGTTTGGCATGCATTTAAAGAAATGCAGAATACCTTCGCAGTTGACACCGCCGAGAACACCACAACGTAATGGTGTGTCCGAACGTCGTAATCGAACTCTCTTAGATATGGTTCGGTCTATGATGTCTCTTATAGATTTACTGTTATCATTTTGGGGTTATGCATTAGAGACAGCCGCATTCACTTTAAATAGGGCACCATCTAAATCCGTTGAAACAACACCATATGAACTATGGTTTGGCAAGAAACCTAAGTTGTCGTTCCTTAAAGTTTCGGGCTACGAAGCGTATGTAAATAAGTTACAACCCGAAAAGCTTGAACCCAAAGCGGAAAAAGCGTCTTCATAGGATACCCTAAAGAAACAATTGGGTATACCTTCTATCATAGATCCAAAGGCAAAGTTTTCGTTGCTAAGAATGGATCCTTTCTTGACAAGGAGTTTCTCTCGAAAGAAGTGACTGGAAGGAAAGTAGAACTCGACGAGGTTGTTGAACCTTCTCTCGGATTTGAGAGTTGCGCAGCACCGGAAGATGTTTCTGTGCCGCCTACACCAATAAGAGAGGAAGCTAATGATGATGATCATGCAACTTCGAATGAAGTTGCTGCTGAACCTCGCAGGTCGACGAGGGTTCGTGCCACTCCTGATTGGTGTGACCCTGCGTTGAATGTCATGTTGGTGGACAACATCAACGACCCTGTGACATATGAGGAAGCTATAATGAGCCCAGATTCCGACAAATGGCAAGAAGCCATGAAATCCAAAATGGGATCCATGTACGAAAACCAAGTATGGACTATGGTGGACTTACCGGATGGCCGCAAGGCTGTCAAGAACAAATGCATCTTTAAAATAAAAACAGATGCTAATGGTAATGTTACTGTCTATAAAGCTCGACTTGTTGTGAAAGGGTTCCGATAAATTCAAGGAGTTGACTTCGATGAGACCTTCACACCTGTAGCGAAGCTAAAGTCTGTAAGGATTTTGTTAGCAATCGCTGCATATTTTGATTATGAGATTTGGCAGATGGATGTCAAAACAACGTTCCTCAATGGCGACATTGAGGAAGAGTTGTATATGGTACAAACCAAAGGTTTTGTTGATCCTAAAGATGCTGGCAAGTTGTGTAAGCTTCAGCGCTCCATTTATGGACTGAAGCAAGCATCCCAGAGTTGGAATCAACATTTTGATAAGGTGATCAAAAACTTTGGATTTATACAAACTTATGGAGAAGCTTGTATCTATAAGAAAGTGAGTGGGAGCTCTGTAGCATTCTTAATACTATATGTGGATGACATTTGGTGGATTGGGAATGATATAGAACTTCTTGAAAGTGTCAAGGCCTATTTGAATAATAGTTTTCCAATGAAGGATCTTGGCAAAGCGGCATACATTTTAGGCATCAAGATTTATAGAGATAGATCAAGACGCTTAATAGCACTTTCACAAAGTACATATCTGGACAACGTTCTAAAGAAATTTAGAATGGGAGAAAGCAAGAAAGGGTTCTTGCCCATGTTTCCAGGTAAGACCTTGAGTAAGAATCAAAGTCCAGCTACGGCAGAAGATAGAGGGAAGATGAGTAAAATCCCCTATGCCTCGGCCATAGGTTCTATCATGTATGCCATGCTGTGTACAAGACCGGATATAGCACATGCTGTTAGTTTGACTAATAGATATCAAAGTGATCCTAGAATAGAACACTAGACAGAGGTAAAAAATATCCTCAAGTACCTGAATAGGACTAAGGATATGGTTCTTTCTTATGGAGGTGATGAACAACTTGTTGTCAATAGTTACACCGATGCTAGTTGGAATACTGATCTAGATGACACAAAGTCACAGTCTGGATACGTATTTATTTTGAATGGTGCTGTAGTGAGCTGGAGGAGTGCCAAGCAAAGCGTTGTGGCAAAATATTCAACTGAATCGGAATACATAGCTACTTCGGAGGCTGCGCAAGAAGCTATATGGATGAAGGAGTTCATTACTGAGCTTGGTGTGGTTCCTAGTGCGTTGGACCCGATGGCCATATATTGTGACAACACGGGTTCCATAGCCAATGCACAGGAGCCAATGTCACACAGCAAGCTGAAGCACATGAAGCTACGTTTCCATGCTATTCGCGAGTATGTCCAAGATGGCGACATAAAGATTTGCAAAGTACACATTGATCTGAATGTGGCAGATCCGTTGACTAAACCTCTCCCTAGAGCAAAACATGACCAACACTAGAACGCCATGGGTGTTAGGTATATTACAATGTAATCTAGATTATTGACTCTAGTGCAAGTGGGAGACTGTTGGAGATATGCCCAAGAGGAAATAATAAAATGGTTATTATTATATCTTTGTGTTTATGATGAATGTTTACATCCCATGCTATAATTGTATTATTAGGAAACACTAATACTTGTGTGTTTTGTAAACATAAAAGCGTCCCTAGTAATCCTCTTGTTAAGACTAGCTTGTTGATTAATAGATGATCATGGTTTCCTGATCATGGACATTGGATGTTATTAATAACAAGACCATATCATTAGGAGAATGATGTGATGGACACACACCCATAGTAAGCATTGCATACAATCAAGTCATTAAGTTCATTTTGCTACAAGCTTTCAAATGCATAGTAACCTAATCCTTTGACCATGAGATTGTGTTAATCACCATCACCAGATGAGTGCTTTGATGACATCAAACGCCGTTCGTAACTGGGTGATTATAAAGGTGGCATTAGGTATTCTGAAAGTATGTGTTGAAGCGCATGGATCAAGACTAGGATTTGTCCATCCATATGATGGATAGATATGCTCTGGGCCCTCTCGGTGGAATGTCCTCTAATTAGCTTGCATGCATCTGACTAGGTCACAAGTGATGACATATCACGGAACGAGTAAAGGGTACTTATCGACAACGAGGTTGAACTAGGTATGGAGATATCGATGATCAAACCTCTGATAAGTAGAGTATCGCGTGACAAAGGGAATTGGTTTTGTATGTTAATGGTTCTATCGATCACGAAGTCATCGTTGAGTGTGTGGGAGCCATTATGGATCTTCAGATCCCACTGATGGTTATTGATCGGAGAGGTGTCTCGATCATGTCTGCATATTCACGAACCGAAGGGTGACACACTTAAGGTTCGATGTTGTTTAGGTAGATATGGAATACGAGCTGGAGACCAAATGTTGTTCGGAGTCTTGGATTGGATCCAGGACATCACGAGGACATCTGGAACTGTCCGGAGAATAAGATTCATATAATGGAGATCAATTTCTGGGTTTTGAAAATGTTCCGGAGTATTCTATGGAACTTCTAGAAGGTTTCAGACCGTTTTGGAAGGTTCTGGAAGGTTCCATGGAGTTTTATTGAAAACCAAGAAAGAAAAGGGGAAGACTTCAGGGGGAAGGATACTCCCCCCTCCCCTTGTGCGCCGGACCTAGGAGGGCAAGGGGGCCAGCCCTAGGCCACCTCCCCATCTATATAAAGGAAGGGTGGGGCGCCTCCCCCTTGGCCCGTTCCACCTAAACCCTAGCTGCCACTCCCTCCTCCTCCTTCCTCCTCCTGCGGCTTAGGCGAAGCCCTGCATGAACTCTTCTCCACCGCCACCACCACGTTGTCATGCTGCTGGGATTCCGTGGAGATCTACCACCTCCGCTGCCCGCTGGAACAGGGAGAGGATCGTCTACATCGAGCCGTACGTGTGACCGAGTGCGGAAGCGCTGTCGGAACGCGGCGCCAGAAGGATCGTCTACTCGATCTTGAGATTGGGAAGTGATCGTCTACATCAACCACGCGATCCAATCTCGAACAAGGCTTTGGATCTACAAGGGTTAGTACAGATCTATCTCGTTGCACTTATCTAATAGATTAGATCTTGGCTTTTCCATAGATTAGATCTTGGTTTTGTTCGTTCTTGCGGTAGAATTTTTTTGTTTTCCCTGCTATGAACCCATCAAGGATTGCATACCCCTCTGAATATTAGGCATTAGCGAGAGGGTTTAGAGAGATATTCCATCAAAAATATGAGTATATCCAGTTTAAATGTGGACGTAGATGGCTATATTTCAGAACCATCAACCTCCCCAAGCTTAAACTTGATCGTCGCCGAGCAAGAAAACCAAAATCAAAAAGGAACTCAACATTTAAACTAAAATAACGAGATGGTGATCTTACTCATGATTGGTAGTCTCATGTTTCCTCCACTTCATAAGTCTGAAAAACTTTAGCATAGATAGAGTAATGACAAGCATATCATACGGGTTTTATGCATCCTTATAGTGTAGCAAAATTATTGTCAACATGGATGATTCAATGAGTAAACTTTATTCCATGTCAAGTAATCTACTCATAGGCTTGCCTTTGAACGATAAAGTATAATCATGTAAATTAAGAGTGTGAGATTTGTCATGAAAAGCATATACACTAGAGTATCTCAATTCTCCCACATCAATAAATCAAGACTTTTCAAGCACTACTTTTTAATCATTGTCCTTCAAGAATTTTAGTTTTTATGTAATTGAGAGCATGTAAAAAAAAATTAGTTTATCGGGCTATGATGGACACTCGTGGAATCACTAAGGTTTTATTCCTTTTGCATAATGATTTCTCATAACAGCCAGAGGAGTGATTCCATCATGGTTATAGCTACCCACTATAGCATTGCTGCTACAAGTGTTTAATCAAATCATAGCTGAAATAGGAGTTTCCTCCATGAAGATCGTTCGTAGGCCAGCGGAGTTGTTGGCATCCCATGAAGTTTGACACACATAAAGCTATATCATTCTTATGATTAACAAGTCAAACTTTGGCATGCCCACAAAAACCGCTAAACATTAATTCAATCGAACAAATCCTTTAAAAGAGAGCTATTAAGTCAATCAACATTTTTAGTGGTGTTGAGTGTCTCTAGAAATAAACCTTCAAGACTAATCACTACAACACCCGCCTTCAATTGTGAGACTTTTTCTTATTACAATTGTTTAGCAATTTTTTAGGCAAGACTTGGTTAATTACAAGAGTTGGAACAAAACGTACCCAGTTAAATACCCATGCAAACGGAAGTCTTACTATAATACAAAGACTCACTCCACCAATATAATACCTCAACATTTACTACTAGCATGGGTTTCTCAAACTTCAAAAGTGGGGAGTCATAAGGCATACCTCTCATGTTTGGTTCCACTTCTCTCTTTCTTTTTTATTTGCTTCTTGGAAACTCGAAGTCGATCACTCTCCTACAAATACATGAAGACCTCGAGGCGAAAAGAAAAGAAAGAGGGAAAATAAGGAAAAATGGAGAAATATTTTTGTGGTTTTCAAGATAGGGAGTTTAAAGAATAGAAAATTGGCGGCAAAGCTCGGCTAGAAAATCTCGAAAGCAAATAGAAAGAACTAAAAAATAAGATGTTGGGGAAACCAACACGAGTGCTTATAAACTCAAATAAAAACACAACCTCGAAATAAATAAAAACAAATAAACGCCAAATAAAGATACATGAGGAAACTTCCCCAAGCTTAGGCTTTTGTAAGCCCTTCAAATCATTGTGGTGGCGGGAAAAAGTCGTTACTCCAATTTGCAAATTGAGTTGAGAGGTTACTAGTTGATTCTCGGAGGTTCAAAGAGAGGCTATGCATCCTCTCAACAGTCTCTCCAAGTCTTTGGAAATCTTGGTATGTGGTGAACGGGTTTGTGGCTGCTCCTCTTGATAAGGAACTTCTTGCTCCTCCTCTTGGTCCTCATCCTCCTCCGGAATCTCTTCCTCGAGTTGGTGTTGCTCAACCTGCATGTCATATAGCAAATGTCCTTCCTCGACAGATAAAAGATCATTAGGCATAGGAGCGGGGTAGAGACACCCAGCTCCAGCAATATGCAGATAATAAACACCACCTCTCCTAGTGAGTATTCCACATGCTCTCAAAGTGGAGAAAACAACACGTGTCTCACCTAGAACGGGTTGCAACTCACCTAGGTTGATGCCTAGGGTAGTGGCAAGCATGGTGATGACGCCTCCACCTGTGATTGGTCCTTGGATTTGGGAGGCTTGGTGCTCCAATAGCGTACAAGGATGGCGCCCAAGTTGAGTGACAAGCCGCAGTTCATGTAAGCAACCTTTGCGAGGATTAGGATGTCCTCCTCATTGAGTCTCATGAACTCATTACATGCCTGCAAGGTGTTAGCAATAACATAGAACAAATAGCGAATTGCAGGATGTTGAATATTCTTCCCCTTGTTCACTCTACTAGTGAAACTCATTCCATTATAGTATTATTCAGGGGTAGGTTCTAAGCCATGAGCGTAAGGCATGAATATCACTATTTGGCAAATTAAAACATGTGCACCATTCATCTAATATTAAAGTGTAGTTGTTGTTCATTAAAAGGAAAGAAATAGTGTCCTCTCCTTGCCATTGTTTAACGATGCTTTGCAACGAACTTAGAAATTCAATGGTTAAGCGGCGATAAGTAGACACATCATTGTACACAAAATTTTGCAGGACAGCTCTATTGCAAAGTAAATTGAACTCATCAGAAATACCGAGTTGGTTCAATATAATGGGGCAAGCCCGCTTGGTGGCCTTCACTTCGTGGTTCTTGATCCTGTTGAAGCGATCACGTTGGGGCTCATCCCTGAACCGTATCCCCCTGCGTTCTTGAGCGGCAGCCCGAGAAGCACTAGTGGTGGAACGAGCACGAGTTTGGCTCCTTGTGTTCATCATCTAAAACATTTAAGAAAGGCAAAATAAAACTTTATGATCCAATAACAGTAAGTATAATATATTCCTCATCATAGCACACTAAAGAATCTCATCAAAATAATAATCTAGGCAAGAAAATCATGGCAATTAGTTCATAGTAGGTCTCACCCTAGATTGATAATGACAATAGATCGAATATGAATTTGCAAAAAGTAATTGGAGGATCGGAGGAGAAACATACCGTAGATCACTCGTGTCTGAGGAAATTGAACGAAATTGAGCAGAGATGAAGATCTCTTGAGGTTTTGAGAGAGTTTGGAGGTAGAAGAGAGAAAAAGGATTGAAGTTTTGGAGTTGGAGGTACCTTCCCGTGCGATTTTGTGGTCGGACGCAACTATACGGGTGCAACTATACGGTCGGAACAATGTGTTCCTACCGTATAGTTGGCTTTCTGTCAAAATATTAGGGTTTCCTCCTGGTGGCGCAGCTATACGGGCGCAACTATACGTCTGGAACAAAATGTTCACGCCGTATAGTTGGTCGTTTAACTGTTTGTCCCTGGGAAAGAAAATATACAAAGGCATCGATATCTATACGGCTAGAACTATACGGCCAGAATTTTTATTCTCGCTGTATAGTTTGTCGTTAAACTCTCAGTACATTGGAAAATAATTTGTATGGATGCACTGATATCTATACGACTGGAGCTATACGGCCGGAATTTTCATTCCCGCCGTATAGTTGGTCATTAAACTCTCTGTCAACACCCAGTTTTTTAAGTCCAGATGCCTGTTATGCCGTACATCGCAATCCTAGGATTACCATTTTTGTGAGACATAACAGAATTGGTACCATACTACATCATCCATTACACACCATAATAGTCTTACAAATAGTCGATCTCCTGATCAAGTCTTAATACCAATCAGAGCAGTGGAAATAAACGTAGTAGACTCCATCTTCATGGTCACATGCAATGTTGACGATGGGAGAGGATCGTAGTTATCATAGACCTCCTTCTGTCCATCCTCCGGGTAGTCCTCCTCATAGTCTGGCCATGGGAATAGCTAGGGACAAAGCCATGAGTACTCTTAAAGTACTCGCAAACTATCACTAACACAAGAAAGGTAATACTAGTAGGAATCTTAGGCTCTAGGTTTGTTTTCAACAAGCCAATTTTATTTCATAAGTACTCCATAGTAAAGCCTATTTTAGTTCTCTAGATTACTTAAGTGGAAACCTAGTTTTCATGTCCACAACCCTGTTGTGGTCAAGTCAAAGTCATAGCTCAGGTCACAAGTCATTTTGAAAACATCTGACAACGGAATAGTATGTCCACTACAACTGTCCATAAGCACGGACGCGGCTATTCGAATAGTTTGACACTCTGCAGAGGTGGTACACTTTCACCACAAGATTCGATACATCCGTCAGGGATAACCCTGAATCATCATACTTGGTATGCGGATAATCAATCCTAACCTTTCAATTACACACCCTAGTATAGGCACCTCCCCTATGAGTTTGGCCTCCCAACCATGGCCAACTGCCATCTCGGGAACTGCATAGGTAGCCTCAGCTCATCCTCTTCCACAAGTGAACCCATACTAAGACATATAAACTTCTAGTTAAGCCCTACCCAACTCAGGTATTGTGGTTGTACGGTAAAATTGGAATGGTATCGCATCTGAACCCAACCATCAGTTTTTATCGAAGTCAAGGCTCATGCCTCATCCAGTTTCATCATCAAACCATTGTGTTTCATAACCCATGTCAAAACATTTCAATAGAATGACTCATCATTCCAAGGTTTTCATAATCATTTTCTCCAGGTCTTCCATCTAAAGTGATCAAGTTTAGCTTAGCACTAGCCACTAGTAATGAGGGTATCACTATTGAGGGGTGCTAATCAAGTATATGTACCCAAGACTAGTTCTATGATCTTGATGGTATCCATCCTATTTCCACTAATCACAATTCATTAACTAGGTAAGAAACTTTAGTAAAGGGAAAACTAAAGCTCGGAATAAAACTGGAAATTGGTAAAGTTGCATCTCAAAAGTTTGCATAGGGTATCTACACAAGTCAGCTTGCATAGCTAAGCTTTCAGGGATAGCTTGCATAGTGGGCTTGCCTTGAGTAGTGCAATTGTTGAAGTTCTCTTCGTCTTCCTCGAAGTACTCCTCCTCATCATAGCCCGGGTCGGTACTAGGTACACAATCACCAAACAACACTTAACTACTTCTATTTAGCACACATGGGCTCACACTAGATGATCTAGCATCATCTCAATCATCACATGAAATATTTACACATTCTTATTCATCTTATTTTGGAAAAGTAATTTCTACTCATTGAAAATACTTAAGGTTTAATATTCTCCAATTAAAATATGGGATCATGTTGACACATGCCATCACCACATATTCCAATACTTGGGAATGTGATTTAAAAGGGTTTGGCATATATTACAAGTTTTAATATTGCTATTTAATAATATTAAAGTGACTAGAAATGCCTATATAGCACTCTTTTAATACTTGTCCATGATCAATGCATGTAAAAACTAAATCTTTTTACATATTCATATAGAGCATTACAAATGTGAATTTTGAGAGTTGGAATCAACTCAAAAGCATTTATGGCTGATTTTATAAAAATGTTTGAAGTTGTAAAAGTCTCTGTCTTGTTATTTTTACTATAGGTGATTTATAATTTCAAATGGTTTGAATCCAACGGGAGTGTGTAGATATTTTCAATACCTTTCTAACAAAATTTGAATCATGCATTTTGGTTAAGTAAATTTCTCTGAATTCAATTTTGAATCTACTGACAAAATAGGGTTTGGATTTAAATGGAAAATCCTTATTTGAATTTCCGGGCTACGCGCGGGAACGAACATGGGCCCGCCCAACTACACAGCAAGCGCGCAGCGGGCTGCTTACAGGTTGGTCTCACGAGTCAGCGACAGATCTAACGCGAAACGGTGTCTACTAATATCAGCCCTACGATTAGAGATCAAATCGAAGACTCTGGTTCACCGTCTACGTCGTAGAGGGCGCGCGAGATTCTAAACCTAGCTCGACGGTGAGGGTCGTCGGAGGCTTACCAGGGCTGCAGCTAGGTCCGACGATGGGGGTGAACGAGCTGGTAGACGATGGCGAGTCGAATGGTGGTCATGGCGGCTCCTGTGGTGGCTCCAATCAACGGTGCCCTTCCTTCACTGCAGTAGCGGGCTCCGGCAAAATTCTGGCGATGTGGTGCTCGCCTTGCTCCGGGAGAGGGTCAGGGGTGTTTCTGAGGGAAAGGAGAGTCGAATCGTGTGCCGTTTGAGGCCGGGGGCGGGTCCTATTTATACACCAGCGAGAGAGGTAGTGCGTCATGGCTCAGGCTCGTCGGCGACATTGCTACAGGTCGCTATAGGCATGGTGGAGGGCATAGGTCGATGCGGTGGTCTGGGGCAATCGTCATGCTCACAGTGGCACGTCAAGGCGCAGTCTTAAACGGTCGGGTGACGTTCGGGCTCTGTGCGGGTATGACGGTGTTCGTCATGGCGTACGGTGGTCACGGGGCACGCGGCGGCGAATGGTCGTGTTTGCGAGGTCGCTGGTGACGCAGCGAGTGTAGTTACGCACGGAGAGAGCAAGGCGCAGCATGGCTGCATGGGAATTACTTGGCGCTCTGGTGTACGCTCGACATGGCGGACAGAGGAGAGTGGCATGGTTGTACTGGCTTCTCTGCTGCTTGTCGTTGGTCGAGGGGTGGACGGGCGGGTGCGATGAGATCATGCATACCTCTGGGGATCGTGGGAGAGGGCGGTGCAGTGAGTGGCGTCGTGTCCATGATCGACCGGCATGACATGCTCGGGTACGGCATGTCACTAGTGCAAACGGTGAGTGAGGGGTGCTAGCTGCACGGCTGGGTACTAGGAGTGATCGTGGGTGAGTAGTGGAGATGATTTGAGTACAATTGGTGAGAAATTGATTGATCAAAACAGTGAATAGTTGTTGGACTTGTACTCTGCCTGTTAAGTGCTCGATCAAATGGCCGCATGAACTAAACATTTAAATTTCAAATGATTTTTGGGTGGTGTGCTGGTCACATGCTTGGGTGTCTCTGGTTGCTGGGATTTGTCAAGTGGTGTTGGTTTGAGTGGTTTTTGTAAAATGATGATCTAGGTACCTACACTTGATTCAATTTTGAAATGTCTCTCAAATAGGTTTGAAATTGGTTTATGTATGTTTGTAAAGTTTGCTTGTACTCATTTTCACTTAGTCTAGCAAGGGGAGAAATGAAATAGAATTGGTTTGGTTGGAAATCATTTGCTAGAGATGCCCAATGTGGGCTAGTGGTTAACTTTGGCCAAAATGACCATTTGATCATATGCCTCTTATTTGATTTTCTTTTTATTTTATTTTGTTTGTAATTAACCTAGATGATGTGGTGTTCATCTTTAAACTAATGCTTATCATTTATTGCAACCAAACATGGCATAGCAAGCATTCATGCATTAATATTAAACACACATGCATTCATATGGGCTTAAGAATAAAAGTTTTTGTTAACCCTAAACTTGGGTGATTAGAACTTGATAATCTTGTTTAATATTTTTGAGATGATACAAACCTTCCCTCCTTAAACAGAATCTCGTCCCGAGATTCAAGAAAAACTAGGAACTAAAGAGATTGGGAAACTCTGTCCTAATATAATCTCATCGCTCCCAAGTGGCTTCTTCTTTGGTATGGTTACTCCACTGGATCTTTAAAACTTGATACTTCTGGTCCGGGTGGTTCTGAAGGCTTCTTCCAAAATATGAATAGGTACTTCACGATACGTTAGATCCTTGTTGATATCTATGGCTCTGTAATCGATGTTCTTGAAAACTTCGGTCTTCTTTGGAACTTCTAAGCATTTGCGAAGTAACGAGATATAAAACACATCATGTACGACTGACATCTCTTCAGGCAGGTCTAGTTGATAGGATATTTCTCGTTGGCGACTTAAAATCTTGAAAGGTCCAATATATCTTGGGGCAAGCTTCCCTTTCATTTGAAAATGTTGCATTCCTTTCAAGGGTGATACTTTGAGATACACAAAATATCCGACATTGAAGGTTAGGCCTCGACGTCTTTTATCAGCGTAACTCTTCTGTCTGGATTGGGCTGCCTTGAGGTGTTCACGGACTTTCTGAACCTTCTCTTTGGTTTCTCGTAGGATGTCTTTTCCGAATATCTGACTATCTCGTACTTGCGACCAATTTAGGGGGGTACGACACTTCCTTCCATACAAAAACTCAAATGGGGCCATTTGCAAAGTGGCTTGATAACTGTTGTTGTATGAGAATTCTACGAAAGGCAGACAATCTTCCCATTTAGATCCATATTCTAAAACACAAGCTCTCAGCATATCTTCTAGTATCTGGTTCACTCTTTCTGTTTGTCCGTCGGTTTGCGGGTGATAGGCTGTGCTGAAGTTCAGTTTGGTTCCTAATGCTTCTTGGACTTTCTTCCAGAACCTTGAGGTAAACTTGGTTCCTAGATCTGACACAATGGTCTTGGGGGTTCCATGCAGACTGACTATTCTAGCAATGTACAACTATGCTAGCTTCGAGCTTTGATAAATGGTCTTGACGGGTATGAAATAAGCTACTTTGGATAGTCTATCTACTATGACCCAAATAGAATCATTTCCCCTACTAGAGGTAGGCCAACCGGTGATGAAATCCATTCCAACACAATCCCATTTCCATTCCCGAATCTGCAATGGTTGCAAAATTCCTGTGGGTCACTGATGTTTCACCTTGACTCTCTGACAGATATCACACTTGGCTATATAGCTTCCGACTTCTCTCTTTATTTTGTGCCACCAAAATTGCTCCTTCAAGTCTTGATACATCTTGGTTCCTCCCGGGTGAATAGAATAAAGGGTATCATGGGCTTCCTGCATAATGACTTGTTTGAACTCTGAATCTGCTGGCATACAGATACGTCCTTTATACCACATAACTCCTTATTCATCTTCAGTGAATCCGGGTACCTTCCCTATACCGATACGACGCTTAATTCCATCAATACTGGCATTTCCTTTCCGAGCTTCCTTTATTTGACCGATCAAAGTGGGTTGAAGTTCAATACTGGCTAGAAATCCTTCAATAACTAGCTCCATTCTAACATTCTCCAACTCCTCATGCAAACTTGGCTGGTCTTCCTTAATCATGGTGTTTAGCCTACACATTAGGCTACTAAGAGCATCCACTACCACATTGGCCTTGCCGGGGTGATAGTGAATGTCAAGGTCATACTCCTTGATTAACTCTATCCATATCCTTTGCCTCATATTCAGCTCCTTCTGGGTGAAAATATACTTCAACCTCTTGTGATCCGAATAAATCTTACAGCGGTTACCCATGAGGTAATGACGCCATGTCTTTAAGGCTAAAACTACGGCTGCCAGTTCTAAGTCATGGGTAGGATAGTTCTACTCATGTTGCTTCAGCTGTCGGGACAGATAAGATATTACTTTGCCTTCTTGCATCAACACACATCTGAGACCAATCTTGGATGCATCACAGTATAGATAAATATGCTCTGTGATATCCGACATGATCAGAATTGGGGCTGAAATCAATCTCTTCTTGATCTCTTGAAAGCTTGCTTCATATTTGTCCATCCATTCAAACTTCTTATCTGTCTTCTGCAGCTGGGTCATTGTAATGCCCAGGAAAATATTCCCCAATTAGAATTGCATGTTATTTCAATTTCGTGCATCATCATGGCATCATGCATATTTTATCTCTAAATATTATCGCCAAAAGCTTATTTTGTTTTCTACTAGTCCCCTCCTTTGATTTCGAGTTTTTAAAACCCTGATCTTTTCGGATATTTTATTTGTCAACAAACTGCTTTCAAAAGGCATGTTAAAAAAACTGAAAAAATAAATAATAAAAATAAATGTTTTTTTTGACTAGGGGAGGCAGCCAAACTGGGCCATCTCACCGGCCAGCCCATCCTAGCCGGCCTACGACCCAGTCCCAGGAACCGCACGCACACGTCTCCACCACACGCACAACACACACACGCAACCATCTCTCCTCCCATCGATCCCCACCTACCCTTGCTTCGCCACCTATCCTTGCCTCCGCTCAATCCCAGAGCCTCATCGGCGCCTGGCTTCGATCTCCCTCCTCCCGCGCCAACCATCCCCTCGTCGGCTTCTGACGCCCGGCCGTCCTCCTTCTTGATTTCAGTGCCGCCGGACGCTCTCCTTGCATGGCGCGCGCGAGCCCCGCAGCGTCCTCCTTCCCCTGCTCTGGTCGTGCCCTGCCTCTGCATCGAGCATGCACAGGTCCTCACCTCACCGGCCTCTCATGTGGCTTGGCCTCTCGGACCTCAGCCACCAGGAGTGCCCCCAGTCGTCTGCGTCTCGCTATTCTACACGCATCCCCGACAGTAGCCTCAGCCCATGCGCCCCTACAAGCTTAACCACCAGTGACTGCCTCCGTGCCCCCTCAGCGACACTACACCCTCGACCATCTCCATCCCGTCCCCCTACAAGCCATCACCATGGCCACGCCCCTGCGACCTCGCCAGCATCCCAGGTTGCTCCCTCAGTGCGTCCTTTTACCCGGCTAGCATTGCCCTGTACCTGTGTCAACTACATGCTTTGTTCTCTCTGCAGGGCCTGGTTCTTTTGAACGAGTTAGTGGCCAAATGCTCCTGTCGATGGGTGATGGGTGATGTACAAGTACGTGTGTTTGCAGAAGGCCAGATGCCGTGGTGCCCAGGACAAAACAAAGATACATTGAGCCCAGATCGCCAGTTCGTCACGAACCATCAAGTACCAGTACCTGGATTCAATGACCTGAAGCTCTCCCTCCCGGATCGAACACCTCCTTCACGGAACGCCAAGCCCTGACCCTAGAGTTCGAAGACCGAACCCCGCTATCTCTTCCTTCCCGTCGAACCCAAGACCATCGGTGCCGACCCTAATGTGTGACCCCTATCCGAGACCTATTTTTATAAATGATATATCGTTGTTGCATTAAATAGTTCATCTTGCACGCATATCATTGTTGTTTGGGGACACCTAGGAGATTTACCTAAATTAAATATGGAGACTATATGAGGGCTATTCTAGTCTTATATTGCCTCTATTTAAATTTGTGTAGCGAACCGATGCCATGATGTGTCTTGTTAATTCAACATTTAACTTGCGGGGTAGTTAAACACCTTGAACCATAATATTTAATTGTCGGGATCCCGATCCCGCTTAATATTGTTAAGATAGGCTGCATATTGCCATGCCATGCATCATAACATGAACATGTCGAATCTTCCGTGTATTATTAAATATTGCACCGGTTGCTCTTTCTAGTGATTTGCTTGTTCACCGGATAGCATGATGAGTTGATGTGAGATACGACGAGCCTTCGGTTGATCTTCTCAGGCGAGCATTCTCCCTATTTCTACCTATTTTGCATTTATAGTTTTTACTTCCTTCCTTTGATCTATTGCTATCCTTATTGTCGATGCTTTAGTACCATTCCCCTTATTTACATGCTCCACTATATTGCCTTGGTTATCCTATTGTCTTCGTTTGATTAGCTAGCTTTGGCCCTTACGATTCATAGCGCATGCTTAGGTCTGTTGTCCTCTCTCATACAGGTGGACCGTGATATCTGGTTATGGTTGATAACATGATAAATTAAATTGGTGATGTTGGTTATGGTTATGGTTTTACCTAATGATAAGGCCCCGGCAGGGACCACCTTTGGGAACTGCATGAGCCGACCTAGGAACCGTTCGTTCTATGATACTAGTTCTGAGTTGATCGCGTGAACCAAACGTGGGGGCCCCTCGGATACCCCCTGAACTATCGGTACTATTCGTTTATCCAGGGGGTCACAAAATTGGTTTTCCATTTGGTGCATACGCATAATATGTCCTTGGACATGGGTGAGTTGGTATGTCTTCGGACTTGGTTATGATATGATTTGGTGGATAGCCCGGGAATTGCATGCATAAAAGCGGTACATGCTGGCGGTTCAAGGGGAGCTCTACAAGTTATCTTCCAGGGCCATTCTGTATAGTAGTCATGAACGCTGAGCCACCTTGAGACTCAGCCGTGCCTCTGGGCTAGATAAAACATAGTAGGTGATACCTCTGGATACACGCGTAGTTATGGGACAGTTCTTGT
Organism: Avena eriantha; assembly: GCA_910589775.1. Lineage (NCBI taxonomy): Eukaryota > Viridiplantae > Streptophyta > Magnoliopsida > Poales > Poaceae > Avena > Avena eriantha. Next base: position 284,138,860 of record OU342744.1, on the reverse strand, counting down.
TGTGAGATTCCGAAGGCACGCGTATTATGTTGCCTGAAGGGTTGAACATGCGTTTGGGTACAGTACTGCACCCTTGCAGGGTAGATCTTTTTGAGAAGCCGTCTGTCCATGGTTATGGATGCCTCAGGAGTACGGTGTCATGATCATAGACAACGCCACTAATGTTTTATCTCTAATAATATGATTAGTAATTAGTCTTATCAACTAAACACTTGCTTAACTAAAATTGCCACCGTGTGTGTTCCGCAAGAGGACTTCCTCGACTGGTCTTTGAGGGGGAAAATCTTTGGATGGGTTATGTTTGGTGTTATATTATACTTATCGTATAGCGCTCTCTTATCTCGCTCTAATAGCCGAAGTTGTAGCGTGTCTCTATAAGTTAGATGGTTCAAGCTTTGCTGTCGCTGAGCCCACCATACCTGTGTAGGCGAGGATCGTCGAATTCTAGCCTCGCTGTGTACTGGCCTCAGTACTGACCGCTCTCTTTTTCCTTTGCCCTTTGTCGGTACCCCTTTGGCTTTGACAGGTATGAGATCGATGACGTTAGCAAGGTTACCCTTCCGGCTTGGCCTAGGCAGGGTTTATGGACACTGCTTGGTTATTCTTCAGGACTCTTAGTCCAATTTGGTTCTTGTCCGTACTCGGACACTATTTCGCTTTCTTCGAGATTTGTATCTTCGAATTGCATCATTTGTATTCTTGACTCGTTGAGTCGTTGTTATATATATATATGTTTCTTGTGGACTCTGTTGTAAACTGATGTGATATAACTACTTGTAATCAAACCCTACCCACACGAAAGTGTCTGGTGGGCGTCTTTGAATCGCTTTTATGCGGGTTTTGGCAGGAAATGCTAAGATCTGCATAGACTCGATTCTAGGTCGTTACAAGTGGTATCAGAGAAAAGGTTTATGATACCCACTGGTCCAACCTGTAGGTTAACCTTGCCAACAGACGTTGTCTAGTGTCAAAACTATTTTGCTATAAATCGGTTGGATAGATCTGATTAGCTCTGATTTTACTCCTTACCTCTATTCTTTCTCCTCTTAGCTTTGCGTGTTTTAAATATGCTTCCTTACCTTCTTCAGGTTTAGGATTCTCGTGGTTGGGTTTCAGTCGTACCTCTAGGGGTCTGCTTCCTTCTTCTACAACGGTGGTGCTACAGTTGGTTTTCGCTCTACCTGACCTCTCCTCATTTGTTTCCGCTGTTTCATGACTTCTACAACGATGACCTCCTTATCTTTGGATGCTTTTTTCGAAGCTCTCCGAACACTGATTGTCAAGATCTTCAGTCTGAATCCCGAGAGTTTGGTTGCATGATTATCCTATTCATGTATAGAGTAATGCTTTGGGTGCGCGATGGACTGATCCTCATCCGACTACTCTTATCATTCGCTCTTGTACATTGAATTGGTGGATAGTGCGATTCTTACTCCTCTGGAAGTTAGAGGTAACCCCGTGATCTCTTTCTTCGCCTTTGTTTTCCCGGAGTGTTTCCTCGAAGGACGTGAACAACAACCCTTGTTGGTGGTGTTGACAACTTCAAGACGGACCAAGAATTCTTATTAGTGGTGTCACAATAATCAACCGAACGACATAAGAGCCAACATCCTAACCCTCTCCCACCGGTGTCTTTGCTTGGATCTCGGGACGAGATCCATTGTTAGTGGTGTTGAGTTGTAATGCCCGGGAAAATATTCCCCAATTAGAATTGCATGTTATTTCAATTTCGTGCATCATCATGACATCATGCATATTTTGTCTCTAAATATTGTCGCCAAAGGCCTATTTTGTTTTCTACTAGTCCCTCTTTTGATTTCGATTTTTTAAAACCCCGATCTTTTCGGATATTTTATTTGTCAACAAACTGCTTTCAAAAGGCTTGTTAAAACAAAACTGAAAAATAAATAATAAAAATAAATGTTTTTTTACTAGGGGAGGCAGCCGAACTGGGCCATCTCACCGGCCAGCCCATCCCAGCCGGCCTACGACCCAGTCCCAGGAACCGCACGCACATGTCTCCACCGCACGCACAGCACACGCATGCAACCATCTCTCCTCCCATCGATCCCCACCTACCCTTGCTTCGCCACCTACCCCTGCCTCCGCTTGATCCCAGAGCCTTGTCGCCGCCGCCTGGCTTCGATCTCCCTCCTCCCGAGCTAGCCATCCCCTCGTCGGCCTCTGACGCCCGATCGTCCTCCTTCTTGATTTCAGCGCCGCCGGACACTCTCCTCGCATGGCGCACGCGAGCCCCGAAACGTCCTCCTTCCCCTGCTCTGGTCGTGCCCTGCCTCTACGTCGAGCATGCGCAGGTCCTCACCTTGCCGGCCTCTCCTGTGGCTTGGCCTCCCGAACCTCAGCCGCCAGGAGTGCCCCTAGCCGCATGCGCCTTGTTGTTCTGCGCGCTTCCCCAACGGCGGCCTCAGCTCATGCGCCCCTACAAGCTCGACTACCAGTGGCTGCCTCTGCGCCCCCTCAGCGACACCGCGCCCTCGACCATCCCCATCCCGCCCCCTGCAAGCCATCACCATGGCCAGGCCCCTACGACCTCGTGGGCATCCCAGGTTGCTCCATCCCCGCGTCCTTTTACCCGACTAGCATTGCCCTGTACCTGTGTCAACCGCCTTCTCTGTTCTCTCTGCAGGGCCTGGTTCTTTTGCACGAGTTGGTGTCCAGATGCTCCTGTCGATGGGTGATGGGTGGTGTACAAGTACGTGTGTTTGCAGAAGCCCGGATGCCGTGGTGCCTAGGACAAAACAAAGATACATTGAGCCCACATCACCAGTTCGTCACGGAGCAGCAAGTACCAGTACCTAGATTCGATGACCTAAAGCTCTCCCTCCTGGATCGAAGACCTCCTTCACGGAACACCAAGCCCTGACCCCGGAGTCCGAAGACCGTACTCCGCCATCTCTTCCTTCCCGTCGAACCCAAGACCATCGGTGCTGACCCTAATGTGTGACCCCTATCTGAGACCTATTTTTATAAATGATATATCCTTGTTGCATTAAATCGTTCATCTTGCACGCATATCATTGTTGTTTGGGGATACCTAGGCGATTTACCTAAATTAAATATGGAGACTATATGAGGGCTATTCTAGTCTTATATTGCCTCTTTTTAAATTTGTGTAGCGAACCGATGCCATGATGCGTGTTGTTAATTCAACATTTAACTTGCGGGGTAGTTAAACACCTTGAACCATAATATTTAATTGTCGGGATCCCGATCCCGCTTAATATTGTTAAGATAGGCTGCATATTGCCATGCCATGCATCATATCATGAACATGTCGAATCTTCCGCGTATTATTAAATATTGCACCGGTTGCTCTTTCTAGTGATTTGCTTCTTCATCGGATTGCCCGATGAGTTGATGTGAGATACGACGAGCCTTCGGTTGATCTTCTCAGGCGAGCATTCTCCCTATTTCTACCTATTTTGCATTTATATTTTTTTACTTCCTTCCTTTGATCTATTGCTGTCCTAATTGTCGATGCTTTAGTACCGTTCCCCTTATTTACATGCTCCACTATATTGCCTTGGTTATCCTATTGTCTTCGTTTGATTAGCTAGCTTTGGCCCTTGCGAGTCGTAGCGCATGCTTAGGTCTGTTGTCCTCTCTCATACAGGTGAACCGTGATATCTGGTTATAATTGATAACATGATAAATTAAATTGGTGATGTTGGTTATGGTTTCACCTAATGATAAGGCCCTGACAGGGACTACCTTTGGGAACTGCTTGAGCTGACCTAGGAACCGTTCGTTCTACGATACTAGTTCTGAGTTGATCGCACTAACCAAACATGGGGGACCCTGGGATCCCCCCTCAACTACCGGCGCTATTCGTTTATCTAGAGGGTCACAAAATTGGTTTTCCATTTGGTGCATACGCATAATATGTCCTTGGACATGGGTGAGTTGTTATGTATTTGGACTTGGTTATGATATGATTTGGTGGATAACCCGAGCATTGCATACATAAAAGCGGTACATGCTGGCGGTTCAAGGGGAGCTCTACAAGTTATCTTCTAGGGCCGTTCTGTATAGTAGTCGTGAACGCTATGCCACCTTGAGACTCGGTTGTGCCTCTGGGCTGGATAAAACACAATAGGTGATACCTCTGGTTACACACGTAGTTATGGGATAGTTCTTGTTGTGAGATTCCGAAGGCACGCGTATTATGTTGCCTGAAGGATTGAACATGCGTTTGGGTACAGTAGTTTACCCCTGCAGGGTAAATCTTTTCGAGAAGTCATGTGTCCACGGTTATGGACGCCTCAGGAGTACGGTGTCATGATCATAGAAAACACCACTAATGTTTTATCTCTAATAATATGATTAGTAATTACTTTTATCAATTAAACACCTGCTTAACTAAAATTGCCACCGTGTGTGTTTCGCAAGAGGACTTCCTCGACTGGTCTTCGAGGGGGAAAATCTTCGGATGGGTTATGTCTAGTGTTATATTATACTTATTGTATAACGCTCTCTTATCTCGCTCTAATAGCTGAATTTGTAGCGTGTCTCTATAATTTAGATAGTGCAAGCTTTGCTGCTGTGTAGGCGAGGACCGCCGAACTCTAGCCTTGCCGTGTACTAGCCTCAGTACTGACCGCTCTCTTTTTCCTTTGCCCTTTGTCGGCACCCCTTTGGCTTTGACAGGTATGAGATCTACGACGTTAGCAAGGTTACCCTTCCGGCTTGGCCTGGGCAGGGTTTATGTACACTGCTTGGTTATTCTTCAGGACTCTTAGTCCAATTTGGTTCTTGTCCGTACTCAGACACTATTTCGCTTTCTTCGAGATTTGTATCTTCGAATTGTATCATTTGTATTCTTGACTCGTTGAGTCATTATTGTATATATATGTTTCTTGTGGACTCTGCTGTAAACTGTTGTGATGTAACTACTTGTAATCAAACCCCACCCACACGAAAGTGTCTGGTGGGCGTCTTTGAATCGCTTCTATGCAGGTTTTGGCGGGAAATGCTAAGATCTGCATAGACTCGATTCTGGGGTGTTATAGTCATCGGCCTTGCGATGCTCGAAAATCCTTCAACAAACTTGCGATAATATCCGGCTAATCCAAGAAATGTGCGGACTTCGGTCTGAGTGGTTGGGGCTTCCATTTTTCAACATCCTTAATCTTGGTGGGATCGACAGCAACTCCGCCTGCCGACAAGATATGTCCTAGGAATCCTACTTCCTTTAACCAGAACGCACATTTGCTAAACTTGGCATACAGCTGATGCTTTCTAAGGGTTTCAAGGATGGTTTATAGGTGTTGGTCATGGTCTTCTTCTGACTCGGAGTAGATCAGAATGTCATTGATAAAAACAACGACAAACTTATCCAATTCATAAAAATCTTATTCATGAGGTTCATGAAATAAGCGGGAGCATTGGTTAATCCAAAATACATGACATTGTACTCATACAATCCATATCTGGTGGTGAAGGCGGTCTTTGGAATATCCGTTGCACGAATCTTCAATTGATGATAACCAGTTCTAAGATAAAACATAGAAAACACTCTGGCACCGGTCAGTTGGTCAAACAGATCTTCTATCTTCGGCAGTGGGTACTTGTTCTTGATGGTGACGTCATTCATTTTCCTGTAATCCGTACACAAACGGTTGGCACCATCCTTCTTATCCACAAACAAAACATGTGATCTCCATGGTGATGCACTTGGTTGTATCAGACCTTTTCCCAACAAATCACCAAGTTGCTTCTTGAGCTCCACTAATTCAGATGGGTTCATACTATAGGGTCTCTGAACTATGGGTCTAGTTCCAGGAACTAGTTCAATGATAAACTCGATATCCTAGTCTAGGGGAATACCGGGCAATTCATATGGGAACACATAGGGGTATTCACAGACTACTCTAACTGTGTCTAGGGTTGATTGGACTAAACTCTTGTTGCATTTGAATTGGTGGGCAGTGTCTCAGATACATGCTCTACTGATACTCCGGTGCTACTGGTCATGGTTATGGCTTTCTTGGCACAGTCGATTAATCCTTGATGTTTCGACATCCAATCCATTCCTAGTACTACTTCTAAACCTTTGGTTTCAAGTACTATTAGATTGGCATAAAAATCTATTCCATGGATTCTGATAGGCATGGCCGTGCAAATTTTTCTAGCTTTGGTGGTTGAACCAGGTATTAGAACTATCATAACATGCTTCAAATTTGTTGGTTGAATATACTAGTGCATGCAAATTCTTGTGTAACAAACGAGTGCGATGCCCCAGAATCAAACAACACTCTTGCAAGTACTGAGTTAATAGAGAACATACCTAGCACGACATCTGGCGCTTCCTGGGCTTCTTCAGCATTCATGTGGAATAGATGGCCGGTACGGTTGTACGGGTTTCCTGGGGCAAACCTCTTTCTAGGCTGGACACGACGCTGTTGTTGGTCAGGTGCAGTGACATTGGTTGTTGCGGCAAGCTTCTTGGGGCACTTGTTGGAGTAGTGACCCGTGACTCCACATTCAAAGAAAGTTATCATTGACTTGTCTTTTCCTACGACAGGCACAACATTGCTTCCAGTCCTTGGGGCGGTATTGTTGTTTTTGTTGTTGATGTTGTTGGTGGACCTTGGCTGTGCATGGTTGAAGTTATTGGGATTGTCGGGGTTGTTGTTGTGGTGGCCTCCGGGCCTTGGGTTTTCTCCACCACGATTAGGATAGTTCGGACGGGTCATAGGGGGTCTGTTGTTTCTTGGTGCAAATCCCGCAGACGGTTTGGAGCGATACTTAGGGGTATGGTGGGGTCCAGGTTGGTGCATCATACGACGCTTACGGTTCTCACTGGCTTGGTTGATCTTTTCTTCCATCTGGATAGCAGAATCCACTAAAGCTTTTAGGTCATCAAAGGGAATGTTGACTAACACTGTCTGCATTTCATCATGCAGGCCATTCAGGAATCTTTCCTTCTTCTTCGCTTCAGTGTCAATCTCATCAGGGGCATACCTAGCTAGGGACAGAAATTTGTCATGGTATTATACCACAGTCATTCTTCCCTGCTTCTGATGGGTTCGTAGCATGAAAAACAAAAAATTTCTACCGCAAGAACGAACAAAACCCAGATCTAATCTAGATAAAAGCCAAGATCTAATATATTAGACATGTGCAACGAGATAGATTTGTACTAACCCTCGTAGATCCGAAAGCGTTACAAGATTGGATCTCGTGGTTGATGTAGTCGATCACTTGCCGATCTCAAGATCGAGTGGACGATCCTTCCGGCGCCGCGTTCCGGCAGCGCTTCCGCAGTCGGTCACATGTGCGGAGTCGAAGCAGACCTTCCTCTCCTCGTTCCAGCGAGCAGCGGAGGTAGTAGATCTTCTCCACGGAATCCCAGCAGCACGATGGCGTGGTGGTGGTGGTGGAGTAGAGGATTCTGCAGGGCTTCGCCTAAGCCTGAGCAGAAGGAAGGAGGAGGAGAGAGGCGGCTAGGGGCAAGAGTGGAGGAGCAAGGGGGGTGGCACCTCCACCCCTCTATATATAGAGGGAGGGGTGCGGCCTAGGGTTCCCACCCCTAGGCCCACCCCCTAGGGCCGACGCACAAGGGAGCTTGGGGGGAGAGTCCTTCCCCCCAAATTTCCCTTTTAAATTTCCCTTTATTCTTTTATCCTTTCTTGGTTTTCAAGTAAACTCCAAAAAATCTTCTAGAACCTTTCGGAACATTCCGAAACCTTCTAGAACCCCCATATAAATACTCCGGAACATTTCCTAACTTAGAAAATGATTTCCATTATATGAATCTTATTCTCCGGACAATTCCGGATCTCCTCGTGATGTCCCGGATCCAATCCGAGACTCCGAACAACATTCGGTCTCCAACGCACATTCCATATCTACTTAAAAACAACTTCGAACCTTAAGTGTGTCACCCTACGGTTCGTGAATATGCAGACATGATGAAGACACCTCTCCGATCAATAACCATCAGCGGGATCTGGAGATCCATAACGGCTCCCACATACTCAACGATGACTTTGTGATCGATAGAACCATTAACACACGAAACCAATTCCCCTTGTCACGCGATACTATACTTATCCGAGGTTTGATCGTCGGCATCTCCATACCTAGTTCTACCTCGTTACTGATAAGTACTCTTTACTCGTTCCATGTTATGTCATCCCTTGTGACCCAGTCACATGCTTGCAAGCTAACTAGATGACATTCCACCGAGAGGGCCCAGAGCATATCTATCCGTCATATGGATGGACAAATCCTAATCTTGGTCCATGCGCTTCAACACATACTTTCAGAATACCCAATGACACCTTTATAACCACCCAGTTATGAAGCGGTGTTTGATGTCATCAAAGTACCCATCCGGTGATGGTGATTAACACAACCTCATGGTCGAAGAATTAGGTTACTATGCATTTTAAAGCTTATAGCAATACGAACTTAATGACTTGATCTTATGCTACGCTTACTATGGGTGTGTGTCCATCACATCATTCTCCTAATGATATAACCTTGTTATTAATCACATCATATGTCCATGATCAGGAAACCATGATCATCAATTAATCAACAAGCTAGTTCAACAAGAGGCTTACTAGGGACTCTTTTATGTTTACAAAACACACATGTATTAGTGTTTCCTTATAATACAATTATAGCATGGGATGTAAACATTTATCATAAACACAAAGATATAATAATAACCACTTTTATTATTGCCTCTTGGGCATATCTCCAACAGTCTCCCACTTGCACCAGAGTCAATAATCTAGATTACATGGTAATATACCTAACACCCATGGCGTTCTGGTGTTGGTCATGCTTTACCCTAGGGAGAGGTTTAGTCAACGGATCTGCCACATTCAGATCAGTGTGTACTTTGCAAATCTTTATGTCACCATCTTGGACATACTCGCGAATAGCATGGAAACGTAGCTTGATGTGCTTCAGCTTGCTATGTGACCTTGGCTCCTGTGCATTATCTATGGCACCTGTGTTGTCACAGTAGATGGCCATCGGGTCCAACGCACTGGGAACCACGCCAAGTTCAGTAATGAACTCCTTCATCCATATGGCTTCTTGTGCAGCCTCCGAAGCAGCTATGTATTCCGATTCAGTTGAAGATTTCGCCACAACGCTTTGCTTTGCACTCCTCCAGCTCACTGCAGCACCATTCAAAATAAATACGTATCCAGACTGTGACTTCGAGTCATCTGGATCGGTGTTCCAACTAGCATCAGCGTAACCGTTTACAACAAGCTGTTCATCACCTCCATAAGAAAGAACCATATCCTTAGTCCTATTTAGGTACTTTAGGATATTCTTGACCGCTGTCCAGTGCTCCATTCCAGGAGCACTTTGATATCTGCTAGTCAAACTAACAGCATGTGCTATATCCGGTCTTGTACACAGCATGGCATACATGATAGAACCTATGGCCGAGGCATAGGGAATATTATTCATTTTCTCTCTATCTTCTGCCGTAGCTGGACTTTGAGTCTTACTCAAGGTCTTACCTGACAACATGGACACGAACCCTTCCTTGCTCTCTTCCATTCTAAACTTCTTTAGAACTTTGTCTAAGTATGTACTTTGTGAAAGCGCTATTAGGCGTCTTGATCTATCTCTATAAATCTTGATGCCTAGAATATATGCCGCTTCGCCAAGATCCTTCATTGAAAAACTGTTATTCAAATAGGCTTTGACACTATTAAGAAGTTCTATATCGTTCCCAATCAACAATATGTCATCTACATATAGTACTAGGAATGCTACAGATCTCCCACTCACTTTCTTGTAAATACAAGCTTCTCCATAAGTTTGTATAAACCCAAAGTTTTTGATTACTTTATCAAAACATTGATTCCAACTCCGGGATGCTTGCTTCAGTCCATAAATGGAGCGCTGAAGTTTGCATACCTTGTCAGCATCTTTAGGATCGACAAAACCCTTGGGTTGTACCATATACAACTCTCCCTCAATGTCACCATTAAGGAACGCCGTTTTGACATCCATCTGCCAAATCTCATAATCGAAATATGCAGCAATTGCTAACAAAATCCTCACAGACTTTAGCTTCGCTACTGGTGAGAAAGTCTCATCGTAGTCAACTCCTTGAATTTGTCGGAACCCTTTCGCGACAAGTCGAGCTTTATAGACGGTAACATTACCATCAGCATCTGTTTTTCTCTTGAAAATCCATTTGTTCTCGACAGCCTTACGGCCATCCGGTAAGTCCACCAAAGTCCATACTTGGTTTTCGTACATGGATCCCATTTCGGATTTCATGGCTTCTAGCCATTTGTCGGAATCTGGGCTCACCATAGCTTCTTCATACCTCGCAGGGTCATCAGCGTTGTCCACCAACATGACGTTCAAGGCAGAGTCATACCAATCATGAGTGGTACGAACCCTCGTTGACCTGCGAGGTTCAGCAGCAACTTCGTTCGAAGTTTCATGATCACCATCATTAGCTTCCTCTCCAATTGGTGCAGGCAGCACAAAAACATCTTCCGGTGCTGCGCTACTCTCAAATCCGAGAGATGGTTCAACAACCTCGTCGAGTTCTACTTTCCTTCCAGTCACTTCCTTCGAGAGAAACTCCTTCTCAAGAAAGGATCCATTCTTGGCAACGAAAACTTTGCCTTCGGATCTATGATAGAAGGTATACCCACTTGTTTCTTTAGGGTATCCTATGAAGACGCATTTCTCCGCTTTGGGTTCAAGCTTATCAGGTTGTAACTTCTTTACATATGCTTCGCAACCCCAAACTTTAAGGAACGACAACTTAGGTTTCTTACCAAACCACAATTCGTACGGTGTCGTTTCAACAGATTTAGATGGTGCCCTATATATAGTGAATGCGGCTGTCTCTAATGCATAGCCCCAAAACGATAGCGGTAAATCTGTAAGAGACATCATAGACCGAACCATATCTAAGAGAGTTTGATTACGACGTTCGGACACACCATTACGCTGTGGTGTTCCCGACGGTGTCAACTGCGAAAGTATTCCACATTTCTTTAAATGCATGCTAAACTCATAACTTAGATATGCACCTCCGCGGTTAGAACGCACAAATTTAATCTTCCTGTTACGATGATTTTCCACTTCACTTTGAAATTCCTTAAACTTCTCGAAAGATTCGGACTTATGTTTCATAAAGTAGACATACCCATATCTACTTAAGTCATCCGTGAAAGTGAGAACATAACGATATCCACCACGCGATGCTACACTCATTGGACCGCACACATCGGTATGTATTATTTCCAATAAGTCTGTAGCTCGCTCCATTATTCCAGAGAATGGAGTCTTAGTCATTTTTCCCATTAGACATGCTTCGCATCTTTCAAGTGATTCAAAATCAAGTGATTCAAGAAGTCCATCAGAATGGAGTTTCTTCATACGCTTCACTCCAATGTGACCAAGACGACAGTGCCACATGTATGTAGAATTATCATTCAATTTTTTCGTTTAGCATCTATGTTGTGAACATGTGTATCACTACTATCGAGATTCAGTAAGAATAAACCATTCATCTCAGGTGCATAAACATAAAAGATATTACTCATATAAATCGAACAACCTTTATTCTCGGACTTAAAAGAGTAACCGTCTCGCAATAAACAAGATCCAGATATAATGTTCATGCTTAACGTAGGCACCAAATAACAATTATTCAAATTTAAAACTAATCCCGAAGGTAGATGTAGAGGGAGCGTGCCGACGGCGATCACATCAACCTTGGAGCCATTTCCAACGCGCATCGTCACCTCGTCTCTCGCCAGTCTTCGTTTATTCCGCAGCTCCTGTTTCGAGTTACAAATATGAGCAACCGAACCAGTATCAAATACCCAGGGACTACTACGATTACTAGTAAGATACACATCAATAACATATATATCAAATATACCTTTCTTCTTGATGTTGCCATTCTTTAGATCCGCCAGGTACTTGGGGCAGTTACGCTTCCAGTGACCAGCACCCTTGCAGTAGAAGCATTCAGTTTCAGGCTTGGGACCAGCCTTGGGCTTCTTTGCAGGTGCGGCAGCTTTCTTACCGTCCTTCTTGAAGTTGCCCTTGTTCTTAGGCTTGCCCTGTCTCTTGAAATTGGTGGTCTTATTGACCATCAATACTTGGTGCTCCTTCTTGATCTCCACTTCAGCAGTTTTCAGCATGGACGATAGTTTGGCTTGACGCTCGGCTCTACCGGCTTCACGGTTAGATACAAGCATTTATAGAGTCTGAAGCATTGGATCCTAGGATGAGCTGCTTCCACCGGGGTTTCCGCGAGTCATCTGAAGATTGAGATAGATCATAAGACAAGAGGGAAATTTTCTATGGTTTATGGGTAGGGTTCAAAAAGCTTTTAAACTTTGAGTATGACTAAGGTTTGAAAACTAACAACTTCTTCTCATTCATTCATTCCAAGCACACAATACAAACACACACCACAACTATGAAAGCAGATGGTTTTAAGAACCATTCTGTGAAGCTACGATACAATGGGACCAGATACAAACTCACACCTACGATAGTGCTCAGGTGCGACTACTCATCATCGGAACCGGGGGTTTCTTCATCATTTATGAAGTCGACATCATCCTCGTCAGTCTGGAACTCCGTGGCGACATCCTCCAGGTAGTCATCATCATCACTGAGGTAAGAGTGGATATCACCATGGATATCTTCACCTTCCTCCTCCTTCTCCTCCAGCTGGATCTCCTGGTCGTGGATGGTCTCCTCCAAGGTTGCCACCTTCTCGCGAAGACGAGCAATGATGCGGTCCTTCTTGTCACACTGGCGAAAAAGTGACTTGTGCTCCTTGGCGAGGATGGCGAGGGTTTTCTTCCTCTCAGCGGCTTCCGCATGATTCTGGTTGGCTTAGGCACAGACGTTGTCCAACTCCTTCTGAGTCTCGCGCAGCATGAAGTCCAGGTGGTCCATGTGATGCCTCAACTCCGGATGTGACGACATGACCATAGGTTGTCCTGTAGAGTCATGTCTTGCATAGTGGGCAAAACGGGTGCCATTGATCTGGTTGATATTTTGTGCACATAGACGAGCAAGTGCCTCCTTCATGGATCGAGCTAACCCGTCCAACCAATTGTTTTCCCTCACGCTAAGCTGAATCTTCTCCGAAAGAGGTGTCTCCATTTGCCTCTCAGATCCGCCACTATCAACCACTGTAGTTCCCCTCCTTGTTGGTCATTGAGCTGCGCTCCACAGAACTCTGGGTGTGGGCGTCCAAGATACTCTGAGAGCTGATCCAAATCCCTCTCAAAGATGAGCTCCCCTTCATTTCCCAACTGGTCAAATTTATTGTATTTTACTTCGATCTACAAGAAATTAGGATGAGTAAGTTAGTGAGGTGATCAAGTGTGTCAAATTTTATGTACAATTGTAAGAATTTTGAGGAACATGTGAACCCTTTTTTTTGAAAGAATCTCAAGTGTAAGAGTGAGAATAGGTTTTCATAAATACTCAATTACTTTGTTTTGAAACTAGGTTTTTCAGACGTCCATTCTAACTAGGGTCTCCTTTGGTCAGGGTGGCTCTGATACCAACTTGTCAACACCCGGATTTTTAAGTCCAGATGCCTGTTATGCCATACATCGCAATCCCAAGATTACCATCTTTGTGAGACATAACAGAATTGGTACCACAGTGTCGTGGTGGTGTCACGGCAGATGCCATGGATAGGCTAAATGTGGGGACTAAATGCACTAGGGGAATCCAGGGAGGGATAGTGTGGTGATTCCACACATAGTTGCTTTGTATTCGATTCACTTCCACAGTTTACAAGTACTCCTTGAGCTGTATTGGGGAGAGGAGGAAGAAGAACTCTCTTACTCTCACCACTAGCAAGCCCTCAGGAACACACTAGTAAACCACAACCCACTAGAGATCAACCAACCCTTTCTACAGAGGCCCTAGCCCTCCTTATAAGGGGTAGCCAGGTCTCCAATTACGGCATACGTGGAGGCATATTCCTTGGAATATGCCTCCTTCCAAAATAGTAAGCCGACCGGGTCACTTTTTCCCAGCGTCATCCATGCAGAGGCTACGTGAGCCTCTGCAGCACCTGTGTCATCCGACATAGGCATCGTCACCTTTGTCGGCCACACCTCGGTGGTCCTAGCCTCTGTCCGCTTCGCTCACGCTCTGCGTACAGTGGTCACCCTTTGACCAGCGAGATACCTTCCTTCTCTTACAAGCTTGATATAACCCGGATCGTACCTAGTTGATCCGGCCTCACCTGTACCTGCATATAAGTTAAAATACATCTTACCGACATACGACATAAGTCGGTTGAGACCCAGTTAGGTGGACATCCCCTGGTCTGGGTTACTCCGTGATTTGTCCTGCCTTGAGGTGACTCGGCCAGCACTTTCTTTGACCTTGCCGTACCTCGGCTAACTCGGACTTTATACCCTGGCGTGACCCTACCCGGGGGTATCCCCCCAACATTAGTCCCCGAAGCTGGTGCAGTCTTAGCTGCCTTCGCCGCTAAGGCCACAACAGGTTCAATTTTTCTGAGCCTCTTGCTCCTTTTCCGAATTACCTCATGGTTCGGATTCCCTTGGTTTGCTTTCCCTTGGCACATTCAGAGTTTTCATTCGCTGGCCGGGTTACCCTATACTCATCCGAGTTATTCTTCCTTCTCTTGTACGCTTTCCCACGTGGAGGCTAATCATTACTTTGCCTCATTTTAAGGGCCTACAACAGTAACCGCCGCAGTTATTGTCAGAATTTACTGTAGCACACGTCACATCATGCCTGCCTCCTCGTTAACTGTATCATATCGTCGCGTCGTGGGATCCGCTGCGCCCTATGGCCCTTCCTGTGGCTCGTCACTGATTGGTTGATCCGGGTCATACACGGCCACACCGTGTGGCCCATCCGCACAGTGTGATCCCACTACCTCTCTAGGGCGCGGTTAAATAGGGGAGGGGCGCGCCCCTTGGGTCTTTTCCCCACTCTCGCGCTCCTCTACCTCTTCTTCTCCTTGTTCTTCCCTGCGACAGCGCCGCCTCCACCGCACTTGCGTAGCTGCGCCGCCGCCGCACCGTTTCCTCGCGCACTTGCATCGCCGCCACCTCCGCGCATCTCCTCCGCCACGGGTCCTCGCCAGTCCAGGCCACTGCCCCCACCGCCGCTAGCGCCAGTGAGGCCAGTGACCTTGAGATGACAGAAGAGGAGCTCGCCGTTGCGGAGCAGGCAATGGAGGAGGATGCGGGGAACACCGACCGTGGCACCTGGGCTGGGTCCTGGGTCTGCCAGGACGATCTTGACTGGTTGTATCGCACCAGGCGCATCCCGGAGGGCATCACCGCACGCCTCGCCACTGTAGAGCTTGCCCCCTCACCCAATCCGGGTGAGTATGTGGTATTCCTCTCCCACTTCCAATGTGGGTTTTGTCTTCCTGTTAGCGAATTTTTCCACGACTGGGTCAACACGTATCAGCTTCAGCCGCATCATCTTCCGGCTAATGCCATAACCTCTCTCTCCGCTTTCGCTTCCACCATCGAGGGCTACGCCGGACTATGGCCCACGAAGGAGCTCTGGATCCGGTTCTTTGGCCTCCGCCGGAAAGTGATTTCGAACATTGATCTTAATTCGGAGGACAAGCAGCTCACATAGTTTGGTGCAACTTCCATCTCTCCCCGGAAATAGTCTATTTTCCCCCGAGTCACGGGTCTTGACTCTTGCAAGGGCTGGGCCCGAACTTTCTTTTATGTCCGGAATAACACATCTGAAGATCTGATCGGGCTGCGCCCTACGCTCTGGGTCCTCCTAATCCGGATCTATGGGACAAGGTCCCCAAGAAGCCCACTGTCCTGGCAAACCAAGTCAACAAAAGGTTCCAGGAGCTGAAGGATCAGGGATTACGCAATGAGGATGCAATGATCACATTTGTCCGCAACTGGATCTCCCCCCTTCAGAAACGCACGCGTAAACTCTATCACATGAGCTAGGGCCGTGACCCCAACCGGACCTCCTCATTCGAGTTGAGCAACACCGAGATCTTCCGCTAGGTCAATGCCCTCTTCACCACCCACAAGGACTTCTCTGTTGAGTGGACGTGGGGGATCGAACACTTCTGCCGAGATAGGCTTCCCCCTGCGGTAAGTCTCGTGTCCCAAACCTTTTCCAAATTAAATCATACGTCGGTTTTTGTTGTAGGTTTAATCCTGTTGCCTTTTCTTTCCCTTAGATGTTTCTTCAGCAAACCATTGAGGATGGCACTGAGCCTTCTCTCAAATGGGCGCCTGATCGGGATGCCTCGGACGAGGAGGAACCGGATCAGGAGATGTTCCTGCCGATGGCTGATGCGACCACGCGACATACCGGTAAACTCTCTTCCATTAGAGATTGGCCCGACGATGAAGATGATTCGGATGTTGAGGTAATGGAGGCATTTGACGATGTCCCCCTTTCTTATGCTTTTCCGGCATCAGCTAACCCCGGTGGGCAGATCCATGAAGATCCTCCCCTTGCCACGGGTGAGCCTATCTCGGTCGCACCGAAGAAGAGGGGGGCCGCATCTGCTTCTTCCTCCGGACCTTCTCAGCCTGCTAAAAGGCGAAAGAAGTCCACGGACAAAGCTGCCACCAAGTCTACGACCAAGGCCATAACCCGGAGGGCTCGGAAGCCCAAGGAGCCTTTGACCTCGGATGAGTAAGCCACTTATCCCTTTGCTATTCACTTGTTCTTGCCTTGTTATAGTTTCTCATCATTCATGATCTGATTCGGCAGGGCCATGGTGGAGGTCCCTCAGAGTGGATCCGGCATTGCCTCTCCGCTCTGACATAGCCCTTCTCCCCCTCGTGGCGACGGTTCACGCCCGTTGAGCCCCATTCAGGAGGGCTCAGCGGCTACTCCGGGTTCTAGCCCACCTCGTCAAGGGGAGGGTAACCTCGGAACAGGGGGAAGCAGCTTTGCCGAGGCAGCGATTTCCCTAGCCACCGCTGAGGTATCTACCGCGCCTCTGCCAAAACCAACACCAGCACCAACCTCAGCTCCAGCACCAGCAACAACAACACAAGCACCAGCAGCAGCACCAAGCCCCTCCGCCTCGTCCGAGTCTTCCAAGCCTCGGCGGGAGGGCACCAGCAGCACCAGGGCTAGCACTAAGGCCGCTCCCAAGGGCAAATCCGCCACAGCAACTTCCACCTCACAGCAGCAACCCAAGGGCAAAAAGGCTCCTGATGCCACCAGGGCAGCGTCGATCGAGGCTGGACAGCGTACACTTGCGTCCATGCTCCCAAAAAAGACTCCACCACCGAAGGACGCCCCTGCCGAGCCAGCTGATGCGCAACTTGTTTTGCACACCAGCCCCGCCGTTGCCTAGGTTGAGAGGAGGGAGGCTCATGCTAAGGGTCTAGTTGCACCCCACATGCTCACCGGCGAACGCTATCCTCCGACCTTGATCGAGTTTGTAAACAACTGGAACAAGGCGGAGTTCATCCATAATGACAATCTCCTAGAGAAGTTCGGGCCTGCCGAGTTTGCTACCCAAATGAATACCGCTGCTAAGGTAATTAACCTTGTAGGTCGGATGATGGAGGTACGTTACTTTGCCATTTCCTTAGCATGTAGTAGATATTAGTGATATAACCATTAGTCCCCGAGCTTCCGGGGGAGTAACTTGTTACTCGGCCGGATGCTCCTTAGAGAATTAACGTAGCTCCTTAAGAACTTCGAATATGCACACACCTAGAGCCAGGATAAGTTCCACTTGGCCCGGATTTTGTACACTTCGAATATGCACACACCTAGAGCCGAGTTAAGTTCCACTTGGCCCGGATTTTGTACACTTCGAATATGCACACACCTAGAGCCGGGTTAAGTTCCACTTGGCCCGGATTTTGTACACTTCGAATATGCACACAACTGAGCTATCTTTTGTACTTTTTTCAGGTGACCACTGATCGCTGGAGCTCTGAGTTTCAGCGTCTCTTGGATACTCACAAGATGTTATGCGCAAAGCATACTACACTTCTCGCCGAATTCGAGAAAAGGGGGAAGTTTTCTCTTTGGCATTTTTCCATTTTTCTTCATCTTTTTCTACCGAACTAATCCGTTATTCGGATTTCGCAGCTGAAGTGGAGGCCGAGAACATCATCATCAGATAAAACTTGGACCAGATAAAGGGTAAGTTATTCTTGCTCAACCTTGCTATGCTCTCTATCTCCTTTTCTCCTTGGCTCGACAAATATTCATACCTCGGCTTTGCCGGGTCAACAAACTATTTCAGCCTCTCTTGAAGATAGTGTGTCCGTGCCTGACATGACGTTGCATGTTCTCGAACAAGTAGGGCAGCACCAAGCTGAACTCAAGAAGCAGGACGACGAGCTTGCCCTCCTCCGGACCAAAGACGAAGAAATTGCCAAGATCAAAGCAGACATGAAGAAGCTCAAGGCACGGCACAAGTCTGAACTGGAGAAAGCAGGCCAAGACTTTACTGAAGAACGAGAGCGCCTCAACCTCCAGATCGCCAAGGACCAAGAACTTCTTAAGGAGGCCGACGTTAAGCTTGAGTCGGCGAATACCGAACTTGCGCAACTCCGGAAAAGGCGTGATGACTGTACTCAAGGAGCTGACCCGGATCCAAAGCCATATTTCTCGTAAGTTCTTTTCCTTAAGCCAGTATGAATTTCTCTGGGTCAACCTCTTTTACTTATTTTACTTGTCTTGCTTTTAGACAAATTTCCGGAGGGCAATGCCATTGCAACCACTGCTGTTACCAAGTTCCGCCAGCAGAGGGGTACCCCAATTGCTCCTGGCGCTGGAGAAATTCCTTATGACATGGAGGACCTATTTGTCAGCTTGTCTTCTCGCGTCAAAATTGTGAAGAATTATGGCAAGGACATTCTCGATGTGGCAATCCGGATCTTCAATGCCTTTTGGCCTGATGAAGATACTCCTGAAGGGGCCACAGCTCTCGCTGCCAAGTTAATGGAGTGCGAAACCCAACTTGATCTTTGGAGGGAATCTGCCGGACACGCCGGAGCTGAGATCGTTCTCCACTACGTGGTTACGTGGTATGAGAAGATCAACCTCAATCTCCTTGAGCACATGCGCACCGGATCAAGGTGGTCCACTAACCCGGATTGGATAGCTCGGCGCAAGGCTTGCACCCATAGCCTCATCCAATACGCCCCATTCATCAATGGAACGAGGGACCAAGCTTCCTTGGCGCTGCCGACGATGAAAATGCCGAAGATGATTCGGTTGAGGACGAAGGGGACGAAGCTTCGGACGTCGAGGAAGATGAAGATGACGCTGAAGACGAAGCTGGAGCTGCACCTGCTGGCGCCGAATTACCTCCTCTCGCTGCTCCTTGATTAAAATCACATTAAAGTTTATCAGATCCCCGGTATGCCGGGTGCAATTGTATTAAGCACATAAGTGATATTTTTCTACTAAGTTTTTATGCCAGATTAACTTGGGCGTAGTCCCCGAGTTTCATTTTCTTGTTTCTCCAATTTCTTGTCTCGGCTCGTGTCCACCTTGGTTCGGTTTTATGACTTACGAGTCCGAGTTTCAAAAATTGACTTAACAATACTTGGAAACTTTAGGATTATCTCAAAATAATTCAACATAGTAAACATAAAATTAGTCCGAATAACAAACATCGGCTCGATTAAGCTTCTTTCCTTAGTCGTTTTTCATGTGCTACGCAATTCCAAACTTGTTCTCTTGCTTGCCATGAAGCCAAATCTTGCTGGACAACAGCAAGTCGAAGAGTTGGGTTTTTTGGTGCTCACACACTACTAATCTGGCTTAGGTGGAAGCAACTTACGCCAGCCAACATATAAATAATAAATACAGAAGACAACAAATATTATTAAGGCAGTCCCCGAGTTACTGCTCGAGGTGCCAACATTTCATTGATAAGCTCATTGCCGGCATACATACCGACATATGAGAGACTCGGATACATACACTTCTTTGCTAAGTGTAGAAAGGATGAAGTAGAGCTACATTTCATGGACGCTTAGATTCCTCGCCGGACCTATCTGCCTTGTTCTTCTCCTGCGGTTTTGCATCTATGAGATAGTATGAGTCATTGTGCAATGCTTTGCTCACAATGAATGGCCCTTCCCACAGGGGGGATAACTTATGCATGCCGGCAGTACGTTGTACCAACCGGAGTACCAGATCACCTTCCCGAAAAACTCGGGGGCTTACTTTCCGGCTACGATAGCGTCGGAGATTTTGCTGATATATGGCGGACCTGGACAATGCCAATTCTCTCGCTTCTTCCAGTAGATCAACATCATTTTGTCGGGCCTCTTGCACTTCGGCTTCTATGTATTGGGTGACCCTAGGCGAGTCATGCTCTATGTCAGCTGGTAATACAGCTTCTGCCCCATATACCAGAAAGAATGGCGTATAGCCTGTTGATCGATTCAGAGTTGTTCTTAAACTCTACAGTACCGCTGGTAGTTCTTCTATCCAGCACCCCGCTGATCTTTGAAGCGGCTCAATGAGCCGGGGTTTTATCCCGGATAATACCAATCTGTTGGATCTTTCCACTTGTCCATTCGAAGCGGGGTGAGCTACCGAGGCTACGTCTAGCGAGATCTTCTTATCCCGGCAAAAACGTGCGAATGCTCCTTTAGCAAAATTTGTGCCATTATCTGTTATGATACTGTGAGGATAACCGTATCTCAAGATGATATCTTTGAGGAATGTCACGGCGGTAGCTCCATCACATTCTCTTGTTGGTTTCACCTCAATCCATTTTGTAAATTTGTCAACCATGACCAAGATGTGGGTCATGTTCCCTCTTGCTGGTTTGAAGGGGCCAACCATATCCAAGCACCATACGGCAAATGGCCAAGTAATTGGTATGGTCTTGAGCTCCGACATTGGCATATGCGTTTTTGTCGCATATCTTTGATAGCCATTGCACTTTCTTACAAGATCTTCTGCTTGTTCCAAGGCACTTGGCCAGTAAAACCCATGACGGAAAGCTTTGGCTACCAAGTCTTTGGACGAGGCATGATGCCCACATTCCCCTTGATGTATATCTCGGAGGATGTCAAGTCCTTCTTCCGGGTCAACACATCGCTGGAGGACATTAGTCACACTCCTTTTGTATAGCTCGGAATTGATGATCATGTATGCTTTTGCTCTCCTCTGAGTTTGCCTGGAAAGCACCTCCTCAGCGGGTAAAGTTCCATCTTTCAGGAATTGAAATATGGGCAGTGCCCAAGCTGGTATAGCTCTCAGTGGGAACACATCCTCATCGATTTCCATCTAATCCACCGGCATAACGTCGACCCGATCACGCTGCGCAGTCCCCGGGTTTGCCAAGGCAGTCCTCGGGTTTCGCGCACCACCTCCCTCGTCAATGTCCATGGGTATGGCTCCGGACTCCAGATCTTCCCGGACGTAGATTGAGTCGGTTTCTGGGGACGGCCTGATAGATGGTTTTCTGAGGTGTTCTAATTCTACATCCGATGGAATCGCTTGTCGGGTTGATCCGAGCTTTGACAATACGTCGACAGCCTCATTTTTCACCTAGGGTACATGGCGAAATTCGCACCCCTCAAAGTAACCAGATATCTTCTGCACATGGAATCTGTATAATGCCACGTTTAGATCAAGAGCTTCCCATAGCCCTGAAACCTGTTGAACCACCAAATCCAAGTCGCCAAAGCATTGGATTTGACGTATCTCGATTTCTTTTGCCACTTTGAGTCCATGCACAAGTGCCTCATATTCGGTGACATTGTTTGACGCTGCGAAGTGGATCTGTAGAACATACGTTAGCTGGTCATTTTTTGGCGAGGTAAGTACTACTTCGGCGCCTAACCCGGTTTTTGTTTTTGATCCGTCAAAGTGCATTCTCCAATATTTCGGATTTGGCAATGGTGGCTCATATTGTACCTTTGCCCAATCCACAAAAAAGTCAGCCACAGCCTGAGACTTGATTGCTTCTCTCCTGTCATATTGTGGCGCATAAGGGGCTAGCTCAATTGCCCATTTTGCAATCCTGCCACTTGCATCCTTGTTGCTCATTATCTTGGATATGGGGGCTTCACATATTACCTTGATTGGGTGCTCTTCAAAATAGTGCTTCAGCTTCTTAGCTGCCATATATACACCATATGCCACCTTCTGATAATGAGGATAGTTCTGCTTTGACGCGGATAATACCTCGCTTAGGTAATATACTGGCCTTTGCACTGACTTACCCTCTTCATCGCGCTCTACCACAATTACTGCACTTACAACTCGGTTGGTTGCGGCTATATAGAGCAACATTGGCTCCTTTGATAGTGGAGAGGCTAGCACTGGTGCAGTGGCTAACATTTTCTTTAATTGGATAAAGGCTTCATTGGCCTGCGGCGTCTAAATGAACTTGTCCGACTTTTTCATGAGTTGATAGAGAGGCAACGCCTTTTTTCCCAACCGACTTAAGGATGCCAGGCAACCCGTGAACTTCTGGACATCGTTAAGGAACTTTGGCAGTTCCATTCACTCTATGGCCCAGATTTTAGTTGGATTAACTTCGATACCTCGGCTGGAGACAAGAAATCCGAGTAATTTTCTAGCCGAGACACCAAAGGTACATTTGTCCGGATTAAGCTTCATTTGGAACCTCCTTAGGTTCATGAATGTCTGCCTGATATCGTCAAGGGGCGTTTTGCTTTTCTTGGTCTTGATAACAACATCATCCACATATACCTGCACATTTTGACCAATTTGGTCGTGTAAACATTTTTGCATACATCTTTGGTACGTTGACCCTGCATTACGTAAACCAAAAGGCATGGTGCGATAGCAATAAGCCCCGTACGAGGTGATAAACGTAGTCTTTATTTGATCACTTGGGTTCAGAGGTATTTGGTGGAAACCAGAATATGCATCAATAAACGACAACAACTCACACCCAGCAGTAGAATCTATGACTTGGTCTATCCTTGGCAGTGGGAATGGTTCTTTTGGACACGCCTTATTCAGGTTCGTGTAATCGATACACATACACCAAACCACTGCCACGTTCGGATCATCTTTCTTCTTCTCCACCAGCACCGGATTAGACGGCCAATCCGGGTAAAGCACTTCCATGATAAATCCAGCTGCTAGGAGCCGAGCTATCTCATCTCCGATGACCTTTCTCCTGTCTTCGGCGAAGCGGCGGAGAGGTTGCTTCACCGGCTTTGCTCCGGGTCTCACATTCAAAGAGTGCTCGGCCAACTCCCTCGGAACACCTTGCAAGTCATGTGTGGACCAAGCAAAAATATCCCGATTCTCACGGAGAGTTGACGAGCTCGCTTTCCTATTTGTCATTTAACCCGGCACCAATTATTACGGTGTGCTCTGGGAACATATCATCAACAAACACTTTCTTGGTATCTTTTGTCGCTTGGATAGAGACACTACCATGCGGGTTACTCAGGGCTGGCATATACTGCTGCGCGGACTGAGCCAATGCCGCCACTTCCTGAATTTTTCTCTTCTCTTGCACGATCACGAGTGACTCGGCCAGGTTAGACCCGGCTGACGCGCACTCAATGGAACGTTGGAAATCACCAGCTATGGTAATCACACCATTTGGCCCAGGCAGCTTCATCTTTAGGTAACTGATGTGACAACTTGCCATGAACTTGTTTAGGGCTGGCCTGCCGAGCAACGCGTGATACGCACTTTCCAAATTGACAACTTCGAAATCCAAATTCTCAGTCCGGCAGTTATCTCTCGTACCGAACAACACGTCAACCTGGACCTTGCCTATGGGCTCACAAGAAATGCCTGGCACAATGTCATGGAAAGTTGTCCTTGTAGCTTGGAGCATGTTCTCTGTGATACCCAACTTGCGCATCGTGTCCACATACATGATGTTGATGCTACTACCATTGTCAATTAGCACCTTTGAGAACCTCACATTGATGTTAGGCCCAATGAATGTTGGATCCAACACCAGCGCATATGAAGCAGGACTAGGCATAAGCTTCGGATGATCTTTGATGCTCCAGGTAATCTCCTGATCCGACCAAGGCATATACCTCGTCATGGCCGGCATTACCGCATTTACTTCCATATGTCGGTGCTACAAACTCTTTCTGTCTGTCTCTTCTGTGGTGAACACACAGTAATTCTGATGATGCTCTCTATACTCATTCCTCCCCTCGTTTCCGGGGTACCTCTGATCTGGTTGACGCTGGTCTTCCACTTGATGCACAACACCCCTTCTCTCATGGTTGTCATACCTCGGCGGAGGGGGAGGCAACATTAACGGTTGCGTGTTCGCTCTGTAGAGCAATTGCTGCCGGGGTAACTCCTGCCGAGGTTGATCATTCCGAGGTGCCTGAGCATTCCCTGAACCACCTTGTTCTATCTTTCGCATCCATTCACATTGCCTGGTTGTGTGACCCGCTGGGTTACTCGGATTCGGCGTGTGAAATTTACACGGCTGATCCAGCATTGCCTCATAAGTATACCTCGGACGGTCCTTCTTTTCCTGCCACTATTTCTTCTGCTCTGGCGTCCAAGTTTTCTTGCCATCATTTCTTGGTGTCCATTGCTGTCCTCCAGTTTTCTGATGTTGGTTGCTTCCTGCTCCGGGCTGATCTTGATTCACAGCCGCAACTTCTTGCGAACTGTATCGGTAATCCGGTATATCATCTCTTCTTTTTCCCCGGTAATCATTTCTCCGGGATGATCCAGCCCCATCTCGCTAATTATACTCCTCGCTTGACTCGTTTGACATGAGCCTAGGCCGCGTCAGATCTCCCAAGGCATATGAATCAGCAATCCGGATCGTTTCTGCCAATGTAGTTGGCATATCTCTTTGCAACCTTTGCCATAGCATGCTTGCATATCTGCACCCTTGCGCAAACCAAGTTATGGCCCGTGACTCAATCACGCCTTCACATGAGTTCCGCACTGTGCACCACCGGGTCAAGAATTCCTGGTCTGTCTCATTTGGTCTCTGCTTGCACATTGCTAGGGTCTGTGGCCTGTTGGGCCTCTGATACGTACTTGAGAAATTGCTAACAAACATTTCTTCAAAATCGATCCAATAGTTAATACTTCTGGGCGGCAAATTGTTTAGCCATACCCTCGCTGGCCCCTCCAACATCTGAGGTACATATCTCATGGCCCATCTCAAGTTGCCTGTAGCAATTTTTACAGCTGTTGCGTAGTTAATCAACCAATCTTCCGGCTTTGTGCTACCATCATATGTCTTAGTGCCTCTAGGCAACTGGAAGTTAGGTACCGGAGGTTCCTTCATGATCCGGGGCCCAAAACACGCTGGACCCGAAGGACCTGGACATTCAATTTGCTCCGACCTATACAGCCGATCCAGTTTCAACCTGGCATCATCAGGGATCAAGTTCCTGCTTCCCAATCTTTACCCTATCACGTGATAGTCCGGCCTGGGATACCCAGCATTCACCATTTCCGAATCACCATCATTGTATCTATCTTGCTCCTATGGAGCTGCTCTCTGTTGCATACCTTGGCCAGCACTACGCTCTTGCCGTGGTATATTCCGCTGCTGCGGTTGCCCTGCACCTACCGAATTACGCTATCCGGCATTGCCGTTTACAATGTTCCCTTGACCGACATTGCCTTGGTCGCGGTTACCTCGGCCAGCTTCACCTTGGCTCACACTTCGTCGATCCGCATTTCTCTGTACTTCTTTTCCTTTCCCTGCCCTTGCCGGGTCATATAGGACTATCTGCTTATTCCTCCTGGCCGAGGTTACTACCTCTTCTCTCCTAGGACCACCATGAGGAGATGATGCAGCTCCAGCGGATTTCTCTGGGTTACCCACCGCCGAATGAACGATCTTGGAGGCCCCAGCTCTCTCCGGGTTAGCCCTGAGCAATTTCTCATTTTGCCTATTCGCGATCTGAACCAACTCATTGACCCTATCTTGATGTCTTTGATGGGCTTCACCCATCAGACCTTCTAACTCGTATGCTGCTGCATCTGTTGCCCTGAGGTTCTTTGCCGGGGTACTATACTTTGGCAGCCCCACGGATAAACAGTTTTCAGATTCCTCAATCCTAGTATCACCTTCTTTGTTCATTTCACTGATGAGGTTTCTCCCCTTCACTTTTACAGCATCTACCTTATTTGCCTTTGCGTACTCACGCAGCGTCATATTCAACGACTGCTGAGCCGCGGCTATCTTTTTTGCACCCTCTAGTATTTTTTGCCTAGTCTCCTCTAGCTCGGCCTGTGCCTGAGCTGGATCTACTACTGCCGCTACTGGGTCTGCCAAGCTATCCATCGCCTGCTGCAGCACATTCTCTGGCCTTTCCAGAGGAGGACCTCTACTTTTCCTTGGTGCCTTAGGTGTTACCTCCGGATCCTGTGTTGGATCCTTGCTTGCGCCAGCGCCATGCGCGGTCATCATCACCTTAGCGTGGTCCGGGGAGCGAGTGATACACGGAGACAAGGCGTTCGCTGGTGCCGATGAAGTTTCCCGTCCGAATCTTCACCCCTGCTAGCGTTGCTAGCCCCAGACCGCGCACGCGTTATCTATCCGTCGAGCAGCGGCACGTCCGTTGCTCGGCAAAGTCCTCGATAACCTCCTCTCCTCGGGATGGGGGTTCGGGGTAAAAGAACCCACGGTGGGCGCCAATTGTCGTGGTGGTGTCACGGCAGATGCCATGGATAGGCTAAAGGTGGGGACTAAATGCATTAGGGGAATCCAGGGAGGGATAGTGTGGTGATTCCACACATAGTTGCTTTGTATTCCATTCACTTCCATAGTTTACAAGTGCTCCTTGAGCTGTATTGGGGAGAGGAGGAAGAAGAACTCTCTTACTCTCACCACTAGCAAGCCCTCAGGAACACACTAGTAAACCACAACCCACTAGAGATCAACCAACCCTTTCTACAGAGGCCCTAGCCCTCCTTATATAGGGGTAGTCAGGTCTCCAATTAGGGCATACATGGAGGCATATTCCTTGGAATATGCCTCCTCCCAAAATAGTAAGCCGACCGGGTCACTTTTCCCAGCGTCATCCATGTAGAGGCTACGTGAGCCTCTGCAGCGCCTGCGTCATCCGACATAGGCATCGTCACCTTTGTCGGCCACGCCTCGGTGGTCCTGGCCTCTGTCCGCTTCTCTCACGCTCTGCGTAAAGTGGTCACCCTTTGACTAGCGAGATACCTTCCTTCTCTTACAAGCTTGATATAACCCGGATCATACCTAGTTGATCCGGCCTCACCTGTACCTGCATATAAGTTAAATACATCTTACCGACATACGACATAAGTCGGTTGAGACCCACTTAGGTGGACATCCCCTGGTCCGGGTTACTCCATGATTTGGCCTGCCTTGAGATGACTCGGCCAGCACTTGCTTTGACCTTGTCGTACCTCGGCTAACTCGGCCTTTATACCCCGGCGTGACCCTACCCGGGGGTATCCCCCCAACACACAGTACATCATCCATTACACACCATAATAGTCTTACAAATAATCGATGTCCTGATCAAGTCTTAATACAAATCATAGCAGCGGAAATAAATGTAGTAGACTCCATCTTCATGGTCACAGGCAATGCTGACAATGGAAGAGGATCCTAGTTATCGTAGACCTCCTGCTGTTCATCCTCCGGGTAGTCCTCCTCATAGTTTGGCCATGGGAATAGCCAGGGACAAAGCCATGAATACTCTTAAAGTACTCGCAAACTACCACTAACACAAGAAAGGTAATACTAGTAGGAATCTTAAGCTCTAGGTTTGTCTTCAATAAGCCAATTTTATTTCATAAGTACTCCATAGTAAAGCCTATTTTAGTTCTCTAGATTACTTAAGTGGGAACATAGTTTTCATGTCCGCAACCCTGTTGTGGTCAAGTCAAAGTCATAGTTCAGGTCACAAGTCATTTTGAAAACATCTGACAACGGAACAGTATGGCACTCCAACTATCCATAACCGCGGACGCGGCTATTCAAATAGTTTGACACTCTACAGAGGTGGTACACTTTCACCACAAGATTCGATACATCTGTTAGGGATAACCCTGAATCATCATACTTGGTATGCGGATAATAAATCCTAACCTTTCAATTACACACCCTAGTATAGGCACCTCCACTATGAGTTTGGCCTCCCAACCATGGCCAACTTCCATCCCGGGAACTACATAGGTGGACATTCACCTTCACGAGGTAGCCTCAGCTCATCCTCTTCCGCAAGGGAACCCATACTAAGACATATAAACTTCCAGTTAATCCCTACCCAACTCAGGTATTGTGGTTGTACGGTAAAATTGGAATGGTATCACATCCGAACCCAACCATCAGTTTTTATCAAAGTCAAGGCTCATGCTCATCTAGTTTCATCATCAAACCATTGTGTTTCCTAACCCATGTCAAAAAATTTCAATAGAATGACTCATCATTCCAAGGTTTTCATAATCATTTTCTCTAGGTATTCCCATCTAAGGTGATCAAGTTTAGCTTAGCACTAGCCACTAGTAATGAGGGTATCACTATTGAGGGGTGCTAATCAAGTATACGTACCCAACAATAGTTCTATGCTCTTGATGGTATCCATCCTATTTTCCACTAATCACAATTCATTTACTAGGTAAGAAACTTTAGTAAAGGGAAAAGTAAAGCTTGGAATAAATCTAGGAATTGGTAAAGTTGCATCTCAAAAGTTTGCATAGGGTATATGCACAAGTCATCTTGCATAGTTAAGCTTGTATGGATAGCTTCCATAGTGGGCTTGCCTTGAGTAGTGCAGTTGTTGAAGTTCTCTTCCTCTTCCTCGAAGTACTCCTCCTCGTCATAGCCCGGGTCGGTACTAGCGTCTATAAATACATACGAGGTACACAATCACCAAACAACACTTAACTACTTCTATTTAGCAAACATGGGCTCACACTAGATGATCTAGCATCATCTCAATCATCACATGAAATATTTACACATTCTTATTCATCTTATTTTGGAAAAGTAATTTCTACTCATTGAAAATACTTAAAGTATAATATTCTCCAATTAAAATATGGGATCATGTTGACACATGCCATCACCACATATTCCAATACTTGGGAATGTGATTTAAAATGGTTGGCATATATTACAAGTTTTAATATTGCTATTTAATAATATTAAAGTGACTAGAAATGCCTATATAGCATTCTTTTAATACTAGTACATGATCAATGCATGTAAAATTAAATATTTTTTCATATTCATGTAGAGCATGGTAAATGTGAATTTCGAGAGTTGGAATCAACGCAAAAGCATTTATGGTTGATTTTATAAAAATGTTTGAAGTTGTAAAAGTCTATGTCTTGTTATTTTTACTATAGGTGATTTATAATTTCAAATGGTTTGAATCCAACAGGAGTGTGTAGATACTTTCAATACCTTTCTAAAAAAATTGGAATCATGCATCTTCGTTAAGTAAATTTCTTCGGATTCAATTTTGAATCTACTGATAGAATAGGGTTTTGATTTAAATGGAAAATCCATATTTAAATTTCTGGGCTACGCGCGGGAACGGACATGGGCCAGCCCAACTGCACAGCAACCGCTCAGCGGGGTGCTTACAGGCTGGTCCCACGCATCAGCGACAGATCTAACGTGAACCGGTATCTGCTAATATCAGCCCTACGATTAGAGATCAAATCGACGGCTCTAGTTCATCGTCTACGTCGCAGAGGGCGCGTGAGATTCTAAACCTAGCTTGACGGTGAGGGTCGTCGGAGGCTTACCAGGGCTCCAGCTAGGTCCGGCGATGGGGGCGAACGAGCTGGTAGACGACGGTGAGTCGAATGGTGGTCGCGGCGGCTCCTGTGGTGGCTCCAATCAACGACGCCCTTCCTTCACTGCAGCGGCGTGCTCCGGCAAAATTAGGGTGATGTGGTGCTCACCTTACTCCAGGGAAGGGTCAGGGGTGTTTTTGAGGGATAGGAGAGTCGAATGGTGTGCCGTTTGAGGCTGGGGGTGGGTCCTATTTATACACCGGCGAAAGAGGCAGTGCGGCATGGCTCAGGCTCGTCGAGATGTTTCTACATGTCGATATAGGCATGGCGGAGGGCATAGGTCGACGCGGTGGTCTGCAGCGATCGTCATGCGCATAGTGGCATGGCAAGGCGTGGTCTTAAACGGTCGGGTGATGTTCGTGCTCTATGCGGGTACGGCAGTGTTCGTCATGGCGTACGGTGGTCACGGGGCGCACGGCGGTGAATGGTCGTGTCTAGGAGGTCGCTGGTGACGCGGCGAGTGCAGTTACGCACGGAGAGAGCGAGGTGCGGCGTGGCTGCGCGGGAATGACTTGGTGCTCTGGCGTGCGCTCGGCATGGCAGACAGAGGAGAGTGGCATCAAGTTGTAATTAAAAGCAGGTGGTGCCATCTACAACAGAATTTGTAAAGTTTATTTAGACTAAGTTTATTTTTTTGAGGTGAAACAGTAGGGAATAATCCCCACTGCAATTTTTTTATTATATATGAGTATGTTACAATGAGTAATGATCTAAGGTAGATCATTACATTTACATCTATCTCGATCTATGCTGAGAAAAAAAAATTGAGACAATTCTATTCTATCCCTAATCTAAATGCTGATTGAGCCAGGCTTTGAATTTCTCCTTGTATTTTCCTTTGATTCTGAATTGTATCCATCTCATTTCTTGGTAGAAAATTGCTTTCCATCTATCAAATGTGGGTCTTTTGTCATTAAAAATCTTCTCATTTCTGCATATCTAGATACCCCAGGAAGTCATGATAATGATCTCCATGGCAAATGGTAGATGTAACTTTTCTTTGATGTTTGAAATGGCTTCCAATCCTGTTAGATTTGCAGTTCTGTTTCTGGAAATATGGTCCCAACATTTTTTTGCAAATGGACAATCCCAGAATAGATGATTTGCTGATTCTTCTGAGAAGCAGTTGGATGTAACACAATTGTAATCAGGAAGGTTGAAATTCTTTCTCTTCAGTAGATTTCTTGTATTCAATTTGTCAAGTAGCAAAAGCCAGAAAAAGAACTTGTGTTTATTTTGACAGGAGGTGTCCCAAACCCAAGAAAAGTGTGGTGGTGATGGTGAGTATCCAATCATGGCTGAGTAGGCCTTTTTAACTTCAAATTTATCTGATCCCCAAATATAGTTCCAATTATCATGGGTGTCCTCCTGAGTGTCATGTCTAAATTCCTGGCATCTCTCTTCCATGACTAAAAACTCAGAGAAAGCTTGTTGAGAGAGAGGTAGGTGGAAGTTATCTTCTAGAATTCAGCATGAAGGAAATCATGAACACTGATGTTTGTGGATTTAGAATAGGACAGAAGGTGAGGGAATTTATTCATCAAGCACTCATCTTGCCAAAGGTCAGACCAGAAATAGGCAGACCTGCCTGATTTCAGATTGCATTTAGCCATTCCTTTAAAGTTATCAATTAATTTGATATGTGACTTCCACTAGAAAGATCCCTCCATGCTTCTTCCAGGTAGTTTTCCATTTTTCTAATAGGTTTCCCATATGAGATGAACCCAAGGTATGTCCTGGTGGTTGTAGAATTTGTCCAAGTTTTTCAGAAGGAGGGCATTATTTTGAATCTGTAGGTTTAGAACCCCTAAACCCCCCTGATTTTTAGGACGGCAGATTTTGTCCCATGACACAAGAGCCTGTCCTTTTGCTTGCACATCTTCAGTCCTCTTTCTCCACAGACAATATCTCATATATTTAATAATTTGATCCTTGATGGCAATTGGTACCTCCAAACAGCTCATAAAAAATAGAGGAAGTGATGAGAGAACAGATTTGACCAGCTGCAGTTTTCCTCCATAATTCAAGAAATCAGCAATTCCACATAATCTTCTTTCCACTCTCTGAACAATGGGAAGAAAGTGCTCCATAGATGGTTTTGTAATGCTTAATGGAAGCCCAAGGTAAGTGAAAGGGAGGCATCCAGTTTGACAGTTGATTGTCATAGAAAAATTCATAAGCCTATCATTACATGTGTTTATTAGCATCATGCTAGATTTCAAGTAGTTGACTTTGAGTCCAGTGGAATTAGAAAAATTTTGAAGAAGTTCTTTCAAGCATAATAATTGAGATGCATCAGCCTTAAGTACCACCAATGTATCATCAGCATATTGAATAACAGGGAAGTCACTGTTGGGTGGTCCCACTATAGGTGGAGTTAGAAGATTCATCTGCATGGCCTTGTTTAGTACTGATTGCAGGAGGTCAGCAGTAAGGACAAATAGTAATGTTGAAAGTGAGTCTCCTTGTCTTACACCTCTCCTGCAGTAGAACTTTTTACCAGGCACACCATTAAGAAGAATTTCAGAAGTTCCAGATTCAAAGATCATTTCAATCCACCTAATCCATTTTCTCCCAAATCCTCTAGCTTTAAGGATATTTATGATGGCAGAGTGGTCTACTGTATCAAATGCCTTCTCAAAATCAAGTTTAAGAATTAAAATCTCCTCCTTTGACTTGTGGCATTGGAATAGGTATTCAAATGCCCAACCAATGCAATCTTGAATAGATCTGTTGTTGAGAAATCCATATTGGTTCTTATGTACCAATTTCAGAATAACAGATTGCAGTCTATTTGCAAGAAGTTTGGTAATTATTTTGAATATACAGTTCAATAAGGAGATTGGTCTGAAATCAGCCGAGGTAGATGGGCAAGGGACTTTAGGTATGAGTGTAATGTAAGAAGAGTTGATGCTCTCAAGGGAAACTTTCTCATTGAAGAAATCATGAATCAGTAATTTGATATCATATCCAATGATAGACCAACAGCTTTTGATAAATTCATTATTAAAACCATCAGGTCTAGGTGACTTGTCATTTGGTAGTTCAGTGATAACCACCTCAATTTCATTGTCAAGAAAAGGTTTTTCAAGTGAATTCTCCATCTCATCAGTCATTCCATTTCCATATAAATCTGCAAGGTTATAGTGCATCTCAGTTTTGACTGATGTACCCATTCTTGCCCTGAAGTCATTCCAAAGGAAATCAGCCTTGTCATAGTGATTTGTAAATTCCTGTCCAGATTCATTCTTGATCATTGATATATAATTGTGTCTATAACTGATGGTTGCTTTGGAATGGAAAAACTTGGTGTTTTCATCCCCAAGTTTTACCCATTTAATTTTCCCTCTTTGTTTCCAATAGGCGTTTTGGTTCTGAAGAAGAGAGATAATATGGGATTTCAGGATATCTCTGAGGTGCCACTCATTGATGGTTAATGTTCTAGATTCTTGAAGTAGATCCAGGAGATCAATGGTGTCATTCACCTTAGCAATCTGGTCCTTTAAGCATGGTAATTGTTTGGCCCAAATCTTGATGCCTCTCCTCACATTTTTCAACTTGGCACAAATTCTTTTTGCCATGTCCTGATAATTCACTGGTATATTCCAAGCATTTTGTACAATCATCTTAAAATCAGAATGATGAAGCCAGTAATTTTCAAATCTAAATATTTGTGCCTTGGGGATGTTAGTTCCAATGGAGATGACACGGGGAAGATGATCAGAAGTAGGTTTGGATAGTGGAGTAACCATAGTGTATGGGTATTTGGTTGTCCAAGAACTAGATGAAAAAAACCAGTCCAATCTTTCCAGTAGTGGATCTTTTTGCATGTTACTCCATGTGAATTTTCTACCCTTTAGTGGCAGCTCAATAAGACCCAGGTTGCTGATAGCATCATTGAAGAGCATAGTTTCGTTAACATCTCCCCCACATTTATTTCTATCAGTGAGACTTCTGATAAGGTTAAAATCTCCTAACACAAGCCAATCCATACTATCAGGCATAGTGATGTTTGAAAACCAGTCTAAGAAATCCATCTTTCTATCAGATTAACATGGACCATAGATATTAGTAAGAGTCCAGGAATCATTTGATAATTGAGAGGTGAAAGTGACAGAAGTTGAGAAATCATTTTGGAAAGATCTGGTACCATTAAATAATGAGCTGCACCAGATGGTGATAATTCCTCCAGAAGCACCAATTGATGGTAAGAAGTCAAAGCTGTCAAACTTGTTTGGACAGAATTTTTTTAAATAATTGATATCAAAGTTTTCTCTCTTGGTTTCTTGGAGACAAATAATGTCACATTCAGATTCCATGTTCTTGCTTTTTAGTGCTATCCATTTTTTCTCAGAGTTAATTCCCCTGAGGTTCTAGTTCAGAATCTTCCAATTTCTGTTGTTACTCATTTATAAACCAATTCGGTGCGCATTGGGGTGACACAAAATGTGTAGTCACACAAATAAGACTGAACATATCATAGGATACTGAATTCATAAACATGCCTAACAGCAAATAGGTCTGCAACAACTCATAACAGACATGAAAGATAACTGGTCCAGTCACAAAAGGATAGATTTTTGTAGACATTAACCACATTATTTAGGTGCTTTCTTCTTAGACTGCTGTCCACAAGTCTCAGCAGCACCTCCCTTCTTCTTGCTTGGAAGGTATGGTTCTGGACCAGTCTTCTTAGGTCCAGGCTTTCCAGGTGGCTTGATGATCAAATCATTGATCTTGCCCTTCTTCAGCAGCCTTTTCTCAAGTTCCCCCTCCTTAACCTTGCAAGATGAATCAACAAGATTCTTAACAACTTTATTACTGAGACAGGGTGGTGCAGCATTGCAAGAGAGACAATTATGATCAGAGCAATTCATATGGCTTTTAAATCCCCCATTAAGTTCCACAATTCTGGGGCTCCTTCTCACCTTAGAGTCCACCAGTGGTTCTTTACCCCTCCTCCACTTTGCAAGAGCATTTGGCACCATCATGCTTGATGGAGATTCATTCAGGCATTGAGGAGGAATCTATCCAACACATTCATCAGGTATAATGAAGGTGAAAGTTGTTTCCTCAGTAATCGGCTCCTTAATAATATCCCAAAGGGGAGATGTAAAAAAATGTCTAGTCCAACTGAATTTCTCAGGAGTGATGAGCATTAGAGTGATAAAATTAAACCAACTTACAGGAATGTCACATTGCAGTTTTCCTTTGTCAGGTGAGGGATTCATGTGTGGAGCAAAGAAGCTGCCCCATAGCTCAAGACCTTGCTTTGAGAAAGAATTCCTAGCAGTAAGCATCTCAGAGGCATTGACAAAAGGAATAATGGCCATTCCAACTTGAAGGTGTGCCTCATTTGGAGAGAGAAGGTTAGTGTCCTCCATCATCCAGTCATCTTGCATGTTACCCTCATCATCTTGGATGGTGTCCTCTTCCTCCTCTTGGTAATTTTGCATAATGTTAAGCAGTCCTTCTCCCATGCCCACATCCTGATTAGCATTAGCAATAATTTTCTCCACTTCAATGTCCTCAGCTCCATGGACAGAAACCTTGTCACTTTCAGATGAAATATTTGCAATAGGAATTGATCTAGTAACAGCACTGTCAGCCTCCTGTGGTGGCAAATTCTGGTTGTCAATGGGCATGCCAACTCCTTCAGCAAATACAGGTCCTTGGACAGCATTCCAGTTGCCCTAGCCAGCATTATTATTCTGAGGGGCAGGTTCAACCCATTGGTCCCATCCACCAATGTCACCTTCAGGTTGTGGTGGAGGAGGAGGAGAAGGGGGTCCAAAAATGGGTCCCACCACAGGTAGAGGATGAGGTTCAGCACCATCATCAGGTAGTGGGTCCTCATCAGGTGCCCCCCCAGGAGATTGCTGTTTAAAATTTCCACAGAAAAGGTCCATGATTCAGGGTCCACCAGGTCCCCAATGGTGAATCTAACACTTTTAGGAACATCTAAGAGGTGAGTGACTCTGAGCTTTGCAATGATCATGCCCTTGTGTTCAGGGTCCCTCTCCCAGAGCAGAACTTTACCAATATCAGAGAAGACAGCATTCAGGTCGTCATGATGCCAGTGATCAAGTGGAGGACCCAGGAGCATAACCCAATATTCATTGTTAAATTGAGTCCTACGCCAGTTAATTCCTTCATTATATCTATCAAAA
Organism: Avena eriantha; assembly: GCA_910589775.1. Lineage (NCBI taxonomy): Eukaryota > Viridiplantae > Streptophyta > Magnoliopsida > Poales > Poaceae > Avena > Avena eriantha. The sequence goes on along the minus strand of OU342744.1, from coordinate 284,102,924 downwards.
GAAATAGCAACATCTTGGAAGGGAATATGACCCGCAGCAATTAACCGGTCACGGTCACTGACATTTGCAAATTGAACATATGCAGAATTAAATGGACAATCTTGGATATCACGAAATTCAACATGAGCATCATTGATAAAGAAATCTTGCAACACATCCCTGATATTACCAAAAGGGACTAGACCAGGGGGAAGGGGGTGGATGTGCGCAATGGCATACTATTCAGTCGGCGAGGTACCACCACCCTTTTGACCCGATTCCTGCCAGCCACCTGCATAATCTCAAAGCCATGGGGAAGAAAAGGTTGAGGGTCAAATGGAATGTTGGCCATTGCGTCGGTGGTTGTCGCCGGCGACGAGCAGAGCAAGGCAGTTGGGTTTTCTCCAGGCGAGGGAGTTGAGGAGACAGGGGGTTCAGCGGAATTAATTTTTTGGGCAAGAACAAAATCCTTAAGACAATCGTACACCCTGGGCCGCGAAACTTACGGCGTGACATGGGCCTTGAACCAATGCAGGTAAGATTTGTCGGGCCAGGGACAAGAAGGGAAAGTAGGGAATTTCAAAAATGGTAAAAGACCAGGCAAATTAATTTTAGAAGATTTGTTGACTGCAGGTGATTTCACCTCTTTAATACCTTTACCATTAATCACAATTTCTGCAAATGATGCACCTGGTACTACTCGAGTAATGCCACCTTTATTTTGACCGTTATTGCATGGGACTGGTCACGTAGAAGAACCAATACGATCAAAAACAGAGGATTTATTTTTTCTTTTGTATGAAACAAATGTCCAATCCTTGTCCAATTCTTTGTAATATTTTTTCTCTTCGAATTTCCATTTTGGGCCTCCATCACCCCAAAGTTTGATCTTCAATATAAATGATTCATCAGAGAAAGAACCAGAATTATATATTTCAAAACCCACAGCTCTTGATGCAACAGAGAACCTAAAGGTTCTGTCTTGGAGGATCTTGACTTGAAATTTTGACGCATGACCCCCAAAACAAGCTTGGAGAACAATGCCAATAGTATGAATATCAATCTTAAAATTTGCACGACCAAATGAACCAACAAGGAAGAAAGGTCTTCTGCGAAATCCTCCTGAGAAATTAATGTGGTGTCCAAATTTCTTGAACATATTAGCCTCAAAATTCAACCCTTTAGAGAAATCCACAGAAATGTTGTTGTGTTTGGTTGATGAAGTAAGGGGCACATCGAAAATTTGAGCACCCACCAGCACTCTTTTGATGACAAGATCCAAGATAACACCAGAGGAAACTTTCTCATTTTGAAGAAGGAATCTAGCATAAATAACCACCTTGTCATGATTTAGTAACACCACCCGCTTAGCAAGAGTATACAGGACCAGAAAACCAGGAACTTTGTCCAAAACATCAGAATTCAAGGTTGAGCTAGTAACGTGCCACATAAGTTTCAAATCATCACTCTTGCACTCATGAACATGAGAATTCCCAAGAAAATCAGAAGTTGGTGGAAAAATATCATTGATCCTTGCAAGATGAGAGGGGAACCTCACCACAGAACCAATCATGAGAACCTCCCCATTTTCCAAACTTCTACCTTCCAGTGGTGAACCGTTGGCATTGAGAATGACCAGCCAGCGATTATCCGAGAGAACAAGAGATCCAACAAGGAACTTACCATCGGTGGAGGTCCCTGAATAGGTGATTTTCCAACCACCACCAGATGAATCCAGTGAATGAGAGCCCATGAGTATGTGTGCGACGGCGCCGGAGTGGCGCCGACGAGTGCCGGTGGGATGGGCCTCAGAGAGACATGCCTCGGAAATCGTGTCGGTGGATTGTCCTCTTTGTGAAAATATAGAGGTGAAGTTTACTTCCACTTGGTAGTGCTCACGGTTGGAGAGGAATTTAGACTAAGTTTATGATAGAGTGAGTTCAGCTAATGCTAATTACTAATGAACTCCCACTCAAAAACGACATCCCTCGTGTCTTTTTGGTGATTACATGAACCAAATCCACTACACCAAGTCCGATCATCACGTGAGTTGATGTAGCTTCAAAGGCGAGCATCTATATGGGGATCATATCAACTATATGACTCATGCTTAACCTTTCAGTCCGTGTTCCGATGCCATGTCTGTACATGCTAGGCTCGCCAAGTAAGAACCTTAGTATTCGCGTGTGTAAAACTGTCTTACACCCGTTCTTATGAAAGCATAGAGTCGAGTACACCCAATCATCACGTGATGTCTCGAAACACGATCCACAGAACGGTGCATACTTAAGGAAGAACACATTATATCTTGATATCTAAATGAGGGATCATCTTACAATGCTACAAAAAGCGCCAAACTAGCAGTATAAGATGCTAACATCTAATGTGTAAAGTGAGATGATATGGTCCATGTATTTGATCTCTATCATTTGCATCGTGGTATGATCTATATCATTCCTTTGTGTGTAAGGCCAAGGTCTATGGAACTTACACGTTGAGTGTGTTGTAAGAGTATCTATCATACATCTACTTACAACAATACCATATCAAGACACTAGCCCAGCAATGATCTAAACTAGACGCCTCTAATTTATCAATTGCAGGTTTTATGTGGCTTAGGGCTTTCGGAGATAGAACCGCTCTTACCTACGAACATGAACCACAACGAGGATAACCAAGTTATTAGCAACTCGTTATAAATTAGATATTGACTATAGTAGGAGAGACAGACACCCGCCAGCCACTTATGCAAAACAAGTTGCATGTCAGTCGTGGAACCGGTCTCATGTATGATGACATGTAAGGTTGGTCCGGGCCGCTTCATCCCACTATGCCACCAATATCCAAAATACATAGAAGACGCAATAACATGATCATCATCGCCCACATATAAACATATGTGTACTACCCGTGCAAAGCACCTACGCATAGATCAGGCTCTGATACCACTATTGGGTCCGCAACATAGAAAAAAAAAATTTCCTACGATGAGAACTACACGCCAAGATCTATCTACTAGATACAGGCGGACATACATCCATCGAGAACTTACCCTCAAAGACAACGAGTTTTGTTAATGAGTAGGAACTCGTGGTTGATGTAGTCGTACACTTGCCGATCTCAAGATCGTGTGGAAGTCCGAGCGCCGCAAATCAGCAGCGCATCCGTCCTCACACACACGTTCAAGCCAACGGACAACCTCCACATCCTCGCTCCAGCCATGTAGCAGAAGCAGCAACTCCTTCCAGACGAAATGCCACTGGGAACATGTATCTCGCTAATCCGAGACCATGGGGGAATAATTCTAGAGGGGGAGAGAGATCCTTCACGAGGAGGTGTGAGGAAGAAAGAGGAAGAGGGGGGCCTTTTATAGGAGGAGGGGGTGCCGCTCCCCATGGCCGGAGCCTCATGGGGGGTGACCCCTCACCTCCCCCATTCATGTGGTGGTAACCCCTCCACATTAAAATGCCTCTTCAGATTCCCTTTTAAAGTCTCCACTTTAAATGCATTAATATTCTCTAAGTTTAATGCTCTCTCATTTAATAAAACTCTTTTATTATATTTATTCAGAATTTTTTAATTACTTTAATTAACAAACATTCACATAAAACCCCTTGCAACATTTCAATATTACATGCAGAACCACTTTCTGCAATTTCACCCGAAACAATTCCGGTTTCTATCGACACAATTCCTGCGCTTTGCAATTCTTTCGTCTGAAACATATGTCCTCCAAAATGGTGTCCGGTAAATCTTAAGTGTGTCACCCTATGGTTCGGGAATAATGCAGACATGATTGAGAATCCTCTCAGATCAATAATCAGAAGCGGGACCTAGAGATCCATACTGACTCCTACATATTCAACGATGACTTCTGTGATCGTGAGAACCTTTAATGCTAGTAACTTAATCCCTTTGTCTCCTGATATAATACATGTCCGAGATTCGACCATCGGTATCCAAATACCTAGCTTGATCTCGTTACCGACATGCACTCTTTTCTTGTTCCCGTGATATAACATTCTAGTGATCTCATCACTTGCTTGCAAGCTATGTCAGTGTGATATCACCGAGAGGGCCCATAGTATATCTATCCGTCATTGGGATTGACAAATTCCACTCTTGATCCATGAGCCTCAACATAACACCTTCGTAGCACTGAACCCATCTTTATAGTCACCCTGTTACGGTGTGACATTTGATGTTATCAAGATACTCTTCTGGTGTCAGCAATTAACATGATCTCATGGTCTAAGGATAAAGATTACTTCGTATGATGTTTATAGCAATGTAAACATAATGACTTGATCGTAATGCTATACTTCGGATGAATGTTCATCACATCATTTCACAAATGATGTGACATTGTTATTAACAACATCCAATGTCTATGATCAGGAAACCTTGATCATCTTATTAATCAACAAGCTAGTCTATAAGAGAGGCATAACTAGGAACCCTTTTATTTATTAAATACACATGTATTGACGTTTCCGATCAATACAATTATAGCATGCAAAATAAACATCTATCATATACGAGGAATACATAATAACAACTTTATTATTGCCTCTCAGGGCATATTTCCTTCACTTACTTAGGACAAATGAGTGGAACACCCACTCCAAAGTAATGGGCCTTCAAAGTGATGGCCTCCTTTTCATCATGCTTGGCTTTCTTCTTCCTGGGGAAGTGAATAACGAAAGGATCCCGCAAAGGCAATTGAAGCTTCACGTTCGCTTCATGTAGATTAATTAAATCCTTAATAGTTCTTAAGAAAGGACGGCCAAATATAATAGGAGCAGTAGCATCTTCAGGCATGTCAACAATAATAAAATCAATGCGAGAAGGACAGCCTTTAATGTATACTAAAGTATTCTCCTTAATTCCTACATCTTGTTTGTAGGTAGAATCTACTAGATGCAACTTTAACTCAGTAATTTCAAAGGAGCCAAGATTTAACTTGTTAAAAAGACTCTTTGGAATAGTTGATATGCTTGAACCTAGATCACAAAGTGCAGCTATCTCATTGGTTCCAATTTTAATCTTAATAGTAGGCTCAAATATGTCATCTAACTTAACGGGTAATTTTTCAGCAATTTTCTTGTATTCTTCCTCAAGATCACGTACCTTAATTACAACTTGATTAACAAAGTGTTGGTACATAGCTTCCTCACTACCTTCACTTACCAGAATCTTGACGTTGATCCTTTTCATGAGATCTTCAAAAGTGTAGCTTGGTGAAGGAGCATTACTATAGTCAAGTTCTTTAGGCTCCTCCCTTTGGATCCTCATAATTTTGAGTTCTTCAACAAGATTGGGCTAAGCTTTACCTACAAATTTAGCTAGAATAAGAGTTTGACTATCGGTTATCTTTCCTAGCTGTGCCTCAACGATCCTCGTTCTTTCTTGGAGGGCCTGCAAATCATTTCTCAACCTAACAACTTGGTTAGATAATTTACCAAGCATGGTAACATGGTTCTCCATTAGTTTAACAAGAATGTTGTTTTGTTCATTTTGTGAGTCTATGAAATACTTAAGTGTTTGTTGGAGAATACCATTACTAGTTCCCATATTATTATTAGAATTACCTGCAGGACTAGAATAATATTTCTGAAAGTTAGGATTGTAACTCTTCTTCCAAGCAGGGCTATAATCATTACGAGCTACGAAGTCTATGAAGGAGATATTCCCTAGAGGCAAATAATAAATAGGTTTTTATTGTCATATCTCAATTAGTTTATAATAGTTTCATATTGTGCTATAACTGTTCCAAGTAGAAACATTGGTACAGGTGTGTGATGTCTACGCACTTCTATTCTTGTAGACAGTTGTTGGGCCTCCAAGTGCAGAGGTTTGTAGAACATCAGCAAGTTTTCCCTTAAGTGGATTATCCAAGGTTTATTGAACTAAGGGAGGAAGTGGTCAAAGGTATCCCCTCTCAAGCAACCATGCAATCAAGATACAAGAAGTCTCTTGTGTCCCCAACACACCCAATACACTTGTCAGGTGTATAGGTGCACTAGTTCGGCAAAGAGATAGTGAAATACAAGTGGTATAGATAATTATAAGTGGTAACGGTGCTAGAAAATAGCTTGCTGGCATGGAAGAGACTAAAGGCAAACTGAAATAAAGATGGAAGCAAGCAAACATGTAACAGATCTAGTTGCAAACGGTGTATCAATGCTTACAAACAAGGCCTAGGGATCATATTTCACTAGTGAACACTCTCATATAAATATATTATCTTCATGATACTACTCTGAGCTACTCTCCGGTTGAACACTCTAATCGATGGTAGGGCTATAACAACACTCCTCAAAGTTCACTTTCCGCATCTAGATAACCCCACACTGTCACCTTGAGTACTAGATGGTTCCAAAAAAAACCACAATTTCATAAAGACATCCAACTCCAAATATAACTCATAATAAGTATTTGTAATCTCTAGCCTAAGTGCCACCATGGTGTGCACGCTGTCACTTTCACACACATGGGGAGAGCAGATATCTATTAAAGCACTTGAGTAGCAAGGTAGATCTACTTGATTACAAAGCTCATGATGACAATATGATCATGCATAGAGAGAGAGATGGACACATAGCTACCGGTAGAACCCTTAGCCTCGAGGAAGAACTACTCCCTCATCATCATGGGAATCAGCAATGGTGATGGAGATGGTGGTGGAGATCGATGGAGATGGCTCCAGGGGAACTTCCCTGTCCCGGAAGGGTGCCGGAACAGAGACTTTTTGTCCCCCAAATCTCCCCTTCGGTGGCGGCGGTGCTACGGAACTTTTCGTGGATTTTTGATTGACACTTTAGGGTTTTCGGATCGAGAGGCATCTTATAGGCAAAGAGACAAGGTCGGTGGGTGTCCAGGGGGCCCACACCATGCCCTGGCACGGCCAGGGTGACCCGTGCATAGGGGTGATGTGGCCACCCTGTGGCCCCTCTCTGTCTCATCTTTTGGCTCCGTGAGTCTTCCAGTAAAATATCAACTTTGGCTTTTGTCCCGTCCAATTCCGAGAATATTCATTTTCTGACTTTCTGGAACCAAAAGCAGCAGAAAACAGGCAGCTGGCACTGTGGCTCTTTTTTAATAGGTTAGTCCAAGAAATCTATGAAAAGTACTCCAAAGTTGGAAAAAAACATAAGAAATTAGATAAAACCAAGCATGGAACATCAAAAATTATAGATACGTTAGCAACGTATCAGTGTGTTATGAAACAACCAAGTCCCTAGTAGCCTCTATTCATACTAGTTTGTTGGTCATGATGATGATCTGGGTTTCAAGATCATGAGCATTTATGCCAATTGACAACAGGGTCATATCATTGGAGAATGATGTGATGGACATTCCTTGAAGGATTGCAACACGATCAGGTCATATAAGTTCATTGTTGCAATAGCTATACCTAGACTCCTTTTCCTTAGACCGTGAGCTCATATTACTCACTGTTTCGCGAGGCTACTTAGACTGCATCAACCGTCATCTGGTAATACGGTGGCCATAAAGGTGTACGTTGGGTATTCCGAAGGAACAGTAGATGACATGTGACTACAAGACCGGGATTTGTTCACCCACATGACGGTTAAAGATACATACGGCTGACTTGGTGATATTACATCCATAAATATTGCAACATATTACTCGGTCACGGGGATGTAATATCACGGTAACAAGAAAATAGAACTTGTTGTGAACGAGATTGAATAAGGTATGTGATACCAATGGTCGGATCTCGGACAAGTCGTATCAAGAAACAAAAGGAATTGGATGCTACATTTAGCGGTTCAAACGACATTGTTATCAGGAATGCATAGGGGTCACATGGATATCCCTGGTCCCATTAGTGATCATTGATACAGATCATGTCTAGAGCATTCCCGAGTCGTGAGAGGATACACTTAAGGGTACGATGAGAGAGATCATTCGTAATACGGAATCACAGTAGAGAAAGAGAAAGACGGAATCGTTCCGCAGAGAGATCCAAAGTTGTTCGGAGAAAGAATAAAGGAAAAGACCGGAAAAGTGTTTTCGGATAAATGGGAATTTAAATATACATTTATTATATGTTAATTATGAATTAATATATACTAAATAATATTTAGATTAAGTTTTATAAAGGCAACTTTTATATTAGGCCAAATCCCCGGAGGGAAATAGCCTAGAAGAAAAGCTGCAGAAAAAGAAAAAGGAAAAAGGAAAAACAGCCAGCCCTGTGGGCGACGGATAACCGCCACCGCACAGGGCGACAAGCAGCTGGGCTACATTGGCGGGCGAGAGGCAGTTTACTGCGCGCCGCACGGGCGCTGGCGGACAGATGCCGATGCCGCTGGCCGCTAGCAGGCCGAAGGCGGGATGGGCGGCCCACCCGGGGTCAGGTAGTCCCCGCCGCTGCCAGCAGGAGTGCTGGGCCGCGCAGGCGAGCCGGCGCACCCAGGGTGACCTCACCAGGCCGCCGCGCTGGGAAATAAGTGGGTGCGAAGTGGGCCACGCAAGGCCCACCCAGCTGGCCCCCTCCCAGGTTGTTGTTCCTATTTGTTGTTTGGCTGTTGGGCTGAGTGCTTTTGGCACATCCGGCCAGGACGAAAATTCCTGTGCATTTTCTTTTACTTTTAGTCCCACATGGCTAACCTAATGGGAAGGGCACACCCCCTCCACCTATATAAAGGGGTGCCCATGGGTGACACTCTCACATAAATTGGAGAAGTCATTTGGTTGACTTCCTCCTTCCCTCTCTCTCTAGCCCTTGTGACCATGGACCCAAGTCTAGGTTGTGCGAACGAGGCACACCTGCAGTACGCCGTTGTGCTGCAGGGATTCCTAGCCAGATATCAACTTCCGCACTCCCGGCGGGATCGGGGAGCCGGAGGTCTCATCGTGCACCGGATGTGTACGAAGACACGATGCGCAACACTTGGGGTGCTTAAATGTTGTGAGCCAGAGCTGCTACACAATGAAGATGAAGAAGGAGCAAGGGGTGAACTACGAGGAGCTTCGCGACCTTGAGGTCGGCTACGAGTACGAGTACTTCAACCACGTTCCCCGCGGAATGTTAACCGTGTACGGTCTACATAGGTATGTATTCTCTACGCACTGCCGTTACCGCATTACTACATAGATAGATCCTAGGCAGTTTTTGGGGTTCCAACGTAGGAATTTTTTTGTTTTCTGCCACGGATCCCCTTTAGTGGTATCAGAGCCGATCTACGCGTAGGAGTGCTGTACGGCCAGTACGCACATGTATTGTGTGGGCATTGATCCCTTAGTTATTACCCTCTAACGTGTACTTGTTTATATCGCGGTATTGTTTGATGAAGCGGCCTGGACCGACCTTACGCGTATTCATACGCGAGACTGGTTCCACGCTCAACATACGGCTTGTACCATATAAGTGGCTAGCGGGTGTCTGTCTCTCATTCGATAGTTGATATAGAATTAACAATGGAGGGCCCCGAAAGGGGTGTAGTAGAGACAACTATCAGATCCATGTTGTGGTTGGAAAGTTCGTAGTGTAGAAACGGTTCTATTGCGAAAGCTCTAAACAACCACGTAAAACTTGCAACAGATAAAGTAGAGGCGTATAACTTTATTTTGCAGGGGGCATGTGATTATGATATGGCATTGGTCGTTGCGAAGGTAAAGTAGTTTACTTTTCTATTACTAAGTAGTATAGTAATAGTCATCATTCCGATGAACGACCTGGTGGAGGCGTCATGGACTTGGTGACAAACCAAGGGCAAGATGGAGATCATGCCGGAGCACTCGATGGAGATCAAGGCGCAAGAAGGACCATATCATATCACAATATACATATGATGTTGATACCTGTTTTACATCTTATTGTGTGCTAGTATTTAGATACTCAACGATAGCAAATAAGATAATCGCTATTTAATTCCAATGTTCCGTGTTCCCCTTGTGTGTGCACCACCAAGAAAGTTCTTCGTTATGAGGCCAGCCATGATGATCGGGGGTCATACATATCTACGTTCGCATACAGTGGGTGTAAGCCATGTTGCACAGCAAAGACACACAAGTTAGATTTGGCGAGCCTAGCATGTACAGACATGGCCTTGCAACACAAGAGATTGAAAGATTGAGCATGAGTCACATGGATGATGTGATTGACATTATTGAATGTCTACCTTTGAGGCTGCACTGATTTCCGTGATGATCGGGGGAGGTGCAGAGGATAGGGATTGTGCAATCACTAAAACCATCTAGGGGATGACAATTTTAGTGGAGACCAATTATAAATTGATCTCTTATTATGAACTTAGTCTAGATGTATGTTTGCAAATATCTTAGTAGATCTTGGCCTATCCCATTGAGGTCCTTTGCGACCATGGGAATATATTGCTTAATTTGGAACTTAGCGAAAGGGTCCAACTTCATAGATTAATACCCACACCTGAGGGATATCCTCGTAAAAGGTGATCTTCTCTTCTTGATACAATAACCATTAGGAGATAACTCGATGACTCCGAAATGTTTGTGCTTTATCCATAATCCTCCAATAAGCCATTCTCCATTCGATGGAGAGTTGGGCTACATTTTGTATTCTACAGAATAAGGCACATAGAGTATGAGCCATTGGATGAGTTTTCCTCCATCATGGATGAAAATAGAATGTTTGGAAAAACACTTAGTGATCTTGCATTAGAGTTAAGAACTCGTAGAAGGACTTGATTGCAAATGGAGGTCATGGATGAAAAGGTATATGTACGATATACAAATTACAAAGGTGGTCGTTGCAAAACTCGTTGCAGTTTGCAAAGTATTTGATACTTGTCCCATTTTTTGAAAACAGGAGGATCTGCTTGAGAATAGCTATTTTTGAGGCAACATGACTTGCTGACGGTAAGCAAAACAGTTGATGGCAGACATCACCTCTTTCCTCAAAGTGTGTTATTTGGATTAGTGGACATGAATGTCATTTGTAATCCTTGTTTGTGTGTCTTGCTTATGGCAATACGATTATTCATATGAACAAGTTACAAGCCAGTTTGTAGTATTCTTATGAAAAATACCATTATGGTCACATTACAATTACAAACAAGTTATTCTCATCACTATGTTAATGATAATAGTTTAAACATTTATAAAGGATTAGAATGATAAAAGATATCCAAAGTTTAATAATGAAATAACACTATAGTTTAAGTCATTTTGGTTATTGCATGTTCTTTATGAAGATCGGGGTCCTAGATGCTTAATCTAGAGACTTTGCAAAACCATGCCTCTTGGGCAGAATGACTAAAACTCCGCATTCTGGTAAAACAATGATATGCAAAGAAATGTTGAATCTTATACATAGTGATGTATCGTATTTTCAACAAGTAGTGGAAATCATTTGTTAGTTGTGGACTTAAGTGAATAAGCGTATTTACTTAATGAAACATAGGTTTGAAATGATTTGAATTGTTCAAATGAGTTCATAACTAAATAGGATATTGAAATTAACAAGAATATGAAGTCTCTTCGATTTGACCGACATGACTGAAGAATTCAAGTTAAGTTTAGCATAAAATGGACTTGTGAAATATGTTTCAAAAATTATGATAATTGGATGAATTCAAACTGTGTTGAAATATCTAAACATCATAATCATTATGTATTAGATACATATGGTATAATATTATCTCTTATCGGGATTATAGTTGTTGTTTAGAGTTAAAGATCAAAATAAGCAAACACTCATTTGAAATACAAAAGAACATCTAAAGATTCGTGGAAACAACACCATAAGGTGTTATGGCACGTTCGAGTTTCTGGAGATTTCGATAAGTTGAAATCGTGGTGAATAAACAAGTCTTTGTAGAGCATTCTTAGGAAGCTATGAATGCATCGTCCACAAGGGGAAAACCTGCGGTTGTCCTAAGTTGATGTGTCTTGATGAAGATACAGGTGGAAGAAAGTAAAAGATCAAAACAAGGTATTTGACCTTACCTCTGGATTATTGAGTGGTGCAGCGGAATTTGTTTCGTGAATCCAAACTCTACAAATAGAGGAGAAACCAATGATAATGATCATAAAGTTTCAAGTAAATACTTTTACTAAAGAAAGTAGGATTCAACTATATATTCTACAAGTTTGTGGAATTATATTATTGATTCACTTGTCATGTTTTGAACGAGACATACCTACGAATTACAAAGAAGCGTGATGGACCTAAGTATGAGAAATCAATGGTCATTGAAATCTCGATAGTGGAATTCTCGATTTTATGATGATCAAAGAATTTTGGAATGTCCAAGATTGTAGAGGGGACCTAGATTTGAGTGGGAGAAAATTAGCTTGGCTAATTCATAATATGTAGCTGACATATTTTGAGTGGGATCTAAGTGAAATCCCTGGATCTCAAACATGAATGTCATATTTGAGTGGGAGCGTGAAATCATTTTGGGATATGTGGACGACATATGTGAATGATGTGATTGGTGTTAATAACATTTAAGTTAGATAAATAAGGATGAAGTTGAAGTTATTAGACAATAAGATCTATCGAGATAGATTGGTAAGTTTAATAAACATTGAATGTCAAATGCTTCCTGGACTTGATTCTGAAAGATGTTCAGAATGTCCTAAGCAAGATTCTGAAGTAGCTCAGAATGGAACAAGGTAATAAAGTAGTTCTTACTGTATGAAGCATTGGGTTAGTATTGCAACTATAGTTTGAAAGAAAGAGATGTGTTGCATCTCCTATGCCTCAGTCATAGGTTCTTCCATATAACCATGTTGTATACTCGACATAAAGTGACCCAAAGTTCTGGTTGGTAGGACAAAGTCTTAACTGTAAGAACGTGTCTTTAAGTGATTCCTGAGTCGATCACTGAACCAGAATTAAGTTTGTACTTAAATGGCAAGAAGCAAAGTAAGTGGCATAGTTGCATTTCATGCACTAGGATCTACAGAGATATAGAAGCATAAAGGCTCCATATGATGTGATGTATAATGTTATGGCGGGGCTAGTTCGACCCATTAAAAAATACTTCGACCCATTATACGATAATGGTGTGAATACAAAATTAGGAAGACATTAATGATTTGCAAAAGACACAATGATCTGGTAAAATAGAACATGGACATGACGTTTCCCATGAGCATGCATGATATGTAAACGCACATGGTATATGGTTTATATGAGTAAAATGCGAGATGGATTATTTGTACTCTTGTGGAAGTGGGAGACTGAAGGAGATATGCCCTAGAGGCAAATAATAAATAGGTTTTTATTGTCATATCTCAATTAGTTTATAATAGTTTCATATTGTGCTATAACTGTGGCAAGTATAAACATTGGTACAGGTGTGGTATGAAACAAGCAAGTCCCTAGTAGCCTCTATTCATACTAGTTCGTTGGTCATGAGGATGATCTGGGTTTCAAGATCATGGGCATTTATGCCAATTGACAACAGGGTCATATCATTGGAGAATGATGTGATGGACATTCCTCGAAGGATTGCAACACGATCAAGTCATATAAGTTCATTGTTGCAACAGCTATACCTAGACTCCTTTTCCTTAGATCGTGATTTCATATTACTAACTGTTTCCTGAGGCTGCTTAGACTGCATCAACCGTCATCTGGTAATACGGTGGCCATAAAGGTGTACGTTGGGTATTCCGAAGGAACAGTAGATGACATGTACTGCAAGATCGGGATTTGTTCACCCACATGACAGGTAAAGATACATACGGCCGGCTTGGTGAGATTACATCCATAAATGTTGCAACATATTACTCGGTCATAGGGATGTAATATCACGGTAACAAGAAAACAGAACCTGTTGTGCACGAGATTGAACAAGGTATGTGATACCAATGATCGGATCTCGGACAAGTCGTATCAAGAAAAAAAGGAATTGGATGCTACATTTAGCGGTTCAAACGACATTGTCATCAGGAACGCATAGGGGTCACATCGATATCCCTTGTCCCTGATGGCCCAAAATATATCGAGCTCGTTGGGGAACCCCAGGACGAAGGTATGATGAGCACAACAGCAAGTTTTCCCTCAGTATGAAACCAAGGTTATCAATCTTGTAGGAGCAAGGAAACACCCCAAAGGTGGAGCTAGCTGAACGTTGGCAGGGCGCACTACCGGTGCCAGTAGCAACGTGGAGACCTGCACAACACAACCACGGAACTTTGCCCCCAACTTGCGATGAAGTTGTCAATCTCACCGGTTTTGCTGAAAACAAAGGATTAAACGTATCGAATGGAAGGAAGTAATAGTTTGCAGAAAGTAAACACAAAGCAGTAAACAGTTTGTAGATTATATGTAAAAGAAAGGACCGGGGTCCATAGTTCACTAGAGGTGGCTCTCCTTAAGATAGATAACATGCTGGGTGAACAAATTACAGCGGGGCAATTGACAAACATTGAGAAAGCATACAAGAATATACTAATCATCTTGACTCCTTTGAGACTTGATTGGGCATTACAACATTATACATAGACCGCCTTCCAACTGCATCTATGACAAATAATCCACCTTCAGGTTATCATCCGACCCCCTCCAGTATTAAGTTGCAAACACCAGATAATTGCATTATGAATTGCGTGTAAAGTAAACAATACGATTGTTCTATGAACAAAGGATTGTTGTTTTCTCCCTAGTAGCAACATCACATCTAGTACCTTAGAGATTTCTGTCACTTCCCCAGATTAGCAGAGGCATGAACCCACTATCGAGCATAAATACTAACTCTTGGAGTTGCTAGCATCTACTTGGCCAAGATATCTACTAACAACGGAAAACATGCAAGATCACAAATAACAAAGACATGATAGAATCAATAATCAATTTGAAATAGCATCTCAATATCCATCGGATCCCTGCAAACACAACATGCAGAATTACAAATAGATGATCTTGATCATGATGGAGCTCACAAGATCTAAACATGAAAGCACAAAGGAGGAGAACCAGCCATCTAGCTACTACATGGACCCGTAGTCCAGAGATGAACTACTCACGCATCACACCGGAGGCTTGCATGATGATGAAGAAGGCCTCCAGGGTGAATTCCCCTCTCCGGCAGGGTGCCTGTAGCACCCCGCTAAAACCACTACTAGAAAATCGTGTGTTGTTTTTTGTTTTGTGCATCATCATGACTGCATGCTCATGTCATCATGCCACATTGCATTTGAGCATCTTCATGTCTTTATGCATATGTTTGCCTAAAACTACCTTCTAAAAGACTATTTTGTTTTTCTAAATATCCCCCCGTCTTTATTCAAATCAAAACCCCGGTCTCTCCTGGATATTTTGTTTGTCTAAAAACAAATTTCAAACGTCTCTTAAAATAATAAGAAAAATTTATATTATTTTTGTGAGGCAGCCAGCCAGGCCCAAAAGCCCAGCCAGCCACCTCCAAACCCTAACCCTAATCCCTAGCCTAAACCACCACCCACACCCTTCCGCCACACCGTCCGTGCTAGCGACGAATGAATCGGCGTACCGCACCCCAGTGCATGCCCCGTGGACCCCACCCCGTGGACCCCACCCCGTGCTGCCCAGGACCGACTGACCCGCTCGCTCCCTGGTCCCACCCCGCGACAACCACGCGCGATTTGGGACGCCAGACCCCAACCCGACGCGCTCACACACCCCTCCCGATCGAACCGCTCACCCTATCACGATCCCCACCCTCTTGTCTCTTTCACCAACCACCCTCTACTCGATCTCCTTAGCCACCAAACCCACTCCGCTGCCGCCTATCTCGATCCCCACATACCCTCTCGCACGCCGCCTTCTCCTTCCCCAGGCCGCGTCGTCGCCTCTGGTCACCTCTCCGCCTCACCCGCTCGCTGGGCCGCCGTCCATGAAGCCCCGCAGTCGCGTGCCCATCTCCGATGAGCCCCTACTCCTTGCCGTCAGAGCCTTGGCCCGCTGATTCCACCCCTCCCCATGGACGCCTCCAGGTTCGACGCCATCGACCGTGCGCCCATGATGACCTCCCCGAGCTTGTCCCTAGCCCGATCCCCTCCGAGGCTCGCCCCCACCAAGCTCGTCTTTGACCCCACGTTGCCCGCCTCACCCTCCATCGTCCGCCATGGCCGTCATCTGCAGAGCCGGTGAGGACCTTGTCCTTAACCACCTCGACCTTGCCCCTTGCCACGGCTCCACCTCACCGCTGCCACCTCTCGCGCGAGCTCCTGCCTCCTTGGGCCCTCCTCCACCAACACCGGCGTAGCGCTGTCCCGCGTCAGCCTCCTATCTGCAGAGAAGACGGGCACCCAGCACTGCGCCGTCGGCCACTTCTTCTATCATAGGGGGGCCCGCGTCCTCCGCTTGTGCCAAGCAGCGTCACTACCCTCTGCTATGGTCCTTTCGAGCTCGCTGTGATGCCCCATGCTGGTCGCCCTCGCCCTATCTCCTGCGCCGCGCTTCCCCAACGCCACGACAATGCCCTTCTCCCGTGCAGCCTCTGCGTTCTTCTGTTTGTGCTCAATTCCAGCGTTTCAAGTGTTCTGAGAGAGGATGTGTGTCCGTGTCCTTGGAAAACAAGCTCTGGTTATTCTTCGTGTCGGCGTGTCAACGAATACCTTCCCAGGTCCAAGATTGACCTTGAAACCGGAGCCAAAAGTGATGGTATCGTGCTCCAAGTTCTTCATCACGAAACTAGAAGATCTTCATCGCGTTACACCGAGCTCGCCTTCATGGAAACCACAAGATCTCCGTCACGGAAAGTCCCGAGCCCTTCAAAACGGAACCGAAGATTGTCAAATGCCAAAGTGTGACCCTTTTCGAGCCCTATTTTTATAAATGCTATATAAAATTGTTGCATATTAAATTGTACATGCTTGCATACATGTTTTGTGGGTTCGGGTTATATAGTCGATTCATCTAATA
The DNA here is from genome assembly GCA_910589775.1 of Avena eriantha. Lineage (NCBI taxonomy): Eukaryota > Viridiplantae > Streptophyta > Magnoliopsida > Poales > Poaceae > Avena > Avena eriantha. Next base: position 284,086,075 of record OU342744.1, on the reverse strand, counting down.
ATTAAATATGGAGACCAAATGTGGGCTATTTTAGGCTTATATCGGCTCCATTTAAATTTGCGTAGCGAACCGATGTCATATTTTGCTTGTTAATACAACATTTAAATTGCGGGGTATCTAAACAACATGAACCTTCTATGTAATTGTCGGGACCCTAGTTCCGCTTAATATTGCCTAATTGCATCACATCTTTGCCACGTCATGCATCATCCATGCATCATGCCCGATCTTCTGCCGTAGTATTAAATAGTGTATCCGGTGTTTCTTCTAGTGTTTTGCTTCTTCACGGATTAGGCCAATGAGAGGATGCGAGTGTCGACCCGATCTCCAGATGAATCTTCGGCTATGTTTCCCAGGCGAGCAATCTCCCTCTTTTTACCTATTTTGCATTTATAGTCTTTATTTCCTCCTGTTGATCTATTGCTATCCGTGTTGCAATGATTTAGTTTCCGTGCACCATTTATATTCTGTGCAGCCTTTATATTGCCTTGGACACCTCCTATTACCTGTTGTTTGGTAGATAGATGGTCTTGCGAGTCGTAGTCGCTTGCTCAGGTGCGATCCCGTGTCGTGAAGTACCACATAGTTGTTGGAATGTTGTCATATGCTTTACGGTGGAGAGGGTCATGACTTTAAATACAACTATTAAGTAATGAAAGAGGCACCGGTGGGAAGTATATGCTATTTGGTTTTTCATGTCCACTTGTGTCCCATAGGCCCTGAGTACTTGATACCTGTTCCTTGATTATTCGCACTATCCACATCCGGGATACCCTATGGATCCCCCTTAGCCAGAGCTTGATTCATTTCTTATTTCTTGGGGCCACAAAGTAGTTTGGGGCTTTATTACTATCCTATACTTATGCCATGCTTTACTTCTTTATTTACGATTGTGCGTGGAGCACCTATACTGTTTTGGAACGTGGAATGTTTTCGCGGTATCGACAAGCCCAGTCACACTTTCGGGTTCCCAGTCATTTACAGCCATTGACACAAACTCTGGGTCCGTCTTGGAGCCAGCCAACTTCGTTGCGGGTAGCTTAGTGGGGCGGCCCCCTGAAATATTTTATGAATCCTGTGATTGCTTTGTCGTGAAAGCCTCGTTGGGTTTTGATTTGGTTTTTCCGACGTTGATCATGTGTGTGTTGCTATTTGTGCACCCCTGCAGGGTAAATCTTTCTGAAAGCCGTGTCCGCGGTTATGGACGACTTGGAGCACAGTATCTCGATCATACACAAGCATAAATAAAGTAGTGCTATAAATTTGACTTAATATGTGACTAGTAATCAGCTTCACTACAATGGAATGGATAATAAAAGTGCCAACAACTAGTGGAACTGGGGTGTATCGTGTCATGTTATACCTGCCTAGTAAGTATCGCAACTCTAATGGAATGAAATAAAAGTGCCAACAACTGCTGGGTTTGGAATGTCACATGCTAATGGTATTTGACTAGTAAGTACTACAACTACAACTGAATGGTTAACTAAAACTGCCCACTACTTATGCTATCAGGACGACTCATGTTGTCTATATCTGACTAGTAAGTGCTTCAACTATAATGGAATGAATAAAACTGCCAACTGTGTGAGTTCCTCGGTTCGACTTCCTCGTTTGGTCTCGAGGGGGAAATATCAGGATGGGTATGATTGGTGTTAGAATCAGGTTGGTCCCGAATATGTCTCTCTTATCCCTCTCTAATAGCCGATAGTTGCATCAAGTCTCTATAGGTTGTTTAGTGCATGCTGTGCTGCTGCTTCAGTCCACCATACCTATGTAGGCGAGAGCCACCGAATTCTAGCCTCGCCGTGTACTGGCCTCAGTACTGACGCTCCTCTTTTTTCCTTTGCCCTTTGTTGGCACCTCTTTTGTTTTAGCAGGTTTGAGATCGACGTCGTTAGCAGGGTTACCCTTCCGGCTTGGCCTGGGCAGGGTTATGGACGCCATTGGTTATTCTTCAGGGCTGTTAGCCCAATTTGCTTCTTATCCGTACTCGGATGTTATATCGTTTTCAAGGTGAATTGGATCTTTGTACTGTATATCTGTATTATTGACTCAATGAGTCGTTGTTGTATATATATGTGTTGTGGGTTCCATCGTGAACTATTGTGTAATGGTATTACTTCATTTTCCACCCGCACGCAAGTGCCTGGTGGGTGTCCTTGAATCGTTTCTATGCGGATTTGGCGAGAAGCGCTGAAATCTGCATAGGGCCGATTCGAGGGTGTTACAAAGTAGTATCAGAGCTCAGCAGTTGCGATACCCCACTGGTCCAGCCTGTAGGATAACCTAGCTAACGAACGTTGTAGAGTGTCAAATCTATTTTGCAAAATCGGTTGGATATATCTGATTAGGTCTGCTTTTACTCCTTATCTCTATGCTGTTCTCCCCTTACCTCAGCGCATTTTGAATCTTCTCTCTTATCTTTTCTTCGAGTCCAGGATTTCTCGTAGTTGGGTTTCCATCGTACCTTCAGGGTTTCGATTCCTTCTGCAATGGTGTTTCCACATCCGGTCTTCATGCTATCTGAGAATTTCCCTCTATGTACCTTTCAGTGGACCAAAATCCACTAAAACCTTTCTTTGTATCTCCCGGTGTTCCCAAGACAACATCATCATCCGCTACCTCAGCTCCGATAAAAGTCCTGCATCACTCCTTTATTTTACGAAGCTTCTGAACATTATTTGTCGAGATCTTCAGTCTGAATTCTAAGAGTTGGTTGCATAATCCTCCATTAATGTGCAGAGTAATGCTTTGGGTGCACGATGGACTGATCCCCATCCCACTACTCTTATCATTCACTTTTGTACATCGAATGGTGGATCAATGCAATTTTACTCCTTCCACGGAAGTTAGAGGCATCCTTATCTTTTGTATACCTCTACCTTCGCCCTGTTTCTCCAGAGTGTTCTCTCGACGATCGTGAGCAACAAACCTTGTTGGTGGTGTCGCTGATTTCAAGATGGAGCGAGATTCCTTGTTAGTGGTGTCGCTAGGATCTACATGAAGCGACAAGATTCAGACCATCAACCTTCTTCCCCGTACCATGAGGCGGATCTCGAGGGCGAGATCCATTGTTAGTGGTGTCGAATTGTAGCACCTCGCTAAAACCACTACTAGAAAATCGCGTGTTGTTTTTGTTTTGTGCATCATCATGACTGCATGCTCATGTCATCATGCCACATTGCATTTGAGCATCTTCATGTATTTATGCATATGTTTGCCTAAAACTATTTTCTAAAAGCCTATTTTGTTTTTCTAAATATCCCCCTGTCTTTATTCAAATCAAAACCCCAGTCTCTCCTGGATATTTTGTTTATCTAAAAACAAATTTCAAATGTCTCTTAAAATAATAACCAAAATTTATATTATTTTTGGGAGGCAGCCAGCCATGCCCAAAAGCCCAGCCGGCCACCTCCAAACCCTAACCCTAATCCCTAGCCTAAACCACCACCCACACCCTGCCGCCGCCACACTGTCCGCGCTAGCGAAGAACGCGTCGGCGTACTGCACCCCAGTGCATGCCCCGTGGACCCCACCCCGTGCTACCTAGGACCAACCGACTCGCTCACTCCCTGGTCCCACCCCGCGACAACCACGCGTGAGTCGGGACGCCAGACCCCAACCCGACGCGCTCGCGCACCCCTCCCGATAGAACCCCTCATCCTATCGCGATCCCCACCCTCTCGTCTCTCTCACCAACCACCCTCTGCTCGATCTCCTCAGCCACCGAACCCACTCTGCCGCCGCCTATCTCGATCCCCACATACCCTCTCGCACGCCGCCTTCTCCTTCCCCGGGCCACGTCGTCGCCTCTCCGCCTCACCCCGCTCACTGGGCTGCCGTCCCTGAAGCCCCGCAGTTGCATGCCCATCTCCGATGAGCCCCTACTCCTCGCTGTCAGAGCCTCGGCCCACCTATTCCACCCCTCCCCATGGACGCCTCCAGGTTCGACGCCATCGGCCGCGCGCCCACGATGACCTCCCCGAGCTCGTCCCCAGCCCGATCCCCTCCGACGGTCGCCCCCACCAAGCTCGTCTCTGACCCCATGCTGCCCGCCTCACCCTCCATCGTCTGCCATGGCCGTCATCTACAGAGCCGGCGAGGACCTCGTCCTTAACCACCTCGACCTCGCCCTGCCACGGCTCCACCTCACCGCTGCCTCCTCTCGCGCAAGCTCCTGCCTCCTTCGGCCCTCCTCCACCAACACCGGCGTAGCGCTGTCCCGTGTCAGCCTCCTATCTGCAGCGAAGGCAGGCGCCCAGCACTGCACCGTCGGCCACTTCTTATGTCATAGGGGGCCCCGCGTCCTCCGCTTGTGCCAAGCAGCGCCACTACCCTCTGCTATGGTCCTTTCGAGCTCGCTGTGACGCCCCATGCTGGTCGGTCTCGCCCTACCTCCCGCCCCGCGCTTCCCCAACGCCACGACAGCGCCCTTCTCCCGTGTAGCCTCTGTGTTCTTCCGTTTGTGCTCAATTACAGTGTTTCAAGTGTTCTGAGAGAGGATGTGTGTCCATGTCCTTGGAAAACAAGCTCTGGTTATTCTTCGTGTCGGCGTGTCAACGAATACCTTCCCAGGTCCAAGATTGACCTTGAAACCGGAGCCAAAAGTGATGGTATCGTGCTCCAAGTTCTTCATCAGGGAACTAGAAGATCTTCATCGCGTTACACCGAGCTCGCCTTCATGGAAACCACAAGATCTTCATCACAGAATGTCCCGAGCCCTTCAAAACGGAACCGGAGATCGTCAAACGCCAAAGTGTGACCCTTTTCGAGCCCTATTTTTATAAATGCTATATAAAATTGTTGCATATTAAATTGTACATGCTTGCATACATATTTTGTGGGTTCGGGTTGTATGGTCGATTCATCTAATAATTAAATATGGAGACGATATGCGGGCTATTTTAGGCTTATATCGGCTCCATTTAAATTTGCGTAGCGAACCTATGTCATATTTTGCTTGTGAATACAACATTTAAATTGCGGGGTATCTAAACAACATGAACCTTCTAAGTAATTGTCGAGACCCTGGTTCCTCTTAATATTGCCTAATTGCATCGCATCTTTGCCATGTCATGCATCATGCCCGATCTTCTGCCGTAGTATTAAATAGTGTATCTAGTGTTTCTTCTGGTGTTTTGCTTCTTCACGGATTAGGCCGTTGAGTGGATGCGAGTGTCGACCCGATCTCCAGATGAATCATCGGCTCTGTTTCCCAGGCGAGCATTCTCCCCCTTTCTACCTATTTTGCATTTATAGTCTTTATTTCCTCCTGTTGATCTATTGCTATCCATGTTGCGATGCTTTAGTTTCCGTGCACCATTTATATTCCGTGCAGCCTTTATATTGCCTTGGACACCTCCTATTACCTGTTATTTGGTAGATAGATGGTATTGCGAGTCGTAGTCGCTTTCTCAGGTGTGATCCCGTGTCGTGAAGTAGCACACAGTTGTTGGAATGTTGTCATATGCTTTACGAGGGAGAGGATCATGACTTTAAGTACAACTATTAAATTGTTGGGATTACTAATGAAAGCGTCACCGGTGGGTAGTACATGCTATTTGGTTTTTCATGTCCACTTGTGTCCCATAGGTCTCGAGTACTTGATACTCGTTCCTTGATTATTCGCACTATCCACATCCGGGGGACCCTATGATCCCCCTTAGCCAGAGCTTGATTCATTTCTTATTCTTGGGGCCACAAAGTAGTTTGGGGCTATATTACTATCCTATACTTATGCCATGCTTTACTGATTTATTTACGATTGTGCGTGGAGCACCTGTACTATTTTGGAACGTGGAATGTTTTCGCGGTATCGACAAGCCTAGTCACACTTTCGGGTTCCCAGTCGTTTACATTCATTGACACAAACCCTGGGTCTGTCTCGGAGCCAGCCAACTTCGTTGCGAGTAGCTTAGTGGGGTGGCCCCCTGAAATATTTTATGAATCCTGTGATTGCTTTGTCGTGAAAGCCTCGTTGGGTTTTGATTTGGTTTTTCCAAGGTTGATCGTGTGTCTGTGTTGCTATTTGTGCACCCCTGCAGGGTAAATCTTTCTGAAAGCCGTGTCTGCGGTTATGGACGACTTGGAGCACAGTATCTCGATCATAGACAAGCATAACTAAAGTAGTGTTATAAATTTGACTTAATATGTGACTAGTAATCAACTTCACTACAATGGAATGGATAATAAAAGTGACAACAACTAGTGGAACTGGGGTGTATCGTGTCATGTTATACTTGCCTAGTAAGTATCGCAACACCAATGGAATGAAATAAAAGTGCCAACAACTGCTGGGTTTGGAATGTCACATGCTAATGGTATCTGACTAGTAAGTACTGCAACTACAACTGAATGGTTAACTAAAACTGCCCACTACTTATGCTATCAGGATGACTCATGATGTCTATATCTGAATATTAAGTGCTTCAACTATAATGGAATGAATAAAACTGCCAACTGTGTGAGTTCCTCGGTTCGACTTCCTCGTTTGGTCTCGAGGGGGAAATACCAGGATGGGTATGATTGGTGTTAGAATCAGGTTGGTCCCGAATATGTCTCTCTTATCCCTCTCTAATAGCCGATAGTTGCATCAAGTCTCTATAGGTTGTTTAGTGCATGTTGTGCTGCCGCTTCAGTCCACCATACCTATGTAGGCGAGAACCGCCGAATTCTAGCCTCGCTGTGTACTGGCCTCAGTACTGACGCTCCTCTTTTTCCTTTGCCCTTTGTCGGCACCCCTTTTGTTTTAGCAGGTTTGAGATCGACGTCGTTAGCAGGGTTACCCTTCCGGCTTGGCCTGGGCAGGGTTATGGACGCCAATTGTTATTCTTTAGGGCTCTTAGCCCAATTTGCTTCAAGGTGAATTGGATCTTTGTACTGTATATATGTATTCTTGACTCAATGAGTCGTTGTTGTATATATATGTGTTGTGGGTTCCATCGTGAACTATTTTGTAATGGTATTACTTCGTTTTCCACCCGCACGCAAGTGCCTGGTGGGTGTCCTTGAATCGTTTCTATGTGGGTTTGGCGGGAAGCGCTGAAATCTGCATAGGGCCGATTCGAGGGTGTTACAGTGCCGGGAAGAGCTTCAGATCCCTCCCGATCTAGTGATAGAGACGACGGCAGCTACAGACTCTTTCTTGGAATTTTGATCGGGTACTTAGGGTTTTGGTATCGGAGGCATCTTATAGGCGAAAGGAGAGGTCGATGGGGTGCTTGGGCTGGCCACACCACCCCCTGGCGCAGGCCAAGCCTGGCCGCGCGGCCAGGTTGCGTGGCCGCCCTCTGGCCCTTCTCCATCTCGTATTCTGGCTCCAAGTGTCCCTCGGTAAAATAGTGACTTTGGCTTTTGTCCCGTCCAATTCCGAGAATATTCATTTCCTGACTTTCCTAGAACCAAAAACAGCAGAAAACATGCAGCTGGCACTATGGATCTTGTTAATAGGTTAGTCCAATAAATCATATGAAAAGTACTCCAAAGTGTGGGAAAAACACAGGAAAGTATATAAAACTAAGCATGGAACATCAAAATTATAGATACATTTGCAATGTATCAACATCCCCAAGCTTAACTCCTGCTCGTCCTCGAGTAGGTAGGTGATAAAAAGAAAGAATAATTTTTGAGGTGACATGCACCATCATAAACTTGATCAAAGTATTTGTAGAACATTCAAAGCTGGGATCATAGTACTTCAATCATAACATGAAAGACAAAGTTCTAGCAATAAGACATAGACACTATGTTGCAACATGAAAAGGCACAAACAAAAGATTCTTGAATAACAATGCTTTGCAAGACGTTTGTTTGTTTCACATAAAGAAAACATAGCATAATAGTATTCAGCTTGTCCCTCATAGAGTAGCAAATCTAAATGCATAGGACACCTTCAAAGTTCATAAGAGTGACTAGATACAAATAGTTTAAAACAAGCAATATCAAGTTATCCATCAAGCAACTAGTCTTGGGACAATGCACATAGAACTAAGAATGGCCACTATGCTCTCAAAGTAGGTGCATAAAGGTAGAAGGTGGAGACTCAATATAATGGTGGAAGAAAGGCCTTCATAGAAGGAAGTAGGGATTCAAGTCTCGTAAAGAGCTTCCAAAAATTATGGTACTTATAGCTTTCATCACTCATTGCCCCTATCATAAGAATCTTGAAGGTGGTTAAGGTTAAAGTGACACAACTAAGAGGATATGCTTGACAAGTTATAAACCGAAATACATATGTAAGACCGATCCTCATGCTACTCAACTTTAGTCACGAGTAAGCTCTTGTCATTGTAAGTACATATGTATCATAAAGAACCTCCAACGGGGTACCCCTTGCACATGATACATGAGCTATCCCATAATCAAAATGACAAGTCAAGCAAACAATGAGCATCTCAGCGATCTTTTTATTTGCTATTTGCATAGGTTTTTATTGAGGATGCTTCATAGAGTGCTCATTATGGTGATGCTGCAAGTTTCCACCATGATTAGGCATGGCTTAGGCTAGCGGCCCAGGCATTTCTCTAACACACATACAAACTACATGATCTTACAAGTTCCACTTTTATTTCACACCACCGGGATCCATAAGCAAAAGAACATGATATCAACGGGGTACAAAGTACAAGTGCAATGTTGAAAGCGTTCCCCATGATACATGGTTCCGCTAATTTCAACTTATAAAGCGCGAGCATATACGCAACAAAGAAGGACCCAATGGTTCAAGTTTATTAAATGCAGGAAAAGTAAAGTGTGCCATCAAGTTCGTGAGAGCTTTAATCACTAGTTTTCTCATAACAAGTTTAATTTGGAAGGTAAACAAAAACATGAATATACTTGGAATAGCATAAGCTACTAGGTAGGTATGGTGGACTCTTTGGAATAACTTGGTTTAAGGAGTTGGATGCATGAGTGGAACTCATACTTGGTTGTGGAGGCTAGCAAAAGACTGAGAGCGACAAACTAAGAGAGCAATAATGGTCATAATCATGAAGAGAGACAAAACATCATTGATAAAAGCATAAAGTGATACTACAAGTTGAAAACTAAAGGATCACCAAGGCTATGGTGACTTGAAATAGTCATAACATGGTATGAGCATGCGCCAAGTCAACCCAAATAAAGCATCAAAGGAGAATACCACAATACTATGCTTTAATATGCTAAAACAACGCATGATTCATCCAACACACATTAAGCAATCTCAATTGTTTATAAAAAGTCATGCTACAGAAAAGAATACTAAGCATAAAGCCAAAACAATATCAAGCATGGCATGACAAAGCATAGGCCATAGTCAAAATCAAGCTCTCTTTACCACTTAAGCATGAACTTTCCTACTCTTTTCCAATCCAAACCAAACTATTTGAAAACCAATGTATGAAAGAGGGGGTCCAACCAATTTATTCAGCAAACTAAGCAAACAAAGCAAATGAAAAACCAAAACAAAAACGAAAAAGAAGACGCTCCAAGAACAACACAACTGTGCATGAAACAATAAAAATGAAGCGTTTGGAAGAAACCTGGGATTTTTATTGATGAAGAGGGGGATGCCTTGGGCATCCCCAAGATTTGACGCTTGTACTTCTTGGATATTTCTTGGGGTGACACGCGTGGCATCCCTAAGCTTGAGCTTCAGTCCATCTTTCATCGCATTACTCATTCCTTCCATACACCTAAAATTTTTCCTTCATACAAAACTTCACACAATTTTTATTAGCAACATTAGTGCATTCAAGATAATAAGTCTTTAGGTTCAGTTCTAACACCAATAAACTTCCATTAGAACACTAGCTAATGTAGAACTTCCCTCAGAAAGGTCAATTCCCCAAAAGAACTCAAAAAGGAACCAACAAGAAGCAAATGTAGAAAATGGCAGAAATCTGTCAAAACAGAGCAGCAGGTAAAGACGAATTTTTTCGAAGACCTTCTGTTGCTCAAATCAAAAAGTGTTGAACTAACGAAAGTTAGATAACAACCTGGGACAGAAGAAAAAAATTCACGCCTCAAAAGGACGTACAGAGATTTTACACAATTTTTACGATGAAACACAGAAATCTGTTTCGGGACAGGAACTTTCCCAATCATTACTTCTCTCTCATTAGAGGTTACTCTTGGCACAAAAAGAAAATAAAAAGGATAAAGACTCATCTAAAACTTTTGGGTTATCTCCCAATAAGTACTTTTCTTTAACGCCTTTAAGTTAGGCATAAGAAGCAAGAAAGAATCAAGTATTCTGAAATGAAGAAGCATTAAGAGCAAATTTTGTTTTCATAGGAGAGGCAAAAGAAATCTTCTCTCTTATTAGGGAAGTGATCTATACCTTTCTTGAGTGGTATTTGATATTTAATGGTGCCTTATTTCATATTAATAATGGCACCAACAGTTCTAAGAAAAGGTCTTCCCAAAGTAATAGGACAAGAAGCATTGCATTCAACATCCAAAACATAGAAATCAACGGGGACATAGGCATTGTTAACCATAATAAGAACACCATTAATACTGCCCATGAGTTTATTTTTAGCATTACCATCAAGTGGGACATTCAAATAACAATCTTCAAGTGGAGGAAAATCAAGCATATCATAAATCCTTCTAGGCATAATAGAAACACTACTATCAAGATCACATAAAGCTTTGAAATCAAAATCATTCACTTTCATATTAATGATGGGTTCCCAACCATCTTCTTGTTTTATAGGAATAGAAGCTTTATGTTTCATCTTTTCTTCTTTAATCTTTATAAGAGCATCAGTAATGTGTTTTGTAAAGGCCATGTTCATAGCACTAGCATTAGGACTTTTAGCAAGATTTTGTAGGAACTTAATAACTTCAGAGATATTGCAACCATGAAGATCAAAATCATAATTATCATCTAAAGTAGTAGAGCTATTACTAGTCACAACACTAGTGGTAGTGATAGTAGAAACACTAATGGTTCTAGCAATTTCATCTTCTCTTTCCCACTTAGCATGTAATTTAGCTAATAGTCTAACATTTTCATCAATTATTACTTGTATGGCATTAGTAGCTGCAAAGGGATTATCATTAGTTTCAGGTTTAGCAGCCATTTTATTCAGAGAAGATTGAGCTTCAGCCAAAGATGCTATATTTCTTTCAGCATTAGAGAGTTTTTCCTCAATAGTTTTATTGAAAGCAGTTTGTTTACTAATAAAGTCTTTAAGCATAACTTCAAGTTTAGAGGGAGCACTCATATTGTTGTTGTAGGAATTTCCATAAGCACTACCATTGTTGGGAGGATATGGCTTATAATTTTGGTTACAAAAATTATTCATGTAGGCATTGTTGCTAAAATTGTTATTTCTTATGAAGTTCACATCAACTTGCTCTTCTTGAGCAACCAAAGAGGGTAAGGTAACATTATTTGGATCAATATGGGCTTTCCCATTAACAAGCATAGACATAATAACATCAATCTTATCACTCAAGGAGGAAGTTTCTTCAACAGAATTTACCTTCTTACCTTGTGGAGCTCTTTCGGTATGCCGTAGTTAACCATCATATTATCCAAAAGCTTTGTTGCAGCAGCCAAAGTAATGGTCATAAAGGTACCTCTAGCAGCAGAATCCAATAGGTTCCTTGAAGAATCGTTTAATCCTTCATAAAAAGCTTAGACGATCATCCAAGCAGTCAGTCCATGAGTGGGACAATTCTTTACCAAAGATTTCATTCTTTCCCAAGCTTGAGCAACATGTTCATTATCAGATTGTTTAAACTTCATTATTTCACTTCTCATAGATATAATCTTAGCAGGAGGATAGTATTTTCCAATAAAAGCATCTTTAGCTTTTCCTCTCAAGAGGAAAGGAAACAATTTAAGCTTAATAATATCACCATCTATATCCCTATGCTTTTGCATCTCACAAAGTTCAACAAAATTATTTAGATGGGCAGCAGCATCTTCATTACCAATACAAGAAAATTGTTCTCTCATAACAAGATTGAGTAAAGCAGGTTTTATCTCAAAGAAAGTAGCTTTAGGAACATGTGGAGCAATAGGTGTGCTCATGAAATCATTGTTGTTGGTGCTAGTGAAGTCACACAAGTTAGTGTTTTCAAGAGTAGTCATTTTTTTGTGTTTTTAATAAAGAAAGCAAACTTGTAAAAACTATTTTTTGTGTGTTTTTGATAAAGAAACAAGCAAACAAAACAAAAAGAAACTAAGCAAAACAAAAATAACAAAGTACAGAGATTGGTTATGAGGGACTCCCCTTGTGAAGATGTCCTTGACTCCCCGGCAACGGCGCCAGAAAAAGTTGTTGATGGCCCAAAATATATCGAGCTCGTTGGGGAACCCCAAGAGGAAGGTATGATGAGCACAGCAGCAAGTTTTCCCTCAGTATGAAACCAAGGTTATCAATCCAGTAGGAGAAAGGAAACACCCCAAAGGTGTAGCTAGCTGAACGTTGGCAGGGCGCACTACCGGTGCCAACAGCAACGTGGAGACTTGCACCACACAACCACATAACTTTGCCCCCAACTTGCGATGAGGTTGTCAATCTCACCGGTTTTGCTGAAAACAAAGGTTTAAACGTATCGAATGGAAGGAAGTAATAGTTTGCAGAAAGTAAACACAAAGCAATAATTTTTTTGTAGATTATATGTAAAAGAAAGGATCAGGGTCCATGGTTCACTAGAGGTGGCTCTCCTTAAGATAGATAACATGTTGGGTGAACAAATTACAGCGGGGCAATTGACAAACATCGAGAAAGCATATAAGCATATACTAATCATCTTGAATCCTTTGAGGCTTGATTGGGCATTACAACATTATACATAGACCGCCTTCCAACTGCATCTATGACAAATAATCCACCTTCAGGTTATCATCCGAACCCCCTCCAGTATTAAGTTGCAAACACCAGATAATTGCATTACGAATTGCGTGTAAAGTAAACAATACGATTGTTCTATGAAAAAAGGATTGTTGTTTTCTCCCTAGTAGCAACATCACATCTAGTACCTTAGAGATTTCTGTCACTTTCCCAGATTGCTAGAGACATGAACCCATTATCGATCATAAATACTAACTCTTGGAGTTGCTAGCATCTACTTGGCCAAGATAGCTACTAACAACAGAAAGCATGCAAGATCACAAATAACAAAGACATGATAGAATCAATAATCAATCTGAAATAGCATCTCAATATCCATCGGATCCCCGCAAACACAACATGCAGAATTACAAATAGATGATCTTGATCATGACGAAGCTCACAAGATCTAAACATGAAAGCACAAAGGAGGTGAACCAGCCATCTAGTTAGTAAATGGACCCTTAGTCTAGAGATGAACTACTCACGCATCACATCGGAGGCTTGCATGATGATGAAGAAGGCCTCGAGGGTGAATTCCCCTCTCCGACAGGGTGCCAGGAAGAGCTTTAGATCCCTCCGGATCTAGGGACAGAGACGACGGTGGCTACAGACTCTTTCGTGGAATTTTGATCGGGTACTTAGGGTTTTGGTATCGAAGGCATCTTATAGGCGGAAGGAGAGGCCGAGGGGGTTCTTGGGCTGGCCACACCACCCGCTGGCGTGGGCCAAGCCTGGCTGCACGGCCAGGTGGTGTGGCCGCCCTCTGGCCCTTCTCTCTCTCGTATTCTGGCTCCAAGTGTCCCCCGGTAAAATAGTGACTTTGGGTTTTGTCCCGTACAATTCCGAGAATATTCATTTTCTGACTTTCCTCGAACCAAAAATAGTAGAAAACAGGCAGCTGGCACTGTGGCTCTTGTTAATAGGTTAGTCCAAGAAATCATATGAAAAGTACTCCAAAGTGTGGACAAAACTCAAGAAAGTAGATAAAACCAAGCATGGAACATCAAAAATTATAGATACATTTGCAATGTATCTGTCCCTCTGTTGATCATTGATACAGATCATGCCTAGAGCATTCCCGAGCCGTGAGAGGATACACTTAAGGGTACGATGAGAGAGATCATTCGTAAGACGGAATCACAGTAGTGAAAGAGAAGACGGAATCGTTCCGCGGAGAGATCCAAAGTTGTTCGGAGAAAGAATAAAGAAAAAGACCGGATAAGTGTTTTCGGATAAATGAGAATTTAAATATACATTTATTATATGTTAATTATGAATTAATATATACTAAATAATATTTAGATTAAGATTTATAAAGGAAACTTTTATATTAGGCCAAATCCCCGGAGGGAAATAGCCTAGAAGAAAAGCTGCAGAAAAAGAAAAGGGAAAAGGAAAAACAGCCAGCCCTTTGGGCAACAGATAACCGCCACCGCACAGGGCGGCAAGCAGCTGAGCTTCACTGGCGGGCAGACGCCACTGCCGCTGGCCGCTAGCAGGCTGAACGCGGGATGGGGGGTCCACCCGGGGCCGGGCAGTCGCCGCCGCTGCCAGCAGGCGTGCTGGGCCGCTCGGGCGAGTCGGCCCACCCGGGGTGACCTCGCCAGGCCGCCGTGGCGGGAAATAAGTGGGCGCGGAGGGGCCACGCAAGGCCCACCCGGCCGGCCCCCTCCCAGGCCGATATTACTGTTTGTTATTTGGCTGTTGGGCTGAGTGCTTTTGGCCGATTCGGCCGGGACGAAAATTCCTTTGCATTTTCTTTTACTTTTAGTCCTACATGGCTAACCTAATGGGGATGGCACACCCCCTCCGCCTATATAAAGGGGTGCCCATGGGTGGGATTAAAACACACCCTCACATCAATTGGAGAAGTCCTTTGGTTGACTTCCTCCTTCCCTTTCTCTAGCCCTTGTGACCATGGCCCCAAGTCTGGGCTATGCAAATGAGGCACACCTGCAGTACACCGTTGCGCTGCAGGGATTCCTAGCCAAATATCAAATTCCGCACTCCCGGCGGGATTGGCGAGCCGGAGGTCTCATCGTGCACCGGATGTGTATGAAGACACGAGGCGCAACACTTGGGGCGCTTAAATGTCGTGAGTCGGAGTTGCTGCACGATGAAGATGAAGAAGGAGCAATGGGTGACCTGCGAGGAGCTTCGCGACCTTGAGGTCGGCTACGAGTACGACTACTTCAACCATGTTCCCCACGGAACATTAACCGCGTAGGGTCTACAAGGGTATGTATTCTCTACGCATTGGCCGTTACCGCATTACTACATACATAGATCCTAGGCAGTTTTGGGGGTTCCAACATAGGAAATTTTTTGTTTTCTGTCGCGGATCCCTTTCAGTCTATTTCTTCAATATTCATTTTAGGGGTGAATCTTACCTGAGTTTCCTTAACTTTGACGGCCAGTATGAGTTTCCTTAACTTCTTGTGGTGAAACGGAGTTCACCTTCTTCATGTTTGATCTTTCCACATGCCATTGGGCATGGTTGTCTTGCATATTTTGTAGCAGCTGCTTTTCTTCGGTAATATGTTTACCCATAAACGTTCCTCCAGATGCAGTATCAAACATAGACTTAGACACAGGATTAAGAGCATTATAAAATAAATGGAGGATTAACCAATGTTCCATCCCATAACTAGGACAGTTTCTTAAGCTTTCTTTCATCCTCTCCCATGCAAGCGCTAGTGGCTCACGCTCTTCTTGTCTAAAGCCGGTAATATTAGATCTAAGTTGCATAGTCTTTGCAGGTGGGAAAATTTAGTCATAAATAAAGAAGTACATCCCACCCATGATGTAATAGTATTTCTAGGCAAAGATAGCAACCATTCTTTTGGTATCCCTCTTAGAGAGAAAGGAAATAAACGCAATTTAACCACATCGGGGTCAACGTCTTTAATACGCATCATATCACATATTTCAGTGAAAGTATTCAAGTGCATACATGCGTCTTCAACAGCAGAGCCCGATTCTGTTGAACCAAGCTTAAGTAATGGGGCTTAATTTGATAGTCATCGGCAGCAATTGCTAGTTGAGTAATAGGAGTGTGCAAATAATCATTATTGGGAGTAGCAAACTCCCTAAGCTTCTTTTCAGCCATATTTCCTATGTTTTGGGGTTTTCTTAAACAAAGAATTATAATAGTAAAAGCAAGAGTTTAAATGTTAACTAATTTTTTGGGTTTATCAAATAAAGACTGAAAGCAAACTAACAAAATTAAAAACAAGAATTAAAACTAGCAAGGTTCCTAATAACCTCACCGGGGTAGCTATTGCTTCCCTGGCAACGGTGCCAAAAAAGGGTTGATACCTTCGATCCGGATTACGGATGTAGTATAGCTTCTTTTTCCCTAGTAGACCTAGGTTATCGAATCCTCATGAAGTGAATGCGTAGTGAAGTTACTTTAACAGACCTTTGGGAGTTTTAGAATTCCTTTTGTGTTTTTACCGGACCAGTAGTGATGAGGGTTTAACTCATCAATGCCCATTGTTATGGACTTGGGTTTTGGAGAAGGAGGGAGCGCTGGAGACATCTATCGGCTAGCAAACAAGCACACAGGGGACTCGAAGATTTACCTAGGTTCAGGCCTCGTAGAGGTCCCTACTCCTTCTTGTCTGCTCGTGGAATTATTGAAGGAATCAAGGATTACAATGGTGCGCAGATGCAATCTGGCGAGGGTCGTGGAAACTAGGGTTGCGTATGTTCTCCTCGCCACCCCCTCCTAGCCTTTATATAGATAGGCCAGGTCTCGGGTAGTAGGTTGAGTCAGTTACAGGTTAGGGTTTGTCCCTTTGAACTTTCTATCTTTAACTTCTTCCTGTTCTTCAAGCAATCAAGAGTCCGTAGGCTACTCGAGTTCTCTATTTGGGCCTTGGCGACACCGTGGGCTTTCGCTGTATTCATGCCGTATATACCAAGCTCGAGTACCTATAGGGTATACCCATGTCAGTAGCCCCCGAGTGTCCAGTGGAATCGCAGATTCGACTGGAGACTTTATGAAGCCTTTCAAGTGCACGGATGAGTATATTTTCAAATGCTTTGTTTATGTCATAGGGATTGTTGATATGCGTGCCTGATTCGACCGATGTATCAGTATCAGTTAACTGCCTTAGGGAAGAACAACGTAATCTACTCGAACTCGAGTCCCCGGACTCGAGTCCGGAAAAGTGCTGGTGTAATTTGACTCAAGCCGCGGAGGTCTTACAGGAGTCGAATTCCAGTATACAGGTGTGAGCACTCAATGCGTCCATCAAGGCATGTTCATCGTACCTGTAGGCACGGATATATTTCTGGTAGTGCGCAGCAAATGCATTGCCGGGCCTTATTCAGGTCTTATCTTCACGCTACAAGCGTGGCATCCGATTTTTTGTCATCACGGAGATGATTCGGGTGACCCAGGAGACACAGTCTCTTTGTAGGAAAAAATCATGAGGCGGTGTTGCCATAAGCTTCGAGTGTGGATGTTATCGACACACAGTACGATCTACAAATAATCATAGGGTGCACGACCAGCGCTCCCTATGGGAGTAGCCCCCGAGTGCCTGGTTGAGTCGAAGACTCAGGCAGGGACTAAAGAACTTTTGCGACTGCTGTCGTCTTTTGTTGCTTGTTTCAGTCGAGTTTGTTTCCGGTGCTCCCTATGGGAGTAACCCATGTCGAAAGTCGAATTACGGATTCGAGTAGTTGGGTTTGCTTTGATTGTCCATGTTCCTGTAGAAAAGAAAAAGAAAAATCATAGGGTGCGCGACCAGCGCTCCCTATGGGAGTAGCCCCCGAGTGCTTGGTGGAGTCGAAGACTCGAGCAAGGACTAAAGTAGTCGAAGTCTTTTGCTGCGTAATTTTGAATGACGTCAGTGCTAATGATGCGATTACCTCAGTTGCCCACGTGAGCGAATTTGACGGTACGCAACGAGCGGTGTGTCCCATTTTCTGACTCTAACTTGACCGGGCATGCGTAATCTCTGTTTTAACTGTGCATCCTCGATTTCCGCGCGTAATGGGGGTAGTGGGGGACAGTTAACGCTTCAGGTCCTCCACGTGTCGAGCACGATGAACGCCACGTGTCTAGTAGGGTTTTTCCTGGCTGTTAGATTGCATTTTCTAGGGGGTTAAGTAGCGATGTTGTGACGGTAATTTTCACATCTTCTTCTTTTCTCTGCCTTCGCCTCCGTCGCCATTGTTGCTGCTCCTCTGCTTCTTTGTTTTCATCTTTCTCGCGGCGCTGGATCAGCTCTGCATATTTCCTAGTTACTTTCTCCGGTCAGATCACCACCGTAGAATAGGGAAAAAGAAGGAGACGTTGTGGCCGATTCCACCGCCGCCACTGTTGCTGCGAAGAAGAAGGGCAGCTCTGCCGCTGCAGGCACCGGCACTGCCGCCGCCGGGAAAAAGAAGGGCACGGGCACTCGCGTCACCAATGGCGCGTGGCCATCCGTGATCAAGTCTTCTGAGCTCCGTCTTCTACGCCAAGATGGAGTTTTGTCTGTCGTAGTCGCTGATGCGCGTGTCCCCGGCAGCGAGGAAATCCCCTCTCCGCCTGCCGGCTTTTGGGTGATGTTCCTAGCGTTCATCATCCGCGGTCTCTTGTTGCCCCTGCATCCTTTCTTCAGGGGCCTTCTCTGTTTCTATGGGCTCTAGCTGCATCAGTTGTCCCCCAACTCCATCCTCCATGTAGCTTGCTATATTACTCTTTGCGAGTGCTGGCTCGGAATCGAGCCACACTTTGGTCTCTTTAAGCGTCTCTTCAAGCTGAAGCGCCAGTCGGCGTCTGGCTCCGTAGTCTATGATGTAGGAGGCTACGGTATCCACGTCAACTCCTCTGCCACATACTTCGACATCAAACTCACGGTGTTCGTCCAAGGGTGGAGGGATAAGTGGTTCTACATCCTCGACCTGAAGGCCGACGGAGACCACTACGGACTCGCGCCCTTTGACCCCGCGACGCCATGCAAGAGGATGCGCTCCTGGAAGAATGTAGTGATGCCCGACGAATCCGCGGAGACAGATGTGTTGTACAAGCGTGTCTACGACCTCGAGAATCGCATGGGGAAAGAGGAGGGAGGCTGCACCCTCATTTGCACATGGCTGCACCGTCGCGTCTAGCCCCTGCAGGCCAGAGTCCACCCTATGTTCCAGTGGGCTGGCGCGGACGATGTCACTCGCGTATCTACAGATGGCATTTCCGCGAGTGAAGTAGATAAAAGGGTGCAACTGGTCACCAAGTACACCGCCAAGGACGTACTCCCCAATGACCCAGTCGTGCCTCTATTCAATGCTACTAATCCTCCTCCTGAGGTACAGTTGTGCTACGTAGTAGCTTTATTTGTCGATTGCTTCTTTTCTGTTTTTCTTTGACTTGTGCTAAATTGTTTTCTGTGTGCAGGATTGGGGAGTGTCACCTTGTATGCCCCCTCTTCCTGAGGGGGTTATCCCTCGTGAAGCCCTTGAAGAGGACGAGTCGGAGTCGACCGTCCCATCTGATGTGGAGGAGGAAGCCCCCGAGTCGAGTGGTCGGACACTCGCAAGCGTTCGCGCAGCGTAGATTCGGACGCATCATCTCCTTCGACTCTGGAAGGTGCGGCTGTTGGCACAGAGTCGTCGATACCTGCCGTTCCCGTGAGTGCCGTGGCGCCATCTCCTCGCAAGAAGATGCGACTGCCGAAGGAATCGTCGTCGGAGTCGAGGGATCAAACCTTCGATTTTGACAAGTTTGATTGGTAAGTATAAAAGTTTTCCTTGTGGGTCTTCTTTTCTAGATGTCTTCTCTTGATGTTGTTGGTCTTCAGTCAGCCAACGTCGTCATCTTCTGGCGACGTCCAATTTGTGAAGGAATCTAGAGTCGCGACCTCCAAGACCGAAAAATGGCTGAGCATGCTCCTTCCCCTCCATTGGCGGCCCACTCCAATCATAATTCATCAAGTTCTCCACACGATGTGGAGCATCGGATGGTTGCCTAGACAACTGCGCACTAATCGACTTCGGAGTCATTGGAGGATCATGTATGTGTAGTACCTCTTCTTCTGATGTTGTAGTCGAATTTGTTATCTACGCCATCTGCTGATCCTTTACTGGTTTCTTTATTGTAGCTCCTTGTGAAGGAAGCCGCTCATCTGACGGAGCAGGTGCTTGCGATGGGTCTTCAGCATGCAATGCTGGACAATCTCCATCGCGCAGTTGAAAGTGAGTGTTCTTTATTTTTCTTCTGCCTCCTTGTGATATATTGGACTGACGGTTTATCTTTGTTTGTGTCACAGCTGAGCATAATGCCCTCCTTCGTAGCACTGTGTCCCTTGAGAAAAAGCTTGCTGCGGCGGTGAAGAGCCGTGATGAGGCAAGCACGGCGCTGGACGAATCGCGGAAACGCAAAGAGGACCTGCGCGCCTCCATCGCAGGTAGGGAGAAGTTGTTCGAAGAACAGCTTTTCTTGATTGCCAAGGCTCTCTCAGGTATGCCCTTTTCTAGATTTTCGTCGTGTCTCTCCTTTCAAATTTGCTGCCGTGCTGACCTTTGTGCTGATGCTTGATTCTTGTGTAGATGCCAGCGGTTTGAGCTTTGACGCGCAGGCACTCCGCCGCGATGATGCGTTGGCGGGTGCCATCTCAGTAGTCGAAGACCGCAGCACTGCCGTGCAAGGGACGCTTACCAAGGCCAAGGGCGTGCTCAGTCGCCTTCGGGAGGAGCTGGAGCCCAAGGCTGAGCAGATCGGAAATATGGATGAGCTGGTGGAGTCTCTTGCCGGGGGCATTCCGGCGAGCTTCAAGAACTCCCTCCATGCGGCTGGCGCTTCAATGTCACTCGCAATGGTTCAAGCCCATGGAGTTGAAGTTGATCCTGCAACGGTCTCCAAGGTGATGCCTGTCGGTGCGGATGGCCAGCAGGTAGTCTTTGCTCCTTTCGCAACTGCTTGTGGCAAGTACGGACCGCAGCTGATCAATACAGTTGCGAACTACTCTAAGGAGCTTCAGCAGGCCAAGAAGGCAGCAAAGGTTGTGACGTCAGGGGCTGGCGGGAAGTCTGTGGCGTCTGATACTGCCACAGACTCGATGAGGCCCCCAAAGCCAAAGTCTAGGTCGAAGAAGCCAGTTGCTCCTCAGTAGTCGCACCTTGTAATAGTTAAATAGCTTATTTCTTTTGTCGAAAACATGCCTTTTGGCGAGTGTATTTGCTGATACTTTGTTGATCTTAAATGCACTCGAATCGTTTGTCTATGACTTGCCTTAGTCCTCTTATTTGTTTCTTGCTTGACTTGTGATAGGACACATCGAGTGATCTTTCGAGGGAACCTTGGGATTCGCCACCCCCTGATGACACCTTGGCGCCGCCGCGCTCAAGGGTGGATGAGCTACCTTTGCTTTCGCGACTCCGTGACCGCGTGAAGCAGTTGGAGCGTGAATTGCCCGTACTCCGTGGTAATGCGGATGTATGGAAATAGAGTGCGGAGAAGGCTGTCGCCCGAGAACAATATCTGCTGGGGGAGGTGACGTAGCTAGGCGACCAATTCAAATGTTAGTTTTCTTCTCCCTTATCTTTTTCTTGTAGTCATTCGCAGTAGCTCGTTGTTTTCATACTTCTGCCTTTGCTTGGTGTAGTTGTCAGTGCGCGCCATCCGCAGGATGAGAAGGATAGGATTGCCATTCGCATGAATGACTTGACCCAAGAGCAGCTTCAAGCGAGTGGATACTTATGGGTGTATTATGATCACGCAATCGCACTGGCGAACTTGCAGGATCATGCGTCACGAGTGCTTCATTTCTTGAAGAAGTCACAATCATGTTTGAAGAATATTTATCAGACGATGTTCCCGCTGGACGGCATTCCATCGAGCCTGCTGGCCCTTCTTGCTAAATTCTAGGACTTGAGTGCAGTCCGCGAGTGTGTTTGGCAACAGTTAGTGGCTAGTGCCAAGGCTGCTTTATCCCTGGTGCGACTGCACAGGCCTGATGTGGATGCCGCCAGCAGGTTCGACTTGGAACATGGTTCCGCACTACTAGGCGGTGGATCGCCCAGCAGAGGAAATCGTCGACTTCTTCAAGGAGCAGACCAACGTTCCTTTGCTGCAATAGTAGTTTAGTTTGTATCCTGCACATAGTTGTACCAGTGTTGTAAAGTTCATATGTATACTCTGTATTATTGATGAACATTGATGTATATAAAGAGCTTGTTAGCGTGTATGTTTTGCGAGTGCGTTGCACTATGCGATTCCTTTTCGTTAGCCTGACTTGTGCTTATCTCTGCCCCTTGCCAACCTGTCAGGTGCGTTGCAACTGGGTTGGTGTTTGTCAAGGGTTTCGATTGGTGTGCCAGCTACTCGGGATATCGTGTTAGTTTGTAGAACAGATGTGTATAGGGTGGCGCAGCCCCCGAGTGGATAATTGGCGAAGAATAAAAAGAAATAAAAAAACGCAAAGTTTTGGGGCACTTAGCTTTATTTATTCGCGAGGTAGTACGAGGTACAATGTGTGGCTAAGTAGCCTTGGCTGAGTAGCCTTATTTCCAATGTAAAAACAAAAACGACTAGGGGTAGAAGCGCCGCAGCTGTGCGACGTTCCAAGGGTTGGAGTATGCGACTCCTGTCTCTAAATCTTTAAGGCGATAGGCGCCACCTGGGATTACTTCTGTAATCACGTATGGTACCTCCTAGGGGGACTCGAGCTTGAGATGCCCTTGCTGCTTTAGTCGTAGGACCAGGTCGCCTTCGACGAAGGACCTGAGGCGTAGCCTTCTGCTGTGGTAGTTGTGCAGGTTCTGTTGGTAAATTGTTGATCTTTCTGCGGTGATTTCCCTCGCCTCGTCAAGGAGGTCGACGGAGTCTTCGAGTGCAAGAGTTGACTCATGCTCGCTGTAAGCGACCACACGCGGTGCTTTGTATCGTACTTCCGCGGGTAGCACCGCTTCAGCTCCGTGTACCATGAAGAACGGGGTGTACCCTGTGGCGCTGTTTGGAGTTGTGCGCAGGCTCTAGAGTACCGATTGCAGCTCGTCTGGCCAGCAGCCCACGGCATGTTCGAGTGGCCTAAGGAGTCGTTTCTTGATGCCGCACAAACGAGCCCATTAGCTTTTTTGACCTGACCGTTGGTCTGTGGGTGCGCTACGGAGCATAGCTGACGTTGATTCCCAAATTCTCGCAAAATTCTTGGAACTCCTTGGATGTGAAGTTCGTCCTGTTGTTCGTGATGATGCTGTGTGTGTTGGGTCCGCAGCATACAAAACAAAAAAATTCCTACGATGAGAACTATACGCCAAGATCTATCTACTAGATACAGATCAACGGGTGGACATACATCCATGGAGAACTTACCCTCGAAGACAACGAGTTTTGTTAACAAGTAGGAACTCGTGGTTGATGTAGTCGTACGCTTGCCGATCTCAAGATCGTGTGGAAGTCCGAGCGCCGCAAAACAGCAGCGCATCCGTCCTCGCACACACGTTCAAGCCACCGGACAACCTCCACCTCCTCGCTCCAGCGAATCAGCGGAAGCAGCAACTCCTTCCAGACGCAAGGCCACCAGGAACATGTATCTCGCTAATCCGAGACCATGGGGGAATATCTAGAGGGGGAGAGAGATCCTTCACGAGGAGGTGTCAGGATGAAGGAGGGAATGGGTGGCCTTTTATAGGAGGAGGGGGTGCCCCCTCTCTCCATGGCCGGCGCAGGGGGTGACCCCTCACCTCCCACATTCATGTGGTGGTAACCCCTCCACATTAAAATGCCCCTTAACATTCTCTTTAAAGTCTCCACTTTAAATGCATTAAATTTCTCCAAATTTAATGCTCTTTCATTTAATAAAACTCTTTTATTTATTTTATTCAGAATTTTGTTAATTACTTTAATTAACAAACATTCACATAAAACCCCTTGCAACATTTCAATATCACATGCAGAACCACTTTCTACAATTTCACCCGAAACAATTCCGGTTTCTATCAAAACAATTCCTGTTTCTATCGAAACATTCCTGCGCTTTGCAAACCTTTTGTATGGAACATATGTGCTCCTAAATGGTGTCCGGCAACCCTTAAGTGTGTCACCATATGGTTCGCGAATAATGCAGACATGATTGAGACTCCTCTCAGATCAATAATCAGAAGCGGGACCTAGAGATCCATACTGACTCCTGCACATTCAACGATGACTTCTGTGATCGTGAGAACCTTTAATGTCAGCAATTTAATCCCTTTGTCTCATGATATAATACATGTCTAAGATTCGATCATCGGTATCCAAATACCTAGTTTGATCTCGTTACCGACATGCACTCTTTTCTCGTTCCCGTGATATAACATTCTAGTGATCACATCACTTGCTTGCAAGATATCTTAATGTGATATCACCGAGAGGGCCCAGAGTATATCTATCGGTCATCTGGATTGACAAATCCCACTCTTGATCCATGAGCCTCAACATAACACCTTCGTAGTACTGAACCTATCTTTATAATCACCCTGTTACGATGTGACGTTTGATGTTATCAAGATACTCTTCCGGTGTTAGCAATTAACATGATCTCATGGTCTAAGGACTAAGACTACTTTGTATGATGTTATAGCAATATAAACATAATGACTTGATCGTAATGCTATACTTCGGATGAATGTTCATCACATCATTTCACAAATGTTGTGACCTTGTTATTAACAACATCCAATGTCCATGATCAGGAAACTTTGATCATCTTGTTAATCAACAAGCTAGTCTATAAGAGAGGCATAACTAGGAACCCTTTTTGTTTATTAAACACATATGTATTGATGTTTCCTATCAATACAATTATAGCATGCAAAATAAACATCTATCATATACAAGGAATATATAATAACAACTTTATTATTGTCTCTCAGGGCATATTTCCTTCAGTGTGGCACTCTGAAGCGGTAGACGATGGACTCGAAGAACTTGACTGTGATGTATCCTGACTGATTAGTCACTGGCATGGCCTCTATCCACTTGGTAAATTTGCCGACTGTGACCAAGAGGTAGACGTAGCCTCCTCGTGAGGACCTTGGGAGTTTGCCGACCATGTCGAGTCCCCATTGCGCGAAGGGCCTGGCCAATGGAATTGGTCGGAGCTCTGCGCCAGGTGCGTGTGGCTTGTCTGCGAATCGCTGGCAAGCGTTGCATTTTTGGACGATGTCCTTGGCGTCACGCATGGCCGTAGGCCAGTAGAATCCAGCTCGTAGACCTTTGGTGACGAGGGCGCGACTGCCAGCATGGTGCCCGCATGTCCCCTCATGGATGTCGAGGAGAACAGCTCTTCCATCGGCCATGGAGACGCATCGTTGGAGCACTCCTATGATGCTACGCTTGTATAGTTTGCCGTTGATAACAGCGAATGCCTTGGAGCACCGCGCGATGTGCCGGGCGTCAGTCAGATCGTCCGGTAGCCTCTTGTTGAGGAGGTACGTGATGTATGGTTGGGTCCAGGATGGCTCGATCATCATGAAGCTCATTGGTCCTTTGAGTCCTGTGTCCAGCTCTAGGTCGTCGAGTGCCATTGGCTCATTGAGCGGCGCAGCCCCCGAGTCCGTTGTTGTGCTTGTTTTCTTCTCTGTGGCCTTTGGCTTGATGGAGCGTTCGCAGATGCGCTCGAGAAATACCCTAGGTGGTATGGGGGCGTAGGTGGAGCCTATGTTGGCGAGTGTGTCCGCCTCTTCATTGCTTTCGCGGCCTATGTGTCGTAGCTCACAACCGTCGAAGTCCCCTTCGAGTGTGTCGTAGAGGTCGCGGTAGGCGATCATGTTGTCATTCAGTGCATCACACTCGTGCATTGTTTGGTTGACGACCAGCTTGGATTCGCCATATATTATGAGCCTCTTGGTGCCGCAGGCTTTTGCCATCCTCATCCCGTGCAATAGGGCCTCGTATTCAGCTTCATTGTTGGAGGCGGTGAACTGCATTCGCAGGATATATTTCAGCTTATCTTCCTGGGGCGATGTTAGTATGACACCTGCGCCAGCCCCATCCTTTCATTTGAGCCGTCGAAAAGTGCATTATCCAGAGGTAGGACATGTCTGGTCTTTCGGGGAGCTGGTTCTCCATCTAGTGCAAGAGGAAGTCAGGGAGAAATTGCGACTTGATTGCATCGCATTTTTCATATGTGATGTCTCGTGGAGACAGGTCGATTCCCCAAAGCGCGACCCATCTGGTGGCGTTGGGGTTGTTGAGGATATGCCCAAGCGGGGCATCGTTGACTATCACGATTGGGTGTTCCTAGAAGTAGTGGTGTAGTCGCCGGGCTGTCATGAAGACGTCGTACGTCAGTTTCTGGTAGTGCAGGTACCGCTGTTTTGTTGGCGTAAGTACCTCGCTGAGGTAATAGACTGGGCGTTGTACCCCGTGGACCTTGTTTTCCTCGGCTCGTTCTACTACGAGCACTGTGCTGACCACCTGGTTGGTGGCGGAGATGTATAGCAACAATGGTTCCCTTTCGCGTGGGGTCACCAGTACTGGCGAGGTGGATAGCAGGCGCTTGAGGTCTTCGAATGCTTCCTGCTCCTTGTTGGTCAACTCGAATTTGTCAGTTTTGCGGAGGAGTTGGTAGAAGGGCAGTGCATTTTCACCCATCCGACTGATGAATCGACTGAGCGTCGTGATTCGCCCAGCCAGCTGTTGGACACCTCTTACATTTTCTGGCTTCTCCATGGCCAGTATGGCTTTTATTTTCTTCGGGTTCACCTCGACCCCTCTCGCGGAGATAGGATATCCGAGTATTTGCCTAGATGGTACGCCAAAAGCGCATTTGTCCGGATTGAGCTTGATCCGGTAGCGGTCAAGGATGGCGAAGGTTTCACGCAAATCGTCGATTAGCGAGGCTTCCTCTTTGGTCTTGATTACTATATCGTCAACATAGACTTGGATGTTGTGACCAAGTTGGTTCTTGAGGCAAGCCTGCATGCATCGCTGGTAGGTGGCTCCTACATTCTTCAGCCCGAAGGGCATTGTGTTGTAGCAGAACACACCAAAAGGCATTGTAAACGCCGTTTTTTCTTAATCTTCCTCCTTCATTCGAATCTGGTTTTAGCCTGAGTAGGCGTCGAGGAAGCAGAGGCGCTCACATCCCACGGTGGAGTCGATGATCTGGTTCATTCGCGGTAGCGAGAAGTGATCCTTTGGGCAGTGCTTATTCAGAGAGGTGAAGTCCACGCACATCTGTAGGATATCCGTGTCCTTCTTTGGTACTAGCACCGTGTTGGCGAGCCAAGTGATTTCCTTGATCTCGCGCATAAATTTGGCATCAAGGAGTCTGTAGATCTCCATTCCGACTGCATTTTCTCTTGGTTCAGACAGTCGCCAAATTGTTTGTTTGACTGGCCTTGCGTTTGGGTTGACATTGAGTGCATGCTCGGTGAATTCCCTGGGAACTCTTGACATGTCCGCTGGACACCAGGCGAAGATTTCCTAGTGCTCACGGAGGAATTCGACGAGCGTGAATTCCTATGCGGGACTCAAGTTGTTGGCGATGAGGGCCGTCTTGGCGGGATCCGATGGGTGGACCTGAACTTTCTTTGTGTGCACCGATGAGTCGAAAGATAGGTCGGGTGAACTTGGCCGGCTCAGGGGAGGCAAACTGTTGTTTGTGGACTCCTTTAGTCTCGCAAGTTCTTCCTGCATGCCGAAGGACTGGTAAATTCTGTTGAATTCCCTGTCACAACTGTCAGACCTCTCAAAGCTTCTGTTGATTGTGATAACGCCATTAGGGCATGGCATTTTCATCTGAAGGTAGGCGTAGTGCGGTACTGCCATGAACCTAGCGAACGCGACACGTCCGAGGATGCAGTGGTACTATGAGGGCCAGTCGACGACTTCGAAGTCGATACGCTCATGCTGAAAGTTTTTTGGCGTGTCGAAGATAACGTCGAGGTTGATTTTGCCAAGGGGGTACACGCCCTTGCCTGGGACGATGCTATGGAATGTTGTGTCTGAGACCTCTAAGCAAGTCAGAGGGATCCTCATTGCTCGCAAGGTACTCGTGAACATAAGGTTGATGCCGCTTCCGCCATCCATGAATTCGCGGCTCATGTTGAAGCCTCCAATTTGTGCCTCGAGTACGAGGGGACAGTGTCCTGGACGAGGTACTTGGCATGGATGGTCGCGTTTGTCGAAGGTGATGCAGGACTCGCTTCCACTGAGGTACTCAGTGGTAGATGGTGGTGAGTTTGTCGCCAGATTGACTTGGAGGGTGATGGACTTTTGCACCCGGTTGGAGGGGAGACCTTTTTGGATCGTCATGGTGCCCATGGCCCACGGGTACGGCTCGCCTCCATGGTGCTGGTCGGGTGCGGCCACGTTTGGTGGTGGTCCAGGTGGTGGTGGAGGAGCTCCATGTGCCACAGCGCCTAGGGCGGCTCCGTAGCCCCTATTGACTGCGTCACGGTTCATCCGAGCCAAGCCTTCATGGAGTTTGAGGAACTCGCGGCAGTCTTTGAGGAGGTGGCTGGATTTCTTTTTGCCCTCATGCTTGTCGATGTAGAAGTGCATGGTGCATGGCCCGGACAGCTTGTCTTCAACGGACGCGGCGGGTGTGTCATCGCGAGTGCGGCGCTGCCATACTTGCGTGGTTTTCCTCGGAGTCGCGGTATCCACCACTATGGTAGCCGTTGTTGCGGTTGTCGTCATGCCTGCCGGCGTAACCAGCTGCGACCATGTTGACATCGTCGCGATCATCATAGATGCGCATTCGCCGTTTTCTTCGACGGTCGCGTATGCGCTCGAGTTCTGCTTCCTCGTCGGAATGAACACGATTCTTTACCGAATCTTCTCCGTCAGCCCACCAATTCGCGATTTCCATCAGGTGGTCGATGGTCTTGGGCTTCGAGCGGCTCAGCTCCTCCCTGAGCTCTATGGGGCGAACGCCGCCGTTGAATGAGTCGATTGCGCGGTCCTCCGAGATATTTTCTGCGGAGTTCTTAATGATGGACCACCTCTGGATGTACGAGCGTAGTGATTCGCCTTATCTTTGCTGGTAGCACCTCAGCTCTTCGATTGATGCGGGCCTTTTGTAGGTGCCCTTGAAGTTGCGCACAAAGTTGTAAACCAGCTCTTCCCAACTGCGAATGGATCCACGTGGGAGGTTGTTGAGCCATGCTCGGGCGGCGCCCTGCAGCTGTAGCTGTAGGCACTGCATAGCCGTACTTCGACTTCCACCATGGAGCCTGACGGAGGATATGTGGTCCTCCAACCAGATTTTCGGGTCCTGCAGACCGTCAAACTTCGGGTTCTCTGATGGGAGCTTAAATCCCTTAGGCATTCGCTTTTTCCTGATGGCCCTACTGAAGCATCTAGCGCCACAGAGCTCCACATCCTCGTCTTCTGAGTCAGTCGATCGGGCACGTCGCGCCCTTGACTTGTCGATCTTGCGCTGCGTGATATCATCACGCACGTCATAGTTGTGGACATGTCGCCATGAGCGGCAGCGTCGAGACAGATCATGGCTGTCATCGCTGGATGAGGGCGAGGAATAGCGTTTTGCCAGAGCCTTGCCCTTCTTCGGCTCCGGTGTTGGCTGCTTGTCGAGGGTAGCCTCGATTAACCCCAAGCCTGTGATCGTAGATCGGTGCATGGCGGCCCGAGAGTCTCCAAATGGCGGTTGGTTGTTGAGGAGGTACATGGTGGTCGCCGTTACCGCAGCTTGCGGCGTTTTTGGTAGCACGTTGCCACGCGAATCCACCGTCATGGAGCCGAAGTCGAGGACCTTTGCGGCTTCTACACGCTCCTCCTTAGTGAGGTGGGCTAGTCGAGATCACCTTTTGTTAGCGAGGTACTCATTGCACTTGGAGGAGGATCCTTTGTGGGAGGAGAGCCCAGCTAGTCGGAGGCTCGACTCGTCTGCCGCCTTTTTGCGTGCTTCGAGTTGCATGATTGTTTGCACTTGGCGCTTGAATTCCTCCTTCAGGAGCCAATGGTAGCCCATTAGTAGTTCTTGCGGGGAGCCAAAGGGTAGAGGGTTACCCCGTAGGGCATCACGGCAGCGAGCCCACTCGAGTTCGTTGAGCCTGATCACGAGCGTTCGCCAGTCTGCTCATTTATTATGGTTGGAGGTTCGACTGCCCCTCCGTTATTGATGGGGGCGCCGTTTGGCGGTGGTCCGCCATTGGTTATGCCACCATTTTGCGGGTCGGCTCCATGGCCACCATTGCACGTGTTGTCGCGATTGGCGGAGGAGTCGCCTGAGTTGATGACGGCGCACATGAAGTGGTTGGGGAAGCTGCTGCTCCCACAACTTTCAGATCCAGAACCGTAGGCTCCATATTCAGTTGCCAGATCGCTCAGATCAGATTCGCGACTGCTGTCGCTGTCCGTATTCTCGACTGTTGTCGAGGCATTGAGTTCGCTGAGGGTGCTGATCGGCGGAGGAAACCACGATGCCAGAGTAATCGACGGTATCGTCGGCTAGCCAGGCATGGTAAGCATGCCCATCTGACCAACTTGGAAGCGGAAGCTCCCGATCGCCAAGCTGATCCCATCGCCCACGGATTTGAAAGTCGGGCGAGTGACCGGCGTGTGGACGGTGAAGTCGAACGCGCCGAAGAACTGGCGGATCTCCGCTGTTGCAGAGTTGTAGATTGCAGTTGATGGGGCCGAAGAAGCCGCAACATTAGCACTCCCACTTCCCATAGACGGCGCCAATTTACGAGGGTTTAACTCATCAATTCCCATTGTTATGGACTTGGGTTTTGGAGAAGGAGGGAGTGCGGGAGACATCTCTCGGCTAGCAAACAAGCACACAGGGGACTCGAAGATTTACCAAGGTTCAGGCCTCGTAGAGGTCCCTACTCCTGCTTGTATGCTTGTGGAATTATTGAAGGAATCGAGGATTTCAATGGTGCGCATATGCAATCTAGCGAGGGCCGTGGAAACTAGGGTTGCGTGTGTTCTCCTCGCCGCCCCCTCCTGGCCTTTATATAGATAGGCCAGGTCTCGGGTAGCAGGTTGAGTCGGTTACAGGTTAGGGTTTCTCCCTTTGAACTTTCTATCTTTAGCTTCTTCTTGTTCTTCAAGCAATCAAGAGTCCGTAGGCTACTCGAGTTCTCTATTTGGTCCTTGGCGACACCGTGGGCTTCCGCTGTATTCAGGCCGTATATACCAAGCTCGAGTACCTATAGGGTATACCCATGTCAAGTAGCTTGCGTCTTTTTTGTTGTTGTCGATGATGGAGAGAGAGGGCCTTAAGAGGTTGCAGAGGCAAGCCCACATATAATATATCTTGCTCTAACAAGTAAACGCATACTTTATTTCTATCTTTTATTCCCATCAGATGTTTTGCACGGCTACAGGTGAATCCGAATGCCCTAGGCCCTCTCTCTCCATCATCGACAACAACAAAAAGACGCAAGCTACTGGTCCGATAAAAACACAAAATGAATTCTAAAACTCCCGAAGGTCCATTAAAGTAACTTCACTACACATTTGCTTCTCTAGGATTCGATAACCTAGGTCTACTAGGGAAAAAGAAGCTATACTACATCCGTAATCCGGATCGAAGGTATCAACCCTTTTTTTGGCGCTGTTGCCGGAGAAGCAATAGCTACCCTAGTGAGGTTATTAGGAACCTTGCTAGTTTTAATTCTTGTTTTTAATTTTGTTAGTTTGTTTTTCGTCTTTATTTGATAAACCAAAAAAATAGTTAGTCTTTAAATTCTTGTTTTTACTGTTATATTTTTTAATCTAAGAAAACCCAAAAACATAGGAAGTATGGCTGAAAAGAAGCTTGGGGAGTTTGCTACTCCCAATAATGATTATTTGCACACTCCTATTACGCAGCCAACAATCGCTGCTGATGACTATGAAATTAAGCCCCATTACTTAAGTTTGATGACTATGAAATTAAGCCCCATTACTTAAGTTTGGTTCAGCAAAATCAATTTGGAGGCTCTGTTGTTAAAGACGCAGGTATGCATTTAAATACTTTCACTAAAATATGTGATATGATGTGTATAAAAGATGTTGACCCTGATGCGGTCAAATTGTGTCTATTGCCTTTCTCTCTAAGAGGGAGATCTAAAGAATGGTTGCTATCTTTGCCTAAAAATAATATTACATCATGGGTGGGATGTACTTCTTTATTTATGACTAACTTTTTCCCACCTGCAAAGACTGTGCAACTTCGATCTAATATTACTGGCTTTAGACAGGAAGAGTGTGAGCCACTAGCGCTTGCATGGGAGAGGATGAAATAATGCCTAAGAAACTGTCCTAGTCATGGGATGGAAGATTGGTTAATCCTCCATTTATTTTACAATGCTCTTAATCCTGTGTCTAAGTCTATGCTTGATATTGCAGCTGGAGGAACATTTATGGGTAAACATACTACCAAAGCAAAGCATCTACTAGACAATATGCAAGACAACCATGCCCAATGGTATGTTGAAAGATCAAACACGAAGAAGGTGAACTCTGTCTCACCACAAGAGAATGAAGATCTCAAAGCTAAGTTGGATGAGCTCATACTAGCCGTTAAAGGTAAGAAAACCCAGGTAAGAGCCACCCCTGAAACAAATATTGAGGAAATAGACTTCGTAGCTCGTAATGATTACAATCCTGCTTGGAAGAAGAGTTATAATCCTAACTTCCAGAAACAGTATGCTAGTCCTGCAGGAAACTCTAATAATAATATGGGAACTAGTAATGGTAGTCTCCAAGAAACACTAAAGTCTTTCATAGACTCACAAAATGAACAAAATAATATTCTAGCCAAAATTACGGAGAACCATAATGCTATGCTTGGTAAATTATCTAACCAAGCTATTAGTTTGAGAAATGACTTGCAGGCCCTTCAAGAATGTAACACCCTCGAATCGGCCCTATGCAAGTTTTAGCCCTTTCCGCCAAACCCGCATAGAAACGATTCAAGGACGCCCACCAGGCACTTTCGTGCGGGTGGAGAAAGAAGTAATACCATTACACAACAGTCCTCCATGGGACCCACACAACAGATATATATACAACAGCGACTCAACAAGTCAAGAATACAGATATACAGTACAAAGATCTAAATCACCTTGAAATCGCTACAGCGTCCGAGTACGGACAAGATGCAAATGGGGCTAAGAGCCCTGAAGAATAACCAATGGCGTCCATAACCCTGCCCAGGCCAAGCCAGAAGGGTAACCCTGCTAATGACGTCGATCTCAAACCTGCTAAAACAAAAGGGGTGCCGACAAAGGGCAAAGGAAAAAGAGGAGCGTCAGTACTGAGGCCAGTACATGGCAAGGCTAGAATTCGGCGGCTCTCGCCTACATAGGTATGGTGGAATGAAGCGGCAGCGCAACAGCACTAAACAACCTATAGAGACTCAGTAAAACGAGCGGCTATTAGAGAGGGATAAGAAAGACCTATTCGGATCTAACCTGATACTAACACCAAACATACCCATCCTGGCATTTCCCCCTCGATACCAAACGAGGAAGTCAAAACCAAGGAACTCACACAGTTGGCAGTTTTATTCATTCGATTATAGTTGAAGCACTTACTAGTCAGATATAGATAGCGTGAGTCATCCTGATAGCATAAGTAGTGGGCACTTTTAATTAACCATTCCGTGGTAGTTGCGGTACTTACTAGTCAGATATAATTGTCCCGAGGAATCCCAAAACCCAACAGTTGTTGGCACTTTTATCACATTCCATTGGAGTTGCAATACTTACTAGGCAGGTATAGCAAGACACAAGGAACCCCAGCTCCACCAGTTGTTGGCATTTTTAATATCCATTCCGTTGTATTTGAATCTGATTACTAGTCACATATTAAGTCAAATTTATACCACTACTTTAGTTATGCTTGTCTATGATCGAGATACTGTGCTCCAAGTCGTCCATAACCGCAGACACGGCTTTCAGAAAGATTTAACCTGCAGGGGTGCACAAATAGCAACACACACACGATCAACCTCAGAAAAACCAAATCAAAACCCAACGAGGTTTTCACGACAAAGCAATCACAGGATTCTTAAAATATTTCAGGAGGGCAACCCACTAAGCTACCCGCAACGAAGTTGGCCGGCTCCGAGACGGACCCAGGGTTTGTGTCAATGGCTGTAAACGACTGGGAACCCGAAAGTGTGACTGGGCTTAACGATACCACGAAAACATTCCACGTTCCAAAACAGTACAGGTGCTCCACGCACAATCGTAAATAAAGCAGTAAAGCATGACATAAGTACAGGATAGTAATAAAGCCCCAAACTACTTGTGGCCCCAAGAAATAAGAAATGAATCAAGCTCTGGCTAAGGGGGATTCATAGACTCTCCCGTATGTGGATAGTGCAAATAGTCAAGGAACATGTATCAAGTACTCGGGGTCCTACGGGACACAAGTGAGCGTGGAAGAACTAAATAACATCTATTGCTCACCGATGCCTCTGCATTATTTATATCTAGCATTTTAATAGTTGTATTTAAAGTCATGATCAGCTCCACCATTAAGCATCTCCACCATTTATCATGTGTCAACTTGCCGTCAACTGTGAAACGACAACGATGCGAAGCAACACATAAGAAAGCAACTACAACTCGCAAGGCTGACTATCTATCAAACAACAGGCAATAGGATGTGTCCATGGCAATATAGAGGCTGCAAGGAGTATAAATGGTGCACGGAAACTAAAGCATCGCAACACCGATAGCAATAGATCAACAGGAGGAAATAAAGACTATAAAAGCAAAATAGATAGAAAGGGGGAGATGCTCGCCTAGGAAAACACTACCGAAGGAACATATCCGGAGAACTTGTCGATACTCGCATCAACTCATCGGCCTAATCCGTGAAGAAGCAAACACTAGAAGAAACACCCGATGCAATATTTAATACTACGGTAGAAGATTCGGCATGCTTATGATATGATGCATGGCATGGCACAGATTCGGTGCAATTAGGCAACATTAAGCGAAACTGGGGTCCCGATAATTAATTATATGGTTCAAGTTATTTAACTAACCCCGCAATTTAAATGTTGTCTTAACAAGGCAAAACATGGTATCTGTTCACTACACAAAATTAAATGGGGCCAATATAAGACTAGAAAAACCCTCCTATAGACTCCATATTTAATTATGATGTGATTCGACTATACAACCCAGACCCACGAAATATGTATGCAAGCATGTATAATTGATATGCAACAATTATATGTCAATATTATAAGAATAAGGGTCTCGGATAGGGGTCACACATCAAGGTCTGAAGATCTTGGGGTCTCGAGGGATCGGTCTCGGCTTCAGGCTCCGAGATGAGGGGTTCGATGTTCAGATCCATGTTGTAGGCCTTGGCGTCCTTGGGACCGGGGCTTCGGATCCGTGGTCTCGGGGGGTTCGACGGGGTCGGTCGCGGCGGGATCGGCCTTCGGGTTCCATGTCAACGGTCTTGTCATCGATGAAGAACTTGGATTCACATTGGTGGTTTTCGAAAGATCTTGGCGAAAGCCGGGATCGGAGAACTTCACGGGGATTAGTACTCTTCTAGTGGCACCGATACATCCCTAAAAACCATCGGCATCGAGCATACCTCCACGGAACAAGGCAAGGTAGACCTTCCTGCAAATATGTTGATAACGGGACAAGGTCGAAACACTGAGCCACGAGTACCAACTGGAACCACACATGCAGGTTCAGAGAACTACCAGCACCTGGACAAAGAGGTCAACATGTAGTGCCGATATGGGGCGCCCTTGCTCGCATTTGAGAGGCAAAAAGGCAGCACGGAGAGGGTCCTGGGCGGCGCAACCGCGGCTGTAGAGAGCGGCGACGGAGAGAGGGCGAGCGGTGGTGGCCTGAGCTTGGGGTTCACGCGCGTGGCGGCGGTCGGCGCAACGGCAGCTACAGAGAGTAGGCGATGGAGCGGCTTGGCGTGCAACTGCCGGCTCCGGGCGAGGCCAGAGGAGAGGTACGACAGAGGGCATCGAGGGTGCTCGGGCGAGCTTCTGAAGAAGAGGGCCAGACGCAGCGAGAGGGTCCACGAGGAGGCCGACGACGGCTTCCTGGGGCCGCGGCGCTCGCGTGGTCCAGGCGAGGCCGACTCGGTCAGGGAAGCCGGCGGCGCCAGGGTCGGAGGATGGCGAGCTCGCGCAAGCGCGTGGAGGATGACAGGGCGCGGCAGTCGGCGAGGAGCTCGACGGAGATGCGGACATGGGCGACGCCGCGCGGAGCAGAGGCCATGGCGGGGGCCCGCGGCGACGACCGCGGGTGATGCGGCTGGAGGAGGAAGCGGAGAGGCGGCCTCGGCGGCAGGGACGACGCCGGGAAGGAGAGCGCGGGGAGGCCGGCGATGGGGCTTTGCGAGGGGAGGAAGGCGGGGAACGGGGCGTGCTGCGTGGACGGGTCGCGGTGGTTGGGGGAAAGATGCTGGGACGGGGGAAGGAGGTGGGAGACGCGGGGCACACGCGGAAGGTGGGGCCGGGCGGAGAAACGGACAAGGGGAAGCGGGGTTGCGTGCAGCGTGGGGTGGTGCGTGGAGGGTGGGGCCAGACGCGGCCTGGGGCGGTCGGCGCGTGTGGATGGGATAGAGCGGGAGGGCGGCAGGTGGGGCCACTGCGGGGCACGGGTCGGGCACGGGAGTTGGTCGCTCTGCGCGCGATGTGTGCACCGCGCAAGGGAGGGACGGGGTGGTGTGCAGGTGTGGCAGAGGAGGTGGGGCCAGGCGGTTGGTGGGAGAGTGTGGTGGCTGGGAGGAGTTGGATTAGGGGCGGCGATAGCCTGTGTGTGTGTGTTGCGTGCGTGACCAGGTGATGGGATGGGGTGGGACTGGTTAGGGTTAGACTAGGGTTTGGTATACGGGGTAGTAGGCTAGCTAGCTGGGCCTTTTGGCCCGGCCGGCTGCCGCCTCCTAAAAAAATAGTTTTATTTATTTTTATTTTGTCTGAATAGACTCTTGTAAATATTTTGTAGACAAAACAAAATATCCGGAAGAGGCCGGGTTTTAATTTGAAATAAGAACGGGGTGTTTAGAAAACAACACCAGACTTTTTGAAAATAGTTTTCAAACAAACCATGCATGATGATGGCGATGCTCAAATGCAATGTGGCATGATGACATGAGCATGCGGTCATGATGATGCAATGCACAAAAACACAGCGATTTTCTAGTAGTGGTTTTTGCGGGGCGCCACAAAGAAAGAACAAGGATCGTTGAGGCACAGCTAGGTAAGATAACCGAGAGTCAAACTCTCATTCTAGCTAAATTTGCAGGTAAAGGTGAGCCCAATCCTGTTGAAGAACTCAAAATGATGAGGATCCAAAGGGAGGAGCATGAAGAACTTGATTATAGTAATACCCCTTCACCAAGCTACACCATCGAAGATCTCATAAAGAGGATCAACGTCAAAATTCCGGTAAGTGAAGGTAATGACGAATCCATGTATCAACATTTTGTTGATCAAGTAGCAATTAAGTTACGCGAGCTTGAAGAAGAATACAAGAAAATTGCTAAAAAGTTACCTGTTAAACTAGATGACATATTTGAGCCTACTATTAAGATAAAGATTGGAACCAATGAGATAGCTACACTTTGTGATCTAGGTGCAAGCGTCTCAACAATCCAAAGAGTCTTTTTAACAAATTAAATCTTGGCTCCTTTGAAATTACTGAGTTAAAATTTCATCTAGCAGATTCTACCTACAAACAAGCTATAGGGATTAAGGAGAACACTTTAGTTTACATCAAAGGTTGTCCTATTCTAATTGACATTGTTATTGTTGACATGCCTGAAGATATTGTTGCTCCTATAATACTAGGTCATCCTTTCTTGAGAACTATAAAGGCTTTAATTAACTTTCATGAAGGGAACGTGAAGTTGCAATTGCCTTCGCGGGATCCTGTTGTTATTCATTTACCCAAGAAGAAGAAAGCCAAACATGACGAGAAGGAGGCCATCACTTTGAAGGCCAATTACATTGGAGTGGGTGTTCCACTCATCTTGCCCAAGTAAGTATCATAAAGTTCAAGCTATTGACCGTAAAAGAGCGCTCCATGGGAGGCAACGCATGTTAAATAAAGGTTTGAGTTAAGTTTTTAGTTTTTGTTTAATAAAGAGTGCTATAAAAATCCATTTGAGGAGAAGAAATTCGGTAGTACTTCAAATTCTGCTTTATTCATGCTATTGTTGGTCGACAATATTTAATATCAATTTTCTGTCCAAAACAAGGTATATCACTAATTTACAGGAAAATAAATAGTTTACAAAGAAACAAAAAAATTGACACACATAGAGAGTTTAACGACCAACTATACGGCGGGAATAAAAATTCCGGTCATATAGTTCCGGTCGTATAGATATCGATGCCTTTGCAAATTTTCTTTCGTGGGGACAGACAGTTTAACGACCAACTATATGACCGAAACATTTTGTTCTGCCCGTATAGTTGTGTCCGTATAGCTGCGCCGCCAGGAGGAAAACCTAATATTTTGATAGAACGCCAACTATACGGCCGAAACACATGTTCCGCCCGTATAGTTGCGCCCATATAGTTGTGTTCGACCACAAAATCGCACGGGAAGCTACTCTCAACTCCAAAACTTCAACCATTTTTCTTTCTTCTACCTCCAAACTCTCTCAAAACCTCAAGGGGTCTCCATCTCTACTCAATTTCGTTCGATTTCCTCGCACACAAGTGATCTACGGTATGTTTCTCCTCCAATCCTCCAATTAATTTATGCAAATTCATCTTCGATCTATTCTCATTATCAATTTAGGGTGAGACCTACTATAAACCAATTGCTATAATTTTCTTACCCAGATTATTATTTTGAGGAGGATTCTTTAGTGTGCTATGATGAGGAATATGATGCACTTACTGTTGTTGGATCAAAAAGTTCTATTTTTGCCTTTATTCAATGTTTTAGATGATGAACACAAGGAGCCAAACTCGTGCTTGTGCCACCGCTAGTACTTCTTGGGCTGCCGCTCAGGAACGCATGGGGATACGGTTCAGGGATGAGGCCCATCGTGATCGCTTCAACAGGATCAAGAACCGCGAAGTGAAGGCCACCAAATGGGCTTGCCCCATTATATTGAACCAACTCGGTATTTCTGATGACTTTAATTTACTTTGCAATAGGGCTGGCCTGCAAAACTTTGTGTACAAATGTACCTACTTATCGCTGCTTAACTATTGAATTCCTAAGTTTGTTGCAAAGCACCGTTAAACTATGGCAATGAGAGGATACTATTTCTTTCCGTTTGATGAACAACAACTACACTTTAACATTAGATGAATGGTGTGCATGCTTTAATTTTACAAACAATGATGTTCATGCTTTACGCGCATCCTTTACTGGCCTAATTCCTTCCCCCGATCAATACTATAATGGAATGAGTTTCACTAGTAGAGTGAAGAAGGGGAAGAATATTCAACATCCTGTAATTTGCTATTTTTTCTATGTTATTGCTAACACTTTGCAGGCACGTAATGAGTTCACGAGACTCAACGAGGAGGACATCCTAGTCCTCGCATAGGCTGCTTATGTTAACTGCAGCTTGTCACTCAACTTGGGCGCCATCCTTGTGCGCTACCTAGAGAACCAAGCCTCCCAAAGACAAGGGCCAATCACAGGAGGAGGCGTCATCACCATTCTTGCCACTGCTCTAGACATCGATCTAGGTGAGTTGCAACCCATACTTGGTGAGACACGTGTTGGTTTCTCCACCTTGAGAGCCTATGGAATGCTCACTAGGAGAGGTGGTGTTTATTACCTGCATATTGTTGGAGCTAGGCGTGTCTACCCCGCTGCTTTGCCTAATGGTATTTTCTCTATCGAGGAAGGACGTTTGCTATATGATTCACAGGTTGACGAGCACCAACCCGAGGAAGAAATTCCCGAAGAGGATGAGGAGCAAGAGGAGGAGCAAGAAGTTCCTTATCAAGAGGAGCGGCCACAAACCCAGTTCGCCACATACCAAGATTTCCAAGGACTTGGAGGGACTATGGAGAGGATGCACAACCTCTCTTTGAACCTCCGAGAATCAACAAGTAACCTCTCAACTCAATTTGCAAATTGGAGTAATGACTTTTTCCCGCCACCACAATGATTTGAAGGGCTTGCAAAAGCCTAAGCTTGGGGAAGTTTCCTCATGTATCTTTATTTGGCGTTCATTTGCTTTTATTTATTTTTAGGTTACGTTTTTATTTGAGTTTATAAGCACTCGTGTTGGTTTCCCCAACACTTTATCTTTAGTTCTTTTTATTTTGCTTTCGAAATTTACTAGCCGAGCTTTGCCGCCAATTTTATATTCTTTAAATTCCCTCTCTTGAAAATCACAAAAAGATTTCTCCATTTTTCCTTATTTTCCCTCTTTCTTTTCTTTCCGCCTCGTGGTTACCATATATTTGATGGAGAGCGATCGACTTTGAGTTTCCAAGAAACAAATAAAAAAGGAAGAGAGAAGTGGAACCAAACATGAGAGGTATGCCTTATGACTCCCTACTTTTGAAGTTTGAGAAACCCATGCTAGTTAGTAGTAAATGTTGAGATATTATATTGGTGGAGTGAGTCTTTGTATCATAGTAAGATTGTCGTTTGCATCGGTATTCAATTGGGCTCATTTTGTTCCAGCTCTCGTAATTAACCAAGTCTTGCCTAAAATTGCTAAACAATTGTAATAAGAAAAAGACTCACAATTAAAGGCTTGGGTGTTGTAGTGCTTAGTCTTGAAGGTTTATTTCTAGAGATACTTGATGTCTATGCACTTCTATTCTTGTAGACAGTTGTTGGGCCTCCAAGTGCAAAGGTTTGTAGAACAACAGCAAGTTTTCCCTTAAGTGGATTACCCAAGGTTTATCGAACTCAGGGAGGAAGTGGTCAAAGGTATCCCCTCTCAAGCAACCCTGCAATCAAGATACAAGAAGTCTCTTGTGTCCCCAACACACCCAGTACACTTGTCAGGTGTATAGGTGCACTAGTTCGGCAAAGAGATAGTGAAATACAAGTGGTATGGATAATTATAAGTGGTAACGGTACCAGAAAATAGCTTGCTGGCGTGGAAGAGACTAAAGGCAAACTGAAATAAAGATAGAAGCAAGCAAACATGTAATAGATCTAATAGCAAACGGTGTTTCACTGCTTAGAAACAAGTCTTGGGGATCATACTTTCGCTAGTGGACACTCTCATATAAATATCTTCTCTTTATGATACTACTCTGAACTACTCTCCGGTTGGACACTCTAATCCATGGTAGGGCTATAACAGCACACCTCAAAGTAAGCCTATCCCATCTAGATAACCCCACAATGTCACCTTGAGCACTAGATGGTTCCAACAAACACCACAATTTCATAGAAACATCCAACTCCAAATATAACTCATAACAAGTATTTGTAATCTCTAGCCTAAGTGCCACCATGGTGTGCATGCTGTCACTTTCACACACATGGGGAGACCAGAGATCTATTAAAGCACTTGAGTAGCAAGGTAAATCTACTTGATTACAAAGCTCATGATCACAATATGATCATGCATAGAGAGAGAGATGAACACATAGCTACCAGTAGAACCCTTAGCCTCGAGGAAGAACTACTCCCTCATCATCATGGGAATCAGCCATGGTAATGGAGATGGTGGTGGAGATTGATGGAGATGGCTCCGGGGGCACTTCCCCATCCCGGCAGGGTGCTGGAAGAGAGACTTTCTGTCCCCCGAATCTCCCCTTCGGTGGCGGCAGCGCTGCAGAACTTTTCGTGGATTTCTGATTGATGGTTTAGGGTTTTCGCATCGGGAGGCATCTTATAGGCGAAGAGACAAGGTCGATGGGCGGCCAGGGGGCCCACACCATGCCCTAGCGTGGCTAGGGGACCCGCGCCTAGGGGTGGTGTGGCCACCCTGTGGCCCCTCTCCGTCTCGTCTTCTGGCTTCGTGAGTCTTCCAGTAAAATATCAACTTTGGCTTTTGTCCCGTCCAATTCTGGGAATATTCATTTTCTGACTTTTTGGAACCAAAAACAGCAGAAAATTGGCAGCTGGCACTATGGCTCTTTGTTAATAGGTTAGTCCATTAAATCATATGAAAAGTACTCCAAAGTTGGAACAAAACATAAGAAAGTAGATAAAACCAAGCATGGAACATGAAAAATTATAGATACGTTAGCAACGTATCAACATCCCCAAGCTTAACTCCTGCTCCTCCTCGAGTAGGTAAGTGATAAAAAGAAAGAATAATTTTTGAGGTGGCATGCACCATCACAATATTGATCAAGGCATTTATAACATTGATAGCTGAGATCAAGGTACTCTAACATAGACATGAAAGATAAAGTTCTAGTAATAGGACATAACAACTATGTTGCAACATGAAAAGGCACAAACAAAAGATTCATGAATAACAGTGCTTTGCAAGACGTTTGTTTGTTTCACATAAAGAAAACATAGCATAGTGGCATTCAGCTTGTCCCTCATAGAGTAGCAAACATAAATGCATAGGACACCTTCAAAGTTCATAAGAGTGACTAGATACAAATAGTTTAAAACAAGCAATATCAAAGCTATGCATCAATTAACAAGTCTTGGGACAATGCACATAGAACTAAGAATGGCCACTATGCTCTCTCAATAGGTGCATAAAGATATAAGATGGAGACTCAATATAAAAGTGGAAGAAAGGCCTTCATAGAAGGAAGCAGGGATTCAAGTTTCATAAATAGCTTCCAAAAATTATGATACTTATTAGCTTTCAGCTCTCATTGCCCCTATCATAAGCATCTTTAGGTGATTAAGGTTAAAGTGACACAACTAAGAGGATATGCTTGACAAGTTATAAGCTGAAATCTCATGCCCCTTACTTATGAAGACCGAACCTCATGCTACTCAACTTTAGTCACAAGTAAGCTCTTGTCATTGTAAGTACATATGTATCATTGAGAACTGCCAACAGGGTACCCCTTGCACATGATACAGGAGCTATCCCATAATCAAAATGACAAGGCAAGCTGACAATGAGCATCTCAACGATCTCTTTGTTTGCTATTTGCATAGATTTTTATTGAGCATTCTTCATAGAGTGCTCATTATAGTTATGATGCAAGTTTCCACCATGATTAGGCATGGCTTAGGCTAGCGGCCCAGGCGTTTCTCTAACACACATACAAACTCCATGGACTTACAAGCTCCCCTTTCATTTCACACCGTCGGGATCCATAAGCAAAAGAACATGATATCAACGGGGTACAAAGTACAAGTGCAATGTTGAAAGCGTTCCCCATGATACATGGTTCCGTTAACTTCAACTTATAAAGCGCGAGCATATACGCAACAAAGAAGGACCCAATGGTTCAAGTTTATTAAATGCAGGAAAAGTAAAGTGTGCCATCAAGTTCGTGAGAGCTTTAATCACTAGTTTCTCATAACAAGTTTAATTTGGAAGGTAGATAAAAACATGAATATACTTGGAATAGCATAAGCTAGTACGTAGGTATGGTGGACTCTTTGGAATAACTTGGTTTAAGGAGTTGGATGCATGAGTGGAACTCATACTTGGTTGTGGAGGCTAGCAAAAGACTGAGAGCGACAAACTAAGAG
The DNA here is from genome assembly GCA_910589775.1 of Avena eriantha. Lineage (NCBI taxonomy): Eukaryota > Viridiplantae > Streptophyta > Magnoliopsida > Poales > Poaceae > Avena > Avena eriantha. Next base: position 284,042,735 of record OU342744.1, on the reverse strand, counting down.
AGCAATAATGGTCATAATCATGAAGAGCGACAAAACATCATTGATAAAAGCATAAAGTGATACTACAAATTGAAAAATAAAGGATCACCAAGGCTACGGTGACTTGAGATAGTCATAACATGGTATGAGCATGCGCCAAGTCAACCCAAATAAAGCATCAAAGGAGAATACCACAATACTATGCTTTAATATGCTAAAACAACGCATGATTCATCCAACACACATTAAGCAATCTCAATTGTTTATAAAAAGTCATGCTACTGCAAAGAATACTAAGAATAAAGCCAAAACAATATCAAGCATGGCATGACAAAGCATAGGCCACAGTCAAAATCAAGCTCTCTTTACCACTTAAGCATGAACTTTCCTACTCTTTTCCAATCCAAACCAAACCAAACTATTTGAAAACCAATATATGAAAGAGGGGGTCCAACCAATTTATTAAGCAAACTAAGCAAACTAAGCAAATGAAAAACCAAAACAAAAATGAAAAAGAAGACGCTCCAAGAACAACACAACTGTGCATGAAACAATAAAAATGAAGCGTTTGGAAGAAACCTGGGATTTTTATTGATGGGGAGGGGGATGCCTTGGGCATCCCCAAGCTTTGACGCTTGTACTTCTTGGATATTTCTTGGGGTGACACGCGTGGCATCCCCAAGCTTGAGCTTTAGTCCATCTTTCATCGCATTACTCATTCCTTCCATACACCTGAAAATTTTCCTTCATACAAAACTTCACACAATCTTTATTAGCAACATTAGTGCACTCAAGATAATAAGTCTTAGGTTCAGTTCTAACACAAATAAAACTTCCATTAAAACACTAGCTACTGTATCACTTCCCTCAAAAAGCTCAATTCCCCAAAAGAACTCAAAAAGGAACCAACAAGAAGCAAATGAAGAAAATGGCAGAAATCTGTCAAAACAGACCAGCAGGTAAAGATGAATTTTTTCGAAGACCTTCTGTTGCTCAAATCAAACAATGTAAAACTAACGAAAGTTAGATAAGAACCTGGGGCAGAAGCAAAAATATTCACGCCTCAAACGGATGTACAGAGATTTTACACGAATTTTTATGGTGAAGCACAGAAATCTGTTTCGGGACAGCAACTTTCCCAATCATTACTTCTCTCTCATTAGAGGTTACTCTTGGCACAAAAAGCAAATAAAAAGAATAAGGAGCGGTTATTACAGAAGTAATAACTTCCAAGACTCATCTAAAACTTTTGGGTTATCTCCCAATATGTACTTTTCTTTAACGCCTTTAAGTTTGGCATGATAGTTTGAGAAGATGCTCACATAGGAAATATGAATTGAAGTAAAAGAGAGCATCAAGAAGCAAATTTAAAACACATTTAAGTCTAACCCACTTCCTATGCATACGAATCTTGTAAAGAAACAAGTCATAAAATCACAAAGCAACAAGCATACGAAAGCAAAACAAGTGCAACTTCAAGACTTTCAACATAAAGAGGGGAAACTTAATATTGTTGAGATACATAAAACCATTTTTCCCTCTATCATAATAACTTTCAGTAGCATCATGAATAAAATTAACAATATAACTATCACATAAAACATTCTTATTATGAGCCACATGCATAAAAGAATTAATACTCTCCACATGAATATAGTCATTCTTATTAATTATAGTGGGAGAAAATTCAACAAAATAGCTATCATTATTATTCTGATCACCATAATCATCAAATATAGGAGGCATATTGTAATCATAATTAATTTTCTCCTCAATAGTAGGTGTACTAAAAATATCATATTCATCATTATAATCATCATATATTGGAGGTTTGGTATCATCATAAGCAATAGAATAGCTATCTTCCAAAGCAGGGGAACTAAAAATATCATTTTCATAAAAACTAGCTTCCCCAAGCTTAGACTTTTCCATAGCATTAGCAATAATGGTGTCCAAAGAATTCATACTAACAACATTGCTATTAGCATGCAAATAAACTTCCATAGGATTTTTAATTTTCTCTTCAAACACTTCATGTCCTAACTCAAGATAAATACTATAAAGCTCTCTAATTTTTGTTGTTGTTTTCCATTAAGCCTAACTAGTGAAAACAAGAAACAAAAATACAAAATTGCAGAATCTAAAGGAAATAACTTCGAGAACTCACACCGGAGGATGTGAGTACCTTTTACCTTACCTCCCTGGCAACGGCGCCAGAAAATAGCTTAATGTCTACGCAATTCTATTCTTGTAGAAAGTTGTGGGGCCTCCAAGTGGAGAGATTTGTAGAACAGCAGCAAGTTTTCCCTTAAGTGGATTACCCATGGTTTATCGAACTCGGGGAGGAAGTGGTCAAAGGTATCCCCTCTCAAGCAACCCTGCAATCAAGATACAAGAAGTCTCTTGTGTCCCCAACACACCCAATACACTTGTTAGGTGTATAGGTGCACTAGTTCGGTGAAGAGATAGTGAAATAGAAGTGGTATGGATAATTATAAGTGGTAACGGTACCATAAAATAGCTTGCTGGCGTGGAAGAGACTAAAGGCAAACTGAAATAAAGATAGAAGCAAGCAAACATGTAATAAATCTAATAGCAAACGATGTTTCGGTTCTTAGAAACAAGGCCTAGGGATCATACTTTTGCTAGTGGACACTCCCATATAAATATCTTCTCTTTATGATACTACTCTGAACTACTCTCCGGTTGGACACTCTAATCCATGGTAGGGCTATAACAGCACACCTCAAAGTAAGCCTTGCCCATTTAGATAACCCCACACTATCACCTTGATCACTAGATGGTTCCAACAAACACCACAATTTCATAGAAACATACAACTCCAAATATAACTCATAACAAATATTTGTAATCTCTAGCCTAAGTGCCACAATGGTGTGCACGTTGTCACTTTCACACACATGGGGAGAGCAAAGATCTATTAAAGCACTTGAGTAGCAAGGTAAATCTACTTGATTACAAAGCTCATGATCACAATATGATCATGCATAGAGAGGGATGAACACATAGCTACCGGTAGAACCCTTAGCCTCGAGGAAGAACTACTCCCTCATCATCATGGGAATCAGCAATGGTGATGGAGATGGTGGTGGAGATCGATGGAGATGGCTCCGGGGGCACTTCCCCGTCCCGGTCGGGTGCCAGAACAGAGACTTTCTGTCCCCCGAATCTCCCCTTCGGTGGCGGCGGCGCTGTGGAACTTTTCATGGATTTTTGATTTAGGGTTTTCGCATCGGGAGGCATCTTATAGGCGAAGAGACAAGGTCGGTGGGCGTCCAGGGCGCACACACCATGCCCTGGTGCGGCCAGGGGGACCCGTGCCTAGGGGTGGTGTGGCCACCCTGTGGCCCCTCTCTGTCTTGTCTTCTGGCTCCGTGAGTCTTCCGGTAAAATATCAACTTTGGCTTTTGTCCCGTCCAATTCCGAGAATATTCATTTTCTGACTTTCTGGAACCAAAAACAGCAGAAAACTGACAGCCGGCACTGTGGCTCTTTGTTAATAGGTTAGTCCAAGAAATCATATGAAAAGTACTCCAAAGTTGGAACAAAACATAAGAAAGTAGATAAAAACAAGCATTGAACATCAAAAATTATAGATAAGTTAGCAACGTATCAATACTCAACACCACTGAAAATGTTAATTGACTTGATAACTCTCTTTGAAAGGATTTGTTCGATTGAATTAATGTTTAGCGGTTTTTGTGAGCATGCCAAAGTTTGGCTTGTTAATCATAAGAATGATATGGCTTTATGCGTGTCAAACTTCATGGGATGCCAACAACTCCGCTAGCCTACGAACGATCTTCATGGAGGAAACTCCTAGATTTCGGCTATGAGTTGATTAAACACTTGTGGCAGTAATGCTATAGTGGGTAAGATTCTTGGCACTCCCGGGTAGCTGTAATCATGATGGAATCACTCCTCTAGATGTTATGAGAAAAGGACAAAAACCTTAGTGATGCCATGAGTTTCCATCACATCCCGATAAACTAAATAATTTTTTTGGCATGCTCTCAGATACTTAAAAACTGAAATTCTTGAAGGACAATGAATAGAAAAGTAGTGCTTGCAAAGTCTTGATCCATTGATGTGGGAGAATTGAGATACTCTAGTATATATGCTTTTCATGACAACTCTCACACTCTTAATTTACATGATCGTACTTTACTGTTCAAAGGCAAGCCTATGAGTTGATTACTTGACATGGAATAAAGTTTACTCATTTGAATAATCCATGTTTACAATAATTTTACTGCGCTATAAGTATGCATGAAACCCGTACGATATGCTTGCCATTACTCTATCTATGATAAAGTTTTTCAGATTTATGAAGTGGAGGAAACATGAGACTACTAATCATGAGTAAGATCACCATCTCGTTATTTCAGTTCAAATCCTGAGTTCCTTTTTGATTTTGGTTTTCTTGCTCAGGACGATCAAGTTTAAGCTTGGAGAGGTTGATGGCTCTGAAATATAGCCATCTAACGTCCACATTTAAACTGGATATTAGTCATATTCTTGATGAAATGTCTCTCTAAACCATGCCACTAATGCTAATATTCAGAGGGGTATGCAATCCTTTCTTTTGTATTTTTCCTGTGCAGATAATGTCGTTTAAAGGAGGGAATCACTACATTAAAGTCAAAGATATGAGATTTCCAACTACCAGAAGAAACCAGGAGCCTTACATTGGAGGCAAACGCCATAACGACCAACTATACGGCCGAAGCGAAAATTCTGACCGTATAGCTCCGATTGTATAGTTGGCGCCGCCACCGTTAGGTCAAACAGAACAACTTTCGTGAAGGAACCCCTATATAAAGAAGCCTCGGGCGATGAGAAACGGCGCTTCCCCAGAGTTCACACCATGCAGACTCCGCCAAAAAGCCGCCTCCAGACCTCCAAACCCTTCTACATCTCCATAGCCATATTCCACCACTTGTAATAGTGGATCTCTTCTCCGATTGGTGATATTATAAGACTATTGCTATAAATCTTAAGATTTTTATTACAATGTTTGTGATTGTTGATCTCATCTCTATGTGTGAGTAATTCTCCTTGGGATAAGGGCTTTCCACATGGTTTCATCTAGATTTTATTTGTACATGGGTGGGTTTGTTTATTTCATACTTGGCTAACATTTGGTCTCAAGTGAGGCATATATGTTTTAATCTTTTTAGTTTCAAAAACATAAGGCCAAGGTTATTATCTCTTGAGAAAGTCGATGCTAGTATAACTATGTATTCAAAGACATCGGAAAAGAAGTACAGAAAAGAACACATAGCTGAACTAAGTGATGTAAAATCTGAACCATTCGGTTGCTCAATTCCAAAGCCATTCTCACAACAAGATTGGTTAGAATATAAAAGGTGTACCTACAGTTTGAGAATGTTTGATCATATATTTGACATGTTGCTGAAAATTGATTATATTATAATTCTTGATCACAATGTGCAACTGAGGACGAATGTATTGCAAGTTGCATGATTCGTTCGAGCATAGTATAGAGGATTGCAACATGTTTCATCAAATAATACAATCGGCTGTTAATAAAGGACGATTGAAATTTGTTGAAACGCAAACTGATGACCAATCTATTTCGATTGGTCTTGATGGCCAAAATATATTGCATCAGCTACCTCCAGTCGATCCGTGTAATGATGAGAAGGTACACAAGGAAGATGATGGGGTCAAGCTCTCAAGCAAAGAGATTATTGAAGACCATATTGCAAATGTTCTTGAAGGCGAGAGTTCCATTGAATCTATGATGAAGACATCAAGCACTGGGGGGGCAACAAGAAAACTCGAAGATCGATGCGTGCAAAAATCAAAAATACAAAGGCTGCAATGAGCACAAGGGCAAGAAACCAAAAGTCACTTGCGCACAGCTGCTGGAAAAAATATAAATAGGAGAGTGAAGCAAAAAGTACTTATCGGCCAAGTAGTGCAAAAGCATCAAGATTACCCCCAAGGTAAAATTCTAAAGACAGGGATTAGCGAAAAGAGAAATTAAATGCAACAAATTCGTATCCTCCTTTTGGGCCACCAATGCCAAGTTCATGGATACCTTCCTATGCTAATTTTTATTCATATCCATCATGGGAAAGGTATGATTCACGGGCACGTTGTCCATCTATTTCTAGATCATCTCACCCAAATTACGCAGCTCCAAGAAGACCAACATTTGATCAACAATCACATGTCAAAGATCGTTTTAATCAAAAAGAATCGGTCCGAAGTTTATGAGTAAAGAAAGAAGTGGTCAAGCAAGTATACCGAATCAAAAAGGATGGACGCAAGTGTACTGTTTCAGATTTGATTCCAAATAATGAGAAGCCAGCTAAATTGATGTTGGCTACTAAGGGCAAGGAAGTGAAGCGAGTAACTTTCAAAGACCCAGTTTCTGAATCTGAACAAGCAAAATTGAAGGTGCCCAAGATTAAGAAAGTCATGCCATTGTGTGAAACAAAACCGCAGCTGAGATGCCCACTCAGCTTATCACATTGGCAAGAGAGAAAGCTATATCAGCTTACACCCGAGGAGCTGAAGAAAATAAACATGGCGTGGGTTCCCAAAGTAATCCCTCAAGGCAAGAAATATGTGTGAGATCCTATCATAACAAGGGCAACAAGAGTGGAGAACAAAAAGAATTAAACCAACAAGCGATCAGGCCAAATAATTAAGTATCACTATCAAAATCTTCGGCCAGCACATCAAACATATTGTTCTACTTCATCATTAATGCCTATGCCATGGAATTCATCCCCATGTATGCTTAGTTACCCACCATGGTTTTACTTTGATGCTTGGATCCATCATAATTCTATACATCATGAAAGGGTATTGCCAAATCATTATTCATTTGATTAGTTGCGATTTTGTTGCTAATCCAAAAGGCCGAATGATTGAAGTTCATAATCATATTTGTTATTTTGTTTACTTCGGCTATACATATTTTGGTGGATGGATTATGCAGGCCCATTGGGGGCAAAGATATATGGCTGATATTTATTTTATCGCCCTCAGATCATTATTCAATCATGGCTGATGTGGTATTCTAACATCGTCCATAGTGTTACTTGAGACTGAGACAAGGTATGCATTCATTAGCAATTATGCTTATGCTTATGTGTTGATAATTTGGCTTATAAATCTTTGAAATCTATGAAAGGCCAAATTGTTTTTAATTTCATTACTAGGTGTAGACAATGAGCATGATATTGATATTGATCTTGTCTTTATAGTACCATTGGAATTACATTTTAATTGTTCAGTTTTAAAAGCAATAGCCAATTCATTGGTATTGTTTATTTATCTCCTTATGGTACCGTTTTATGAAGTCTCATGCCGCTTAGAATATCTTGCACAAAGAATCAGGACGAATATGCAGGTTTGCTATTCGTGCTAGAACTTTTTATTGCTATATGTGCTACACATATTGAGGATTTTAGTGGTTCGTTGTGAGTAGTTCAACAATGTCCATGGCTTACCAAAGTTTCGACGAATCACTTGTTATTTATCTTGATACATGTCTAGATGTAACTTTCGTATTGGATTGATTTATCATTGCTCATATATCCAGATATGAAAACTGAAGTGCAAATGAGTTGGCTCAACAAACACCTGGCTACCATGTTATTCACGATATATTTCATATTCTACAACAGCCGATGCTTTGTTTCGCTAACATAGGTAAGGACGGATTGGAGACTACCGCTTCCGCCACTAATGAAAGATCTAGTGCAGGTGAAAATGAAGAATAGAGGAAGCCCATTGTTTATTACATGAAATCTGAACCAAAGGGTGAACATGACAGTTCGATTGCTTTTGAAATGCTCATTAATAGGTAATGATCTTTATTGCCGAATAGTTGGTGATATTCTTCTTGAGCAACATGAAGAAGACCTGGTCGGGATCATTGTGAGAGTTGTTCATGAAGGAAATTATGATATTCATCAACTTCAGGATGAGGTGATTGTTTTTAATGCAAATTATTTAAGGAAATCATACCCAAGTGGCTGATATATATTTATCGCCCTTAGCACATATGGCCGATATAGAGTTATTCCCATAAGACAACCCATGGCCGATGGAGTGTTGACATCATCCTTAGACTAAAAGTGGAGCAAGTTATTTTCTAGCACGCAAGATCTGCCAGACAACAGGGGGCATGTGTTGGCACTCGTTTTGGGTTCATAGCTAATCAAGGCAATGGTGGGAGACACTCGGAAAGGTCCACTTGAGGATTATTAATCATTATCAAAGAGGAACCATATCAAATCAAGCCATGACCAGGCTTGATAGCCAATTATGCTAGTGTTCAGAGAAGACTCGAAGACTGATATATGGAGGCTTCAACTATCTCCTTTAAGATGACCTCAAATTAAAAAAAGGGCTGAGCATGAAAGTTGTGCGCCTCTTCAAAACAAGCAATTTTGGTTTTTGAATCATCTCAATCGGAGTTAGTATGCAAATTTGAGAGCCAAAATACTGCCAGAGGCCGAATTAGCATGGCTAGAATCCGGGGTCGCTGGACCATAGACCATGTCTCACCTTAGGCGAGAGCAATGGATCCGGGCGACCCAACAAACCTCCTAATTCGATCAATCTGCTTACAACTTAATTTAAGCGGTCAAGATCAACTCTGATGGAAAAGTGCAAAACATCAAAGTTCTTCGGTTTTTCTAGATGAACACCTTTTCCTTTGAAGTCAACTTCTTCTGAGGAAGTATGTGGCCTCCAGATTCAAGATACGGCCGAATTGAGTTAAATTCGTTCGGTCTAAATCCGAGTTTGATACGAAAATAAGGGGAAAAGTCCATCAATATCAGATCACATGAAAAAGTGGCCAACAGCAAAGTTGTTCGTTGTTTCGATACGCACAACTTTGATTTTTATGACATTTTGATACGAGCTTGGTTATTATGTCAAAAGTTGTCCGTAAGGTACTGATAAGTTTTTGACCGAATAGTTACACAAATTTCGGGTTTGCTTGTTCGAGTTGGACCCCAACTAGGTTTTTGGACGTTGATCCAACCTTCTTTCTTGCACGGAAAGTCCAGCCGCTCCTTATATACACGAGGGGTGATGACCAATTGAACCAACACCAATCGAACAAATACATCTACTACTTTTTCGTGTTCATCTACTTTTTATCCCTCTCCTTTTGTATCTCTCTTCTCGTTTTTCGTCGTTCTTCCAGATTGGAGGCTACGAATCTACGAGGCTCTAGGGGCGGTTAGGCCGACCTAGGGCAGCCTATAGCCGCCACATCTCCCTGACGCGGTCCCTCCCGGGCGAGCGGGGTTTCGGGTCTACAAAAGCGCCTGCTAGATTGTCTTGCGTACCGCGCTTCCGGCGAGCCTCCCTCGGCGCGTGTTGCCACGCATTGCGCTCGGCGTCGAGGGTACACGGTGACGTGTTCGTGTGTGAATATTATGTTTTATCAGATTATTATGTCTTTGCAAATCGTCAATGTCTTCCTAACTTTGACATTCATACCATTATCTCATAATGGGTTGAAGTATTTGTTTGGTGACAAAGTGAGACTTTGTTTTTAGTATTTACCGTGATAGTCGCTTTCACTGTTATCACGTAAACTTAAAACACACTTCGCACTTCTTTGTGTATATATAGTAGTTATAGCAACAGAGTGAGGTCTGTATCCAGGAGCCAGTAGTGACGTTAGATCAGCAACAACGAGCTTTCTCATGGGCACTATGCCCTGGGACACACCCTCTGCATAAAGACAAACTAGTCCCGCCACAACAATATACATCACGTCAGATGGAGTCCTTATACTTCTATATCTATATTGATCATAGTGCATGAAATGCAACTATGCGCCTTACTTTTCTTCTTGCCATTTAAGGACAAACTTAATTCTAGTTCAGTGATTAACGCAAGAATCACTTCAAGACATGTTCTTACAGTTAAGAGCTTGTCCTTTCAACCAGAACCTCGGGTCACATTACGTCGAGTATACAATATGGTTGTATGGGAGAACCTATGACTGAGGCATAGGAGATGCAACACATCTCTTTCTTTTAACCATGGTTGTACTACTAAGACTAACTCAATGCTTCATACAAGTAAGAACCTCTTTCGTTTCCTTGTTCCATTCTGAACTACTTCAGAATCTTATCTAGGATATTCTGAACATCTTCAGAATCAAGTCCAGGAAGCATTCGACTATGATGTTTATTAAACTTACCAATCTATCTTGATAGATCTTATTGGTTAATAACTTGTTCAACTTCATTCATATTTACTAACTTAAATGTTATCAATACCAATCACATCATTCATATATGTTGTCCACATATCTTAGAATGATTTCATGCTCCCACTCAAATATGGCATCCATATATGAGATCCAGGGATTTCACTTAGCTCCCACTCAAAATATGTCTACTACATGTTAAGATTTGGCCAAGCTACTTAGCTCCCACTCAAATTATGTCTCTTACATATTAAGATTTGGCCAAGCTAATTAGATCCCACTCAAATGCAGGTCCTCTCAATAATCTTGGATATTCCAAAATTCTTTGATCATCATCAAATTGAGAATTCCAGCTACGAGATTCCAATATCCATATATTTCTGGTGTAAATCCAATAGACTCAAGCATCACTACATTTGTAGTCAACTCCTTGAATTTGTCCATACTTTGTGACAAATCGAGCTTTACGCCTCCATTAAGTTTCATTTCCATCTTATGACTTTGAAGTCATTCAGAAATATCAAGTGAACTTCTTTACTTAATAAGATCAAGTAACATATTACTTTGCAATCTTAAATGTAACTTAATATAGGATTTTATGACTCCTGGTCATTTCTCGCACTTAGGTCCATCATGGTTCTTTGTAATTCATAGGCATGTCTTGGTCATAAACATGACAAGTGAATCAATAATATATTTCCACGAACTTGTAGAGTATATATTGTTGAATCCTACTTTTTTTAGTAAAAGTATTCACTAAAACTTTATGATCATTATCATTAGTTTCTCCTCTATTTGTAGAGTTTGGTTTCACGAAAGAAATTCCGCTGCACCACTAAACAATCAAGAGGTAAGGTTAAATACCTTGTTTTGATCTTTTACATTCTTCCACCTGTATCTTCATCAAGACACATCAACTTTGGGCAACAACAGGTTTTCCCCTTGTGGAACATGTATTCATAGTTTCCTAAGAATACGCTACAAAGACTTGTTTATTCACCATGATTTCAAATTACCGAAACCTCTAGAAACTCGAACATGCCATAACTTCATGGTGTTGTTTTCACGAATCTTTAGATGTTCCTTTGTATGTCAACCGAGTGTTTGCTCATTTCGATCTCTAACTCTAAACAATAACAATAACCCCATTAAGGGATAATATTATACCATATGTATCTAATACATAATGATTATGATATTTAGACATTTCAATACACTTTGAATTTGCCCTATTATCATAATTTGTGAAACCTCTTTCACATGTCCTTTTTTTTTGCTAAAATTAAAATAAATACTTTAGTTATGTCGATCAAATCGAAAAGACTTTTGTATTCTTGTTAATTCAATATCCTCCTTCACTTTGAAATCTTTCGAACAATTCAAAACAGTTTCAAACTTATGTTTCATTAAGCAAATGCTCATATTCACTTAAATCCACAATGAAGTGTGAAATAATAATCTCCACTATTTGTTGAAAATATGATACATCACTATATATAAATTTCAACATGAAGTATAAATAATGATTTCCACTATTTGTTGAAAATACGATACATCATTATGTATAAAGTTCAACATTTCTTTGCATATCACCGTTTTACCAGAATGCGGAGTTTTAGTCATTCTGCCCAACGAGGCATGGTTTTGCAAAGTCTCTAGATTAAGCATCTAAGACCCCAATCTTCATTTATAATGAAGAACATGCAATAACCATAATGACTTAAACTATAGTGTCATGTCATTATTAAACTTTGGATATCTTTTATCATTCTAATCCCTTATAAATGTTCAAACAATTATCATTAACATAGTGATAAGAATAACTCATTTATAATCATAATGTGACCATAATGGTATTATTCATAAGAACAATACAGCTGGCTTGTAACTTATTCGTATGAACAATCGTCTTGCCAAAAGCAAGACACACAAAGAAGGATTACACAATTATATTCAAGTCCACTAATTCCAATGATAAACCTTTGAGGAAAGGGGTGATGTCAGCCATCAACTATTTTTCTTGCCGTCATCAAGCCACATTGCCTCAATTCCAGCAATTCTCAAGCAGACCATCCCGTTTTCACAAAACGGGACAAGTATCCAATACTTATGTAAAATGCAACGAGTTTTGCAAGAATTGCATTTATAACTTTGTATATCTAACATATAAACTTTTCATTCATGACCTCCATTGCAACCAAGCCCTTCTGAGAGTTCACAAATCTAATGCAAGGTCGCTAAGTGTTTTTCTAAATATTCTATTTTCATCCATAATGGAAGAAAACTCATCCAACGGCTCATACTTTATGTGCCTGATCTTGTAGAATACAAGATTGTAATCCAACTCTCCATCGAATGGAGAATGGCTTATTGGATGATTATGGAGAAAACACAAACATTGTGGAGTCATCGGATTATCTCCTAATGGTCATTGTATCAAGAAGAGAAGATCGCCTTTTACGAGGATATCCCTCAGGCATGGGTATTAATCTATGAAGTTGGACCCTTTTTCTAAGTTCCATATCAAGCAATAAATTTCTCATGGTCGCAAAGGACCTCAATGGGATAGGCCATGATCTACTAAGATATTTGCAAACAGACATCTAGACTAAGTTCATAATATGAGTTCAATCCTAATTGAGATCCCACTAAAATTGTCATCCCTAGGACGATTTTAGTGATCACACGATCCCAATCCGCTACACCACCCCCGATCGTCACGGCCGACAATGTACTTTCAAAGGTAGACATTCCCCAATGTCAATCACATCAACCATGTGACTCATGCTCAACCTTTCGGTCTCTTGTGTTCCGAGGCCATGTCTACACATGCTAGGCTCGCCAAATCTAACTTGTGTGTATTTGTAGTGCAACATGGCTTACACCCACTATATGCGAACATAGATATGTCTATCCCCTGATCGTCACTATCGGCTTCATAACGCTGAAATTTCTTAGGAGTGCACACACAAGGAGACACTATCATTAGATTACTTAGGGATTATCTTATTTTCTACCATTGAGTATCTTAATACGAGCATACAATAAGATGAATAATAGGTGTCAACATCAAGTCCTTCTTCTTGCGCCTTGATCTCCATTGAGCGCTCCGGCATGATTTCCATCTTACCCCTGGTTTGACGCCAAGTCCATGACACCACCAACAGGTCGTCCATCGAAACGATGGCTATTACTATACTACTTAGTAACATAAAAGTAAACTACTTTACCTTCATAACGACCAATACCATATCATCACACAAGCCCTCCTGCAAAATAAAGTTAGACACCTCTACTTTATCTTTTGCAAGTTTTACGTGGTTATTAGGGCTTTCGTAATAGAACCGTTTCTAATCTACAAGCTTTCCAACCACAAAATGGATCCAACAATTGTCTCTACTACACCCCTTTCGGGACCCTCCGTTGTAAATGTCATACCAACTATTGAGTGAGAGACAGACACCCGCTAGCCACTTATACGGGACAAGCCGTATGTGGAGCGTGGAACCAGTCTCGCATATGAATACACGTAAGGTCGGTCCGGACTACTTCATCAAACAATACCGCGATATATACAAGTACACGTTAGAGGGTAACAACTAAGGGATCAATGCCCGCACAAAACTTGTGCGTACTGGTTGTACAACACTCCTACGCATAGATCGGCTTTGATACCACTGAAGGGTTTCATAGCAGAAAACAAAAAATTCCTACGTTGGAACTCCCTAACGCCCAAGATCTATCCATGTAGTAATATAGTAACGATCGGAGCGTATAGAATACATACCCTTGTAGATCGTACGCGGTTAACGTTCCGAGGGGAATATGGTTGAAATAGTCGAACTCGTAGCCAACCTCAAGGTCGCGAAGCTCCTCGCAGGTCACCTCTTGCTCCTTCTCCATCGTGTAGTAGCTCCGGCTCACGAAATCCAAGGTGCCTCAAGTGAGGCCCCTCGTGGTTTCGTACACATACGGTGTATGATGACGGCCTCTGACTCCTTGATCCCTACCGAGAGTGCGGAAGTAGATCTCCGGCTTGAAATCCCTGCAGCGCAACGACGTGCTGCAGGTGTACCGTCTCTTGCGCGAACAGTCCTTTCTTGGGACCATGCCAACGCGTGGAGACAACTATGTAGAGAGAGAGATGGAGGAATTCTCTATGGAAAATGCCTTAGAGAACATCTCAAAATTATGTGTCTAATCCCACCCATGGGCACCCCTTTATATAGGGGGAGGGAGGTGTGCCCTCCCCTTTGGGTTTCCCATGTGGGACTATTCAAGGGAGAGAGGGGGAGGCGCATGGGCCTCATGGGCCATCTGGACAGGGGTGGGCCCCACCCCACGCACAACCCTTGGTTGGCCGGGTGGGCCCCCTTGAGGCGACCAGGCTTTGGCCCTTGGCCCTTCCCTCTTACGGTTTTCCCTCATGGGCCCTTTTTTCCTAGGAAGTTTGGCCCATTAGTGGAATACCCCTTCAAATTAGATTTTAATATTATATTTAATATTAATTACATTAATTAATATGTAAATACATATTACAAAATCTGATTTGACCCAAAACACCTTTCAGTTCCCTTTCGATTTCATCAGAATGACTTTGGAACTTTCCTGGAATGATTTCGGTTCTCTCACGGAACTTTTTCGGTTTCCTTTTCTCTTTCATATGGTGATTCTGACTTACGAAGGATCTGTAGATCATCGTACCCTTAAGTGTATTTCCCCACGGCTCCGGAATGGCACAGACATGATCTCCATCAATGATCAATAGCGGGACCGGGATGCCCATAATGACCCATGTGCATTCCATGATGATATAATGTCGTTTGAACCGTAAATATGTTTCCCATTCCCTTTGCCACTTGATACCTAGTTCACCCGAGATTTGATCTACGGTATCTCCATACCTTCGTTCGATCTCATTACCGATGAACTTGTTTTCTCGTTCCCATGCCGTTGCATTCCGTGACCCAGTCACACGCTTGCAAGCTTCGTTAATACAACGTCACCGATATGGCCACAAATGTATCTATCCATTACATGGATTGGCAAATCCTTGTCTTGATATGTACTCCTCTACGCGTCCCTTTGGGAAACTTGAGTGGCATTATCCATCTCTGCCACGATACGTTTTCTACATGTTTTCCTGCCGCGGTACAAACTCTGCCGCGTGTGCTGCTTCTGCCTGGCCATGATTATAGCGTGATATATCAAAAAAAATATAGAAAAAGAAAAGGCAAAAGGAGAAAAAATCATTGCAAAATCAAATATAAGTCAAAAAAAGGAGAATTGTGCAAGAGGCCTAGTGATATCTTTGTGCACTTGTAGATTAAGCAATCTTGTGCCTGTGTTACCTTGAGCTTTGCTAGTGTCTCTCCTAAGCTTTGCAACACCTTCCATAGTTGCTTTTCCATGTTTATCACCACCGTGTGTGTTTCTAGGTTATCATACAATAAACACTAGGGCTTGTTTGCGGTGTACTTAGGATACCATACCTACAACTCCACCATAAATAACCAGTGTGTCTGTGATCGTTCTCTATACCCTCGATATTCACGTCATCACTGCAGTGCATAAGTAGTTGATTTCGAATTGGTTAAGCATCACTATTCACTTTGGAACGGTAAGATCTGCTTTCTTGTTAGTTTTAAGTGAGTTGTGAGAGTTCCACCACTAGATTTTGATTTGTGCACTAACCTACTAATCATGTCTCTTAGTGATGATGTTGTGATACAGAAAAAGGGTGATACTGATCCTATTAATTGGAGAGAATATGAGGCATTACGTTCTCATTTGACACATGTTTTTACTAGCACCACAGATGCGATTGACAAGAATATCTAGGACGTGCAAGTCTCCTTGGGAGAAAATGAGAACGCAGTCAAAGATATTCAGACACAAGTGACTGCTATAAACATCAGTGTCAACACTTTGCAATAGTCCATTGATGCTTTGAGAATATCACTTGATCAAGGGAAACCCCAACAATATGATGATGTCGTTGAAGAAGAGGAAGGAAGTGTTGCTAGTGCTGCTCCAAATCCAAATAATGTGGGCAGTGGACGTGCTCTTCCCCTAGTCCTGCACGAGGCTGGACTCCTATTGGGTGTGCTCAGCGTGTACCTATCCAAGCTCTTGATGATAGCTTGGGCAAACCCAAATTCTCCATAACCAAGTTTGATGGCTCTATTGATCCTAAAGGTTACCTTACATGGGATCTCAAAATTGAGAAATTATGGCGTTTGCAAGATTAACCAGAAGACAAGAAGGTAAAACTTGTTGCTTCGAAGTTTGATGGCTATGCATTACATTGGTGGTGGGATGCTATTGTCTAGAATAGACGAGATGACAATGAACTCCCTATTCTTACATGGAGAGAGATGAAAACCATCATGAAGGAATGTTTTGTGCCCACTAAATATTTGTGTTCGGTTTTTGATAAGTTGACACAATTGAGGCAAGGAACCATGTCAGTTGATGAGTACTACATGGAGATGGCGTTGTTAATGCAACGTGCTAGAGTTCGTGAATCACTTGAGATGACCATGCATCATTTTCTTAACAATTTGAAGTTTCCCATAAAGATCATTGTTCGTCATCACAAGTATGAGACTATGAATGAATTATTGCATCATGCGAGAGAGGCTGAATCTCAACTAGCTGAAGTAGCCAATCTGCGTGCAAGGTATCCTTCCACCAACCGTTTTTCAGCACGGTCGACGTTACCTTCTCCTGCGCCTGCACCGGATGCTGCTGATGTCCACCCCTCTACATCATCTTCCAAGCCTGCACCTTCGGCCTCCTATGGTTCCCAAGCAAAGCGACCTGCTGCTCATGTTGCTAGCACCAGTTCCAACATGCCAACAACACATGCGAGAGATGTGGAATGCCATACTTGCGGAGGAAGAGGACACTTCAAGAGAGATTTTCCCAACCGCAAGGTAATGTTTGTCAATGAACATTGTGAGTACGAAAGTGGAGATGAAGTTGATCTTACTCATTCTAAAGACGATGGTTATGCGTGTGATGAAGGCCTACACACTTTCCCTAAGCATGCGCCAACCATTGTGGTTTCTCCACGTATTCTTAGTGTGTAGCCTCATGTTGATTCTCAGCGCTGCAATTTATTCCAAACAAAAGAACAAGTTGGCCCAGACAAAGCTTGCAAAGTGATTATTGGTGGAGGTAGCTGCAGAAATCTTGCAAGCAAGGAGTTATGTGCCAAGTTGAATCTAACTTATTTACCTCATCCAAAGCCATATTACATACAATGGTTGAGTGACAATGGTGAGATGAAGGTAAACCATATGGTGTGTGTGAACTTTGAGATAAGACCATACAAGGATTCAATTGATTTTGATGTGTTCCTATGACTGTTTGTCACTTATTATTGGGTCGGCCATGGTTATATGACCACCATGTGCAACACAATGGCCGAGCCAATACATATCATTTGGATTTTAAGGGCAAGAAAATTAATATCCAGCCTATGACACCACAGCGGATTGTAAATGAATCCCGCAAAAAGATTGAGGTGAACTTGAAGGATGCACCTATAGATAGGCGAGATAGTTTTGCAGCTGTGACCGATGTAAATGATCCCAAAAATAATGATCTAATGAAAAGTGAGAGAGTGCCTAATCTTTTGATATTAGCCACCAAAGAAGACATGAGAGAATTTCGTGAGGATCCTATAGCCATGCCTCTTGTGCTCATGTATAAGGGCAAGGTTTTGGTTTCTCACGACATAACCCCTGTTTCTCTTGGTGTATCTACTATTTTGCAGGATTTTGGAGATATGTTTCTAGAAGATTTGCCAGGTGGATTACCTCCATTACGTGGCATTGAACATCAAATAGATTTGATCCATGGAGCCACACTACCAAACTAGGCACCATATAGAACCAACCCCGAAGAAACAAAGGAGATATAGAAACAAGTACATGCATTGCTGGATAAAGGGTACATTCGTGTTTCTCTTAGCCCTTGTGTTGTTCCTATTATTTTAGTACCTAAGAAGGATGGTACATGGCGCATGTGTGTCGATTGTAGAGCTATAAATAACATCATTATTCGATATCGTCATCCTATTCCATGTTTAGAGGATATGTTAGATGAATTGAGTGGTGCTGTTGTTTTCTCTAAGATTGACTTGCGTAGTGGATACCATCAAATTAGAATGAATGAAGGGGATGAATGGAAAACTGCTTTCAAAACAAAATTTGGGTTGTATGAGTGGTTAGTTATGTCGTTTGGTCTCACTAATGCACCTAGTACATTCATGAGATTAATGAATCATGTTTTGAGAGAATTTATTGGTTGTTTTGTGGTTGTTTATTTCGATGATATACTTATATACAGCCACAATGAAAGTGAACATTGTGAACATATTCGACAAGTTTTGCAAGTGTTGCATAATAATAAATTGTATGCTAATCTTGAGAAGTGCATATTTGAAAAAGATAAGGTTATATTTATGGGATATGTTGTATCTAAGCATGGGGTAGAAGTATATCAATCTAAAATTGAATCAATTCAGGATTGGCCTATTCCCATGAATGTAAGTCAACCGTGTAGTTTCCCTAGTTTGGCTGGTTTCTATAGGCGCTTTGTGAAAGATTTTAGTACTATTGCTGCCCCATTGAATTAATTAACTAAGAAAGGTGTGCCATTTGTATGGGGCGCAGCCCAAGATATCGCATTTGATACTTTGAAATGTTTGCTTACTTCTGCACCATTACTTGCATTGCCTGATTTTTCAAAGCAATTGGTGGCATTTTGATGCAAGAGGGTCGTCCTATAGCATATTTTTTCTGAGAAACTTGCTGGTGCTAGACTGAATTATCATGTTTATGAAAAATAATTGTATGCACTCGTTAGAGTTCTTAAAGTTTGGCAATATTATTTGTGGCATACATTCTGATCATGAAGCATTAAAGTATTTAAAAGCTCAATCAAACTTGCATAGAATATTAGCTAAATGGGTTGAGTTTATTGAATCATTTCCTTACATTATTAAGTATACAAAAGGAAAAATAAAATGTGGTTGTTGATGCTTTGTCTAGGAAGAACATGCTATTGACACATCTTGATGTTAAAATTCCTGGATTAGAAAGTATTTGTACTCTTTATGCAACTGTTCATGATTTTGCTGAACCATATGTTTGTGTGCTTTGAAAAAGGCATGGGATAAGTATCATATACATGATGGCTATTTGTTTCAAGCTAACAAACTATGTATTCCAGAATCGTTATTGCATTTGTTCTTAGTACATGAATCACATGTTGGAGGTTTGATGGGTCACTTTGGGAGTGAGAAGACGTTGCTCATCCTTGCTGATCACTTTTATTGGCCCAAGATGAGGCGTGATGTCTATAGGTTTGTGAGCCGCTGTATTACATGTAACAAGTCCAAATCAAAGCTGAAGCCTCACGGTTTGTATACACTTCTCCCTGCACCTACTACACCTTGGGAAGACATTAGCATGGACTTTGTGCTAGGTTTACCTAAAACTCAAAGAGGTCATGATTCTATATTTGTGGTAGTGGATAGATTCTCTAAAATGGCTAATTTTATTGCCTGTCACAAAAGCAACGATGCGTCCCATGTTGCTAAACTGTTTTTCAGGGACATCGTGAGACTTCATGGACTACCAAAGACGATTGTTTCGGACCGTGATGTGAAGTTCATGAGCTATTTTTGGAAGACCTTATAGAGGAAGCTTGAAACGAAGTTGTTGTTCAGTACTACATGCCATCCCCAAACAGACAGTCAAACGGAGGTGGTGAATTGAACATTGTCACAATTGTTGAGGACTATGATTAAGAAGAATCTGCGAGAGTGGGAAGATAGTTTACCACATGTTGAGTTTGCATACAACAGGGTTGTGCATTTGACTACTCAGCTTTGTCCTTTTGAGGTGGTATATGGGTTCAAGCCATTGGCGCCACTTGATTTGTTGTCTCTGCCATTACATGAGAGAGTTGATATGGAGGCATCAAAGCATGCTGAATATGTGAAGAAAATTCATGACAAGACTCGAGAGGCTATTGAGAAGAAAGGAAAGAACATTGCTGCTGCAAGGAATCAAGCAAGAAAGGAGGTTTTGTTCAAGCCTAGAGACATGGTTTGGGTGCATCTGCGCAAGGATAGGTTTCCCCAACTGCGGAAATCTAAATTGAAGCCCCGTGGTGCTGGTCCTTACAGGTGTTAGCCAAGATTAATGATAATGCCTACTCGATTGATATTCCTATTGCTGAGTTTGGTGGAGTTAGCAATAGCTTCAACGTTGCTGATTTGTCACCATATTATGGAGAAGAACTTGGAGCATCGAGGTCGACGCCTTTTGAAGGGGGGAGATGATGAGGACATCCCTATACTTACACCTTCCCCAATTTCCATTGAAGATGTTCCAGTTGCTGCTAAGAAGGATCAGTCCAATGAGGTTAGAATTGGACCTATTACAAGAGCTCATGCTAAGCTACTAGAACAATAGGCGAACTTGTTTCTGAATGAACCTGATGTTTTACTTAATGAGAACTTTATACTGCCTAAGTCTTTGTGTTATTGTATGATCAGGTACATGGGAAAAGAAGGTGTAGCACGGAGCGAGGAGTTGAAGCATATGGAGCATGGCGTGATAATCAATGAAGAATGCACGAGAGAGGAACCGCAAGTTGCTAAAAGGGAGAAGATCAACACATGGTAGAGGACCTCTGCCGTGGAAGAGAAAATACTTTGTTTTCTGCCATGGCAGGCTACCGTGGCACAGAAACGGCCACTTATTCCGCCATGGCAGGCTATCGTGGCACAAAACCCATTGCTTTCTCTACCACAACGGGGCAGGCCTGCGTGCCTTGGGCCGAACCCATCTTGGGTCGGTTTGTATCTAAGTTGAGTCGTTTGCATCATGAACTCTTAGTCTAGCCGCCGCCCTAGTCCTTAAATAGATGGGGCGCCGTATCAAATTAGGGTTAGACCACATTAATATATTTTGGAGTTGTTTCTTAATAGAACCTCTAGAATTACCTGTGATCAAAATACTACTACAATTAAGTGTGATCTGTTATTTTATTGGTAATTAGTACATTGCAAACTACCATTCGTGGTCGATGGTTACGTGCGTAAGAGCGTGGTGTTGTGAATATCCCACTGGTTTCGAAAGCTGTTGCATTGGCATCAGGGTTTGAGCGGAAGAGTTCATAGCTATAGGCTAGTTATCGATCATCCCCATCATCATCGCCAACTGCTTGCTAAGAAGATCGGGCCACCTCATATCATGCTGGTGTCTCCATTGTGCATGAACCATAAAAGGACAAGGCGAGTTAGGGGGCGCAAGGCATAAGAGCAATCGTACCATGTCCCGCGTCTAATTTGATGCAGACGCACATCAGCTCAACACGAGCCCACACCTCGACAAGTCGTGCGGCCGAAGAATACCAGAAGCAGCGTGCAGCCTCTCCAAATAAATAGTCATAATCTATTAGGGTTTTATTTGGATTTTGTTTAGATTAAAAGTTAGCCATCATTGCAACTTCGCCTAGGCTTGAGTGTCGTAGAGACCTCCTCTACTTTGCACCTATTCTGGTTGCTCAGTAAGATCTATTTATCCCTAGTCTAGATCTGCTTTTACCTATAAACCAGAAAAAAGCCTAAAAAAACCTTGTCCCAAAACCAGCCTCAGCCTTTTCACTTTGATCACTTAGTTTTGTTTTGTTGAATTTTCGTTTCATCGTCGTCGAGCTGCTGGTTTTAGGGTTAGCATTTAGAGTTTCGAGTTCTAGTCATATTTGTCACGTGGCTAGATTTTTTTGTTATTCATCTATCCCTTTTGGGTCACCATCCGCCACGCTTGATCCATCTTCTAGTTTGTTCTTCTATCGTCGCTGCTCTCCCATCATGTGTGTCTGCTGCCGCTCACCATCTCAAAATCTTACTAGATTCTCTTTTGGTTGGTTTGTTAACCAGACCATCTAAGGGGACTTCTTTTCGACTTCTAGGAGGCTTCTCCCCGAAGCTACCCTATCTCAGCTTCTCCTAGAAGCCCGTCTCCCAAATTTGTTTAAACTTCTTATTTAGTATGCCCAATGTTAATTTAGAAGTTATAGAAAATTTAGGATATGAGCTTCTGGGAGAAGCTGAGAGAGGTAGCTTCTAGGAGAAGCCATCCTGGAAGCCGAAAAGAAGTCCCCCTAAATAGGTGGATTATTTGCCGTTTTGGTTTAGTCGCGTTCCGGGGGGAGACGTGACCGAATATTTATGTTTGACAAGATTCTAATACTCCCTCTGTCCCAAAATAAGTGATTTGAGTTTGTCTAGATTCGCATGTACCTATATACTAAAACGTGTCTAGATACATCTGAATCTAGACAAACATATGTCACTTATTTTGGGGCGGAGGGAGTAGATCAATTCGTGGATCCAAGTTCCAAGAAAACCTTCGTATGCCTCCCACCGCATCATTTAGTACCATCGGAAAGTTAAGTCAGATCCTTTGGTAGTTGAAACTAATATCAGTCTGCTTGCTCAAGTATAAAGGAAAGTCAGATTTCCTAACGTATCATCATTCAGTTTAGAAAGTTTTTGACCGGCTGAAAAAAAAAGTTGAAAAGAATAGTTAGAAAAAAAAGAGTTAAAAAGAAAAGGAAAAAAAGAGAGAAAAGATTAAAAAAAAAACTGCACTCATATCTTAATGCTCGTCACGGGGACTCTACCTCGCCTCCCATCTTAATCCTGAGCGTACGTTCAAACCCAGATTTCTTCCCCCCTCTACACCAAAAAACGCTCATATATAGCGTCTCTCCTTGCAAGAAAAAAATACAACTAAATCCAGCGCCGCCAGAAAGGCCTGCCGCGAAACGCCGGCTCAGGCAACAGTAGGAGTCGTCCCCTGCAGCAAGCGTTCCGGCGACCGGCTCAGTGCCCAACGGCCCTCTCCTCCGGTATCCTTCTCGCCACCACAACCGGGACAACTCCAATCGTCCCCTGCAGCAAGCGTTCCGGCGACCGGCTCAGTGCCCCGCGGCCTTCTCCTCCGGTATCCTTCTCGCCACCACAACCGGGACAACTCCAATCTAGCGCAGGGGCAGAGCATCCTTCTCGCCACCACAACCGGGACAACTCCAATCTAGCGCAGGGGCAGAGCATCCTTCTCGCCACCACAACCGGGACAACTCCAATCTAGCGTAGGGGCAGGGTGCGGGCTGCGCGGTTGGCGCAGGCCATGGCAGCCGTTAGCACACCTGCCACCACAACCCTTGCGAGATCCGGCGCCGCCTCCTCCAAACTGCCACCCTTGCACGTCTCCCCCACCCCGATATGATACGCTCACAATCTCGATCTGATTTCTGTCTGTTATGCCATCTTGATTTGCTTTTTTTAATGTTTGTGATCTGCCATGAAAATATATTGAAGAAATTCTTAATTTGTTCTAATCTTCAATCATCAATTTCTGCAATGCTTTTACATGATCCAATCTGCCCGTTCGTTCTCCGTACCTCAATGTCATTATGTTCATTCTTGGTTTCATCAGGTTTCTGAGGAGAAGAAGCGTGGAGATGGTGATGCAGGCATGAGGTTCAATATCATGGACCTGGCATTTATGATGGACAGTGTGTGTTGTTTGTCGGGGTAATTTATGTAGCCTGGGCGGTGTCCAGTCAGGAGCTTTGGAAAATTGTCAGATGCAAAAAAGACTCAGTGAAAAGCAAGTTCAATAGGCTGAATGAAACTTCATTCAGTGGTCAGTTCTAGGCACTTTGAAACAACTCGTCGGCTGATAGCAACTGTGATAGCTCGACTAGAGTTTTCTTATTGAGGCTGAAAGTTTGTAGGGAACAAATATATATCAACTTCACATGAAGCCTCTTCTCATAGGAGAACCTACAGGCTCTGTTAGTTCACACAACTCAACTGTAACGATGCAGTTTTTCTCATGTGAGCCCACTGGAGAAACGAAAATGCGTTCATTGTGATTTTGGTACTTCCAACAGAGTTTGCAAGACAACCTTAGATCAAAATTCAGTTTAGCTGTCCACTTATTTTGTTTCCATGTAAGCATGTTTTGCCAATGTAAACCTAAGTCACCATGCTAGACTATTTTTGGGATCAGTCCTGCTTTCATGAATATTCGTGTAATCAGGTTGTCCGTGCAAAGCATAAAGTCTAACCGTAGTATTCTTTCATGCAAAACTTAGTGTAAAGTGTGTGTGCTACTCAGTAATATTGTACTTCCTTCGATCCAAATTAATTTATTTGTATTTGTCTAAATTTGGATTTATCTAGCACTAGAACATGTTTGGATACTACATCCGAATCTAGACAAATTAGAGTCAATTAATTTGGATCGCAGGGAGTACATTTTTTAGGATAGATTATGCTTCTAGATAATTTTGTGTGCAATTAGAACATAATACTCTCTCTGATCCTAATTAGTGTTCTCAGTTTTTTCTAGATTCGGATGTATCTATCACTAAAACATGACTAGATATATCCGAATCTAGACAAGTCTGAGAATATTAATTAGGATCTAAGGGAGTAATAAAAGTAAGTGTGCGAAATCAAAAATATATTAAGCACATAATCGAGGAGATGCTTAATGCCTAACCCATCATTTAGATAAACCCGTAGCAACGCTGTTAGAGCCACGAACGCCTCGTCGACCAGCGAGCCGTGGCAGAGGATGTCAGCGCAGGAAACTGGTACCTCACAGCGAACGTCGAATCATATATCCGTTGCAGGCGAACGTCAGTGATTGACGACTTCAACTTGACGTGCATCCTCGGGGAATCGAGGTGCGGGGCCGATTGGTTCGACATGAATTCTTACTTACTGGTGGCATCCATGGTAATATATGTTACTCCTTTATACTTCATTATAATTTTATTTTTATTTAATCTACTAACTTCGGATGAAGGGGTACATGGGCACGGAACAAAATTTTCTTGAGAGGAGAAGAAAAGAACAAAAACGGTTCGGTGGCGTTGGTGCGTAATATGTTTTTTGGTGGGAGAGTAAAATGGTCTAAAAAAGTGTTGGACCGGAAAAAACAATCCATGCTTTATTATTATATTAGGTAGGTAAAAACTGTGTTTTTTTTCATCCGTCGCTCGTGCTAGGCCCGATCGCTGGTTCGTCCATCGCTCATTATGGGCCTAGACCGGTAGTACTTATCAGGGATGATGGTCCTGGTTCGTTTGTCTATTGCTCTGCTTATCGATGACGCCCACCATCTGCACCATGTTGGCAGCGGTGGTTCGCATGCGTGCGAATATTTCACCCGAACCTGCTTGCGTTGGTTGCAAATAGTACCACCTCGCTAAATTAAACCAAATTATACATGTTTATATACTTTCACAGATGGGCTGTCAACAAGCCAAGCATGAGCTCGAGATTAGAATGGAACGCCAAATCAACGAGCCCTGAAAAACAACGGGAGCAGAAGGGAACGACAAAGGAGTTCGCCGATGCATGGATCTCAATGGCTGGCGGGATCACATGAGAGAGCGGGAGAACACAGCGGGCCGCGCGGGTCTGAGGGGGAGGGATAGAAAGACGGGCGAGCATGTGGGGTGGGATGGGGCGGCTCATGATCGATCGATCAGAGCGCTCCCTGGCGGTGAGTCACCTCTCATCTGAGGGCGGAGAGAGAGACGGGAGAGCGTGGGTTGGGATGGGGGGCGGCTCACGGTCGATGGCGGCGCGCTGAGCGACAGCGATCGGAGTACGTATGGGGTAGGTTTCGTTTGTGGGCTTGGTGGGTTGGTGAGGTTGCTTGCCCATCATGGGCCAAAACGGTGAGTGGCTTTGCACCTCTTTTAATATAAATTTTTTTCTTTATTTTTAGAAAACATAAATATGAATAGAGAGAAGGTTGGACGCCTAAATTATTAGCTCATCGGTTTGCGCACTAGGATTGTTA
This sequence comes from Avena eriantha, assembly GCA_910589775.1. NCBI lineage: Eukaryota > Viridiplantae > Streptophyta > Magnoliopsida > Poales > Poaceae > Avena > Avena eriantha. The sequence continues at coordinate 284,016,596 of OU342744.1, read as the reverse complement.
GGTCTTCACGTAACAGTGTCACATAGCTATATTTGACAAAAATAACCCGTAGCAACGCACGGATATTTGTGCTAGTACAAGATAAACGAGTCTTCCTTTGCCTTTGATATACCCGCTTCTGTTCGGAAAACAAAAACCATAGGTTGACCTTACTTCTTGTCCAGTTTGCATGTCTCGCTTCGACAACAGATCAGTCAGATGAAGACTCATTTATTGGTTGTCTCTACTGCTTGTCAACCGCGTTTCTGTGCATCAGTTTTCTAGCCGGCCGTCCCTCTTGCGCCACAATCCAGCACCGTAATCAGTTAAAGCTTGGTCCGACGTTGTTGTCTTTTGTTGGTTGCCGCTTTGGCGTGCATTTCGTCAGGTATCTTAGTTGCTGTAGTAGATTCGTTTGTGTCTTCTGCTCGCGTCTCTAGTATAGTCTAGTCTAATATACAACTTTAAACATATTTTTAGCTTTACATCCACTAATGTAGTTATAGCATATTTCTCCATATATATTAAGCTTACCTACAACTCTACATATTTACACTGTGCAATAGGTGTTCGCCTGGTAATCACTTTGTCCAAATTCTCGGAGTTACTTGATATTGCTGGTTGGCGATCACCGCCTACTACATGGTAAGAACTTGTATCAATTTGATATTTGCAACCTGTGAGCGACTTGCCACCATATTCTAGTAGTTGATAGAAACATATACTTGTTATGTTTCTTATTTTCTACTATTATGACAAGTTTTGGAGTTCAATGTTCTTGGGCTTCATCAATAGATGGAGATGTGTCACCTCCTAGAAACACACGACAACCACCACAAAAGGTACAAAATAGAGTTTGTAGCGAGCCTTCGATTTCTATGCCAATATTTGAAGGTTTATTTGATCGACCTGATTTATATCTTAATTGGGAACTCGAAGTCGATAACATTCTTGGTCGGCATTCTCATGAACATAATAAAGTATGGGCTGCTGTCAGTAGATTTTCTGATTATGCTTCTACTTGGTGGGGTGAATATTGTGATTTGTATCCTGATTACATTCCTGCTACTTGGCATGATTTAAAACTTGCTATGAGATATAACTTTGTCCCGTCAAGTTATGCACAAAATATGTTTCGTAAATTACAACATTTAAGAAAAGGAAGTAACACCGTAGAAGAATACTATAATACTTTACAAGTTACCTTGTTTCTTTGTGGTTTGGAAGAAAATGAAGAAGATATTAAGGAAAGATTTTGGGACGGGTTAAACCATGATATTCAGGATTTTACTCATACTTGAGGAATATTATTCTATCACTCGTATGTTTCGTCTTGCATGCGAAGCTGAACACGACATAAAGAGACATAATTCTTCATCTACTCCGTTAACTGTGAGTGCGGCACCTCGAAATTATGAGATGTCACCAACAATGGTACCTACATCATGTGAGACGGACTTAAAGGGTATTAATAAAGGTATTGCGTATGTTCCTTCACATTATGAATGCCTTGTTGATCTAAATATATCATGTGTTGAGTTAGTCGATGATGTGGAAACGATGCCCATATTAGAGGATTTCACTGTTGATATAGATGTTGAACTGAGCACGTCTATCACTTCTTTAGACTTATCATGTGATCAAATAGCTGAGATACCAACCATGTTTTTTTTGAGAGAAGATACCAACCATGTTAAGTGCACCTATTGCTGAAGTTCATGCTTCCGTTGACATGAGTGCAACAAATGAATTGGTTGCTACTGAAAATTAATCATGTGACTTGATATTTAAATCTGATTTGGATTGTATAAAATTGGTTAGATTTGATAAAGTGCCCGCTAAAATTCATGATACTTCTTTGTGGTCTATTGTGATGGATCCGCCCATGTCTTTGTCACATGCATGGGAGAAGATTGCTGAAATAACATGCTTGCACAGTGTTTACGTCCCAAATTTTCAATTTAATTTGATTGGAGATTATGGCATAGACAAAGAATTTTTGGTGTATAAGATTTGCATAACGTGTGGTGACCTTGCTTGTTTAGTTGAAGATAAATCTGTGCACGATCATTTTGATATGACCTTCAACACTAGTATAAATTTTAAACAAACTACATTGTTGCATGAATGCTTATTTAAGCGTGTTGTAGCTCGTAGTTTCGAACAGTGAATCGTTATTTACCAATGTTGGGATGGTTTAATGATAAACATTGTAAATTATAAGATGTTATTACGTTCCTCAGTTATATTTGCAAGTTGGGAGGCCGTACTTGTTTTCGGAATATGACTAATCAGCTAACGAACTCTTGTGTGGTCTAGTATTCTCGAACACTAAATATGAAAAATGGCAGAGGAGTTAAAACAAATGATAAATGTATATATCATGTGTACACCTTGTCCCTTTTATTACCATGTTTAAAGAATAAACATTGCCGAGGACAGTTTTTCTTCGGAGGAGGATGTGGACATGAATAGCCACATATGACCAAAACTATCATTCATAGGCTTATTTATCACGTGATTTCTAGTCCTAGTATTTTAGTATATTATTTTGACAATAAGGATAAAAGTACAACACCTGCTTGTATTATATACAGATTCATAGAAGATTTGTACATGCCACATGTGAAGATGAGAGTGGAAATAAGAAGTTTTCATCAGGTCTACGCACATGAGCAAGAAACGAGGATGAACTGGACTATGTTCATATGTACACATGTATGTTGTGCGTGATCAACCATTTTCTAGATCAATGTCAAAGCTACAGGTGCTGGTGTCTCCATCGTGCATGAACCATAAAGGGACAAGGCAAGCCCTACTTTGTTACGAGACGCTCTTCGATTTTCTTTCTTCCTCCCGCGCAAGGCATAAGAGCAGTCGTACCATGATTTGCGTCTAATTTGCTGCAGACGCACATCGTCCCAACACAAGCCCACACCTCGACAAGTCGTGCGACCGAAGAATACTAGAGGCGGCGTGCGACCTCTCCAAATAAATAGTCATAGTCTAATAGAGTTTCATTCGGATTTTGTTTAGACTAAAAGTTAGCCATCATTACAATTTCGCCTAGGCTTGAGTGTCGTAGAGACCTCCTGTACTTCGCACCTATTTAGAATCTCACCTTATTCAATAAAGCTTTCATCTATATCCACAATATCTTGATTGTAATATTAGTTCTTACTTATTCTCGATTTCAGGTAGGAATTAAGATCCTCGCTGGTTAGGCTGATCGTTATTCTGCAAGATCGATAACCTCCAGGATATTGGTCTAGCGATTGTATTGGCGCTCGTGCTCGCACGTGTAGTCGGATCGTCAAGCCCGAACTCCACCCAAATCAACTATCACTATCTCAACGAAAGATCGGACACATTTGCCCTCATTTGCGGTAAACAAGGTTTTCCATTTCCTGTCACAACTCACTGATGTACACTGGGAGTCTATTAAATGAATTATGTGATATGTCAAGGGACATTGGAGACTGACTTGTGCATTCACAAGTCACCGTCGGTTATCATTAGTATCTTTACCAACATTCATTGGGCAGAGTGTGTAGACGATAGACGATCCACAAGTGGGTTTGTAATTTTTGTTGGCCCCAATCTGATTTCATGGAGTTCGAAGAAGCAACCCACACTCGAGATCGAGGACCGAGACAGAGTATAAAGCATTGGCTAATGGTGCTTCTGAAGCTATATGAGTAGACTCTCTACTCAAGGAGCTTGGTGTGGCTCGGCAGCGTACCCCCATATTGTGGTGTGATAATCTTGGGGTTACTTATCTGACGGCGAATCCAGTCTTTCATGCTCAAACTAAGCACATTGCGATCGATTTCCATTTTATGTGAGAACGAGTAGCTGTCAGTGAACTGGATATCAGGTTCATCTCTACTCATGACCAACTAGCTGATGTATTTACTAAGCCAGCCACACGACAGATGTTAGATAGATTTAAGCCTGATCTCAACCTTGTGTGTAGAGGTTTAGATTGAGCGAGAGTGTTAGAATTGTAATTACTCTAACCCTACTTGTCATGTAACACGTACAAAAGACGTATACGTATATAACTTGTACATGTCATGATTATATAAGTGGAGCACGTGCGACTTTAGACCCACGCATAAAACCCTAAACCTATTTTCTAACTACCTGGTCATCCTTGTACAAACTACTACTAGTAGCAGAAGATACCACACGTGTTGATGCAGAATTGGAAACAAAAATTTCACTGAAAAGTGGAGTTAGGAGAATAAGAATTAGTTTCGGTAGGAACAAACTTTTATTTAGAGCTAGTGATTCAAAATTTTGGCCATGCTGCTGCTGCGTATTCTAACAAAACATCCTACCATTCTCATTGTATTCTCTGTGTATGTATTCCCGGGTAAAAATATTACAAATCTCGGACCAAAATTAGAATAATTATGGAACGAATTGAAATGGCAAATGATATTTTTTGTGTGGAGAATTTTTGAAATACAGAAAGTTAAACAAATGTGTTTCTAAGATGGCCAATAAAAGTTTCAGAGATTCCTGAGGGTGTTTCTGATATTTCTCAGAAACAAGATGGCCAATAAAAGATGGGTTGAGTTGTAAAACTAGGGTGTTGTTTCATTCTTGGGCTTGTACAAACAACTTATTTTCCTATTAGATGTGCTTCGCCCCAAACTTATGAAACTGAAAACACAAGGATGACCAAGATTGACCGATACCCCTTCATGCATTTCGAACCGAAGGGGTATCGACCAATCCCGACTGTCCTTGTGTCTTTGGTTTCATAAGTTTGGAGGAGAGGGGTGTACACCCGAGATACAATTTTAATTCGAGAATTAGAACAGAAGTGTCAACAGAACTATTAAAATCCTTTTATTCGCAATCAAGATTTAATAATAAATACCTTATTGCATTAAAACCTTTCCTACATACATCATGTGATCTAGTATTGTTCAGAGAACTAAATACAATCATTGTGACTTATTAAATCGTCATGCATGTATTTGTTTATCATTGTTTTATTGTATTGTTGCATGTTTGCAATGTTGTATGTATTGTTTATGGTGTTTTATTTTAAACGTCAGATTGCGAGGAGTGCAACTATTGTGATTGTAACGAGTTGTTTGACACGAGAAAAACATCTAGAGAGTGGAAAAGAGATACTTTGGGGAAGAAGATGGTAGCGTGTTTTTCTCATGCGCCAGGGTAAAGAAAAAGACATGTGGGCGTGCCAGTGTACCTAGTACACAAGAAAAAGATAGGGAAGTCGTATTTCATTAATCTCTCTTGGAGAAATAAAGTACAATATCCCAAGTACATGCACTCCGTGGCCTGCTTGCGCGACCAGTCTGACTATGGCGATTGCGATCTCCTGGTTCTCGGGGCCTCGGAAGGTACCCAATTAATTACTCCCGCGGGTTACGCCGCGAGACACCTCCGATAAAGCCATGTGGTCATCTTCGTCGTCTTTGCTTCGCGTTCTCCATGCATGATGTGGTGGTGGTGTGTGTGTGGGCGGCGGTAGAGCCCGTGTCCTCGTCGGTACACGCTCCGCGAGTAGCGTGGCCTTTGCTCCGGCCGCGCCCGCCCTCGCCGTCGTGCCACGTCAGTCTTGACGACGTCGATGATAGTTGGAGTCGAAGTAGTATGGGTTCGCTCAGCTAGAACTTTTCGCCGACCAGCAGTCTTGTCGGGGTGCGCAAGGGGTATGCCTCGCGGAAGTAAGCATCGGTGGAGATCGGCGTCGGTGTCAAACCGACGCACGCGTACAAGTCGGCGCCTCGTCTCGGCCCGACACCGAGTTCACGGCTATCGTCCTTAGACAAGAGTGTCGTCTCACGGGCATCGGAAGAGGTGAAAACGGGGCTCCGTTGTGCGTCACGTCCTGCCTCGGACGGCCACGGTCACCTCCGTATGGGCAGATAGTGGCACTGGTGTTGAATGCGGCGGGGCGCCTGGTGGAGCTGCAATCCTAGTCTTCATGTACAAACATACACATAACACGTAAGGATGTCCATGTTCATACACCTATGTGTCCTTTTGGCATCCCAGCACGTGTGCCACAGGACATGAGCCATGCAGCCTTGGCATGCATTTGTGCGTGGCCTGGGACGACAACTCTGTCGTCTTCACAGTTCGTGACGGCAGTGATGATGCCAGTCAAAGCACCGGCTACTCCGTCTTCGTGGTGGCGAGGGGGCCGTGCGCCCACAACTCCAGGCCCTTCACCTTTGTAGCTACGAAGCTGGCCACGAGAGGCGTTCCGACAGCCTCCCTGAACTCCTCGTCTTCATCCTAGCTTCGAGATGGTGACGTGTGTGTGATGGCAAGCCGCACACCAATGGGCTATGCGCCGGCAGCCCAGATGCCGTCGTGTTCGGCGTCGCGGAGAGGAGAATGGCATCGTTGCACGTCGGGTGGGCCACCGGCACCCGCGCTCCACGGCCACCGCGTTGGTAGAGACGAGGGTGCCGCTACGCGCAAGCTGCCGCCGGCGCCAACGTCTTTGGCTAGCCGCCCGCGAAATTAGAGATGGTGGTCGAGCCGGGCTGCACGCCAGCAGTCCTGATGCCGCCTTCGACGTCGTTCGTAGGAGGTGGAGAGACCGCCGGGTTGCACGCTGGCAGCTCCGCCGCCGCCGACTTCGACATCGTGCGAGGAGGGGACCGAGCTGCACGTCGGTAGCCCCAACGTCGCCGTCTTGGGTATCGTGGAGAGGGCGTCGGGCTGCACGCCGGCAGCCTCGACGTTGCCGTCTTGGGTGTCGTGGAGAGGGCGTCGGGCTACACGTTGGGAGCCCCGACGTCACCTTCTTGGCATCGCTGCACGCAGGCTCCCCCGATGTCACCGTCTTGGCGCCGTTTTGCACGCCAGCTGCCTCGACGTCACCGTCTTGGGATGTCCTGGAGAGGGCGCCGGGCTACACACCGGCAGTCCCAATGTCGACGTCTTGGCGTCGCTGCATGCCGGCTGCCCCGACGTCACCGTCTTGGTGGAGATGGCGCCAGGCTGTAGGCCGACGGCCACCGTATCGCCATCGTCGGGCGGTTGCAGTAGTGAAGAGGGCACCATCTTGGCATCGATGGATGCGTAGATAGCACCGGCTGGGCTGCGCGTTGGCAGCACTGACGGCCGGATCCATGCGCTCGCCGTGTGGGATGCATGCATGCGTTCATGCTGGTGTGTTGTAGATAAGAAAAGAGGAGGAGGGAGACTCATTCGTAGTTCTCACCACTATTCCTGACCATCGACTTGCCTTCCATGGCCTCCTTGCTCCTCACCAACACATGTACATGCGTGGTGTTATATGTTGATCCAAATTCTACAAAGTAAAGGCCAACTTCTGACGGAGCGGAGCGAGGCCCATCGCTGGAGGCTTGGGCCGATGCTGATCGTTGATGACCTAGGTTACCACCGCTATATATACCTCTTGTAACCCACCGGCTTGGATAAGTTGTATCTGTAAAATCCCCGGCATTGTGTAAACACTCCCCGTATAGTGAAGTTTCGCTGGCTGGGCCCGTGGTTTTTCCCCTCTCTTTGTTGGAGAGGGTTTTCCACGTTAAATATGTGTCCTCCTTGCTACGAATTTATTTTTGTTCTTCGTTATTTACTTGTCGCAAAGCTAGCAAGTGGTATTAGAGCCCCAGGTTCTAATCTAGGGTTTGCGACATGTCGTCATTGAAGTTCGATCTACCGCAGCTGGACTACTCCACAAGGTTCTGCTTGTGGCAGGTGAAGATGTGGGCGATTCTCGCCCAAATTTCAGATCTGGATGAAGCGCTAGAAGGATTCAGGAAAGATGATGCTAAGAGCTGGTCTGACGAAGAGAAGCGAAAGGACCGTATGGCTTTGTCTATGATTCAACTTCATCTGTCCAATAATATTTTGCAGGAAGTTTTGGTAGAGAAATCTGTTGCTGCTCTTTGGATGAAACTGGAATCGATTTGCACGTCAAAGGATCTAACCAGTAAGATGCATGTAAAGATGAAGTTGTTCTCGTATAGATTGCAGAAAGGTGGATCGGTAATGAATCACTTATCTCTTTTCAGAGAGATTATTTCTGATTTGCAATCTATGGAAGTAAAATATGATGATGAGGATCTAACTCTATTACTCTTATGCTCGTTGCCTAGTTCTTATACACACTTTCGTGATACAATGTTGTTGAGCCGTGATAAAATAACCCTTGATGAAGTACAAGATGCCCTCAAACAGAGGGAAAGGATGAAAATTATGGTGCATACAGATGGGGTGTCATCCAAGGCTGAAGCTCTGCAGGTTCGTGGCAGGACCGAGTAGAGATCTAACAACTATGGCAACCAAGATAAGAGCAAAGATGGCAGAAGTCGTTCAAAGTCCAAGGAAAATGACAAGTTCTACAGGTATTGTAAGAAATCTAATCATGTTATTGATGATTGTTGGAAGCTGCAGAATAAGGAGAAAAGGAATGATACTTACCAACCGAAAGATAAGGATCAAGGTACTGGTAAGGCTGTTGTTGTTTCTGGTGATACTTCTGATGGTGAATGTTTAGCCGTTTTTGCTGCTTGTGCTTCTCGTGATGATGAATGGATACTTGATACTATATGTTCGTTTCATATTTGCTGTAACAAAGATTGGTTCAGTTCATATGAGTCTGTGCAGACTGAAGATTTTGTACGTGTGGGGAATGACAACCCGTGCCATATTGTCGGAGTTGGATCTGTTAAGATCAGGACACATGATGGCGTGACACGTACGTTGACTGAGATGAAGCACATACCAAGCATGACCAGAAATTTGATCTCCCTGAGTATCATGGACGTTGATGGATACAAGTACGCCGGTGGACGTAGATTGTTAAATATATCAAAAGGTTCTCTTATTCACATGATAGGTGATATGAATTCTGCTAAGTTATATGTTCTTAGGGGTAGCACTTTGCCTGGTATTGCTGCTGTTGTTACTTCTAATGATTCTGATGACTGTGGTAAAACAAATCTGTAGCATATGCGCCTTGGGCATATGAGCGAACATGGCATGGCAGAGTTGGTTAAGAGAGAACTGATTGATGGTTGCAACTTGGGTAAGTTTGAGTTCTGTGAGCACTGCGTTTTTGGTAAGCATAAAAGAGTTAAATTCAATGCTTCCGTTCATACCACCAAAGGCATTTTAGATTATGTGCATGCTGATGTATGGGGGCCTTCCCGTAAGACATCTATTGGTGGTGCTAATTACATGCTTACTATTATTGATGACTACTCAAGAAAATTATGGCCATATTTTCTGAAACATAAATCTGATGTTTTTGATGCTTTTAAGAAGTGGAAAGTTATGGTAAAAAAGCAAATTGAAAATAAGGTAAAGGTACTACGTACTGACAATGGTATGGAATTCTGTTCTAATAAGTTTGAGGAGTTTTGCAGTAATGATGGTATGATCAGGCACCACACCATCCCTTACACTCCTCAGCAGAATGGCGTGGCTGAGCGCATGAACAGAACCATCATCTCAAGGGCTCGTTGTATGTTGTCCAATACAGGTATGCATAGACGTTTCTAGGCTGAAGCAGCCAACACAGCATGCTACCGCATCAACAGGTCACCTTCTATTCCACTTGAGAAGAAAACTCCTATTGAGGTATGGTCAGGTTCGCCTGCTGATTATTCACAGTTGAGAGTTTTTGGTTGCACTGCTTATGCTCACGTTGATAATGGAAAGTTAGATCCTAGAGCTATTAAGTGCATGTTCCTTGGTTATGGTTCAGGAGTTAAGGCATATAAACTATGGAATCCTGAAACTAAAAAGATTTTGTTGAGTAGAAACGTTGTTTTCAATAAATCCGTTATGTATCATGACAGCTTGCCATCAGATCCCTCTCCTGTTTATATTGGAGAGGAGGAAGTTAGTGTGCAGGTGGAGCGCCTGCAGAAAACTGTTGATAATAATGTTGTTGTTGATGATACTCATGAGAAAAATATTGATGATGATGTTGTTCAACACTCACCTACTGTTTTGCAGCAGCCACATGAATCTATTGCTGCTGATAGACCGAGGCGTAACATAGTTCCACCTCGTCGTTTGATTGAAGAGTGTAATCTTGCTCATTATTCTACATACAATGAGGCAGTTGCATTCGTTGACCGCGAGAAGTGGGTTTTTCTGCTATGCAAGAAGAGATGCAACCGCTTGATAAGAATGGCACATGGGAAGTTGTGCGCTTGCCTAAACAGAAGAAGGCCGTCCGCTGTAAGTGGATATACAAGAGAAAGGAAGGATTGTCTCCTAATGAGCCTCCAAGGTTTAAGGCAATGTTACTAGCAAAAGGTTTCAGCCAGATTACAAGTACTGATTATAGATGTTTTCTCTCTGGTTGTGAAGCATAGTTCTATTCGTGCTTTCTTTGGTATTGTTGCTATGCATGATCTTGATCTTGAGTAGCTAGATGTAAAGACTGCTTTTCTGCATGGTGAACTGGAGGAGGAGATTTACATGGACCAACCTGAAGGGTTCATAGTTCCTAGAAAAGAGGATTTTCTGTGCAAATTGAAGAGGTCGCTTTATGGTTTGAAGCAATCTTCAAGACAGTGGTACAAAAGATTTGATTCATTTATGATCTCACAAGGTTTTAAGAGATACCAGTTTGATAGTTGTGTTTACATTAAGTTTGTCAATGGATCACCTATTTACTTGCTGTTATATGTTGATGATATGTTAATTGCTGCCAAGAGCATGAAAGAAATCAGTACTTTGAAGACACACCTAAGTAGTGAATTTGAGATCAAAGATCTTGGTGCTGCTAAGAAAATCCTAGGTATGAAAATTAAATGGGACAGAAAATCTAGATTGTTGTTTCTTAGTCAGCAAAGTTACGTTGAGAAAGTTCTTTAACGTTTTAATATGCATGATGCAAAGTCAGTTAGAACTCTTGTTGCTCCTCACTTTAAATTGTCAGTATTGCAATGTCCTAGTTCTGATAAACATATTGAGTACATGTCTCAAGTTCCTTATTCTAGTGCTATTGGTTCCTTGATGTATGCTATGGTTTATTCTCGTCCTGATTTATCATAGCATTTGGTGAGTCGTTACATGGTTAATCTTGGTAAAGAACATTGGAAAGTTGTTCAGTGAATTTTCAGGTACCTACGTGACACATCGAATGCTTGCTTGAAGTTTAGCAAGACTGGTGAGGGACTCACATGCTATGTGGATTCAGATTTTGCTGGCGACTTGGATAAGAGGAGGTCCCTCACAGGTTATGTGTTCACGGTAGGTGGATGTGCCGTGAGTTGGAAGGCAACGCTGCAACCAGTTGTTGCTTTATCTACAACCAAAGCAGAATATATGGCTATTACTGAAGCTTGCAAAGAGTCTGTTTGGTTGAAAGGTTTGTATGCTGAGCTTTGTCAGGATGATTCTTCCATTAACCTGTTCTGTGACAGTCGAAGTGCTATTTACCTTACTAAGGATCAGTGTTGCATGAGAGAACAAAGCACATTGATATCAAGTACCATTATGTTCGTGACATTGTTGCACAAGGTACACTAAAGGTATGCAAGATAAGCACTCATGATCACCCTGCTGATATGATGACAAAGCATGTTCCTGTTGCTAAGTTTGAGCTATGCTCAAGCTTAGTTGGTATAACTGCTTAGCCCAAGTGGCTGTTGGCGCCAAAAGTGTTTTCTTTATTTGTTTAAGGTGATGATTACTGTTGATGCTACAAGAAGATATTTATCTCAAGGTAGAGTTTGTTATATGTTGATTCAAATTCTATAAAGTAAAGATCAGGCCTGTCGCCAGAGTCTTGGAGTCATTTTATAGGCAGAAGACAACATGTAGCGAGGAATGGATAGCGATGGAGGGCCTCGCCCTCCGCAGAGTTTATCGCGGTGAAGACGCTTATCTCAACGCCTGCACGCACTAACCTTCCGAGAAGATCGTGGCTCGCAGAATGATCCGGCCGTATGCACACACGCGACCTGACACGTTGCAACTGTGTGCACCGGCCAAACTGCACGTAAACCTGGTATTTTAGATCGTACACATACACCTGTAAAACACCCTTATTAATTAAGTTAATTATAGCTGCCTTTATTTGGTGTTGCCTAGAAGCTCGTGCATGGAACGTTTGGATGATAGATGGAATTAGTAGCTTCATGCATGCAGGAGTCGAATTGATCGATTACGCATGCATATTCGCATATACGTTGTACATGGATCAGCTAGCTCTTGCACACACGGGCAGAACTAATTAATCACCGCAGTCTGGTGTATGCTTACATCAAGACAAGGTTTTCTCTTTTCATATGCCAATCGAAAGAAGAATACCGCCATGGCTTGGTACGAAATCGCATCGAACACAAGAACAACTATTACAATTGTGAGGATTATCTGAACGACTACATCTACCAAAGGCAAGTAGAGTTATCATAAGTCTCCTACTATTTTCCTATGCATGTAGTATGCTGCTTTTTAATAGTAATACATGTGTAGGATTTTGTTTACTATTATGCTATGCTATGACACCCAAGCATGAATGCCATGACTTGATTTCCTCTTATCCATCTTATTGTAGTTACTTAGCCATGCTTACTAGACACGCAAAAGCGAAATCATGATTTGTTATGTTATGGAAATATATATTTTGTTATAATGAAAATAAGTGGAATTAATGAATCTCCTGGGTGTGATGGATTTATGATGTGGATGGTTTTCTTGCGGAAAACACACCTAGGCTTCAGAGATTGGACAAGTTTCTTATATACTAGCTTCCAGTACAGCTGCATGTCATATAGGCTCTGTCTTAACTAAGTAAGTTATGGGAACCTGGCCTGACATGACTAGCAGATGTAGGGGATGTAGGTTGGTATGGGTCCGTCCTAAGGGCTCAGGGTTTTACTTTTAAAAGGTTTCGTCTTGATTTTCTCCCTAACATGGCACAAAATGAGTGTAGTGGTAAGAGTGGGTTGACTGGGTCGTGCAGGTAAAGTGTACAAACCTCTCGAGAGCGTAAATCTAAGTACTTAGTCGTGTCCCCGGATATGGACATCTATGACCAACTAGACCTGGAACTTCTTGAAATGTCTCACTCATCTCAATTTTTCAATTATTAAAACTTGATGGCTGGACATGGGTTTAGGAGCATACGAAGTTGGACTGTCTTGTTTCAATATGGGTTTATGCTGGTATATCCTTAGAGAATTGTTTAAAAAAAAGAAAAGTATTTCAAAAGTAGGAAAAAGTTATATCTCTTTTATGCAAATGAGTCTGAGCTCCACTTAGCCAAATATGCATGTAATTGATAGGTTCCATCATATATCCACATAGTAGTCCTACTTGCCAATATATTCAAAATATTGACCATTCGTGACTGCAACCTTTCATGTTGCAGGTTATTTTGTTACCGATTGATCGTTCATAGGTCGCGAGACTCCACTCAACAATTGTTCGCCTTTGGCACATTTGAAAGATGGATATCTACCTTGTATTGCTTTCTGTTGTAACGTAATATAATTTTTGGATCATATTTGTTGTATTTATGATGCATAGTTATATTTGGTATTATTTTGTACTGTGTGTGCTAATGAACCGATCCAGGGATTACCACTATACATAGGAACTCATCCTTATCAGGAGAGGGTGTTACAAGATGGTATCAAAACTATGTGTTGACTATAGGATCGTGATCTAGGAATAGAATAGGAAATCCGTATGAATTATAAAACCTGTTTCATTCTATCTTATTCTCTTCATACACTTCTTTCTAGTACCTTCTTATCACTCCAATTCTAAAACATTTCTCTTTTAAAAAATAGAAGGAAGATTTTGTAGGATGAACTAAAAACTATGTACTTATTAGATTTCTTATAATCCTTGATCTTTCTTTTCCAATCTCAGCTTGATCAAAACATGTAGATGAACTCATGCAAGGGAGCGCAAAATTAAAGAATAGTTAGATGGTGTCCACCATATAGTTTTTCATAGGATTTCATTTAGATCTAGGAATCGATCATTGCAAGAACTTGTGTGATAGTTGGTTTATTATCTTTAGGTTACACTCTCTAATATCTTACTATTCCAAAGTATTTTTGAGAGATTTTATAATATACTAATGAAGTTTTTGATTAAAAATCCGTGATATTACTAATGCAGTTTTCTGCCTGACCAGCTGTACTGCGTGATTTTTCATATTTTACTGGTAACTCCTATTAAGCTTATATTCAGGATCGGGTTTGTAATCTGTTGTAGTATAAGCACAAAAATCAGCAAAACATCCTGATGAGTTTAGGTTACCCCAAAAATTCCGTGAACACTGCTATAGTTTTAGGGCAGATTCTGTCCGTTGCTTTTAAGATTGTAGGTTGACAACCAAACGAATTTTAGTCAAAGAAAACTACTTTGTGGATGGTATGCCAATAAAACAAAACTTCTGAAACATAAAAAAACTATTTTGGCTTGAATTTTTTGTAATGATTGCTTGCTTGTGTGCCAATTGATTGTTTTATATAGTTATATGTAGTAATACTTATCTTAGTCCTATTGTATCTATACTTACCTATGTTATTCTAAACAGATGTTGCCTTGTCATCAAACCATTGAGATGAAGCAGTTAATAGCAGCACAGGTGCAACTTGCACATGTGGTGGCCTAATTCATAGCAAACAACAAACACAACAATCCACCCCAAGTGGATGCGCTCACTAGGTTCCTGAAACTCAGGCTTGCAAAATTCTCAAGCGCACCTGAGCCTATGATAGCACTTGATTGACTAAGCTCAGTAAATAAGGACTTAGTAATAGTTGGATGCACAGACGAAGAGCAAGTGAGGTTTGCTGCTCACTTACTTGAAGGACAAGCAGCTAGTTGGTGCGATACTTTCCAGATTACACATCCTATTGATACTATCACCTAGGAGATGTTCGAGGAAGGATTCAAGACAAACCATGTCTCATCTAGAGTTATTAGCCTGAAGATAAGGGAATTCCGTGACCTGCACCAGAACAATCCCACAATGTCAGAGTACATAGAAGAAATCACCAATTCGTCTCGCTATGCTCCAGAGGATGTTGACACTAATGATAAAAGGAAGGAGATATTCCTAGATGGCCTGAGTGATGAGCTCTCTGTTCAGCTGTAAGTGGTTCACTGCCCTACTTTCTAGGATCTGATGGACAAAGCCAGGATTCTTGAAGAAAAACAGAGTCAAGTTGAAAAGCGCAAGAGGAATCATAACAACAAATACAACTCAGGATCACGTCAGAGGATATGTACATTCCATGATGGGAATGGAAGTTCGGAACGTCACATGCATGTAGGCAATGGATGCAACCACCATGGTAGTAATGGACATCAACACCATGGAGAAGGAAATGACCATGTGACAATGGAATCAATGGTTATAATGACGATGAAGGTAATGGACATCAGCATCACGATGGAAATGGACACCAATATAATGGCCACATGAGTCACAACAATCGCAACTCTTAACGAGGGAATGATCATAACCATGGAGACAACAATGTTGAATCCCACAACACCAATCTTGTTAGGAAGGACATAAGAAAGGTTGGATGTTTCAAATGCAAGCATAAGGGACACTATTCAAGAGACTGCTCTAAGAAGAAGAAGAAGAAGAACAATATTGGTGGCTACAAGCCAAACCCGCTTCAGAATGGACATGTTAACCATGTCAATGTTGAGGAAGTTCTAAGGGAACCTAATGCTGTGATTGGAACATTTTGGCCCAATACCATTCCATCACTCGTTCTATTTGATGAAGAGCATCACATTCGTTCATATCAAGGGAATTTGTGGATAGAAATAGAATTCCAACTGAAACTATTAATAAGCCCATCAGAATAAGCTCTCCTAGTGGAGAAGTGGTAGCAGCTTTTGGACGTCCTCAATTGAACTTAAGGATTGGGGCATATGACTTTCCCACTAGCTTGAATGTGTTGGAATCACAAGGCTTGGACGCCACTCTAGGAAAAGATTGGATGTCTAAGTAAAAAGGCCAGATAGATCACGCACGTCGAGCAATTTTACTCACAACCCTAGAGGGAAGAAGAATCAGATATAGCACAATCACTAAAGTTGAAGATGCCAACTTAAATTCTCTTAAGTGGGTTAGCTCGGAAATCTTACTCATAGTGAAGAAGAGCTAAACGGGACAAGAAGATATCCTATGCCTATTTGCTAGCCATTCTGAATCTCGAGGACGAGATTCATCTAAGGGGGTTAGTTTGTAACATCCTAGGATTTTAGAAACTGGAACTAGAAAAAAATGAATTTTCATGTCATTCATGAGCATTGCATTGCATCTATGCAGAGTTTTCAAAATTGAATTCAAACAATAGTTTCAAAATCCTATATTTTAATTGCCAAAAAGTTCCTGTAAGAATATATAGGGATTTGTAGATCCACTTTTTGCAAAGTAGTGAAAAGGTTACAAAAATGATTCTACAATAATCTATTGAATTTTAGAAAAATTTAAAAACAAGAATCATGTCATTTGGAGTTCATATACAAAAGATATAACGCTGTGCTCGGATGCATAGAATTGAATTGTGTGAGAATTCCAAATCCAAGATAGAAAGGAAATGACTTCTAATTCTAATTCTGTTGTTTGGGTGGCTTGCATTTGCTGTAGGAATCAGACGGGGGTACCCAATTCAAATTCTTGTTTGGATGTAAAACGATAGAATTGAAAGTTCTCTGTGTTTGGACGATATAAAGTTTTGTACATGTATGAATAATAGTATGTATATATTAGAATGTACATATATTATTTTTCACAAAAAATAAGATTAATATAATTTGAATAACGTGTAGGCACATGACAACATTTTCTTCTATGTTAAATAGAGATAACCAGCAAAAGGTTCCAGCTGAGATCAATAAGGAGAGATCGATGCTACTTTTACTTGGTACAATCCAGGGAACTAAACCTGCTACATACAGACTTCGATCTGTCGAAGTGATTGAATTGAAGTACTAACATGAATTAATTTTAGCTTCTGATAGATCTCAGTCGTGCACTGAAGCCGCACTTCTTCTACCTAAACTGGGCGCCAAACAGAGTCCAGAAGTCGATGCTGGTGATGGTCGTTGTAAGAACCACTGAGCCTGCATAAAAAACAAATATATGTTCAGTTTAGCTAGCTAGCTCGGTCTGGAGATGGATCAAAAACAATCTCCTGTCAATTATTCCATGGGAGGAAATCGATGGAGCTCGTGGGTGCGATGCGGTGCATGCATTTGGGGAAAATTATGACAAGAACCAGGGCATGGCAGCATGGAGAAAATAGGCATGTGAGGGACAGGGAGAGGCCGCCGCCGTTCCCCTACCTCCTACCTCCGGCCGCCGCCATTCCCCTTACCGTCGGCAGTGGCACGTGCAACATCTAGGATTAGGCGAGTTGGAGCTTGGGTGGCGGACGTGGGTTGGGCTGGCGGGCAAGCTGGCAGCCAAGGCTAGGGAAGAGGAGGGCGGTGGGGTGGGAAGAGGTGGGCGGCGAGGTGCGGAAGAGGAGGAGGGCGGCGGCGGGGGTAGGAAGGGGAGGGCTCCTGCTCGCACTGTTCTGATCGGGACGAATGGGTGCGAGGGCACGATTCCACGCCAATTTGGAGGCAGTTAGCTCCGTATTGGCTCATGTGTAAGGAGAGGCACGCGAGGGTGCTCGGAATCGGGCCACCGTTTCCGGTCTCCAATTCTAAACCAACCAAACGCTCGAATTTGCTATCCAATTCCGGAATTCCTATTCTGCGCATCCAAACACAGTGTAAAGGATACAAGAAAGAGAAAAAATAAAAAAACTAACCTAGATGGGCCGGCCCACTAAGCCAGGCCGAACCAGCACGCACGTGCACGGGACTTGATCGATGCCTCATATGCTTTAAAAAGCTTGAGAAAATCGGTTTTTCAAACCTATGTTCATTCAAACCCTAATATCTTTACGTCTAAAATTCCGAATTGAGTTTTATTTGTTTCTACGTGTTCCTTACTCCAAGCTCTATCTCTTCACCATCTTAAACCTCTATTTAAACCTCCGGAGCCGCACCTATATCACTTTCACTTCTCGAAATCCTAAATCTACACCTTCTCGAATCATATTTCGTTTCTTAACCCATCTAAACTTCGTCGTTTGTCTTCGGCTCCAACATGAAAGTTCTAGATATCGTAGAAATCTTTCAATCCTGACAAACCTACCTCTTTTAATCCACCACAGCCAGTGAATTTCTCAACACAATATTTCAGATCTAATGGCGTAAATCCAAGATTTAGTCACACCCGTTTCTTCAAATCCAATTTTTTGGTGAAAAGATAGATCTAATGATTCCCCACAAATTTCATGTTGGAATTTTTTCAATTTGATCTACGGATTTGTCATTTTAACAAAAATCTATTTCTAATATGTTTTGAGCCAAAATCGAGCCGATCTGGAGCAAACTTCCTCTTCTAGCCACCGGATCCCATCTCGACGGTCGTGACCAATCGAACCGGTACTGGCCACTCAGCGCATGCCATTTTATTGTCTCGGTCAGCTGCCTCATCACCTCCACGTCGTTTTTAGGTCAGCGGCAATGCACAGTCAGCATTCAGTCACCTTAGCCTAGTCAGCGGAATATTTCCTAGAATATTCTGTTCGAATTGAAAATTGATTTAAAATTCTAGATTTAGATCTAACTTACAAAATCCGTACAAAATTCTTACTAGATCCAAAAATTATGTATAATATATCAAATTAAAGATAATTTCACATAGTTTATTAATGACATATTAGATCTAGCTTTTGTAGTATAGATCTCTGTTAATTGTTAATTGATTTTAATGCCTTTTTAGGGTATTAAATTCATAATAAATTAATTACAGATCAGAAATATATAAATAATATGTCCCTGGATTCACATTTTTGAGTAGATTATATATCTGGCATCTAACTTTAGTCATGGTAAACTTTTTAAATGATTTAAACTCTACTAAATAGTAATTAAATCATAGAGAAATATCTTAGGGTGAATCCAATTCCTACTAGTTCGTATTAATATCCTCTATCTAGTACACCCCCTATACAATTTCATTTTGACAATTAGGACAGAAGTTGCAACAGAACTATTAAAATCCCTTATTGGCAATTAAGATTAAATAATAAATAACTTATAGCATCAAAACCTTTCCTACATGCATCATGTGATCTAGTATTATTCGGAGAACTAAATACAACCATTGTGACTTACTAAATCATCATCCATGCATTTGTTCATCATTGTTTTATTGTATGGTTGGATTGTTGCATGTTTGCAATGTTGTATGTATTGTTTATGGTGTTCTATTTTAAATGTTAGATTGCGAGGAGTGCAACTATTGTGATTGTGGCGAGTGTAACTATTATAATTGTGAGGATTATCTGAATGACTATATCTACCAAAGTCAAGTAGAGCAATCATCAGTCTCGTACTATTTTCCTATGCATGTAGTATGATTTTTAGTAGTGATGCATGTGTAGGATTTTGTTTTACTATTATGCTATGCTATGACACCCATGCATGAATGCCATGTTTCCATGACTTGATTTCCTCTTAGCCATCGTATTGTAGTTGTTTAGCCATTCTTACTAGACATGCAATAGGGAAATCATGATTTGCTATGTTATGAAAATATATGTTTTGTTATAATGAAAACAACTAGAATTAATGAATCTCCTGGACGTGATGGATTGATGATGTTGGATGGGTTTATTGTGGAAAGCACACCTAGACTTCAAAGATTGGACAAGTTTCTTGTCTAGTAGCTTCCAGTACCGCCATATGTCATATGGGCTCTGCCTTAACTAAGTAAGTTGTGGGAACCTGATCTGACGTGACTAGCATACGTAGGGGATGTTGGTTGGTATGGGTCCGTCCTAAGGGCTTAGGGTTCTACTTCCAAAAAAATTCGTCTTGGTTTTCTCCCTACCATGGCACAAATGTGTGTAGTCATAAGAGCAGGTTGACTGGGTTATGCAGGTAAAGTGTTCAAACCTATCGAGAGCGTAAATCTAAGTACTTCGCCATGTCCCCGGTTATGGACCTGGAACTGTTTGGAGGTCTCACTCATCCTAATTTCTCCATTATTAAAACTTGATGGGTGGACATGGGTTGAGGAGCATACGAAGTCTTAACATGGGTTTATGCTGGTATGTCCTTAGAAGAACTTTTAAAAAAAAGTATTTCAAAAGTAGGGAAAAGGTATATCACTTTTATGCAAACTAGCAGTGTGGCCCTCACAACTGTGAGGGCAAGTTTGTATGTGTATGAAATGCTTTAAAAAATATTATTTGATTAGACAGAAATATCACATGACTAGTAAACATACATCGGTATACATCACTCTTAGCTGGAAAACATACAAATGTATGTCTCGGTTCAACAATCGAATAGCATACACAAATACAAAATATTATTAACATATGGAAGGTGTATATACAAACCCAATTATGAGTTATGAAAGATGTTTCAACTTGATCTCTTGTGCTTTTGGCAAGGCATATCATTGTACTTCATAATTTTCAAGTGAATCATTAGTTCATCTGCACTATAAGAATATAATTTGGTACTATGTTGAAAAAGTCCATGAAATCAGCAAGATCACCATGCATTTTTTGGCAAGTATGTGACATGATTGCACTATATAATTGTACCTTCATGCAGAAGGTATATGAACATTAAGACACGATCCTGCTCATCTCGAGTCGTGCATAAAGAACGGTGGCATGGTCCTTGCTTGTCTCAAATCATGCATAAAGAACGGTCTATTACTGTAGCACCCCAATTGTCTAACAATTGTAATGCTACTTGTCCTAGTAAGATATTGGCTACTCCACTTATATTATTGTTGCATCATAATTATATCATGCTCATGTCATCATGTCACCTTGCATTTGAGCATCATATAAAAACTCCTTTTTCTTTTGGTTCTTCTCTCACATGCACTATTAATTGTATTTGCTTCTTGATATTGTATTTGGTTATTGATATATTGTTTAAATGCCCAAGTTGAGTTGGGGGCATATATTTTATTCCATTCCACCACCTTTCTTTCTACCACTTTATAATTCCACCATCCCTTCACCATGAGCTTGTAATTCTTTTTCTTGTGACATTTTAATTCTAGCTCATGTAGTTGGGGTGGATCAATCTTCTAAATTCTTGTGCTTGGTTTTATTCCACTTCTTGGAAATGCATAAGATTAATGCCATCATATTATTATTGTTGTCACAAAATAAATAATAGCATTATTATTTTTGCATGGGCCATGCACATCTCTCCACCACCTTTTTGCTCCTTTGGTTTTCCTTTATTTTAAGTGGATCTTTACTTCATGGGTCATCTCTTTTCCTTCCACCATTCCATATCCTCATCTATATCTATTTCTTTTATTTTTATCATCTCTCCATGCATGGACCACATGAGGCTATTTCCTCAATTCTTTTCTTTCCTTTCTTGGAATTCTTTCACCTCCACCTCATGACCATTCTAGCCTCCACCATGCTCCACTTGGGATGATCTTACCACATTCTTTCTTTTCATTTATTTCATTCTTTTCTACATATATGATCATATGAGCCTTATTCCACCTAATTATTTTCTTCTTCTTTCTTTCTAGTTTCTTTTCCACATTAGCTTATGCAAGTTCAAGCACTAGGGTCCTTCTTAACATGATCTCTTAAACCAAAATAAATTCAAATATCTAAACATCTAACCTATCTAGTGCTCTCTCTCTCTCTCTAATCCTCTCCTAAACCCTAACTCTAAAATCTTCCTCTCTCTCTCTCTCTAGCTTGGCCTCCATGCCAAGTCCCTCTCTCTAGCTGGCCCCACCCTAGCTAGACCTAGCTCTCTCTCTAAGCTAGACAAAAACCTAACCCTAACCCGAGCCCCATCTAACCTAGCCCTAGCTACTCCCTCTCCTTTCTCTCTTCTCTCTTCCTCCTACCAGCCCCACCTGCAGCTGCGCCACCCCAGCCCCACCTGCAGCCACCCCTACCTCGCCAGGACCAGCGCCAGCCTGCTCACCCACGTGCTCGGGAGGAAGGAGGAAAGGGCCGAAGCCCCTTTTTCCATCTACCCCGATCCCACCTGCCTCCCCTCTCTCCCTCTCACTTTCCCCTCCTCCTCACGCCTCTCTGGCCTCGCCAGATCCGCCCCAGAACACCCCCTCCTTCCCCGTAATCTCCACCGCCGACTTCCACCTGCCGCCGGTCGCCGCCAGCAACCACCTCGCCCCGACGATCTAGGCGGCGTGCGCGACCGTGGAGTGGTTGAGAAGATCCAGGACGATTCCCTGCGACGCCCCGTGCCCGCGGACGAGGACGAGAAGCTCCCCAACGCGCCAGCACCTCGCCGTCCTCGCGAAACCCTAGCCGCCAGTACGCCAGCATCCCCGACGCTCCGCCGCTCCTCGCGCCGATCCGAGCCCGCCAGCGAGCCCGCGGTGAGCATCCCTTCCTCCCTGACAACCTCCGCCTCGCCGTACCGCCCTAGAGCCGCCGATCATTTCATCGAACAACCACCGTGCGCCAGAGCTCGTTGCCGTCTGTAGTTCTCCCGCGCCGCAGCAAGCTCACCTAAGCCCCCGCCCCTTCCCTGTCAACTCCCCTCACCCTACCGCACCGGTTAGCACCCTCAGCGCGCTCCCCCGCGTCCCAGGATCGAACCCCGCTCGCGCCGCGCGCCGTTTTCCCTCGCCAGACGTGGGAGAAGAAAAACAGTAAACGGGCCGTGGTCGATTTGCAAAAAGCCCCCCACCTTTTTGGATTCCGCAACCCGCGCTCCAACGACCCCACCAGTTAGTCGCCCTGGTAGTTTAGCAGAAAACCCCCTCCGCTTCCTCAGACGTAACCCGCGGTCCAGCTGGTGCCCCACCAGTCAGCCGCTGGGGCTTTCCCACTGGCACGTGGCCCCTTCCGCCACTGGTCCCGCCTGTTAGTGTCAGCGGCTAACCCAGACCCGCGTGCAAAACGTGTTTTCGCGCGCGTGTGGCCCCAGTTCGCTGTGACCCCACCTGTCAGTGCCTGTGGCTGGAATTGCTTGGGTATAAAAAGTTTATGCCTGAGTCTGTATTTATTCAAATCTTTTTCAAATTAATTTAAATTCAAATTCTTTTCAGATTCAAATAATTTTTAAAATACAAATCCAAATAATACATGTAATATATGTTTTGGAATCAGAAAAATGAGAGGAATTCAAATATGCCCTTCAAATTATGTTTTGAACACTTTAAATTTCGAGTTGATCAAAATTACAAGAAAATGCCCTTTTACTTAATTAATTAATAACTTTTGTTTTATAACTCCAAATTTAACAAATAATATGTCTAAATCGATCAGCGCGACGAGCCCGTTCTATTTATGCAATCCTTGTTCTGAATTGAAGCATGCATCATGTTGTCATCTAAAATCTGAACCGCTTATGACAATAAAACTTGGGCAAATAAATAACAAAGTGCTTTATTTCTTGTATCCACACCTCACCTTTGCCATGCTACTTTAATACCATGTAAATTATGCATCATTCATCATGGCATGCTTGGTTGCTTGTTGCATTTCAATTTATATGCTTGCGCACTTTATTTATGTTGGCCCTTGTTTGTTTGGTTCTTCTTCGAATAGACGCCCAGCAGGAGAATTATCAGGAATCACAGGAGTATTACCCAGATCCATCTCTCGCTTCAACTGAGCTGCCAGGCAAGCACTACCACATGCTTGCATACATACAGTACCTATTGCCTCTATCTTATTCTTGCATCATTGAGTCGCGATTGCATTAAATTGAATCCCAAGTACTGCATAGCCTTTATTTTTAAACCACATTAAGCCTGTTCCGGTCCCATGAGCCATTACTACAGGAGTTGTTTGAGCCATGCGAGTCGTAGAAAAGCATGAGTAGGGTATGTGGGTGTCGGATGGATAACGAGGTATCTAAACCACATAACCTGAGTAGTAATGGGATAACTAATGAAAGAGGCACCGGTGAGAAATATCTGCTATTTGGTTTTTCCTACTCACTTGTGTCCCGTAGGACCCCGAGTACTTGATTCCTGTTCCTTGTTTATTCGCACTATCCACATCCGGGAGGCCTTATGGACCCCCTGAGCCAGAGCTTGATTCATTCTTATTTCTTGGGGCCACAAGTAGTTTGGGGCTTTATTACTATTCTGTACTTATGCCATGTTACTGCTTTATTTAAGATTGTGCGAGGAGCACCTGTACTGTTTTGGATCGTGGAATGTTTTCGCGGGTATCGACAAGCCCAGTCACATTTTCGGGTTCCCGGTCGTTTACAGCCATTGACACAAACCTTGGGTCCGTCTCGGAGCCGGCCAACTTCGTTGCGGGTAGCTTAATGGGGTGGCCCCCTGAAATATTTCTGAATCCTGTGATTGCTTTGTCGTGAATGCCTCATTGGGTTTTGATTTGGTTTTTCCGAGGTTGATCGAGTGTGTGTTGCTATTCGTGCACCCCTGCAGGGTAAATCTTTCTGAAAGCCGTGTCCGCGGTTATGGACGACTTGGAGCACAGTTTCTCGATCATAGACAAGTATAACTAAAGTACCGCTTTCAAATTGACTAAGTACTTGACTAGTAAATAGTGCAATACTCATGGAATGGTTAATAAAAACTGCCAATGGATGATGGGGGTTGTTCGTCCGCTTCCTCGTTGGTAAGCGAGGAGGAGGATGGATCTGTTAATTATACTGTTATAACTGTTGTTCTTAATTCACGGACTTCCGTCTATCATTGGTTAGGCGGAAGGTTAGCGAGTCTCTATAGAATTGTTAGGTATTATCTTTTGCTGCAATTGCGTCACCCCAGGTTGTGTCCCCTTTAGTGGCATAAAGACTTGCTGAGTACCCCTAGGGTCTCACACGATAAATTGTTTGATTCAGATGAACAGGTGCACCCGCAAGATGGATACTGGGTGGAAGAGACAGATGATGTTGGCAACGATCATTCGGTGTAGAGATTCCGGGAATGGGGATCCGTGTGATCTGTGGGCGGGATGTGTTTATTTATGGGGCATCTTATGCCAATTTGCTTCTTTTCCGTACTCGGACCTTGTTTTCCGCTTCCGCCTGATACTCTGATGTGTGATGTATGAGGAGCTATCCTAAATTATTATATCTATCTAGGATATTTGGATCTTACCGTATGGCGTTGCAATATTTCTATTTCTTTTAGATGGAATGGCTCTGATGTACTGTTGTATGTGGCTTGCATACATACTCATTTGTGTATGTAGTTGATCCCTTCGCCTGCCGATTACGCCGCTCGTTCTTGTCCCGTTGACTGAAAGTGGTTAGGACGGCCGAAAGGTCTACCGTGAGTGGCCCTGGGCCCCACCGTACTATTTTAACCACTTTCGTTCATCCAGGCATTAACTAAGAGCGTAATTCACCGAGGTAGTTACAATTACTCCATCTATTGAAAACATATCTTTTTGGAAATGAGAATTGTCTCCAACATGTAACTTTGGCCTTTGCTTTTCGCACGAACATACTGGTCACAATTTATAAAATAATCATATTATGAAAATAAGTTTCATCAAAATTCACCTTCCAATTTAATGTACGCATATTAGGAGGACATGCATTTACAAAATAAGGTATTAGATGTTAGCAATGCTGAGATGCCAATGGGGCAACAATCGACATGCTTCTTGTTGTCACAACTTTACAGCAATAGAACTATCTAATCTAGGCTCAATGCGGAATCCCATGACAGATAGTGGGTAAAGGACACATATATATGTAACCACCTAGTAATAATTATGGCAATCCCTCCATCCTAAAAAGGATGTCTTAGATTTGTTAAAACTTGGATGTATCTATACACTAAAACGTGTCTAGATCCATTCAAATTTATACAAATTAGCGATATCCTTTTTAGTACGGATGGAGTTTTTAGTAGCGAAACTGCCTTGGAAATGGTTTAAAAATATTTAGTTGTACGGAGTAAATTTGTAGGTCCCGGATTTATTAACATCTACTTGGTAAAAAGACAACTTAATTGGAAACTGTTAGAATTATCAATGATCTACATTGGAAAGCTTTTCTTTAGACTTTTTTGTTTAATATGTCTTGAATTGGTCATTTTTATTGCATGAGAGGAGAATCGAAGGGAAAAAGCGAGTATAACTGCTATGTCAAATCTACAATGGTAAGATTAATGAACAATCACTAGTGCGACACTTAATTTTTAGTTCATGCATTGCAGAAAGGAAACAATGCCAATAAGAGAATTCAAGGCAATCATGTCATGTGTGAACTAACATGTCAATAGTATGGGAACCTAGTTAGTTGTATGCTTAAAATTCTACCATATCAGATATAGTCAGCTTGAGTTGCAACAACTTAAGAAAGTACGAAGAGGTTTGAGAATTTTGATGCAGAATGCTTGTTTACGTAACAATAAAATAAGATCTTAAATTGGTGGTGCATTCTATCAATTGAATAGATTATTAACTGCTGTGAATTTGTGTTCTCTAATGTGGGAGTTTTTGTATGGCTAGAGTACATAATAGAACCACTTCCATAATAAACATCCTAGATACAAAATTCTGTCGAGATTAAGAAATAATAGTGCATACGTGAACAATAGAAACATCCTACCAAACTAATGACACAATACTGTAAAAGGGACTGCAACTCTGCGGGGTACATGGGTGTTGAGGCATAGCTTTATTGTGCTCGTGTTGAAGAATTAATGCAAATGGGCTGCTACTTCCATATTATTACTGAAAAGCTAAAGTCAATGTCAAAAATAAGAAATACTCTACCTAAAAAAATATAGCGATGCATTGGATGTGAAAGCAGGGCTAATAAGCAACATGTAGTCTCGGGATGCCTGCGGAAAAGTCCAGAAGGGTGATATCGGAACAAAGAGCTTGTTACACATCATATAAAAGGAACTATTCAATCAGAGCTGCACTGAAATACTTACACCTGTAAGCCGTGAAAATATAACAAATATGACTAGGTTTTCACGAACTACTTCATCTTCGGAGCAGAAACTTTAAAGGTTAACTATCCGAGTAGAGTAGAAAGATGGTATCATTCATAAAGACTCTTCCACCACACATGAACGTCTTTTTACAACTACTGCATTACTTATCAATTCCTTTTCAAGTACTTAACTCAATGGATATATATCAAAAGAAGTTTGCCAAACAAAAATGAAGAGTATCAAAGTCAGTAGAAGCATCTTACTCAATTTTACCTTCTAGTCACCGAGTCCTTGTCCATATCCCTCAACAGGAGACAATAGCGAGTTTCCTAAAAAGGAAACCTAAAAGAAAGTCATTTTTGTATAAATCAACTATCCTGGAACATTGTATAAACATAGGAAGGATTATCATAAGAATTACCTTTATGATAGTTAATTAATCTATGGTGTAGACACAAAAAATTTTGTTCTTCGGGATTAAAAAACTATACTAAAAAGTTGCGAGAGATAGTACGTTTACTGCACAACAGATGAACATGAGCAAAATATGAATGAGAATGTGTAGTACTTATTAGAATTTTCTTCTTAACCCCTCTATTCTTCCAACCATATTTAATTGTTCTTTTTTCTCCTCTTCTAGTCCTAATAAAACAATATAACCAAATTGCATACACTTCCTTGCCACAACGTAGCGCATATAAGCTTTTACAAAAGTCAAACGATGTAAATTTCACCCAAATTTTTGAGAAAATTATCTATTTCTACAATACAAAATGTATATCATATGAAATTATACATCATGATGAATCTAATGGTATTGACGTGTATTCTAGATGTTGCTATTTTTTTACATACTTGGTGAAACTTCACATCATTTGAAAAAACACATATATGTGCTACGAGTGTTGGCAACTAGAGAGTACATCACCTTCGAAGCGCCACCAGCACCAAGATGGTGTTTATCGCCGTTCATATACTTTTTTTGACGGTTTTACGTTCCCATCAAACCACATATTACCACAAACATCACCCGTAAGTAAAATAACTGTTCGTTTCTACCCAGTCGGACCGATAAGTTTTTCTAGACTCTGGCTACTGTTGTTTGCGCAGGTCAATGTATTTTCCCGTTGGAGCACAGCCGCATGGGAGAGGCTGCTTTGACCTTCTCGAGGCCAGAGACAAGAGGACGGGCGTGCGTACCTGCTAGCTGCACTTCGGCCCATATCTATTTACATCACACTTCCTCTTGGGCCTCCTCATGGGCATGTCTATTGGTATTGCCCTATTATAGACCTCCCTGAGTAGTTTGTAGCAGAAATTCGCCAAGACAATTGCAGTCAACCATGGATCGAATCCATAAAAAAGGTTTTTTATCATTCTTGCCACTATGACCAACCTCATACTCAAAAACACCATTTGACTGATCAAAACCTCAAAAACACCACTGCTCCGTTAGTTTGGGGATCAGTTTTGCAACTCCGCTATCTCTCTACCATTAGCCTCTAATCAGTTTTGCCATAACTTAAATTTGGTATGATATGTGCTAAAATTCTCAATTCAATCTGGATAGCATCTGAACTCGGTATAAGTGCACTTATTAGAAGACCGAGGATCAAAATTGTCAATTCAATCTGGATAGCATCTGAACTCTGTATATACACTTATTAGCATCCTTAAATTCTCAATTCTCAATTCAATACAAGACAGCGAATCACAAATTAGAAGTATCTCGGTATAAGTGCACATAATTTGAAAAATATTAGACAATATACGATAAAACTCGCACATTCTGTAGGAAGCATCATCCTGATTCACATGACACAGAAGTTCACGGCTTAAACCAAACGCAAAACACTACATGTTCAAATATGGCATTAAATGTGTTTGTCACACTACAGGTTGACATAAGCAAAAGTAAATGAAACTTCAACTCAAATGAACAATTTTTTCTTGTTGCGAGTATTTTTTGCTGGGCTATCATGTGCCTTTGTCATCTTGCTTCGGGTATTCTTTGCTGGGCTATCAAGGGAAACTGGCCCAGTTGCAGATGCATCAACATTTGTAGAATCAGGTGATTTTCTCTTTTTCGATGTATTCTTTCTCACAACTTTTTTGGCACCTTTTCTAGATTTGTGACAAGTCAGTCAGTTGGTTATTTTTTTAAATATATTTGTAAAGGATAGTGAGAAAAATAAACATAACACATACCTCGAAGAACTAGCGACATCAATTGGTTCAGGTTCATGCTCTGGTTCTTCGTATCCTTCTTCTCCATATGCTGGGTCAACAGACTCTTTGCAGGTCCTTTGTATATGACCAAAACCACCACAACGTGTAACATCCCAAAACTTTAAATACAAGTGATCAAGATCCAAATCATCAAAATTAGGGTTAACAAAAACCTTTTCCAATTAAAAATATTCAAGCATTCATATGTGTGTGCATTTAATTAGGAGTTGATTTGATTTGCCATGATTAAATGATCCATTGCTTGTAAAATAATTCTTAGGTGAAATAAACATCATCTAGAACATTCCCAAACAGATCCCAAAGAAAAACAAATTAAAATGAATAAAAGAAGCAAATGGTCATTTGTGCCATTTTAATCAACATGCCTACTTTGGCTATTTCTAGGACTCAATTCTTAACAGAAACAAATGTGGATCTTTGCACCCCTTGCTAGTACATATAGTGATGTACCAAGGCCCACTTCGTGATCTGCCAAAAACTTTCAAACACTAATTTTAAATGACATTTGAAAATTGAATCTAGTGTAGGTATCAATATCACCCTATTTCAAAAACCACTCAAGTGAGCTCCATTTTCAAAACCCAAGCAACCACGGATGCTTAAGCATGTGTCTAGAAAATCCACCAAAATTCATCCAAAAATTCAAAACTTGAGTTCTTACGATCATTTTTACAAACACATGATGGGAAGAATTCGAACAAAACATAAAACACTATCTGGAGCAGTGTTTGGACCAAATTGGTGTCCCATTTTGCAAACACAGCCACCCAGTGCACTCCCCTACCCCTCTCTAGCCCAGCCACCCACTGTGCCATGACCAAATGGTCATGGCCATTAAGGCCGAGCCCCATTTGGGCACCCCACCGGCGACAGCACACCATATCCGCCGCCAGCGTCATCCACCATGTCCAGGAGGTTGCCTGTGGTCCACCTCCACCGCCCAACCAGCCCCAGCCCGAGGACAGCGACCAGAGCCGCCAGGAACCACCGCACCCGGAGACTGTCGGCCATGCCAACGCCGCTCGGAGAGTGCGCACGGTCCCCCGCTCGACCAGACCACGCCTCGCTCCAGCCGCCCGCCTACACGATCCCCACCGGCCTAGGAAGCTAACGGACACGCCCATTCCCCCGACCATTCCCCGTAGTCGCCGTCCGCCACGAAACTCGCCGTCGGCAAAGACTTAGTGCGCGCAGCGCCACTCACCGCCCCCGACCACAAACCACTGCACACTCACCGACGTGACACTCGCCAAGGCACCGCCCACCGTCCTAGCGCACTGTCCACACCTCTAGCTCGTTGTGCCGTCGTCACTGGCGAGCACCACCCATACTCCTCTGCCGCTTCGCCGCGCCTATAAAAGGAGGC
The DNA here is from genome assembly GCA_910589775.1 of Avena eriantha. Lineage (NCBI taxonomy): Eukaryota > Viridiplantae > Streptophyta > Magnoliopsida > Poales > Poaceae > Avena > Avena eriantha. Next base: position 283,986,045 of record OU342744.1, on the reverse strand, counting down.
CACCCCGACACCAATTCATCACACCACCCTCATCCTCACCCTCTCACAACACTCCTAGAGCACCACCGGAACAAGCCGCCGTCCGCAGCACCGGAATTTCGCCAGAGTCTGTCGCGGAGGAAGGAGAAGGGCGCCGTTGATCAAGGCCACCTCTCGGGACGCCGCCAGTATCAGGAGAACTGCCGTCCTCAACTTGTTCGTTTGCCCGCCTCGCCGACCCTCGCCGGAGCCCCGGTAAGCCGCCCCAGACCCCCACCGAGCCGCTAGGGTTCCACCTCGCCGGCAACCTGTCCATCGTCGACGACAAGCCACAACCGTAGATCTTCCATTTAATCTAACGGCCCACATCGCCCCGTACCGCTTCGCGTGTAAAGAGCCAATGACATGTGGACCCCTCTTGTCAGCTGTTCTCTGCACCGCGGAATGCCACTGGGCCGGCCCATTTTCCTTCCCGCGCTAGCCCAGCAATTCAAACTTAGATTTTTCTAATTAGGTTTGAACTTAGTTATGTCCCCTAGTTTGAAAATCAATTCAGAGAGATCTACAAATCCAAATTGAGTGATTCCAATTTTGATAGAAAGCTACTGAAAAGGTCTATCCAAGCTCGTTGGATTTAATTCATTTAGAGTTAGAGATCTCTCCTAGTAGCCAAATACACAATGCATTCTCCTAGGCCCATATAGGTGAAGTATCATGTAGTCGATGTTCACATGACACCACTAGAAGAAGTACACCACAACTTAAATAACAATCTATTGAATCTTTCTCAATGCAACTCCACTACTAACAACAAGACTTCTCCCATGTCCTCAAGAACAAAACGAACTACTCACAAGACATCATATGGATCATGATCAGAGATGGAATAATGATGTATAAAATCTGAACATAAACAATAATTCAACGGTTCACTCAATAGCATCAACTACAAAGAGTAATCAACACCGGGAAAGTTTCCCCTATGAACTAATGCAAGATTCAACGCAATTGTTACAGCAATATGGAGATGGTGATGATGATGCTGATGGTGATGATGGTGGTGATGATGATGACGATCCCGATGAAGTCCAGCTTGATGGTGGTGTTGATGGAGACGATCTCCCCTCTCCGAGAAGGAATTCCCCCGGCAGAAATCTTTCTGCCGGAGAGATCTTTCTCTCTTGGTGTTTTCTGCCGCGCAGAGGCGGCGGAATCTTTCTGTGGTCGCTCCCCGAGTCTTAGGGTTTCGGGAGGATGATATACGCCAGAGGGGAGAGGCTGGAGTGGGCCAGGGTGGCCACACCACCTCCAGGCGCGGCCTAGGGCTGCCCGCGCCATGGGATGGTGTGGGCCCCCTGTGGCCCATCTCCACTCCATCTTCTGGCATCCTTAGTCTTCTAGAAAAATAGGACTTTCCGTATATTTTCCTGGATTTTTTGATCTTCGCGAATTTTGCCTCCAAACAGCACATTTTCCATCATAATCCTGACTGCAGAGGTCCATGCTCCAAAAGTCATCAACCATGCAAAAATAGATGAAATAACATAAGTGTCACCTCTCAATATGAAATATATCAATGAATAAAAGTGAATTAAGACATAGAATAGTGATGCAAAATGGACATATCAAGCACAGCCCATAGTCCTCTACCGCTTAGCCGCGCCTATAAAGGAGGCCACCCCAGCACCAATTCGTCACACCACTCTCATCCTCACCCTCTCACAACACTCCCAGAGCACCACCAAAACAAGCCACCGTCCGCAGCGCCGGAATTTCGCCGGAGTCTGCCGCGGAGGAAGGAGAAGGGCGTCGTTGATCAAGGCCACCTCTCGGGATGCCGCCAGTACCAGGAGAACCGCCGTCCTCAACTTGTTCATTTTCCCGCCTCGCCGACCCTCGCCGGAGCCCCGGTAAGCCGCCCCAGACCCCCACCGAGCCGCTAGGGTTCCACCTCACCGGCGACCTGTCCGTCATCGACGACAAGCCACAACCGTAGATCTTCCATTTAATCTAACGGCCCACATCGCCCTGTACGGCTTCGCGTGTAAAGAGGCAATGACATGTGGACTCCCCTTGTCAGATGTTCTTTACGCCGCGGAATGCCACTGGGCCGGCCCATTTTCCTTCCCGCGCTAGCCCAGCAATTCAAAGTTAGATTTTTCTAATTAGGTTTGAACTTAGTTCTGTCTACTAGTTTGAAAATCAATTCAGACAGATCTACAAATCTAAATTGAGTGATTCCAATTTTAAGAGAAAGCTACTGAAAAGATCTATCCAAGTCCGTTGGATTTAATTCATTTAGAGTTAGAGATCTCTCCTAGTAAAAATAATAAGACATAAGCTATTGCACATTCAAACATTTTTATAAAATCAACCACAATAGCTTTTGAGTTGATTCCAACTCTCAAAAATCACATTTAACCATACCTATGTGAATATGTAATAATATTAAGGTTTGCATGTAGTGACTTTGGACTAGTACCAAAATAATGCTATATAGGCATTTCTAGCCACTTTAAATCATTAAGTAATAAACTTAAACTTAAGTAAATATGATCCAACCCTTAAATCACATTACCACATGTTAGGATATGTGGTGAGGACATGTGTCCACATGATCCCATATTCTAAGTTGTGAATTTTAAATCTTAGTTTTTTTAATGAGTAGAAATTACTTTTCTCGAATAAAAAAATAACACTAGTTAATTAAACCTTGTGATGCTAGTGATGATAATAGATCATCAATGTGTGCCTTAGTATGCTAAATAGACTAGTTAAGCTTTGTTTGGTGATTGTGTACTCCGTATGTATTTATAGAAGATAGTACCGACCAAGGTTTCGAGGAGGAGGAGTGCTATCAGGAGGAGGAAGAAAACTTCAACCACTGCACTACCCAAGGCAAGCCATCATTAACAATGCAAGCTAACCCTTGCAAGTATAATGCTTAGCAAGCTAGAATTAAGCTAGATAATCTGAGCAAGATGCACTAGGCATGCTTTGGTTATACCACCTTGACTATTACTTACCCCAAGTATTATTTTCAAGCTTTACTTCTTTTACTTTACCAAAGTCCTTTACTTGTTTTGAAGGTAGCATAAAGAGTATAAAACTTGACCTATCTAGATAACTTTAGATGTCATTCTATGGCATGAGATTGATCCCATCTTTCCACCTTAGTGAACACTCTTAACTTAGTAGTTTAGAGTAGATAAAAACTTGAGTCACCTTAGATGGGAGCACTTGGTAAAAAAGGGAATTATGAAAACCTTGGAATGATGAGTCATTCTATTGAGATGTTTTTGACATGTGTTGAGAAACACAAATGGTTTATGATGATGAAAATGTTGAGGCATGAGCCTTAACCCTTTTTACAAACTGATGGTTGGATTTGGATGCGATACCATTCCAAATTTACCGTACAACCACAATACCTGAATTGGGTAAGGCTTAGCTGGAATTTTATATGCATTAGTATTAGTTCCCTCGCGGGAGACGTTTCAGCTGAGGCTACCTCTCAATGTTGTCCACCTATGCAGTGCCCAAGATGACAGATGGTCATGGTTGGGAGGCCATGCTCATAGGAGAGGTGCTTATACTAGGGTGTGTAAAGGAAAGGTTATGTTTGATTATCTGCATACCAAGTATGATGATTCAGGGTTATCCCTGACAGATGTATCGAATCTTGTGGTGAAAGTGTACCACCTCTACAGAGTGTCAAACTATTCGAATAGCCGTGCCCGCGGTTATGGACAGTTGGAGTTGCCATATTATTTCGTTGTCAGATGTTTTCAAAATAACTTATGAAATGAATGATGAATCTTGACTTGACCACAACAGGGTTGTGACTATGACACTAGCTTCCCAACTTAAGTGATTCTAGAACTTTATTTTATCTTTCTTTGTTTCTGAACTCAGCTTAGGTTTCAAACTTAACTTTATAGTTAAACTTAGAGTTAGCACTTTACTCTAGAACTATACTAGTTGTTAGTGGTAGTTTGCGAGTACTTAATGAGTACTCATGGCTTTTGTCCCTGGCTATTCTCATGGCCAGACTATGAAGGAGACTACCAAGATGATGGCCAGTAGGACGGCTATGATAACTAGGACTATCTGCCTTCGTCAGCATTGCCTGTGCCCCTGAAGATGGGCCCCACCATATGCTGATTATTTATTCCGCTGCTTGTTGTATTAAGACTAGATCATGAGATCCTTATTTGTGTAATACCTTATTTATGGTTTGTAATGGATGATGTACTTTGATATCCAATCTGTTATGTCTCGCAAAAATGGTAATCCTGGGATTGCGATGAATGACATAACAGGCATCCGGGATTAAAAATCCGGGTGTTGACACAACGCCTACACTTTCTCTTCCTAGCTCCTAGTCTGCATCCTTCACTGCTAGCTCTAATTTGTTTGGTCCTTGGCCTTCCAGGTGGCATTTTCATGAGAGGTGCACATAGCATGAAACCTGGATTAAATGGCTCCCATTGCTCTTTGCCAACCATAGTCGGTAGGTCCTCGACATAGGTAGCTTTAAACTTGGCAACCGAGTAAAAATCATGTACATATGATTCAATATCACCTCGTGGACCTCTAAGTGAAGTGATAAACTTTAGTGCATGGATGCATGGCAATCCTATAATCTGCCACTGCCTACAGCTGCAAGTTTTGTTCTTGATGTCGATAGGGTACCTCCATTGTCTGCCCTCTTTGTCAGTTCCAGTTATTTCTGCTTCATAATCATTGCGCTTCAAACAAGTTAGATTCAAGCCTACAAAATTGATAAAAATAAACCAATAGTCAGATAAAGTAATAAAATTGAGAACAAGAGTTAGTGGAAAAAATACTACCTCTTGTCTTTTCATTCAGTTCCTTAACCATAGATGAAAGAATACGGTGACCTTCAAGCTTTTCAGCTATCCTTCGCCTTAATTCAAATTTGAAAATGGACCTCTGCCTAAGGCAATCAAACATATCTACCATTTGCAAGGCTTTAACTTTCTTCAACTTGCTATTAAATGACTCTGCAAGGCTGTTGTTTACATAGTCAACCTTACAAACTTCGTTGAACTTACTTCTTGCCCATATCTTAGTGTGACGCGCCTCCAAGTACTCCTGAACTTTTGGCTTGGAATACATTTGTCTGAGGTGGTAAGCGTGCTTTCTCGGGTTATCAAATATCTTTCCTCTAAACTTCTTTGAGAAATTTATTGCAAGATGGTGCATGCACTCTCTATGCTCCACTCCTGGGAACACACTATCTACAGCAGTCTCAAGTCCTTTGCATGCATCAATATGAATAACTAGACCTTCTGGATGTCCTACAACTTGATGTAACCACTCAAGCCACCATGTCCAGCTCTCAGTGGACTCTGTCTCCAATACCCCATAGGCCACAGGGAACAACCAGTTGTGCGCATCAACCGCACATGCAGCTACCAATTGCCCTTTAAATCTTCCATTTAGTGTAGTTGCATCCACCGCCAAATATAGCCTGCACCCATCCTTGAATCCCTGCCAACAACGCTTAAATGATACAAAAACTCTCCTAAAGCACTCCTTCTCCTTTGTTACACCCTTCACCTTGTATTGCACAGTATGTCTATCAATGTCTACAACACTACCTGGTGAGCACCTCTCAACTTCAGCCTTAAATGTGTACAACAGATCGAAGCTCTTAGCCGACTTGCCTAGAAGCTTGTCAAGTGCCTTCTCTCTCCCGTCGGACACTCTCATGTATGGCACTGTTATCTTATATTTATCCTGAATCTTCTCAATCAATGTGCAAACACCAATTGCTGGATTTTTCTCACCCACTCAAGAACAACATCACAAACCCATCTGCTCTTGGCTGCAAGCAATTTTTCACTCTCAAGCGCAGTTGGACATCTATGTTTACAAGGATTCACCTTAATCTGCACATGTACAGAATAACATTATTAGGACATTTACTGTAAAAAACACTATTAGGATATTTCTATGTGCGTGTAGAAAAATACTGCATTACATTGTACATAGTACTACCTGAAATAGCTTGCTATTCTTCATAAATGAAGCATGGATTCTCCATCGACAACCTTCAAATGCACAATGAGCTCTAAGTCTGGTTGGATCACTATTTTCTGTAATATAGTCAAATTCTTTAATTATTACAAAGGTAGCAAGGGCGTTTCGGCAGTCAATAACGGAAGGAAAGACAGTTTCTTCCTCCATGCTTGGATTATTTTTGTCATACTCGACTATCTGCATTCGTCAGCATTGCCTGTGCCCCTGAAGATGGACCCCACCGCTACGCTGATTATTTATTCCGCTGCTTATTGTATTAAGACTGGATCATGAGATCCTTATTTGTGTAAGACCTTATTTATGGTTTGTAATGGATGATGTACTGTGATATCCAATCTGTTATGTCTCGCAAAAATGGTAATCCTGGGATTGCGATGAATGACATAACAGGCATCTGGGATTAAAAATCTGGGTGTTGACAAGTTGGTATCAGAGCCATCCTGACCATAGGTGACCCTAGTTAGAATGGACGTCTAAACCCAAAACTTAGTTTCAAAAACCAAAGTGAGTATTTATGAAAAACTATTTCCTCTCTTACCCTTGGGAATTCATTCTTTCTCAAAAATTCATGTTCCTCCAATTCTTACATTACTACATAAAATTTGACACACTTGATCACCTCACTAACTTCCTCATCCTTAATTCTTGTAGATGGAGTCTCATTTCAGCAAGTTTTACCTGTTGGGAAACGGAGGTCAGCTGATCTTCGAGAGGGATCTGGATTCACTGTCTGAGTTATTGGGACGCCCGCATCCGGAGTTTCTTGGAGCTCAACTTCCTGGACCCCCAGGAGGAGATTTGCAATGGCTTGTCACCGCTGATCTTCGAGGAAGCATCGAAGCACCAATGTCCGGGAGAATCCAGTTCTCCGTGCGAGAGAACAACTGGCTAGATGGATTAGCCAGGCAATGTATGAAGCTCTCGCACGTCTATGTGCCCTCAGTGGCAACCAGATCCAAGGAACCTGTTTTGCTCACTATGCAAGACGTGACTTCATTAGAATGCCAATGGAGATGCCAAGTCATCCCGAACTGAAGCGCCAAGTGGAGAACCTCGACTTCCTGTTGTATGATCGTCAGAAGGAGTTGGACAATGCTAGGGAGTTCGCCAACCACAACTGTGCCATCGCCGACCAGAAGGCCCAGACTTTCTCACTGCTTGTCAAGGACCGTTAGTCTCTTTGCCGCCAGCGCGAGAAGAAGGATCGCATCATCGCCCGTATTCGCAAGAAGGTGGCCGGCCTCGAGAAGACCGTCAAGGAGCAAGAAGATCAGCTTGCCGCGAAGGAAGAAGAAGATGAGGGTGAAGACATCCAGGGAGACATGGATTCTTACCTCAGCAATGATGATGACTTTCTGGAGGAGGATGTCGTGGACTTCTACACTGATGATGAGGACTCCGACTTCATCGACGATGAGTAGATGCACTAGAGCACTGTCGTAGCATGAGATGTATCGGTCCCACTGTATTGTAGCTTGCAGAATGGTTCTTAAAACCATCTGTTCTTCTTTGTTGTGGTGTGTGTTTGTATCGTGTGTTGTTTGCATGAATGAAATGAAGTTAGTTGCAAAAACCTGAGTCAAACTCAAACTTTTAGCTTTGAAACCAAAACCCTGAACCTTAGAACTTTCCCTCTTACCCCCTTTATCTACCTCAATCTTCAGATGACTCGTGGAAACCAAGGAGGGAGCAGCTCGTCGCAAGACCCAATGCTGCAGATCTTGTAGAATCTCATCACAGACAGAGAAGCAAGCAGGGCAGAGCGCCAAGCTAATCTAGCAACACTACAACAGATCGCCTAGATGGCTCTCAACAACCAAGGGCATGGAAACCAGGATCGTCAAGGATCCAAGCTGAAGAACTTTCAGAATACCAATCCCCCAATCTTTAGCACTTCAGAGAACCCCTTAGATGCTAATGACTAGTTACAGACGATGGAGAATAACTTGGAGGTAGCCAGAGTTTATGACAACGAGAAAGTTCTCTTTGCCACCCACTACTTGGCAGGAGACGCAAGAGCCTGGTGGAACAGTATCTGCCTGATGAACCATGGTCAGGTTATGACATGGGAAGCCTTCAAGGTCAAGTTCAGCCGCACCCACGTGCCACAGGGACTAGTCACCCGAATGAGGGATGAGTTTAGAGAATTGAAGCAAGGAAGAATGACTATGGTGGAGTACCGTGACAGATTCCTGTCCTTAGCAAGGTACGCCCCTGATGAGATCAACACAGAGGCCAAGAAGAAGGAGAGATTCCTGAACGGGATGCATGATGAGATGCAGACTGTCCTCGTCAACATCCGTTTCGAGGATCTCGAAGAGCTAGTTGACTCTACCATTTAGATGGAAGGGGAGATTAACCAGTCAAACGACAACCGCAAGCGTCATATGATGCACTAAGATGGATCTAGTAGTCACCAGAAGTACCGTCCCAACCCGTCTGTAGGGTATGCACCAAGGAACAACCGACCCCCAATGTCTCGCCCAAGCTACCCCAACCGTAGCGGAGGCAATGTGAAGTCTGGAGGAAACAACAACAACTCCGGTAACCCCAACAATTTCAACTGTGCCCCTCCCAAGAGCAACAAGAACAAGAACAACACTGCACCCAGAACTGGCAGCAATGTTGTGCCTATCGCAGCAAAAGACAAGTCCCAGATCACCTGTTTCGAGTGTGGAGTGAAGGGTCACTATTCCAATGAGTGTCCCAAGAAGATTGCCACCACTGCCAATGTGAATGCCCCAGCTCAACAGCAGCGTCGTGTGCAACCAGGGAGAAGGTTTGCCCCAGGGAACCCTCACAACCGCAACGGTCATTTCTTCCACATGAACGCAGAGGAAGCCCAAGAAGCGCCATACGTAGTGCTAGGTATGTTTTCTATCAACTCAGTTTTAGCAAGAGTATTGTTTGATTTGGGAGCATTACATTCATTTGTCACCGAAGAATTTGCATGCACTAGTAAGATTCACCCAACCAACTTGAATCATGTCATGATAGTTCAAATCCCCAGTTCAACAACAAAAGCTAGAAAAAATTGCAAAGTTGTGCCTATCAGAATACATGGGATAGATTTTTATGCCAACCTAATCGTACTCAGAACCAAAGGTTTGGAAGTAGTACTAGGTATGGACTGGATGTCAAGGCATAAAGGACTGATAGACTGTGCTAAGAAAGCCATCACCATGACCAGTAGCTCTAGAGTCATAGTACAACATATATCTAAAACCCTACCCGTCAATTCAAGTGCAACAAGAGTCTAGCCCTGCCCACCATAGACCAAGTCAGAGTAGTCTGTGAATACCCCGACGTATTCCCAGATGAATTGCCAGGTATGCCCCCGGATAGGGATATTGAGTTCATTATCGAACTAATCCCCGGAACTGGACCCATAGCCTAGAGACCCTATAGCATGAACCCCTCAGAGTTAGTGGAACTGAAGAAGCAGTTGGATGCCATGTTAGCAACAGGCTTGATTCAACCAAGTGCATCGCCATGGAGATCACCAGTGTTATTCGTCGACAAGAAAGATGGAGGCAACCGTCTGTGCACAGATTACAGGAAACTGAATGACGTCACCATCAAGAACAAGTACCCCTTGCCAAAGATAGAGGATCTATTTGATCAGTTGACTGGAGCCCAGGTATTCTCAAAGATTGATCTTAGGACTGGTTATCACCAACTTAAGATTCGTGCAACGGATATTCCAAAGACCGCCTTTACTACTCGCTATGGTTTATACGAGTATACGGTTATGTCTTTTGGATTAACCAATGCCCCTGCTTATTTCATGAATCTCATGAATAAGATCTTTATGAATTTCTTAGATAAGTTTGTCGTTGTGTTTATCGACGATATCCTTATCTACTCCAAGTCAGAAGAAGATCATGAGCAACATCTGAGAATCATCCTAGAAACCCTGAGAGAGCATCGGTTATATGCCAAGTTCAGCAAGTGCGAGTTTTGGCTGAAAGAAGTAGGATTCCTAGGACATATTGTGTCTGCCGGAGGAGTCTCTGTTGATCCCGCCAAGATCAAAGATGTCGAAGAATGGGAAGCCCCAACTACTCAAACCCAAGTCCGTGCATTTCTCGGATTAGCGGGATACTACCGCAAGTTCGTAGAAGGATTCTCGAGCATCGCCAGACCCATGACCCAATTGCTAAAGAAAGACAAGAAGTTTGAATGGACTGACAAATGTGAAGCCAGTTTCCAAGAACTGAAGAGGAGATTGATATCAGCCCCAATATTAATCATGCCAGACATCAAGAAGCCATTTGATGTATATTGTGATGCATCCAAGATTGGTCTCGGATATGTATTGATGCAAGAAGGAAAGGTTATCGCCTATCTGTCTCGACAACTGAAGCAGCATGCGCAGAACTATCCGACCCATGATCTTGAATTAGCATCCATAGTGTTGGCATTGAAGACATGGCATCATTATCTGATGGGTAATCGCTGTGAGATTTACTCAGATCACAAGAGCTTGAAGTATATTTTCACTCAGAAGGAGCTGAATATGAGGCAAAGGAGATGGATAGAGTTAATCAAGGATTATGACCTTGACATTCACTATCACCCCGACAAAGCCAATGTGGTAGCGGATGCTCTTAGCAGATTGTCGTGTAGGCTAAACACCATGATTAAGGAGAAGCAACCAAGGTTGTATGAGGAGTTGGAGCAGTTTAGGACTGAGCTAGTTAGCAGAGGATTCTTAGCTAGCATTGAACTTCAACCCACTCTGATTAGCCAAATCAAGGAAGCCTAGAAGGGAAATGAAAGTATCGACGGAATCAAACGTCGTATTGGTACAGGAAAGATACCTGGATTCACTGAAGACGAAGAAGGAGTTCTGTGGTACAAAGGACGTATCTGTGTGCTAGCAGATTCGGAACTGAAGCAAGTTGTCATGCAGGAAGCTCATGATACTCTTTATTCTATCCACTCCGGAGGAACGAAGATGTATCAAGATTTGAAAGAGCAATTTTGGTGGCACAAGATGAAGAGAGAAATTGGAAGCTACATCGCCAAATGTGACATCTGTCAAAGAGTCAAAGCAGAGCATCAGAGACCCGCAGGAATGTTGCAACCTTTGCAGATTCCAGAATGGAAATGGGATTCCATCGGAATGGACTTTATCACCGGTTTGCCTACTTCTAGTAGGGGAAATGACTCAATCTGGGTCATCGTTGATAGACTGTCCAAAGTAGCTCATTTCCTACCTGTCAAGACTACCTACCAGAGTTCAAAGCTAGCAGAACTGTATATTGCTAGGATTGTTAGTCTGCATGGAACCCCCAAGACCATAGTATCAGATCGAGGAACCCAGTTCACCTCGAGATTTTGGCAGAAAGTCTAGGAAGGTTTAGGCACCAAGTTGAACTTTAGCACCGCTTATCACCCGCAAACTGATGGACAGACTGAGAGAGTCAACCAAATCCTAGAGGATATGTTAAGAGCTTGTATTTTGGAGTACGGATCAAAATGGGAAGACTGCCTGCTTTTCACAGAATTCTCATATAATAACAGTTATCAAGCTAGTTTACAAATGGCACCATTTGAGTTCTTATACGGAAAGAAGTGTCGTACCCTATTGAATTGGTCACAAGTAGGAGAGAGTCAGATCTTTGGACCCGACATTCTCCGCGAAGCCGAAGAGAAAGTTCACAAAGTCCGTGAGCACCTCAAGACCGCTCAATCGAGACAGAAGAGTTATGCTGACAAGAGAAGGAGAGACCTGACTTTCAATGTCAAAGATTTTGTATATCTCAAAGTTTCGCCACTGAAAGGAACCCAACGCTTTAGTCTGAAAGGAAAGTTAGCCCCCAGATATATCGGACCTTTCAAGATTCTGAACCGCCGAGGAGAAGTTTCGTATCAACTAGAACTACCAGAAGAGATGTCAGCCATCCACAATGTGTTCCATATCTCGTTACTTCGCAAATGCCTAGAAGTGCCAGAGAAGACTGAAGTTTTCAAGAACATAGATCACAGAGCTGTGGAAATCAACAATGACCTGACATATCATGAAGTGCCCATCCGTATCTTGGAGGAAGCTTACAGAACCACCAGGACCAGGAGTATCTAGTTTTTGAAGATTCAATGGATCAATCATACCGAAGAGTAAGCCACTTGGGAGCGAGAAGATTACATTAGGACAGAGTTCCCAGATCTCTTTAGTTCCTAGTTTTCTTTTGTAAATATCGGGACGAGATTTTGTTTAAGGGGGGAAGGTTTGTAACATCCCAAAACTTTAAATACAAGTGATCAAGATCCAAATCATCAAAATTAGGGTTAACAAAAAACTTTTCCAATTAAAAATATTCAAGCATTCATATGTGTGTGCATTTAATTATGAGTTGATTTGATTTGCCATGATTAAGTGATCCATTGCTTGTAAAATGATTCTTAGGTGAAATAAACATCATCTAGATCATTCCCAAACAAATCCCAAAGAAAAACAAATCAAAATGAATAAAAGAAGCAAATGGTCATTTGTGCCATTTTAATCAACATGCCTACTTTGGCTATTCCTAGGGCTCAATTCTTAACAGAAACAAATGTGGATCTTTGCACCCCTTGCTAGTACATATAGTGATGTACCAAGGCCCACTTTGTGATCTGCCAAAAACTTTCAAACACTAATTTTAAATGACATTTGAAAATTGAATCTAGTGTAGGTATCAAGATCACCCTATTTCAAAAACCACTCAAGTGAGCTCCATTTTCATAACCCAAGCAACCACAGATGCTTAAGCATGTGTCTAGCAAATCCACCAAAATTCATCCAAAAATTCAAAACTTGAGTTCTTGCGGCCATTTTTACAAACGCATTAAGGGCAGAATTCAAACAAGACATAAAACACTATTTGGAGCAGTGTTTGGACCAAATTGGTCTCCTATTTTGCAAACAAAGCCACCCAGTGCACTCCCCTACCCCTCTCTAGTCCAGCCACCCACTGTGCCACGACCAAATGGTCACGGCCATTAAGGCCGAGCCCCATTTGGGCACCCCACCGGCGACAGCACGCCACAGCCGCCGCCAGCGTCGTCCACCATGTCCAAGAGGTTGCATGTGGTCCACCTCCACCGCCCAACCAGCCCCAGCCCGAGGACAGCGACCAGAGCCGCCAGGAACCGCCGCGCCTGGAGACTGTCGGCCATACTGACGCCGCTCACAAGAACAAAACGAACTACTCACAAGACATCATATGGATCATGATCAGAGATGGAATAATGATGTATAACAATCTGAACATAAACAATAATTCAACGGTTCACTCAATAGCATCAACTACAAAGAGTAATCAACACTAGGAAAGTTTCCCCTATGAACTAATGCAAGATTCAACGCAATTGTTACAGCAATATGGAGATGGTGATGAGGGTGCTGATGGTGATGATGGTGGTGATGATGATGATGATCCCGATGAAATCCAGCTTGATGGTGGTGTTGATGGCGATGATCTCCCCTCTCCGGGAAGGAACCCCGACAGAAATCTGTCTGCCGGAGAGATCTTTCTCTCTCGGTGTTTTCCGCCCCGCAGAGGCGGCGAAATCTTTCTGTGGTCGCTCCCCGAGTCTTAGGGTTTCGGGAGGATGATATATGCTAGAGGGGAGAGGCTGGAGTGGGCCAGGGTGGCCACATCACCTCCAGGCGCGACCTAGGGCTGCCCGTGCCATGGGGTGGTGTGGGCCCCTTGTGACCCATCTCCACTCCATCTTCTAGCATCCTTAGGCTTCTGGAAAATAGGATTTTCCGTATATTTTCCCGGATTTTCTGATCTTCACGAATTTTGCCTCCAAACAGCACATTTTCCATCAGAATCCTGACTACAGCGGTCCATGCTCCAAAAGTCATCAACCATGCAAAAATAGATGAAATAACATAAGTATCACCTCTCAATATGAAATATATCAATGAATAATAGTGAATTAAGACATAGAATAGTGATGCAAAATGGATGTATCAACTCCCCCCAAGCTTAGACTTCGCTTGTCCCCAAGCGAAACTGAGCTCAATAAACATGGCCTCAGGTTTATGGAGTGAAGAGTCGATAAAAGAATACTGACAAGAAGCATCACATTCATCAAAAGCATAGATCATAATAGAAGACAACTCACTATTACATAACTCAACTTGCAATGAGTAAAGGAAACACAATAAAGATACATAAAGTGAATCATAATTGATAATGGCAAACTTATCTCTTGGTCGAAGAATAGTTAATTTGCTGGAGTTCACAAATAGCTGGTTTTCAATGAAAGCTTTCAAAGTAGTAAACATCAAGATAAGAGCAATGTGCAAAACAAGGAACATAAGAAACATGATTGAATAAATCATCATATGAATGAATGAAACACAACAACTCAAAATACTTGCTAAGATAGAAGGGAGTAGGTTTACTGACTCAACTACAAAGTAAAAGAAAGGCCCTTCGCAGAGGGAAGCAGGGATTGCAAGTCTCATAAAGAGCTCCCAAAAATTATGATACTTACTAGCTTTCAGCTCTCATTGCCCCTATCATAGGCATCTTTAGGTGATTAAGGTTAAAGTGATACAACTAAGAGGATATGCTTGACAAGTTATAAGTTGAAATCTCATGCCCCTTACTTATGAGTACCGATCCTCATGCTACTCAACTTCAGTCACGAGCAAGCTCTTGTCATTGTAAATACATGTGTATCATTGAGAACCGCCAACGGGGTACCCCTTGCACATGACACAGGAGCTATCTCATAATCAAAATCACAAGGCAAGCAGATAGTGAGCATCTCATCGATCTTTTTATTTGCTATTTGCATAGGTTTTTATTGAGGATGCTTCATAGAATGCTCACTATAGTTATGCTACAAGTTTCCACCATGATTAGGCATGGCTTAGGCTAGTGGCCCAGGCGTTTCTCTAACACACATATAAACTCCATGATCTTACAAGTTCCACTTTTATTTCACACCGCCGGGATCCATAAGCAAAAGAATATGATATCAACTAGGTACAAAGCACCAAATGAAGTGTTGAAAGCGGTCCCCATGATACATGGTTCGGCTAACTTCAACTCATAAAGCGCAAGCATATACGCAACAAAGAAGGACCCAATTGTTCAAGTTTATTAAATGCAAGAAAGTAAAGTGTGCCATCAAGTTCGTGAGAGCTTTAATCACTAATTTTCACATAACAAGTTTAATTTGGGAGGTAGATAAAACAAGAATCTACTTGGAATAGCAATAATGCTACTAGGTAGGTATGGTGGACACAAATGGCAAAGGTTTTGGTTTAAAGGAGCTGGATGCACGAGAAGAATACCCTCTCAGTACAGGTTTTTGGCTAGCAAGGTTGGGTAGCAAGTATACGAGTTGAAGGAAATAAACAAACATACAAGTGATAAAGACAAACATGCAATCTTCCTTGGAAGCACAAAAGATCTTAACTAGAGAATACTAGACTTATGAGCAAATCAAGAAAGAAAGATGATGAAATTATTTTTCTTTAGAGTACTTCTATCTTTTTCTTTTCAACTCTCAAAAAGGTGTTGCTACTGACTGAGCCAGGTTTGCCAAAACCAACTAAATTAACTCAATGATTCGAGAGTGCTACCAATACTAAGAACAAGATCAATCATATAACCACGAATTGAAAACTAATATAAGCTATGCAAAAGAGTGAATGATAGAACTTCTCATTAATATTCCATAACGGAAACTCACACCAAGGGATACATATCTAACGAGAAAGGGGACACTTTCATAATGCAAACCATACTACAAAATAACTCCTCTATTCATGATATGACTCTACTAATAATGTAAAAAGATAGAAGATAGTGATATGATACCGCGGCACTCCCCCAAGCTTGGAACAAACCAAGGGGATGCCAAACCTGATGACGAATTACTACTTAGGTGGTGGTGGTATCCTCTTGATGAGCTCTCTGATCAGTTTCCCCAAGTCCTCAATCTCGAAAGTGAGAGTGCGAATCAACTCCGAGTTGTGCTCAATACGGCTCGTGATCATTTCAGTTTGTGGATCCCATCTCTCATGAATCTTTTTCCGTTCTTCCCTCTTGGAGTCTTCTTTTCCTGCATGGTTATGGATGAAGGTATGGAAGGGATTCTTGGTGTGTGGAGGAAGTGACCTTGGAGCCAAACTCTGATATGGAACTTTCCCCCCAGTCTGCATCCTTGCCGTCCTTCTAACCCTGGCAGGTTTCACCACTCCAATGCTTGCAAGGGTAGTGTCGGTGTGCGGGTGTTGGCCTTGCTCCTCTTCACCTTCACTCTTGATCTCCTTCTCCTTCCCAGGGTCTTGGAGGTCTTCCTCCATAGGCTCCTTCCTTTTATCCTTGGCGGACACCATTGTGCTTCTAAGCTTTCAAAGAGTATGTCCTGACAGAAACATATCGAAACAAAAACATACCGAAGACACGATATATGGAGCTCGGGGGATCCGGGGGGTTATATATTACGAAGTTTCATATCAAAAGGAAGGTACTGGGAGAAAACAAGTCAGAGGCGAAGTCCGGGGTGGACTCACCACCTGGTGGCGCGGCCAGGGGAGGGCCCGCGCCACAAGGTGGTGTGAGCCACCCTGGCTCCTTTTTCGTCCCTTTTTCGCTTCGTAGCTTTCCTTATCGACTGAAAACTGCAAAAATATAGTTAGATTGTATTTTCGCGGAACTTTTCTTACCAGATCTGTTACCTATTTGAAAACAGACTCTGCAGGTCTCTGAATTTGGTATCTAGTAGATTCTTCCGGAGTCATCTCTTGAATATCATCGATATCTTCATCTTCATACACTTATTACTTGAGTCATAAAACCTTCTCTTCCTTATTACACCATTGTCTCCACTTCCTGGAAATTTCTTTCACACAAAACTTCACACAGTTCTTATTAGGAACATTAGTATAAATGAAGTGATAAAACCTTTTGAGTCCAACTTCGACGGAAAACCATCAAAACAAAAGCTATTGTAGCAACTCCTTCCGAAAACCCAAAAAGAATTCAAAAAGGAAATCGAATAAAGAAGCAAATGCAAGATTGGCAGAATCTGTTAAAACAGACCAGCAGGTAAAGATCAATTTTTTCGAAACTCTTCTGTTGCTCAAATCAAAAAGTGCAAACCTAACGAAAGTTAAATAACAACCTGGGGCAGAAGCACAAAAAATTACGGCTCAATCTGACATACAGAGATCTCTCACGAATTTTTATGGTGAAGCACAAAAATCTATTTCGGGACAGCAACTTCCCCAAATATTACTTCTCTCTCATTAGAGGTTGATCTTGACACAAAAAACCAAACAAAACGGATAAAGAGCGGTTATTACCGAATTAATAACTTCCAAGACTCAAAGAAACAAAAACAAACTAAAAGCAAAAACAAATTGTGTTGTCTCCCATAAAGCTCTTTCTTTATAGCCATTAAGATGGGCATGATAATTTTGAAGAAACTCTCATAGGGATAAGAATTGAAGTGAAAGAGAGCATTAAGAAGCAAAAACACACACACACATTTAAGTCTAACCCACTTCCTATGCAAGGGAATTTTGTAAACAAACAAGTTGTTGAAACCAGAGGCAACTTGCATAAGAAGGCAAAAGAAGTGCAACGTAAAAACTTTCGGCATAAAACGAGGAAACTTGATATTATTGAGATACATAAGAACACTTTTCCCTCTCTCATAGTAGCTTTCAGTATCATGCATAAACTTAACAATATAGCTATCACAAGGGCCATCATAGCAATGATCACTTATTCTAACAGAAAACACAGGAACACTAGCTCTCATAACACTACTATGTGAAACAATATTAGAGGTATCCTTACAAAGGATAGTGTGTCCCTCTTCTACATATTTAGTAACAAAGTCTTTCACATTTGCTATAATAGGTTCATCAACCATTTGTTTATCAGGTTCAATAGCTTTATTTGTACTTTCATTAACCATACTAGCTATCATAGAATGTCCCTTCATCTTAACTGGGAAAGGCATTTTCTCAATATAAGGTTCAGGTAAAACATGATTAGCAGTATAAACTTCAGTATTTCTTGCAGGAACACTCTTAGCAATATCTTTATAAGGTTCATGATACTTATTCCACTTCTTTTTAGGCACTTCAATATAGGAAGCAAAAGCCTTAAAATAAGAAGCAATAGCTTGAGAGTCTAGACCATAAGAATTTTTAATATTTTGAAAGTCGTCAGTTCCCATAAAAGATTCAATGCATTCATAATCATAATTTATACCTGACTTTCTACCTTTGTCATTCTCCCAAGCTTCAGCATTGTCTTGAATACGATCTAGAAGGTCCCATTTAGCTTCTTCTTCCATACGAGTGAATGATCCAGCACAAGAAGCATCCAATAAATCTTTATCATGTAGAGAGAGCCTTGCATAAAAGTTATTGATAATAATATTGTTGGCGAGCTCATGAATGGGACATTTGAGCATTAGTAACTTCAGTCTTCCCCAAGTTTGAGTTGTACTCTCTCCATCAAGAGGCTAAAAGTTGTATATTTGATTCCGATCTTTATGAATCTCACTAGGAGGATAAAACTTTGAATAAAAGAGAGGCACTATTTCCTCCTATTCCAGAGCTTGACCATTCTTCAGCAGCTTATACCATTCCTCGGCTCTTCCTTTTAGTGATAATGAGAATAACTTCTTCTTAACTTGATCTGTAGTAATACCTGCACACTTGAACAACCCGCATAATTCGTGTATAAAGAGTAAATGATCACCGGGATGGACAGTTCCATCCCCAACATAATAGTTATCCATAACATGATCAATAATTCTTGTAGGTATTTTGAAAACATCATTCTCAGCAGTTGGTGGCTTATCTACTACCTTAGCAGTGGTAGTAGCATTACCAAATAAGAAACTCAGCGAATTATCCATAACGAAAATAAAGCAACTAGCAGAAGTAAACAATACTCACAGTAGAAGTTTCCTTTACCATTTCCACTCTCCAATAGCGCTTCACTCCCGGCAACGGTGCCAGAAAATAGTCTTGATGACCCACAAGTATAGGGGGTGTATCGCAGTATTTTCGATAAGTAAGAGTGTTGAACCCAACGAGGAGCAGAAGGTGCTCGCTAGTGGTATGGATCAGGAATTCTCTGCAAATACTTAGCAAATGGATTTTTAGGGGTTTTCGATAAAGCAAGTAAACAAAGTATGAGTAAATAAAAGACAGTAGGAATGAATGCAGCAAGTGGCCCAATCCTTTATGCAGCAAAGGACAAGCCGGTTGTATTACTTAAGATGACCAAACGTTCTCGAGGACACATGGGAAGACTGTCAAGTGTTTTCGCTTCATATAGTTGATCAATCTTCTCTAGCTTGCTAAGTGTTGTGTGCGTGAACCTGTGCTAATGTACCGCCCCATCCAAGACTAATACATACTTGTGATTATACCCTTGCAAACATCCGTAAGTACAAGAAAGTAATTAAGGTAGAAACCTAACCACAGCTTTAAACTCTAAGACCCTTACGTCCCTTGTGCAATGGTTTCCTAACGGGGGTTCAGGTTTCTGTCACTCCGGCAACCCCTACGATTAGTAGCCAAATACACAATGCATTCCCATAGGCCCATATAGGTGAAGTGTCATGTAGTCGACGTTCACATGACACCACTAGAAGAAGTACACCACAACTTAAATAACAATCTATTGAATCTTTCTCAACGCAACTCCACTACTAACAAAAAGACTTCTCCCATGTCCTCAAGAACAAAACGAACTACTCACAAGACATCATATGGATCATGATCAGAGATGGAATAATGATGTATAACAATCTGAACATAAACAATAATTCAACGGTTCACTCAATAGCATCAACTACAAAGAGTAATCAACACTAGGAAAGTTTCCCCTATGAACTAATGCAAGATTCAACGCAATTGTTACAGCAATATGGAGATGGTGATGAGGGTGCTGATGGTGATGATGGTGGTGATGATGATGATGATCCCGATGAAATCCAGCTTGATGGTGGTGTTGATGGCGATGATCTCCCCTCTCCGGGAAGGAACCCCGACAGAAATCTGTCTGCCGGAGAGATCTTTCTCTCTCGGTGTTTTCCGCCCCGCAGAGGCGGCGAAATCTTTCTGTGGTCGCTCCCCGAGTCTTAGGGTTTCGGGAGGATGATATATGCTAGAGGGGAGAGGCTGGAGTGGGCCAGGGTGGCCACACCACCTCTAGGCGCGGCCTAGGGCTACCCGCGCCATGGGGTGGTGTGGGCCCCCTATGACCCATCTCCACTCCATCTTCTGGCATGCTTAGTCTTCTGGAAAAATAGGATTTTCCGTATATTTTCCCGGATTTTCTGATCTACGCGAATTTTGCCTCCAAACAGCACATTTTCCATCAGAATCCTGACTACAGCGGTCCATGCTCCAAAAGTCATCAACCATGCAAAAATAGATGAAATAACATAAGTATCACCTCTCAATATGAAATATATCAATGAATAATAGTGAATTAAGACATAGAATAGTGATGCAAAATGGACGTATCAAGCACCACCCATAGTCCTCTGCCGCTTAGCCGCGCCTATAAAAGGAGGCCACCCCAGCACCAATTCGTCACACCACTCTCATCCTCACCCTCTCACAACACTCCTAGAGCACCACCGGAACAAGCCGCCGTTCGCAGCGCCGGAATTTCACCGGAGTCTGCCGCGAAGGAAGGAGAAGGTCGTCGTCGATCAAGGCCACCTCTCGGGATGCCGCCAGTATCAAGAGAACCGCCGTCCTCAACTTGTTCATTTTCCCGCCTCGCCGACCCTCGCCGGAGCCCCGGTAAGCCACCCTAGACCCCCACGGAGCCGCTAGGGTTCCACCTTGCCGGCGACCTGTCCGTCGTCAACGACAAGCCACAACCGTAGATGTTCCATTTAATCTAACGGCCCACATCGCCCCGTACCGCTTCGCGTGTAAAGAGCCAATGACATGTGGACCCCCCTTGTCAGCTGTTCTCTACGCCGCGGAATGCCACTGGGCCGGCCTATTTTCCTTCCCGCGCTAGCCCAACAATTCAAACTTAGATTTTTCTAATTAGGTTTGAACTTAGTTCTGTCTCCTAGTTTGAAAATCAATTCCGAGAGATCTACAAATCCAAATTGAGTGATTCCAATTTTGATAGAAAGATACTGAAAAGATCTATCCAAGCCCGTTGGATTTAATTCATTTAAAGTTAGAGATCTCTCATAGTAAAAATAATAAGACATAAGCTATTGCACATTCAAACATTTTTATAAAATCAACCACAATAGCTTTTGAGTTGATTCCAACTCTCAAAAATCACATTTAACCATACCTATCTGAATATGTAATAATATTAAGGTTTGCACGCAGTGACTTTGGACTAGTACCAAAATAATGCTATATAGGCATTTCTAGACACTTTAAATCATTAAGTAATAAACTTAAACTTAAGTAAATATGATCCAACCCTTAAATCACATTACCACATGTTAGGATATGTGGTGAGGACATGTGTCCACATGATCCCATATTTTAAGTGGTGAATTTTAAATCTTAGTTTTTTTAATGAGTAGAAATTACTTTTCTCAAATAAAAAGAATAAAACTAGTTAATTAAACCTTGTGATGCTTGTGATGATAATAGATCATCAAATGTGTGTCTTAGTATGCTAAATAGACTAGTTAAGCTTTGTTTGGTGATTGTGTACTCCGTATGTATTTATAGAAGATAGTGCCGACCAAGCTTTCGAGGAGGAGGAGTGCTATCAGGAGGAGGAAGAAAACTTCAACCACTGTACTACCCAAGGCAAGCCATCATTAACAATGCAAGCTATTATACCACCTTGACTATTACTTACCCCAAGTATTATTTTCAAGCTTTACATCTTTTACTTTACCAAAGTCCTTTACTTGTCTTGAAGGTAGCATAAAGAGTATAAAACTTGACCTATCTAGATAACTTTAGATGTCATTCTATGGCATGAGATTGATCCCATCTTTCCACCTTAGTGAACACTCTTAACTTAGTAGTTTAGAGTAGATAAAAACTTGAGTCACCTTAGATGGGAGCACTTGGTAAAAAAGGGAATTATGAAAACCTTGGAATGATGAGTCATTCTATTGAGATGTTTTTGACATGTGTTGAGAAACACAAATGGTTTATGATGATGAAAATGTTGAGGCATGAGCCTTAACCCTTTTTACAAAACTGATGGTTGGATTTGGATGCGATACCATGCCAAATTTACCCTACAACCACAATACCTAAATTGGGTAAGGCTTGGCTGGAAGTTTATATGCATTAGTATTAGTTCCCTCGCGGGAGAGGTTTGAGCTGAGGCTACCTCTCAATGTTGTCCACCTATGCAGTGCCCAAGATGACAGATGGTCATGGTTGGGAGGCCATGCTCATAGGAGAGGTGCTTATACTAGGGTGTGTAAAGGAAAGGTTATGTTTGATTATCTGCATACTAAGTATGATGATTCAGGGTTATCCCTGACAGATGTATCGAATCTTGTGGTGAAAGTGTACCACCTCTGTAGAGTGTCAAACTATTCGAATAGCCACGTCCGCGGTTATGGATAGTTGGAGTGGCCATATTGTTTCGTTGTCAGATGTTTTCAAAATAACTTATGAAATGAATGATGAATCTTAACTTGACCACAACAGGGTTGTGACTATGACACTAGCTTCCCAAATTAAGTGATTCTAGAAATTTATTTTATCTTTCTTTGTTTCTGAACTCAGCTTAGGTTTCAAACTTAACTTTATAGTTAAACTTAGAGTTAGCACTTTACTCTAGAACTATACTAGTTGTTAGTGGTAGTTTGCGAGTACTTAATGAGTACTCATGGCTTTTGTCCCTGGCTATTCTCATGGCCAGACTATGAAGGAGACTACCAAGATGATGGCCAGCAGGACGACTATGATAACTAGGACTATCTGCCTTCGTCAGCATTGCCTGTGCCCCTGAAGATGGGCCCCACCGCTACGCTGATTATTTATTCTGCTGCTTGTTGCATTAAGACTAGATCATGAGATCCTTATTTGTGTAAGACCTTATTTATGGTTTGTAATGGATGATGTACTTTGATATCCAATCTGGTATGTCTCGCAAAAATGGTAATCCTAGGATTGCGATGAATGACATAACAGGCATCTGGGATTAAAAATCCGGGTGTTGATACAACGCCTACACTTTCTCTTCCTAGCTCCTAGCCTGCATCCTTCACTGGTAGCTCTAATTTGTTTGGTCCTTGGCCTTCCAGGTGGCCTTTTCATGAAAGGTGCACATAGCATGAAACCTGGATTAAATGGCTCCCATTGCTCTTTGCCAACCATAGCCGGTAGGTCCTCGGCATAGGTAGCTTTAAACTTGGCAACCGAGTAAAAATCATGTACATATGATTCAATATCACTTCGTGGACCTCTAAGTGAAGTGATAAACTTTAGTGCTGGATACATGGAAATCCTGTAATCTGCCACTGCCTACAGCTGCAAGTTTTGTTCTTGATGTCGACATGGTACCTCCATTGTCTGCCCTCTTTGTCAGTTCCAGTTATTTCTGCTTCATAATCATTGCGCTTCAAACAAGTTAGATTCAAGCCTGCAAAATTGATAGAAATAAAACAATAGTCAGATAAAGTAATAAAATTGAGAACAAGAGTTAGTGGAAAAAAGACTACCTCTTGTCTTTTCATTCAGTGCCTTAACCATAGATGGAAGAATACGATGACCTTCAAGCTTTTCAGCTATCCTTCGCCTTAATTCAAATTTTAAAATGGACCTCTGCCTAAGGCAATCAAACATATCTACCATTTGCAAGGCTTTAACTTTCTTCAACTTGCTATTAAATGACTCTGCAAGGTTGTTGTTTACATAGTCAACCTTGCAAACTTTGTTGAACTTACTTCTTGCCCATATCTTAGAGCCTCCAAGTACTCCTGAACTTTTGGCTTGGAATACATTTGTCTGAGGTGGTAAGCGTGCTTTCTCGGGTTGCACGTAAGAGAAGCTGGCCATAAATTGTCATCAAATATCTTTCCTCTAAACTTCTTTGAGAAATTTGTTGCAAGATGGCGCATGCACTCTCTATGCTCCACTCCTGGGAACACACTATCTACAGCAGTCTCAAGTCCTTTGCATGCATCAGTATGAATAACTAGACCTTCTGGATGGCCTACAACTTGATGTAACCACTCAAGCCACCATGTCTAGCTCTCAGTGGAGTTTGTCTCCAATACCCCATAGGCCATAGGGAACAACCAGTTGTGCGCATCAACCGCACATGCAGCTACCAATTGCCCTTTAAATCTTCCATTTAGTGCAGTTGCATCCACCGCCAAATATGGCCTGCACCCATCCTTGAATCCCTGCCAACAAGCCTTAAATGATACAAAAACTCTCCTAAAGCACTCCTTCTCCTTTGTTACACCCTTCACCTTGTATTGCACAATATGCCTATCAATGTATACAACACTACCTGGTGAGCACCTCTCAACTTCAGCCTTAAATGTGTACAACAGATGAAAGCTGTCAGCCCACTTGCCTAGAAGCTTGTCAAGTGCCTTCTCTCTCCCGTTGGACACTCTCATGTATGGCACTGTTATCTTATATTTATCCTGAATCTTCTCAATCAATGTGCAAACACCAATTGCTGGATTTTTCTCACCCACTCAAGAACAACATCACAAACCCATCTGCTCTTGGCTGCAAGCAATTTTTCACTCTCAAGCGCAGTTGGACATCTATGTTTACAAGGATTCACCTTAATCTGCACATGTACAGAACAACATTATGAGGACATTTATTGTAAAAAACACTATTAGGATATTTCTATATGCGTGTAGAAAAATACTGCATTACATTGTACATAGTACTACCTGAAATAGCTTGCTATTCTTCATAAATGAAGCATGGATTCTCCATAGACAACCTTCAAATGCACAATGAGCTCTAAGTCTAGTTGGATCACTCTTTTCTGTAATATAGTCAAATTATGTAACTATTACAAAGGTAGCAAGGGCGTTTTGACAGTCAATAAAGGAAGGAAAGACAGTTCCTTCCTCCATGCTTGGATTATTTTTGTCATACTCGACAATTGGTCTATCAACATCAGCTTCTATTTCTTCATCTATGAACCCTCCCATGTCAATGTCCTCTTGGTCCTCCTCATCATCAGTGGAAGCATATATAGCAGGAATATAGTTATGATCAAAGCGAGCTAAATCTGGATACATCTTCTCATCCTCATCTTCTGAATCCTCATCTTCTAAATGTACCCCATCAGATGATACACCATCACAGCCAGCATTTATGATGTCATTAGCATTAGAAGAGGATACTTTCCTCTGATTCTGTTGAGCCGCACCACCAAAGGATGGAGGCTGACTATCACTTACATTCACCGGAGTAGGAGACTGAGGAATAATATGGACTGTATCACGGTCAATTACTGTATGCAGCAAAGTTTTGAAGTAAGCAAATAACTGGACAACTACACTCCTGGTTCCTTGGTATTTTCCAAACATGAGAGCCAAGTCATCATCTCTTTTCACATCCACATAATAGTTTGTATCTCTATCGAAATATCTAATCAGCACAAGATCCTTTATACCCCAGGGATACTTGTTGCACATTGCTTGTTGCACCTCATTGAAATTCATGGATGATTCCACAATCAGCGGATAGTCAAATTCAGAGCACCTTCTCATGCTACCATCAAGAGCTACTTGGTATGTATCCATCCTAATAGTCAACAGAAAAGATATAGCAGGGTCCATCCTAGCAGTCAGTAGCATGAGAAAGATTGACATCAATATGCCACATCACCTTATTTAGTCTACCCAAAATATCATAGTTCACATAGCTAATCTACAGATCTACACACGATGGAAAGAAACTAAGCTACTATGCTCAATAGCTACACATCTTTGTAAGTTAAGTCATGGGCATGATCTCCAAACATACTAAATGCAATGTTCTCTTTCAAGCATAAAAAGAACTTGCCAACTGACGGAAATTATCATGTACAATGTTTATAGCATAGCAGAATAAATATGATTCATGTTGCAGCAATGGCAGGTACAAACAACAGCTACAGAATTGGAAATAGCGTTTAAGCCTTTGACGGAAATAGCGTTATTGTCCCTATTGGAAGAAGCAG
The DNA here is from genome assembly GCA_910589775.1 of Avena eriantha. Classification (NCBI taxonomy): domain Eukaryota; kingdom Viridiplantae; phylum Streptophyta; class Magnoliopsida; order Poales; family Poaceae; genus Avena; species Avena eriantha. The sequence goes on along the minus strand of OU342744.1, from coordinate 283,959,841 downwards.
AGGATAGCTCACATACCCTTCAGGAATTTCAATCCCATGCAGCATCACCCTTCTAGAGCTACCGCCACTGCTCGCCGCCGTCACAGACTTGCCCAAGTCGCCGCTGTCGGCCGCCGCCGCCGCGGGCTTGACAGAGCAGTCGCTGCCGCTCAACACGGTCGCGGGCTTGACCGAGCGTTCGCCAACTCCGCTTCTCGCCACCGTCGTGGGATTTCCCGAGTTGGCGCCACCTCCACGGCTCACCGCCGTCACTGGATTTTCCAAGCCGCCGCCGCCTTCACCTCCGTTGCTCACCATCGTCACAGTTTTCCGCGAGCAGTCGTCGCTACTGCTGGCTGTCGGCTCGGCTGGATGCCTCAAACCATCAGCGGATCTGGGGAATAGAGACACGGGGAGTTCAATTTGGCCAGGGTTCGCGAGCGACGGGAGAAGATGAGAAATTTCCGGAGATTTGGGGCGAAATCATGCTGTCTAACTGCCTGCTAGGTGCGGCCATATTGTCAGCATCTCATAATTTTTTCCCCGCATGTCAAAGGCCAAGGGGTACGGTGGACTTTTCTGCACGTATCTAACAGTGTATAAACGGAATTGCAAAACTGATCGACAAACTAACAGAGCTAACAGAGCGGTGGTGTTTTTGAGATTTTGATCGGTCAAAGGGCGTTTTTGAGTATGGGGTTGGTCATAGTGGCAAGAATGATAAAAACCCTAAAAAAATAGCTTGGGTATTCTGTGCTGAATAGTCCCACATCATTACCTTATGATGAGTCCCATCGGTTCAAATGCGTTCGAATTTGATTGTAATATCAGCAAGAGTTGTCTCAGGAATCAATAAGAAGTAGCACGGTTGATTGAATCGATTGGAATCTGCTGCCTGCTCGAATTAAAGTGAATTAAAAGGAGGATGCGGGGATGCCTGGCGGGAGAGCCAAACTAAATAGACAGTGTGGGTTTGTGCACTTAGAGAGAGGCAGAAGCAGAACGCGTTCACACCAAGTGTGGTGGAAGCGATGAAAGAATTAATGTACCGTGGATGAGATATGAAGAAGGGCGTGTTGGTCTAGCTGGTGGGGGGACCTTCGCCTTCTTTTTAAATCCAAGTCAGGGAGGTTGGGGAGAAAGAAATAAGGCTTTTCCGGTGAAATCGCACGGGTACTTTTGCTGGGTTTTTTTTAACGTTAGAACAATATAAGTTTGAGAGAATTAGTATAGTTAGATATCAAAAGGCTTGTAACGTGATGTTTGCGCCAAACTAGGTCGGGTTCGTGTTTGACATTATGTGGCCGGGCTTTTCAAAGCCCATCCCGAAACTTGGCCCGGCCGAGGATATCTAGGTCGATCTAGTGGCAAATATAGTAAACTGCCTGAAAAAAGTAACGCTACACATACGGACTATTTTTTACGAAAAAGACTTACGGACTCATGTGTAATCACCTCACGCGTTCACAGCCCGGAAATCACGCAAGGAAAAAAAAAGTCAACTAACCGGCTGTTAGCACGTCCGTCCGTATGAGTTTTCCGTAAACAAAACTCTGTAAGTCTAGCTTTTCGGGGCCTGAAAAAGGAGGTCCCACCATGCATCCGTCCATTGATCCTATCCGTAACCTATATCTACACAAATGCATGCAAGCTCCCTCCAAATTAATCATTCCCTCCCATCCACATGAATCTCTCAATAAACTAACAGAAAAAGTAGATACATAGATTAAGCTATCAAATTGTTACCATGCAGAGGCACAAATGTGAAGCTTTGCCCCTCTCCATTATTGGTGTTCTACTCGCAGCATTCATCTCCCCGGCATACCAGCTCGAGCAGGCGACCTTCAACATCGGTGGTGGTGGCGGCGGCGGCGGCGGCGTCGCGAAAAAGCCGAGTTCTGGTGGCGGCGGCTTCGACCAGTTCCTGGCCCAGAACGTGGAGCACTTCGCCGTGACCGAGCAGATCTACGCCAGCAAGGCCAAGGGCGGCGCTGGCGGCAAGCTGCTGGACGCGGACCTGTCGGCCGCGGAGGCCTCCCCGGTTAGGTACGTGGTGAGCCCCGACGGCAAGGGGAAGTTCAAGACGATCACGGAGGCGATCAAGGCCGTGCCGGAGAGGAACAAGCAGCGGGTCATCCTCGACATCAGGCCCGGCACCTACAAGTAAACAACAATGGGGTTCATCAAATTCGGTAGTAAAGAAATTTAAGTGGATAATCGATCGAATGGCAGATTAAATTAAGGGAAAACTAATATACGTATAGGGAGAAGGTGTTGGTCCCGAGCATGAAGCCGTTCATCACGTTCGTGGGCAACCCGAAGAACCCGCCGATCATCACGTGGAATGACAGGGCGGGGACACGCGACAAGAACGGCGCCCCCGTGGGAACCATGGCCAGCGCCAGCGTCGCCGTGGAGGCCGACTACTTCATGGCCGTCGGCATCGTCTTCAAGGTTACCCACCATGAATTTTGAATAATTAAGCTAGCGACGTCTGTGAATTTTGAATAAGAGGCTAGCGTGTGCATGCATGGCAGAACGACGCGCCCTTGGCATTGCCGGGGCAAGAGGGAGGGCAAGCGGTTGCGCTGCGTGTGTTCGGCACCAAGGCCGCCTTCTACAACTGCACCATTGACGGCGGGCAGGACACGCTGTACGACCACCACGGTCTCCACTACTTCAAGGAGTGCGTCATCCGGGGGAGCGTCGACTTCATCTTCGGCTTCGGGAGGTCCCTCTACACGGTAACCAAATTAATTAGTGCGTGAGTGCAAGACACTTGATGCATACAATTAATACATATGCGCGCACTGGAACTGGATCGATCTGCAGGACTGCACGATCATGTCGGTGACCAAGGAGACGGCGATTCTGACGGCGCAGCAGCGGACCAAGACCATCTCCGACGCGATCGAGAGCGGGTTCTCCTTCGTGCGGTGCAAGATCATGGGCATGGGGCAGATCTACCTGGGGAGGGCGTGGGGGGACTCGTCACGGGTCGTCTACTCCTTCACCGAGATGGGGAAAGAGGTTGTGCCCGTCGGATGGGATGGATGGAAGGTCGAGAAGCCAGCTGCGTAAGCACACAGCGCTAGCTTTCGCATCACCCTACTTACTAGTACTACACAGCTACACGCTAACCTCCGTGATGCATGCATGTGATGGCAGGACCGGGGTATTCTACGGGGAATACAAGTGCAGCGGGCCAGGGGCGATGTCCACCCAGAGGATCGGCTGGGCGCGGGTGCTCACCGACCAGCAGGCCAAGGCATTCACTGGATCGCACTTCGTCTATGGCAACTCATGGATCCTGCCCCCGCCCAAGGCTAGCTAACCGATCCGCTCACAGCATACTGTATAGTATAGTATATCCATGAAGCTTGGATAGTGGTACACCAAGAAACTTCTGGATGAACCACATGTCCAATTGCTTAAGCTCTTCATTTTCATGTAAATCACCATACAATATCATACAATGTAAGGTGTCGCGCAACCGGCAAGTCCGGAGTGCTGCCTCGGTTGGAGGGAGGGATGTTAGATCCTCACACAAGCTCTAGGAGGATTTTTTTTTTTTTGCGAATTAGGATTTTTTTTTTTTGAATGGGGTATAGCGGAACCTGAATGTACACTTATGTACGGAAGACAAATACCATATATCTATGAATTTGTGAGTTAAATGTGACTATTTGTGGTTTTTACAAAATCACAAAATATACTAGTTGCGTACCAGGCTTACCAGATTCGGCTGTAGCGGGACTCCGACAAGATTGGATTTGAGGTTTTTATGTCGCATATGGTGCAATCTATTTGTCAGTACACACAATAAATATGTTGCATGGATTCTAGAGGCCAATCGCAAATGTTGCATTCACGTTGCAAATTGTTTTCACAAGGCAGATGTTAATTTTACATGATATATTTGTTGTGTCGTGATTTTTCCATGGGGTTGACCAACAAGGAACTGTTGCATACACACACAAAAAATTGATGCATAGGTGTGTTTGTAAATGTTAGGACCCCTTGCTTGCTCTCTGGTTACCAAGGCCAAATGGAAAAATATTGATCATATCATATTTTTTTGCTACGATGACAAAAGAAAAAAATAATCGGGCATTAACCTGCATTGTTCTTCTTCCCCGCCTTCGGTTCTGCAAATCCGCGTTGCAGCCATCTCCTTCATGCCTTGTTCTTCTCCCAGCCTATGGCGCCGACCAAACCACCTATTCACGCCACTAGCGGTCGGCGTCGCTCCCTCGTCGCCTCACCCTCCTGGAATAAGCCCCTTTTGTTGGTCCACTGCCGCCCATTCCTCTATCTACCCCATCCCCCGACACCCTCTTATTCTCCAACGTTGGCGAGATCAATCCTAACCTAAATCCGACACCTTGTTGCAGTACCCCTAAGTCCTAGCTCGCTCAAGCCTCGTTGTCACCCTCTTTGTTGCAGTGGCGCTGGCTCTAGCGAGATAGGATGCAGTGGAGAGAGCACGGGCAAGAGTCAGGGGCAAAGAGTGACACAAAGAGAGAACTTGAAGTGGAGAAGATAAGGTTGTGTGGATTACAGCGCGACGTGTCAACTGCACACGCGGTCACCCAACGAAGATCATTTACGTGCTTAGTGCGTCCTTCTTTTATTTTTTTAGTTTCATCATATGTTGCGCGGGGAAACTTGGTCCCCACGCAAACACGTTACAAACGAAAGGTCCTACTAGAGTTCTCGACAGAGAGCGAGACAAAGACAGCGAGCTGGTTCCCCAAGCTAGGAGCACAGCAATGGCGAGAAATTAGTGGGAGCAACAGCGCACATCAGGCGCAGAGATCCATCACGAGGGCTGGAAAGAAATTATCCGCTACTCTCTCTTCGATCAAAATTAATATTCTCAGATTTGTTTAGATTCGGATCAGTAGAATTAACAATTTTCAAAAATTAATGAAAAAGATCATCAGCACGTTGCTTTTGGCTTGGTAAAGTAGCAGTATTACTCTCCAACAGTGAGTTTGAAGAAAAGAAAACTAGTACTGCTCGATTTGTTGCTGTTCCCCCTACGGCATTTTTTACCCATCAATTGTAACTAGCAATTGTTCGTTCCGGCCTGGAACGCACACTCGCCGCCGTCGCCATGGCTCAAAACAAGTAGGTAGTGAAAAGTGTGAAGGACCGAGGACAGAACACTCTTATAACGCTAAATGTTCTTTTATGTTCCAAACGACAGACAAACAAAGACAGAACATTGATAAAAGCACCTTCTTCATTCTAAAATTTGAGACCAAACACCTCTAAAAACACTTACGACGACCATCCATCTCGCACGACTGATCGACTACTAGCTAGCTAGATCCACCGGCTACTGGCGCTAACAGTAATATCGCCTCTAGTTCAGTTCTGGGTCACGGCGACCCACGCGGAGGATCCGTGCATGAGCACCATGGAAGTGGAACACACAAGGAAAGCTCCCATGGTCCAGAACGCGTCGTACCAGCTCTGATCGACGTCGCAGCGGATCATGTAGCGGAGACGTCCTTGATGGTGACGACGGTGAGGAAGGGGGCGGCGGCGCAGAGGATGACGGCGAGGAGGAGCATCGCTCGCAGGGACACCCTCTTCCACTTGGCCGTGACGGAGCGCAAGCTGGCTGAGGGCGAGTCGCTGGTTGGCTGGATGGCCAATGGGGAAGGAGGGGCCGTAGCTTCTCGCTTCCAACACTGGTGGTCTGGTGCGTGTGTCAGTGTGTCTGAGTCTCCGAGCGGAAAACAAAGTTTAAACAGTGTTTGACGTCTAGGTCTTATCCTGGACCGTTCAATCTGACTTCTGGATTCGTGCCTTGGCTTTTGCGCATTGCAGAGACCACCCTATTCTAAGTCTATTTGTGATCAGTCGGTCCTCACTTTTTTACAGAACATATCATAAGTTTCTTCTATATTTCACCCTGCACCGCATCTGGAGATCTAGACTATCTAGTTAGTCAACAAAATTTTGTTTTCTTTTATATTATCTTGTAGACTGCAATTTGTATGTACGTGAGCTTGGTGTTCACACCGGCTAGCAGTTGATTTTTTCCAAAATTATACTGATGATTCATACATGAAGCATTTTTTGTTGAGATTTCATGAAAGAAAATGATTACAACACAGCCTTGAACAAATTCGTGTGGAATTCAACGAAGCCAGCAATGATCGAGGATGCATCCTCGATGAAACCAGATCAAAGGGGAACAAAGCAAGATCCAAAGGAAAAACGAACAGCAACCGGAGGACAAACTCGGGCGCCCTGGCCGTCCTCGATCTCGATGCTGGATGCCAGCCGGCGGCTGACGCGGCCCTCCTCGATCCCGCTGCCGGCTACCGGCCGCCACGACCCTCCTTCCTGTCGGGGAGGGGGTTGATGCGACTCAGTTTGGCCCATCTCGTCCGTTTGCCGCTGGAGCATTTTCCTGTGGTGGCCGTGGCAGTTGGAGGGGAGAGGATGGCAACGCTTAGCCTGGGGTCGCTGCCGTCTAATCTTTGCAAGAGTTTGTTTATGTTTTCCTATAAGTGACACGTACGTTGTAGTACACCGATCTGTCCGTATCTTGTACGCCAACGGTGAGGGCTGTTCTCACCCCCTATATAACACGAAGCACGAGGCCCTAACGGGTAATCGTTTTCCGTCACATTAGCTGATATGGTATCAGAGCCAAACACCCTCTTCCCATGACCTAGCCGCCGCCGCAGGCTCATATGCCGCCGCTGCCGCCGTCGTAGATCCCTTCTGCCGCTGCCGCTGTCAACACCACAACCAAGCCGCCGCCGTAGGGTCTCCTGTCGCCGCCGCCAACATCATGAAAAACCCACAACACAACCAAGTCGCTACCGCTGCAGATCCTTTCTACCGCCGCCGCCATGACTACATCCTCCTCGACAGCTGCCCTTGATCGGGCGCTCGGAAACCCTCCCTCCACCAAGTTGACTCGGGCCAATTTTCTTTTTTGGAAAACCCTTGTCCTTCCTCCTCTGCGTGGTGCTCAAGCCTTTGTCTTGATCGATGGCTCCGATGCCGCGCCGGCGAAGGTTTTGGAGGCTAAAGATGAAAACAAAAAGAAGATCCAAATCCCCAATCCCGAATACGCTTCATGGGTTGCTAGGGATCAGCTGGTGCTCGGGTTCCTCGTGAACTCACTGTCCCCAGAAATCTTGGCCCATGTCGTCGGCCTCGAAACCAGCACCACGGTGTGGGGTGTCATCTCCAACATGTTCTCCACTACCTCGCGCACCAAGATCAACCACCTTCGCGGAGCCCTCAACAACACCAAGAAGAACGAGTTGACTGCTGCCCAGTACTTCGCGAAGATGAAGGGGCTCTCCTCCGAGCTCGCAGCTGCCGGCAAGCCGGTGGAGGAAGATGAGATGATCGGGTACCTCCTCAATAGGCTCGACGACACCTACAATGACCTTGTGTCCTCTGTCAGCGCAAACCCCGGTACAAGTCTTGATGATCTCTATTCATAGTTATGTGCTCATGATTTGCGTCGCGAGATGTTGTCCGAGACAGGTCAAGACAACACGTTCACCTCGTCAGCCAACGTTGTTGCACGTGGACATGATGACGGGCGGCCTAGACACTCACCTGATGGGCGTCGTGGACACTCCCCTGATGTTCGTCATGGCCGCTCTCCTGATGGAGGCCGTGGATACCACGGCTATGATCGGCGCGACCAGGGTCGACGCTGCGACGGAGGGCGTCGTGATGGTCGTCCTCCTGATGATGGAGATGGCGGGCACCGTGATGCACACCCCCGCGATGATGGACAACGCCGCCATCGTGATGATGGACAGCGCCGTCGTGATGATGGTGGCCGCCATGACGGTGGTGGGCAGGGTCGCCGTAGGGGCCATGGACGCGCCCCAACGCCCTTCGTCGATGTCACCTGCCAAATTTGCAAGATACATGGGCACCCTGCCAGTGACTGCTGGTGGCGCTACCAGGACGACTCTGATGATGATGATCGTGAGCATGATGACAAGGCTGCAAACTACTCCGGCTACAAGGTTGATACCAACAGGTACACTGATTCCGGTGCTACACACCACTCTGCTAGGGAGTTAAGCAAGCTCTCCATCTCTGAGAAGTACAAGGGTCTGACTGTGTCCACACGGCCGACGACACTGGTATGCAAATTCCACACATTGGTCATTCAACATTGCACACCCCTACTAGTAAATTGCATCTCAATAATATTCTTTATATTCCAGATTCATCAAAAAATATTTTATCTGTTCATAAACTTGCCCTTGATAATGGTGTATTTCTAGAATTTCACCCTTGGTTCTTTTTCATTAAGGATCAGGTCACCAAAAGGATTCTGTTTAAGGGGCCATGCTATGGTGGTCTCTACCCGCAAGTGCCTTTCTCTACCGGGGTCTCCAAGCAAGCTTTTCTTACAATAAATCCTTCATCCTCGACATGGCATCGTCGTTTAGGTCATCCTTTATCCTTTGTGGTGCAACAAATTCTTAGGAAAAATAAGTTGTCTTATTCCCTAGAAATAAATTCCTATGTTTGTGACTCTTGCCAACTTGGAAAGAGCCACCAGTTGCCATACCCTGTGTCTACTGGTATTTCTACTGTTCCTTTGGAACAAGTATTTTCTGATGTATGGGGTCCAACACCTGAGTCTGTTGGCAAACATTCATACTATGTAAGCTTTATAGACGATTTCAGCAAGTTTACTTGGATATATTTACTTAAGAAGTGTTCTGGTGTTTATCAAGTTTTTCTAAACTTCCAACAATATGTTGAGCGCTAGTTTGAGAGGAAAATTAGAACCATGCAAACTGACCGGGGAGGTGAATATGAAAAACTCCATGGTTTCTTCCAAAAAGTAGGCATCTCTCATCATGTTTCATGCCCTCATGCACACCAACAAAATCGTTCTGCTGAACGTAAACATCTCCATATTGTAGAAGTTGGGTTGTCTTTGCTTGCAAATGCATCTATGTCATTAAAATTCTAGGATGAAGCTTTTTTACAGCCACCTTCCTCATAAACCTGCTTCCTAGCAAAGTCATAAATATTAACACCCCTGTTGCACATCTCATGGGAACTTCACCTAACTATGATTCTATTCGAGTGTTTGGTTGTGCTTGCTGGCCAAATCTTCGCCCCTACAAAAAAAGAAAACTTGCTTTTCGTTCCACACGTTGTGTGTTCTTGGGATATAGTCCCCTTCACAAAGGTGTCAAATGCCTAGATCCTAAAACAGGTCGTGTCTATATATCTCGTGATGTTGTTTTTGATGAATCCATGTTTCCCTTTGTTGAACTACATCCTACTGCTAGGAGGCGCCTCAAGCAAGATATCCTTCTTTTGCCCAAAGAAACACCTTCCACAATTTCTAGTAATGGGGATGAGCAACTTAATGATCATATGCATTTGCGTGTAATTCTAGTTGTTACTAACAATGATCAGAATCCTCCAGAAAATGTTGTTGCAGATGATGATGCCTTAGAAGATGCACACACAGAAGAAATTTTGAGTGATTTCGGTGAAGAAATGAGCTCAAACAGAGAAGAAACGGATGTTGCATCGGATGTTCATACTAAGCCAGGCACGAAATCCGGGGAGGATCCCCCTACCACGCCTGCTCCCTCGGATCGCGCGCCTGCCGACCACGAGGAGGATTATGTCCCTATGCGGACTCCACCTGACGCGTCGTCCGCGTTAACCTCCACGCGCCACGTCGTCGAGGATTCGCTAACGGCCGCGCCCGAACGTGCGCGTTCGCGCTCGACCTCCCCTGCACACGCAGCTCCGGGCCCGTCCGTGCGCGCCACGTCGCCCCCTGCTGCTCCACGGGCCCCCCTGCCTCATGTCTGCGCGGTTCCCGCGCGTGTTGCACCTGCTCATGTGCTTGCCAGGAGAAGCAGCAACCCAGCCGTGTCCGCCTCGGGATCTGGAACGGTCCCAGCTCCTGGCTCTTCTGCGCCCACGCCAACTACAGGCTCTTTTGCGTCTGGCATCACAACTAGGCTCCAAAAAGGTATTCGACACCTAAAAATTTATAAAGATAGTACAGTTCGCTATGGATTATTTACATCAATAGGTGGGCCTCAAACCTTGACTGAGGCTCTTAATAATCATCACTGGCTGATATGTCCAAAACGTATCTACTTTCCCAAACACTTTTGCTATTGTTTCTCCTCTATACTTGTGTGATTTGGATGCAACTAATACGGACTGACGCTATTTTCAGCAGAATTGCCTTGGTGTCTACTTTTTGTGCAGAAAATCAACAATCAGGAAAAATCCTAGAAAATATGTCAAAAATCCTATTTCACCCGAAGACTCCAGGAGCTAGAATACGAGACGGAGAAGAGCCCTGGGGTGGCCACACCACCTGGTGGCGCGGGCCAGGCCAGGCCGCGCCAGGGGGTGGTGTGGGCCCCCTAGACACCCCCTCGGCCTCTCTCTTCGCCTACAAGGAGCCTTCTAACCTAAAAACTTCGGGGGGGTCGACGTTTTTCCAGAAGGAGTTCTGCTCTGCCGCCACCACCAGATTCCACGAAACAGCACCAGAAACTCTGTTCTGGCACCCTGCCGGGACGGGGAATTGGAGGAGATCATCTCCATCATCATCACCATCGCTTCTCCATCGACCATCCATGTTTCCCCCATCTATGAGTGAGTAATCCCCCGCTGTAGGCTATGGGGATGGTAGGGATTGGATGAGATCGTCCATGTAATGGCATCAGATTGTTAGGGCATGGTGCCTAGTATCTTTTATTAGTGCTTTATGACTTTGTTGCAACTTGTTGTGCTTAATGCTTGTCACTAGGGCCCGAGTGCCATGATTTCAGATCTGAACTTATTATTGATTCCTTATGATAGTATTGTTCTTGGTCTTATCTACAAGTTGTATACACACGTTATTGTTCGGAACCTATGACCCCGAAGTGACAGAAATCGGGATAACCGGAAGGGAATGGCTTTGATGTGAGGATCACATGTGTTCATGGAGTGTTAATGCTTTGCTCCGGTGCTCTATTAAAAGGAGCACCTTAATTGCCAGTAGTTCCCTATAGGCCCCGCTGCAAACGGGCTGGCAGGACAAAAGATGTTGTGCAAGTTCTCATTGCGAGCATGTATGACTATATATGGAACACATGCCTAGGATTGTCTAGTACTTGGGTGCTTTATCTTATTTATCTGCAATTTCCCTATGTTCTATTTGCTGTGTGAATTGTCCTGTCCATGCAACGCCCGTCCATCCATCCCTATGCCTACCGCACTCGAATCCCATTGTTTACTGCTTTTGCTACTACTGTCTTTGCTTTGATACTGCTGTTACTTTGCTTTTCCTACTACAAAACTGTTGCTACTGATAAACTGCTGTGAGCAAGATTGTTTCCAGGTGCAGCTGAATTGACAACTCAGTTGTTAAGGCTGATAAATATTCTTTGGCTCCCCTTGTGTCGAATCAATAAATTGGGTTTCACTTCCCTCGAAAATACTGTGATACACCCCCTATACTTGTGGGTCATCAAGACTATTTTCTGGCGCCGTTGCCGGAGAGCATAGCTTTATTTATCAAGTTCACTTGGATTCTCTATTGTTCGCTGCTATCGATCCATCATGGGTAAGTCTCGTGATGGCAAGGTTCCTATTTTACCATCCACTACAAGAAGAGGTACGGTTCTAAATACCTCTGCTGCTCTTGATTCACCATCTGTTATAAGTAAGCTCGTTACACCACCACATACACATGTTACACACACTGCTACTACTGCTGAATCTGAAACTTCTGATGCTTATGATGCTGCTTCTACTATGCTTGATAAGAGTGGTTCATTAGGTCCTTTCCTAGATGCTACGATTGCTAGAACTATAGCTGGAAATACCGAAACTCCTAATGAAGACACTACCACACCTGTTAGATCACCTGAGTCTAGTGAGAGTTATGATACTTAAGAAGATTATGTTGAGATGACCGATGAGTTTATTAAAGAATGTAAGAACACCCATGATAGGAGCGCTGCTAAGAGTCTCCTTGAGAGGCGTACTATTAGACCCAAATTATATCCTGTTGCTAAGTTTGCTGCTTCTCCCATAAACATTATAGATGAAGATTATGATTTCTCTCTCGATCTATCTTACATAGCTATTGTCGAGAAAGAACCTTTTTGTGGGACTAAGAATGAAAGTGTGGTAGCACATATGAATGAACTTTCTACCATGAGTGGCTTGTTTTCTGATGATATTAAGATGCGTACTTACTTTGTTGCTAAGATTTTTCCCTTTTCACTAAAAGGAGAAGCCAAAACTTGGTTTAGTAATTTACCTCCTGGATCTATTGATAGCCCTGAGTGCTTAGTTAGTACTTTCCTGCAGAAATATTTTCCTCCCAGTGCTAGACATGCTATTTTGCAGGAACTTTTTGATTTTAAACAGGGAGAAAAAGAGGTATTGCCCGAATCTTGGGCAAGGTTTTGTGCTTTGATTCATGCACCAGCTAGAAGTCCATTACCTAAGAATGAGCTTCTTGATATATTTTATAATGGACCAACCGAGGAATCAAGGACATACCTAGATAGTTGTGCTGATTGTGTTTTCAGGAATAGGACTCCAAAGGAAGCTGAGGAATTGATGGCTAAAATAAGCAAGAATTATGAAGATTGGACTCCTCCTAAACAAGCTATACCTGAAGTAATTGTACCTAAACCATCTATTCATGTGCCTATTCCAACATCAAAGAAGAGGGGAGTTATTGAATTAAATGATGAAGTGATGAAGGAAGCTAAGAAATGTCTTAAGTAGAAGGGAATTAAAGCTGCAGATGTCAAGAATTTACCTCCTATAGAAGAATTATGTAAGCCTATTCCCTACTCACCCACTATTGAGGAACACTCTCTCCAACACTTTGATGAAGGTGATATCCCTTACTTGAAACCTCCTGATCAATGCTTAGAAGAATTTGATATCTTTATTGTTAAGCAAGATAACTTTAATAAAAGGGTGCAAAATCATCTAATGGAAAACACTAGAGCTATTGTTGAGTTGAAAGATATTGTGGAAAGAACCTCTAATGATGTTAAAATGATTGTTAAACACTTTCAAATGGTTCAAACTCAAATAGATCAACTCATTAAAGTGCAAAACGACTTGCTAGTTAATGCTGCTAAAGAAAAACATGCTTATGAAATTAGAACTAGAAGTGGAGCTGCTACCCAGGATCCTCTATATCCTGAGGGGCATCCCAAAAGAATTGAGCAGGATTCTCGACAAACTGAAAATAGTGGTTCTACTCGTAAGAAAAGGAAAAAGAAACATAAAACTGTTGTAGAACCCTCTGAACCTGCTATAGATCCTAATAGTATATCTATCTCTGATGCTAAAACTGAAAGTGGTAATGAAGAAAATGTTGTTCCTAATGAAGAAAAAGTTGAAGAAGAACCTGAAAACCACACTAAGAATACTAAATACACCAAAGAAGATTTTATTGCTAAGAAACATGGTAGTGAAAGAGAACCTTGGGTCCAAAAACCTATGTCTTTCCCTGATAAGAAACACAAGTTAAAGGAAGATGAACACTATAATAAGTTTTGTGAGTGGATGAAGCCTTTATTCCTGCAAATTCCTTTGACTGATGCTATTAAATTGCCTCCTTACTCAAATTATATGAAGGACATTGTCTCGAATAAAAGGAAGATCCCTAATGAAGAAATCTCTACTTTGCTTGCTAATTATTCTTTCAATGGTAAGGTTCCTAAGAAACTTGGAGACCCAGGGATTCCAACTATCCCTTGATCTATTAAGAATAATTATGTTAGAACTGCTTTGTGTGATTTGGGAGCTGGAGTTAGTGTTATGCCTTTCTCTCTCTATAAGAGGCTTCAGCTTGAAAAATTGATACCAACTGATATATCTTTGCAAATGGCTGATAAATCTACCACTATTCCTGTGGGTATATGTGAGGATGTACCTGTTCAGGTGGCTTACAATTGCTTGATATTAACTGATTTTGTTGTGCTTGAAATGCCTAAAGATGATAATATGTCTATTATTCTTGGGAGACCTTTTCTTAATACTGCAAGAGTTGTTATTAATTGTAATCAAGGAAAGGTGACCTTCAATGTTAATGACAAGGAACATACTGTCTATTTCCCCAAGAAGATTTAAAGGACTTATGGTTTGAATTCAATTGAACATGTTGAAGCCATTCAAATTGGAGAAATATATTGTCCCATACCAAGAGAAAAATTTGAAACTATTATGATTGGGACCATTGCTATCAAGGTTAAGGTAACATAATCATTAGTGGAGTACAAAGTTTTGTCTCATATGAAATTGTTTTGGTAGAAAGACTTGATCAACCTTGCTAACAAAAGGATTCCATTGAACAAAACAATGTTTTCATTATGATTATCTCCATTTATTTCTATCCTTTGCCTTTTAGTTTTTGCTTTCGTTTAGTTTTCTTTGTGTTGTTAGTTGCTTGCATGCTAGAACTTCTATAGTCCTAGCCTTGTTTTGTCCTTGCATCATGTTTCCAAAAAAAATCTGTCTGTCAGAAAAATCATTCTTCTATTTCTGAAAATTGCCCAAAAATAAAGTGTCTCGAAAAATTCCAGAAAATTCATATTAAATTTTTACGTGAAAAAAGGGGCAGAGGAGTACCTAGTTGGTACCAGGGGGCCCACCAGGCAGGCACACCATGTGGTGGCGCGGCCAGCCCTAGGTGGCACCATGCCATGGTGTGGGCCACCCCTGCCCCCCACTAACTCTCTCCCCTGCCACTTTGTTCTCTCTCCCGAGTAAGCTCCAGTTCATAGCTCAAAATCGCGTTCTTTCTGTGCTTGCTCTCGATTTCTTTGATCTCCTTGCTCAGCCCATATTTCTTGCTGAAATTTGGAGCATTTGTTTCCTGGTATGTGACTCCTCCCCTTGTCCAAGTAGATTTGTGTTTAGTGGATTATATGTTGAGTATTTTGCTGCTGTAGGTGACTGGTTTTGAGAGCTTGTAAGCTTGTTTGATGCTTAGAGATATAGTTTTGATGCATGTTTAGGCCTCTTGCAAGTCCCTATGAGTAGAATCCTTCATTATATTTACTTTGTAATCACTTGTGTAATAGGTGTTTAAATTTCAGAATAGAAGATGAGTGAACACCACCTAAACCAACATGAGCTTTGGGTGCCTGAGGTCATGAAGGTCCACTGGGAGGAGGAAGTTTTTCCCTCCATTTATCCATGCCCTGAGTTCATGAGAGCTGCAGGAATTCTACAAGATTTCCACACTTTGGTTTCTAATGCAGGGTTATAGCACTTTTTGGAAGATGAACCTTGTCAATTTGTGAAGCTAACCATGTCTGTGGTGCATGATTTCCAATTTAGTCACTCTTTGCCTAACCCCATGGTCCATTACAAAATCTACAATATTGCTGTCAACCTTTCTCTTGATGATTTTTGTGCAGCCATTAAGGTACCTCAGTGGGGATCATGTAGGAAGATTAAAGAGAGACCTGAACCACTCATGGATTTATATGCAGAAATTTGCCAAGGGAGTAGCTTCTCGAAGGAGAATGGAAAAATCCATAACATTCATCTTCCCTCCATTCGCTACTTTGCCTACTTTATTGCAAAGTGTGTTCTTGCTAGGAAAACTGCCAATAAGTTATCTTCGTTTGATTTAGCATTTATCTCTGCTGCTCTTAGACGAGATAGGTCTTACAACTTGGGTGCTTTGATAGCTTTCCGTCTTGTTGCTAACCGTGAGAAAGGTGGAATTTGTGGAGGCCTCATTGCTTCTCGTTTGCTAGCATTGCATGGTTTAGTGCCTCATCATCTAGACATACAGTTTCCCATAGAGAGGCTTGATCTTAATTCCATGATACAGCATAAATTTGTTTCCTCGTGGGCTAGTATGAGTGAGTTATCTTATGAAATAACCTTTCTCAAAGCTGGTTGGAGAAGAGCAAGTCCGAGCGTGTTGTTCTTTTGCCTGCACATGTTCTGTTTAACCTTGATAACAGGGAATGATGGTCTCTCACTGAGGAGGAGTTTGACACATACTTGGGAGAGCTTTCCTAGCAGTAGCAGGACACTAGAAGGGAGGTCACGGATGATTCGGTCTAGCCCTCGAATGAGGGGAGAGTCTTCATATCAGCAGCCCGCCTATGATTGGGGAGCTTCCTCTTCTTCTCATGGGCCCAGCTATGACCATTCTTACCAAGATCCGCCCGCTTGGAACCCCTATTCGTACATGGATTGATACCCACTTAGGCCAAAAGCCTAAGCTTGCGGGGAGGTACGCCGACACCGCACTCATCTTCATATCATATTGCGTCGGTACTTTGTATATTCATGTTTTCGTTCTCTTTTTAGTTTTCGTTCTTCTTTGCTTTTGCTTTCTAAAAACACAAAAAGACCAAAAATATTTCTGGTGTTTCTCTTTGGTCTGCTTCTTCTTTTTGCCTTGGTTTGTTTTTCCTTTTTTTTCTTTGTTTGAACTTTTCGAAAAACCCAAAAAGAGTTTGCTTTGCTTGTTTTTCTCTTTTGGTTCTTGTCTAAAAATCGAAAACACCAAAAATATTTGTCGTTCTTCTTTGGTTTTTGCGAGTTTGCTTCAGGGTTTGATAGTCCTCAGTGGATGTTGGTTTCATATTATTATTCAAGCCACACAAGTGAAGAGCAATAATGAGGATCAATGACAACTTGAGGCGTGGTAAGAGGCTGGTAACGAACTCTATTTGTTTTCATTTGTGTAAATATACTCATCACTGTGGGCATGCTTAGTCCTTTCATGTAGAGTGTATGTTTTCTTTGGATGCTTAATATTTCTTGCTTTCTTATAATTAGTCCCAGCTCGCTAATAGTTTGTAGCATGTCTCATGAATGTTTGCTTGCATTACTCTATTCATAAATTGGTATGACACCGTGATATCCTCCTCTGAATGTTTCATTTGATTGACTTGGCACATGCTCATGCATGCACATGACTGTAATAATCAGTTAAGCCGCGATGAATTATTTTGTCTTGAGGATCTTGAATCACTTTCATGCCATGAGTAGTCCTGTTTTGTTGCAAGCATGATAATGACAACTATTTCTCTCTCGTTTGTCGCTCCCTTACTATTGCTAGCCTTCACTTCCAATGAGTGTTTTACTCATGTTTCCAACTACCTAAACCAAATATTGCCAAAGTGTCCACCATACCTACCTATTAGCATCATTTGCTACTCCCATGCATATTCATTATGCCTTGTTTTCTTCCGAATAAAATGTTTGCTTGTTTTGAGAAAGTTAGTTAGTAAAGCTCTCACGAACTTGTTGGCACACTTTATTTCCTGCACCTAATAAACCTGAACCATTGTGAACTCTCCATGAAAGTTATATGCTTGCAAATTATAGGCTGGGGATTAGCAGAACCGTGCTGTCACGGGGAACGCTTTCAACACTTGTAAATATATACCCAGTTGATACCTTGCTCTTTTGTTTGCGGATGTCGTCAGTGTGAAATAAAAGGGGAGCTTGTAAGTCCATGGAGTTATGTATGTGTGTTAGAGAAATGCCTGGGCCGCTGGTCTAATCCATGCTGACATGGTGGAAACCTACAGCGTAACCATAATGATATCTATGAAGCATTCTTCTTATAAAAAAAGAGAGAGATAGCTATTGAGAAAAAGAAAAAAGGGAGTTTTATGAAAAGAGGAAAGAGAGAAAAAATCACCATTTTTCCATGGTAAATAAGAAGATTGCTGAGATACTCATTGTCTGCTTGCCTTGTCATTTTGATATGGGGATTCTTCCGTATCATCGGGCAAGGGGTACCCCGTTGGCGGTTCTGAATGATACACACATACTTACGATGACAAGAACTTACCAGTAACTAAAGTTGAGTAGCATGAGGAGCGGCCCTCGTACTCAAGGGACTTGGGATTTCCAGTTTATAGTCTGTCAAGCATATAACTCAGATTGGACCTCACTTTCACCTTAACCACATTAAAGATGCTTATGATAGGGGCAATGAGAGCTCAAAGCTAATGAGTACCATACTTTCAGCATTTGGAAGCCTTTCAAAATTATTCAAAACCTTTTCTTCTACCTGTTGAGTCTCCACATATTCTTTGAGCACCTTCTTGAGAGCATAGTTGTCATTCTTTGTGTTTGTTCCATTACTTGATTATTTGTGTTATGACTTTGATGCTTGTATCTTTGATATCTTTACTTCTAGTCATCACTTGAACTTCAGAGGTGCCTTGGCATTCATAATCAAAGGCAAGTGAGATACCACTCTATCATACCTTTCGATGAGCATTGTAATGTTGCTTATGTTTATGCTTCATGCTACTTATTGTTCTTGAGTTGGAATCTCTTCATAGCTTGCAATGACTATTAAGTAGACTCAGTTGCATACTCTTTATTATGAACTGTCGAAGTAGTTGATTACATTGCTGAGAATATTTACATCTTATGAAGCAAATGTGTTCGTGAAAGTTCTTTTATCGCACTCAGTTTTCAACTGAATTGCTTGAGGACAAGCAATAAGCTAAGCTTGGGGGGAGTTGATACGTCCAAAACGTATCTACTTTCTCGAACACTTTTGCTATTATTTATCCTCTATACTTGTGTGATTTGGATGCAACTAATACGGACTGACGCTGTTTTCAGCAGAATTGCCTTGGTGTCTACTTTTTGTGCAGAAAATCAACTATCAGGAAAAATCCTAGAAAATATGTCAAAAATCCTATTTGACCCGAAGACTCCAGGAGCCAGAATACGAGACAGAGAAGAGCCCTAGGGTGGCCACACCACCTAGTGGCGCGGGCCAGGCCAGGCCGCGCAGGGGGTGGTGTGGCCCCCCCAGGCACCCCCTCGGCCTCTCTCTTCGCCTATAAGGAGCCTTCTGACCTAAAAACTTCGGGAGGTTCGATGTTTTTCCAGAAGGAGTTCCGTTCCACTGCCACCACCAGATTCCACAAAACAGCACCAGAAACTCCGTTCTGGCACCCTGCCGGGACGGGGAATTGGAGGAGATCATCGCCATCATCATCACCATCGCTTCTCCATCGACCATCCATGTTTCCCCCATCTATGAGTGAGTAATCCCCCGCTGTAGGCTATGGGGATGGTAGGGATTGGATGAGATCGTCCATGTAATGGCATCAGATTGTTAGGGCATGGTGCCTAGTATCTTTTATTAGTGCTTTATGACTTTGTTGCAACTTGTTGTGCTTAATGCTTGTCACTAGGGCCCGAGTGCCATGATTTCAGATCTGAACTTATTATTGATTCATTATGATAGTATTGTTCTTGGTCTTATCTACAAGTTGTATACACACTTTATTGTCGGGAACCTATGGCCCCGAAGTGACAGAAATCGGGATAACCAGAAGGGAATGGCTTTGATGTGAGGATCACATGTGTTCACGGAGTGTTAATGCTTTGCTCCAGTGTTCTATTAAAAGGAGCACCTTAATTGCCAGTAGTTCCCTAGAGGCCCCGCTGCAAACGGGCTGGCAGGACAAAAGATGTTGTGCAAGTTCTCATTGCGAGCACGTATGACTATATATGAAACACATGCCTAGGATTGTCTAGTAGTTGGGTGCTTTATCTTATTTATCTGCAATTGCCCTATGATCTGTTTGCTATGTGAATTGTCTTGTCCATGTAACGCCCGTCCATCCATCCCTATGCCTACCGCACTCGGATCCCATTGTTTACTGCTTTTGCTACTACTGTCTTTGCTTTGCTACTGCTGTTACTTTGCTTTTCCTACTACAAAACTGTTCTACTGATAAACTGATGTGAGCAAGATTGTTTCCAGGTGCAGCTGAATTGACAACTCAGTTGTTAAGGCTGATAAATATTCTTTGGCTCCCCTTATGCCGAATCAATAAATTGGGTTTCACTTCCCTCGAAAATACTGCGATACACCCCCTATACTTGTGGGTCATCACTGGCGCAAAGCAATGGAGGAGGAATATAGTGCATTGCTTCAAAATAACACATGGCATCTTGGTCCATCAAGTTCTAACAAAAATATCATAGACTGCAAATGGGTTTATCGTATCAAGAAAAATGCAGATGGCACAATTAGCATGTATAATGCCAGACCTGTTGCAAAAGGTTTCAAGCAAAGTTTTAGTTTCGATTATGAGGATACCTTTAGTCCTGTTGTTAAAGCTACCACCATCAGAGCTGTCTTGGCTATTTCACTTTCTAGAGGGTGGAGTCTACGGCAGCTAGATGTCAAGAACGCGTTTTTACATGGTGTTTTGGAAGAGGAAGTTTACATGCGACAGCCCCCTAGTTTTGAGGATCCTAATACTCCACATCATGTTTGCAGGCTTGATAAAGCATTATATGGTTTAAAACAAGCTCCCCGTGCATGGTTTGCTCGCATTAGCTCAAAATTGCATAATATTGGTTTTATATCATCTAAGGCTGATACATCTTTATTCCTATATCAAAAGTCAGATATAACCATGTTTGTTCTAGTTTATGTTGATGACATTATAGTGACAAGTTCTTCAAAGAAGGCAATTTCTGCTTTACTTCAAGATCTCAATAATGACTTTGCTATCAAAGATCTTGGTGACTTACACTTCTTTTGGGGGATTGAAGTAAAGAAAATTTATGATGGACTTGTTCTGTAGCATCCCATTTGTCTAACAATTGTAATGCTACTTGTCCTAGTAAGATATTGGCTACTCCATAGATATTATTGTTGTATCATAATTATATCATGCTCATGTCATCATGCCACCTTGCATTTGAGCATCATATAAAACTCCTTTTCTTTTGGTTCTTCTCTCACATGCATTATTAATTGTATTTGCCTCTTGATATTTTATTTGGCTATTGATATATTGTCAAATGCCCAAGTTGAGTTGGGGGCATATCTTTTATTTCCATTCCACCACCTTTCTCTTCCACCACTTTATAATTCCACCATCCTACTAGACCATGAGCTTGTTTGTTTTTATTTTGGTTTACCTAGCTCATGGGTAATAGGGTGGATCTAGTCCATTAAATTCTTTTGCTTGGCTTATTCCATTCCTTGGAAATGCATAAGAATAATGCCATCATATTATTATTGTTGTCACAAAATAAATAATGGCATTATTATTTTTGCATGGGCCATGCAAGCTTCTCCACCACCTTTCTATCCTTTGGTTTTTATTTTGATTTAGTAGGAACTATCTTGGGAGGCCATCTACCACCATTGCACCATCCTCATAATCTCAACCATCTCATTTTTCCTCTTATTTTTATTCTCCATGCATGCTCCATATGTGACCCTTTCCACCTATTTCTTTTCTTCCTCTTTCTCTAGTTTCTCCTCCACCTTATCTCAAGCAAGATCAAGCTTCCTTTTCTTCTTCTTGGTTTGGCCTCATAAACTAAATAAAAATATAAACACTTAATAAAATTCAAACCTAGTTTTCTCTTTATAATTCCTTTACACCTAAATTACACTAAACCCTAACTCTAAAACCCCCTCTCTCTCTCACTAGCTTGACCACCTGGGCACCCTCCCCCTGGCCCACACCCAGCCACCCTAACCCTACCCCATGCCCTACCCGAGCTCCATCTAACCCTAGCCCGAGCTAGCCTCCCCTCCTCTCTTTCTTTCTCTACCGCGATGCTGGCCCCACCCTGCAGCCGTCCGCCGCCCTGGCCCACCTGCAGCCCCTCCCCGCCGTGCCTACCAGCCCCAGGGCGAGCCCCAGCTCAAGTCGGCACGTGAGAGAGGAGAGAAAAGGTGGCACCGAGGCCACCTTTATCTCTGCCGTGCCCCGCCTGCCTTCCTCCTCTCTCCCTCTCACTTTCCCTTCCTCCCCACGCCTCTCCTGCGTCCCCAGATCTGCCCCAGAGCCGCCCTCTTCTTCCCCTTCCTCCGCTCTGACCACAGCTCCTGCCGCCGGTCGCCGCCAGCACCCACCGCGTCCCCGTTGATCCAGCCATGCAGCTCGACCTGGAGGTGGCCCGGGAGCTCGAGGAGGATCCTCTACGATGCCCTATTCACGCCAACGCGAGGGAGAATGCCCCAGCACCGCCAGGTCCTCGCCGTCCTCCGAAACCCTAGCCCGCCGGAGCGTCTACATCCCAGACGAAACGCCGCGCTTCTCCCCGATCCGACCACACCAGGCAACCCGCGGTGAGTCCCTCGACCTCACTGACATGCCCCGCCTCGCCGTCGACGAGTAGCCCCGCCGTTCGTTTCGTCGAGCGCCCACCGTGCGCACCGCTCGCCGGCATCTGCAGCCTCCCCGCGCCGCGCCACACCCTATCTAGGCCCCAGCCCCTCATCTGCCAGTTCCCCTAGCCCGCCGCAGTGGCTCCGCCCCTCAGCGCGCTCGCCCGCGTCCCAGGATCGCATCCCCGCTCCGCGCCGCGCGCCCGATTTTCCGTCAGAACGTGGAGAAGAGAAACAGTAACCGGGCCGTGGTCGATTTGCAAAAAGCCCCCCACCTTTTTGATTCCTGCAACCCGCGCTCCTAGCGACCCCACCAGTCAGCCGCGCTAGCCTTTTGCAGAAAACCCCTCGGCTTTTCCCGGGCGCAACCCGCACTCCAACCCCAACCCCACCTATCAGCCCCTGTCTCCCTCGCCGCTGACACGCGGGCCTGCGCCAGTTGGCCCACCCCGCAGTCTCAGCGGGCTAGCCAGACCCGCGGTGGAAAAAGTGTTTTCCGCGCACGTGGCCCAGTCAGCACTAGGCCCACCCGTCAGTGACTGTGGCTAGAATCGTCTGGGTAACAAAAGTATTTGCCTGTGTCTATTTTTAATTAAACCTTTTTCTAATTGATTTAAATTCAAATTCAAATCAGATTTAAATAATTTTTAAAATACAAATCCAAATAATACATGTAATATATGTTATGGAATCAGAAAAATGTGAGGAATTCAAATATGCCCTTCAAAATATATTTTGAACATTTTAATTTTCGAGATGATTAAAATTACAATAAAATGCCCTTTTCCTTATTTAATTAATAACTTTTGTTTTATAACTCCAAATTTGGCAAATAATATGTCTAAATCGATCAGCGCGGCGAGCCCGTTCTGTTTATTCAGTCCTTGTTCTGAATTGAAGCATGCATCATGTTGTCTTTTAAAATCTGAACTGTATATGACAATAAAACTTGGTCAAATAAATAATAAAGTGCTTTATTTCTTGTATCCACCCCTCACCGTTGCCATGCTACTTTAATGCCATGTAAATTGTGCATCATTCATCATAGCATGCTTGAGTGCTTGTTGCATTTTAATTCATATGCTTGTGCACTTTATTTATGTTGGACCTTGTTTGTTTGGTTCTTCTTCGAATAGACGCCCAGCAGGAGAATTACCAGGAATCCCAAGAGTACTACCCAGATCCATCTCTCGCTTCAACTGAGCTGCCAGGCAAGCACTACCACATGCTTGCATACATACAGTACCTATTGCCTCTATCTTATTCTTGCATCATTGAGTCGCGATTGCATTAAATTGAACCCCAAGTACTGCATAGCCTTTACTTTTAAACCACACCAAGCTTGTCCCGGTCCCATGAGCCATTACTACAGGAGTTGTTTGAGCCATGCGAGTCGTAGAAAAGCATGAGTAGGGTATGTGAGTGTCTGATGAATAATGAGGTACCTAAACAACATAACCTGAGTAGTAATGGGATAACTAATGAAAGAGGCACCGGTGAGCAATATCTGCTATTTGGTTTTTCCTACTCACTTGTGTCCCGTAGGACCCCGAGTACTTGATTCCTGTTCCTTGTTTATTCGCACTATCCACATCCGGGAGGCCTTATGGACCCCCCTGAGCCAGAGCTTGATTCATTCTTATTTCTTGGGGCCACAATTAGTTTGGGGATTTATTACTATCATGTACTTATGCCATATTACTGCTTTAATATGATTGTGCGTGGAGCACCTGTACTGTTTTGGATCGTGGAATGTTTTCGTGGTATCGACAAGCCCAGTCACATTTTCGGGTTCCCAGTCGTTTACAGCCATTGACACAAACCTTGGGTCCGTCTCGGAGCCGGCCAACTTCGTTGCGGGTAGCTTAATGGGGTGCCCCCCCTGAAATCTTTCTGAATCCTGTGATTGCTTTGTCGTGAATGCCTCGTTGGGTTTTGATTTGATTTTTCCGAGGTTGATCGAGTGTGTGTTGCTATTCGTGCACCCCTGCAGGGTAAATCTTTCTGAAAGCCGTGTCCGCGGTTATGGACGACTTGGAACACAGTTTCTCGATCATAGACAAGTATAACTAAAGTTCCACTTTTAAATTGACTAAGTACTTGACTAGTAAATAGTGCCATACTCATGGAATGGTTAATAAAACTGCCAACGGATTAGGGGGGTTGTTCGTCCGCTTCCTCGTTGGTAAGCGAGGAGGAGGATGGATCTGTTAATTATACTGTTATAACTGTTGTTCTTAATTCACGAACTTCCGTCTATCATTGGTTAGGCGGAAGGTTAGCGCGTATCTGTAGAACTATTAGATATTATCTTTTGCTGCAATTGCGTCACCCCAGGTTGTGTCCCCTTTAGTGGCATAAAGATTTGCTGAGTACCCCTAGGGTCTCACACGATAAATTGTTTGATTCAGATGAACAGGTGTACCCGCAAGATGGATACTGGGTGGAAGAGACAGATGATGTTGGCAACGATCTTTCGGTGTAGAGATTCCGGGAACGGGGATCCATGTGATCTGTGGGCGGGATGTGTTTATTTATGGGGCATTTTATGCCAATTTGCTTCTTATCCGTACTCGGATTTTGTTTTCCGCTTCCGCCTGATACTCTGATGTGTGATGTATGAGGAGCTATCCTAAATTATTATATCTATCTAGGACATTTGGATCTTGCCGTATGGCGTTGCTATATTTCTATTTCTTTTAGATGGAATGGCTCTGAGGACTGTTGTATGTGGCTTGCATACATACTCATTTGTGTATGTAGTTGATCCCTTCGCCTGCCGATTACGCCGCTCGTTCTTGTCCCATTGTCTGAAAGTGGTTAGGACGGCCGAAAGGTCTACCGTGAGTGGCCCTGGGCCCCACCGTACTATTTTAACCATTTTCGTTCATCCAGACATTAACTAAGAGCGTAATTCACTGAGGTAGTTACATGTTCTCACTGAAGCTAAGTATGCCTTAGATCTGCTTCAGAAAGTCGGTATGTCAGATTGCAAATCGGGTCCCACTCCCTTGTCTCTAAGTGAGCCACTGTCCCTGGTTGAAGGTACACCTCTTGGCCATGAAGATAGTACAAGGTATCGTAGTATTGTTGGTGCTTTACAATACCTTACACTGACCCGACTGGATTTATCATTCTCTGTTAATAAGGTTTGTCAGTATTTACATGCTCCTATAACTACTCACTAGACAACAGTGAGAATAATATTAAGATATGTTAAAGATACATTTGATATTGAAATTACTTTTCAGCAGTCGAGTTCTACTCTGTTAAGTGCATTCTCAGATGCAGATTGGACAGGATGTTTGGATGATAGGCGTTCCACTGGAGGCTTTGCTGTGTTTCTTGGTCCTAATCTTATCTCATGGAGTGCAAGAAAACAACCCACAGTGTCTCGTTCCAGTATTGAAGCAGAATACAAATCCTTGGCTAATGCTACAGCCGAAATGATCTGGGTTGAAAGTCTACTCAAAGAGCTTGGTGTCAAAATGACTAAAAACCCCTGTTTGTGGTGTAATAACTTGTGAGGTACATATTTGTCTGTAAATCTCGTTTTTCATGCACGCACTAAACACATAGAAATTGATTTCCACTTTGTTAGAGAATGAGTGGAAAATAAAAGGCTAGACATTAAGTTTATTTTTAGCAAGGATCAGGTAGCTGATGGTCTCACTAAAGCTCTTCCTATTAAGAGTCTTCAGGAGTTTAGACGTAATCTAAATCTTCAGCGAAGTTTAGATTAAGGGAGGCTGCAAGAGTTTGTTTATGTTTTCCTATACGTGACAGGTACAGTGTAGTACACCGACCTATCTGTATCTTGTACACCACGGTGAGGGTTATTCTCACCTCCTATATAACACGAGGCACGAGGCCCTAACGAGCAACCATTTTCCGCCACATTAGCTGATAATCTTCAATATGCCAGATAAAGCGGGGAGAGAGAGAGGCCTGCATCAAGCACGATTGACTGAATCAAAGTGTACATGTACACCTTCGGCTATCTAGGGGAGCGATAGTGTACTGGTACATGTTGAAATTGCAAAAATGCTAGACACGAATCTTGAAGCTCCCCTGAAACACATGGAGATTTGAATTTGAATTTTAACATTGGCTGACCTCTCGTGCTCGACTTCGAGTACTGTAAAGCTCGATAGCTTTGCAACCAAGAGGACCCGGTCAAGGGCAGGCAAGCCTTGAACTACCGGTCAATAGGCCAAACGCTCTGAATGTGACGCTAGGGAGTATGTAGAGTGACAATCATAGCAAAATGGACAAAAATAATCCAAACTCATAAGAAATTTAAATAATAAACTCTCGGTGAAACAATTTTACGGGATCTAACCTTTTTCCACGACGCATGTTCCAACGCGACAAACCATTGTGTCGTGTCGTAGCCCATGACATGGCAGAAAATTCTGTCGCGCCGCAGTCCGTGGCGTGGCACAATGGTTTGTCGCGCCATAGGGACAGACAGAAAAGGGTTAGCCGAGTGAAATTGTTTCGTCGAGATTTTATTATTTAAATTTCTCACGACTTTGAGTTATGTTTATCCATTTTGCCAACAATCACCCACTGCTTAGTCTTCACATCACATCTACTAATCGATAGGGCGCATAGCTTCTATAGGTTGACCGTACTACTACATGGGTAAGAGCATCTCCAGCACACCTCTTAAATTGTTGGCCCTTAAAACACCTATAAGACCGTGAAAGACGCGTCATAAATGCTCAAAACGCATCATGCAAATTAGACCCTGCAAAACAGAATGGTAATATGGCATATTCGTGGAATCCTTTTCTTTCCTCAACCTCTTCTTCTTCCCAACCATGACTCCTACCTCGCCGGCGTGCCTACATGTCCGCCTAGAATATTATTTTGCGGCCTGAAAGTTGGGTTGTCCAGGCAACACGGTACCCAAGTTCCCTGAAATCATCCGCGATGACTACAGTTGGTGTGCCAAATACTCATAGGGTCTTTTTCGGCACGAATTCAACTTTATGTTTCAATACAAAAAATCAGGCTAACGGCCGTCAAGTTGGCCCCCCCTGTCAGTTCTCGCCGTTATGTCGCTCCTGTCGCTCCCGTCACTTAGGTGTCAATTAGGCTTGAAGCGTTGGCGCTTACATCCATTACGCATCTTCTTCTTCCCCGGAGCGGCAATCTGTGGGGCATCGCAGCCATGGTGCGGAGCTGGGATGTGGACGAACCTGCTCGGCCCGACTCTCCTCCATGTAGGCTTGCAGCATTGGCGCCTCCATTACTCGTCTTCTTCCCTGGAGCGGCAATCTGTGGTCGCGGCCATGGCGCAGAGCTTGGAAGTGACGAAGCTGCTCGGCCCCGCTCTCCTCCCCATCCCGAGTCAGAGCTCGCCCTCACCGTGGACGCACCCATGGCACGGTCGTGGACGAGAATTGGTTCCTGGTGAGATCTATCACCTTGTCGACCATGCTCGGTTCTGTTTTCCTCCTCTAGAATCCGAGCTCGCCGTCGCCGTGGTTGCACCCGAACCAATTCTGCCACCTCTGCCGAGGTCTCTATGGTAGCTCAACTTCTGGGGCTCTCCAAGTTTTGCCATGTTGGGCCTGTACTCTTTTGTTCAAATCTCTTGGGCTGTACCAACTTCATTGTGTTTAATTATGAAAGACAAAATATAAATGACTTCTCTCAATTTCTCGCATAGAAAAATGCACAGCTAATTTCATATTCTCGCAGGAACTGGCCCCACTTGTTGAACCGGTGGCACTGCCACGATCTCCACGTAACCATGGTGAGTTCTCGAACCAAAAGTTGCAGTTACCATGTTTCTTCTGCAGTCATTCCTCTGCAGTTTTTCCTGGGCGCTTCTTCTTTCTCTGTTCTGGAACCGTCGGTTCATCTTCTTCTTCCTCTTGCAGGCAGTTCCTTGCAGGCATGGACGATGTGAACCGCACAACAGAGACCCACTTGGTCCCTGTCCATGGCACCACGACTTTGACAGTGGTGTACACAAATGATGAAGCGACTGTGGAGACAACTCTCGCCAGGTTTGAGCAATTGCTTGAGAAAGAGAAGCACAAGTTTCTTAGGGCTAGACTTGGAGTACACCCGTGCAAATAAGTGAAAAAATCCTCCACAAGAGATCGCCGTCGTGCAAATCGCCATACATGAGGAGGTCCTCGTTTACCACTTCTACAGGTATGTGAAATTTAAATTTGAGATCACCACTTATGCATCTCTTGTTCCCTTACATCCCTAGAACCGTCTAAGTGCAGGAGTAAACCAACTGAGATGAGTTGTCCGGCTCTTGTCGAGTTCTTGTGTAGGAAAGGGATAATTTTCACTAGCATGGATATCATAAATGACACAATTATGCTTTCTCATGCGTTGATAAAAATCCCAGAGGGGCACCACATCGATATCCAAAATCTGTACAAGATCAAATCATACCCAGCGAAGGATGGCATGGGTGATTTGGCAGCGGAAATCATCGATAAATCCTATGAAAAACTGAAGAAATTGAAGCGACTCGATCACGAATATTGGGAGTGGAAGCCGATGAGCCAGGTGCGCCTCGAGTATGCAGCCAGAGACTCCTCCATGGTGTACGAGTTGTACAGTAAGCTCATTACCATGAAATATGGGATGGTTAAGGCGGGGTTTTTCGCGAGAGAGCTATGCCCGGGTTGCAAGCTAGCCTAGGAGAAGAAGCGCGAGGAGGACAGAAAGCGGTTTTAGGACGAGCAGGGATCTTGGGACAGTGGCGACATCAAGTGGCTGAAGGGGAAGCAAGTCAAGGACGACAACAAGTGGTGGTGATACATTATGTGTTTGAACTAGATTTTAGTTTCTAGTTTATTATGTATGTGATACATTTAGTTACTTCAATACAAAATTTCGACCAATTTAACTTGTTGATGTATTTCTTGACAATTTTAATATAATCGAGCACTAGAAATATTTTGTAGTGTGCATGAGCATGATTAGTAAATAGAATTGAACACTAGAAACTTTAAGGCACTCCATATAAAGGAGAAGATTAATATATAAGGTTCACCAGAGACACCACGGATATATTTTCTTACATGCCACACACAGGTAATAATTAACTAGAACAAAATAAAAGCAGGGGCTGCAGCAGGAGGCTGGGACACGGAGACGCCTAGCAGGGCAGGGGTTTATCAGTAGGAGGCAGCAACAGCCTAGTCGATGGGATGCAGGCCAGTCCTGACATACTCCCGGAGGAATTTTCCATAGGTTGTGTGTCGCTCCAAGGTAATCGGCCTATGGCTTCTGCCTCCACCTCTGCCAATGCCCTCCACGTGCTGGATCATGCTGTTGAGGTCCATGTTGATTGCTCTGCCACAGAATGGGAAAAACAGTCTCCTCCTACGGTGGAAACAGATTAGCCCACACCGTAACCGCCTCAGCATGTAGCGGCTCTTGTTGTCCCTGGATACCTTGCTATCGTCCACTTCATCATTATCCTCCTGTTGATTTTTAAGAACATAACTTAGAACTCATACATATGATTGAATTGTATTACAACTCAAGAATTGACAACATGTATATGTAAGACAATATATCCATGGATATAAAAGATAAAGCATCTCAGCAATAGTTTGATCGGTTCATATATCATTTCATCTCAACACAATGACAAATAATTGCATCAGATTGCAGCCTCATAAGTTTCTTCAGGGACGGAGTCAGCGAACCAAGTAACAATTGCACAACCTGTAATGTTGTTGTACATCGCCCCAGGTTCACTAACTCATCCCTGAAAAAATCTGACACCAATGTGTCTGCCTCTCTTTTGGGACAAATTTGAATCATTGGCCACAATAAGAAATTGAAATGTAATCGTACAAAACATTATTCAGGGATATACATAGTCAGGTACAAAAACAAGCCTCAATATTGTAATTATAAATAAAAAACCAAACAATTAATCTTCAGGTGCATGTTAAAAATACTTATGATCAAAACCATTCATATACATATGCATCATACCAATCATTTAAAGATCAGAAACAATTCAAGGATCATATATGTAGTTCCATATGAGAATAAATCAAGGGCCTCATAATTTGTTTCAGAGATGGAGTTGGGGAACCAAAGTACTAACAACACAACCTATATTGTTTGTGTGCATTGCTGCCTCAGGTTCACCAACCCATCCCTAAAACACGACACCATCATATGTGTCTCCACTTGAACTCTTTTGGGGGCAAATTTCAATCATCGGCCTCGGTGACAAACTAAAATGTAATTCTTATACACTATGAATGCATGGAATAGCTAATTCAAATATCATAGTTCTATGAATGTAGAATAAAGATTGCAGCCTCATAAGTTTCTATAGAGATGGCGTAAGCGAACCAAGTAACAATTGCACAGCTTATATTGATCTTGTACATGGCCCCAGGTTCGCTCACTCATTCCTGTAAAATTTGACACCAATGTGTCTGCCTCTCTTTGGGGCAAATTTGAATCATTGGCCACAATAAGAAATTGAAATGTAATCGTACCAAACAATATTCAGGGATATACAAATGCATCATACAATGTATTCATAGATCAGAAACAATACAAATATTATATATTTAGGTTCCATATGAGAGAAAAAAATTAGGGCCTCATTTATTTCAGCGATGGAGTCGGAGAACCAAAATACCAACAACACAACCTATATTATTTATGTGCATTGCTGCCTCAGGGCCACTAACCATCCCTAAGAAAACAAGACCATCAGATACCCTTGCACTATTTTGGGGCAAAATTGAATCATTGGGCTCAGTAAGGAATAGAAATGTAATGTTATAGGCCTGCTGTGTATCGAAATCAACACTCAACTAGCAAAGTCAACTAGATGCCAGATGAGCAGATTGGGGTTTTGTGACAAGACGGATTGGGGTTTTGTGACTAGATGGTAGATGCATCAATCAACCGATCGAATCATATATATACTACCCTACTTCAAGAGAAAAAGAATCTGTACACGATTGAGCAAATCCTATGTATGAACAGTGAAAACTACGACTGCGACTAGAGAAGCTAGCAATATAGTACCTCAGACTCCTCATCAAGGACCTCCTCCTCGAACTCATCATTCTCCGCGATTGCATCGAAGATTTCTTGAACGGTGATGGGGCCGTCGATGTAGATCACCGGATTGCCTCCGCATGCCGCCTGCCCCATCCAGATCTGCCGCTGGCACCACGACGTTGTCAGCCACGATGTTGTCGGCCACCTGATGCTCGGCGGCGACGGCTACTACCTGCTGCTTGGCAGCGATGGCTAGCACCTGCTGCTCGACAGCGATGACTACCAACTACTGCTCGGTGGCGACGGCTACCACCTGCTGCTCGGCAGCGACGGCTATTGGCTGGACGGATGAGTTCGCACCCTCGACGGCGTGCCGACGAGCAGCGTTCGTGCCCGGAGAAGACGCCTCCGCCTGCTTGGCGACGACTGAGCCATCTGCTGCTGCGCCTTCAACTGGCTTCACCTCCGGATCTTCTCCACGCGTACGCTTCATGGCGCACCAAGGGAAGGAGGTAGTGCAAACGAGGGAGCTTTGGCGCGTGCGGCAGGTGTAGATTGGGGTCTTGGGACTAGACAGACTGGGGAAATGACACGAGCTCATGGAAGAAGAAGGTCGAGGGGGTTATAAACACCGGACCGTTCTTAGTCCTCGAGTGGACACATGTGGTGGGCGGGGGGGCGGGGGGGGGGGGGGGGGGGGGGGGCTACCACGATCTCCACCCTTTTTTTCGGTTCCCTTTATTTGAAACAACCATGATCTCCACTTTAGAGCTGCATTGAAAACACGCTCATGGCAGACCTCGATTCCACTGCATGCAAGTGGCGCAGAACTAATTTCTAGCAACGTTAGATCTACTCGAGGGGGGCCCTTGACTCATGGAATTTACTAGCGGTAGGGCCCAGTTGGAAGTGAGATTGAGAGCGCTGCGTAAAAATGGGATATGTCTGATTAAAATCAAGTGGCAATAAATTGCAGCGTCCCGTCGACAACCGTGCACTCGATGACCCCGTTGCCCTGTGCATGAGTAGTAGTAGTAGTAGTAGGATTTTCAAACTTGATTAAACTTGACATGACCGCTCGACGACTTTTTCCATGGACGGCATCGTGTTCCTTCCTGTAGAAGTCTCGCGGAGGGAGACGTCCGTGCTGTTTCACGCTGTACTGTGAAGGGCACGAGGTGTGCAACGATCATCATTGGATCGCACAGAATCAACGGTTGGTGCGCACGATCCGTGTGACAACTGTGACAACCAATCAGGGAGTAGCAGACAGGGTGAGCACAAATTTGGGATTCTACGAAAGATAGAGAGGGGGGTGGGCAAAACTAAGTAGTACCACATAAAACCAAGGGCAAAATTGAGTAGTATAATAATGGAAAGTGTCTTGTACAATGAAATACATTATGGAATACATCAAATTATGCCAAGATAGATCCACTAGAGTTCATTGGATGTGTATTCTTCTCATAAACCACATAAGGATCCACCAGTGCCATTGCATGTCTGTTCTTTTCATGAATCATAGCTAGAGTCATTGCATGTCTTTTAATTCCACAAACCACATATGGATCTACCTAGTGTGATTGCATGTCTGTTCCTTTAAACAAACCACATAAGGATCCACCAGTGTCATTGCGTGTATGTTCTTTTCATGAACCACACCTAGTGTCATTGCATGTGTGTTCTTCTAAACAAACCACATAAGGATCGACCAGTGTCATTGCCTATCTATTCTTTTCATGAACCACACCCAGTGTCATTGCATGTGTGTTCTTCTAAATAAGCCACATAAGTCATTGCATGTATGTTCTTTTCATGAACCACACCCGGTGTCATTGCATGTCTATTTTTGCATGAACCATATCTAGAGTCATTGCATGTCTGTTCCTCTAAACAAACCACATAAGGATCCACCAGTGTCATTGCATGTCTGTTCTTTTCATGAACCACACCCAGTGTCATTGCATGTGTGTTCTTCTAAACAAACCACATAAGGATCCACCAGTGTCATTGCCTATCTGTTCTTTTCATGAACCACACCCAGTGTCATTGCATGTGTGTTCTTCTAAACAAACCACATAACTCGTTGCATGTCTGTTCTTTTCATGAACCACACCTGGTGTTATTGCATGTCTGTTCTTTTCATGAACCATATCTAGAGTCATTGCATGTCTATTCCTCTAAAAACCACATAAGGATCCACCAGTGTCATTGCATGCATGTTCTTTTCATGAACCACACCAAGTGTCATTGTATGCGTGTTCTTTTCATTACCCATAGCTAGAGTCATTGCATGTCTGTTACTTCCATAAACCACACAAGAATCCACCGATGTCATTGCATGTCTGTTCTTTCCATAAACCACACCCAGTGTCATTGCATGTCTTTTAATTCCATAAACCACATATGGATCCACCTAGTGTGATTGCATGTCTGTTCCTCTAAACAAACCACATAAAGATCCACCAGTGTCATTGCGTGTCTGTTCTTTTCATGAACAACACCTAGTGTCATTGCATGTGTGTTCTTCTAAACAAACCACATAAGGATCCACCAGTGTGTGGTGCCCGGCTAAAACCACTACTAGAAAATCGCGGTGTTTTATCTATGTGCATCATCATGACATCAGCATGCATCTTCTTGTTTGAAAGCATTTTGCTGAAAGCCTATCTTTGTCTTCCAAATATCTCCGTCTTAATTTTAAATCAAAACTCCGGTCTTTTTCGGGTCTTTTATTTGTCTAAAAACTAATTACCAAAGTCTTTTAAATAATACATAAAATTTGATATTATTTTTAGGAGGCAGCCAACCCGGCCCAAAAGCCCAGTCGGCCACCTCCTTCCTAACCTATCAAACCCTAACCCTAATCCTACACACTACCACTTGCCGCCGCTGCTACACATGCGCACACTCGCGCGCGCCGCCGCACCAGCGCGCGCGACCGCACACAGCAGCGATGCACGCGCCCCTCCAGCACAGTCACGAACCAGACCTACGTACCGCTAGCCTAGACCCACCCCAAACCTCATCCGCCATGCCACACTCACCCAGCACATTGACCCACCCCATAACCCACCGTGCCGCGCGGCAGCGATGCGAGCTACCAACCCTCGCGTGCAACGCAGTACATGGCACCGCCCCTCCTCGACACGTCTCCCGCATGCACCTACTACCCATGATCCCCACCCGCACGTCTCCGTGCGGACCGGTTCCCTCCTCGCTCACCGGCTCACATCCGACGCGCCCACCTACCCCGAGCCTCGAATCCCCAGCCTACCCTCGTGTCGCACGCCCTCTCCCCGCTCCCCTGTTCCGTCCCTATTGCCGAGTGAGTGCCGCCGCTAGGGGGCTTCTCCCATCGTCGCCCCAGGTCCCTGCCTCCTCGTCGCCCCTTCCGGAGCCCTCCCAGCGCCACCGTTGTGATGGCCCCCGTCCTCGAGCTCTCCGCATCCCTGCGCCTGCTACCCGCCTCCCCGTCAAGCCCCACGCTGCTCCCGGTCGCCAGGACGTCATTCTCCTCGACCTTAGCCGCAGCCACGTCGCCGCTCCTCGTCGGCCGCCTTCCTTCGCCCCGGGAACATCCCTGCTTCTCCGACGGCCTCCTTCCGCAGCACCGAGCCGCCACGCCCTCCATCACCACTGCATCCCGCCGCCGTCTCCCCAAGCATCGGCGTGGCTCGGTTGACCACGCGTCGCCGTGTCGCCCTCCGCCACCTCTGCGAGTTCTTCCTCTGCACGACGGTCTCCGCCTTGCCTCGCTTCCGGACACGTCCTCACTGTCCTAGAGCTTCGTCCCCAGGCCGCATCTCTGCTGGAGCCACTCACGACGGCGCCCCGCACCCCCTCTCTAGGAGCAGCCCTGGGCACGTCCTCCAGGATTTTCTCCCTGCTCGCATCCGCTCCGACCGAGTTCCACGCCTCTGCCCCGGCCAATGTCTATAATCTGTTTACATTAAGATATGTTGTATGTGTCGCTATTTCTCTTTTTATCGACCTCTTGAGTTGGATCCTACACGTGTGTCCTAGAAGAAATGGCTCGAGGATACGGCGATCATCGTGTGGCCATCTAATTCTAGTATGCCGATCTTCGAGTAAATGGTGAACAAGATTTTTCTCATCGACAAGGCCGACCCAAGGTGGACACCTCTGAAGGTTGGATACGGCGTGACCCAAAGAATACCGGCGCCAATCCAAGATCGACAACGTCACCTGTAACCAGAACCCGAAGGCGATGGCACTGCATGCCAAGACCTCCGTCATGGAACACCAAGACCGTATACCCCGAAGACCCGAACCCGAAGATCGTCGCCCTGGATCGACAAGGACTTCTACATGGGACAACAAGTACTTCGTCATGGATCTGATTGAAGCAACCCCGAGGACCGATCCACAGATGCGACAAGTACTTCTTCCCGGATCCGATGCCCGGGAATCCGGACGCCATGGTCATCGACACGGATACGCCAAGTACTTCCTCGTGGACGCCAAGTTCTTCACCCCGAACGCCAAGACCGACCCGATACGCGGACCCGACAAGATCTTCGCGACGACAAGATCGACACCGAACAGGGCGAATCCGATGTGCCCCGATGCCAAACCAAGTCCTTCTTCCCGGAACGCCAAGATCTACTCCGTTGTCCAAGAACGTTCCCGCCGAGACCGATCCCCGTCGAACCCGGGACCCCCTAGAACCCAAGATTTGCCGAACCCATATGTGTGATCCTAAGCCCCTATTTTTATAATATGACATTATCAACTGTCACATAATTAATTCTTCATGCATGCATGGCTGTCTGTGGTTTGGGAGCATTATGCCGATTCACCGCATGATTAAATATGGAGTGTTTATGCGGGATATCTTTGTCTTATTCCGGACTCCATTTAAATTGGTGTAGCGAACCGATGCCATGTTTCACCCTGTTAATACAACATTTAAATTGCGGGGTAGTTAAATAACTTGAACCATGTAATTAATTATCGGGACCCCGATTCCGCTTAATATTGCCTAATTGCACCGCATCTGCATCATATCATAATCATGCCGGATCTTCTGCCGTAGTATTAAATATTGCATACGGTGTTTCTTATAGTGTTTGCTTCTTCACGGATTAGGCCGATGATTTGATGCGAGTATCGACAAGTTCTCCGGATATGAACCTTCGGCAGTGTTTCCCAGGCGAGCATCTCTCCCCCTTCTACCTATTTTGCATTTATAGTCTTTATTTCCTCCTGTTGATCTATTGCTATCCGCGTCGCGATGCTTTAGTTTCCGTGCACCAGTTATATCCCGTGCAGCCTCTATATTTCCTTGGACACCTCCTATTACCTGTGTTTGGTAGATAGCTGGCCTTGCGAGTCGTAGTTACTTGCTCAGGTGCGATCTCGTGTTGTCAAGTACCACAGTTGTTGGAATGCTGACAGATGCTTATTGATGGATTTGATCATGAATTTAAACACAATTATTAAAATGCTAGATATAACTAATGCAGAGGCATCGGTGGGCAATAGATGTTATTTGGTTCTTCCACGCTCACTTGTGTCCCGTAGGACCCCGAGTACTTGATACCCGTTCCTTGATTTTTCGCACTATCCACATCCGGGAGGCCGTGGACCCCCCTGAGCAAGAGCTTGATTCATTTCTATTTCTTGGGGCCACAAACTAGTTTGGGGTTTTATTACGATCCTGTACTTATGCCATATTTACTGCTTTATTTAAGATTGTCCGTGGAGCACCTGTACAATTTTGGATCGCGCCATGTTTACGCGGTATCGACAAGCCCAGTCACACTTTCGGGTTCCCAGTCGTTTACAGCCGTCGTCGCAAACCCTGGGTCCGTTCCGGAGCCGGCCAACTTCGTTGTGGGTAGCTTAGTGGGGTGGCCCCTTGAAATATTTCTGAATCCTGTGATCGCTTTGTCGTGAATGCCTCGTTGGGTTTTGAGTTGGTTTTTCCGAGGTTGATCGAGTGTGTGTTGCTATTTGTGCACCCCTGCAGGGTAAAACTTTCTGAAAGCCGTGCCCACAGTTATGGACGACTTCGAGCACAGTATCTCGATCATAGACAAGCATAACTAAATTAGTGCTATAAATTTGACTTAATATGTGACTAGTAATCAGCTCAAGTATAACAGAATGGATATTAAAATGCCAACAGCTGGTGGATCTAGGTGTTTTGTGACATGCTATATGCCTAGTAAGTATTGCAACTCCAATGGAATGTGATAAAAGTGCCAACAACTGCTGGGTTTTGGGATTCCTCAGGACAATTATATCTGACTAGTAAATGTTCCAACTACAACGGAATGGTATCTAAAATGGCCACTACTTATGCTATCAGTATGACTCACGCTATCTATATCTGACTAGTAAATGCTGCAACTATAATGGAATGAGTAAAACTGCCAACTGTGTGAGTTCCTCGGTTTGACTTCCTCGTTTGGTCTCGAGTGGAAATACCAGGATGGGTATGTTTGGTGTAGTCTCAGGTTGGATCCGAATAGGTCTTTCTTACCCCTCTAATAGCCGCCAGTGATAGCGAGTCTCTATAGGTTGTTTAGTGCCGCTGCGCTGCCGCTTCAGCCCACCATACCTATGTAGGCGAGAGCCGCCGAATTCTAGCCTCGCCGTGTACTGGCCTCAGTACTGACGCTCCTCTTTTTTCCTTTGCCCTTTGTCGGCACCCCTTTTGTATTAGCATGTTTGAGATCGCCGTCGTTAGCAGGGTTACCCTTCCGGCTTGGCCTGGGCAGGGTTATGGATGCCATTGGTTATTCTTCAGGGCTCTTAGCCCCATTTGCATTTTGTCCGTAGTCGGACGCTCTATCGTTTTCAAGGTGATTTGGATCTTTCTATATTATATATGTATTCTTGACTCATGGAGTCGCTGTTGTATATATGTCTGTTCTGTGGGTCCGATCGAGGACTGTTGTGTAATGGTATTGCTTTGTTTTCCACCCGCACGAAAGTGCCTGGTGGGCGTCCTTGAATCGTTTCTATGCGGGTTTGGCGGAAAGGGCTAAAACTTGCATAGGGCCGATTCGAGGGTGTTACACAGTGTCATTGCCTATCTGTTCTTTTCATGAACCACACCTAGTGTCATTGCATGTGTGTTCTTCTAAACAAACCACATAAGTCATTGCATGTCTGTTCTTTTCATGAACCACACCCAGTGTCATTGCATGTCTATTCTTTTCATGAACCATATCTAGAGTCATTGCATGTCTGTTCCTCTAAACAAACCACATAAGGATCAACCAGTGTCATTGCATGTCTGTTCTTTTCATGAACCACACCCACTGTCATTGCATGCGTGTTCTTTTCATTAACCATAGCTAGAGTCATTGCATGTTTGTTACTTCCATAAACCACACAAGGATCCATCCATGTCATTACATGTCTGTTCTTTTCATGAACCACACCCAGTGTCACTGCATGTGTGTTCTCCTGACAAACCACATATGGATCCACCAGTGTCATTGCATGTCTGTTCTTTTCATGAACCACAGCTAGAGTCCACCAGTGTCATTGGATGTCTGTTCTTCCCATGAACCACACATGGATCCACCAGTGTCATTGCCTGTCTGTTCTTTTCATGAATCACAGCTAGAGTCATTGCATTTTTGTTACTTCCATAAACCACATATCGATCCACCTAGTGTGATTGCATGTCTGTTCCTCTAAACAAACCACATAAGGATCCACCAGTGTCATTGGATGTGTGTTCTTCTCATGAACCACACCCAGAGTCATTGCATGTCTGTTACTTCCATAAACCACACATGGATCCACCGATGTCATTGCATGTCTGTTCTTTACATTAACCACACCCAGTGTCACTGCATGTCACTTCTTTTCATGAACCACATAAGGATCCACCCAGTGTCATTGGATGTGTGTTCTTCTCATGAACCGCACGTGGATTCACCGGTGTCATTGCATGTATGTTCCTCTAAACAAACCACATAAGGATCCACCAGTGTCATTGTATGTCTGTTCTTTTCATGAACCACACCCAGTGTCATTGCATGCATGTTCTTTTCATTAACCATAGCTAGAGCCATTGCATGTCTGTTACTTCCATAAACCACACATGGATCCACCGATGTCATTGCATGTCTGTTCTTTTCATGAACCACACCCAGTGTCATTGCATGTCTGTTCTTTTCATGAACCACAACTAGAGTCCACCAGTGTCATTGCATGTGTGTTCTTCTAAACAAACCACATAAGGATCCACCAGTGTCATTGCATGTCTGTTCTTTTCATGAACCACACCCAATGTCATTGCATGTCTGTTCTTTTCATGAACCACATAAGGATCTATCAGTGTCATTGCATGTCTATTCTTTTCATGAACCACACCCAGTGTCATTGCATGTGTGTTACTTCCATAAACCACATATGGATCCAGCTAGTGTGATTGCATGTTTGTTCCTTCCATAAACCACATAAGGATCCACCAGTATCATTGCCCGTCTGTTCTTTTCATGAACCACACCTAGTGTCAGTGCATGTCTGTTCTTTTTCATGAACCACACCCAGTGTCACTGCATGTCAGTTCTTTTCATGAACCACATAAGGATCTACCAGTCATTGGCTGTGTGTTCTTCTCATGAACCACACGTGGATCCACCGGTGTCATTGCATGTCTGTTCCTCTAAACAAACCACATAAGGATCCAACAGTGTCATTGCGTGTGTGTTGTTTTCATGAACCACACCCAATGTCATTGCATGTGTGTTCTTCTAAACAAACCACATAAGGATCCACCAGTGTCATTGCATGTTTGTTCTTTTCATGAACCACATAAGGATGGGCCCACCAGTGTCATTACATGTCTGTTATTTTCATGAACCATACCCAGTGTCAGTGCATG
The DNA here is from genome assembly GCA_910589775.1 of Avena eriantha. Taxonomy (NCBI): domain Eukaryota; kingdom Viridiplantae; phylum Streptophyta; class Magnoliopsida; order Poales; family Poaceae; genus Avena; species Avena eriantha. Next base: position 283,919,792 of record OU342744.1, on the reverse strand, counting down.
TCTGTTCTATTCATGAACCACACCAAGTTTCACTGCATGTCTGTTCTTTTCATGAACCACATAAGGATCTACCAGTGTCATTGGATGTGTGTTCTTCTCATGAACCACACGTAGATCCACCGGTGTCATTGCATGTCTGTTCCTCTAAACAAACCACATAAGGATCCACCAGTGTCATTGCGTGTCTGTTCTTTTCATGAACCACACCCAGTGTCATTGCATGTGTATTCTTCTGAACAAACCACATAAGGATCCACCGGTGTCATTGCCTGTTTGTTCTTTTCATGAACCACACCCAGTGTCATTGCATGTGTGTTCTTCTAAACAAACCACATAAGTCACTGCATGTCTGTTCTTTTAATGAACCACACCCGGTGTCATTGCATGTGTGTTCCTCTAGAAAGACCACATAAGGATCCACCAGTGTCATTGCATGTCTGTTCCTCTAACAAACCACATAAGGATCCACCAGTGTCATTGGATGTGTGTTCTTCTCATGAACCACACGTGGATCCACCGGTGTCATTGCATGTCTGTTCCTCTAAACAAACCACATAAGGAGCCACCAGTGTCATTGAGTGTCTGTTCTTTTCATGAACCACACCCAGTGTCATTGCATGCGTGTTCTTTTCATTAACCATGGCTAGAGTCATTGTATATCTGTTACTTCCATAAACCACACATGGATCCACCGATGTCATTGCATGTCTGTTCTTTTCATGAACCACACCCAGTGTCACTGCATGTCAGTTCTTTTCATGAATCACAACTAGAGTCATTGCATGTGTGTTACTTCCATAAACTACATATGAATCCACCTAGTGTGATTGCATGTCTGTTCTTTTCACAAACCACACATGGATACACCAGTGTCATTGCATGGGTAGCCATTAGACCGAGTCTTCTAGAAGGCATGCCCTAACACAGTTGTTCCGCTTGACGATTGTTACATACCGTTCGATTGGGGCGCTTGGACGATTGGGATGGTCTTTGTGAGAGCGATCCGCGAGTAGGCTGTTCTGCGGCATGATTGGCCACGCTTGCTCTGGACAAACTGGCAACACCAGGTGCTCCCTTGTTGCGAGTGTCACGTCTGATGACTTCAGCGGGCCACATCCCAGTGTCACGTCCCCATTACTTCTCTTCCTCCCCGTACTTCTCTTCCTTACCCTCGAAGCCACTTTCCCCATTTCACTCCCATCCCGCCGTAGCCGCAAGCCGACCACGCCTCCATCCCAATCCCCTCTCTAGCAGCCACCCCCACCCCTCTCGCAATGGGTTCAAGGGGAGACGGCGAGGAAATGCGTCGTGACAACAGGGGTGGTGATTTCGATGTGAGTTGTCTCATCTCTATTTCTATCATCTGTGGCCAGTTATCTATTTTTTGAGCTAGATCTAATCTGTTTACTCATGCGCGTATGATGTGTTAGGCCAACCAGACGATGTATGACTCCGACTATCACGGTTTAGAGGATGAAGACAGTCCTCTGGTATGTAAACATGGATACGTGCCCGCTAAATTTATAGCCTTCGAAGGACGAAACGTAGGCAGGAGGTTTCTACGGTGTCAAGGACATCGTGCAATGATGCAAGGCAAAAGTTGAGGTGTTGTCAAATGGGTAGATCTAGAGTGGCCCAAATCGATGCAGAAAACGCTGGACAAACTATGGGAAATGACTGTCGAGTTGAAAGAATCCGTATTCAGCTCACTTCTTGATAGTGTTGAGATGAAGCAATGGGAACCAGTGGACACGACCAAGCATAAGCGAGAACTCAGGTGGGTGCAAGACAAGGTTATCAAAATCGAGAAGGAGAGGGACGCGGCATTGGCCCTGAAGGCTAAAGCAGAGCAAGCACTGACTCAAGCAAGGAACGATCTCCACCAGGCCAAAGTCCTGCAGTACACAACTATGAGTATTGACAAGTGCATGAGGAAAAATGCAGAGAAACAATTGAAGTTGTGCAAGGAAGATGCTAAAAGCAAGGAGCAGACAATTCGATCCTTGCTCTCACAGGAAGATGCGCATCGGGCCAAGATTAGGAAGATCAAGGAGATATGTGATAACTAGTTCTATTTAGCTTAAGCTCCGTGCCTTTTTAAGTTATAATATTTGTACCTGTTGACCTAGCGGTCTGAACTATTGGTCCTGGATTCCAGGGAGGAAAAAAATTGCTCTGACCCCGCATTAATTTGTGGAAGAATTTGTGATTTAGATCAATTTCTGCCTCAATTTAGATCTCTGTCCCGAATTGGGAACGTAACCGTGGACCAAAGACACATTTTCTACTAGTGTATTCTGACATTGGTGGTTTGTTTAAACGTAATCTACGTGGATTGTGCCGCATGCAAATGGCATAACCATAATTTATAAAGTGGAAGCACGTACACCCGGTTACTGGAGATCTGGGAGCTTCGCCAGATGCAGGGGATGCAGGAGCAAAGAGGCGGTGAGATAGACGGGCTCAAGATTAGGCCAGAAAGTGGTACCCATTTCCTCCTCATCTGGGCATTATCCGTGAGAACATTGCTGTTTATGTTGCCACATTGTTGTGCAACATCTGAAATAAGTTGCTGCTTCGTGGAGTGTGGCAGCTTAAATAATTTATTTATGTGCCACTTACATTCCATCGTATTTGGAGACCTCCTGCCCCTCAGCAATCGTGGAACCGGTGGATCCTTGTTTTTAGATAGCAGTGGCACAATCACAATTTCGGATTCAACTACTGACTCGGGCGTTTCCAAAACCTAAGTCGCGGTACATTTTACTCATAGTACGTGGGTAGATTGTTTCGCCCAGCAACGGACCACACACAGAGCGATCAGAATTTAACCGAATTAACTATATAGGTTCAAGTTCAACACATTACTATGCATCTTCATTGCCAGCAGCCTTCTTCCGCAGTCTGGGTGCCAAGCCTTCACGTCCAATGGCTTCTTCATTTCCTACCTTCTTCCTCTTCCTCGTTGCCAATTTTCTTAGCTTCACGTACTCTGCATCACCGGGACAATGGGCACCAGAATCGTGTCCAGCATCATCTTTCCACTCGTTTTTAATTTCTTCGGGCAGCAAAATGACATCTTTCCACTCGTTTTTATTTTCTTTGGGCAGCAAAATGACTGACCCGGCAGTCATGTATCTAACCTTGCGGCGCTTCCTGTCAAAGAAACAAGACTGTTGCATAACTGCCCAATATCTATAGAAGAAATAAAACAAAAATTACAATTCAGCACAAACATGCGAACCCCAAGAGACCTTTACTTACTAGGAGCTAATTGGGTTCGAGAAACCACCCTGTCCAAGAATAGAAGGGCGACTCACAGTTGCAGCAGCTTCCACATCTAGTACATCACATTTCAGCTCATACATGGCAGCCAAAGCATACCTTTTCATCAACCCAATTAGCTGACTGTCACACGTTATATGAACCATGATGCCACGTTCATCCATGAAGCTGAACTTTGCAGTCTGCTTTGGCCATAATTCAACATAATTACGCAGAGCAGCAACCATACCAGATATAGTGCAGATCTGTGCAGGCGCTTCTTCCATCGTGAAACAATGGTGTCCATACCTCTTGCCCTTAGAGTCGTACCTATAGAGGACTACCGTAACCAGGTAAGGGGGTCCGCGCAGATCCCACTTGATAGAAAATTGTGGACAAAATATGTTTGTCAGTGATGGGCTAACAAACAATTTGAGGTTCAGTAGCCAGCTAGCAGTTGTAACTAGTGCGAATAGCAAAGAGAAGGGTAGATCACCCGCTTGTAGACAGAACTTCTTCTTTCTTGATAGTAGGATCTGCCATCCTCCGAGCTTCTCGGCTCGTCGGCGGTGGAGGCGGGCTAGACCTCGCAACAGCAGCTAAGGCATGCGCCATTGGAGCTCGGTATCAGCGACTGGGCGCAGCAACTTGGCCGCGGAAGTCAAATGTCGGAAGGGATCAGCCTGCCTAGAGGATGGATTCTGACGCCACCGGTGCTAGGGGAAAGCTGAGAATGGATTTGTGAAATTGGTCAACGCATCCAATCCACTTAGCTACTCGATTTGCATAAGAGGTTGCTGCGTTGGCGCCCGCATCATGGACAGAGAACCGACATGTGGGTCCCGACCGTCTACTCCACGGGGCGGTTTAACAGAATGTTTGTATTTGGCAGGGGTGAGATGAGTTTGCCTCGAAATGGCCCCTCTCAGTAGTTGGCCGCCCAACTTTTCAAAACATGGTAATTTCATGCAACTTAGGTGCTGCCATGCGCTGGCCTGCCAACTTCGGTACCATAGACGAACAACCCCATGTTCGTCGCTCACCTACCCCACGCTCGCACCGCCTTCCCACCTAGACTCGCCTGCCAGTGCCTCCCTCGTACCGCTTGGTCGTCGACGCTCTCCCTTGTGATGCCCGCTCACCCCAACTCGCCCAACTCGTAGTCTGCCATGGATGTCGTGGTGACGTCTCCAGCGATTTGACTAGAAATTGGTAAGAGTTGATTTGAGAGGCAAGAAATTGACAGCAATTTGCCCGGAATCAGGACTCTACAGAGGGATTTCGCCGCATTCTGGCAAGTCCAACGGTGGTGGTCAGTGCTCCAGTAATAGTTACGACAGTTGGGCAGGTTTGACCGGTTTGAGGTGCCGTTCAAAATTTTAGTCCAAAACTAAAGATAGGAGGATTCATGGATTCCAAGTAAAAGGCCCTTAATTTTTTTAAGGCTTTGCTTGATATAAAGGGTTTGTTTGATGCCATTTTTCGAGAAAAAACTATATAAAATGGTTATTTCAAGGGTTTGGCTGTTTTTAAGGGGTTTGCATGACCGTCCAAGCGCTACGGAGGGTGCCAGCTATACCTGGGTATTTTTTCTGAGTCGAGCTAGGCTTCGGGCTAGGCTGAAAAAATCCCGACAAGAAAAACCTAGACTCGAGCCTGGCTCGGCCCGGCTATCAGGCCTAAAATTACGGCCCATTCCCGACATGAGATGCACAAAAATCACGACTTCCTAAAATTCAACTTTTCGTTGGTCTGAGCCCGGTCGTCGGGTTTTTTTTGAGTCGGGTCGGGTTTCCCATGACCAGGGTTGGCGCTAGCGCACGGCACTTGCGTATAGGGAGGTTGCCCACACCGGTGCATCCAATACGGCTGGCTTGCCCGAGAATAAATGCACAATACATAGAAATTCTATTTGACTGGAACAACTTCCCGGTAGGTCACCCATTCTAAAATTGCTCTAGGCCAAGCATACTTAATCTAAAGTTCCTATGAAGATGAGTTCAGAAAAAAGTGACGATTTGTTAGTATGAGTAACCTATCAGTCATATTAAGACATGCACCGGGATCTCACATACCACCGCTACATATCACGCGAGGCTCTAACCTCGGTGATGTGATGAAAAGACAGGTGTATTCTACGGGGAGTACAAGTGCAGCGGGCCATGGGCAGTGTCCACTAGAAGGCTAGGGCCTTCACTAGCTCGCACTTCGTGTATGGAAACTCATGGATCTTGCCCCATCCAAGAGTAGCTAGCTGGGCCAACATGGCTGCTCGCAACATATATATAAGAAGCTCCATGTTGTTTCATAGGAGGGGAAGGGACCTTGACATCTCATTGTTCGGTATGGTGAGGCAGAAGTGTCGGAGTGCCACAAGACGTGGCATATGCTCAAATATATATGCTTGACTACTGGTCTTACATGGATTTGTATTGGGGACTTTAATAAAGTCTTGCGACACGAGGAGCATGAGGTGGTAAATGAGGTGAGTAGGAGCCAGATTGTTGGCTTCCATGATGCTATGGATGTGTGTAGTTTGTGCGGTTTGGGGTTCAAAGGTGTGCTTTGGACGTACGAGAAGAAAGTGGTAGGTGGATCATATTGGCACACTAGATTGGATTGTGTGTTGGCGTCACCGTCCTGGTATGCTAGTTTCTAGAGGTAATAGTGCAACATCTACCAATGTTTGCAACTTCGTATCATCTTATGACTACAATCTTCAGTGTCACAATAACCAAAGAAAGGAGTGGCTTTTAAGATATGAGGTCATGTGGGAGTCTCATTCTGAATTTACCGCTATGCTTGAGCAGGCGTGGAGAGCAATGGAGAAGAGCGTCTCAATGACAGAGCTTAGTGACAAGTTTTCTTCGATGTCATATTGTCTAGCTAACTGGGGAAAGATACATTTGGCAATGTCCATCTCTAGATCCGATTGATATAAAGGGAATTGGGGGAGATGCAGAGCCGACCTGGCAGAGTGGGCTGACGCATGTAGAACTAATGACTTTTAAGCATCTAGCAGAGGAACCACGCCGGGAGGAGGTCACGTGGAGACAATAGTCAAGGATACAATGGCTATCAGAAGGTGACCAAAAATACTTGATTCTTTCATTTGCAGGCAAGCCCATGGAAGAAGAAAATCGTGTTACTGAAATTGTTAAACTAGATGATTGGTGGCGACAAGTGAAGATGATATGGGCAAGATTGCAAATGATTATTACCAACAATTGTACACATAATAAGGTGTGACAAGCATGGAGGAGGTTCTGAGCTGCGTTCCAACCAAAGTTAGTGCAGCAATGAACCACCAGCTTGATTACCCTTTTGATGAGGGAGAGATAAAGAAGGTGCTTTGTGATATGTATCCCACCAAGGCGTCGAGCCCAGATGAATTCCCTGCCCATTTTTTTCAGCGAAACTAGGATGTGTGTGCGGAAGAAGTGACTATGGTTGTGTTGAGTGTTCTGAGGGGACAAGCCAGCCCATGTAGCGTTAATAATTTTTTTATTGTGCTCATACTAAAGGTGACGAGTCTGAAGGAATTAGGATAGTTTAGCCCAATCAACCTTTGCAATGTGATATACAAGATTGCTTTGAAGGTGGTGGAAAATAAATTGAAATGTATTATGCCTGAGATCATCTCATGTGAACAATTAGCCTTTTTCCCTGGAATGTTGATTACCGATAATATCATCACGACATATGAGTGTTTGCACTTCACGAGGCACAACAACATGAAGTAACATCACTTTTGTGCGCTGAAACTGGATATGAGGAAGGCCTATGACCATGTTGAGTGGTAGTTTCTCGAGGCTATCATGTTGGGGTTCGGCAGAGTTTGGGTGACACTAATTATGTGCTTAATGTCCATTGTATCATTCTCGGTATTGTTCAATGGTTCAACGTAGGAGGAGTTTAGACCTACCAGGGGGAGTCACCAGGGAGATCCTGTCTCCGATACTTGTTTTTTGTTAGCAGCAGAGGGTGATGACCCAGAAGTATAGGGGGTGTATCGCAGTATTTTCGAGGGAAGTGAAACCCAACTTATTGATTCGACACAAGGGGAGCCAAAGAATATTTATAAGACTTAACAACTGAGTTGTCAATTCAGCTGCACCTGGAAACAATCTTGCTCACAACAGTTTATCAGTAGCAACAATTTTGTAGTAGCAATAGCAAAGTAATAGCAGTAGTAAAAGTAAAGAAAGTAGTAACAATTGCAGTAAACAATAGGATAAAGCGTGGTAGGCATAGGGATGGATGGACGGACGTTGCATGTACACGACAATTCATAGCAATCAAGACGTAGGGCATTTGCAGATAAATAAGTTAAAGCATCCAAGTACTAAATAATCATAGTCATGTGTTCCATATATAGTCATACGTGCTCGCAATGAGAACTTGCACAACATCTTTTGTCCCGCCAGCCCGTTTGCAGCGGGGCCTCAAGGGAACTACTGGCAATTAAGGTGCTCCTTTTAATAGAGCACCGGAGCAAAGCATTAACACTCCATGAATACATGTGATCCTCACATCAAAGCCACCCCCTCTGGTTATCCCGATTTCTATCACTTCAGGGCCTTTGGTTCCGGACAACATATACAACTTGCAGGTAAGACCATAAACAATACTATCATAATGAATCAATAACATGTTCAGATTTGAAATCATGGCACTCGGGCCCTACTGGCAAGCATTAAGCATAACAGGTTGCAACAAAGTCAAAAAGCACTAATAAATAGATACTAGGCACCATGCCCTAACAATATGATGCCATTACATGAACAATCTCATCCAATCCCTACCATCCCCATAGCCAACATTAGGGGATTACTCACTCATAGTTGGGGAAAACATGGATGGACGATGGAGAAGCAATGATGACGATGATGGTGATGATCTTCTCCAATTCCCTGTCGCGGCAGGGTGCCAGAACGGAGTTTCTGGTTCCGAATTGCGGAATCTGGTTGTGGCGGTGCAGCGGAACTCTCTCTAGAAAACATCGAATCCCCCTTGGTTTTTAGGTCAAGAGGAAACTTATAGGCAAAGAGGGAGGCCGAGGGGGTGACCGAGGCGGCCACACCACCCCCAGGCGTGGCCTGGCCTGGCCCGCGCGGCCTGGTGGTGTGGGCCCCTTGTTGCCCTACTCCGTCTCGTCTTCTGGCTCCGTGAGTCTTCTGGTGAAATAGGATTTTTGGCATATTTTCTGGGATTTTTCCTGATAGTTGATTTTCTGCACAAAAACTAGACACCAAGGTAATTCTGCTGAAAACATCGTCAGTCCGTGCTAGTTGTATCCAAAGCACACAAGTTTAGAGGAGAAACAATAGCAAAATTGTTCGGGAAAGTAGGTACATTTTGGACGTATCAACTCCCCCCAAGCTTAGCTTATTGCTTGTCCTCAAGCAATTCAGTTGAAAACTGAGTGCGATAAAAGAAACTTTCACAAACACATTTGCTTCATATGATGTATATATTCTCAGCATATGATCAAGTACTTAGACAACTCATAATAAGGAGTATGCAAATAAGGCTGCTCAATAATCATTGCAAGTTATGAAGAGATTCCAACTCAAAAATAATAAGTAGCATGAAACATAAACATAAGCAACATTGCAATGCTCATAAAAAGGTATGATAGAGTGGTATCTCGCTTGCCTTTGATAATGCCAAGGCACCTCTGAAGTTTAAGTGAATACTAGAAGTAAAGATATCAGGGATACAAGCATCAAAGTCATGACACAATAAATCAAGTTTTGAAACAAGCACATTACACTAAGAATGACATTTATGCTCTCAAGAAAGTGCTCATAGAATAAGTGGTGACTCAACAAGGAAGTGAAAAGGTTTTGAAAAGTTTGAAAGGCCTTCCCAAATGTTGAAAGTATGGTACTCATTAGCTTTGAGCTCTCATTGCCCCTATCATAAGGATATTTAAATGGTTAAGGTGAAAGTGAGGTCCAATACGAGTTATATGCTTGGCAGACTATAAAGTGGAAATCTCATGTCCCTTGAGTACGAGGGCCACTCCTCATGCTACTCAACTTTAGTTACCGGTAAGTTTTTGTCATAGTAAATACATGCGTATCATAGAGAACCGCCAAAGGGGTACCCCTTGCCCGATGATACGGAAGAATCCCCATACCAAAATGACAAGGCAAGCAGACAACGAGCATCTCAGCAATCTTCTTATTTACCATGGGAAAATGGTAATTTTTTCTCTCTTTCCTATTTTCTCATATCTCTCTTTTTTTCTCTTTTTCTCAATATCCGACTCTTTTTTTATAAGAAGAATGCTTCATAGACAGCTCATTATGGTTACGCTGCAGGTTTCCACCATGACAACATGGATTAGACCGGTGGCCTAGGCGTTTCTCTAACACACATACATAACTCCATGGACTTACAAGCTCCCCTTTTATTTCACACCGACGACATCTATAAACAAAATAACATGATATCAACTGGGTATATATTTACAGGTGTTGAAAGCGTTCCCCGTGACAGCACAGTTCTGCTAATCCCCAGCCTATAATTTGCAAGCATATAACTTTCATGGACAGTCACAATGGTTCAGGTTTATTAAGTGCAAGAAATACAGTGTGCCATCAAGTTCGTGACAGCTTTACTAACTAACTTTCCCATAACAAGCAAACATTTTATTCGGAAGAAAACATAGCATAATAAATATGCAAGGAGTAGCAATGATGCTAATAGGTGGATATGGTGGATTCTTTTGGCAATATTGGTTTTGGGGCGTTGGATGCACAAGTAAAGCTTATACTCAGTACCAGTGAAGGCTAGCAATAGAGAGGGAGCGACAAACGAGAGAGAAATAACTGTCATAATCATGCTTGCAACAAAACAGGACTAATTATGGCATGAAAGTGATTCAAGACCCCTGAGGCAAAATAATTCATCGAGGCTTAATTGATTGTTTCAGTCATATGCATGCATGAGCATGTGCCAAGTCAATTCAAGTGAAACATTCAGAGGAGGATACCACAGTGTCATACCAAGTTATGAATAGGACAATGCAAGCAAACATTCATACGCCATGCTACAAACTATTAGCAAGATCATAAGGAAGAAATAACTACTAAGCATCCATAAGTAACATACACCCTACATGAACAGACTAAGCATGCCCACAATGATGAGTATATGTACAAAAATGAAAACAAATCGAGTTCGTTACCAGCCTCTTACCACACCTCAAGTTGTCATTAATCCTCATTATTTCCCTTCACTTGTGTGGCTTGAATAATAACATGAAACCAAATCCCACTAAGGACTGCTGAACCCTGCAACAAACTTCACAAAACCAAAGAAGAACAACAAATATTTTTGGTGTTTTTGATTTTTTAAAAACAAGAACCAAAAGGAAGAACAAGCAAAGAAAAATCTTTTTGGTTTTTTTCGAGAAGTTCAAACAAAGCAAAAAAGGAAGAAGCAAACCAAGGCAAAAATAAGCAAACAAAGAGAAACAACAAAAATATTATTGGTCTTTTTGTGTTTTAGAAAACAAAAGTAAAGAAAGAACGAAGGAGATGAAACATGGATATACAAAGTACCGACTAAACATGATATGTAAATGAGTGTGCTGTCGATGTACCTCCCCCAAGCTTAGGATTTTGGCCTAAGTGGGTATCAACCCCAACACAGGTAAGGGTTCCAAGCAGGAGGGTCATTGTAAGAATGATCGTGGTTAAGCCCTTGGGAAGAAGAAGCTCCCCAATCATAGGTAGGCTGTTGATATGAAGACTCCCCTCATTCGAGGGCTGGACCGAATCATCTGTAACCTCCCTTCTAGTATCCTGCTCTTGTTGGGAGAGCTCTCCCAAGTATGCATCGAGTTCTTCCTCGGTGAGTGACCATCCTACCCTGGTATCAAGGTTAAACAAAGTAGGTGCAGGCAAAAGAATAACACGCTTGGACTTACTCCTTCTCCAACCAGCCTTGAGAAAGGTTATTTCATAAGACAAATCACTCAAATTAGCCCAAGAAGAAACAAATTTATGTTGTATCATGGAATTAAGGTCAAGCCTCTCTATGGGAAACTATAGGTCTAAATGATGAGGCACTAAACCATGCAAAGCTAATAAATGAGAGGCAATAAGGCCTCCACAAATTCCACCTTTCTCGCGGTTAGCAGCAAGACAAAAAGCTATCAAGGCACCCAAATTATAAGTCCTATCTCATTTTAAAGCAGCTGAGATGAATGCTAGATCATATGAGGATAACTTATTAGCAGTTTTCCTAGTGAGAACACACTTGGCAATAAAGTAAGCAAAGTAGCGAATAGACAGGAGATGAATGTTACGAATTTTCCCACTCTCCTTTGAGAAGCTGCTCCCTTGGCAAATCTCCGCATACAAGTCCATGAGTAGTGTAGGTCACTCCCTAATCTTTTCACACGATCCCCACTAAGGTACTCTAATAGCTGCACAAAAATCATCAAACGGAAGATCGACAGCTATATTGTAGATTTTGTAGTGAACCATGGGGTTAGGGAAAGAGCAACTAAATCGAAAGTCCTGCACCACAGACATGGTTAGTTTCACAAATTGGTGAGGTTCATCCCCCACAAAGTGCTCCAATCCTGCATTAGTGATTAAGGTATGGAAATCTTGAGAGATCCCCGTAGCGTTCATGAATTCAAGGCATGGATAGATAGAAGGAAAAACTTCCACCTCACGGTGGACCTTCATAACTGCAGGCACCCTTAATTCATGCTGGTTGAGTTGGTGTTCATCCATCCTCTTTTCGGAAATTTTTAGACAACCATTATACAAGTGATTGCAAAGTGAATACATAATGAAGGGAACTACTCATAGGGACTTGTAAGAGGCCTAAACATGCATCAAAACAATATCTCTAAGCATTGAACAAGCTTAAAAGCTCACATAACCTGTCACCTACAGTAGCAAAATACTCAAGATATAAACCACTAAACACAAATCTACTTGGACAAGCGGAGGAGTCACATACCGGAGAACAAATGCTCCAAATTTCAGCAGCAAAGATGGGCTGAGCAAGGAGATCAAAAAATCATGGGCAAGAACAGCAAGAACATGATTTCGAGCAATGAGCTGGTGGTTTCTCGGGAGAGGGAAGGCAGTGGGAAGTGAGAGAGTGAGTGGAGGGCTAGGGGTGGCCCACACCATGGCCAGGCGCGCCCCTAGGCTGGCCTCGCCACCATGTGGTGTGCCTTCCTGGTGGCCCCCCTGGTACTCTCCAGGCACTTCTCTGCCCCCTTTTTCACGTAAAAATTTAATATGAATTTTCTAGAATTTTTCTAGACACTTTATTTTTGAGCAATTTTCAAGTATAGATGAATGATTTTCTGGTAGGAAAATGTTTCTGGAATGATGCAATGACAAAACAAAGCTAAAACTTCAGAAGTTCTAAAACAATCTAATATGCAAGCAACTAGCAACAAAAAAGTAAACTAAGCGAAAGCAAAAACTAAAATGGATAAAATAAAAGTAAGCGAAGATAACCATGGTGAAAACATTGTTTTTGTTCATTAAAATCCCTTTGTTAATAAGGTTGATCAGGTCTTGTTACCAAAACAATTTTATATGAAACAAAACTTTGTATTCCACTAATGATTATGTTACCTCAACCTTTATAGCAATGGTCCCAATCATAATGGTTTCATATTTTTCTCGTGGTATGGGACAATATATTTCTCCAACTTGAATGCCCTCAACATGTTCAATTGAATTTAAACCATAAGTCTTATCAATCTTCTTGGGGAAATAGACAATATGCTCCTTGTCATTAAGATTAAAAGTCACCTTTCCTTGATTACAATTAATAACAGCTCCTGTAGTATTAAGAAAAGGTCTCCCAAGAATAATAAACATATTATCATCTTCAGGCATTTCAAGCACAACAAAGTCAGTTAATATCAAGAAATTATGAGCCACTTGAACAGGTACATCCTCACATATACCAACAGGATTAGTAGTAGATTTATCAGCCATTTGCAAAGATATATCAGTTGGTATCAGTTTTTCCAGTTGAAGTCTCTTATAGAGAGAAAAAGGCATAACACTAACTCCTACTCCCAAATCACACAAAGTAGTTCTAACATAACTATTTTTAATAGAGCAAGGAATAGTTGGAATCCCTAGGTCTCCAAGTTTCTTAGGAACCTTACCATTAAAGGAAATATTAGCGAGCAAAGTAGAAATTTCTTCATTAGGGATCTTCCTTTTATTCGAGACAATATCCTTCATATACTTTGAATAAGGAGGCAATTTAATAGCATCAGTCAAAGGAATTTGCAAGAATAAAGGTTTCATCCACTCACAAAACTTGTTATAGTGTTCATCTTCCTTTGACTTGTGTTTCTTATCGGGGAAAGGCATAGGTTTTTGGACCCAAGGCTATCTTTCACTACCATGTTTCTTAGCAACAAAATCTTCTTTAGTGTATTTAGTATTCTTAGTGTACCTTTCAGGTTCTTCTTCAACTTTTTCTCTATCAAGGGCATCATTTTCTTCATTACCACTTTCAGTTTCAGCATCAGAGACAGATATACTATTAGGATCTTTAGCAGGTTCAGAAGGTTCTACAATAGTTTTATGTTTCTTTTTTCCTTTTCTTAGGAGTAGTACCACTATTTTCAATTTGTTGAGAATCCTGCTCAATTCTTTTAGGATGCCCCTCAGGATATAGAGGATCCTGGGTGGCAGCACCACTTATAGTTCTAACTTCATAAGCACGTTTTTCTTTAGTAGCATTAACTAGCAAGTCTTTTTGTACCTTAATAAGCTGATCAATTTGAGTTTGAACCATTTGAAAATGTTTAACAAGCATTTTAACATCATTAGAGGTTCTTTCCACAATATCTTTTAACTCAACAATAGCTCTAGAGTTTTCCATTAGATGATTTTGCACCCTTTATTGAAATTATCTTGCTTAACAATAAAAATATGAAATTATTCTAAGCATTGATCAGGAGGTTTAGAGTAAGGGATATCACCTTCATCAAAATGTTGGAGAGAGTGTACCTCAATAGTGGATCAGTGGGATATTGGCTTACATAATTCTTCTATGGGAGGTAAATTCTTGACATCTGCAGCTTTAATTCCCTTCTCCTTAAGACATTTCTTAGCTTCCTTCATCACTTCATCATTTAGTTCCATAACTCCCGTCTTATATGATGTTGGTATAGGCACATGAATAGTTGGTTCAGGTATAGCTGGTTCTGGAGGAGTCCAATCTTCATAATTCTTGCTAATTTTAGCCATTAATTCCTTAGCTTCCTCGGGAGTCCTATTCTTGAAAACACAATCAGCACAAATATCCAGGTATGTCCTAGATTCTTCAGTTAGTCCATTATAATATATATCAAGAATCTCATTTTTAGGTAATGGACATCCAGCCTGTGCATGAATCAAAGCACAAAGCCTTGCCCATGATTCATGCAATATCTCTTTTTTCCCTGTTTAAAATCAAAAAGTTCCTGCAAAATAGCATGTCTAGCACTAGGAGGGAAATATTTCTGGAGGAAGGTACTAATCAAGCAATCAGGACTATCAATAGATCCAGGAGGGAAATTATTAAACCAAGTTTTAGTTTCTCCTTTTAGTGAAAAAGTGAAAATTTTAGCAACAAAGTAGGTGCGCATCTTAATATCATCAGAAAACATGCCACTCATGGTAGAAATCTCAGTCATATGTGCTACAACACTTTCATTCTTAGTTCCACAAAAAGGTTCTTTCTCAACAATAGTTATGTAAGATAAATCAAGAGAGAAATGATAATCCTTATCTTTAATGTTTATGGGAGATGCAGCAAACTTAGCATTAGGAGACAATTTGGGTTTTATAGTACGCCTCTCAAGGAGACTCTTAATAGCACTCCTATCATGGGTGTTTTGACATTCTTTAATAAATTCATCGGTCATCTCTATATAACCGTCTTCAATATCATAGCTTTCTCTAGACTCAGGTGAACTCACAGGTGTAGTAGTGTCTTCATTAGGAGTTTCAGTATTTCCATCTATAGTTTAGCAATTGTAGCATCTAGGAAAGGACCTAATGAACCACTCTTATCAAGCATAGTAGAAGCAGCACCATAAGTATCAGAAGTTTCAGATTTAGTAGTAGTAGCAGTATGTGTAGCATGTGTGTGTGGTGGTGTAAGGAACTTACTCATAATAGACGATGAATCAAGAGCAACAAAGGTGTTCAGAACCATACCTCTCCTTGTAGTGGATGGTAAAATAGGGACCTTGCCATCACGAGACTTACCCATGATGGATGAATGGCAGCAAACAATAATGATTCCAAGTGAACTTGATAAATAGAGCTATGCTCCCCGGCAACAGCGCCATAAAATAGTCTTGATGACCCACAAGTATAGGGGGTGTATCGCAGTATTTTCGAGGGAAGTGAAACCCAATTTATTGATTCGACACAAGGGGATCCAAATAATATTTATAAGCCTTAACAACTGAGTTGTCAATTCAGCTGCACCTGGAAACAATCTTGCTCATAGCAGTTTATCAGTACCAACAATTTTGTAGTAGCAATAGCAAAGTAATAGCAGTAGTAAAAGTAAACATAGTAGTAATAATTGCAGTAAACAGTAGGATAGAAGCGTGGTAGGCATAGGGATGGATGTAAAGGGTTCGTAGCATGGGAAACAAAAAATTTCTATCGCAAGAACGAACAAAACCCAGATCTAATCTAGATAAAAGCCAAGACCTAATCTATTAGACATGTGCAACGAGATAGATAGGAACTAACCCTCGTAGATCCGAAAGTGTTAACAAGATTAGATCTCGTGGTTGATGTAGTCGATCACTTGCCGATCTCAAGATCGTGTGGACGATCCTTCCGGTGTCGCGTTCCGGAAGCGCTTCCGCAGTCGGTCAAGTGGACGATCCTTCCGGCGCCGCGTTCGGGCAACGCTTCCGCAGTCGGTCACACGTGCGGAGTCGAAGCAGACCTTCCTCTCCTCGTTCCAGCGAGCAGCGGAGGTAGTAGATCTTCTCCACGGAATCACAGCAGCACGACGGCATGGTGGTGGTGGTGGAGTAGAGAATTCTGCAGGGCTTCGC
Organism: Avena eriantha; assembly: GCA_910589775.1. Classification (NCBI taxonomy): domain Eukaryota; kingdom Viridiplantae; phylum Streptophyta; class Magnoliopsida; order Poales; family Poaceae; genus Avena; species Avena eriantha. The sequence goes on along the minus strand of OU342744.1, from coordinate 283,903,447 downwards.
CTATGCCTGTGCAGAAGAAAGGAGGAGGAGAGAGGCGGCAGAGATTGGGAGTTATGAGAGGAGGGGCAAGGGGTGGCGCCTCCCCCTTCTATTTAAAGGAGGGAGGGCGCCTGGGGAGGAGGAGTCCTAGTAGGACTCCCCACCTCCTTGGGCCGGCGGGTTGGGGGAGGGGGGGAGGAGTCCTCCTCCCTCACGACTCCTAGATCCCTTCCTTGGTTTTAAAGCAAACTCCAAGAAAACTTCCAGAACCTTCCGGAACATTCCGAAACCTTCTAGAACCCTCATACAAATACTCCGGAACATTTCCTAACTCAGAAAATGATCCCAATATATGAATCTTATTCTCCGGACAATTCCGGATCTCCTCGTGATGTCCCGGATCCATTCTGAGACTCCAAACAACATTCGGTCTCCAACGCACATTCCATATCTACTTAAAACAACTTCGAACCTTAAGTGTGTCACCCTACGGTTCGTGAATATGTAGACATGACAGAGACACATCTCCTATCAATAACCATCAGCGGGACCTGGATATCCATAATGGCTCCCACATACTCAACGATGACTTCGTGATCGATTGAACCATTTACATACGAAACCAATTCCCTTTGTCACGCAATACTATACTTATCCGAGGTTTGATCGTCAGCATCTCCATACCTAGTTCTACCTCATTACTGATAAGTACTCTTTACTCGTTCCGTGATATGTCATCCCTTGTGACCCAGTCACATGCTTGCAAGCTAACTAGATGACATTCCATCGAGAGGGCCCAGAGCATATCTATCCGTCATATGGATGGACAAATCCCAATCTTGGTCCATGCGCTTCAACACATACTTTCAGAATACCCAGTGACACCTTTATAACCACCCAGTTACGAAGCGGTGTTTGATGTCATCAAAGTACTCATCCGGTGATGGTGATTAACACAACCTCATGTTCGAAGGATTAGGTTACTATGCATTTAAAAGCTTGCAGCAATACGAACTTAATGACTTGATCTTATGGTACGCTTACTATGGGTGTATGTCCATCACATCATTCTCCTAATGATATAACCTTGTTATTAATCACATCCTTATGTCCATGATCAGGAAACCATGATCATCAATCAATCAACAAGCTAGTTCAACAAGAGGCTTACTAGGGACTCTTACATGTTTACAAAACACACATGTATTAGTGTTTCCTAATAATACAATTATAGCATGGGATGTAAACATTCATCATAAACACAAAGATATAATAATAATCACTTTTATTATTGCCTCTTGGGCATATCTCCAACAGTCTCCCACTTGCACTAGAGTCAATAATGTAGATTACATGGTAATATACCGAACACCCATGGCGTTCTGGTGTTGGTCATGCTTTTCCCTAGGGAGAGGTTTAGTCAACGGATCTGCCACATTCAGATCAGTGTGTTCTTTGCAAATCTTTATGTCACCATCTCGGACATACTCGCGAATAGCGTGGAAACTTAGCTTGATGTGCTTCAGCTTGCTATGTGACCTTGGCTCCTGTGCATTAGCTATGGCACCTGTGTTGTCATAGTAGATGGCCATCGGGTCCAACGCACTGGGAACCACGCCAAGTTCAGTAATGAATTCCTTCATCCAAACGGCTTCTTGTGCAGCCTCCGAAGCAGCTATGTATTCCGATTCAGTTGAAGATTTCGCCACAACGCTTTGCTTCGCACTCCTCCAGCTCACTACAACACCATTCAAAATAAATACGTATCCCGACTGTGACTTTGAGTCATCCGGATCGGTGTTCCAACTAGCATCGGTGTAACCGTTTACAACAAGCTGTTCATCACCTCCATAAGAAAGAACCATATCCTTAGTCCTATTTAGGTACTTTAGGATATTCTTGACCGCTGTCCAGTGTTCCACTCCAGGATCACTTTGATATCTGCTAGTCAAACTAACAGCATGTGCTATATCCGGTCTTGTACACAGCATGGCATACATGATAGAACCTATGGCCGAGGCATAGGGAATATTATTCATTTTCACTCTATCTTCTGCCGTAGCTGGACTTTGAGTTTTACTCAAGGTCTTACCTGACAACATGGGCACGAACCCTTTCTTGCTATCTTCCATTCTAAACTTCTTTAGAACTTTGTCCAAGTATGTACTTTGTGAAAGTGCTATTAGGCGTCTTGATCTATCTCTATAAATCTTGATGCCTAGAATGTATGCCGCTTCGCCAAGATCCTTCATTGAAAAACTATTATTCAAAATAGGCTTTGACGCTATTAAGAAGTTCTATATCATTCCCAATCAACAATATGTCATCTACATACAGTATTAGGAATGCTACAGAGCTCCCACTCACTTTTTTGTAAATACAAGCTTCTCCATAAGTTTGTATAAATCCAAAGTTTTTGATTACTTTATCAAAACGTTGATTCCAACTCCGGGATGCTTGCTTCAGTCCATAAATGGAGCGCTGAAGCTTGCATACCTTGTTAGCATCTTTAGGATCGAAAAAACCCTTGGGTTGTACCATATACAACTCTTCCTCAATGTCACCATTAAGGAACGCCGTTTTGACATCCATCTGCCAAATCTCATAATCGAAATGTGCAGCAATTGCTAACAAAATCCTCATAGACTTTAGCTTCCCTACTGGTGAGAAAGTCTCATCATAGTCAACTCCTTGAATTTGTCGGAACCCTTTCGCGACAAGTCGAGCTTTATAGACGGTAACATTACCATCAGCATCAGTTTTTCTCTTGAAAATCCATTTGTTCTCGACAGCCTTACGGCCATCCGGTAAGTCCACCAAAGTCCACACTTGTTTTTCGTACATGGATCCCATTTCGGATTTCATGGCTTCTAGCCATTTGACAGAATCTGGGCTCACCATAGCTTCTTCATACGTCACAGGGTCATCATCGTTGTCCACCAACATGACGTTCAAGGCAGAGTCAAACCAATCAGGAGTGGTACGAACCCTTGTTGACCTGCGAGGTTCAGCAGTAACTTCATTTGAAGTTTCATGATCATTATCATTAGCTTCCTCTCCAATTGGTGCAGGCGACACAAAAACATCTTCCGGTGCTGTGCTACTCTCAAATCCGAGAGAAGGTTCAATAACCTCATCGAGTTCTACTTTCCTTCCAGTCACCTCCTTCGAGAGAAACTCCTTCTCAAGAAAGGATCCATTCTTGGCAACGAAAACTTTGCCTTCGGATCTATGATAGAAGGTATACCCAATTGTTTCTTTAGGGTATCCTATGAAGACGCATTTCTCCGCTTTGGGTTCTAGCTTATCAGGTTGTAACTTCTTTACATATGCTTCGCAACCCCAAACTTTAAGGAACGACAACTTAGGTTTCTTACCAAACCACAATTCGTACGGTGTCGTTTCAACGGATTTAGATGGTGCCCTATTTAAAGTGAATGCGGCTGTCTCTAATGCATAGCCCCAAAATGATAACGGTAAATCTGTAAGAGACATCATAGACCGAACCATATCTAAGAGAGTTCGATTACGACGTTCGGACACACCATTACGCTGTGGTGTTCCCGGCGGTGTCAACTGTGAAAGTATTCCACATTTCTTTAAATGCATGCCAAACTCATAACTCAGATATTCACCTCGGCGGTCAGAACGCAGAAACTTAATCTTCTTGTTACGATGATTTTCCACTTCACTTTGAAATTCCTTAAACTTCTCGAAAGTTTCGGACTTATGTTTCATAAAGTAGATATACCCATATCTACTCAAGTCATCCGTGAAAGTGAGAACATAACGATATCCACCACGCGATGCTACACTCATCGGACTGCACACATCGGTATGTATTACTTCCAATAAGTCTGTAGCTCGCTCCATTGTACCAGAGAATGGATTCTTAGTCATTTTTCCCATTAGACATGCTTCGCATCTTTCAAGTGATTCAAAATCAAGTGATTCAAGAAGTCCATCAGAATGGAGTTTCTTCATACGCTTCACTCCAATGTGACCAAGACGACAGTGCCACATGTATGTAGAATTATCATTCAATTTTATTCGTTTAGCATCTATGTTGTGAACATGTGTATTACTACTATCGAGATTCAGTAAGAATAAACCATTCATCTCAGGTGCATTACCATAAAAGATATTACTCATATAAATCGAACAACCTTTATTCTCGGACTTAAAAGAGTAACCGTCTTGCAATAAACAGGCACCAAATAACAATTATTCAAATTTAAAACTAATCCCGAAGGTAGATGTAGAGGGAGCGTGCCGACGGCGATCACATTAACCTTGGAGCCATTTCCAACGCGCATCGTCACCTCGTCTCTTGCCAGTCTTCGTTTATTCCGCAGCTCCTGTTTCGAGTTACAAATATGAGAAACCAAACCAGTATCAAATACCCAGGCACTACTACGATTACTAGTAAGATACACATCTATAACACATATATCAAATATACCTTTCTTCTTGATGTTGCTGTTCTTCAGATCCGCCAGGTACTTGGGGCAGTTACGCTTCCAGTGACCAGCACCCTTGCAGTAGAAGCACTTAGTTTCAGGATTAGGACCAGCCTTAGGCTTCTTAGCAGGTGCGGCAGCTTTCTTGCCGTCCTTCTTGAAGTTGCCCTTGTTCTTAGGCTTGCCTCGTCTCTTGAAATTGGTGGTCTTATTGACCATCAACACTTGGTGCTCCTTCTTGATCTCCACTTCAGCAGTTTTCAGCATGGACGACAGTTCAGGCAACGTCTTATTCATGCAGTGCATGTTGTAGTTCATCACAAAGTTCTTGTAACTTGGTGGCAGTGATTGAAGGAGACGGTGAATCCCCAATTCATTAGGAATCGATATTCCCAACTCTTGGAGCTTCTTTGCGTACCCAGACATGGTGAGCACGTGCTCGCTAACGGAGCTTCCTTCTTCCATCTTACAGTTAAAGAACTTTTCGGAGGCCTCATAGCTCTCCATGGCCGCGCGAGTCTCAAAAATTAGCCTGAGCTCCTTAATGATCTCGAACGGGTCGTGTTGCTCAAAACGCTTTTGGAGCTCTGATTCTAAACCGTACAGGATGGCACATTGAACTGTGGAGTAATGATTTTTCCGAGTGGCGAAAACATTCTTTTCGTCATCGGTGGCATTATCTGCAGGTGGGTCACCTAGCGGTGCTTCGAGCACATAGGTCAACTGACCAGCCCTGAGGACGATCTTCAGTCCACGGAACCAGTCCGTGAAATTGCTTCCATTGTTCTTAAGCTTTTCTTTCTCTAGGAACGCATTGAAATTGATGGAGGGGGTCGCCATAATCTACAACAATTTGCAAGTAGTTTAGACTAAGTTTATGACAAATTGAGTTCAAATTTAATACTTAAGTTAACTAGGTGAACTCCCACTCAAAACAACATCCCTCACATTGTCTTAGTGATTACACGAACCAAGTCCACTACACCAAGTCCGATCTTCACGAGAGAAGACGTAGTTTCATCGGCGAACAATCTTCATGTTCATCATATCATTTATATGACTCATGCTCTACCTTTCGGTATTCCGTGTTCCGAGACCATGTCTGTACATGCTAGGCTCATCAAGTTAACCTTAGTTTCCGCATGTGCAAATCTGGCTTGCACCCGTTGTATGCACACGTAGAATCTATCACATCCGATCATCACGAGATGCTTCGAAATGACGAGTCTTAGCAACGGTGCCAACTAAGGGTGAACACTTTATTACTTGATATTTAGTGAGAGGGATCATCTTACAATGCTACCGTCGCGATCTAAGCAAAACAAGATGCATAAAGGATTAACATCACAGGCAATTCATAATTAGTGTGATATGATATGGCCTTTTCTTCTTGCGCCTTTGATCTCCATCTCCAAAGCACGAACATGATCTCCATCATCACCAGCATTGCGTCAAGGTCAGTGGCGCCGCTTCATGGTTGTCCATCATCACCAGCAACTATTACAACTACTTGGAATAAAGCTATTACAAGATGAATAGACACGTAGGTCTTAACTAAATTAAAGACAACCATTAGGCTCCTGCCGGTTGCCATATTACAACAAGGATCATTGCATACATCAAATACAATCACAATCACATGATGGCCATATCACATCACAAAACCCCTGCAAAAACAAGTTAGACGCCTCTAATTTTCTTTGCATGTTTTACGTGGTTTGGGGCTTTCGCATAAGACCGATCTTACCTACGAACAAGAACCACAACGTTGATACAAGTGTTGTCAAGATGCTCATTGTAAATTGAATCTTAACTATGGTGGGAGAGATAGACACCCGCAAAGCCACTTGTGCAAAGCAAGTTGCACGTCAAGCGTGGAGCAAGTCTCATGTGCGATGACATGTAATGTTAGCCCGAGCCGCTTCATCCCACCATGCCGAAGATGCAAAGTACATGCTAAGACACTGACAACAAAAGCATCAACACCCACAAAAACATTGTGTTCTACTCGTGCAACAGATCTACGCATAGATACGGCTCTGATACCACTAAAGGGTTCGTAGCATGGAAAACAAAAAAATTCTACCGCAAGAACGAACAAAACCCAGATCTAATCTAGATAAAAGCCAAGATCTAATCTATTAGATATGTGCAACGAGATAGATAGGAACTAACCCTCGTAGATCCGAAAGCATTAACGAGATTAGATCTCGTGGTTGATGTAGTCGATCACTTGCGATCTCAAGATCGTGTGGACGATCCTTCCGGCGTCGCGTTCCGGCAGCGCTTCCGCAGTCGGTCAAGTGGACGATCCTTCCGGCGCCGCGTTCGGGCAGCGCTTTCGTAGTCGGTCACACGTGCGTAGTCGAAGCAGACCTTCCTCTCCTCGTTCCAGCGAGCAGCGGAGGTAGTAGATCTTCTCCACGGAATCACAGCAGCACGACGGCGTGGTGGTGGTGGTGGAGTAGAGAATTCTGCAGGGCTTCGCCTATGCCTGTGCAGAAGAAAGGAGGAGGAGAGAGGCGGCAGAGATTGGGAGTTATGAGAGGAGGGGCAAGGGGTGGCGCCTCCCCCTTCTATTTAAAGGAGGGAGGGCGCCTGGGGAGGAGGAGTCCTAGTAGGACTCCCCACCTCCTTGGGCCGGCGGGTTGGGGGAGGGGGGGAGGAGTCCTCCTCCCTCACGACTCCTAGATCCCTTCCTTGGTTTTAAAGCAAACTCCAAGAAAACTTCCAGAACCTTCCGGAACATTCCGAAACCTTCTAGAACCCTCATACAAATACTCCGGAACATTTCCTAACTCAGAAAATGATCCCAATATATGAATCTTATTCTCCGGACAATTCCGGATCTCCTCGTGATGTCCCGGATCCATTCTGAGACTCCAAACAACATTCGGTCTCCAACGCACATTCCATATCTACTTAAAACAACTTCGAACCTTAAGTGTGTCACCCTACGGTTCGTGAATATGTAGACATGACAGAGACACATCTCCTATCAATAACCATCAGCGGGACCTGGATATCCATAATGGCTCCCACATACTCAACGATGACTTCGTGATCGATTGAACCATTTACATACGAAACCAATTCCCTTTGTCACGCAATACTATACTTATCCGAGGTTTGATCGTCAGCATCTCCATACCTAGTTCTACCTCATTACTGATAAGTACTCTTTACTCGTTCCGTGATATGTCATCCCTTGTGACCCAGTCACATGCTTGCAAGCTAACTAGATGACATTCCATCGAGAGGGCCCAGAGCATATCTATCCGTCATATGGATGGACAAATCCCAATCTTGGTCCATGCGCTTCAACACATACTTTCAGAATACCCAGTGACACCTTTATAACCACCCAGTTACGAAGCGGTGTTTGATGTCATCAAAGTACTCATCCGGTGATGGTGATTAACACAACCTCATGTTCGAAGGATTAGGTTACTATGCATTTAAAAGCTTGCAGCAATACGAACTTAATGACTTGATCTTATGGTACGCTTACTATGGGTGTATGTCCATCACATCATTCTCCTAATGATATAACCTTGTTATTAATCACATCCTTATGTCCATGATCAGGAAACCATGATCATCAATCAATCAACAAGCTAGTTCAACAAGAGGCTTACTAGGGACTCTTACATGTTTACAAAACACACATGTATTAGTGTTTCCTAATAATACAATTATAGCATGGGATGTAAACATTCATCATAAACACAAAGATATAATAATAATCACTTTTATTATTGCCTCTTGGGCATATCTCCAACAGGATGGACAGGCGTTGCATGGAGAAGACAATTCACATAGCAATCAAGACGTAGGGCATTTGTAGATAAATAAGATAAAGCATCCAAGTACTAAATAATCATAGGCATGTGTTCCATATATAAGCATACGTGCTCGCAATGAGAACTTGCACAACATCTTTTGTCCTGCCATCCCGTTTGCAGCGGGGCCTCAAGGGAAGTACTGGCAATTAAGGTGCTCCTTTTAATAGAGCACCGGAGCAAAGCATTAACACTCCGTGAACACATGTGATCCTCACATCAAAGTCATCCCCTCCGGTTATCCCGATTGCTATCACTTCGGGGTCTTTGGTTCCGGACAACAATATGTGTATACAACTTGCAGGTAAGACCATAAACAATACTATCATATTGAATCAATAACATGTTCAGATCTGAAATCATGGCACTCAGGCCCTAGTGACAAGCATTAAGCATAACAAGTTGCAACAAAGTCAAAAAGCACTAATAATAGATACTAGGCACCATGCCCTAACAATCTGATGCCATTACATGAACGATCTCATCCAATCCCTGCCATCCCCATACCCTACAGCGGGGGATTTACTCACTCATAGATGGGGGAAACATGGATGGTCGACGGAGAAGTGATGGCGATGATCTCCTCCAATTTCTCGTCCTGGCAGGGTGCCAAAATGGAGTTTCTGGTTCCGAATTGTGGAATCTGGTGGTGGCAGCGCAGTGGAACTCTCTCTGGAAAAAGTCGAACCCCCCTTGGTTTTTAGGTCAAGAGGCAACTTGTAGGCTAAGAGGGAGGTTGTAACACCCTCGAATTGGCCCTATGCAAGTTTAACCCTTTTCCGCCAAACCCGCATAGAAACGATTCAAGGACGCCCACCAGGCACTTTCGTGCGGGTGGAAAACGAAGTAATACCATTACACAACAGTCCTCGATGGGACCCACAGAACAGATATATATATATATACAACACGACTCCATGAGTCAAGAATACCGATATACAGTACAAAGATCCAAATCACCTTGAAATCGCTACAGCGTCCGAGTACCGATAAGATGCGAATGGGGCTAAGAGCCCTGAAGAATAACCAATGGCGTCCATAACCCTGCCCAGGCCAAGCCGGAAGGGTAACCCTCCTAACGACGTCGATCTCAAACCTGCTAAAACAAAAGGGGTGCCAACAAAGGGCAAAGGAGAGGAGCGTCAGTACTGAGGCCAGTACACGGCGAGGCTAGAATTTGGCGATCCTCGCCTACATAGGTATGGTGGACTGAAGCGGCAGCGCAGCAGCACTAAACAACCTATAGAAACTCAGTAAAATTGGCGGCTATTAGAGAGGGATAAGAAAGATATATTCGGATCCATCCTGATACTAACACCAAACGTACCCATCCTGGCATTTCCCCCTCGATACCAAACGAGGAAGTCAAAACCGAGGAACTCATACGATTGGTAGTTGTATTCATTCCGTTATAGTTGAAGCTCTTACTAATCAGATATAGATAGCATGAGTCATCCTGATAGCATAAGTAATGGGCAGTTTTAATTAACCATTCAGTTGTGGTTGCGGTACTTACTAGTCAGACACAATTAGCATGTGACACCCCAAACCCAGCAGTTGTTGGCACTTTTATTTCATTCCATTGGAGTTGTCATACTTACTAGGCAGGTATAACATGACACGGTACACACCAGTTCCACCAGTTGTTGGCACTTTTATTATCCATTCCATTGTAGTGAAGCTGATTACTAGTCACATATTAAGTCAAATTTATAGCAATACTTTAGTTATGCTAGTCTATGATCGAGATACTTTGCTCCAAGTCGTCCATAACCGCGAACACGGCTTTCAGAAAGATTTACCCTGCAGGGGTGCACAAATAGCAACACACACACGATCAACCTCGGAAAAACCAAATCAAAACCCAACGAGGCTTTCACGACAAAGCAATCACAGGATTCATAAAAGATTTTAGGGGGCCACCCCACTAAGCTACCCGCGACGAAGTTGGCCGGCTCTGAGACGGACCCAGGGTTTGTGTAGACAGCGGTAAACGACTGGGAACCCGAAAGTGTGACTGGGCTTGTCAATACAGCGAAAACGTGTCACGATCCAAAACAGTACAGGTGCTCCACACACAAACGTAAATAAGCAGTAAAGCATGGCATATGTACAGGATAGTAATAAAGCGCCAAACTAGTTTGTGTCCCCAAGAAATAAGAAATGAATCAAGCTCTGGCTAAGGAGGATCCATAGGGTCTCCCGGATGTGGATAGTGCGAATAATCAAGGAACAAGTATCAAGTACTCGGGGCCTACGGGACACAAGTGGACATGAAAAACCAAATAGCATATATTGCCCACCGGTGCCTCTTTCATTAGTTATCCCAGCAATTTAATAGTTGTATTTAAAGTCATGATCATCTCCACCATTAAGCATTTCCACCATTAAGCATGTGCCAACCTTCCAATAACGATGGAACAACAACGACGCGAAGAAGCACCTGAGCAAACAACTACGACTCGCAAGGCCGACTATCTATCAAACAATAGGCAATAGGATGTGTCCAAGGCAATATAGGGGTTGCAAGGAATATAAAATGGTGCACGAAAACTAAAGCATCACAACACGGATAGCAATAGATCAATAGGAGGAAGTAAAGACTACAAATGAAAAATAGGTAGAAAGGGGGAGAATGCTCGCCTGGTAAACATTGCCGAAGGTTTATCGGAGATCGGACACTCGCATCAACCCATCGGCCTAATCCGTGAAGAAGCGAAACACTAAAAGAAACACCGGATGCACTATTTAATACTATGGCAGAAGATCGGGCATGATGCATGTATGATATATGACATGGCAAAGATGCGATGCGACTAGACAAAATTGAGTGGAACCGGGGTCCCAACAATTAATTATAAGGTTCAAGTTATTTTGATACCCTGCATTTTAAATGTTGTCTTAACAAGGCAAAACATAGCATCGGTTCGCTACACCAATTTAAATGGAGCCAATATAAGACTAGAATAGTCCGCACATGGCCTCCATATTTAATTATTAGGTGAATCGACAAAATGCCCCCAAACCACACAATATGCATGCGAGTATGAGTAATTCATATGCAACAAGTATATATGTCATATTATAAAAATAGGGGTCTCGGATAGGGTTCAGACATCGGTTATCGGCGATCTTGGTGTTCACCGGGGGTCGATGGGGTTCGTTCTTGGTGGGATCAGCCTTCAGATCCAGGATCGGTCTTCGGGTATGGCTCTGAGGCGTCAAATCCGAGGGTCATGGCGTTCCATGAAGGAGGTCTTGATGCTCTGGTCCGGCGTCGACCTCCGGGTACCGCCGGTCCTCAGCGGCAAACCGGTCTCATGGACGAGCTTGGGTAGGCATCGACAAATGGTACATGGCTTCTCGGAAGAACTTGGCATTTCGGACTTGGTCTTGGTATGGACGGGTCATCGAGTGGCGTCCGTGCTCCAGAACAACAGCCATGCAACTGCACCTGAGCAGGGTCACAAGCACCATCACAATACCCATCGTCAAACAGGCAACAACACGGCACGCGTGGTCAACAGATCAAGAGCAGGGGTCACAGGCGCATGTGGTGGTGCAGGGACAAGCACATGCGGAAGGGCACCTGTGGGGTGGTGGTGAAAACAGAAGCGGGAGGGGCGACGGACGCGACCTTGGGGTCGTGCTGCGGGGAGCTCACGAGGACACCGGGGAGGTCGAGCGGCGGGGCGGTCCGTAGAGGGGACGGAGCCGACGGCGACGATGCGGTGTAGGGACTTACAGGCCGGGGAGGAGCTCAGAGGACGAAGGAGACGCACGGGGGCTGGGCTCTGGTGGACGCGAGTTCACGGGATCGGCGCACCAGCGGCAGGGCTCTAGAGCGCGCTGAGGACGGCGGGCGGAGGTGGAGGCCGACGATGCTGGGAGAGGGGCGCCGCGGTGGCGGAGTTCGCTGGTGGGAGAGGCTGGACGGTGGGGAGACGGGGCGCCGTGGCCACGGCGGGGCTCTGCAGGCGGAGCGCCGGCGAGGTGGAGAATGGGGGGGCGGAGCGGTCGGAGTGGAGGAGGCCCGAGGCGGAGGGGGAGATGGGGCTGCGGGGTAGGAGGCGGAAGGTGGGCCGAGGTGGGGCCAGGGCAGGCGCGCCTGGGGGAGGTTGCATGCGGGAGGGTGGCGTGTGAGCGGGAGAGGAGGTGGGGTGTGTGCCCAGGTGGCGGGGTGGTCGGGGCGTGGTGGACGCGGTCTCCCGCGGGGTGGGACCGGTGGGGTGAGGTGGCGAGCTGGGAGTGGACGGGGTGAGGTGGTAGGGTGGTGTGCGTGGGCGGAAGCAATAGGCGGGAGCGGCAAACGGAGGTGGGGAGGCGCGCAGGTGGCGGCTGGGAGGAAAATTGGAGGTGGCAGGTGGTGTGGATAGGGTAGGGGTGGTTAGAGATAGGTTGGGTTAGATGGGATTTGGGTTTTGGAGGTTTTTGGGGGTGGCCGGCTAGGTCGGTTCGGCTGCCACCTAAAATAATATAAATATTTTATCTGTTTAAAAACGGGGCTTTTGAAATTCGATTGTAGACGAAACAAAATATTCCGGCCAAGCCCGGGTTTTGATTTGAAATATAGACCGGGCGTTTAGAAAACAAAACTAGGTTTTTTTTAAAATAGTTTTAGACAAAACCATGCATGATGATGACGATGCTCAAATGCAATGTGGCATGATGACATGGGCATACGGTCATGATGATGCAATGCACAAAAACACAGCGATTTTCTTGTAGTGGTTTTAGCGGGATGCACAAAAACACAGCGATTTTCTTGTTGCATTTGGCACAACACTCTCTGCCCACGGGAGAAGTGCACCATCGAAGAAATATGGCACCATCAGGAGTTTCCCCCAATCTTTGGTAGTGAGGATACATGGTGGCATGCTTTGATTGAGTGTGTGATGCCGTGGTGTGTTTAGGCACTCACCGATCCACCGATTGCTGAGCATATCAGTGTGTCAAGCGAACCTTCTTCGAGGCAATGGATGTTCTATATGATGGAGACTATGCAAGATGATCATATAACAAGGATATTGGTCACACTATGGGTGATATAGCACGCGAGGCATAATGCTATCCATGAGTAGTTGTTCCATAACACGATGGTTACCTCACAGTTTGTGGACAACATTCTCCATGGAAAAATTGGTATCATTGCCATCAGCAACAGCAAAAGGCACAAAATCCACATGCTTTCCCAGCATCGAGGTATTGGGGAGAGCAAGCCTTCAACTGAAAGCCTCCATTAGCTCCCATATGCCTGAGAACTGATTTCTCCGGCCTAGACAACGGCGAATAAGTCATGAAGGGGCAGGAACACCTCCTCCAAACGAGTAACAAACATGGCCTGCAACTCAGCTCTCAATTTCTCCACATGAGCTACTGGGAGAGGCTACAAAAGGCCCAAATCAGTGGCAGGCACGACAGGATCAGCCCTAGAGTCACCCAGATGATAGGGAAATGTGTCTGATGACCTTGACGATCCAACTACAGGGTGCAACGACATTGCACCAATGCAATTTCTAAACCAATCTCATAGAAGTTACTAATATTTACGTAGCTCAATCAGCCTGACCACGAAGGTCCTTAATACATGCCTGCAACCAAGAACAAGAAAGAACTTAAACTGCAATAAAGATATTGTGAAGATAGATGGAAGCTTTACTACAGAGGTGGCGTTGTGCAAGTGCATAGTACAAGAGGTCTCTCTTACACTCGAGCCTATCAATATATATAAGTCTTAAACTAAAAAAATCCAAGTTCTAATGATGCCTAGGTGGGGGTATATAAGGAGGAAAGGAAGGGATATTCATCCATCCACAGGGTGGTGGACGAAATTTAGTTGACGTGCACGAGCTCTTGTGAGAGGTCCTCTTAGTTGTGGTACATGAGGATGTGTAGCTTTAGGTGCAGCGACTGTATCAGTAGTAGAGTTGTCCTCATCACCGTCCCAGCAACTGGATGGGAAATAACTAATGCCCATGAGCGCTAAGGTTGATGAGGAGGGGCTAGGTGCGAGTGGGTGCATGGGAGAGTCACATAGCCAGCATGCATGTCCCTTGAATGACACGGAGGCACTAGACGCAAGCGCGAGTGGAGGCGGGGATCTCGACTAGTTGGATGGCATGTCTTGAAGTACTTCTCGCGATGGCCAGAGCGGCGACATCCCATGCACCGGAATGAGCCTTGGCAGTCAATGACGAAGTGGTTTGACGCCAAGCGTCGGAAGTAGATGCCAGATGCACTCCACTTTAAGGTGAGGGAGGGTATGGTCTCCTTCCTGGGAGGAAAAACATGCGCCTTCCCCAGCCTGGGGTGAGGTCGTCCCCGAACCTCCTCCCAATCCCGCTCTGAAACCACCAAGGTATCGGTGACAAGATGCTTGGCGAAGTTGGGAAGGAGATGAGTAGGGAGAGGCGGCATGAGGAACTCAGAACACCCAGGGGAGGGAGAGACAGGAGCTCTCTCTCTCTCTCTTCCAACGGTGGCAACATGCGACATGAACAGATCTAGATTGAGATGGGCACGTGGAGCAGGAGGTGGAGAAGAACTATGGTGGCTAGGAAAGGAGGGGTGGAAGAGGTGGCCATGAGGGGAGGGGAGAACACGAGGTGAGCTGTGAAGTGGTGGCATGGACACTTTCCTCGCCATGCCACATAGATAGGTTTCATGGTTAGCTTACAGCGTACCCAATTGCTTAAGTTGTTCATTGCCCGTTTAAAATACCATACAATGTAATTTAGGTGTTGCGCAATGTGTCGCTATAGGTGAGAGCAGAGACGAAGAGGGTGAGCTGAGGGGGAGAAGAAGTGATGAAGAGAGGCTTGATGGAGGACGAAGAAAGGCCCCCGACGACGAGCTCCATCTCCAATAGCCTCCACCCCTGGCTATGGGGTACCTCGAGGAGAGCAACCACAGACTCCGTCTATCTCCTCCAAGTTGTGCCTCCACATACAGATTTGTCTCTCCTCTCTTTCTCTGTCTTAGGTCCCCTTCATCCTACAACTTATTGGGAGTGAAAAAGTAGAAGGTAGTCACAGAACTACCGCCCCATATAGTACCCGTCTGCCGCCTCACCATCTCGGATGTTGTTGCCATCAATTTTGTTTTTCTCACACAATATCCTTTTTGGCCTAGGAAACGAGAGTAAAGTGGCTCAGTTCCTTAAATTAGTTTTGCACTTTATTGTTTATTCTTGGCACGGGATGTTGTGGATATCTTACAAATGCGGATTACATGGTGCACCAGATGTTGACAACATGATTCAAGAATTCCTGCCAAGATTGGGGGTTTGGTTTAACTAAAGAGAAACTGTCTATTTTTAGTTTAACAAAAAAGGAACATTTTCAAACCAGAGTTGAGTTCTAATGGCTCATTTTGAGTTTTACTTTTTTATTCAAAATTCTTGAGTCTGTATGTAAAAATGCTCATAACACAACTCACAAAAATCCCAACTACTCACTCCACCCGGCACAGTCGCCATCAACTCCACCCCTGATCTATCGCCGCTTCCCGGTGGAGCATTAGAAGATGCAAGGATCTCTTAAGGAGAAAAAGGAGAAAATGCATACCTTAGACCATGGGGGTCATTATCAATGTTTCTGGTATTGGTGTGTGGTTCAATGTTGGGAAAAGGACCTGCTAGAGAATTATGAATTTCACATCCTGATTATAGCCCGTTATTTTGTGTTTAATAGTTTGTGTCGAGATTGTAGGTTATTTTTATATGCTGGATTATCTATCATCTTTGTTTGATGATCTCATATATTTTGTTAGTAATTCTTATTATGATATCCAATTTCTTGTATGTTTTGTGATAAAGATTATAAGTAATTTATGTCACATCATCATTGCCTTCTATTGTACAGCACAAGTTGCGCTAGAAGGTGAGCTCGCACCCAAGAATCTCCTATATTTGTGCTTGCATTTAGTTTTAGAATTACTTACTCCCTTCAACCCAAATTAGTTGACTTAGTTTTGTCTAGATTCGATTGTATCTAGACATGATTTAGTATTAGATACATCCATAGACTCAACTAATTTGGGCGGAGGAAGTATTTTTTGTGTTTTATTGGTAAAGCTTACAAGAAACTTAATTATTTCTTTTCCTTGTGTGAATAGGATCAAACTTTTTATAATCTCTTCAGATTTTTGGATTTGATCAACAGTGTTCATGTAGTGTACATGTTCATTGGAAACTTGAAAGGGTCAGAGGTTGTTAGTACTGCATACATGATGGCTCCCAAGCGCAGGAGATCAATTGTAGTTCAATATAAAAAGGTTGTCAAACCCACGAGGATTTGGAGGTATTGATTAGTAAATTTGACAAGTCAAACAATAAATAAATGTAGCGGTTTGGTGTTTTGGGATTTGTAGTGTGCAAGAATTTAAAGTACTGAAAGTAAATAATACCAAGTAAATGATCTCAATGAGAGAAAGCCCGATCCTCTATATAGAAAGAGGACAAGCTCAAGCATGTGTATGTTGTTATATGTGACAAGTGTTCCCGAGGGAGGCATGGATTAACTTAGCATACAGATTTCTACATAATATGATGAATATTTTGTCAAGTTTCATTCCTTTAGGTGGATCCTAAATTAGGTGCAACCATATATATATGAGCAAACACACCCCTTATGATGGGTCCTAGAGCCATTTTCATGTGCAAACCTAGGAACTGTTAAGACATAAATGTCCTACCATAGTAGTTAGTTCATTGGTCCCCGACATAAATCCCTCCAATGCAATTCAAAGAATTGGAAAATGGTTTCCGTCATTCCATCCCTTCCAACCCTCATCATTGCATCAAAGTGTGCCCCTATGAGCCCATATAGGTGAAGTAATATGCAGACGATGTTTGCATAACACCATCATAGAACCACATAAAAGATAAAAACTTGACCAAATACTCATTGCATACTATATGGAAATCATAGTCAATTCATCATATGCCCTCAGAAACATGGCGATCTACTCACAAGTGACAAACTTCATAATTATCAGAGGCATATGGATTACAACACAATCTGAAAATATAATATCACCACCAAATAAAGACAAGTTGCCAATCACAATCATGCAAATAGCCCTTAAATAATATCTGAGGTTTAATCAATCACAAACTATGAGGGGAAGGAGGTGGCTCTCGGATATGGAGATGATGATGGTGTTGGTGCTGATGGAGATGTTGATGGAGAGGCGTCCACCTAGGCCAAGGAGGAGTGGTGATGACGATGGCGTTCATTTCCCCCTCACCGGAGGCTCCGCTGCAGCAGGATCTGCCCTCTCTCAAAATAAGAGAGGATTTTTGCCTCTGACGTCTCCTCTGTAAATCTTGGGAAAAATGTCACATAGGTTTTCGATCGAGATGGAGGTCTGTGTAAAACGAGGGGGCGAGACGATGCTCAAGGTCCAAATGGGCCTGGGTGGCGCGCCCAGTAAGGGAGGGCGCGCCACCAGTGCTCTTTTGGGCCTCGTGGTACCCTCTCTTGCTTCTTTGTTCCGGTGTCCTTCTCCTAGTGAAAAACTCATCAAGTATTTTTCATTAGATTTTTAGACGTCCAGAAGGTCTCTGAAACAGCAAAATACGAAAGAGGGAGGTTTTCTGCCTTCCATAAATTAAATACCAATAAAGGGGACTTTGTAAGAAAGTTCCAAAAATCATCTAAAACATGCATAAAAAATGATGGATCATGGCAAATATTATTCTAAACTTATCATATAAGTCACTATTTTGATGATGCAAAATGCACGTATCAACTACCCCAAGCATAAATCTTTGTCCATATTCGAGCAAATAAGCAAATAGATTATATCATGTAGCAATGAGCTTATGGTTGATAAACAAAATACGAGCATTGTATCATCAACTTATGCATATTCACTTATATTAAAAGATTTCTGAACTAATAGTCATACAAATGAGGGCTACATACACAGAAATTCGAGCAACTACCCCTTGCTTTGAACAAAACTAACCATTGTATGTTGGACAATTGAACTAGTCTCGAGTTTTTCCTTTTCACTTTACCAAAATCAACTTGCATGGATTTTTTCCTTGCTATTTTTATTCTCCCCCTTGCCTTTGCAATGAAAATAGACTTTCATAGACCAACTAGTTAAAAGAAGAGAATTTAACAACAAGATAGACCTAAAGTTTGACTTTTGTCAAACACTTTCACCACTTTTTAGATGGCATCAGTTAATGGTCTTGCCTCCTAGTAATCAGTATAAACCTTATTCATGGATATTTCAATCATGTAATATGCCCTACTCCACCTTTGCCTTTCACTTTCCATGGCTTAACCGAATCCTCGGGTGCATAGCTTTCATTCAACTTTTCTATAGAGCATATGTATTGAAATATCAATGACCCTTAGTTTACTCAAAGATTACTAAGTTAAAACAAGAGTATCTCATGTCCCCTTGTCATCATCCACTCCTAACTACTTGTTCTACATAACCATTGATACGTCCATTTTGCATCACTATTCTATATCATAATTTACTGTTATTCATTGATATATTTCATATTAAGAGATGATACTTATGTTATTTCATCTGTTTTTGCATGGTTGATGACTTTTGGAGCATGGACTGCTACAGTCGGGATTTTGATGAAAAATGTGCTGTTTGGAGGCGGAATTCACGAAGATCAGAAAATCTGGGAAAATACATGGAAAATTCTATTTTTCTAGAAGACGAAGATTTCCAGAAGGAGAAGTGGAGATGGGCCACAAGGGGCCCACACCACCCCCTGGCGCGGGCCACCCTAGACCCTAAGACCAGGTGGTGTGGCCGCCCTGGTCCACTCCTGGCTCTCCCCTCTAGCATATATTATCCTCCCGAAACCCTAAGACTCAGGGAGCGACCATAGAAAGATTTCGCCGCCTCTGTGGGGCGGAAAACACCGAGAGAGAAAGATCTCCCTGGCAGACAGAATTCTGCCAGGGGAATTCCTTCCCGGAGAGGGGAGATCGTCGCCATCAACACCACCATCAAGCTGGACTTCATTCGGATCATCATCATCATCACCTCCATCATCATCTCCATCACCATCATCATCTCCACTTCATACCACTGTAACAATTCGGTTGAATATTGCATAGTTCTTAGGGGAAACTTTCCCAGTGTTGATTACTCTTTGTAGTTGATGTTATTGAGTGAACCATTGAATTATTGTTTATGTTCAGATTGTTACACATCATTATTTCATCTCTGATCATGATCCATATGTTGCCTTGTGAGTAGTTCGTTTTGTTCTTGAGGACATAGGAGAAGTCATGTTGTTAGTAGTGGAATTGTGTTGAGAAAGATTCAATGGTTTGATATTTAAGTTGTGGTGTACTTCTTATAGTGGTGTCATGTGAACGTCGACTACATGACACTTCACCTATATGGGCCTAGGGGAATGCATTGTGTATTTGGCTACTAATCGTAGGGGTTGCCGGAGTGACAGAAACCTGAACCCCCATTAGGAAACCTTTGCACAAGGGATGTCAGGGTCTTAGAGTTTAAAGTTGTGGTTAGGTTTCTACCTTAATTACTTTCTTGTACTTGCGGATGCTTGCAAGGGGTATAATCACAAGTATGTATTAGTCCTAGGAAGGTTGGTACATTAGCACAGGTTCACCCACACAACACTTAGCAAACTAAAGAAGATTAATCAACTACATGAAGCGAAAGCACTTGACGATATTCCCATGTGTCCTCGAAATTTTTGGTCATCTTAAGTAATACAATCGGCTTGTCCTTTGCTAAAGAAAGGATTGGGCCACTTGCTGGATTTATTCTTATTGTCTTTCATTTACTTGCACTTTATTTACTTGCATTATCAAAAACCCCTAAAATTCTGTTTGCTAAGTATTTACAGAGAATTCCCGCTCCTAGCCACTCGCCATCACCTTTTGCTCCTTGTTGGGTTCGACACTCTTATCGAAAATACTGCGATACACCCCCTATACTTGTGGGTCATCAAGACTATTTTCTGGCGCCGTTGCTGAGGAGTGAAGCGCTATTGGAGAGTGGAGCTGGTAAAGGAAACTTCTACTGTGAGTATTGTTTATTTCTATTAGTTGCTTTATTTTCATTATGGAAATTCGCTGAGTTTCTTGTTTCGTAATGCTACTACCACTGCTAAGGTAGTAGATGAACCACCACATGTTGAGAATGATACTTTTAAAATACCTACAAGAATTATTGATCGTGTTATGGATAACTATTATGTTGGAGATGGAACCGTCCATCCCAGTGATCATTTGCTTTTTATACATGATTTATGTGGGTTGTTTAAGTGTGCAGGTGTTACAATAGATCAAGTCAAGAAGAAGTTATTCTCACTGTCACTAAAAGGAAGAGCTGAGGAATGGTATAAGATGCCGAAGAATGGTCAATCTCTTGAATGGAAGAATGGTCAATCTCTTGAATCGAAATCAAATATACAACTTTTGGCCTCTTGATGGAGAGAGTATAGCTCAAGCTTGGGGGAGATTGAATTTACTAATGCTCAAATGTCCCATTCATGAGCTCCCTCACAATATTATTATCAATAACTTTTATGCAAGGCTTTCTCTTCATGATAAGGATTTATTGGATGCTTCCTGTGCTGGATCATTTACTCACATGGAAGAAGAAGCTAAATGGGATCTTCTAGACCGTATTCAAGACAATGCTGAAGCCTGGGAGAATGACAAAGGAAGAAAGTCAGGTATAAATTATGATTATGAATGCATTAAATCTTTTATGGGAATTGATGACTTTCAAAATATTAAAAATGCTTATGGTCTAGACTCTCAAGCTATTGCAACCTATTTTAAGGCTTTTGCTTCCTATATTGAAGTTCCTAAAAAGAAGTGGAATAAGTATCATGAACCTTATAAAGATATTGCTAAGAGTGTTCCTGCAAGAAATACTGAAGTTTATACTGCTAATCATGTTTTATCTGAACCTTACATTGAGCAAATACCTTTCCCAGTTAAAGTAAAGGATCATTCTACGATAGCTAGTATGGTTAACAAAAGTACAAATAAAGCTGTTGAACTTGATAAACAATTGGATGATGAACCTATAGTAGAAAATGTGAAAGACTTTGTCACTAAATATGTAGAAGAGGGACACACTATCCTTTGTAAGGATACCTCTAATATTGTTTCACAAAGTAGTGTTATGAGAGCTAGTGTCCCTGTGTTTTATGTTAGGATAAGTGATCATTGATACAATGGTTCTTGTGATAGTTATATCGTTAAATTTATGCATGATACTGAAGGTTATTATGAGAGAGGAAAGACTGTTCTAATGCATCTTAATAATATTAAGTTTCCTCGTTTTATGCTTAAAGTCTTTATGTTGCACTTGTTTTGCCTTCCTATGCTAGCAGCCTCTGGTTTCAACAATTTATTTGCTTACAAAATTCCCTTGCATAAGAAGTGGGTTAGACTTAAACATGTGTATTTTTTCTTCTTGATGCTCCCTTTTACTTCAATTCTTACTCTTATGTGAGCATCATTAAAATTATCATGCCCATCTTAATGGCCATAAAGGAAGAGCTTTTTGGGAGACAACCCAATTTATTTTTTCTTTCAGTTTGTTTTTATTTATTTGAGTCTTGGAAGTTATTACTTTGGTAATAACCTATCCTTATCCTTTTTGTTTGGTTTTTGTGTCAAGATCAACCTCTAATGAAAGAGAAGTAAGATTTGGGGAAGTTGCTGTCCCGAAACAGATTTTTGTGCTTCACCGTAAACATTCGTGAGAGATTTTTGTACGTCGGATTGAGCTGTAATTTTTTTTGCTTATTCCCCAGGTTGTTATTTAAGTTTCGTTAGTTTTGCACTTTTTGATTTGAGCAACATAAGATTTTCGAAAAAACTGATCTTTACCTGCTGGTCTGTTTTGACAGATTTTGTCACTCTTGCATTTGCTTCTTAAATCGATTTCCGTTTTGAATTCTTTTTGGGTTTTTGGAAGGAGTTGCTATAGTATCTTATGTTTTGATGAATTTCAGTTGAAATTGAACTTAAAAGTTTCATTACCTCGATTGAACTAATGTTGCTAATGACAATTGTGTGAAGTTTTGTGTGAAAGAAATTTCCAGGTTAGTGGAGGAAATGGTGTAATAAGAAAGTGAAAGGTTTCATGAATCAAGCAATATGTGTATGAAGATAAAGATATTGATGCTATTCAAGTGGTAACTTTGGAAAAATTTATCAAAGACCAAGTTCAGAGACCTGCTGCGTCCGTTTTCGAATAGGTAAAAGTTCTGGTAAGAAAAGTTCCACGAAAATTCTATCTAGTTATATTTTTGCAGTTTTTATCCAACAAGGAAAGAAACGAAGTGCAGAGGGACGGAAATGGAGCCTAGGTGGCTCACACCACCCTATGGCATGGGCCCACCCCTGGCCGCGCCACCGGGTGGTGTCGCTGCCCCGGACTCTGTCTCCGACCCGTTTTCTCCTAGTACCTTCCTTTTGTTGTAAAACTTCGTAATATATAATCCCCCGGATCCCCCGAGGTTCATATATCATGTTGTCGTCGTGTTTTTTTTTGGTCTGTTTTGTTCAGATGTCGTTCAGGGGTTCATCTTCAAAGGATTATGAGCTACGACACCGTCGCGAGCTCCATCGCAATCTTGAGCAGGAGACTCTCGTGGGACGGGTGAAACAAGAAAGGATCACAACTAAGTGCAAAGACATGGATCGGAACATCGGAGAGGAAGTAAAGGACATGACAGCAGGCATGAAGGGGCTGATACCTCTAGATCTCAGTCCCTGCCCTGCAGCAGTGGAAGCTCTATGAGTAACTAATGAGTTCTGCGACAAGTACCGAGTCTTGAGGAGGAAGGTGGATATGTTTCAAGAGGAGAATAACAGGCTCCGCAAGATGCTGGAAGATTTCCTCAGGCCAACCAAGAGAACACCACCACCACTGAAGGAGTAATTCGTCATCAGGTTTTGGCATCCCCTTGGTTCGTTCCAAGATTGGGGGAGTGCCGCGGTATCACATCACTATCTTCTATCATTTTATCTTTTTAGTAGAGTCATATCATGAATAGAGAAGTTATCATGTAGGATGGTTTGCATTGTGGAAATGTCCCCTCTCTTGTTAGATATGTATCCCTTGGTGTGATTTGCCGTTATGAAATATTAATGAGAAGTTTTATCATTTACTCTTTTGCATATCTTATATTAGTTTCCAATGGCTATTATATGATAGATCTTTTTGTTAGTATTGGTATCACTTTGGGATCATTGAGTTAATTTTATTGGTTTTGGCAAACCTGGCTCGGTCAGTAGCAACACTATTTTTGAGAATTCAATGAAAAAGATAAAAGTACTCTCGAGAAATATAATTTCATCATCTTTCTTTCTTGATTTGCTCATAATCTTAGTATTCTCTAGTTAAGATCTTTTGTGCTTCCAAGGAAGATTGCATGTTTGCTTTTATCGCTTGTATGTTTGTTTGTTTCCTTCAACTCTTATGCTTGCTACCAGCCTTGCTAGCCAAAAACCTGTACTGAGAGGGAATGCTTCTTGTGAATCCAATCCTTAAACCAAAACCCATGCCATTTGTGTCCACCATACCTACCTACTAGCATTATTGCTATTCCAAGTAAATTCATGTTTTTATCTACCTTCCAAATTAAACTTGTTGTGTGAATATTAGTGATTAAAGCTCTCATGAACTTGATGGCACACTTTACTTTCTTGCACTTAATAAACTTGAACCATTGTGGCCATCTATGTTGCGTATACGCTTGCACTTTGTAAGTTGTGACTTAGCAGAACCATGTTGTCATGGGGAACGCTTTCAACATTGCACTGGTACATTGTACCTAGTTGATATCATGTTCTTTTGTCTATGGATGTCGTCGGTGTGAAATGAAAGGGGAGCTTGTAAGTCCATGGAGTTATGTATGTGTGTTAGTGAAACGCCTGGGCCGCTGGTCTAATCCATGTTGTCATGGTGGAAACCTGCAGCGTAACCATAATGAGCATCTATGAAGCATTTTTCTTATAAAAAATAGAGATTGAGAAAAAAGAGAAAAAGAAAAAAAGGATATGAGAAAAGAGGAAAGAGAGAAAAAGCACCATTTTCCCATGGTAAATAAGAACATTGCTGAGATGCTCGTTGTCTGTTTGCCTAGTCATTTTGATATGGGGATTCTTCCGTATCATCGGGCAAGGGTACCCCGTTGGTGGTTCTCTATGATACAAATGTACTTACTATGACAAGAACTTACCGGTAACTAAACTTGAGTAGCATGAGGAGCGGCCCTCATATTCAAGGGACATGAGATTTTCAACTGGCAACTTGTCAAGCATATCCTCATATTTGATCACTTTAACCTTAATCACCTAAAGATGCCTATGATAGGGGCAATGAGAGCTGAAAGCTAATAAGTACCATTATTTTTGGAAGCTCTTTATGAAACTTGAAATTCCTGCTTCCCTCTGCGAAGGGCCTTTCTTTTATTTTTTAGTTGAGTCAGTAAACCTATTTCCTTCTATCTCGGCAAGTATTTGAGTTGTTGTGTTTCATTCATTCATATGATGATTTATTCAATCATGTTTCTTATGTTCCTTGTTTTGCACTTTGCTCTTATCTTAGTGAGTATTACTTTGAAAGCTATCATTGAAAACTAGTTATTTGTGAACTCCTGCAAATTGTCAACTATCCTTTGACCAAGAGCAAGGTTTTCCTTTACCAATTATGATTTACTTTATGTATATTTATTGTGTTTCCTTTACTAATTGCAAGTTAAGTTATATAATAGTGAGTTGTCTTCTATTATGATTTGTGTATTGATAAATGTGATGCTTCTTGTCCGTATTATTTTATCGACTCTTCACTCCATAAACCTGAGGTCATGTTTATTGAGCTCAGTTTCGTTTGGGGACAAGCGAAGTCTAAGCTTGGGGGGAGTTGATATGTCCATTTTGCATCAGTATTCTATATCATAATTTACTGTTATTCATTGATATATTTCATATTAAGAGATGATACTTATGTTATTTCATCTGTTTTTGCATGGTTGATGACTTTTGGAGCATGGACCGCTGCAGTCAGGATTCTGATGGAAAAGGTGCTGTTTGGAGGCAGAATTCGCGAAGATCAGAAATCAGGGAAAATACATGGAAAATTCTATTTTTCCAGAAGACAAAGATTGCCAGAAGGAGAAGTGGAGATTGGCCACAGGGGCCCACACCACCCCCTGGCGCAAGCCACCCTAGGCCACGCCACCAGGTGGTGTGGCCACCCTGGTCCACTCCTAGCTCTCCCCTCTGGCGTATATTATCGTCCCGAAATCCTAAGACTCGGGGAGCGACCAAAGAATGATTCCGCCGCCTCTACGGGGCGGAAAACACCGAGAGAGAAAGATCTCCGGCAGACAGAATTCTACCGGGGGAATTCCTTCCCATTGTCGCCTTTAATATCACCATCAAGCTGGACTTCATCGGGATCATCATCATCATCACCTCCATTATCATCTCCATATCTATCATCATCTCCACTTCATACTGCTGTAACAATTGGGTTGAATCTTGCATAGTTCTTAGGGGAAACTTTCCAGGTGTTGATTACTCTTTGTAGTTGATGCTATTGAGTGGACCATTGAATTATTGTTTATGTTCAGATTGTTACACATCATTATTTCATCTCTGATCATGATCCATATGTTGCCTTGTGAGTAGTTCATTTTGTTCTTGAGGATATGGGAGAAGTCATGTTGTTAGTAGTGGAATTGTGTTGAGAAAAATTCAATGGTTTGATATTTAAGTTGTGGTGTACTTCTTCTAGTGGTGTCATGTGAAGGTCGACTACATGACACTTCACCTATATGGGCCTAGGGGAATGGATTGTGTATTTGGCTACTAATCGTAGGGGTTGCCGGAGTGACAGAAACCTGAACCCCCATTAGGAAACCTTTGCACAAGGGATGTCAGGGTCTTAGAGTTTAAAGCTGTGGTTAGGTTTCTACCTTAATTACTTTCTTGTACTTGCAGATGCTTGCAAGGGGTACAATCACAAGTAAGTATTAGTCCTAGGAAGGTCGTTACATTAGCACAGGTTCACCCAAACAACACTTAGCAAACTAAAGAAGATTAATCAACTACATGAAGCGAAAGCACTTGACGATATTCCCATGTGTCCTCGAGAACGTTTGGTCATATTAAGTAATACAACCGGCTTGTCCTTTGCTAAAGAAAGGATTGGGCCACTTGCTGCATTTATTCTTATTGTATTTTATTTACTCACACTTCATTTACTTGCATTATCAAAAACCCCTAAAAATCCGTTTGCTAAGTATTTACAGAGAATTCCTGCTCCTAGCCAGTCGCCATGTAACATCCCAAAACTTTAATCAAGGTAATCAAGATCCAAATCATCCAATTTAGGGTTAACGAAAACTTTTTATCATTAAAATAATTATGAATGCATATGTGTGTTTGCATTAATATAGAATTTTTTGAAAATGTCATGTTTGATTGTTCTAAATGATATGAAATGGTTTAAAGGTGAATGACATATCATCTAGACCATTCACAAACAAAATCCAAAGAAAAAGAAATCAAATAAGATTAAATAATGCAAATGGTCATTTTAGCCATTTTAATCCACTAGGCCACCTTAGGTGTTCCTAGAAGTCAATTTCCAACAGAAACATTCTCAACTCTTTTCACCCCTTGCTAGACCAAGTAAAGATGTACCAAGGCCCACTTTACAAACTTACAAAAATCTGTAGCAAAGCAATTTAAATGACATTTGAAAATGGAATCAAGTGTATGTGTTAAGATCACCCTTTTTCAAAAACCACTCAAATGAATTCACCTTGACAATTCCCAGCAACTAGAGACTACCAAGCATAAGACCAGATCACACCCCAAAAATCTTTTCAAAATTCAATTTTAAATTTCTTGCAGCCATTGTGTCGAACACCTGGTGATCACAAAATAATCTACCTAACTATTACTGTTGTTGATCAATGTCTTGTCCCCCAATTGACCCTCTCATCTCTCCTCTTTCTCCCTAGCACCTAACCCAGCCTCAGACAACACCCCCCTTCGCCGCTGCACCAGTAGAGCGCCGCCCAGAAATGGTCACCGCCGGTCGCCACCGTCGAAGCCGCAGCAGACCACCCCGCGCCTATCCACGATGCCTAGGAGGATCCCCGCACCCTACCGCCTCTCCCTGTCCACCCCTCGATGACAGCTAGGCCGTGGACCACCCCCAGTGACACCGTGCCCACGTGTCTGCGCCATGCCGAGCACGCGCCAGAGCTTCGTGCCTGACAAGCGTGCATGAGCCGTGCCTCGACCGTAGCCCGCGCGCACCGCTTCGCCATGACCCCAGCAGCCGCCCGGACATGCCTGTTCGCCACCTCTTGACCCGCAGCCACCGTGCGCCCCGTCGAACGCCGCTTCTACCGCGCAGATCATCGACCATTTCCGACCAAATGCCACCGCCCCTAGCTGCGCCGTTACACCGTAGATGACCGCCAGCAGACCGCGCACCATCCTCCTATCTCTGCCCCGTCAATAGCTGCCTGTACCATCGCCCCTGACGAGCCGCGCCCATGCCGCTCGGTCTCGCTGTTGAGCCTATAAACGGAGGCCTCCCGAGCCTCATTTCTCACACCACTCAACTCCCCTCTCACTATTGAGCCTTCCCCACTTCTCCCCAGATCCAATCGAGCCCTCAGTCGCCGGAATTCCAATGGAGCTGGCCGTAGCAGATGAGAAGAGGCGTCGCTGATTGCGACTACCCCAGGAGCCACCGCGACCACGCCTAGAACCGCCGTCGTCCACCAGTTCGATCACCCCCATCGCCACGTCTAGTTGGAGCCCTGGTAAGCCCCCGTAGACCACCACCGCGTCGCTAGGGTTCGTCCTCGCCAGAGAACTGTTCGCCGGAGACGACAAACCACAGCCTTCGATAGTAGTTCTAATCGCACGGCTGATATTGCCCCGTACCATTTCGCTGAGTAGCAGCCGCTGACATGTAGGACCGCCCTATCAGTCGCCCTCTGCGCTGCGGAGCGCCACTAGGCCGGCCCATTTCTTTTCCCACGCTAGCCCATAGATTCAAATAGAGGTTTTTCTATTTAGGTTTAAACTAGATTCTGTGCACTTGTTTAAAAATAATTTTAGAGAGATCCACTTAACCAAAATGCATGATTCAAATTTTGCTAGAAATATAATTAAAATATCTATCCAAGTCCGTTGGATTTAAATCATTTGGATTTAGAGATCACATATAGTAAATATAACAAGATAGAGACTTTTGCAACTTCAAACATTTTTCAAAAATCAACCATAAATGATTTTGAGTTGTTTCCAACTCTCAAAAATCACATTTGACAATATCTATTTGAATATATAATAATATCTAGGATTGAATGAAGTGACATTGGACTAGTGCCAAAATAATGCTATTAGGCCATTTCTCGTCACTTTAAATCTATTAAATAATAATCTTAAACTTTATAAAAGGTGACCAACCATTTAAATCACATTCCCATGTATTAGAATATGTGGTGATGACATGTGTCCACATGATCCCATATTTTAATTGGAGAATATTAAATCTTAATTAATCTCAATGAGTAGAAATTAATTTTCTCAAATAAAATAAATAAAACTAGTTCTTTAAATCTTGTGATGATTGTGATGATGCTAGATCATCAAGTATGTGCCTTAGTGTGCTAAATAGAAGTAATTAAGTATTGTTTGGTGATTGTGTACCTCGTATATATTTATAGACGATAGTACCGACCAAGTCTACGAGGAGGAGGAGTTCTACCCCAAAGAAGACGAGGAGAATTTCAACCACTGCACCAACCAAGGCAAGCTATTATTGGCAAGCTAGAATTATACAAGATGACCTAAGAAAGATGCATTAGGCATGCTTGGTTATACATTTTGACTTATACCCATCCCAAGTTTTACTTGCAAGATTTACTTTCTTTTACTTTACCAAAGTTCTTTACTTTTAATATAGATAGCATAAAGAGTATAAAACTAGGCCTATCTAGTTACCCTTAGATGTCATTCTATGGCATGAGATTGACATTAGCATCCCTCCTTAGTGAACACTCTTAACCTTAGTGGCTACTGCTAAACATAAAACTTGATCACTTTAGATGGGAATACTTGGTGAAAATGATTATGAAAACCTTGGAATGATGAGTCATTCTATTGAGATGTTTTGACCTGTGTTGAGAAACACAAATGGTGTATGATGATGAAAATGTTGAGGCATGAGGCTTATCCCTTTATAAAAACTGATGGTTGGGTTTGAATGCGATACCATTCCAATTTTACCGTACAACCACAATACCTAAATTGGGTAAGGCATAGCTGGAAGTTTATATGCATTAGTATGGGTTCCCTCGCGGGAGAGGTTTGAGCTGAGGCTACCTCTTGATGTTGTCCACCTATGCAGTGCCTAGGATGGCAGATGGCCATGGCTGGGAGGCCAAGCTCATAGGAGAGGTGCTTGTACTAGGGTGTGTAATTGAAAGGTTATGATTGATTATCCGCATACTAAGTATGATGATTCAGGGTTATCCCTGAAGGATGTATCGAATTTTGTGGTGAAAGTGTACCACCTCTACAGAGTGTCAAACTATTCGAATAGCCGCGTCCACGGTCATGGACAGTTGGAGTGGCCATACTGTTCCGTCGTCAGTTGTTTTCAAAATGACTTATGAAATGAATTGTGACTTTGACTTGACCACAACAGGGTTGTGACTATGAAAACTAAGTTCCCACTTAGGTGATTTAGAACATTAAATTAGCTTTATTTACTTCTGAACTCAGCTTAGGTTTCAAATTAGCTTTTGTGAATAAACTTAGAGCTTAGCATTCCTACTAGTACCACCTTACTTGTTAGTGATAGTTTGCGAGTACTTAAAGATTACTCATGGCTTTGTCGCTGGCTATTCCCGCGGCCAGACTATGAGGAGGACTATCCGGAAGAAGGACAGCAGGACGGCTACGCCAACTAGGATCATCTCCCATCGTCAGCATTACCTCTAACACTGAAGATGGAGCCCACCGCTACGCTATTTATTCCGCTGCTTGTTTGTATTAAGACTGGATCATGAGATCCTTTATTTGTGTAAACATTATTATGGTTTGTAATGGATGATGTACTGTGATATCCAATCTGTTATGTCTTGCAAAAATGGTAATCTTGTGATTGCAAGGTATGGCATAACAGGCATCTGGGATTAAAAATTTGGGTGTTGACAAGTTGGTATCAGAGCCATCCTGACCATAGGAGACCCTAGTTAGAATGGACGTCCAAACAAAAACTTAGTTTCAAAAACAAATGAAGTGAGTATTTATGAAAACCTATTCCCACTGTTATCCTCGAGATTCTTTCAAAAAGATTGATGTTCCTCAAAAATTATTACAATACTACATAAAAGTTGACACACTTGATCACTTCACTAACTTACTCATCCTAAATTCTTATAGATGGAAGTTCAGTACTGCAAGTTCTACCAGTTGGGCAACGGAGGCCAACTCATCTTCGAGAGGGATCTTGATGCACTGTCTAAGTAGCTTGAGCGCCTGCATCCGGAGTTCTTTGGAGCTCAACTCAATGACCACCCAGGAGGAGATCTACAATGGCTGATAGTTGCTGATCTTCGAGGCAAGATGGAAGCACCCCTTTCTGAGAAGATTCAATTCACTGTGAGAGAGAACAACTTGCTAGATGGATTAGCCAGGGCAGTGCATGAAGCTCTCGCCCATCTTTGTGGACAGAACATCAACTTGATCCAAGGAACTCGCTTTGCGCACTATGCAAGGCGTGATTCCATGGGAATGCCATTGGAGATGCCAAGTCACCCAGAGATGAAGCGCCAAGTGGATAGTCTTGACTTCCTGCTATATGATAGACAGAAGGAATCGGACAATGCTCAAGCCTACGCCAACCACAACCTTGCCATTGCCGCCCAGAAGGCCCAGACTTTCGCCCTGCTCATCAAGGACCGCCAATCACTTCGTCATAAACGCGAGAAGAAGGATCGCACCATCGCCCGTCTTCACAAGAAGGTGGCCGACCTCGAGAAGACCATCCAGGAGCAAGAATCGCAGCTTGCAGCAAAAGAAGAGGAAGAAGGTGAAGACATCCAGGGTGATCTTCACTCATACCTCAGCAATGACGATGACTACCTGGAGGATGATGCCATGGATTTCTACACCAATGACGAGGACTCCGACTTCATTGATGATGAGTAGATGCACTTGATCACTACCGTAGGAAGGAGATGTATCAGTCCCATTGTATCTTAGTTCACATAATGGTTCTTAAAACCATATGTTTTCCTTTTCTGTTGTGGTGTGTGTGTTTGTATTGTGTGCTTTAAATGAATGAATGGGAAGGAGTTAGTTTGCAAAACCTGAGTCAAACTCAAAGTTTAAAGGTTTTTGAAAACAAAACCATGAACTTTAGAACTTTCCCTCTTACCTCAGTATCTATCTCAATCTTCAGATGACTCGTGGAAACCCCGAAGGAAGCAGCTAATTGCAGGACCTGATGCTGCAGATTCTGTAGATGCTAGTTTCCGACCGTGAAGCTAGTAGAGCAGAGCGCCAAGCCAACATAGCCACCCTGCAACAGATAGCTCAGATGGCCCACAATAATCAAGGCCATGGAAATCAGTATCATCATGGATCCAAGCTTAAGAATTTTCAGAATACCAATCCCCCTATCTTTAGCAAGTCTGAAGACCCACTAGATGCCGATGATTGGTTGCAAACCATGGAGAACAACCTAGAAGTCATAGGAGTTGATGCCAACGAGCAAGTACTGTTTACCACCCACTATCTGGCAAGAGATGCAAGAGCCTGGTGGAATAGCACCCGTACTATGAACCACGGTCAAGTGATGACGTGGGAAGCTTTCAAGACCCAGTTTAGCCGCACCCATGTGTCGCAAGGTTTAGTTACTAGAATGAGAGATGAGTTCCGAGAACTGAAGCAAGGCAGGATGACTATAGTGGAGTACCGTGACAAATTTCTGTCCCTCGCAAGATACGCCCCTGATGAAATCAACACCAAAATCAAGAAGAAGGAGAGATTCCTGAACGGACTGCATGATGAGATGCAGACTGTGTTAGTCAACATCCGCTTTGATGACCTAGAAGAGCTAATCAACTCTGCAATCCAGATGGAAGGGAAGATCAACCAAGCCAATGAAAACCGCAAGCGTAGAATGATGCACCAGAGTGGATCCAACCATGTTTAGAAGTATCGCCCCAACCCATCTGCAGGATATGCCCCGAGGAACAATAGACCCCCAATGTCTCGTCCAAGCTACCCCAACCGTAGCGGAGGAAACATGAAGTCCGGAGGAAATCACAACACCAACCCCGGCAACTCCAACAACTTCAATCGTGCACCGCCCAAGTCCAACAACAACAACAATACCACCCCAAGGACTGGAAGAAATGTCGTGCCTGTTGCAGCCAAAGACAAGTCCTAGATTACTTACTTTGAATGTGGAGTGAAGGGTCAATACTCCAACGAGTGTCCCAAGAAGCTTGCATCCACCACCAATGTGAATGCCCCAGCTCAGCAGCAACGCCGTGTTCAGCCTGGAAGAAGATTCGCCCTAGGGAACTCTCTCAACCGCAACAGCCGTCTGTTCCACATGAATGCTGAAGAAGCCCAGGAAGCGCCAGATGTCGTGTTGGGTATGTTTTCTATTAAATCAGTATTAACAATGAGTGTTGTTTGATTCTGGAGCATCATACTCGTTTATTACAGAAGAATTTGCATGCACTAGTAAGATTCACCCAAGCAATTTGAAGCATGTTATGATAGTTCAAATACCTGGTTCAACCACCAAAGTTAGAAAAATTTGCAAGGTTGTACCTATCAGAATACATGGGATAGATTTTTATGCCAATCTAATAGTACTTGGAACCAAAGGTTTGTAAGTAGTACTAGGAATGGATTGGATGTCGAAACATAAAGGATTGATCGACTGTGCAAAGAAAGCCATAACCATGACCAGTAGCTCTAGAGTATCAGTAGAGCATATATCTGAAACCTTGCCCCGTCAATTCAAATGCAACAAGAGTCTAGCCCTCCCAAGCATAGACCAAGTCAGAGTAGTCTGTGAATACCCCGACGTATTCCCAGATGAATTGCTCGGTATGCCCCCGGATCAGGATATCGAGTTCATTATTGAACTAATTCCTGGAACATGACCCATAGGTCAGAGACCCTATAGTATGAACCCGTCTGAACTAGTGGAGGTGAAGAAACAACTTGATGCTATGCCGGTGAAAGGTTTGATTCAACCAAACGCATCGCCATGGAGATCGCCTGTTTTGTTTGTCGACAAGAAAGATGGAGGTAACCGTTTGTGCACAGATTACCGGAAGCTGAATGATGTCACCATCAAGAACAAGTACCCACTGCCCAAGATTGAGGATATGTTTGATTAGTTAACTGGTGCTAGAGTGTTTTCTAAGATTGATCTTAGAACTGGTTATCATCAACTCAAGATCCGTGCAATGGATATTCCAAAGACCGCCTTTACCACCAGATATGGTTGTATGAGTATACGGCCATGTCTTTTGGATTAACCAATGCCCCCGCTTATTTCATGAATCTCATGAATAAGATTTTTATGAATTTTCTGGATAAATTTGTCGTTGTGTTTATCGACGATATTCTTATCTATTCCAAGTCAGAAGAAGACCATGAGCAATACCTGAGAACCATCCTTGAAACCCTGAGAGAGCATCAGTTGTATGCCAAGTTTAGCAAATGTGAGTTTTGGTTGAAAGAAGTAGGATTCCTATGACATATTGTGTCGGCAGGAGGAGTCGCCGTTGATCCCGCCAAGATCAAAGATGTGGAAGAATGGGAAGCCCCAGCCACTCAAACCCAAGTACGTGCATTTCTCGGATTACCGGGATATTACCGCAAGTTCGTAGAAGGATTTTCGAGCATCGCAAGACCGATGACCCAA
The DNA here is from genome assembly GCA_910589775.1 of Avena eriantha. Taxonomy (NCBI): domain Eukaryota; kingdom Viridiplantae; phylum Streptophyta; class Magnoliopsida; order Poales; family Poaceae; genus Avena; species Avena eriantha. Next base: position 283,869,177 of record OU342744.1, on the reverse strand, counting down.
CTATTGAAGAAGGACAAAAAGTTTTAATGGACCGACAAATGTGAAACGAGTTACCAAGAACTAAAGAAGAGATTGATTTCAGCCCCAATCTTGATTATGCCAGATATCAAGAAGTCGTTTGATGTGTATTGTGATGCATCCAAGATTGGTCTCGAATGTGTGCTAATGCAAGAAGGGATAGTCATAGCATATATGTCCCGACAACTGAAGCAGCATGAGCAAAACTACCCTACCCATGATCTCGAACTAGCAGCTGTAGTTTTAGCTTGAAGACATGGCGTCATTACCTTATGGGTAACCGCTGTGATATTTATTCAGATCACAAGAGCTTGAAGTATATTTTCACTCAGAAGGAGCTGAATATGAGGCAAAGGAGATGGATAGATTTAATCAAGGATTATGACCTTGACATTCACTATCACCCCGACAAAGCCAATGTGGTAGCGGATGCTCTTAGAAGATTGCCGTGTAGGTTAAAAACCATGATCAAAGAAGCCCAGCCAAGTTTGCATGAAGAGTTGGAGCAGTTTAGAACAGAGCTAGTTAGCAAAGGATTTTTAGCTAGCATTTAACTTCAACCCACGTTGATATGTCAGATCAAGGAAGCCCAGAAAGGAAATGCAAGTACCGATGGAATCAAACGTCGTATCAGTGCAGGAAAGGTACCCGGATTCACCGAGGATGAAGAAGGAGTTTTCTGGTATAAAGGATGTATCTGTGTGCTAGCAGATTCATAATTGAAGCAAGTTATCATGCAAGAAGCTCATGATACTCTTTATTCTATCCACCCCGGAGGAACGAATATGTATCGGGATTTGAAGGAGCAATTTTGGTGGCACAAGATGAAGAGAGAAATCGGAAGCTACATCGCCAAGTGTGATATCTGTCAGAGTCAAGGTGGAACATCAGAGACCCGTAGGATTGTTGCAACCATTGCAGATTCCGGAATGGAAATGGGATTCCGTCAAAATGGACTTTATCACCGGAGTGCCTACTTCTAGTAGGGGAAATGACTCTATTTGGGTCATAGTTGATAGACTATCCAAGGTAGCCCATTTTATACCTATCAAGACAACCTACCAGAGTTCTAAGCTAGTAGAATTGTACATTGCTAGAATCGTCAGTTTGCATGGAACCCCCAATACCATAGTATCGGATCGAGGAACCCAATTTACCTCAAGATTTTGGCAGAAAGTCCAAGAAGGATTGGGAACCAAGTTGAATTTCAGCACATCTTATCACCCGCAAACCGATGGACAGGATGAAAGAGTCAACCCGATCTTAGAAGATATGTTGAGAGCTTGTGTGCTAGAGTATGGATCAAAATGGGAAGATTGTCTACCTTTCACAGAAATCTCATACAACAACAGTAATTAAGCCAGTTTGCAAATGGCCCCATTTGAGTTCTTATATGGGAGAAAGTGTCGTACCCCTTTGAATTGGTCGCAAGTAGGAGAGAGTCAGATTTTTGGACCCGACATCCTACGAGAAGCTGAAGAGAAGGTTCACAAAGTCCGTGAGCACCTCAAGACCGCCCAATCCAGACAGAAGAGTTACACTGACAAGAGACGTAGAGACCTGACTTTCAACGTCGGAGATTTTGTGTACCTCAAAGTGTCGCCGTTGAAAGGAATGCAACGTTTTTAGCTGAAAGGAAAGTTAGCCCCCAGATATATTGGACCCTTCAAGATTCTGAATCGCCAGGGAGAAGTATCGTATCAACTGGAACTGCCGGTAGAAATGTCAGCCATCCATGATGTGTTCCGCATCTCATTACTTCGCAAGTGCTTAGAAGTTCCGGAGAAGACCGAAGTGTTCAAGAACATCGATCACCCAGCCATAGATATCAACAAGGATCTGACGTATCGTGAAGTGCCCATTCGTATCCTGGAGGAAGCCTTCAGAACCACAAGGACCCGGAGTATCAAATTTCTCAAGATCCAATGGAGCAATCATACAGAAGACGAAGCTACCTCGGAGCGAGAAGATTACATTAGGACCGAGTTTCCAGATCTCTTTAGTTCCTACTTTTTCTTAAATCTCGAGACGAGATTTTGTTTAAGGGGTGAAGGTTTGTAAAATCCCAAAACTTTAATCAAGGTTATCAAGATCCAAATCATCCAATTTAGGGTTAACAAAAACGTTTTATCATTAAAATAATTATGAATGCATATCTATGTTTGCATTAATATAGAATTGTTTGAAAATGTCATGTTTGATTGTTCTAAATGATATGAAATGGTTTAAAGGTGAATGACACATCATCTAGACCATTCACAAACAAAATCCAAAGAAAAATAAATCAAATAAGATTAAATAATGCAAATGGTCATTTTGGCCATTTTAATCCACTAGGCCACCTTCGGTGTTCCTAGAAGTCAATTTCAAACAGAAACATTCTCAACTCTTTTCACCCCTTGATAGACCAAGTAAAGTTGTACCAAGGCCCAATTTACAAACTTACAAAAATCTTTAGCAAAGCAATTTAAATGACATTTGAAAATGGAATCAAGTGTATGTGTTAAGATCACCCTTTTTCAAAAACCACTCAAATGAATTCACCTTGACAATTCCCAGCAACCAGAGACTACCAAGAACAAGACCAGATCACACACCAAAAATCTTTACAAAATTCAAATTTAAATTTCTTGTAGCCATTGTGTCGAACACCTAGTGATCACAAATTAATCTGCCTAACTATTAATGTTGTTGATCAATGTCGTGTCCCCCAATTGACCCCCTCATCTCTCCTATGTCTCCCTAGCACCTAACCCATCCCCAGACAACACCCTCCTTCGCTGGTGCACCAGTAGAGCGCCGCCCATAAATGGACACCGCCGGTCGCCACCGTCCAAGCCACAGCAAACCACCCCGCGCCTATCCAGGATGCCTAAGTGGATTGCCGCACCCTACCGCCTCTCCCTGTCCACCCCTCGACGACAGCCAGGCTGTGGACCACCCCAGCGACACCGCGCCCACCGTGTTTGCGCCATGCCGAGCACGTGCCAGAGCGCCGCGCTCGACAAGCATGCACGAGCCAAAGCGCCGCGCTCGACAAGCATGCACGAGCCGCGCCTCGACCGCAGCCCGCGCGCACCGCTTCGCCACGACCCCAGCAGTCGCCCGGACATGCCCGTTCGCCACCGCTTGACCTGCAGCCACCACGCGCCGCGTCGAATGCCGCTTCTGCCGCGCAGAGCGTCGACCATTTCCGACCAAATGCCACTGCCCCTAGCCACGCCTTTACACCGTAGATGACCGCCAGCAGACCGTGCACCGTCCACCTATCTCCGCCCCGGCAATAGCTGCATGTACCATCGCCCCCGACGAGTCGCGCCCACACCGCTCGGTCTCGCCGTCGAGCCTATAAAAGGAGGCCTCCCCCAGCCTCATTTCTCACACCACTCAACTCCTCTCTCACCACTGAGCCTTCCCCACTTCTCCCCGGAGCCGATCGAGCCCTCAGTCACCGGAATTCCAACGGAGCTGGCCGTAGTAGAGGAGAAGAGGCGCCGCTGATTGCGACTTCCCCAGGAGCCACCGCGACCACGCCTAGAACCACTGTCGTCCACCAGTTCAATCGCCCCCATCGCCACGTCTAGCTGGAGCCCTGGTAAGCCCCCGTAGACCCCCATCGTGCCGCTAGGGTTCGTCCTCGCTGGAGAACTGTTCGCCCGAGACGACGAACCATAGCCGTCGATAGTAGTTCTAATCGCACGACTGATATTGCACCGTACCGTTTCGCTGAGTAGTAGCCGCTGACGTGTAGGACCGCCATGTCAGTCGCCCTCTGCGCCACAGAGTGCCACTGGGCCGGCCCATTTTTTTCCCGCGCTAGCCCACAGATTCAAATAGAGGTTTTTCTATTTAGGTTTAAACTAGATTTTGTCCACTTGTTTAAAAATCATTTCAGAGAGATCCACTTAACCAAAATGCACGATTCAAATTTTGCTAGAAAGATAATTAAAATATCATCCAAGCCCGCTGGATTTAAATCATTTGGAGTTAGAGATCACATATAGTAAAAATAACAAGACAAAGACTTTTGCAACTTCAAACATTTTTCAAAAATCAACCATAAATGATTTTGAGTTGTTTCTAACTCTCAAAAATCACATTTGACAATATCTATCTGAATATATAATAATATCTAGGATTGCATGTAGTGAAATTGGACTAGTACCAAAATAATGCTATTAGGGCATTTCTAGTCACTTTAAATCTATTAAATAATAATCTTAAACTTTATAAAAGGTGACCAACCCTTTAAATCACATTCCCATGTATTAGAATATGTGGTGATGACATGTGTCCACATGATCCCATATTTTAATTGGAGAATATTAAATCTTAATTAATTTCAATAAGTAGAAATTATTTTTCTCAAATAAAATAAATAAAACTAGTTCTTTAAATCTTGTGATGATTGTGATGATGCTAGATCATAAAGTATGTGAATTAGTGTGCTAAATAGAAGTAATTAAGTATTGTTTGGTTATTGTGTACCCCGTATGTATTTATAGACGATAGTACCGACCAAGTCTACGAGGAGGAGGAGTTTTACCCCGAAGAAGACGGGGAGAATTTCAACCACTGCACCAACCAATGCAACCTATTATTGCAATCTAGAATTATACAAGATGACCTAAGAAAGATGCATTAGGCATGCTTGGTTATAAATTTTGACTTATACCCATCCCAATTTTTACTTGCAAGCTTTACTTTCTTTTACTTTACCAAAGTTCTTTACTTTTAATGTAGATAGCATAAAGAGTACAAAACTAGGCCTATCTAGTTACCCTTAGATGTCATTCTATGTCATGAGATTGACATTGGCATCCCTCCTTAGTGAACAATCATAACCTTAGTGGCTAGTGCTAAACATAAAACTTGATCACTTTAGATGGGAATACTTGGTGAAAATGATTATGAAAACTTGGAATGATGATTAATTCTATTGAGATGTTTTGACCTGTGTTGAGAAACACAAATGGTGTATGATGATGAAAATATTGAGGCAGGAGCCTTAGCCCTTTATAAAAACTTATGGTTGGGTTCATATGCGATACCATTCCAATTTTACCGTACAACCACAATACCTGAATTGGGTAAGGCTTAGCCGGAAGTTTATATGCATTAGTGAAAGAGCATGTGGGCCCCCATGTGTGGTTTTGGTAATTAATAACAATCTTTATGGACTATTGTGTGTATTAAGGTGTACTTGTAGGATTTTTCCATTGGCATCGCTTGGAGCATGTGGTGGCTTCAAGGTCGATGAAATGAAGAAGAAGATGCGTTGTGGAAGCTCAATATGTACCATCCCTAGAAGATCTCATGTTTGGTGCTTGCCATCCTCGGTGTTTATGGATCGATGAAGACAAGCCCAAAGGATGCTCAAGGCAAAGGTATTCTTGATAGGTTTTCCCTTTTACCGGTCTCGTGTTGACCGGGTTTAGGATAGATAGCCGTCCTATCAAGAGAGGCTCTCGAGTGAGTATCTCGATCATATCGTTCGGAGAGAGCTCAAATCTTTGCATACTTCCATCATCGTATTTGGTTGTTTTGTCTTATCCATGTGAGGATTTAGATCTTGTGGTAATATTCATAACAAGCTCTTGTTCATCAAAATCGGATCTCCCTTTTATATCTTGTTGCAATTTTGTTGTTGGAGATTTTCCGGATTCTCACCAAATGAGGTATCTCACATTATAATACTTGATACATTCTCACTTATTGTTGGGTAGCTCTTGTCGTCCTCTTTCCAACGCAATTGGAATCGGGTCAATCGGAGTTACCAATCAAAAGTTATAGTCCTTTGATTATTTGCCTGTTTTGTTTTAAAAAGAAAAAGAAAAAGTTTTTCTGTCCGTGGGCTGAGCGGTAGTACCGCTATGCGCTACCGGCCCAACCTGAGCGAGATGCGCTTAGCTCTGTGCTGCCCGGTTGCGCGCTCCGGTAGTACCAGGCCCAACCGGTAGTATCGCCCAAGCGGGCCGGTACTACCGGCTGGCCCATCTGCTCCCAGGCCCGGCTCCTCTCGCGCAGCGCTTGCCCTCACCTCACGCGTGCTGCTGATCCCGCGTGATGGCTTCGCTCCCGCCCCTCGATCCCCTGCCGGTGCCTCGCTTGCTTGCTAGGCCGCCTCTCCGCGAAAGCCCAGGCCTAGCTGCCGCTGCTTGCTCCAGCTCCTAGGTCGTCGCCGCGAGTGCCTAGCAGGCCGCCGCTTGCCTCGCTCGCTAGCCCGTGTGCCTCGCTCGATGCACATTGCCTCGCTTTGCCCCGATCCCCTGCTTGCGCGCGCGCCTCTCTCTTTCTCTCGCTGGCGACTGCTGTTCGCTGGTTTGTGGCGCTGCTAGGCTACCAGGCGGTAGTACCGGCCCAATCCGGTACTACCGGCCCTGGCAGGAGAAATGCTCCACCGGGCAGCAATTCGAGGCCCCTATAAATATTCTTTTCTCCTTGTCCTTTTTACTGCTTCTTCCTCTTATTTTCTCAAGCCTTTATCTTTGCTTTGACTCATCTTTGAGCTTGATTAATCTCTTCCCCTCCAATGATTCTTGCCCATATTTGAGGGAAAGATAGAGGAGATCTAGATCTACACTTTGACCAAAGCAAATCCACTCTTTGTGAGTGAATCTTTGGATCTAGATCTTTGGGGAGTTTTGTGATCCCCTTTTGTGTTCTTCCTCTCTTATTCCCCAAGTGCTTCAGTAGCCTTGTTGGAATTTGAGAGTGAATTTGTGGAGCATCTTTGTGGTGTTCTTACCATTTTCATTTGGTGCATCGGTGTGTGTTCTCTCCGGAGGATTTGTTCGGTGATACTCATCGTTGATTGTCCTTCTTGGGTTCTTGGAACCCTAGACGGTTGTGTGGCCTTTGTGGTGTGTTCTTGGGGTCTTCATTTAAGTTGTGAAGCTCCCCCAAGATTGAGTCCTTGGTGGCGATTATTGGGAGCCTCCAATTAAGTTGTGGAGATAGCCCCAATCTTGTACGGGTTAGGTGACCACCCTCAAGTGTCCCATAGTGGAACGGGTGCTTTCCCACGTGGTGGGTGCTTAGGAGAATAGGGTGAGGCCTTGGTGGCGTTGGTGGTCTTAGTACCGCCCACCCCTCCAACAAGACGTACTCCCTTGTTGGGAGGAACTCAGTAAAATATCATCGTCCCCGCGTGCCTCGGTTATCTATATACCCAAGCTCTTTACTTATGCAATTTAAATTGTGATAGCCATCGTGCTTGAAGTAATTATGTTGCTATCATATTGTTGCTTGTCTTACCTAGCATAAGTTGTTGGTGCACATAGGTGAACCTTAGTATATCTAGGCTTTGTGCTTAACAAAAGAAAATGTCAGTTTTATTCCGCCATTGTTAAGCCCTTCTCGTAGAAGTTTTTAACCGCCTATATCTAGGATGGTGATAGAAATTGCAATGTGAATAGTGAGTTTACTATTTGTAATCCTTCATATCTATCTAGATGCAATGCTCTATCTTTGGACCTTAACACTTCTAGCACCCAAAACTCCTTACATGCTAGTGTTGATAGTCCTTGCATATCGTGTAGAAATGGCTTGAATATTTCACATGATGATATGCTCTCTTTGTCTTGTGGCCATGATAAAAATGTTTCTATTTCCTCTAGTGCTTGTGTTGCTAACCATGTAGAGGAAACCAAAGATTATATGGGTCAAGACAAAGATTTGGATGGAGCTTGAAGTAAAATCTCATCATCACCTTCTTCCGGTTCTCACCTATGCCTTATGGCTAAGGGAACTAAGGTAACCTCTTTAGATCCAATGGCATCATATAATGTTGATGATGATGATGTTGTGGATGAGGATAGTGAGGAAGATGAGGATGAGATTGCCTCTTTAGATGAAAAGGGTGAGGTTGTTTATCGTGCTCTAGTTAAGGATAATATTGCTTGCTCTAAATTTGTTGAAATCTTAACTTTTTCTATGGAGAGCAAGAAAATTATTGTGCAATTGCAAGCTCAAGATGAAGAGCAAGAGCACACAATTAAAAAATCTTCAAAGCCTCACTAATGATCTAAGAAAAGCTTATTTGGAAGAACAAACCACCAAGGAATCTCTTGAGGAAACTTTTACTTTAGAATTATCTAGAGTAAAAGAAAACCATGATAGAGAACTTTTGGTGGCAAGTTCTCTCAAAACTAAAAATGATGAAGTTGTAGTTGCCCATGCTAAACTCATTGAGGATTTTAAGCACCTCGAAAATGGCTCTCGGGTCGTTAAGAGTGAGCTCATCAAACTCATCTAGTCTCATGAGCAACTTAAAGCTTCATATTCAAAAGAGCTTGCAAATTTGCCCTCACCTATTTCTATTAGTATTGATGCTTGTGCTACTAACTCTATTTCTTGTGAAGCATATATTTTGAAGGAGAATGTTAAGCTAAAGGCTCAACTTGCTTTGCTAACAAGCAATTATGGGAAATTGGAAGAAAGTCATGTCAAGCTCTCAAGCTCGCATGATGATCTTCTAGTCTCCCATGATAGGCTAAAGTTAGCTAATGAGGCCATTATGTCAAAGGTAACATCTAGTGGGCCTCATGTGGACATTACCAATACTACTACTCCTAATGTTATATTGCCATGTGCTAGTACATGTAATTCATCCACTCATGATATTGCTACATCTTGTGATGAATTGCATTCCATGCCTTGTTGCTCTAACAATGTAGCATCTACCTCCTCTAGTATTATTGTTGATACTAACCATGTAGAGGAATACAAGAAGCTCAAGGCTCAAGTCACTTCTTTGAAGAATGACTTGAAAAAGGGTCATAAAGGGAAGACCACACTCAACCACATCTTGAATGTGCAAAAATCCCCCAATGACAAGAGTGGACTTGGATTCAACTCCAATATCAAGAACAAGTTGAAGCACAAGGGCAACAAGAAGAATGGCCAAGATCAAGCGAAGTATCCAGCCAACATTGTTTGCTTCAAGTACAAGGAAGAAGGGCATCATGTTAGATCTTGCCCATTGAAGAAGAAGCCTCTTGGTGTAAAGCAACAAGGGAAGCGGCCTCAAGCTCTACCTCAAGTGGTAGATGGACCTCTTCCCAAGAGGACTACTCGATCTCTTCCTCAAGTTGTGGAATCACCCAAGAAGAAAGCTAGCAAGACAAGAACTTGCTACATTTGTCGTGAGAAGGGGCACATTTCTTCCTCATGCACTAGCGGTATCTCCTCATCCAACCCTATCATTATTGATGATGCTTATTCTCTCTGTTTGGATGAGGTTGGCAATGTGTTTGCCAAATTTGTTGGTGCTCAAAGTGGTGTCAAGAAAAGAACCATTTGGGTTGCCAAGCCTATTGTGACTAACCTCTTAGGACCCAACTTGGTTGGGGACCAACAAGCCAAAACTTGATCAATAGGTGATTTTGGGAGGACAATGGAGACTTGGTTCCATTATGAAGAATTGAGGGATCTTCATCAATTATCTTTGTCAAGCCAAGTCATGTGGATTATATTGCCTCTATTATATTTCCAATGTTCCTCCTTGCGGTAACATATGCTTAACTCATTACATTGAAAGTTACTCGCCCCCTCTTGCATGTGTTGGTCTTGTACCTTGAATGTTTGTTGTATATGTTGTGCTTACCATTGTATTATCTTGAGTTATCAAGTATATTTTTGTTTAGTGGTTTGCATACCATGTATGAGTGTTTCTTGTGTTGGAGCTATTATTGAATTTTATTTGGTATCTTATTTAGCTCTTGTGAGAGATTAATGTACTATCCCATTTTGGGAGAGTGTTATGTATGGGCATTCCACAATCCTAAAATGTGTGTACATGAAGAATACCACCTAGTAGTGATTTAGCACTATTTCCTAGTCTCTATGTGGTATGATTCTCATGAGAAATTTATATTCTATAATGTCCATTAATTATCTCTATTTGGACTCATTTACCTCGTGTTGATATTTATTGGTTATCACATTATGGGGGAGTCATATGCTTAGTGCATATTACAAGCCTAGAAAATGTGAATATTCGAGGTTGTGTCAATTAGAATTGATATTGATAATTATCTAGCTCCTATGTGACACATGTGCTCAAACAAGTTCATTTTTTTATTGAATGGCTTTGCCTCCCATCATTTGGATCTTGTTTGTGTGAGGTTCTCTTGGTATGTGTTTCCTCTTATTTGGACATCTATATCCATGGAAACCATTAGCTTAAATTCACTCCAATCACTAGTGATTGTGTAACTATTTGAAGCTACCAAGAATCTCTTTCAGAGCATCAAGTTTAATTCTTATACTTTGATATGTGCTTATTTGTGTGAATATGATCTTGGATATCCGTGTAAACTACCTCGGGAAGATTATTCCGAATACTTCTTGTCCTTAGACAATTGGTTCTCTATATATGGTAGAATCTTGTGATCATATTCACTTTGGCCTTGGTTATATTTGTCCTAACTTTGGCCAAGAAAATATTTTGTGTTTCTCCCAAGATTTCCTTGCCTCCTATGGATCTTCCTATTTTATTGGTATCCTCTTGTGTTTTATTTAATGTAGGTTGGAGTGATGATCTCATTTGTGTGCATTTTGCATTCAAAAGCAAAATTCTATATAATGTACTACTTATGGGTGAGCTCTCCTATATTATTTAGAACACACCTTTTTATCCTTCTTGCTTTGATCCATATCATGTTTTATGTTCTTGGAAATTCGATCTTTTTGTTTTGATATTTTGTGCCATCATGAAAAGTGCGTGAGTTTGGTTTATGTGTTAGAACCTTGCTCTTTTGGGAGTTGGTTTTGTCTCATTCCTCATTTCATGTTTTGATCTTTTAGAATGAGATAAATCCTCGAGCATGTGTGTTTTTATCTATCGTTTGCTCGTTGGACTTTTGTCTAGTTCATTTGTTGAACTTGTGATCATTCATGTGTTGAATTGGTTCTTTGATACAATTTGGACACCTTTTGTCATGTCACACTCTTGTGTGTGCCATCTCGGTTTACTTGGTGTTTTTGTTCAAATTGCATCTCCTTGTTGGTTCTTGAAAGCCTTGTGCATGCATATTCTCTACATGTTTATTTCATGGCATGCTTTCTTTCTTAGATCCAATATATAGGGGAAACTCCACCAAATCCTCAATGGCTAAGATGTGCATGAAATTCAATTTCATGTTAGTATGCACATATTTATGTGGAGTCTCTCCTATGTATTGTAGTGTCACTAACTACTTTGGATCCAATATGTTTGGGAACCATTTTTGTACTTAATGTGTTTTAGGTACATTGGAGATATATTGGATGCTTGTCTCTCAAAGTTTGAAGAAGTGGTGCATTTATGGAAATTAGAGACAAGCTATAGGATGATCAATGAATTCATATCCCCTTCATCCTAACAATTATATCACGGTAACAAGTATCCTCTCCTCATGCTCATATTTCTTGGTTCCAACCATTTGTGGGTTGCCTTCTAGCATCAGTTATAATATTTGTATTTGTTGTGTTTCTAGCCTTGGTTTTAAGAGTTCCTCCTATTGCAAATGTGTGTAAATTGAGATGAGTACATATTAGTGGGTGTCGTCGGATTGAGGACAAGTACGCCATGAGGGGGGTCCTCGAGGCGTGCAGAAGAGAGGGGTGTGAGACGTACGGTATTCCAGGATGGTGAGCACACAAGTTTACCCAGGTTCGAATCCGCCGGCTTTGGACGGATCCTACTCCTGCTAGCAATTCAGTAATACGGCAGAGCCGGAATATGGGTTACAATGGTTTCGCCTGTGCGAGTTGAGGGTCTAAAGTATTAGGTTGTAAGGTGTTGCCCTAAAGGCTCTCCCTAGGACGGCTTATATAGATATCCGGCCTAGGGTTTACAGGAGAGATCTATCCGGCTACGACTAAGAGTCAGTTACAGAGTACCTCTTGAACTACAAGTAACATTATGGGCCTAAGTCGGTAAGTCTTCTGGGCCTTCCCGTAGCCGGATTGGACTCTGTCCTTCTCCCTGACTGGGCCGCCCGTGAAGCAAAGCTCTAACCCGAAGTGGGCCACCCTGGTAAGTGAGGAACTATGAGGATACCCGGAAAGTATATCCCCAACAGCAGCCCCCGGAGGCCTCCAAGATCCAAAGTCGGATTTATCATCGTCTAGCTTGATCTTCGTCTTGCAGAATCTTGAAGGGTTCCTGAAACTTCATAACAAAAAATACGATCTGGGTCTTAAAAATAAGTCGGACCTATCATCAGGTTACTCGGATTTTCCAGCTTGATTTCAAACTAAGCCGAAACTTGGTTTCTAATGCCACCTGACACAAGTCATGGTCAAGTCACGTCATCTGACAGGCATGCCATTAGCACGACCGTTGGTGGGTTTGCGGTTCGCGGAACCGAGGCACCGTTTCAATGCGTTCGTGGATATCGAGGCGACGCAATCATCGCGTGGGTCCTTCCCAGTTCCTTCCACGATGCGTGGCGGTTACACTGTAGCATTTGCACGAATCTTGGCACAGTTAGGTGGATATAAGGGGTTAGGATTTTCTCCTTCTCCTTCCACCAGCCCTTTGCCTTTTCATCTCCTTCCCATCTCCCTACGCGCACAAAGCTCCCCGTTCTTCTCCCACAGAACTCCTAGTGCCGCCCCTTTTAGGTCATCTTCTCGCCGGAGAAATGGCTTCATCTTCTTCCTCCGGCTTGGCGGCAGCGGCGGCGGCGACGAAAGCGGTGGCAGAGAAAGAGAGCTTCCGCGGGATATGGATCCCCTGTGCTCTCAACGAGGAGGGCCTCAAGAACGTGGAGAAGGAAGGGCTTCTCGCCGCTGGCAACTAGCGGAGCGGCTTCGAGGAAACCATCCCCAACCCGCGCGCGGCGAGCGGGTCCACTTTGGCATCCACCTCGATAGAGGTTTGTCGTTTCCTCCCTCGGAGTTCTTCTCCGAGGTGATTGATCATTACGGAGTTCAACTCCATAACCTTCCTCCCAACTCCATCTTAGAGATGAGCGCATATGCTTCGTTGTGTGAGGCCTTTCTCGGCATTAGGCCGAGTTTGACTCTTTTCCGGTACTACTTTCATGTCCGGAGAAACTCCATTACTGCCCGTGGTCCTTACATCATCGGCACTATTAGTTTTTCGCTTAGACGCGAACGCGCATATCCCATAATTTTAGCTAGTGACTCGGTCAAACAATGGCCAGGCACGTTTTTCTATCATAAGGATATTTTGGCTCCCGGCAAAGCCACTACTTTGCCGGCTTTTGTTGACGGAGCTGCCACGGCCCAACCTTCTTGGGACGAGGCTGCTCCGGCTCTTTCCGATGATCTGGTCCTCGCTAAGAGGCGGATCGACTATTTGATCAAACACAAGGGTCTGAAGGGATCCGACTTGGTCCAATGCTGGGTCTCACGTCGGATCCAGCCCCTTCAGTACCACGGGGATCGACTGATGCATTCCATCACATCATCCAAAAAAGATTCCCTCTGCATCAGCCCCAAAGCCTTATATTAGCCAGATCAAGTGGCTGATCAAGGAGCGGATCGAGAGGAGAATCCCGGAGGTTTCTCTGGATATGCACACGGCGGAAAACCCCGTGGTGCCGGTAAGTTTCTATAGTACACCTTTTATGTGTTTCAATCTTTGAGTTACATTGCAATGCTGATATGTTTTCTTATTTTCAGCTCGCTGACCTCCCCGAGTCGAAATTTGCTCTGCTCGAAGGATATCCTCTTGAGTTCTCTCAGGAGACAGAGGTGGTCCCATTGCCGGACCTTGCGCTCAAGAAGCGCAAAGCTCCGATAGTGGCTGTTGGCACAAAGGAGGTGCCTATTGTGAAGAGGTAACTTTCAATCACAATTTCCGCGTTTGTACTTTACTCGAATTTCTTTCCGAGATGTAATGTTTCCGACTTTATTACATTCTCAGAGCAAAGCCGCTCATCAAGGGCAAAGGGAAAGGGATTCCTTCGAAGCCGCTGCGGCAGACGAAGCTAACCATAGCTTCTCCTGTCGTGGCTCCTCCGACTCCTGCCCCTCAACCTTCCACAACGCCGGTGATCTCCCCAGTCACCGCAGAAGATCCGGCTCCTTCATCAGAGCCTGCGAACCTTGATTCACAAACTGACATCACCATGGGTGAGTCAGATTTAGATAAGGGCGAACCCTCTTTGGGTAATGATCCCTCGGCAGAAACCTTCGCCGAAAACCTCCTCAGCAATCCGGGACTTGCCAAGCTTGGCCTATCCCGGAAATCTGCATAAGAGATCTAGCGGCTAGCCAAGCAATGCCTGGAGAAAAGAAATTTGTCTGCCGAAGAAGAAGCGCAAGAAGCAGAGGACATCAAGTTCTCTGACCTTCTCGACCAAGTGCGCCTTCGCAACGAGAGGATTAGGACTGGAGAGCTTCCAACAGCCCCGGTGATTCCTCTGACTCTCACCGAAAAGGTGGCTGCTGAAGTGAACACGGGTTTGGATAAACTCACTCACGAACAACATGTAAGTCAGAATTCCAACTCCTATTTTTTCCATTATTTTATATCATATCCTCTAGCCCCCAAGCATGAAGTAGGATATATAATCCGTCTTTATGCTTCATTAGGATGCCAAAGAACAAACTAGTGTAGCCCCCAAGGCTCGTGCTGATATTAGCAAAAATATTAGCCCGAGTCTTAAGTAGCTTTCTGACTTTGGGTATTCTGACTTACAGAAAGTATGTTCCTATAACCAGGATTTGCTGAAGAATGTCTGTGATAAGCGGAGAGAGATCAAAGCTCCCCGACTTAAAAATTCTGAATTTAAAGTTGCCAAGGACGAGGCCGAAGGTAAACATTCCGAGACTCAAACCTTGTCTTTGTTATTTTCAATCTCGAATGTTTCCTGAACTGTTGTTCTTTTTAACTTACAGTGCTGGTGAAACAATCCTGCGCCATGATCAAAGAGGCCGAGAACCTCAAGACCTTGGTGGTGGAGAACAAGGAGCTTCGCCAAGAGCTGGATAAGCTCAAGGTGGATCAGGAAAAGAGCATAGCTCAAGTCCTTGAATCCTCCTCCATGGCTACTGAAGAGCGTGATCGCAAGATCGCTGCTCAAGATAAAATAATCTCGGACCTCAAGAATGAGCTAAGTAGAGAGAGGGACCTTTCCCAGGCGCTTCGGGATGAACTCCAAAGTTTTCGGGAGGAGAAGACCAAAATTGACGATGTCATTTTCGGTACGTTCCATCTGTCTGACTTATCTTTTATTCGACTTTCTTCAATGTCGGATATTTCTTAACTTGTTTTGTATATAGGTCCTCTGAACTTGACGGACTCCACCTCTGCTAAGACCCGCACCCACCGGCTTACCCAAGTCGGGGACCTGCTTCATGACTTCTGCCAATCCCTTGAGGATATTGGCGAAGCCCTCAAGATTCCGGACATGCACCACATGTCGGATTTTAAGGTGCGGGATAAGGCAAAGGAAATGCCGCAGCTCGTTCAGGATTGGAACATGTCCTACGTGCGATCCGCAGCACAGAACGCTCTCACCATGGTCATGAGCCACCATGGAAACATGGAGATATGGCAAGTGACCAGAGGGTACTCTACAGTGGATGAAGATGGCCAGCAGCAGGACATCAAGGCCATTATGGGCTCCTGTGCTGGATATGGGTGTCATGTAGCTGACTTGACCAGCTACGATACTCCATTCTTCAACCGCGTGGACACTCCGCCTCCGCCTCCAGAAGAAATAGCAGAAATTTCCGACGATGAACGCACCACCTCGGATGTGGACATCTCGGAAAGATATCAAGGCGACGTATCCAGAAAGCCGGTAGCTCCTGCATCTCCTGCATCATAGATCAGAATTTTTTTTATTATTCTAGAAAAACATGACGCGTCTGTAAATATGCAATATTTTAACTTTGCTAGTGCTAAGCTTTTGATCTATTCAGCACTTTTTTGCCTTTGAATTTTTTTTGTGTGCCTGAAATGTTTACATAAGCACTTGTATTTTTTCATCTATACTTATCGTTTATCTGGCTTTCCGCCTCGTCCCTTTCGTGAGCCTGCTAAACCTTCCGCCGGAAACTTTGCCGAGCAACGGAGCTCAATTGCTAAACCAGTTTAAACTCGGAAATAAATCCGGCTTCCAATACCAACAATTCACTACTCAGAAAATGCTTGCATCCACCAATCAGACAAATAACCAAAGTAAAGACTAGAAATTTTAGAGTTATACCCGAAGGTAGCAATTTTAGAATCGGAATTCTAAACCAGAACGAACATGAGCATAAAGTACTTTCAAGCATTCTGGGATTTTCAACTATGACATGATCATTTGGAAATAAGATGATAAAAACTTCTCAAAAAATCTTGAGGTAACCAAAACTTTTATTTCTCACAGAACATGTACATATGTATGATTACAAAGAAGGATAAACTAAGAATAAAAGGGACATAGCTGAGCAATATTCCATGGTCTGTCTAACTCATCCGGATTTGTACTGCCTCCGACTCTCTTTCTCTTCTTAGTAGCAGGTCTTTCTTTGACTGGCCTCATGTCAGTTAAGTAGTACGATCCATTGTGCAATACTCGACTAACTAAAAAGGGCCCTTCCCATACTGGGGAAAGTTTGTGCTTTCTTTGTTGCACAAGCCGGAGAACCAAATCACCTTTATTGAAAGATCTATCTGAGACTCTCTGGCTATGATACTTGCGTAACTTCTGCTGATAGGCTGTAGATCTCATTTCAGCAATGACGCAAACTTCTTCGACTAAGTCGAGATCATTTTGTCGAGAAATCTCGGCATCCTCTTCAATATACACGGCCACTCTAGTAGAAGTATGAATCAAATCACTAGGAAGAACTGCTTCTGCGCCATAGACCAAGAAGAAAGGTGTATATCCCGTTGACCTGTTTGGAGTTGTTTGTAAACTCCAAATTACAGAGGGTAATTCCTCTGCCCAAGCCCCCGCAGCACGTCGTAGTGGTGCTTCGAGTCTCGGTTTTAGGCCTTGTAGGATTAAACCATTTGCTCTTTTGACTTGTCCGTTAGCTTGTGGATGTGCAACTGACGCAATGTCAAGCCGGATATTTTGCTAATTGCAGAATTCAACCAATTCTCCCATAGAGAAGTTACTCCCGTTGTCCGTGATAATGCTATCTGGATAACCATAACGTATTATAACATCCTCGAAAAATCTTTTGGCTATTGCTCCATCACAACTAGTGATAGGTTTAGCCTTAATCCATTTAGTGAATTTATCCACCATCACTAAGAGGTGAGTAAATCATTTGGAGCTCGTTTAAATGGTCCTACCATATCAAGCCCCCAGACCGCAAAGGGCCATGTTATAGGTATTGTTCGCAGCTGATCAGCCGGAACATGAGCTTGCTTGGCGTACTTTTGGCAGCCTTTGCACGTCTTGACTAATCATTCGGCATCTGCCTAAGCTGTAAGCCAGAAAAATCCGTGTCTAAAAGCTTTTGCCACTAAAGATTTGGCTGTAGCGTGGTGACCACACTCGCCTTCGTGGATTTCGCTTAAGATTTCCACTCCTTCTAGAGATACACAGCGTTGAAAACCCCCAGAAACACTCCGTTTATGGAGCTCACCTTTAACAATAGTATAGGATTTTGCTCGTCGGATAATCTGCCGGCTCACCACCTCGTCTTCGGGTAATTTTCCATCTACCAAATAATCGAGGTAGGGTTGAGTCCAGCTAGGAATTACAGCCAGAACTGCTATCAAAGGTGAGTCGGATTTGGTCGGATATTCCTCATCTACTCCCTTTATTGAGGGAACTTTGAGGTGCTCTAAAAAAGCGCCATCCAGGACCTCTTTCCGCACAGAACCTATCTGAGATAGTGCGTCTGCTTCCTCATTTTCTCCTCGAGGGATATGTTGAACTTAGAACCCTTCAAACGATTTAGATAGATCATCTACGACAGCTTTATATGCTGCCATATGCTTATTTCATTACAAATATCCGACACTTGTTGAGCAACAAGATCCGAATCTCCATAACACATCAAACGTCGGATGCCAATATCCTTAGCAATCCGGATTCCATGCAACAGGGCTTCATACTCGGCAATATTGTTTGTCGCTGTGAAGTGGATCTGCAACACGTATAAAAGTTTGTCTCCTTGGGGTGATTTGAGTACCACGCCAGCCCCCGAGCCCCCTCGAGCCTTAGACCCATCGAAAAAGAGGGTCCAATATTCCGACTCAGGGAGGATCATGTTCTCCTTCGTCTCTGTTCAATCAGCGACAAAGTCAGCAAGGATCTAGGACTTGATTGATGTCCGAGGTTTATACTTAATATCGAAAGCTGAAAGCTCTATGCCCCATTTGGCGACGCGTCCTGTGGCGTCACTATTGTTGATTATATCTCTCATGGGATCTGTGCTCACCACGGTAATTGGATGCTCCAGAAAGTAGTGTTCTAACTTATGGGATGCTAGAAAAACACCGTAAGCCAACTTTTGATAGTGCGGATACCGCTGTTTTGATTCCGTCAGGACCTCGCTGACAAAGTAAGTCGGACGCTGCACTAGGTGTTCCTGATTTTCCTCTGGTCTCTCCACTACCATGACGATACTAACGACCTTATTTGTCGCAGCAAGGTAGAGCAACATCGGTTCCTTAGGGTCTGCCGCTGCAAGGATAGGAGCAGATGAGAGTACTCTCTTCAGATCTTGTAGTGCAGCTTCAGCTTCATCAGTCCAAACAAAATCCTTGGTCTTTTTCAGGAGTTTGTATAATGGTGCGGCTCTTTCACCAAGCCGGCTTACAAATCGACTGACCACAGCAATGCAACTAGTTAATCTTTGTACGTCCTCCAGGCGAGTTGGCCTGGAAATATTGAGTATAGCCTTGATTTTGTCTTGGTTCACCTCTATGCCTCTTTGAGACACGATGAAACCTAACAATTTTCCGGCTGGTATTCCAAAGAAGCATTTCTTTGGGTTAAGCATGATGTTGTATTTTCGTAGATTGGTAAATGTCTCCTCCAAGTCGGAAATCAGTGTTTCCTTCTTTTTGGACATCACCGCGATATCATCCACGTATGCATGCACATTGCGTCCGAGTTGGTTGTGGAGGCAACGCTACATCGTGCGCTGGTACGTAGGTCCTGCGTTCTTCAGCCCAAAGGGCATCGTAACAAACCAGAAGGTTCCGAAATGGGTTATGAATGAAGTTTTGACTTTGTCAGATTCCTTCATCCGGATTTGGTGATAACCGGAATATGCGTCGAGAAAACAGAGGAGTTCCAAGCCTGCCGTAGAATCGATAACTTGATCAATTCTAGGCAGAGCGAACGGATCTTTTGGACAAGCCTTGTTCAAGGCAGTATAATCAACACACATCCTTAAATCAGTGGTGTCCTTTTTAGGGACCATTACAGGATTGGCCGACCACTCAGTGTGGATGACCTCTTCTATGAATCCGGCTAACTCGAGCCGTGCTAGTTCCTTAGCTATTACCTTACGCTTTTTGTCGCCAAACCGTCGTAGGGACTGTTTGACGGGTTTAGCGTCCGGGTTTACATTTAGAGAGTGCTCGGCAAGTTCCCTAGGTACTCCGGTCATGTCAAATGGCTGCCATGCGAAGATATCTTGATTTGCTTAGAGGAACTTGACGAGCGCGCTTTCCTATGCGCTACTTAGGCCTACGCCTATCTGGGTCACCTTGGAGGGGTCATCATCCTTCAACGGCGATAATTTTTGTTGAGTTTTTATTTCTTGGATACCACCATTTAATTCCTTTTTGATTCTTCGGTGGCTTCCAAATTTATTTGCCTATGGGTGCTTGTTTCTTTTGTTTGCATCTTCGGGCACTCATATTTATTCTCTCATGCCTTGTATTGTTAAATGAATATGGATGAGCGAGGATTCCATGATCATGCACTTTGTTCCCAAATATAATTATTATAATTGGTGCATAATCTTTGGGAAGCTCCTCTAATTCATTTAATAATGCTCATTTGTCTTCTTTCTCGTTTGTTGTGTTTTAAATGCTTATGGGGGAGCAAGGATTCCATACTTGTGCATGATGTACTGAAATGCAACTATTCTATTTTTGCACAAATCTTGGGGAGCTTCTCTATTTTCATTTAAATCACACCTTTGATCTTATCATAATATCTTGTTATGTTCATTTGGTATCATTTGTTGTTTTCATTCGGTTCTTTTGGATCTTGTGGTTGCTTGCATCATTTGTTGATGCTTACTTTATTTTATTTCTTTGGCAATATTTGGATCCTCAATATAGTTTTACTTCCTCCCAAGTATTTATCATTGGATTTGTGCGAATGCACACCTTTGGAGAAACTATAACTATGTTGGCCTTCCAAAACTTGTCACCCATTTCGGCAATCGATGCCAATGGGGGAGAAGTTTTAGAGGGTTTAAGGGAAGTTGGTTCTTGCTTTTAGTTCGTTCTTAAGCATTTTCCTTTCATGCTCTTGCATCTTTGTGTTGCTTAGCATGTGATATATAGAGGAAACTCCACCAATGATAATGATTGGCAATATATGCAATGAAATTCAAGTTCATCACACTTGCATAGATTGTGGGGGAGTTTGCTCTATATATTGTGGTGGTACCAATATCTCATACTTGTGTAGTATTTGATATTGGGGCTACGATTTTATTCGTTAAATTCATTATACAAACCCTCTCAAAGGGATTGTCATCAATTACCAAAATGGGGGCGATTGAAAGAGCATGTGGGCCCCTATGTGTGGTTTTGGTAATTAATAACAATCTTTATGGGCTAATGTGTGTATGAAGGTGTACTTGTAGGATTTGTCCATTGGCATCGCTTGGAGCATGTGGTGGCTTCAAGGTCGATGAAATGAAGAAGAAGATGCGTTGTGGAAGCTCAATATGCGCCATCCCTAGAAGATCTCATGTTTGGTGCTTGCCATCCTCGGTGTTTATGGATCGATGAAGAAAAGGCCAAAGGATGCTCAAGGCAAATGTATTCTTGATAGGTTTTCCCTTTTACCGGTCTCGTGTTGACCGGGTTTAGGATAGATAGCCGTCCTATCAAGAGAGGCTCTCCAGTGAGTATCTCGATCATATCGTTCGGAGAGAGCTCAAACCTTTGCATACTTGCATCATCATATTTGGTTGTTTTGTCTTATCCATGTGAGGATTTAGATCTTGTGGTAATATTCATAACAAGCTCTTGTTCATCAAAATCGGATCTCCCTTTTATATCTTGTTGCAATTTTGTTGTTGGAGATTTTCCGGATTCTCACAAAATGAGGTATCTCACATTATACTACTTGATACATTCTCACTTATTATTGGGTAGCTCTTGTTGTCCTCTTTCCAACGCAATTGGAATCGGGTCAATCGGAGTTACCAATCAAAAGTTATAGTCGTTTGATTATTTGCCTCTTTTGTTTTAAAAAGAAAAAGAAAATGTTTTTTTGTTTGCGGGCTGAGCGGTAGTACCGCTGTGCGCTACCGGCCCAACCTGAGCGAGCTGCGCTTAGCTCTGTGCTGCCTGGTTGCGCGCTCCGGTAGTACCGCCCGGGTGAGCCGGTACTACCGGCTGGCCCATCTGCTCCCAGGCCTGGCTCCTCTCGCGCAGCGCTTGCCCTCGCCTCGCGCGCACTGCTGATCTCGCGTGCTGGCTTCGCTCCCACCCCTCGATCCCCTATCGGTGCCTCGCTTGCTTGCTGGGCCGCCTCTCCACGAAATCCTAGGCCCAGCTGCCGCTGCTTGCTCCAACTCCAAGGCCGTCGCCGCGAGCGCCTAGCAGGCCGCCGCTCGCCTCGCTCGCTAGCCCCACGCGCCTCGCTCGCTGCACGTTGCCTCGCTTGCCCCGATCCCCTGCTTGCGTGCGCTCCTCTCTCTTTCTCTCACTGGCGACTGCTATTCGCTGGCTCGTGGCGCTGCTGGGCTGCCGGGCGGTAGTACCGGCCAAATCCGGTACAACCGGCCCTGGCAGGAGAAATGCCCTAACAGGCAGCAATTCGAGGCCCCTATAAATAGTCTTTTCTCCTAGTCCTTTTTACTGCTTCTTCGTCTTATTTTCTCAAGCCTTTGTCTTTCCTTTGACTCATCTTTGAGCTTGATTAATCTCTTCCCCTCCAATGATTCTTGCCCATATTTGAGGGAAAGATAGAGGAGATCTAGATCTACACTTTGACCAAAGCAAATCCACTCTTTCTGAGTGAATCTTTGGATCTAGATCTTTGGGGCTTTTTGTGATCCCCTTTTGTGTTCTTCCTCTCTTATTCCCCCAAGTGCTTTAGTAGCCTTGTTGGAATTTGAGAGTGAAGTTGTGTAGCATCTTTGTGGTGTTCTTGCCATTTGCATTTGGTGCATCGGTGTGTGTTCTCTCCGAAGGATTTGTTCGGTGATACTCATCGTTGATTGTCCTTCTTGGGTTCTTGGAACCCTAGACGGTTGTGTGGCCTTTGTGGTGTGTTCTTGGGGTCTTCAATTAAGTTGTGAAGCTCCCCCAAGATTGAGGCCTTGGTGGCGATTATTGGGAGCCTCCAATTAAGTTGTGGAGATAACCCCAATCTTGTACGGGTTAGGTGACCACCCTCAAGTGTCCCATAGTGGAACGGGTGCTTGCCCGCGTGGTGGGTGCTCGGGAGAATAGGGTGAGGCCTTGGTGTCGTTGGTGGTCTTAGTACCACCCACCCCTCCAACAAGACGTACTCCCTTGTTGGGAGGAACTCGGTAAAATATCGTCGTTCCCGCGTGCCTCGGTTATCTCTATACCCGAGCTCTTTACTTATGCAATTTATATTGGGATAGCCATCGTGCTTGAAGTAATTATCTTGCTATCATATTGTTGCTTGTCTTGCCTAGCATAAGTTGTTGGTGCACATAGGTGAACCTTAGTATATCTAGGCTTTGTGCTTAACAAAAGAAAACGCTAGTTTTATTCCGCCATTGTTAAGCCCTTCTCGTAGAAGTTTTTAACCGCCTATTCACCCCCCCCTCTAGGCGGCATCCGTGATTTTTCAGTTAGTATGGGTTCCCTCGCGGGAGAGGTTTGAGCTGAGGCTACCTCTTGATGTTGTCCACCTATGCAGTGCCTAGGATGGCAGATGGCCATGGCTGGGAGGCTAAGCTCATAGGAGAGGTGCTTGTACTAGGGTGTGTAATGGAAAGGTTATGATTGATTATCCGCATACTAAGTCTGATGATTCAGGGTTATCCCTAACGGATGTATCGAATTTTGTGGTGAAAGTGTACCACCTCTACAGAGTGTCAAACTATTCGAATAGCCGCGTCCGCGGTCATGGATAGTTGGAGTGGCCATACTGTTCCATCATCAGATGTTTTCAAAATGACTTAGGAAATGAATTGTGACTTTGACTTGACCACAACAGGCTTGTGACTATGAAAACTAAGTTCCCACTTAGGTTATTTAGAACATTAAATTAGATTTCTTTACTTCTGAACTCATCTTAGGTTTCAAATTATCTTTTGCGAATAAACTTACATCTTAGCATTCCTACTAGAACCACCTTACTTGTTAGTGATAGTTTGCGAGTACTTAAAGAGTACTCATGGCTTTGTCCCTAGCTATTCCCGTGGCCAGACTATGAGGAGGACTATCCGGAAGAAGGACAACAGGATGGCTACGACAACTAGGATCATCTCCCATCGTCAGCATTTCCTGTGACACTAAAGATGGAGCCCACCGCTACACTATTTATTCCGCTGCTTGTTTGTATTAAGACTGGATCTTGAGATCCTTTATTTGTGTAAACCTTATTATGGTTTGTAATGGATGATGTATTGTGATATCCAATATGTTATGTCTCGCAAAAATGGTAATCCTGGGATTGCACGGTATGGAATAACAGGCATCTAGGATTAAAAATCCAGGTGTTGACACGCCATCACCTTTTGCTCCTCGTTGGGTTTGACACTCTTACTTATCGAAAATACTACGATACACCCCCTATACTTTTGGGTCATCAACCATATCTTTACTACAAATTCAAAGCACCACTTTTATTTATAAATTCATGAGCATCATTTGCTTGGATCTTTACTCTGTCTTACTTTTCTTTTTATTTGGTAAGTTCTATGCTTGTCCCACACACTCAAGTTAATTTAATTCAAGACAAGGTGTATATGAAACTTCTATATATGGGGTGCCCATCTGCATGAGTGTTACCCAAAAATCTCCAAACAAGAGAATCATGGATGAGACCATACTTTATATTTTATTTAAAAACCACTCGACCAAGGATACATGATAATACTCTAAAAGCTTTTCAAGCGCTGGGACAATCGATACCTAATATATTAAAGAAAAACAACCTAAAGATTACTACTAAAAGCAAACATGATAAACTAAAAAGCAAAGGACTTGATGGAACTCCCCCAAGCTTAGAGTGTTGCCGCCGAGTCTTCTTCTTTGGCACCATTCTCCTCATAATGGACATCCCACTCCTTGAGCTTCCAAGGATAGGGCCTCCCATTGTAAAAGGACAGAGGTGGATCATTGAACTTGGTGGATGCAGCTTCAGCGATCTTCTAGAAGCGATCTTCATACTCAAGTTCTAATTTTCTGCATCCCACATGAGGGATTGGAACCTATCCAGCTATGTGAGGGTGTGTGATGGCTCAAAATATATCGAGCTCGTTGGGGAACCCCAAGAGGAAGGTATGATGAGCACAGCAGCAAGTTTTCCCTCAGTTATGAAACCAAGGTTATCGAACCAGTAGGAGCAAGGAAACACCTCCAAGGTGTTGTTTCCAACTTGGAATCCTACACAACCCAACCACGGAACTTTGCCCCCAACTTACAGTGAGGTTGTCAATCTCACTGGTTTTGTTGAAAACAAAGGATTAAACGTATTGTGTGGAAGATAGTAATTGTTTGCGGAAAGTAAACAGTAAACACTAAATAGTAAATGGTTTAACAATGGTAAAAGAATGGACCGGGGTCCATAGTTCACTAAAGGTGATTCTCCTTAAGATAGATGACATGCTGGGTGAACAAATTATAGCGGGGAAATTGATAGACACCGAGAAAGCATACATGCATATACTATTCATCTTGACTCCTATGAGATTTGATTGGGCATTACAATATTATACATAGACCGTAATCCAACTGCATCTATGACTAATAATCCACCTTCAGGTTATCATCCAAACCCCCTCTAGTAATAAGTTGCAAGGAACAGATAATTGCATTAATCAAAGTGTGTAAAGTAAACAATATGATTGCCCCATGGACAAAGGATTGTTGTTTTCTCCCTAGTAGCAACAACACATCTAGTACCTTAGAGATTTCTGTCACTTCCCTAGATTACTAGAGGCATGAACCCACTATCGAGCATAAATACTCCCTCTTGGAGTTGCTAGCATCTACTTGGCCAAGATAGCTACTAACAACGGAAAGCATGCAAGATCACAAATAACAAAGACATGATAGAATCAATAATAAATTTGAAATAGTATCTCAATATCCATCGGATCCCCATAAACACAACATGCAAGATTACAAATAGATGATCTTGATCATGAACGGAGCTCACAAGATCTAAACATGGTAGCACAAAGGAGGAGAACCAACCATCTAGCTACTACATGGACCCGTAGTCCAGGGATGAACTACTCACGCATCACACCGGAGGCAGGCATGGTGATGAAGATGGCCTCCAGGGTGAACTCTTCCCTCCGGTAGGGTGCTGGGAAGAGCTTCAGATCCCTCCCGATCTAGGGATGGAGATAACGGCGGCTACAGACTCTTTCGTGGAATTTTGATCGGGTACTTAGGGTTTTTGTCCTGGGAGCCTTTTATAGGCGAAATGGCTAGGTTTGTGGAGTACCAGGGGGCCCACACCAGGTGGCGGTGCGCCTAGGGCTGGCCATGCCACCCTAGGGTGTGTCCGCCCTGGTGCCCCTCTTCGTCTCCCCTCCGGACTCCGTGTTGCTTCGGGCAAAATATTGACTTTGGCTTTTGTCCGGTCCAATTCCGAGAATATTTCCTTACTAGCCTTTATGAAACCAAAAACAGCATAAACATGCAACTAGAACTATGGCATCTTGTTAATAGGTTAGTTCCAGAAAATGTGTAAAAATACTCCAAAGTGTGGACAAAACATAAGAAAGTAGATATAAAACATGCATGGAACATCAAAAATTATAGATACGTTTACAACGTATCAACATCCCCAAGCTTAACTCCTGCTCGTCCTCGAGTATGTAAGTGATAAAGAAAAGAATAATTTTTGAGGTAACATGCACCATCACAATCTTGATCAAGGTATTTCTAAAACATTGATAGCTGGGATCATAGTACTTTAACATAGCATGAAAGATACAGTTCTAACAATAAGACCTAGCACCTATGTTGTAACATGAAGAGGTACAAACAAGAGATTCATGAATAACAATTCTTTGAAAGATGTTTGTTTGTTTCACATATAGAAAACATAATGAGAATGGTATTCAGCTTGTCCCTCATAGTGTAGAAAAACATAAATGCATAGGACACCTTCAAAGTTCATAAGGGTGAATAGATACAAATAGTTTAAGAACAAGCAATATCAAAGTTATGAATCAATCAACAAGTTTGGGGAGAATCCACATTAAACTAAGAATGACCACTAAGCTCTCTCAATAGGTGCATAAATATAGAAGATGGAGACTCAACATAAAAGTAAAAGAAAGGCCCTTCATAGAAGGAAGCAGGGATTCAAGTTTCATAAAGAGCTTCCAAAAATTATGGTACTTATTAGCTTTCAGCTCTCATTGCCCTATCATAAGCATCTTTAGGTGATTAAGGTTAAAGTGAACAAATATGAGGATATGCCTGACAAGTTATAAGCTGAAAATCTCATGCCCCTTGCTTACGAGTACCGTTCGTCATGCTACTCAACTTTAGTCACAGGTAAGTTCTTGTCATTGTAAGTACATGTGTATCATAGAGAACCGCCAACGGGGTACCCCTTGCCCGATGATACGGAAGATTCCCCATATCAAAATGACAAGACAGGCAGACAATGAGCATCTCAGCAATCCTTTTATTTCCTATTTTCATAGGCCTTTTTTTCTTTCCTATTTGCATAGTTTTTTTTATAGAGGATGCTTCATAGATTGCTCACTATGGTTATGCTGCAGGTTTCCACCATGATTAGGCATGTCTTAGACCAGCCGCCCAGGCGTTTCTCTAACACATATACGAACTCCATGAGCCTTACAAGCTCCCCTTTCATTTCACACCGTCGGGATCCATAAGCAAAAGAACATGATATCAACTAAATAAAGTGCAATGTTGAAAGTGTTCCCCATGATGACATGGTTCTGCTAATTAAAAAATTACAAAACACAAGCATATACGCAACATAGATGGGCACAATGGTTCAAGTTTATTAAGTGCATAAAATTAAAGTGTGCCATCAAGTTCGTGAGAGCTTTAATCAGTAATTTTCACATAATAAGTTTAATTCGAAAGGTAGATAAAAACATGAATATAC
Organism: Avena eriantha; assembly: GCA_910589775.1. Taxonomy (NCBI): domain Eukaryota; kingdom Viridiplantae; phylum Streptophyta; class Magnoliopsida; order Poales; family Poaceae; genus Avena; species Avena eriantha. Next base: position 283,841,737 of record OU342744.1, on the reverse strand, counting down.
TTGGAATAGCAAATGCTAATAGGTAGGTATGGTGGATTCTTTGGAATAACTTGGTTTTATTTGGAATTGGATGCATGAGTGTAACTCATACTTGGTATGGAGGCTAGCAAAAGACTGGGAGCGACCAACTAAGAGAGCAATAATGGCCATAATCATGCAAAGCGACAAAACATTATTAATTAAATCATAGAGTGATATTACAAGTCGAAAACTAAATGACCATAGAGGCTATGGTGACTTGGTATAGTCTTAACATGGTGTGAGCATGCGCCAAGTCAACCCAAATAAAGCATCAAAGGAGAATACCACATTATTATGCTTTTATATGCTAAAACAACGCATGATTCTTTCAAGGAACAGTAAGAAATCTCAATTATTTGTAACAAGTCATGCTACAACAATAATCACTAAGCATAAAGCCAAAGAAATATCAAGCATGACATGACAAAGTCTAGACCACAGTCAAAACAAGACTCCTTTTATACCACTTATAAGCATAAACTTTTCTACTCTTTTCCAATCCAAATCAACCTATTTGAAACTATGTATGAATGTGGGGGTCCAACCAATTTATTTCAGCAAACAAAAACTAAGAACAAAGACAAAGACACTCCAAGAACAACACAATTGTGCATGAAACAATAAAAATGAACCGTTTGGAAGAAACCTGAGTTTTTATTGATGAAGAAGGGGATGTCTTGGGTATCCCCAAGATTTGAAGCTTATACTTCTTGAATATTTCTTGGGGTGACACGGGTGGCATCCCCAAGCTTGAGCCTTTGTCCATACTTCATCTTATCACATTGTTCTTCCCTACACTTTAAAACATCCTTCATACAAAACTCCACACAATCTTCATTAGCAACATTAGTGTACTCAAGATAATAAGTCTTTTTGGTTCAGTTTCAACACAACTAAAACCTCCATTAAAACACAAGCTACTGTAGCAATTCCTTTTAAAAGTTCAAGTGATCAAAGAGAACTCCAAGAGAAAGAGATTAAGAGGCAAATGCAAATAATGGTAGAAATCTGTCAAAACAGACCATCAGGTAAAAACCGATTTTTCAAAGACCTTCTATTGATCAAATCGAAAAGTGTTAAACTAAAGAAAGTTGGATAACAACCTGGGGCAGAAGCACAAAACATTACATCTCAATCCGACGTACAGAGATTTTTCACGAATTTTTATAGTAAAGCACAAAAATATGTTTTAGGAGAACAACTTTCCCAAGTCTTACTTATCTCTCATTAGAGGTTACTCTTGGCACAAAAACAACACAAAAAGGATAAGGACAGGTTATTACAGTGGCAATAACTTCCAAGACTCAACAAAAGATTCCTAAAGAAATTCGGGTTATCTCCCAATAAGTGCTTTTCTTTAACGCCTTTGAGCTAGGCATAAGAAGCAAGAATCAAGTATTCTCAAATGAAGAAGCATTAAGAGCAAATTTTGTTTTAATAGGAGAGGAAAAAGGAATCTTCTCTCTCTTCTTAGGGAAGTGTTCTATACCTTTCTTGAGTGGGAATTAATATTTAATGGTGCCTCTTTCATGTCAATAATGGCACCAACAATTCTAAGAAAAGGTCTTCACAAAATAATAGGACAAGAAGCATTGCATTCAACATCCAAAACATAGAAATCAACGGGGACATAGGCATTGTTAACCATAATAAAAACATCATTAATACTCCCCATGAGTTTCTTTTTAGCATTATCATCAAGTTGGCCATTTAAATAACAATCTTCCAATGGTGGCAAATCAAGCATTTGATAAATCTTTCTAGGCATAATAAAAACACTACTATCAAGATCACATAGAGCTTTGAGATCAAAATCATTCACTTTAATATTAATGATGGGTTCCCACCCATCCTCTAATTTCATAGGAATACAAGCTTTATGTTTCATCTTTTCTTCTTTAATTTTTATGAGAGCATCAGTAATGTATTTGGTGAAGGCCATATTCATAGCACTATCATTAGAACTTTTAGCAAGCTTTTGTAGGAACATAATTACTTCAAAGATATTGCAACCATCAAGATCAAAATCATAATTAGTATCCAAGGTAGTAGAGATATTGTTTCCCATATTTCGAAGAATTTCAGCATTTTTATTGGAAAAGGTTCCATTGGTTTTAGGCATTGTTGCAAAAGGAATGGGGACTTCATGTGGTTTGCTAGCATCAACATTAGTGGTAGTGATAGTACAAATACTACTATTTCTAGCAATTTCATCCTCTCTTTTCCTCTTACCATGCAATTCAGCTAATAGTCTAACATTTTCATCAATTCTAACTTGTATGGCATTAGTAGCAGCAAAGGGATTTTCAATAGTTTCAGGTTTAGCAGCCATTTTATTCAAAGAAAATTGTGCTTCAGATAATGATGCTATATTTCTTTCAGCATTAGAGAGTTTTTCCTCAATAGTTTTATTGAAGGTAGTTTGTTTACTAATAAAATATTTAAGCATGACTTCAAGTTCAGAGGGTGCACTTCTATCATTGTTGTAGGAATTTCCATAAGCATTTCCATTATTGGGAGGATATGGCCTATAATTATTGTTACCAAAATTATTCCTATAGGCATTATTGCTAAAATTATTATTTCTAATGAAGTTCACATCAACTTGCTCTTCTTGAGCAACCAAGGAGGCTAAGGGAACATGATTTGGATCGATATGAGCTTTGCCATTAACAAGCATAGACATAATAACATCAATTTTATCACTCAAGGAGGAGGTTTCTTCAACATAATTTACCATCTCACCTTGTGGAGCTCTTTCAGTGTGCCATTCAGAATAGTTAACCATCATATTATCCAGAAGCTTTGTTGCAGCACCCAAAGTAATGGTCATAAAGGTACCTCCAGCAGCAGAATCCAGCTGATTTCTTGAAGAATAATTCAGTCCTGCATAAAAGGTTTAGATAATCATCCAAGCAGTCAGTCCATGAGTGGGACAATTATTTACCAAATATTTCATTCTTTCCCAAGCTTGAGCAACATGTTCATTATAAGATTGTTTAAATTTCATTATTTCACTTCTCATAGATAAAATCTTAGTAGGAGGATAGTATTTTCCAATGAAAGCATCTTTGCATTTAGTCCAAGAATCAATATTATTTCTAGTTGGATAGCAACCATTCTTTAGTTTTTCCTCTCAAAGAGAAAGGAAACAATTTAAGCTTAATAATATCTCCATCTATATCTCTATGTTTTTGCATCTCACAAAGTTCAACAAAGTTATTAAGGTGAGCAACATCATCTTCAGTACCAACACTAGAGAATTGTTCTTTCATAACAAGATTGAGTAAAGCAGGTTTAATTTCAAAGAAAGTAGCTTCAGGAACAGGTGGAGCAATAGGTGTGCACATGAAATCATTGTTGTTGGTGCTAGTGAAGTCACACAACTTAGTGTTTTCAAGAGTAGTCATTTTTTGTGTTTTTAATAAAGGAAGCAAACCAGTACAACTATTTTCTGTGTGTTTTTGATAAAGAAAACAAGCAAACAAAGCAGAAATAAACTAAGCAAAACAAAAAACAAAGTAAAGAGATTGGTTATGAGGGACTCCCCTTGTGAAGATGTCCTTGAATCACCGACAACGGCGCCAGAAAAAAGGCTTGATGGTTCCAAATATATCGAGCTTGTTGGGGAACCCCAAGAGGAAGGTATGATGATCACAACAACAAGTTTTCCCTCAGTTATAAAACTAAGGTTATCGAACTAGTAGGAGCAAGGAAACACCTCCAAGGTGTTGTTTCCAACTTGGAATCCTACACAACCCAACCACGGAACTTTGCTCCCAACTTACAGTGAGGTTGTCAATCTCACTGGTTTTGTTGAAAACAAAGGATTAAACGTATTGTGTGGAAGATAGTAATTGTTTGCAGAAAGTAAACAATAAACAGTAAATAGTAAATGGTTTATCAATGGTAAAAGAATGGACCGGGGTCCATAGTTCACTAGAGGTGATTCTCCTTAAGATAGATGGCATGTCGGGTGAACAAATTACAGTCGGGCAATTGATAGACACCGAGAAAGCATACATGCATATACTATTCATCTTGATTCCTATGAGATTTGATTGGGCATTACAATATTATACATAGACCGTAATCCAACTGCATCTATGACTAATAATCCACCTTCAGGTTATCATCCAAACCCCCTCTAGTAATAAGTTGCAAGGAACAGATAATTGCATTAATCAAAGTGTGTAAAGTAAACAATATGATTGCCCCATGGACAAAGGATTGTTGTTTTCTCCCTAGTAGCAACAACACATCTAGTACCTTAGAGATTTCTGTCACTTCCCTAGATTACTAGAGGCATGAACCCACTATCGAGCATAAATACTCCCTCTTGGAGTTGCTAGCATCTACTTGGCCAAGATAGCTACTAACAACGGAAAGCATGCAAGATCACAAATAACAAAGACATGATAGAATCAATAATAAATTTGAAATAGTATCTCAATATCCATCGGATCCCCATAAACACAACATGCAAGATTACAAATAGATGATCTTGATCATGAACGGAGCTCACAAGATCTAAACATGGTAGCACAAAGGAGGAGAACCAACCATCTAGCTACTACATGGACCCGTAGTCCAGGGATGAACTACTCACGCATCACACCGGAGGCAGGCATGGTGATGAAGAAGGCCTCCAGGGTGAACTCTCCCCTCCGGCAGGGTGCCGGGAAGAGCTTCAGATCCCTCCTGATCTAGGGATGGAGATGACAGCGGCTACAGGCTCTTTTGTGGAATTTTGATCGGGTACTTAGGGTTTTCGTCCCGGGAGGATTTTATAGGCGGAAGGGCTAGGTCGGTGGAGTACTAGGGGGGCCACACCAGGTGGCGGCGCGCCTAGGGCTGGTCGCGCCACCCTAGGGTGTGGCCGCCCTGGTGCCCCTCTTCATCTCCCCTCCGGACTCCGTGTTGCTTCGGATAAAATATTGACTTTTGCTTTTGTCCGGTCCAATTCCAAAAATATTTCCTTACTAACTTTTCTAAAACCAAAAACAACAGAAAACATGCAACTGGCACTATGGCATCTTGTTAATAGGTTAGTTCTAGAAAATGTGTAAAAATACTCCAAAGTGTGGACAAAACATAAGAAAGTAGATATAAAACAAACATGGGATATCAAAAATTATAGATACGTTTACAACGTATCGGTGTGCACGTACTTCTCTTCCAGATCCTTGATCCTTGCCTTGTAGGCTTCCACCTTATTCTCCATCTCAAGATTCAGAAAGTGATGAGCATCAAGGATGTGTTCAATCACAGTGTCATACCTGAAGGAAGTGTCATCCAGGACTTGTAGTCTTTCCTCCTTGGTACCCTTGGTCTTATAAGCTTTCACCTCTGTCCGGATCAAACAATTGTTTCCAAAAAACAAATAACTGGACAGATCCGCCCCCCACGCCCTCAAAATCATGGCCCTGTATGCACCGCCGGTGCTTCATGCTCGGAAGCCCTATCCAAGAAGAGGAGTACCGAGAGACGCCTGGGAGCGAGGAGACGGCCTGGACTCACCTCCGGCCAGCCCATATGTGACGCCCCGTCGACCTTGAATCTCTCACCTATCGAGAGACACGAGAGGGAGAAGAGACAACATGGCGTCACGGGATGGAGCCGCGAAGGAATGGCGACAAGGACCCGCGGAGGACGGACTGGAGAGGAGTCTTCTCGCGCCCTCATTTTCGAGAGGAGCTTGTGTGGAGATTCTCGGTCCTAGGTGACTAGGTCTACGATTTGCATTGTGGGATCCTTTGGTCGTCCAGATTATGATTTTGTTCTTCCTGTGATTTTCATGTATTACCTCTCCAGTTCTCGTTAGTGTGTGTAGCCCAGGCACCGATTGGTCTTGCTTGTAACACCGGCCTACTCGTCACTTCAGAGCAACTCTAGAAAAATCTCTAAAATTGCATTACACTCTGAAAACTACTATTGAGGTAATGGAGGGTAATCTCTCCCGCTTTCAGTTTTCTCCAAAGTTTTATAAGCTAATTCAGTGATACTACCGGTTGAATCATCCGATAAGCTTTTTAGTTGTATTCACGTATACCATTTTTTGCCGCGGTTTCATGGAACCTATGCAAGTGTTTGTCCCTCTTCATGTTACATTTTTTTAAGATGACCAACACACTTTTTTGATATAGAACAATAGGTTGTTTTTTATAGCGATTGGAGTGGTCAACCATGCCAAGTCGTTCTACACCACACGTGATGTGATGTTTTGCCTGCTCGTCAGATATGAATGTTGCTATTTCTTGAGCCATGGACTATAGCAATGCTTCTCTTCTGGCGGTGGGTGCTCAACATCTCAAGTGATTGCTGAACTGTGAACGGTCCAAGTTCATCCTCTGATCCTAAATGTCAAGCCCAGATGATCACCCGGTTGTTATGCCTGATCATCCAGAAGATCGACCATTTGTGGATGCTGCGATGCAATATGTAAAGGATGTTAAGCCACTCCATAGATTTTTTTTGCGATGGCCATTCATATCTAAGCTTTGATAAGAATTCTGAAGTATCCTTCTCTAAAACATCTCTTAGCTCTGGCAAGCATAGCTATTGTGTGATTGCAGCACTTGGAGGAAGTTCCGGCCGCTTTCAAATGATGCTTCCTTTTGTGTGTGTAGTGCATATATATTATACTCCCCCGTCTAGAAATAACTGATTTGGATTTGTCTAGATTGGATGTATCAATCTATTCCAGGCTTTCCAAAAACATGTGGGTGACATTCTTGTGTATAAGGCAAGTCCACACGCTTTGGTCAGGATTGCTAAATTTATTCATAATCACATTCAGTTTAAGAGACCATTTTAATGTCTGTGTATCTAGGTTTGAATTTATTCGGCCGTGGCAACGCAACAAGGGACGCTGATCTATCATCCATGGGTTCGCTTCTTCTGTATCTGGTCGTCTGTCCGGCCTTCTCATAGTAAAATCTTTGAAGTGTGTACTGTAACAAATTTTTCAGCGACAACGAGTTAACAACTCAGGAAAAAGGAATAGATTTCGATGAAACTTACAATTTCTTCTAATTGTGATGTTGTGTGTTTAGTTTGGAGTCTCTTGGTACATTGATTTCGATCTACAAAATAGTCAAAAAAAATTGGTTTGTTTGATAACAGGATTCACACATGCCCTTATTTATTTTTCTATTTTCCAATTCCTTGATTCACGTAATATAGCTGATCTGTTTTTCAGGTACTTGTGCTACCACGGTGAGCCACCTGTAGATTTTTAACATCTAGAAGTTCATGAATAGAAGCCAAGCAAACAATGGAGAGAGGTGTGTGGTGAACGAGTGGTGTAGAGAGGATAATGAAGGAATTATGCTCATGTCATTGGCTAAAAAGAAATGTGTGGTGGAGAAAAGAGCATTGTTTTTGTCCAGTGATCTTCCAATGAGCTCTCTAAATTATGTGAAGAATTAGGTTTTAAGATTATTCATGTTTGTGTCTTGCTTTAAAAGTTAACACCAAAACCATAAGATCGGGTTTATGTCATTTTAGCATAGTTATGCCACGCAACATCGACAGCGCCGAGCTAACAAAGAACTAACCAACTTTCACCTGATTACCTTTTACACAAATTGCCTCTATTATCTGTGACTTTGCTGCACTAAGTCCTTTCCAAAGGTTATGTTTAAAGTCTGGCCCATCGATGCGACAACAAACTATTGGAGTTTGTTAATTTTCATAATTTTGCAATGCCATAAGGAATCTGTTATCAAATGAAATGGGCACATCTATTTAGGGAGGCATAGCCTGTGCCAAATAACCTGAAGATATGCAATGCTTGATCACACCATGTCATATAATTTTGTTCCGTAGCAACTTACATGCACTCTGGCTTGGTAAAGTTACTCTGCTACAGTGAGACTGAAGAAAAGAAAACCAGTAGTGCTTGATCCAATCATGTTCCCCTATGTCATGTTGTTTTACCATCGGTTGTAACTAGTAGCAACTAGATGAATGCCCATGCATTGCCATGACGTCAAGAACTAATGAAACAAATTATTTAATTCAAAAGTTTATACAATGTTGTAAATACCTCAACATTAAAAAAATGTCGTAAATATCTCAACATTAAAAATGATATGATCATTTACCCGTGTAACAAAAACTTTCCATGCCATACAGAAATTAGATCCATCATTTAGGCTCACGACTGCATAAGAGGCATCTAGACATTTGTAGGCAATCTCCTAAAAATTAACACGAGGTGTATAGGAATTGGAAGACTGTATATATTAGGGCTCACTAAAAGTTTTACATATAAAGAGTTATGTTATATTTTTTTTAGGATAATGGGAATAAATTAGTATCATGAACATACCACTTACACCCAGTCTCTGCAACAATGCAGTATCCTAAAAGTAATATGGATGCACATAGCCAAAAATAGAAAGAAGAATTACAGAAAAAGAAAAGTCCCGCTACAGCGATCTGCTCGCTCCGTTTATAAATATAAGACATTTTAGTTTTGTGAATCGAATGTATCTACACGTCTTTTAGTGTATAGGTTCGTGATGAGTCCAAAATTGATGCATATTTAAGTATAAAATTATTCATATTTTCACTCATCACATGCTACATCTTTCTACAACAATGCCTATTATGTATTGATTCTTAGTTCTCATTCATTTCCACATGTACTTTGCACACTAGTAGTTTTATTAGGATTTTATTACCTTTTTTTGTCTTTGATTTGTGTGTAGGTGCTATGGATAATCATGGATAAAAGGAGCAAAGAGGATTCAATGTGGAGGAGTTACAGGCACCAGACTTAGCCATTTGAGGAGAGGAAAAGGTAGATTTTCCCATCAACTCCAAATGATGATCCAAGGCCATGGTGTTATAGACCTCGTCCATACGAATCCAACAAGCCAAAGACAATCTCAATCATCCATATGAAGAACTGGCGGCAAAAATACTACGAAGTACCGAAGGGATAATGACCACTGACACCCAATGAGCATATTCGGCTCCTAGCTCCGTTGATTCTCAAAACCGACCTCCAGATGCCTATTTAAAGAGGGAAAAACCCTAGAACAAAGGAGAGAGTCCACACACGCCATAGAGACGAAGCCCTTCCGCGCCGCCCACAAGATCTACATCACCATAGCACTCAAGGGAGAGAGGACACTTGCATCTTGAAGGGCTACGCATCGATCTTCATCAACAACATATCCAACTCCGATCCCCTTTGTTTACTTTGTTGTGATCCAATCTCTATTGTGGATTTTCACTTGTATTCAATTGTACCTTCATTTGCATCCATACAATTTCCATGATGTTGATCCCCTTCATGTATGAGTAGTTGCCTTGTTCTTGGGGAGAGATGGTGAAACCCTAGTATTATTATGCATTGAAATAAAGATGATCCATTACTTGTGTACAGTGGCGAATCTAGGATGAAAATGGAGGGTGGGCTAAAAAGACACTAACAAAAAATTCACCGAGACTTGAGATAAACATAGACGATGCAACATCATTCTTGTGCAAACAAAGATTTCTTTTACTATGAGATAACTTGCTAAACTTGGGGGTATGTCCGAGAAAAACAATAACGTGCTAACAAAAAAACATCTCTAAAAGTAGAAAGTGCCATAATCCGCAATCCCAAATGAGTTGGTTTCTATATATCCAGATTACCAAAAGATGAACTACGCTGAAACTCAAGTAAGTGAGATTATTGACTGTACATTAAACCTTTAGTTATCGTTTAGGATCTAAAATAAATTACAAACACCACTAAGGGACTATATTGCTTCTTTACGTAAATTAATAGACACAATATAGTCTTTTTTACTATCAGAGCTGATTGGCAACTAGATTTGTAGGAAGCACCCATGACTTTTTTTGGAGAGAAAACACCAAAGAGTATGGAACAAAGAGCAGGATTACACGTTTTAGGGGAGAAAAGTAACGCTTGAGAGGTTGGACATCTTTTTCAAAGGGAGCTAGACATGCTGGACTTAAGTCGTTGCATGCCGCTTTGCCCAAATTAAAGGCCCCTAACTATGGACCATCCAAATCTTTTGGTCTTTTTATTCTCTAGAGGAACAGAAGCTACAGAGTATAGACTCGTCTCTAATACCTAGCTGCGCATATTCCATAAAAACGGAGGGTAGGCTCGAGCCTATCAAAGTCACCCTAGTAGATTCGCTCCTGCTTGTGTACAAAGATCCATTAATCTATGGTTTGTGTTTGATCTCTCTCTTTTGATGATATGTGTAGTGTAACATCCCAATTTCAGCAACTCTGATTAGTTGTCCAGAATGCAAAAATCAGGGGGAACAAAAACTTTTTCTTATCATTGGTGTAGTGTTTGCTTGTTGTCTGTTTGTGCTTGTGCATGTGAGTGTATACCATATGATACTCCTTACCTCACCATCGTTTGACAAAAGCTACTTCCCAAAACAGTCTTGGCTTACTTTCCATATTCTCAAATGTTTTGGCATTTCAAAACCTGAGCCAAGAAGCCTTTGCAAACCAACTATTTTAGTAGCTTCTATTGATTAAACTATGGAGAGCTACATATTATAATCTCCTTATGTTTTCAAGACAGACCTTCAACTACTCTTACCTCTAGGATCTCCAAAACCTTTTATAAAGCTTTTGAATTCTACTCTTGGTAGGGATACCAAGGGCTCTTACCTTATTCAAACTCCAACCTTTGAAAATTACCCCTCCTTACCTCAAGCTAAGCTTGATGGTAACCCTAGTAGTAGTTGATTTGTTTGTAAGATGAGTTGCCTTGATCTGCTGTTTGACTTGATTGCTTAGAAGTAGTATGAGATACTCTAGGAGCTCATCACTAGGATCCAGGTGTTTCCAAATCATCACACCCTAAGCAAGAATACAATCAGGATCTAATCCCTAGCCACCAGGTGATCATCAAAAACCCTTAACTAGATCAATTTTGCAGTGATCCATTCTAGAAGTTTCCAAGTCAATGAAGACCAATATCAAGCATGGATCCCTTCTAATCAATCTACTCTTCAACCTCATCCACTTGATGATGCTTTGGTATCTTGCTATCCATCAAAAGCCTTCCCTCTCTTACTCTAGCCAAAAACCCTAAAACTGCCAAATTTAGCTAAGTCTGGAAAACTATTTCCAACATCACCTTTTTGGATGCCTCCCTTTCTCAAACCATGTGCATTTTTGGAAGTGCACTTGAACCATCATGTTAACCATCCTAAGTACTACCAAGGACCACTTTTTACCTTGGTTAGATCATCCTCCAACCCACCTGTTCTTGATGATTTTGCATGCAACAAAATAACTTTTCCTGCAAATCTAGTCAACATGCCTACTTTGACAGAAGCTCACACCATCATCCAACCTTCTATGGACCAACTCTCTGCATGGTTGTGTTCTACTCATATAGTTCTATCAATATCTAATTCACTTGTTCCAAGTGGATCCTTGTGCTTCTTAAACCCACATGGTTTATGAGGCATCATGACTCATCTGGTATGGCAGCCTTGTTTTCAACAAAGTTTGCCATCACTTCCAGACCACCTCAAATGTAAACAATCCAAACTCCTTCTGCCATGATCATATATATGAATTTTTCTAGCTATCCATCTATCCCTTGCATCAAGGTGAGCTCTGAGCTCCAAGATACACCCATATTTTGGTGGTATAAAAATAACATCACCCTAGATCCACAACTCCTTGTTTTCCATCTAATTCAAGTTGGATTTCCAATTTCCCAAGGTTGCAAATGCTTGATACACCTTTTTTACATCATCTACCTTGATCATCAAAATTTATCAACTATTATCCATAATTATTAATGCTCCAAATCTAATAAATCTCTTTAATAGTCAAAATCTCCAAAACTCCTTTCCCAAAGGAAAACTTGGTTTTTTACAAAACAATTCCCCAACTCTAAGCACTTTTGAGGCCCATATATCATACCCTATCTTATCACTTCAAAAATAAATATTTTTGAAGAGCTTTATTATTTCTTTTTGCCTATTTTCTTAAAATGGTAGAAATGAAATAATAATAGTTTTAAATACTTTTAAGCCTCAATAAATCTTGATAAAATTCCCCTAAGTGTGTACTCACATTTGGGACCATCTCAAATCAAAAACTCCATCTGTACAATTCAAAAATACCAAATAGATTTCTAAAAACCATTTCTGCACTAATTAAATAATTGATATAAAGTGCACTTAGAATCTTCTAAAAAATCCAAATTAATTCCCAGGGTCATGCCTTGAGACCATCTACCTACCTGTACCATCTCCCCGCCATATTCAACATAAATTTTTGAACTTCCTTCACAAGCCTCCATTTGATCAAGATTGCCAAATCAATTAAGCATTGATCCAAAAGCCACCCCAACCCCATCGAAACTTGCTCAGTACCTCTCCTTAGCACCAGGGCACACCCAGGTCGACCAGGACTATAGCACCACGTCCCCCTTGCCCTCTTATGCTTGGAAGTGTGAAAGAGAGAGAGACAAGCATGTGGGGCCAATTAATTGCAGCAGCCTCCACCACTCCCTCCCTATCTCCCCTGTCCGACTCAGATGACCCACCACACCCCCTCCACCTCCTCCCTCGACCAATCCCCTGCCAACACCCCCCTCCTCCATGTCCAAAATGGACATTTCCCTGATCGAGCTCCCACCTCGGTATAAATAGGCCAGAGGCCCTCCCAGCACGCCCCTACCCCTCATTTCTCGCCCCTATCCACCATAGCACCTCCCCACGAGCCCCAGCTCCTCCCCCAGCTCCACAGATCCCTGGAGAAGGAAGAAACTCCATCTCGGTTGTTTGCAAAGAAAACATTCGGGTGATCTCCTTCCTACTCTCCTCCAGCTGCATGTCATCTCTCTGAGTTCCCCCTGCTCCACTGTGCCTAACCCACCCCTTGATGGTAGAGGAACACCGGAATAGCCCTTCTCTGGGGAGCTCCGACGAACTCCCCTCGGCCATCTCCGCTTGACGCACTTCCCGAGGAGGAACCAGTGGTTGGCGCCCCTTGTCGGAGTCAGCTTCACGCGCCGCGCCTGCTCTGACACCTCCTCTGCAACATGCATGCATCCCCGAGCCTGCTCCGGTGAGCACCGAAGCGAGCTCCGCCGGGCACACATGGGTGAGAGAGGTCCCGACGTCGAACCCGCCCCTGTCGCCCACCGTTGAGCTCGTGATGATGCGCCGCACCACCCTGGCCCATCTCCGCCGCCTCTTGATGTCTCTGGTGAGCTCCCCTGTGCCGCCCAGTCGCCCCTAGGGTTTCCCCTCGCCGTCGTGGTGTCTGGGGAGGACGACGACGCCCCCTCGTTGATCCCGTCTTGAACGAACGGTGGGGATCTCCCTGTACCGTTTTGATGCCTCTTCCCCGCTGACCAGCGGGCCCCACAACGTGGGTTTGAAACCCAGCCTCCCGCCCGTGCCTGCGAGCCCAGCTGGGCCAAATCCTCGGTGCGGCCCAATTCCCCCTGGAAAACCAGACCACCCCTAGTTCCTGTTTATATTTTCCACCAGATCTGCAGTTTCCCTTGTTTGGTTTAATTCAAAATGAAAATGGAAAACCAGTTGTATTGCCTAGATCTAATTTTTCCAAGTACCTACATGTTTTTGTGAAACATGCAGTAACCCTAGTTAGGCCATATCTATCCTAGGTTAACAATAGTAAATTAAACCCCAAAATGTGTTCCATACATCCTTAAATTCCTTCTGGGAGTTTTACAACTCCAAATTGGGTAAATCCAACTATATCTAGAAGGTGTGGCTTGTACCTATCTCATGGAATTAGCCTCATGCCAAGTGGAGCATTTGTTTTCCTGTAGTAAAAATAACAAAAATAGTGCTTTTCTGCCTTTAGGAATTTCCCTAGGCCAAACCCTAAACTACTTTGAGACAAATCCAACTGTATGTGATTTGGTATGCAAATATCTATCAAACCCCAGGAGTCCCTAATTTTCTAAGCCCCTGTGGATTTATCATGAATTAATCTATTATGGGCTTAGTTAATTCACTAGATAAATCACTATAGTAGCTCTGAAACTCCAAAAAGGATGATTCCAATTTCTACAGAAAGATATCCCAAATACCCACAATGTTTCCTTGGAATCAAATCAAAATCCTCTGTAGATTAATACTGGTGAAAAAGACCAAACAGATCTAGAACTACCTTTGGGAATTTGCTGAGGGCATTCTGGTAATTATTTTGACATAATTCCAACTCTCAGTGAACAAGTACATCAAGCCTTACATACCCACCCAAGGAAATAATTTTTGGAGCTCCAGAACTTTTCTGGTGAATTATTTCCTAAAACAGGAGTCTTATTCACTATAATAATCACTATAAATCTTTGGTAAGTGATTAAATAGTGAAACCACTTTTATTGGTTTCATTTTATCAATACCTATCTGTGGGTATCATGTTTTTACAATGGTATCTTATAGAATAAGTCTTTGGTCCAAAACCCTCTCATCCCTAGTTTCTAGACTATGAAACCCATATGGTTTCCTTCAAATGTTCCAAGACATGCTCCCAATCCTTCTAATCCATTTTCTCAACACCACTAATGATTTGTAACCTTGTATTGTCCATTGCTTGTTGTATGTATGGTTGCTTGTACGCCTTGTTTGATTGTGGTCTTGCTTGATTTCATGTATACTCAGTGACGACGATAGATACGCTTGCATTGACGCCGAGAAGAAGAGATCTTATTAATATTGGTATTGGTATTCTTGGTTATCTAAAGAAGAAGTCCAGGGACATATTGCCATATTGCTGATCTCAAGCAAGCCACCTTCTTGCTCATAAGCCTTGTCCTACTGTTTTACTTATGCATGTTTTATCTACTGTTTATTTAAAACTGCATTGTTTTACTATATGTTAATGTATATATGGTAGTGGTTTGGCTCCTCCGAACTATTACACTTTTGTCCTATTAAGTACAAACCCCCTTGATGATACCTACTTGTCAGTAGTGGAATAGATGGTGTATTACACCATACCCCTTTTGGAGACCCTGTTTTAGCCAAAGCGAAGCTAGAGGATGGGAAGACCCCTGGAAAAGTTTTACCAAATGCTTTATGATAAAACCTTGGTGAGGTGGGACCTCCCAAGAGTTGTTGAGAAATAAAAAGGTTTTTGGTTTTACAAAATGCTGAAGGAAAGCTGGAGGGAAAAGGTTTACGAAAACACACCCGGTTCTTTGCAGTTTAGCTATAACAACTTAACCCTGTGCAACCACATTACTCTGGAATGGGACAGGGCTGGATTTGATGTTTGGCTATTCTGGTATAAGCTGCCTCGTAACTACTACAGGGGATGAAACTCCCTGGAGGTGGGCTTTCTCCTGAAGGGTCCATGTGGGACATCGACCTAGAGAAGGAACGACGGGTCTGCGGGCCTCCATGCGTTACTATGAGCCCCTCATTGAAAGCGCCCACTGTGTAAAGTGTAAAATGCACTCCGGTTGGTCCTCGGTACCCGACGTCCCGGTTTTGAGGGGAATAACACTCATAGGGTAGGCACTTATATTGGAGTGGGCATCCGGAGAGTCTTGATCGGTTACTCGACCCACGATCGGTGAAGATCAGGGTAGTGTACCCGGATGGTGTGGGTAAAGTGTAAAACCTCTGCAGAGTGTAAATCTATTCGAATAGCCATGTCCGCGGTTATGGACGGGTTGGACAAACTTCTATAGAGCGGTGCTGGTTTTGTTTTCAAAAAGGATTTTGGAAAAGAAATGGTTTTGGAAGTGTTTTGACCATGGGATGGTCGTAAAGGAGAAAGGTTTTGACCATGGGATGGTCGGAAGGAGGAGAAAGGAGTTTGGTCGTGGGATGACCTTAAAACGGGAACAAATGGGTACCCAGTCCTAAAGTTTTCCAAAACTTTTCAAAACAGTTTCCAAAATGTTTACCAAAATGTTTACCAAAATTTTCAACAAAGATATGTAGATGTTATATCTACAAGAGAAACTTTTTGAGAGAAGAACCTCTCTTGGATCCCTCCTACTACCACATCCATAATACATATCCTCTTGTTATCACTATTATCTTAAGGTGGTTTGCGAGTACATTCAAAGTACTCACTGGCATTGTCCCTGGCTATTAACTTGGCCAGATATCAAGAAGAAGATGACGTTGGCGACTATGCGAGCTAGGACGTTCTCCCAGTCAGTTGCATGTAGGTTACGGTATGGATCAGGCTCTATGCTTGAGGAAGTTCCGCTGATGATTATTGATGTAGCCTCAATGGCATTTATGTAAGTCTTGTAATTCGATATGTTTCGGATGTTGTAATGATACTTGTCGATTATGTTCCACGGCTCACTGATCATGGGAACGTGGTGTATGCATAATAGGGATTTCTCGCATGATTAATCTGAGGACCCCACATGTAGTCGGCCGCATATTATTTTCCCTTTGGACTAAAGGGAGGGAGAAATCCTTTGGATGTGTCTTGGAAGCATACCCGGAATGCCCAGTAATAGATTGGCGTCGCCTTGTAACCTACACTGTCAAAGGATGATTAAATAGGAACTCCCTAAGCTAATTACGATATCCACGGGGAAACCCTTAATTACGATGGTTTGTATGGGCGACTGTTCTCAAACATCGCAGTGGTTATTTAGAGGTGACATCACTCTTGGCTCAACAAAGTGGCTTCCTATGAGCCTTGTAGTGAACATCTTATTATAGAGCTCTCTCCACACATATCATGACATAAGAGATAGGTTATCCTAATCATTCATAATTATTATATGCCGGTGGTGAATCCTCCACTTCTTGAGAACCCCTCAATCATATTACACAACACTTCATCAACACTCTCTTGCTTTAGTTTAATTTTGTTAATTACTTTGTTCTTGTTTACTTTAAGCACCTATTTGAACACACTCTTTACACACCCTTTACTTGGAATTAAAGATAACTTACAAGTACTCTCTAGTGAATAGTAACGAGGGCGTAAAGACCTTTACCAATAGCTCTATGTGGATTCAATATCTTTACTTCGAAACTAGCTCCAATTGATCTGTGCACTTGCAGTCATCAGTTTGTAACACGGAGCAACAATTCTTGTTAGTGGTGTCGCGACCATCAACCTGACCCAACAAGACTTGACCATCAAAACTCTTTCCCGGTGTTTTTGATTGGATCTCGGGACACTATCCTTGCAAGTGTTGTCGAGTTATAATGCCCGAAAAATATTCCATATTAAAAATTGCATGTTATTTTTATTTTATGCATCATCATGCAATCATGCATATTTTACCTCTAAAATATATTTTTTTAAAGCCTATTTTCTTTTCTAATTAGTTTGCTCTTTTAATTTCAAATCAAAAATCATGATCTTTTAGGATTTTTTATTTATCTAGAAACTATTTACAAAAGACTTTAAAAATGAAACAAATAAAAAAAGAGTTTTCGGGGAGGCAACCATCGGCCAGGCCCAAGGCCCAGCCAGCAGCTGGTCTACTACCTAGTACATCCCAAACCCTAATCACCTACCCAGCCCTTGGCCCCAGCGCCAACCTTCTTCCTTGACCCCGCGCCATCGCCCTCCTCGACCCGGACTTCCCCTGCCCATGCGGGGGAGGGCAGGCAAGGAAGAGACAAAAGTACGAAGGAGGAGGACCTAGAGGAGAGGGATCCGAGGAGTCATCATGGTCGCCGGAAAGGCAGATCAGCGAGAGGAGGGAGGCGGCTCCAGTGGCCAGAGATCGAGAGGACCGGTTGTGTGGAGCTCGTGCGGTCGTTGACCTAGGGCGGCGTTTGGGGGGGATCTTTCAACCGAACCGGTTTTCTTCGGTTGGTGGTGGCAGGCAAAGTAATACCCTCAAACAGCCATGGATAAAATCATCCCAGCCTAGAATACACACTCGCCGCCGTCGGAATGGCTCAAAACAAGTAGGCAGTGAAATCTGCAAGGACCAGATAACAGAATACTCTTAACGCTAAATGTTCTTTTTTGGTTCCAAGCGACAGACAAACAAAGATAGAACACTAACAAAAGCTCCTTCTTCATTCTAAAACTTGAGACCAAAGACCTCCAAAAAAACACTTAGGACGACCATCCTGTGAGATTTAACCCTGATGCATCTTGTCTTAATTCTGTCCATTAGTTTGTATTTGTTATGTAGTCCACATAAAGCGTCTTTGCACGCATCTGTACTGATGGGTTTGTAGCATGGAAAACAAAATTTTATACCGCAAGAACGAACAAAACCCAGATCTAATCTAGATAAAAGCCAAGATCTAATCTATTAGACATGAGCAACGAGATAGATGGGAACTAACCCTCGTAGATCCGAAAGCGTTAACGAGATTAGATCTCGTGGTTGATGTAGTTGATCACTTGCCGATCTCAAGATCGTGTGGACGATTCTTCCGGCGTCGCGTTCCGGCAGCGCTTCCGCAGTCGGTCAAGTGGATGATCCTTCCGGCGCCGCGTTTCGGCAGCGCTTCCGCAGTCGGTCACACGTGCGGAGTCGAAGCAGACCTTCCTCTCCCCGTTCCAGCGAGCAGCGGAGGTAGTAGATCTTCTCCACGGAATCCCAGCAGCACGACGGCGTGGTGGTGGTGATGGAGTAGAGAATTCTGCAGGGCTTCGCCTATGCCTGTGCAGAAGAAAGGTGGAGGAGAGAGGCGGCAGAGATTGGAGTTGTAGGAGAGGGCTTGGAGGGGGCGCCCCTGCCCTTCTATTTAAGGGGGGAGGCGCGCCTGGGGAGGGGGAGTCCTAGTAGACTCCCCTCCTATGGCCGGCGGTGGGAAGGGGGGAGGTGTCCTCCTCCCCCACAAATCAGTGTCTTGCCCCACTAGGTTTCCTTTGACCCGTTCTTGGTTTTCAAGCAAACTCCAAGAAATCCTCTAGAACCTTCCAGAACATTCCGAAACCTTCTAGAACCCTCATACAAATACTCCGGAACATTTCCTAACTCAGAAAATGATCCCCAATATATGAATCTTATTCTCCGGACAATTCCGGATCTCCTCGTGATGTCCCGGATCCAATCCGAGACTCCGAACAACATTCGGTCTCCAACGCACATTCCATATCTACTTAAAACAACTTCGAACCTTAAGTGTGTCACCCTACGGTTCGTGAATATGCAGACATGACAGAGACACATCTCCTATCAATAACCATCAGCGGGATCTGGAGATCCATAACAGCTCCCACATACTCAACGATGACTTCATGATCGGTAGAACCATTTACATACGAAACCAATTCCCTTTGTCACGCGATACTATACTTATCCGAGGTTTGATCGTCGGTATCTCCATACCTAGTTCTACCTCGTTACTGATAAGTACTCTTTACTCATTCTGTGATATGTCATCCCTTGTGACCTAGTCACATGCTTGCAAGCTAACTAGATGACATTCCACCGAGAGGGCCCAGAGCATATCTATCCGTCATATGGATGGACAAATCCCAATCTTGGTTCATGCGCTCCAACACATACTTTCAGAATACCCAATGACACCTTTATGACCACCCAGTTACGAAGCGGTGTTTGATGTCATCAAAGTATCCATCCGGTGATGGTGATTAACATAACCTCATGGTCGAAGGATTAGGTTACTATGCATTTTGAAAGCTTATAGAAATACGAACTTAATGACTTGATCTTTATGCTACGCTTACTATGGGTGTGTGTCCATTACATCATTCTCCTAATGATATAACCTTGTTATTAATCACATCCAATGTCCATGATCAGGAAACCATGATCATCAATTAATCAACAAGCTAGTTCAACAAGAGGCTTACTAGGGACTCTTTTATGTTTACAAAACACACATGTATTAGTGTTTCCTAATAATACAATTATAGCATGGGATGTAAACATTTATCATAAACATAAAGATATAATAATAACCACTTTATTATTGCCTCTTGGGCATATCTCCAACAGTCTCCCACTTGCACTAGAGTCAATAATCTAGTTAAAAACTTGTGCATTCAACACTTATGGCTTTCTGGTGTTGTATAGACACTATTGCTAGTGGTAAACATAATCTTCGGATCTGACACTTCCAGGTCCGTGTGTATTTGCATGTCCTTGCGTCTCTACGCATTACTCATTCTCCAATGAGATGGCATTGTATAAATTTGGTCCTTTGGTGAGACCTTTAGTTCCTTCGGCTCAAAATATGTTGATATTATTGTCACACAATATATCTTCATAGTATTAGCCCGCTAGGAACCACACCTAGTTTGATAACAAACTACTTGACGCAAATGCCCTCATTTACTGCTACAATAGTAGTCATATACTTAGCCTTTTGTTGTAGTATCTGTTACAATGTTTTAACTTTGGTACTCAACCAAATCCGTTATGGAACTTCCTTTCCATTACATTGTGCCACCTATAGTTTAAATTGAGATAAATTTAATTTGTATCTTGTGACAAAATTAGTATCAATGTAACGCTTTACAATGAACTACCTTTAACTATTTTTCACTTATACATGGTATATTCTTAGTTCTTCCAAAGCTCATAAGAATATCTTTACTATTGTTCAATGATCATCTTATTAATCATTCTGGTATATGCTCATAACATTTAGAGCATAGGACATATCTGGATGTGTACATCTCAAAGAATGATTGATCAAAATATTCTTGTGATTTCACCAAGTGTCAAAACACTTGAATCTCGTGTCAACACACTCGAATCTTGATTCAGTCCTTTCCGTGCATTAAGAACCTTTCTTGTTGTTTCCATATTGAACTCATTCAACGTCTTATCTATGTACATTTGGCAAAACCATATTAGCGCCTCAATCTATCCATATAGACATTGATGCCTAATTCTTGGGTTATGCCTAAGTCTTTCATCAAAATGAAATTCTTAACCTGTGTCAATACAAGATACATCATTTCCAATCAACAATATGTCCTCTACATAATGTATTAGAAATATGTCTCAGCGCTCCCACTTAATTTCTTGCAAATGCAAGCATCTTCATCATCTCCGATGAATTTAAACTCTTTTAAAAGTTTCATCATGGTGAAGATTCCAACTCCGCTATGCTTACTTCAACCATTGAAGTTTTGCATACTCTTTCAGCATCCTTTGAATAAACAAAACCCTTTGGATCGTGTCATTTACACGTCCTAGGTAACCATTCTATTAGAAGAACTTGTTTTGTTTGTTCAACTACCATATACCAAAATATATGTAGTGGTTGCTACATTAATCCGTCCAGACTAAATATCGCTATGAAAGATCAAATCTTATCATAGTCAATTCCTTGAACATTGTCGTAAACTTTTTTCGACATGTCTACTATTTCATAGATTTGAAACATCCATGTCTATTTCTTTATAGATCCAAACACGACCAGTAGGCTTCACGCCTTTCCGGAGGGTCTTCAAAGTTCAGAAACTTGATTTCTCGTGTATGGATGCTATCACGGATTCCATGACTTCTAGTCATTGTATGGAGTCAGGGCCCATCATCGCTTCTTTGCATGTAGTCGGTTCATCATTGTCAAAACAATAACGACTTGCTTATCAAATCTTACTATTTGATTCTTACCGACCAACATGGTTCTATAGGAACTCTAATCTCCGAGATCACACCTTTTGTAATCACGAGTGCCATGAGCATTGTGGCCGTCACCGGGACACTTTCCGGTGCTGCGCTACTTAGCACATATAGCTAAGGTTCAACAACCTTATCAAAGTTCTATTGTCCTCCCACTTAACTTTTCACGAAAAATTCGTTCTCAAGAAACTTGATGTTCCAAGTAACAAACTCTTTTGTCCTCAGTGTTATGGAGAAATTCCCAACAAATTCTTTGGAATAACCTACAAAGACGTGCTTATCCGACTTTGGTTGTAAACATTTTACTTATGCCTAGCATACCAAAATTTAAGAAAGGACAATTCGGGTTTTATCCCAAACCATGACTTATATGGTGTCATTTCAATGGATCACGATGGAGCTCTTTTCAGTGTAAAAGCGGTAGTCACTAAAGCTTTAATCTTTAAAATATAATGGAAGTTTTACAAATGACACCTTTGATCTTACCATGTAAAACAAGGTTTCATTACATATCTCGAACACTCCATACTCCTATGGTGTTTTGGGAAATGCAAATCCATGGAACGATTCCTCAAATCTTAGGTGTTTTGCTAAACTTGTAACTCAAACATATTTCTTTATGATCCAACATAAACTCTTTTATTTTCTTGTTACAATGATTTTCCACTTCATCTTGAAAGTCTTTGAACATTTTTCAAATGTTTCATACTTCTTCCTTATTGAGTAAGTATATACATATACTCACTCAAATCTTCGGAGAAAGCATATGAAGTTGAAATCCATCGCCCACGACTACACATAATGGACTATATACATCAATATGTACAAATTCCAATCAGTTAGTCGTCCGTTCCTCTTTTGGCCTATGGACGGAGTTTCAATTATCTCGAGGAAAGTCTCACATGCGTCAGTTGATCAAAATCAAAAGACTCCAAAATTTCATCAACATGGAGTTTCTTCATGTTTTCTTTCAAATATAATTTAAACAGCGATGTCACTTCATAAGTGATCTTTCAATCATTTGTCTTGCGACATTTTAGCAATAGTGTTTATGGATGTGATTTCTCCCACCAGACTTGTAAAAGTTCATCCATCCTTTATGGAATACGGTAATTATTTGAACAACCATTGTTCTCGTAATACCGGAACAAAATAACAATTATTAAAACAAATCTTGAAGGCTAGGTTTGATGTCAACGAAAAACGCAATAATATTTTATTTGTTTTCGATGAACATCATCACTCATTCTCTTGCTAGTTACTTAGGCCATTGTAGTTCATGAATTGTGTTGTCCTGTATGACACTTCATACCAACCAATTCGGTATCCAATACCGCAGAACCACATTGTTTAACAACCAAGGAATACAGCCATAACATGTATCTTCTATATGCCTAAGTTGGACATCTCCAACCTTTTATTTTCTGCCAAATATTTTATAGATTCTCTTTCAGCAATTCCTTTTCTTTTAAGAATCTATCAACATCAATAGTGGTGTCATCAACATGACACATGGTACAAAGCGTATACAGTCAACTACTAATACCTTTGGACTTGCACTTTGAGGTGGATCACCATCATCAAATGTTTGGCATTCTTTCAAAATTCCATTCTTTAGTACTCTTTAAGTGTAGTAAACATTTTACTTACATCTTCTATTCATCCTTATCATGACAACTTTCATGATCAAGCTGCTATAGCTTATAAAGGTAAATTGCGAGTATAATGTTTCTTTTTCAAAACCTTTTGGAGGATTAGGACGACTAGCGTCTCCAACCTTCACAAATTCTCATCAAATATGAGGACGTATACTCTATCATGTTGTAACCAACACATAGTTTTAGATATCGCAATACCTTTCACATATGATGGTTTCTGAAACATTGCTTTCAGCTCTTAGATAAACTTGATATTAAAAACAATCTTTTGAGTATCAAGAATCATGGAGGCAAACATGATACATTAGATACTAACACTAGAATTGTTACTCTTGATTTAATACTATTTATTAAACTTCACAGAGTAAACGGAGTTTGCTGAAAGTTTGCAGCAGGACTTTTAAACTTTAGATTGACACTCAAAACAATACGATACCAGTTTATAAAGCAAATATCCAGAATTTCTATAGTTCTACTATCTCAACTATAACTAAGCGTAAGGTGGTGAACGGATGCCAATGACTACAACAAACTATGCAAATTCACTTTGATTGTGTTTATGATAAATTGAGTTCGACTAATCCAAATTACAAACGAACTCCCACTCAAAACAACATCCCTCGAGTTGTTTTAGTGATTACACGAACCAAATCCACTACACCAAGTCTGATCATCACGTGAGATGATGTAGCTTTAAAGGCGAACAATCAACATGTTCGTCATATCATCCATATGACTCATGCTTTACCTTTCAGTATTCCGTGTTCCGAGACCATGTCTGTACATGCTAGGCTCATCAAGGTTAACCTTAGTTTCCGCATGTGCAAATCTGGCTTGCACCCGTTGTATGCACACGTAGAGTCTATCACACCCGATCATCACGAGATGCTTCGGACGAACACTTTATTACTTGATATTTAGTGAGAGGGATCATCTTATAATGCTACCGTCGCGATCTAAGCAATACAAGATGCATAAAGGATTAACATCACAGGCAATTCATAATATGTGATATGATATGGCCCTTCTTCTTGTGCCTTTGATCTCCATCTCCAAAGCATGGACATGATCTCCATCATCACCGGCGTGGCGTCAAGGTCCGTGGCGCCGCTTCATGGTTGTCCATCATCACTAGCAACTATTAGAACTACTTGGAACAAAGCTATTACAAGATGAATAGACACGCAAGGTCTTAACAAAATTAAAGACAACCATTAGGCTCCTGCCGGTTGCCATATTACAACAAGGATCATTGCATACATCAAATACAATCACAATCACATGATGGCCATATCACATCACAAAACCCCTGCAAAAACAAGTTAGACTCCTCTAATTTTCTTTGCATGTTTTACGTGGTTTGGGGCTTTCGTATAAGACCGATCTTACCTACGAACAAGGACCACAACGTTGATACAAGTGTTGTCAAGATGCTCATTGTAAATTGAATCTTAACTATGGTGGGAGAGACAGACACCCGCAAAGCCACTTGTGCAAAGCAAGTTGCACGTCAAGCGTGGAGCAATTCTCATGTGCGATGACATGTAATGTTAGCCCGAGCCGCTTCATCCGACCATGCCGCAAGATGCAAAGTACACGCTAAGACACCGACAACAAAAGCATCAACGCCCAAAAAACATTGTGTTCTACTCGTGCAACAGATCTATGAATAGATACGGCTCTGATACCACTAAAGGGTTCGTAGCATGGAAAACAAAATTTTCTACCGCAAGAACGAACAAAACCCAGATCTAATCTAGATAAAAGCCAAGATCTAATCTATTAGACATGAGCAACGAGATAGACGGGAACTAACCCTCGTAGATCCGAAAGCGTTAACGAGATTAGATCTCGTGGTTGATGTAGTCGATCACTTGCCGATCTCAAGATCGTGTGGACGATTCTTCCGGCGCCGCGTTCCGGCAGCGCTTCCGCAGTCAGTCAAGTGGACGATCCTTCCGGTGCCGTGTTTCGGCAGTGCTTCCGCAGTCGGTCACACGTGCGGAGTCGAAGCAGACCTTCCTCTCCCTGTTCCAGCGAGCAGCGGAGGTAGTAGATCTTCTCCACGGAATCCCAGCAGCACGACGGCGTGGTGGTGGTGGTGGAGTAGAGAATTCTGCAGGGCTTCGCCTATGCCTGTGCAGAAGAAAGGTGGAGGAGAGAGGCGGCAGAGATTGGAGTTGTAGGAGAGGGCTTGGAGGGGGCGCCCCTGCCCTTCTATTTAAGGGGGGAGGCGCGCCTGGGGAGTCCTATGGCCGGCGGTGGGAAGGGGGGAGGTGTCCTCCTCCCCCACGAATCCGTGTCTTGCCCCACTAGGTTTCCTTTGACCCTTTCTTGGTTTTCAAGCAAACTCCAAGAAATCGTCTAGAACCTTCCAGAACATTCCGAAACCTTCTAGAACCCTCATACAAATACTCCGGAACATTTCCTAACTCAGAAAATGATCCCCAATATATGAATCTTATTCTCCGGACAATTCCGGATCTCCTCGTGATGTCCCGAATCCAATCCGAGACTCCGAACAACATTCGTTCTCCAACGCACATTCCATATCTACTTAAAACCACTTCGAACCTTAAGTGTGTCACCCTACGGTTCGTGAATATGCAGACATGACAGAGACACATCTCCTATCAATAACCATCAGCGGGATCTGGAGATCCATAACGGCTCCCACATACTCAACGATGACTTCGTGGTCGATAGAACCATTTACATACGAAACCAATTCCCTTTGTCACGCGATACTATACTTATCCGAGGTTTGATCGTCGGTATCTCCATACCTAGTTCTACCTCATTACTGATAAGTACTCTTTACTCGTTCTGTGATATGTCATCCCTTGTGACCTAGTCACATGCTTGCAAGCTAACTAGATGACATTCCACCGAGAGGGCCCAGAGCATATCTATCCGTCATATGGATGGACAAATCCCAATCTTGGTTCATGCGCTTCAACACATACTTTCATAATACCCAATGACACCTTTATGACCACCCAGTTACGAAGCGGTGTTTGATGTCATCAAAGTATCCATCCGGTGATGGTGATTAACATAACCTCATGGTCGAAGGATTAGGTTACTATGCATTTTGAAAGCTTATAGCAATACGAACTTAATGACTTGATCTTTATGCTATGCTTACTATGGGTGTGTGTCCATTACATCATTCTCCTAATGATATAACCTTGTTATTAATCACATCCAATGTCCATGATCAGGAAACCATGATCATCAATTAATCAACAAGCTAGTTCAAGAAGAGGCTTACTAGGGACTCTTTTATGTTTACAAAACACGCATGTATTAGTGTTTCCTAATAATACAATTATAGCATGGGATGTAAACATTTATCATAAACATAAAGATATAATAATAACCACTTTATTATTGCCTCTTGGGCATATCTCCAACATGTACTAGCCAGTAACGTGCTAGTTCACGTTGCGGCTGTTCTCTGTATTTGTTCAGAGTCCTAGAGTCAGTCTAAGTCTTAGTGTTTATCGAGTCATATAATCATGCGACGTAGAGGCCACGATTTCGTCCGTGGGATGGCGCGGGTAAATCGGATCGGGACCACGATGTATGCGTGAGTTAGTTAAGCACTGAATAAAAGGAAGGAAAACGAAAAACACGCTGATTCATTGCGTCGCAAAACTCTGTTTCTCTGTTCTGTACTGTGCTCGTGCCTTGCAGAGGAAAGTTCAGGCGATAAACTCACACATCCACTAAAATTTCCACCATATCGAATAGAATTCTAGGCCTCTGATCCAACACTTGGTACCAGAGCCACGGTTGCTAGGAGGAGTTTGGTGGGCGGTGGAGTTGGCGGCAGCGATCGAAGATGGGCGACAAGAATCCACCGAAGAAAGCTAGCAGTGGCAGCGGAGAGTACATGCCGTTGACCAAACTGCTGGGCACTGATGCTGCGACCAGCGAGGGCGCCATCATGGTGCACTCATCGTCGTCGCGTGGAGGCGCCCCGATCCACTACCCGCAGCTCACCGACACCAACTATGGGCTGTGGGCGGTGAAGATGAAGATCATTCTCCGCTCCCTCCGTTGTTGGTCCGCAATCGAGGGGAAAGGTGAGTTTGACCCGGCAAAGGACGAGGACGCATTCGCGGCCCTGTCCAGTCCGTGCCGGATTCGATGGTTATGGCTCTTGCAGAATACGAGACTGTAGCAGAAGCCTGGGAAGCGATACGGCGCATGCGCGTGGGTGAGGATCGTGTGAAGAAGTCCCGTGTCAAGCAGCTAAAGCGGCAGCTCGAGCAATTGGAGATGGATGATGGCGAAACTATCACAGCCTTCTCCCAGAAATTGACCTCACTCGTTGGCGAGATCCGCTCTCTTGGCAAGAAGATCAGCGACGAGGTGGTGATCGAGTGGCTGTTCAGCGCGGTGCCCAGCAGATTCACCGATGTGGTGAACATGATCGAGCAGTGGGGTGATCTCACCATGATGTCGGTCTCTGAAGCTATCGGTCGTCTTGTCTCTCATGAGGAGAACCAGCGCGGTCATCGCCATAGTGGTGGCGGTAAGGATGAACAGTTGATGTTGGTCACAAAGGCGTTGGAGCATCTGATGAAAGGCAAAAACAAAGGTGATCATGTCGGTGGCTCAAGTAATTCCCTAGGGAAAAGACTGGTGTTCGTGGGGACCGAGCATTGCTAATGATGGAGGCAAGCGAGATTGTGTTGTCTGCTGCAGTGTCAGAAGGGCAGGTATTCCTCAATGAGGAGAAAGTTGTTCCAAAGCTCACCGGTGACAAGGAGTCCTCGTGGTACCTGGATACCAGTGCGAGCAACCACATGACAGGATGCTATGAGAAATTCGCTGCACTGGATGAAACTGTCAAAGGAAGGGTTCGCTTCGGTGACGGATCAGCTATAGAGATCTGTGGGCACGGAGCGGTCTTGATGCGGTGCCATACCGGAGAACACCGTGTACTCTCTGACGTATACTTCATTCAACGCCTCAAGAACATCATCATCAGTCTAGGCCAACTTGATGAGAATTGTTGTAAATATGCTGCTGAAGATGGGGTGATGACAGTCTGGGATCGTTAGAGGAACGTGCTAGCACGAGTCAACAGAAGCAGAAATCGGATGTATATACTGAACATACGACCGACAGAGCCTGTTTGCCTGTTGTCTGTTGAAAATTCAGAGGCTTGGCTATGGCATAAACGGTACGTCCATGTTAACTTTCGTGCACTGAAGAATCTGGCTCACACAGAGATGGTTGAAGGCCTGCCTCTCATTGATCATGTGGACAAAGTGTGTGATGGTTGTATGATAGGCAAACAGAGGCGACACTCATTTCCCTCTGAGGCAGTGTACAGGGCATCACAACCCCTACAGCTTGTACATGCAGATTTGTGTGGCCCTATCACTCTGGCCACACATAGTGGTAAGAAGTACTTTCTGCTAATTGTGGATGACCACTCGAGATTCATGTGGGTTTTCTTCCTTCGTGCAAAGGACGAGGCACTTGCATATTTCTGCAAGTTCAAAGTGGCAGTCGAGCTTGAAAAGGATCTGAAGCCGAAGGCACTGCGAACAGATAGAGGAGGAGAGTTCACCTCGAATGAATTCTCTGAGTTTTGTGAGCTCCAGGATGTTAAACACTTTCTGACGGCACCTTATTCGCCACAACAGAATGGAGTTGTTGAGAGGAGGAACCAATCTGTGGTGGGAACAACAAGGAGTTTGCTCAAGAGCATGAGTGTGCCAGGGAAGTTCTGGGGAGAAGCTGTAAATACTGCAGTTTATCTTCTCAATAGTGCTCCCACAAAAAGTGTGACAGGCAAAACAGCTTACCAGGCGTGGCATGGAAGAAAACCAGCAGTCAGTCATCTATGCACATTTGGATGTGTTGCCCATGTGAAGAAGCTAGGACCCGGTGTCTCCAAGCTCTCAGACCGTAGCTCGATGATGGTTTTCATAGGATATGAACAAGGGTCAAAGGCTTACCGCATGTTCGATCCAGCCAAGCGAAAATTGGTAGTAACCCGTGATGCGGTGTTCAAGGAATCCAGGCGTTGGGATTGGGAATCAGTCCATGAACCAAACAACGATGGATTCGTTGTGGAGGTTCAGTCACATATCAGTTCAGGTCCAACTACAACCACAACAGGAAATGTGCCAAACTCTGGCACAACAGGGGGAGAAGTTGATCCCATGATTGTGGACACTCTAGTTGATGGAACTGAATCCCGAAGGCCTTCAGGTGTGTCACCTGTTCCTTTTGATCTGTCAACAAGTCCTGTTTCAGGAGGTGATGCCAGTTTAACACCTGAGTCAGAACCGTCTCAAGATCCACAAGGAAAACGTCTACTATCAGAGGTCTATGCTGAAACCGATGAGGTGGAGGTAGCCTACTCAGGATTGTGTTTGTTTGCCCTTGATGAACCTAGAAGTCACAAAGAGGCAAAGAAAGATATCAAGTGGCAGAAGGCCATGAAGGAGGAGCTGGACTCAATTGTCAGTAACAACACTTGGCAGCTCTGTAATCTCCCTGAAGGCCACAAACCCATAGGACTGAAGTGGGTTTTTAAGCTCAAGAAGGATTCTGCGGGCATGGTGGTGAAGCACAAAGCTAGATTAGTTGCAAAGGTGCAACTACCTCGGTGAATTACACTCTTAGTTAATGCCTGGATGAACGAAAGTGGTTAAAATAGTACAGTGGGGCCCAGGGCCACTCACGGTAGACCTTTCGGCCGTCCTAACCACTTTCAGACAACGGGACAAGAACGAGCGGCGTAATCGGCAGGCAAAGGGATCAACTACATACACAAATGAGTATGTATGCAAGCCACATACAACAGTCCTCAGAGCCATTCCATCTAAAAGAAATAGAAATATTGCAACGCCATACGGCAAGATCCAAATGTCCTAGGTAGACATAATAATTTAGGATAGCTCCTCATACATCACACATCAGAGTATCAGGTGGAAGCGGAAAACAAGATCCGAGTACGGATAAGAAGCAAATTGGCATAAGATGCCCCATAAATAAACAAATCCCGCCCACAGATCTCACGGATCCCCGTTCCCAGAATCTCTACACCGAACGATCGTTGCCAACATCATCTGTCTCTTCCACCCAGTATCCATCTTGCGGGTACACGTGTTCATCTGAATCAAACAATTTATCGTGTGAGACCCTAGGGGTACTTAGCAAGTCTTTATGCCGCTAAAGGGGACACAACCTGGGGTGACGCAATTGCAGCAAAAGATAAAACCCAACAATTCTACAGATACTCGCTAACCATCCGCCTAACCAATGATAGACGGATGTCCGTGAATTAAGAACAACAGTTATAACAGTATAATTAAAAGATCCATCCTCCTCCTCGCTTACCAACGAGGAAGCGGACGAACAGCCCCCATCATCCGTTGGCAGTTTTATTAACCATTCCATGAGTATTGCACTATTTACTAGTCAAGTACTTAGTCAAATTGAAAGCGGTACTTTAGTTATGCTTGTCTATGATCGAGAAACTGTGCTCCAAGTCGTCCATAATAGCGGACACCGCTTTCAGAAAGATTTACCCTGCAGGGGTGCACGAATAGCAACACACACTCGATCAACCTCGGAAAAACCAAATCAAAACCCAACGAGGCATTCACGACAAAGCAATCACAGGATTCAGAAATATTTCAGGAGGCCACCCCATTAAGCTACCCACGACGAAGTTGGCCGGCTCCGAGACGGACCCAAGGTTTGTGTCAATGGCTGTAAACGACGGGAACCCGAAAGTGTGACTGGGCTTGTCGATACCGCGAAAACATTCCACGATCCAAAACAGTACAGGTGCTCCATGCACAATCTTAATAAAGCAGTAACATGGCATAAGTACAGGATAGTAATAAAGCCCCAAACTACTTTGTGGCCCCAAGAAATAAGAATGAATCAAGCTCTGGCTCAGGGGGGTCCATAAGGCCTCCCGGATGTGGATAGTGCGAATAAACAAGGAACAGGAATCAAGTACTCGGGGTCCTACGGGACACAAGTGAGCATGAAAAACCCAATAGCAGATATTGCCCACCGGTGCCTCTTTCATTAGTTATCCCATTACTACTCAGGTTAAGTTGTTTAGGTACCTCATTATTTATCAGACTCTCACATACCGTACTCATGCTTTTCTACGACTCGCATGGCTCAAACAACTCCTGTAGTAATGGCTCATGGGATGGAGGAACAAGCTTCGGTGGGGTTTAAAAATAAAGGCTATGCAGTACTTGGGATTCACTTTAATGCAATCACGACTCAATGATGCAAGAATAAGATAGAGGCAATAGGTACTGTATGTATGCAAGCATGTGGTAGTGCTTGCCTGGCAGCTCAGTTGAAGCGAGAGATGGATCTAGGTAGTACTCCTGTGATTCCTGATAATTCTCCTGCGGGGCGTCTATTCGAAGAAGAACCAAACAAACAAGGGCCAACATAAATAAAGTGCACAAGCATATGAATTAAAATGCGTCAAGCAAACAAGCATGCCATGATGAATGATGCACAATTTACATGGCATTAAAGTAGCATGGCAAAGGTGAGGTGTGGGTACAAGAAATAAAGCATTTTGGCATTTATTTAACCAAGTTTTATTGTCATAAACAGTTCAAATTTTAAATAATAACATGATGCATGCTTCAATTCAGAACAAGGACTGCATAAATAGAACGGGCTCGTCGCGCTGATCGATTTAGACATATTATTTGCCAAATTTGGAGTTGTAGAATTAAAGTTATTAATTAATTAATTAAGGAAAAGGGCATTTTATTGTAATTTTAATCATCTCGAAAATTAAAGTGTTCAAACAATATTTTGAATTGCATATTTGAATTCCTCACATTTTTCTGATTCCAAAACATATATTATTTGTATTATTTGGACTTGTATTTTAAAAATTATTTGAATCTGAATTGAATTTGAATTTAAATCAATTTGAAAAAGGTTTATTTAAAAACAGACAGCCAGGAAAACTTTTCTTACTCAGTCCGTCCAGACATAGTCACTGACGGGTGGGACCAAGCGGACTGGGGCCACGCGCGCAGAAAATACTTTTTCTACAGCGGCTCTGGCTAGCCCACTGAGGCTGACAAGCGGGCCCAGCGGCTACGGGCCCACGCGGCAGTGGGGTTAACCCCAGAGGCTGACAGGTGGAGCTGGGGCTAGAGCGCGGGTTACGGACGGAGAACTAGAGGGACTGTTCTGCAAAACGTTAGGGCGACTGACACGTGGGGTAGGTTGGATCGCGGGTTTAGGAATAAAAAGTTTGGGGGGGTTAAGTGCAAAGTGTCAACAAGCACTGTTTCTCTTCCTCGATCTCTGACAAAACTGACGGCGTGTCTGGCGACAGCGCGCGCGCGGCGCGGGGCGGGGAGTCGAACCCGGGTCGCGGGCGAGCGCGCTGAGGGGCGAAGCCACTGCAGCGGGCTAGGGGAGTTGTTAGGAGGGGGCTGGGGCCTAGGTGAGGTGCTAGGTGGCGTGTGCGCCGTGCAGACACCGCGAGCGGCGACGCACTGAGGGCGTTCGGCAAAAGTAACGGCGGAGCTAGCCGGCGACGGTGAGGCGGAGCATGTTAGGCAGGTCGAGGGACTCACCGCGGGTGGGCTGGTGTGGTCGGATCGGGGAGAAGCGCGGCGGATCAACGGCGACGCAGACGCTCTGGCGGGCTAGGGTTTCGTCGGGACGGCGCGGTACTGGCGCATCTGGGGCTTCTCCTCCTCGACGACGCATGCAGGGAGCAGCAGGGTGGTCGCCTCGGTCTCCC
Source organism: Avena eriantha (assembly GCA_910589775.1). Lineage (NCBI taxonomy): Eukaryota > Viridiplantae > Streptophyta > Magnoliopsida > Poales > Poaceae > Avena > Avena eriantha. The sequence goes on along the minus strand of OU342744.1, from coordinate 283,808,724 downwards.
AGGCTACCCCCACGACGTGCACGCTGACTGGAACGAGGAGACGATGCGGTGCTGGCGGCGAACGGCGGCAGGAGCTGGGCGTCGGGGAGGAAGAAGGGGAAGAAGAGGGGAGGCTCGGGGTGGATCTGGCGATGCAGGAGGCATGTGAGAGGAGGAGACAGGGAGGGAGAGGAAGGAGGGTTGCCGTGTGGGTACAGGAAGGTAAAGGTGGCCTCGCCTTTTCCTCCTTCTCCTCGAGCACGTGGGTGAGCTGGGGGCAGGTAGGGCACGGCGGGGGAGGCTGTAGGTGGACCAGGACGGCGTGGTGGCTGCAGGGTGGGGCTAGCACGCGGTAGAGAAAGAAAGAGAGGAGAGGGGTAGCTCGGGTTAGGGTAGATGGGGCTCGGGTTAGGGCTTAGCTAGGGTTAGGGAGAGGAGTGGCTGGGGTGTGGGCCAGGGGGAGAGTGGCCAGGTGTCCATCAGCAGGTTAGAGAGAGAGGAGAGAGAGAGAGGTGGGAGGAGGTTTTGGGTTTAGTTAAGAAAATTAGGGTTTGAGGAGTGAGGTGGTATTAGGGTTTTGATTTATAAATTTTTAGGGTTTTGACAAAAGCTCAAAGATCAAGTCAAGGTGGAGGTGTTGGAGTGTAGGGATTAAAAGAAAATGCATGATCATGACATGGCCAAGTGTGAAAATAGAAAAACACAACAAAGTGGATGGATTCCCATATGATCATGCATGAAGGAAAATAGTGATGTTGATGAGATCAAGGGAATAGTGGAAGGAATGGAGATGATCCACAAGATAAGATCCAACAACACAAAGTAAAAACCAATGAGATAAAAGATGGTGAAGAAGGTTGCATGGCCCATGCAAAAATAATAATGCCATGATTTATTTTGTGAAAACAATAATAATATGATGGCATTATTCTTATGCATTTCCCATAAGTGGAATAAAAACCAAGCAAAGGATAAGTAGGATTAGATCCACCCCACCACATGAGCTAGGGTAAAATCAAAAGAAAAGAATTGCAAGCTCTTGGACTAGTAGGATGGTGGAATTATAAAGTGGTGAAAAGAAAAGATAATGGAGGTGAATAAAAGATATGCCCCCAACTCAACTTGGGCATTTAGACAATATATCAATAACCAAATACAATATCAAGAGGCAAATACAATTAATAATGCATGTGAGAGAAGAACCAAAGAAAAAGGGTTTTATATGATGCTCAAATGCAAGATGGCATGATGACATGAGCATGATATAATTATGATGCAACAATTATATATAGGAAGTAGCCAATATCTTACTAGAACAAGTAGCATTACAATTGTTAGACAATTGGGATGCTACAACTCCCCCCCACTAAACAGGAATCTCGCCCCGAGATTCTAGGAAGAAGAAGACTCAAAGAGGGTAGGATACTTGGCACGGAGCTCATCTTCACGTTCCCAGGTGGCTTCATCAACGGAATGGTGCGACCACTGCACCTTGCAGAACTTGATGGACTTGTTGCGAGTCCTTCTTTCTGCGACTTCAAGAATTTTTGTGGGGTGTTCTTGATAAGACAGATCTTCTTGGAGATTGATGAGTTCATGGTCCACGGTCCTGCCGGGATCCTTGAAGCACTTCTTGAGTTGAGAGATTTGGAAAACATCATGGACTTTGAGTTGTTCAGGGAGCTCAACAGCATAAGCAACTTCTCCTCTTCTTCCACGAATTTTGAAAGGACCGATGTATCTAGGAGCCAGCTTTCCTTTGATACCAAAACGGTGCGTGCCTCTCATGGGAGTGATACGAAGATAAACGAGATCACCAGGGACATACTCCATGTCCGTGTGCTTTCTGTCATAATTGCTCTTCTGGCGACTTTGAGCAATCTTTAGGTTTTCAAGAATGATGTGAACTTTCTCCTCCGCTTGAGTTACAATGTCGGGGCCAAACAATATTTTTTCACCTGCGCCCGACCAACCAATCGGAGTTTTGCACTTGCGACCATAAAGAGCCTCAAATGGTGCCATCTTTAGACTTTTCTGGAAACTGTTGTTGTAAGAGAATTCAGCATAAGGAAGACATTCTTCCCACTTCATGCCGAAAGAGATAACACAAGCACGGAGCATATCTTCCAAAATCTGATTGATCCTTTCAACTTGTCCTTGCGACTGAGGGTGGTAAGTTGTGCTGAAGTTTAATTTTGTTCCCAAAGCATTTTGGAAACTTCCCCAGAACTTGGAAGTGAAGATGCTTCCACGGTCTGAACTGATCTCAAGAGGGACTCCATACAGAGAGACAATTCTGTTGATATAGAGCTCAGCCAACTGAATTGCAGAAATTGTTTCCTTGACTGGAAAGAAGTGAGATACTTTGGAAAGCCTGTCAATGACAACAAAGATTGCATTGTTGCCCTTCTGCGACCTTGGAAAACCAGTGATGAAGTCCATCTCTACTTTCTCCCATTCCCATTCTGGAGGCTTCAATGGCTGTAGAAGACCAGAAGGTTTCTGATGGACAGCTTTAACTCTGTGACAAACATCGCACTCTGAGACATACTTGGCACAATATCGTTTCAAACCAGGCCACCAATATTGTGTTTTCAAGTCCATGTACATCTTAGTGCTTCCAGGGTGGATAGAAAGAACAGAATCATGCGCCTCCTTGAGAACTTGCTCTCTTAAACCCGGGTAGTTCGGAACAAACATCCGGTGTTCAAAGAAAAGAGTGCCTTGGTCGTCTACGTGGAAAGACTCATACTTCGGAAGTTGAATGTTGGAGATGATCTTTTTAGTGTAAGGATCCCCAAGCTGAAGGGAACTGACCTTTTCTTCCAAGAGAGGTGTTGCTAGAAGGTTCAGAAGATAACCTTGATCCACAATTTCAAGGTTTAGCTTGCGGAATTCCTCGCACAAGAGAGGCTGTTGTTCTTCCACCATGAGGTTGTTGACATAAGCTTTTCGGCTGAGAGCATCTGCCATGACATTGGCTTTGCCCGGGGTGTAGTTGATGGTCAAATTGAAATCATTAATTGTTTCAATCCACCTCCTCTGACGAAGGTTGAGATCAGGCTGTGTGAAGATATACTTCAGACTCTTGTGATAAGAAAATATCTCACAACGGTTGCCAAGCAAGTAATGTCTCCATACTTTCAAAGCAAAGACAACTACTGCGAGTTCGAGGTCATGTGTAGGATAGTTGATCTCATGCGTCTTCAACTGACGAGATGCATAAGAAACAACTTGCTTTTCTTGCATAAGGACCGCAACCAATCCTTGCAAAGAAGCATCACAGAATATTTGGAAAGGCTTTGATGTATCTAGAGAAACCAAGACTGGTGCGGAAGTGAGCTTCTCTTTGAGTGTTTCAAAGCTTGCTTGACATGCAGGAGTCCAAAGGTATTTCTTGCCTTTCTTGAGGGGATCGGTAAGAGGCTTCGCAATCTTTGAGAAGTTTTGAACAAAGCGACGATAGTAACTGGCCAAACCAAGGAAACTCCGGACTTCTTTGACATTTATGGGTGGAAGCCAGTCCATAATTGTCTTAATAGTTTCTGGGTTGACGGCAATGCCCTTAGCAAAGATGACGTGACCAAGGTAGGTGACTTGAGGCAGCCAAAACTCACACTTGGAGAACTTTGCATAAAGGCGGTTCTCACGAAGCTTGTTTAGGACACACCGAAGGTGCTCTTCATGTTCTTCTTTTGACTTAGAATAGACTAGAATGTCATCCAGATAGACCACAACGAACTTATCCAGATACTCCATGAAAACCGAGTTCATAAGCCTCGAGAAGGTGGCAGGTGCGTTGGTGAGACCGAAAGACATGACCGTGTACTCATACAGGCCATAGCGGGTGGTGAAAGTTGTTTTAGGGACATCTTGCGGATCTTGATTTGATGATAACCACTTCTCGAATCAAGCTTAGAGAATACCACAGATCCAGCTAGCTGATCGAAGAGATCATTAATCCATGGAAGGGGATATTTATTCTTGATTGTTTTAGCATTGAGTGCCCGATAGTCAACACAAAGTCTATCAGTCTTGTCTCTCTTCTTCACAAAGATGGCTGGGCTACCCCAAGAAGAAGTACTGTGCTGAATGAAACCCAACTTCTCTTGTTCATCCAACTGACGTTTGAGTTCAGCCAACTCAGCAGGACCCATTTTATAAGGCCGCTTGGAGATAGGAGCGGTGCCAGGTTCAAGTTCAATGACAAACTCAACCTCACGATCCGGAGGCATACCTGGCAACTCTTCAGGAAAGACATCTGGGAACTCACAGACTACAGGAACACTCTGAATACCTTCCATAGCATCATCATTCAGAGCCGCCAAAGAGTAAAGCTGAATTGCAGGACTCAGACTTGGAGAATAGACTATATGGCCTTCAGGAATTTTCACAGAAACCGAACGTTCAGCACAATCAATCACAGCTGCATTTGCTGTTAACCAATCCATGCCCAAGATAACATCAATATCAGAATTGCCCAGAACAATTAAGGAAGCCGGGAACGAAGAACCACCAATCTCAATTTGATTGCCATGGCTGATCTTAGTAGATAACAATCTTGCCCCGGGAGAAAGAACCATTAACTTTTTATCCAGCTGGTCTATAACAAGCTCATGCTCATTTGCAAATTTGTGAGAAACAAAAGAATGTGAAGCACCAGAATCAAACAAAACTCGTGCAGGAACTGAGTTAACAGGAAGCATACCCATGACAACTCCAGGTGCATGCTCAGCTTGAGCGACGTTGACACAGTTGACACGAGCAACCATAGACCCCGGCTTAGTGTTGATGTTGAGAGCCCGAGGTGGAGGTGCACGAATCATAGGAGCACTTGCCGCAGGTCTTGGAGGTGGTGGTGGAAGAGCTTTGTTGTTCATTGGACAATTCCAGTGCTGATGCCCAGTGTTTCCACAAGTATAGCAAGCACCAGGTGGACGTGGAGCAACGTAGCCAGGGACTCCGCCAGGCGCTCCAGGGTAGTTGTGGTTGTAGCCCCTGGGAGCCGCAGTAAAGGAGTTTGGTGGCCTTGGTGCGTAGCTTGAAGGTCTTGGTGGAGCAGGGAGCGACGGTGGGGTGTTAGGAACCCAGACACGATGCTTAGAAGGAGCTGTCATAGCAGAAGAGCTTGCTGTATCACGGCTGTGTTTCTTTGACTCCTCAAACACTTGCCTACTTGCTTCTTCCTGCAGAGCTGTGTGTTGGAGTTCCAGAAAAGATGCCGGCCTTGCATGAGTGATTGCATATTTGATGGAAGCATTGAGGCCTTGTCGAAACCTCTTTTGCTTCTTCTTATCATCAGAGATCTCATCGCCACCATAACGAGACAGGTTCATGAAGTTTCTGATGTAGGTGTTGACATTGTCAGTGCCCTGCTTGAGGTTGAGAAACACTTCCTTCATCCTTTCCATGACAATTTCTGACAGATATTGCTCTTTGAAAGCAGCAGTGAACCGCTCCCAAGTAGGCTGACAACCAGAGAGATCTGCCTTGAGGTAATTTTCCCACCAGAGAGCTGCATCTCCCTTCAGAAGGTGAGTAGCACACTTGACCCATTCTTGCTCGGGAACATCCACAGTCATCAGCAACCTTGACACTTAAGGAAGCCAATCATCCGCATCAAGTGGCTGATCAGACACCTCAAATTGGCGTGGGTTGAACTTGAGAAAACTCTTGATGTCTCCTCGCTTGGGAGGTGGAGGTAGCGGAACAAACTCATTCCTCCTCACGCTTTCCTCGAAGCGCTGCCAGTTCTGCTGCATAGTGCCCAAAGCATTTGCAATACTTGCCAAAGCAGCCCCAAGTTCAGGTGGTATGTCCTCCTCAGAACGGCGTGGTGGTGCCATCCTGTGATTGATATAAAACACAAGTCAGTACTATAATGGAGAATGATAATAATCCAAAATAGTACCAAAATGGAATTAATCAAGATTAAGGAATGCAATTCACTGAGATGATATTAAAATATCAACAAAGTTCAAGGCAACTAGAAGATATTAAGCATAACGCACACGACTGAACAAGGAGTGTGGTACACAACTAACAAAGAAAAAATTTCCGCAAATTTCGGCATTAAAATACCACTATATGCGCAAAACCACTTAACGAATCAAGATTAGTAACTCTACTAGTTCAATATACAAAAGCAAATGACAAAAGTAGTGGTATGGTCGCGACTCCATCCCGCACTCAAATCATTACTCCGCACATGAATCAGTAAACACATATCCCAACACCTTCTTATTAAGATGAACCTAAGGGTTGGTAACTACGAAAGAGAACACCCCAACAAGATAACGTTGGATAACAAAGAGTAAGATAGATCGCATCGGTATACAACGAATCAGAATAGATCGCGTCGGTTTACAAAGGCATGTCGGTATGGAATATACCAACATTTGATAACCAAAAGGCAGATGGTGATAACATTTGGATGCAACAGATAGACAAGGAATTCACACGCACACACACACACACAAACATAACCTATGGTACTACGGAACCCAGAACACGTGAATCCTAGTTTGAATTTTTAGAAGAGGATTGAAAACATTACACTTCCTTACCAGAAAAGGGTGGGTGGGTGGGTAAGAAGAAAAATGGAAGCATTCCTACTCTCACGTTTGTTTTTCCCTAGAATACATAACTACCAAAATATTTGCTAGACTGACAACGACCATTTTGGCTGAGACCCTGAAGGGCGGGATGGCTCTGATACCAATTGTAACTACCTCGGTGAATTACGCTCTTAGTTAATGCCTGGATGAACGAAAGTGGTTAAAATAGTACAGTGGGGCCCAGGGCCACTCACGGTAGACCTTTCGGCCGTCCTAACCACTTTCAGACAACGGGACAAGAACGAGCGGCGTAATCGGCAGGCGAAGGGATCAACTACATACACAAATGAGTATGTATGCAAGCCACATACAACAGTCCTCAGAGCCATTCCATCTAAAAGAAATAGAAACATTGCAACGCCATACGGCAAGATCCAAATGTCCTAGGTAGATATAATAATTTAAGATAGCTCCTCATACATCACACATCAGAGTATCAGGCGGAAGCGGAAAACAAGATCCGAGTACGGATAAGAAGCAAATTGGCATAAGATGCCCCATAAATAAACACATCCCGCCCACAGATCTCACGGATCCCCGTTCCCAGAATCTCTACACCGAACAATCGTTGCCAACATCATCTGTCTCTTCCACCCAGTATCCATCTTGCGGGTACACATGTTCATCTGAATCAAACAATTTATCGTGTGAGACCCTAGGGGCACTCAGCAAGTCTTTATGCCGCTAAAGGGGACACAACCTGGGGTGACGCAATTGCGGCAAAAGATAAAACCCAACAATTCTACAGATACTCGCTAACCATCCGCCTAACCAATGATAGACGGATGTCCGTGAATTAAGAACAACAGTTATAACAGTATAATTAACAGATCCATCCTCCTCCTCGCTTACCAACGAGGAAGCGGACAAACAGCCCCCATCATCCGTTGGCAGTTTTATTAACCATTCCATGAGTATTGCACTATTTACTAGTCAAGTACTTAGTCAAATTGAAAGCGGTACTTTAGTTATGCTTGTCTATGATCGAGAAACTGTGCTCCAAGTCGTCCATAACAGCGGACACCGCTTTCAGAAAGATTTACCCTGCAGGGGTGCACGAATAGCAACACACACTCGATCAACCTCGGAAAAACCAAATCAAAACCCAACGAGGCATTCACGACAAAGCAATCATAGGATTCAGAAATATTTCAGGGGGCCACCCCATTAAGCTACCCGCGACGAAGTTGGCCGGCTCCGAGACGGACCCAAGGTTTGTGTCAATGGCTGTAAACGACGGGAACCTGAAAGTGTGACTGGGCTTGTCGATACCGCGAAAACATTCCACGATCCAAAACAGTACAGGTGCTCCACGCACAATCTTAATAAAGTAGTAACATGGCATAAGTACAGGATAGTAATAAAGCCCCAAACTACTTTGTGGCCCCAAGAAATAAGAATGAATCAAGCTCTGGCTCAGGGGGGGTCCATAAGGCCTCCCGGATGTGGATAGTGCGAATAAACAAGGAACAAGAATCAAGTACTCGGGGTCCTACGGGACACAAGTGAGCATGAAAAACCCAATAGCAGATATTGCCCACCGGTGCCTCTTTCATTAGTTATCCCATTACTACTCAGGTTAAGTTGTTTAGGTACCTCATTATTTATCAGACTCTCACATATCGTACTCATGCTTTTCTACGACTCGCATGGCTCAAACAACTCCTGTAGTAATGGCTCATGGGATGGAGGAACAAGCTTCGGTGGGGTTTAAAAATAAAGGCTATGCAATACTTGGGATTCACTTTAATGCAATCACGACTCAATGATGCAAGAATAAGATAGAGGCAATAGGTACTGTATGTATGCAAGCATGTGGTAGTGCTTGCCTGGCAGCTCAGTTGAAGCGAGAGATGGATCTGGGTAGTACTCCTGTGATTCCTGATAATTCTCCTGCGGGGCGTCTATTCGAAGAAGAACCAAACAAACAAGGGCCAACATAAATAAAGTGCACAAGCATATGAATTAAAATGCATCAAGCAAACAAGCATGCCATGATGAATGATGCACAATTTACATGGCATTAAATTAGCATGGCAAAGGTGAGGTGTGGGTACAAGAAATAAAGCATTTTGGCATTTATTTAACCAAGTTTTATTGTCATAAACAGTTCAAATTTTAAATAATAACATGATGCATGCTTCAATTCAGAACAAGGACTCCATAAATAGAACGGGCTCGTCGCGCTGATCGATTTAGACATATTATTTGCCAAATTTGGAGTTGTAGAATTAAAGTTATTAATTAATTAAGGAAAAGGGCATTTTATTGTAATTTTAATCATCTCGAAAATTAAAGTGTTCAAACAATATTTTGAATTGCATATTTGAATTCCTCACATTTTTCTGATTCCAAAACATATATTATTTGTATTATTTGGACTTGTATTTTAAAAATTATTTGAATCTGAATTGAATTTGAATTTAAATCAATTTGAAAAAGGTTTATTTAAAAACAGACAGCCAGGAAAACTTTTCTTACTCAGTCCGTCTAGACATAGTCACTGACGGGTGGGACCAAGCCGACTGGGGCCACGCGCGCAGAAAATACTTTTCTACAGCAGCTCTGGCTAGCCCACTGAGGCTGACAAGCGGGCCCAGCGGCTACGGGCCCACGCGGCAGTGGGGTTAACCCCAGAGGCTGACAGGTGGAGCTGGGGCTGGAGCGCGGGTTATGGACGGAGAACTAGAGGGACTGTTCTGCAAAACGTTAAGGCGACTGACACGTGGGGTAGGTTGGATCGCGGGTTTAGGAATAAAAAGTTTGGGGGGGGTTAAGTGCAAAGTGTCAACGAGCACTGTTTCTCTTCCTCGATCTCTGACGAAACTGACGGCGTGTCTGGCGACAGCGCGCGGCGCGGGGCGGGGAGTCGAACCCGGGTCGCGGGCGGCGCGGTGAGGGGCGAAGCCACTGCGGCGGGCTAGGGGAGCTGTTAGGAGGGGGCTGGGGCCTAGGTGAGGTGCTAGGTGGCGTGTGCGCCGTGCAGACACCGCGAGCGGCGACGCACTGAGGGCGTTCGGCAAAAGTAATGGCGGAGCTAGCCGGCGACGGCGAGGCGGAGCATGTTAGGGAGGTCGAGGGACTCACCGCGGGTGGGCTGGTGTGGTCGGATCGGGGAGAAGCGTGGCGGATCGACGACGACGCAGACGCTCTAGCGGGCTAGGGTTTCGTCGGGACGGCGCGGTACTGGCGCATCTGGGGCTTCTCCTCCTCGACGACGCGTGCATGGAGCAGCAGGGTGGTCGCCTCGGTCTCCCAGGCTACCCCCACGACGTGCACGCTGACTGGAACGAGGAGACGGCGCGGTGCTGGCGGCGAACGGCGGCAGGAGCTGGGCGTCGGGGAGGAAGAAGGGGAAGAAGAGGGGAGGCTCGGGGTGGATCTGGCGATGCAGGAGGCGTGTGAGAGGAGGAGACAGAGAGGGAGAGGAAGGAGGGTTTCGTGTGGGCACGGGCAGGTAAAGGTGGCCTCGCCTTTTCCTCGTTCTCCTCGAGCACATGGGCGAGCTGGGGGCAGGTAGGGCACGGCGGGGGAGGCTGCAGGTGGACCAGGACGGCGTGGTGGCTGCAGGGTGGGGCTAGCACGCGGTAGAGAAAGAAAGAGAGGAGAGGGGTAGCTCGGGTTAGGGTAGATGGGGCTCGGGTTAGGGCTTAGCTAGGGTTAGGGAGAGGAGTGGCTGGGGTGTGGGCCAGGGGGAGAGTGGCCAGGTGTCCATCAGCAGGTTAGAGAGAGAGGGGAGAGAGAGAGGTGGGAGGAGGTTTAGGGTTTAGTTAAGAAAATTAGGGTTTGAGGAGTGAGGTGGTATTAGGGTTTTGATTTAGAAATTTTTAGGGTTTTGACAAAAGCTCAAAGATCAAGTCAAGGTGGAGGTGTTGGAGTGTAGGGATTAAAAGAAAATGCATGATCATGACATGGCCAAGTGTGAAAATAGAAAAACACAACAAAGTGGATGGATTCCCATATGATCATGCATGAAGGAAAATAGTGATGTTGATGAGATCAAGGGAATAGTGGAAGGAATGGAGATGATCCACAAGATAAGATCCAACAACACAAAGTAAAAACCAATGAGATAAAAGATGGTGAAGAAGGTTGCATGGCCCATGCAAAAATAATAATGCCATGATTTATTTTGTGAAAACAATAATAATATGATGGCATTATTCTTATGCATTTCCCATAAGTGGAATAAAAACCAAGCAAAGGATAAGTAGGATTAGATCCACCCCACCACATGAGCTAGGGTAAAATCAAAAGAAAAGAATTGCAAGCTCTTGGACTAGTAGGATGGTGGAATTATAAAGTGGTGAAAAGAAAAGATAATGGAGGTGAATAAAAGATATGCCCCCAACTCAACTTGGGCATTTAGACAATATATCAATAACCAAATACAATATCAAGAGGCAAATACAATTAATAATGCATGTGAGAGAAGAACCAAAGAAAAAGGGTTTTATATGATGCTCAAATGCAAGGTGGCATGATGACATGAGCATGATATAATTATGATGCAACAATTATATATAGGAAGTAGCCAATATCTTACTAGAACAAGTAGCATTACAATTGTTAGACAATTGGAATGCTACAAAAGGGCTATGTGCAAAGGCAGGGGATAGACTTTGAAGAAGTGTTTGCTCCTGTAGCGAGATTAGAATCTGTCCGGGCTCTAGTGGCATTGGCAGCACAAGAGGGATGGAAACTACACCACATGGATGTCAAGTCGGCATTCCTCAATGGTGAATTGATTGAGGAGGTGTATGTCTCACAGCCACCTGGATTTGAAACTGTTGGAGAAGAAGGCAAAGTATACAGACTGAAGAAAGCATTGTATGGTCTCCGTCAAGCACCTAGAGCTTGGAATTCTAAGTTGGATCAGACCCTGAACCAATTGGGATTTGAGAAGTGTCCATCTGAACATGCTGTTTACAAGAAAAGAAGTGGCGACAATCTGTTGTTAGTCGGCGTCTATGTGGATGACCTGATTATCACAGGAAATGTTGCCTCTGACATTTGTGAGTTCAAGAAGCAAATGAAGAACATGTTCCGTACGAGCGATCTAGGATTACTAAGATACTATTTGGGCATTGAAGTGTCTCAGACTGATGCCGGTGTTTCCTTGTGTCAATCTGGTTATGCAAAGAAGCTGTTGGAGAAGATGGGCCTGAAGGACTGTAATCCAGCCAGTACTCCAATGGAGGCTAGACTGAAATTGAGTAAAGCAAGTGCATCTGCTGAGGTGGATGCCACTGATTTCAGAAGCATTGTTGGTGGCCTTCGGTACCTAGTGCACACACGCCCTGATATTTGCTATGCTGTGGGCATTGTCAGTCGCTATATGGAGAGACCGACAATAGAGCACATGGCGGCGGTGAAACATATCCTGAGATATGTCAAGGGAACTGTAGCAGATGGTTGTTTCTATGAGGCCAAGAGGGAAGGGAAGAAACCACAGCTGTTAGGTTACTCTGATAGTGATATGGCGGGTGATGTTGATGACCGCAAAAGCACAACAGGTGTTTTATTCTACCTGGGTAAGTGCCTGATCAGCTAGGTGCCACAAAAGCAAAAAATTGTGGCTTTATCTTCATGTGAAGCAGAGTTCATTGCTGCTACTTCTGCTACATGTCAAGGCATTTGGTTATCCAGACTGTTGTCTGAACTGCTCGACGGGGAACCAAGCAAAGTGAGTCTGAAGATTGATAATCAGTCGGCCATCGCATTATGCAAAAATCTAGTGCTCCACGACAGGAGTAAGCATATAGACACACGTTTTCATTTTGTGAGAAACTGTGTTGAGGATGGAAAGATTTCAGTGGAGCATGTGCGAACTGAAGATCAACTAGCTGACATACTGACCAAACCTCTCGGGAAGATCAAGTTTCTGGAGATGAAGGGGAGGATTGGGATGCAGATTGGATGACAAGTAGTGCAAGGTTAAGGAGGTGAAATGTGAGATTTAATCCTGCTGCATCTTGTCTTAATTCTGTCCATTAGTTTGTATTTGTTATGCAGTCCACATAAAGCGTCTTTGCACGCATCTGTACTAGCCAGAAACGTGCTAGTTCACGTTGCGGCTGTTCTCTGTATTTGTTCAGAGTCCTAGAGTCAGACTAAGTCTTAGTGTTTATCGAGTCATGTAATCATGCGACATAAAGGCTACGATTTCGTCCGTGGGATGGCGCGGGTAAATCGGATCGGGACCGCGATGTATGCGTGAGTTAGTTAAGCACTGAATAAAAGGAAGGAAAACGGAAAAGACGCTGATTCATTGCGTCGCAAGACTCTGTTTCTCTGTTCTGTACTTGCTCGTGCCTTGCAGAGGAAAGTTCAGGCGACGAACTCACACATCCACTCGAATAGGATTCTAGGCCTCTGATCCAACACATCCATCTCTCTAATTAAGCCGCCAAGATTCCTTCCTGACTAACACGACTGATCGACTACTAGCTAGCTAGATCCATCGGCTGCTGGCACGAACAAACACATTGCAGGCTTAGTTCTGGGACACGGCGACCCAGGCGGAGAAGCCGTGGATGACCATCATCAAACAGACGACGATAGCTCCCATGGCCCGGCCCGCGCGGTACCAAGCGTAATCGGGGTCGCAGCCGATCCGGTAGCGGAACCCGTCCTGCAAGGTGACGACGGCGAGGAAGGACGCGGCGGCGACGAGGGCGACGGCGAGGAGGAGCATCGCGCGCAGGGACATCCTCCGCCACTTCGCGGCGACGGAGCCGATCCCCCTGATGGCAGCGGCCGCGGCCTCGTACTCGGCGTCGAAGGCCTTGTATCCGTCGGCGTCCGCGGCGGCGCGGGCGGCCGCGACGGCGCCGGCCTCGGCGGCGTACACGGCCATCAGCACCGCGAGGAGGAGAAGGGCAGCGGCGAGGGCGGAGAGGACGAGGAAGTGGTGGGCGAGGACGAGGCGGCGGTAGAGGTCGCTCCCGCACGCGTTTGGCGGGTTGGACGGGCCCGCGCGGAAGGCGCTGCCCAGCACGAAGACGAGGAAGAGCAGCCTCAGCTGGTCGGTGGCGACTGCCTTGAACCTCGCCATGTCCTGCTCGCTCGGCGTGGCGCCCTCTGCTCTGGCTGCTTGCTACGGACGGACAGGGGGAGGGGATGGAGCGCAAGCTGGCTATGGGTTTATACACACAAGCGTACGTAGCTTCTCGACTCCAATACAGATGCGTGTATCAGTGACAGAGGGAGAAAAGGAGGCTTGACTGGCGATTGACTGGCCACACGGTGAGATATGAATTTGAATTTTGAACTTGGCCTGGCCTCTCGTCCTCGATTATACACTGCTGCCGTGCCGTATCTCCCTCCCTCTGCTCCATGTACTACGTGCTGTAAAGCTAAAGCTAGAGCTTTTTTGCGTGCAAGCAGGAGGATGGCAGCCGCCTCCACGGTATCCATGAGGGAAGCCTTGGACTACCGGTCAAGAGGCCAAACGGTCCAACGTGACGGTGGCGCAGCAGAGCGACATCATCCAACGGCATTGTCTCTTTCACAATCACAGCTACTCATCGTAGGCTCCATAGGGTGGGAGGAAATTGCACAAGACAACACATATTGCCATCCCGTGCAATATCAACGGTATTGGCAGAAACGATGGCTCGTCGTGTTACGTGTTATATAGAGGCGAGAAAAGCTCTCACCATGGCATGTACAAAGGGGTGGGTCGGTGTACTACACCGTACCATAGAAACATGTTACAAACTCTGACAGCCCCCTTAATCTAAACTTCGCTGAAGGTTTAGGTTACACCTAAACTCTTGAAGATTTCTAACAGGAAGAGCCTTAGTAAAACCATCAGCTATTTGGTCTTTGCTAGAAACAAACTTGATGTCTAATCTCTTATTTGTCACTCGCTTTCGAACAAAGTAAAAATCAATTTCTATGTGTTTAGTACGTGCATGAAAAATAGGATTCGCAGACAGATATGTTGCTCCTAGGTTGTCACACCACAGACATAGTATTTGTTCCATCTTCACACCAAGCTCATGTAATAGTCCTTTAACCCATATTAATTCTGCTGTAGCATTAGCCAATGACTTATATTCAGCTTCAGTACTGGAACGAGAAACTCTAGGTTGTTTTCTAACACTCCATGAGACCAGATTTGGACCAATAAAAACTGCAAAGCCTCCAGTAGCGCCGATCATCAAGGCATCCAGCCCAGTCTGCATCTGAGAATGCACTCAACAAGGTAGACCTAGATCGCTGAAAAGTTATCCCAATGTTGAGAGTATCTTTAACATATCCGAGTATTCTTTTAACTGCAGTCCACTGAGTCGTTGTTGGAGCATGTAAGAATTGACACACCTTATTAACAGAGAATGATAAGTCTGGTCGTGTCAAAGTGAGATATTGCAAAGCACCAACAATACTACGATATCTTGTGCTAGCTTCGGAACCAAGAGGTTCCCCCTCAACAAGAGAAAGAGGTCCATTGGAAGACAGAGGTGTAGGAGCAGGCTTACACTATTTCATACCAACCTTTTTTAACAAGTCCGAGGCATATTTGGCTTGTGTCAGAATTAATCCATCATCAGTTTTCTTAACTTCAATCCCTAAGAAGAAGTGTAGATCACCAAGGTCTTTGATAGCAAAATCAGCATTGAGATCCTGAAGTAGAGCAGAAACCGCCTGGTCTGAAGAGTTTGTTACTATGATGTCATCAACATAAACCAAAACAAACATAGTTATTTCTGACTTTTGATATAAGAACAAAGATATATCAGCCTTAGAGGATGTAAAACCAAGATCATGTAGTTTTGAACTAAGACGAGCAAACCATGCACGAGGAGCCTGTTTCAAACCATAGAGAGTATCAAGTTTGCAGATGTGACTGGGAGCATCAGGGTCTTCAAAACCTAGAGGATGCCTCATATAAACTTCCTCTTCCAGAACACCATGTAAAAACGCGTTCTTGACATCTAGCTGCCGCAAACTCCACCTTCGAGAAACTGAAATAGCTAGAACAGTTCTGACGGTGGCTGATTTAACAACAGGACTGAAGGTATCTTCATAATCTAGACCAAACCTCTATAATATTTTTCTTAGAATTTGGAGAAACAAGATGCCATGTTTTATTCTGAAGTAATGCATGATATTCTTCCTCCATTACCTTGTGCCAGTGCACAATATCAAGAGCCTCAGACAGAGTGTGGGGCTCTCCTGTAGATGCAAGCATACCATATCGAACTGTACCATCTTTATAAATTTTGGGATTTCTGATACCTTTTTGTAGGCGTGTAGAAACTCCAGGCACAGAGGGAGCTACATCACCGACTGGTGTAGATGATCCTGAGCCCACTGTTGCTTCCTGCCTCGGTGCAGAGCGCTGAAGCCATGCAGGAGCAGCCCGCGCAGGAGCAGTGCGCACGGGTGGGAGATGGGACCGCCCCTGCACATCGCGATCAGCAGGTGGAGGCGAGCGTTCGTGGGCCTCGGGAGATGGCGAGCGGGAGCGCGCCACGATGTGTCGGGCGGGAGACAGGGACGTGGCAGTTCCTGCGTCAGAAGCTGTCGGCGGAGAGGGTGGGTCAGCAGAATCAACCTCGAGATCGGTGCATGGGGGGGAATTTTGAACATCCGATTCTGCAGCTGTTTCTTCTCTGTTTGAGTTGAATTCTTGACCATTTTCACTCAGATTTTCTTCTCTGTGTGTGTGTTCCACGTCAGGATCATCTGTAGGTATATTTTCTGGAAGAATCTGTCCAGGATTAGTAACAACAGGAATTATAGGCAACGACATATGATCATCAACTTGTGTGTCCCCATTAGTAGATATAGTGGAAGGTGTATCAGTGTGCAAGAGAAGAATATCTTGACTAAGACATCGCCCAGCATTAGGATGTAAGATAGCAAAAGAAAACACAGATTCATCAAAGACAACATCACGGGATATATACACCTGCCATGTGGCTACGTCGAGACATTTAACTCCTTTGTGAAGGGGACTATAGCCTAAGAACACACAGCGTGTAGAGCGAAACGCTAATTTTCTTTTGTTGTATGGACGAAGATTTAGCCAACAGGCACAACCAAAAATTCGAAGAGACTCATAATTAGGTGTGGTTCCTAAGAGGCGTTCATCAGGGGTTTCAAAGTTGATGACTTTGTTGGGAAGTAAGTTTATGAGAAAAGTGGCAGTAAGAAAAGGTTCATCCCAGAATTTTAGTGGCATGGATGCATTTGCAAGTAAAGAAAGGCCAACTTCAATGATGGTGATGCTTGCGTTAAGCAGAACCATTTTGTTGATGAGCATGTGGACAAGATACATGATGGGAGATGCCAACTTTCTGAAAGAAGCCATGAAGTTTTTCATATTCACCCCCTAGTCAGTTTGTATAGTTTTAATTTTTCTTTCAAACTTGCGCTCAACAAATTGTTGAAAATTGAGAAAAACTTGATAAACATCAGAATGCTTCTTGAGTAAATAAATCCAAGTAAATTTACTGAAATCACTATAAAGCTTACATAGTATGCGTGCTTGCCAACAGAGGTAGGTGCAGGATCCCAAATATCAGAAAACACTTGTTCCAGAGGAGCAGTGGAAACACTGGTAGAAACAGGGTATGGAAGTTGATGGCTCTTAGCTAGTTGACAAGAGTCACACACATAAGGATTTATTTCTGAAGAATACGACAGTTTATGTTTCCTAACAATTTGCTGAACCACAAAAGATGAAGGATAGCCTAAACGATGATGCCATGTCGAGGATGACTACTTTATTGTGAGGAAGGCTTGCTTGGATACCTTGGTAGAGAATGGCACTAGCGGGTAAAGGCTACCATGGCATGGGCCTTTAAACAGAGTCCTTCTTGTGACCTGATCCTTGATCAAAAAGAACCACAGGTGAAATTCTAGAAACACATTGTTATCAAGCGCAAGTTTGTGAATAGACAAAAGATTTTTTGATGCACTAGGAACATAAAGAATATCATTGAGATATAATTTACAAGTGGGTATGTGTAAAGTTGAATGACCAATATGTGTAATTTTCATACCATTGCCATCAGCTGTGTGGACACGGTCATGGCCCTGGTATTTCTCATGGACCGAGAGTTTGTTCAACTCCCCAGCGACATGAGTTGTAGCACCGGTAGTACCAGTTGGTATCAACACCATAGGAAGCATAGTTGGCGGCCTTGTTGTCACAATCATCACGGTCATCATCGAAGTCATCCTGATAGAGCCACCAGCAGTCACTTGTTGAGTGACCGTGTATCTTGCATATTTGGCAGGTTATATCAACATAGGGGGTGGGTGCCCGTGCACGGCGCCGACCCTGTCCACCTCCATCACGTTGAGCACCATCGTCGCGACGCCTCCCAGCATCATCAGGGTGGCGACGTCCATCATCACAGAAGCGACCATCATATTGCCTGCCATCACCATCATCACGAGGGCGTCCATCGCGACGCCCTCCATCCCGACGTCTGCCATCGCGTCGGTCGTAGCTGCGATCTCCGTGGTCATAGCCACGGTCACCGCGGTCGTAGCCGCGATCTCCACGGTCATAGCCGCGATCACCGCGTCCATCAGGTGAGCGTCCACGACGGCCATCAGGAGTGCGCCCACGTCGTCCATCAATAGGGCTACGAGTGGCAACATTGGCCAATGAAGTGAAGGCCTCGATAGAACCTGTTTCAGACAACATCTGGCGGCGCAAATCATGAGCACACATTTGTGAATAAAGGTCATCGAGGGTTGTACCAGGGTTTCCATTGACTGAAGACACGAGATCGTTGTAGGATCCATCGAGCCCGTTGAGGATGTAGCCAATCATCCATCTTCTTCTACAACTTTGCCAGCAGCTGCAAGCTCGGAGGAGAAGCTTTTCATCTTTGCAAAGTATTGGGCAGTGGTCAGATCGTTCTTCTTTGTGTTGTTGAGAGCTCCTCGAAGATGATTCGTCTACGTGCGAGAGGGCATGGAGAACATCTTGGTGATGACGCCCCACACAGTAGCGCTGGATTCAAGGCCGACGACATGAGGAACCATCTCTGGCGATAGAGAGTTCACAAGGAACCCTAGCACCGCTTGATCTTTGGCTAGCCACGTAGCATAGTTCGGGTTGGTGACGCAGATCTTCTTCTTGTTCTCGTCTTCTATCTCCATGGTCTTCGAAGGTGCAGCTTTTGATCCATCAAGCAACCCAAGGGCATGGGCGCTGCGCAGAGGAGGGAGAACCAGGGTTTTCCAAGAAAGGAAGTTGCTCCGGCTTAGCTTGACCGATGGAGGCATTCCAAGCCCACTCACCAAGGCCAGCGACGATGAGGAGGAGGTCGCCATGGGAGTGATGCAAGAGACGTCGTGTTTTATTGAGCGGTGGCGATGGCAGAGAGAACTGCGGCGGCGACGACAAGGTAGATTGTAGATGTAGGTTTTGTGTGTAGGTTTTTTGTGTGTATAGGTTTTGGTTTTGGTTGGGCGGCGACGGCTACAGATCGAGAAGGCTGTGGCGGCGGCGGCAGATGTATGTTTTCGGTTGTTGGGTCGCAGCGGCGGCAGATCAAAGGAACTACGGCGGCGGCAGATGTATGTTTTTGGTTGTTGGGTCTTCGGCGGTGGCAGCAGAGTGATCCTGTGGCGGTGGCGATCAGATGTAGGGTGTGGCGGCGGCTAGGTCTCGGAAGAGGGGCCTCGCTCTGATACCATATCAATAGTATTGGCGGAAACGATGGCTCGTTAGAGACTCGTGTTACGTATTATATAGAGGTGAGAAAAGCCCTCACCGTGGCATGTACAAAGGGATGGGTCGGTGTACTACACCGTACCAAATACATATAGAAACACGTTACAAACTCTGACATGAAAAACACCAATCATAAGTGTTTTTTATTATAAATCACCAACTATTGGTGTAAAAAAGGTTGCACCTGATAGGTACACAACTAGCGATATATATTAGGACTTTAGAGATTAGTATTTCAAGTCATAAGTTTCTTGTCCTCTAAGTTTGTACGTCTATATGTACTCCTCATGAGGGTTAAATCATACACAATAAATATTAGGGATTCCAAACTTTCCACATGGTATGAGAGTGATTAGCCTCACGGCCGATCCTAGGTTTTTTAACCACTTCCGCATCGCGTCGCTCTCGTGGAGATTAATCTTCTCCTCGGGGGGTGGCACCCGGTCTTGAGATCGGATCGATTCTTTATATCAATTCTAATTCTTAGATTAGATCCATTTTCGAATTTTCAATTTTAGATTAGATCCAATTAGCTCCAAAATAAATCCTAGATCAAGACTACAACCCTCCGCTGAAAATCCTGCAGAAATCGGCATAAGAAAACAGTGTGCTGGACGACATCAATTTAGGACAGATCATCTGCGCGTCCGCCGGCCGATCCAGCCGTCTAGCGCACAAGGCCACATCGCGCACGCATTCTAGCAGCCAGACGCGATTTTCTCAACCTACCTACACGGCCGTGCGCACCGTCAGCGGCGCCCAGCTGCATCACGCGTGTCTACTCGCCTCAGGAGTCCAGGCTCTCCGACGACTCCCTGAGCGCGTGTAGACACGGCCAAAATGAGACCATGGAGTTCACGGGCACCTAGGATCAGATGTGCATGTACCAGATCTTTCATGCATGCAGGGAACTCCACGTGAGGACCAAGCCTCGCATGCATGATGTTCCAAGAGACCAGGACGTGACACCCAAGGCCACGATCGGTTTTTCTGGGTAATTTGAATAAAAATAACCCAATTAAATGACAAATTCATGAAATAAACTTCGGCCACCGAAATTTTACGGATCTAACCCTTTTTGCAACGCCGTAGACCATGGCGCCGCACCCTGAAGCGTAGCGCCAAGCATGGTGGCGCCGCACGTCTGCCAGCGTGGCGTCGGCATGGTCTCGCGGGTCCCAGTTTCGTAAGTGCAGCGCCACGGCGCGTGGCGCCGCACTTTAGGTCTTGTACCAGCCGCGCGGCCGCCCCAACCCGACCCAGGCTCACTCCATTTCTCCCCCACGAATAGAGAGGCGACAGCGGCGGCGGCTGTGGTGGGACTCCTCCCTCAAATCCCTCCCTCCAAAAGCCCAAATTGGACCCTTCTCCCCGTGGATTTCGATCCCCCCAAGTGCTTAGAGGTATTCTTCCCCTTTCTCTTTGTTTTCACCCATTAAATTCTTGGTTTGACCCATATCTATGAAACCCTAGATTGATATGCAAGATGTATGGTAGATTTTGGCATAGGTATTGTTGAATTGGCATAGGGATGGGTATTGTGTTAATGTCACCAATGAGTATGTATTGAGTATGTTGACCATGGTATTATTGTTGTGATTATTTTAGGAATGTCAAGAATTGTTCATGTTCATCATGTAGACAAGGATTCCTTTTTAAGAGGTAATATAGAACCGGACCCGGATGAGCTTGACTTGGTGTTTGATCGTAGTCCCACCTACGCCGAGGTCTTGGAGCAAGTTAGGATTGAATTGAAATGGATGGACCCAAATGATGTTGTTGAGTTAGAGGGAAGGCATAATGTGGCTTTTGGAATGCACACCCGTTGGAAGACCATGCGTATCTTCTCCGAGCCCCGTTGGGTTGCATACAAGGAGGTGGTGGCGGAGTCGCTAGACAAAGCTCTTGAACTATTTGCCACCAAGAAGTTTGAGAATAACTTGCACTTGGATTTGAACCGTACTGCTTCCCCATTGGGTTCTAGGAGTCCTCCACCAATAAACCAAGAGGTATTGATTGAACCTCCATTTACCCAAACATTGAGCCCGATTTCGAAGAACCAAGATGAAGTGTTGGAAGAGCAAAATGATGATTATTGGCACGATGAGAATGAGGTTGAGCTCCATGACAACAATGTTGGAGATTTGGATAAATATATTACGCAAGAGAACATGGACCGTGACATCCCGTATACTCGATGCTATGCATCAGACTCGGATGATGATGGTCCCGAAGAAGAACTTGACGAGGAGGGGTTCACGGCTAGAGAGGCCGAAATCCACGAGAACGTATTGGGGCGGGACCACATGGTATCTTTGTTCCGTGATGTTAGTCTCGCGGATGAAGCCACGGTTGATGGCGGGGAGGGCATAGTGCTTGGACCAAGGTCAAGTTCTTACCGTGATGGTAATCAAGAGAATAATGGCTTTTCTCGTGGATCGAGGTTCAAGACCTTGTTGGAATTTAAGCAATGGATAAAGGACTTCTCGGTTAAGCATCATCGCCCTTACACGGTGGTGCACTCGGACGTGAAGAAGCGTTACACGGTTAAATGCGAGGAGGATGGATGTCCTTGGATTGTGTGTGCAAGACCATTTAAGGGAGGTCCAAGTTGGCACATATCTAGTTGTGTATCAACTCACATGTGCCAAGGCCCGACGGTGGAAGGCAAGGATGTGAAGCACGAGCATCGACAACTCACCTCCGAGTTTATTGCTTATAGGCTTTCCAATAACATCAAGTCATTTCCAATAATGACCATCAAAATGGTCCAAGAGCTTGTGAAAGCCCTCTTTCACTACGAGGTGAAATATGGGAAGGCGTGGAAGGCGAAGCAAGCTGCATTCAAGATGTTGTATGGTGATTGGGAGGAATCTTATAACCGGATCCCTAGGTTGTTGTTAGCGATGGCCAATGCTAACCCGGGCATGATTCATATCATTGAACCTTTTGGGAACAAGACAAGGATAATGAACGGAAAAACCGTTCGAGTATTTGGACGTGCATTTTGGGGTTTCGAGCAATGTGTTCGGGCTTTTGAACATTGCAGGCCTGTTATATCCGTTGATGGCACCTTCTTGACCGGACAATACAAGGGCACTATCTTGATTGCAATAGCTAGCGATGCCAACAACCGGTTGGTTCCTTTGGCGTTTGCTTTGGTTGAGGTGGAAAACAATGACAATTGGGAGTGGTTCTTCCATATTTTGAGAACCAAGGTCTTAACCGCTCAAAGGGAATTATGTGTCATCTCGGATCGTCATCTAGGAATTCTCAATGCGGTGATGCTTGACATTCCTGGACATGTCCCATTGCACCATCGATGGTGCATGAGACATTTTGTTTCAAACTTCTATAGGGCATGCAAGAGCAAGGACTTGTCTGATGGTCTACAAGATTGTTGTCTCGCTTTCACGGAGCGCTGTTTCTCAAACTTGTACAACAAATTGTTCCATAACAAAGAACTCAATGCGGGGGACAAAGAGTTCCTCCTTAGGAACACTGAAGATATGGGAAAGTGGGCACGAGCTTACGATGAGGGTGGCCGGAGGTACGGTCAAATGACAAGCAATATGGCAGAATGCTTCAACAAGTTGCTAAAAGGTGTCCGCGCATTGCCCGTCACGGCAATAGTCCAATACACATTCGACAAGATGAATGAGTATTTTCTAAAGTACTCAGCTGAAACGGATAGGCAGATTGCGGGAGACTACAAGGACAAGCATAAATACAATTTCCCACCGAAGGTTGACGATTGGATGCAATTTCAGTCAAAGAAAGCGGACTCCCAACTTGTCACGGAATTTGATAATGACGAGCTAATTTACCAAGTTACGGAGCCAGGAGGAACCACGGCTGATGGTGTCCAACACGGAGGTCGAGCTTTCAAGGTCTCGCTCAAAACTTGTGAGTGCACTTGTGGTAGGCCATTGTTGCTTCATCTTGCTTTCTCGCACTTGCTAACGGCAGCTCGAAGGCGACATCTTGATTGGAATAATCCTCTTACGGTGAGAGAGTCCAAATTCTCAATCGAGACTACTAAGAAGACATGGGCTCCTAGATTTCACCCATACCTGGACCAATCTCAATGGCCGGAGTACCATGAAATTCAAGTATGGCCTGATCCAGAATGGAAGGTCGTTAAACATGGAAGACGCAAGACAGAGCGCTTTAGGAGTGACATGGATGGATGGGGAAGTGGTGGTGGCCGAGAAACGGGCAACAACCAATTCCAAGAGCCATGTGAGAGAGGGCGGTGTGGAACGTGCAATGCTGAAGGGCATAATGCACGAAAGTGTACCCAAAGAAAGAGAGAAAAAGTAAATGAAGCAAGCACAAGCCAACCAAGTGGTAGCCAACCGAGTGGTAGCCAACAAGCGCCAAACCCAAGGAGAAATAGGCAACAAGCGCCAAGCCAAAGGAGAAATAGGCAACAAGCGCCAAGCCAAAGGAGAAATAGCCAACAAGTCCCTAGCCAACCAAGTGGTAGCCAACATGTCCCTAGCCAACCGAGTGGTAGCCAACATGTTCCTAGGCAAGAAGCTCCTAGGCAACAAAGAGGTCGATCACTTGGACTTAGAAGAGGAAGAGGGCGTGGACCAAATCCGGCTAGTATGATAGGTTACTTGGCAGGACCAAATCCGTATGCTCATAGGTATGGCTAGTATGATAGGTTACTTGGCATTTTATATGTTTCTCCATTACATGCTGCTATTGCTTACTTGCTAACTTTTTCTTATAGATATGGCTACGCAACCCAACAAGGGGAAGGAGGTGTGGGGGGAGGCCAATGATGATGAGACTCGTATGTTTCTCCATTATATGCTTGCTTGTTATTAATATTGCTTATTTGTTGTTACTATTGCTTACTTGCTTATTTTCTTATAGGTATGGCTACGCAACCCAATGATGATGAGACGTGTGGAGTGTGGGAGGAGGCTATTAGGAGGTTGAAGGAAAAGGAGAGAGCCGAACGTGAGAAGAAGGAGAGAGAGGCGGAAGAGGCGAAGAGGGAGGACAAGAGGCGCATGGATCTTGAGTGGAGGGCGATGCAAATACGCGAGAAGAAGAAGCTTAAAGAGGCCAAAGAGGGACGGCTAAGGATATTCAAGGCCAAAATGATGAAGAACCTTGAATTGTCTAGCATAAAGCAAGAGAGAAAATAAGCTTCGTTTTGAGTGGTTGGAAAATGAGGCTCGTCTCATAAGGGAAGAGAGAGTGCAAGAAGAAGAGAAGAAGAAGAAGACATTGGAGAGTAGAGAATACTTTGAGTCGGTGGTTCAATTGGCCCGTGACCTAAGGGAAAAGGAGGAAGCAAAGGAAGAAGAGAGAAAGAGGAAGGCAAAGGGGAAAGGACCTTGTTCGACACAATAGGAGAAGGTCTATCATGGTTGTGAGAAGGAGGAACGAGGTTTCTATGTTTGAACTATGACAATGTATTAGATTGAGTATGTCTTGAACTATGACTATGTGTAAGATTGTGTATGTTGTGAACTATGACGTTGTTTGAGATTTAGTATGTTGTGAACTATGATGTTGTGTGAGATTTAGTATGCGGATGTGTTGTCCTTATTTGCCGATAAATACCCCGCGAAAAGACATACTCAATGTATGTTTTTAGTGGCGCCGCACATCCAGAGAAAAGTAGACAGAAGGTTCTGTCTACTTTTCTGCGAATGTGCGGCGCCACAGTGCATGGCGTTGCACCGTGTGGCGCCAGCAGCTATGGCGCCGCACAACCAGAGAAAAGTAGACAGAAGGTTCTGTCTACTTTTCTGCGAATGTGCGGCGCCACAGTGCATGGCGTTGCAACGTGCGGCGCCACAGGATGTTGGTGTTGCACGTGTGGCGCCAGCAGCTGTGGCGCCGCACATCCAGAGAAAAGTAGACAGAAGGTTCTGTCTACTTTTCTACGAATGTGTGGCGCCACAGTGCATGACGTTGCACCGTGTGGCGCCAGCAGCTGTGGCGCCGCACAACCAGAGAAAAGTAGACAGAAGGTTCTGTCTAATTTTCTGCGAATGTGCGGCGCCACAGTGCATGGCGTTGCACCGTGCGGCGCCACAGGATGGTGGCGTTGCACGTGTGGCGCCAGTAGCTGTGGCGCCGCACATCTAGAGAAAAGTAGACAGACGGCGCCACAGTGCGTGTTCTGTCTACTTTTCTCTGGATGTGCGGCGCCACAGTGCGTGGCGTTGCACCCTGTGGCGCCAAGCTGAGTGGCGCCGCACTTTCCTGGAGCCACGACGTTGCACATGTGCGGCGCCACCATGTCTGGCGCCGCACATTCCTTGTTACTATCCAACCTTTCTGCCCTTTCCAGAACTTCCTGCCACAGAGACACCTTCCTATGGCCTTTTGCTGTGTTGCCTTTAAAAATCTCTCGGTAGCTTCCCCCATGATTGATGAATCGATCCCAAGCCGAACAAAGGCTTAAACTGAATGGGTTGAAACAAAGTAGGAGTTGAAACAAATTTATGACAAGTAGTAGACAAATTTACGACAAGTTCATGACCAAGTTCACAACAAATTTACGACTAGAGGCTAACGACAAGTTCACGACAAATTTACGGCAAATTCGCAACTACTTCTCCCCAACTACTTCCCACGGGTCGCCCTCTTCCCTCGGCCCCTTCGTGTAGGAAGCTTCCTCGTGACCTGTTCCTCGTCATCATCTTCCAACCTGTAGGTCGTCTTCTTGGCCTTCTTTGCCTTCTTTTCCTTGGCCGTGGAAGGGTTGGGTGTGTAAGGCTTCTTGGGTTGCCTTGGCTTGAGCATGTAGTCGGACCGCTCGTGGATCTTGTATCGAGTGTATGTGCCCAACGTCATCTCATCATCGACGCTTTCTTCATCCTGGGGCTATCAACACAAGAACAATGGTAAGGACATAATAAAATGTAAGGGTTCGTCATAATACAATGCTTTGCTACCTCAGGTGTGTCTGCCTCATCCTCGGATGGGGAGTGATGATCGCCAGAAGGGTCAAGGGGCGTGTTGGACCGTGACACGGACGGTGTTGCCACCTCGGGGTCACGACAACCTAGCAAGTTTGAAAGCCGCCTTAACCGTAGGGCCTGCTTCTTAACAAACCCTCTAAATAGACTCTCTCCCTTCTCTCCGCGTGGGTATGTCTCGAAAGCATCCTCGCATGCATCGGAGGCTGGTGATGCTCAACCGCCCACATGCATACCATGGGGCAACGCATTAGCCACAGACGGGCTTCTTCCGTGCACTTCGGGTTAAGCACATAGTTGTCCGGGACACCAAAGTTCGCCCTTGGACCGTATGGCTCCCAGGTGACCTGCAACATACCACACTCATGTCAAGTTCAAATATTACACATTAATAACATAGAATTGACCACACGCTGGGAAATTACCTGATCCATGGTTATCGTGTCAAACTCGTTGGTGTACCTCATGTACGCCGCCAAAGGGTCGGTTGGGGGATCGGAGACCACATCCCACTTGTAAGCCCATGTGGGTAGCAGGAGGTTATTGACGTCATCAACATAAGGGTTGTAGCTCAACAATCTCGGCCGTCCAACTAGGAAGCGTTCCCAGCTCCACACCGAAAGAAGGAGCAAACAACCACCGATGCATCCATCGGTTGCGCTCCTAAGACAGGCATCATCCAGCTACACATGAAGTGATACACCATTTAGTAAAACAATATTTTTTGAGGTCATGCAAACATAGATAACTTTGTAAACAAGCGATTACCTGACGGTACAACCAAGCCAACGCCGCCGAACCTAGCTGAAATCTGAGTCAAAAATTGTGAGCACCTTAAGCCAATGCCACTGAGCACGATCCCCACAGCTGTCAGGAAAGAGAGTCCTCGTGATGATGTACCACACATACACACGAGCGTATGTCATGACCGTGTCCTCGTCAGCATCCTCGGAGCAGGTCTTGAAATTCTGTCTAATCCAACTGAAAGTAGCCCCGGCAGCTACCCTTAGTGTTACTCCCTTCTCATTTACAACATCGGGTGGATCCTTTCCTATAAGGCTAACCATCTGCTCCCGCCACCCGTCTGAATCTGTGCTTATGCACACAGGGTTTCCCTCGATTGGGAGTGCCAGGATCATGCTCATGTCCTGCAAAGTGATCGTAGTCTCACCGGTCCTAAGGTGAAAAGTGTGTGTCTCTGGCCTCCACCGGTCGACAAGCGCAGTGATCGCAGCGGGGTTGAACTTCGGTGTCGACCGAGTGACCATGTGGATAAAGGGGAGGAGTCCTAGTTGCTCGATGTACGGAGTGTACCGCTCATCATAAGTCAGGTTCTTGGCCGATGAGACCTCGTGATATCTAAGTCGAAGAGGTACAAGCTCCTGCAAACATATAATGGCCTAGGTTAGATTTACATCTCAACAAACCGGAGCAATAGGAACTACCATGTGGGTTTTTTTAGTACCTGTCTCTTTTCCGACAACTTGTAGGAACGGTGTTGAACATCGTAGTGAGGATTAAGAAGAGTCATCCTACATATTTCCAATAGATACCATAAGAACAATTATTCTCACATTACATATATTCCACTTTACAAAACTATGCTTGCAACATTACAAATGTCCCACCATAATCTATCTACAGTTGTACATTTAACAATTATTATAGCATTTATGAGGATTGCAAAATATCATCTATCATCTAACATAATTAAAGAGCAATTGCTACTATGAACCACACATGCTAACATATATATTGGATTTGTATGCTAAAATAACCAACTAAAGTTCTACCATTGAATACTAAGCTATTGCTATAACTAAAGGTCAAATAAACCTAAGAATGCTTCATACCAATCTCTAAATCCAATTGAAACTAGGGTTTCACCGAAATTTGAAGAAAATGGGACAAATACAAAGAAAAATTCGGATAGAACTGAGAGGATTGAGAGAAAATACCTGGGGGAGGGGTTAGAAGCAAGATCTAGGAGTTTTTGGAGAGGGAGATCACATGGAGTCCCACCACAGCCGCCACCGCCGCCGCCTCTCTGTTCGTGGGGGAGAAATGGAGTGAGCCTGGGTCAGGCTGGGGCGGCCGCGCGGCTGGTACAAGACCTAAAGTGCGGCGCCGTAGTGTGTGGCGCCGCACTTACAAAACTGGGACCCGCGAGACCACGCTGACACCACGCTGGCAGATGTGCGGCGCCACCATGCTTGGCGCTACGCTTCAGGGTGTGGCGCCATGCTCTACGGCGTTGCAAAAAGGGTTAGATCCATGAAATTTCGGTGGCCGAAGTTTATTTCGTGAATTTGTTATTTAATTGGGTTATTTTTGTTCAAATTCCTGTTCTTCTGCCATAACTCTTATTACGACCAACGCGTCGACATCCCCGTATTGCAGATCGCCCGCGAAGGAACAAGGGCAACAATGCACTCGACCCTGGACACTTCCTCTACAAGTCACTTCCTCTACATCATACCGATCTGCACTGCTCGAGCCAAAATACAACGATCAAATCACGACATCAAGCTGTACGACTACGCTAGGCTACAAGCTAAGATCTTCGTCGAGCACATCCACGTAGAAGCGACATCAACATCATACACACGTCTGGTCGGTGTGGAACACTACTACGCCGACTTCTCTGATATCAAGGCTTCGACATCATCGCCGCCACAAGGGACGCCTTCGAGCAACGATCATCGCCGACACGCCTACTCCAACACCGCCGACACATCATCGCGAAGGTCTACGTCAACGCGGTCTTCATCAACATCTTCGTCAACATATCGCTGTCGTCGCCGCTATATCCTTCCACATGATGGACATACAACTACAACATCCTCTAACAGTATAACTACAAGGCACGACGGTGCCATGGTCATGTCCACGACACCGACGACTGCATCAAACCGGCGTCACAATTGTGATGCCCCGACGACCGCATATACGGTTCTTGCAAAACCATGTGTGCTCGGTGACTTCCTCCAATCCTGGTAAAACTGGTGGTCTCACGTATTACCACGTCCGCAAGAGACGTCCCCGATGGTACATCTACAAGGTGCAAAACATCAACATCTGCAGCTCCGTCAAGAACAACAACAACAGCAACAGCAACAGCAGCAACAACAACAACAACAACACCAACAGCAACAACATCAGCAACAACAACAGCAGGAAGAACAACAACAACAACAACAACAACAACAATAACAACAACATCAACAATAACAGCAGCAAAAACAACAACAACAACAAAAACAACAACAACACAGCAGCAGCTGCTGCAACAACAATAGTAACAACAACAACAACAAAATGTGCAATTTTTTGTGCCTCCAGCAATGGTGGCTACACACCATATGACAACTACGACATCGACCACACCCATATCGACCATGGCTACATCATGATCGGCTACCTCGACATTGACATTAAGAACAACATCCAAAACAACTCAAGAACTCTAGTCAACAGCATCTGCATCGTCACTTGCGTCCACGCCACTCCCGCTGTGACTGCGAGAGGGAAGAGAGGCACCAGAAGGGTACGCAGTCACTACCCCTAGGTGCCAGCCATGATCATGTCCATGCAGGTGATGATGACAAGGAGGCAAAGACGGCGGAAGTGCAAGACTTCAAATCTGATCGCAAGCGTATGCTTCACTCCCGCTACGACTGAGGGGGGGTGTTAGGATATGTACACAACTAGAGATAAACTAGGACTTTAGAGATCATCTTGTATTCCAAGTCATAGGCTTTTTGCCCTCCAAGTTTGTACGTCTATATATACTCCCCATGAGGGTCAAATCAATACACAACAAATATTAGGGATTCTAAACTTTCCACACATCTAACTCCAAATCCCTGGTTAAGTTGATTAATTGCTAATCCGACAATATTTGCTAGTCCAAAGAAAATACTGAGATCCTCTCTATGTAGGGGTTCCGCATATGAAAACAATAAAATTTTACCCTACGCCCCTGAACCCCTGATGCTGCCAGACCTATCTATTAGTAATACAGTAACGGGAGGGAATTTTTGCGAACTTACCCTTGAAGACCAAAAAGCGTTGTCACCGCTCAGGAGAGCGTGGTTGATGTAGACGAGCCGAAGCCGACCTCAAGGTTGTGATGAAGTTCTTGCACTCCTGCGGCTCCAATGACTTGAGTGCCTCAAGTGTGACACCTCGCGGGGAGTTACACAAGTCCGGTGCCTGACGATGACTCTCGCTTCCCTGATCCAGCAGAAGTTGTGGAAGTAGAGCTCCTGGATTCGAATCCCGCAACGCGTCGGTGCTCCGCGGTGAAGATGGCTCTCATTCGCGCGGTCCGAACTTGGGACCACGGTCACGAGAGAGAGAGAGAGAGAGAATATCAATTGGAGGTCTCTCAAAAAGTGAGGAAACCTTTTATTGAATATTGTGTGTATTTATCTGGCCAAATACCCTCACTATATATAGGAGGAGGTACTACCTACCTCAAAGTCCTGGGGTGGGACTAAAGGAGAGGAGAGGGGAAGGGATGGCGCCGCCGACCACCCCCATGGGACCAACGTGGGGGGGGGGTGGCCGACTAGGGCGTCGGCCACCCCCTTTGGCCCTTCTCCCTCTTGCCTTTCCCTAATGGGCCCTCTTCCCTCCGGAATTGGCCCATTAAGCCTTTCGACCTTTAAATTGATTTTCTCTTTTATTAAATAATTATGAATAAATGATTAAATCAATATTTAACATTCATTCACATATTATTCAATATCCTTGGCTATGGACCACCTTCCACCTCCACTCCGGACATCATTCGGACTTACCGAAATCCTTCTGGTTTTCTCTCTACTATTCTTCGGCGATTCTTCTGATCCTATAAACACTCTCTAAGCATCATCAAACCCTTAAGCGTGATACCCTACGGTTCGGGAACACTCCAGACATGGTCGGGACACTCCACAGACCAATGATCGACAGAGGGACCTGGATGGCCATGTGACCCATGTGCGTTCCACGAAGATCTTTTGTCGTTTGAACCAGGACGGTCGTGTCTTATTCCCTTTGTCTCTCGATACTTGCATTGCCCGAGATCTGATCAATGACATCACCATGGCGTGTTCAATCTTGTTACTAAACAATGCTACTTGACTCGTTCCGACAAGTGATATCCCTGTGATCAAATCACACGCTGCGTAGCTATTGGATATAACTTCTCCTGAGTGGGCCCTTAAGTATCTTTCCGTCACGTGGATGGACAAATCCCGCTATTGACATATATTGCCTCTATGGTTCCTCCAAGTACATGAACACACCTTTATAATCACTGTATTACCAAGTGATGCTTGATGCTATCTAAGCACTCTCGGGAGACAGCGATTGATATAGCCTCACGGTCTAAGGAATAGTCTACGAGGATCCATTTCTAATCATCGTAACTTGAACTTCGTGACATGATCGGGTCACGATGTTTAGGTTGGGTATTGATTCATCATCTCATTCTCAGAATGAGTTGACTCCATTTCCAACTGGCATAAATGCCACATGATCAGGAAAATTGATCATTTGTTGACCAATGAACCAGTGACTAGAGTTTTACTGGGAACCCCCGGTTGTTTATATATCACACGTGTATTGATGTTTCCACTCAATATAGTTATAGCAAGATATAAAACTTAATCATAAACTTTATGAAATATGATAATAGTCCTTATTACTATTTGTCTCTAGGGAATATTTCCAACATTCTCCCATTTGCACTAGAGTACAAATAAACTAGCTGCATTTGTTCTTAATCATTGGCACCATATATTCGGTACCCTAAACATGCTTACTCATGGAAGAGGTTGAGTCTTGGGTTTGTACTTTACAGTCCCAAATCCTTTGCAACTTACTCATGTCACCTTGATTGACATTAATACTTTATCATCACATGATAACATCTGTGTGTATGCATCGTCGCTATGGCAGCAGAACGAGGCCTGATTATAGGAGCCTATAGTGACTTTAGATCAACCTCGAGGGCTTTCTCATGGGCACTGTGCCTTGGGACCCATCGTTCTACGTTAAAAGTGAACTAGCCCTGCCATAACATTATACAACACTTTAGATGGTACCCTTATCTATTATTATAAATGTAATCATCGAAACACGAGTGCACCCTGTGCAACTTTCGATGTTTTTGTCCACCTCGCTTCCTACTTGTCTTTAGTCGGTATTACGGGAGTTTCCAACATATTCCCTAATAACATAACTCTTTATGCTTTAAGATATGTCATCCTTTATGGATTTGGAAAATATGTCTATAGTTCTCTATTAGACACTGTGGACAAACTTAGCTCAATGTTCTGTGATTCGAACTTAATCACTTTTTAAATGTTCCTTATTGGATCATATATTATGGTAAGTTATCATCATGGTTTTCTAAGATAGAATCTATGTCTCAACATAGTGGATGATGATCATCCTTTTCTTTCTTTCAACCATTGATGTTAAACTTAATACTATTCCTAATTTGAGTTATTAAGGACCAGTTCCTTAATTAACTTCTATTCTGAAACCATTTTCAGAATCCCTCAAGGAATACTACATAATATCATAATACACTTATTATCAACTTCCACACCTTATAAATCATTATTTATCGGTACTTGCGCTTTTATTCTTAACACACTTAAGAATCACTCCTATAAGCTCCCACTCAAAATATGTTCCTAACATATTTGGGTATGAGTCCTACTCTTACTCAAACTATGTTCCTACATATTTGAATTTGAGACTTATATTGCTCCCACTCAAAAATATGTCATTCACATATTGTTTTAGGAAGACTTTTATAGCTCCCACTCAATTTCATGCAAATTGCATATCCACTCACTATTTTGAATGATTTCAAAATCCTTTGATCAAATATCAAACTTGGAGATTTACTATGAGATACTAGTACTTTACCAGTTTTAAATCCACTACACATTTAGCACACTTGAATCAAATTCATTTGAATTCGTCCAATACTTGAAAAATTGTGCTTTTATCATTCACCCCCTTTTCCACTATGGCTTTGCAGTCATTTGGGAAAATCCAAGTAACTCCTTTACTTGTGAGATTCAGCAACAAATTGCTTTCTAATCTCAAGGGAATTTTGCTTCTAGGATTTCTCATAATTATAGTTTACCATTATTTCCTTAGTAG
The DNA here is from genome assembly GCA_910589775.1 of Avena eriantha. Classification (NCBI taxonomy): domain Eukaryota; kingdom Viridiplantae; phylum Streptophyta; class Magnoliopsida; order Poales; family Poaceae; genus Avena; species Avena eriantha. Next base: position 283,775,296 of record OU342744.1, on the reverse strand, counting down.
TTCGTAGGTATGTCATATTCCAAGAATCATGACAAATGATTCACAAATATCTCCATATAAGATATGGGTTACATTTTGAATCCTACTTCATGTAGTGAAAACACCAGTGGGGAAAACACAATGATCATTATCATGGATTCTTTCCTTCTTGAAGAGAATCATTCAGGAACATTTTCCATTGCGCTTCTCAACACTCTGATGAAAGGTTTTGAATCCTCATCATGTTTTTCACTATCTTCCATTTGCTCCGTAATCGAGAAATATCACTGAATGCAAACTTTCTAAAAAATGTACCAAAATCCAAGCAATACTTGTTTTGCTTCTCTTTTGGTTTCAGCTATGGATTTTGTATTCAAAGTTTCCAATGAATACTCTACAATGACTTATTCGCTATTGTTTTGGTTATATCGAATAACCCCAAAACTTTTACGACGATCCATACTAGATATGGCACCGATCTCATAAATTCATATGGTTCACTATATATTCTAATTGAGTGCTAACTATTTCTAACTAATGGTCTCTACATTTACACTACAACGATTTATTTGGCGCCATATATTCACCACTTTATATCTAATATCATATTGTGATGCTTTGTATTTTGACATTTCAAAACGCTTTGCATTCCACAATGCCATTCTTATAAAGGCGAATTTCATTACTATTGATCAAATCGTAGTAATTAGATTCTCATTTATATTTATACCCTTTGTTGATAAAACACTTTGATCATATCAAATAGTTTCATATTCATGTTTCCTTTGGTAAATTGCTTTACACATTTAAATAATCATATAATGACAATGACCATTTTTGTTAAAACACAATACATCGAATATGTATTTACTTTTAACAATCCATTAAAACACTTTGTATTCAAGTAATACACCGTGTTCAAGTTATTTTGCCGAACTTAGGCATGATTTATATGTGACAAGAAATCGAATGTCTTTCACATATTATCAACATAACTTTGAATTTAAACAATGGTTTCATTCATCAATGAACATATCATTAAGTTGGGTATTTTAAGGCATTTCAATATTTTACAAATGTTCATGTATTATTAATTAGTTTCAAACAATAAGGATAATTCACATATAATCAAACAAGATATGAACACAAATAGAAATCATTCATAAAAGTGGAACAACTGTTTGTTACAAGCTCATACAAATAACCGTCTCACTAAGTGTGAGACGCACTAAAGAGGTTCACAATCTTTTGATTACAATAATCATCCTAAACATAAACTAAATGATAAATGTTGAGGGAGAGTGTTGTTGGCCATCATCATTATGCTCGCCATCAACACGCAACGTCACCTCCTCTCCAGCAAGAACCTCTATGTAGAAGGACCTGTTTTCAGTAAAACAGAACAAGTATCAAATATACTTAACACTGAAAATGTGTTTGTGATGGCTCTGAGTATGGCGCCCAGAAAAATGCTGGAGCAATGATGATGTAGAGCTTGTTGGGAACCCCAAGAGGAAGGTATGATGAGCACAGTAGCAAGTTTCCCTCAGTTATGAAACCAAGGTTTAATCAAACCAGTAGGAGCAAGCAAACACCCCAAAGGTGTTACTAGCTGAGCTTTGGCAGGGCGCACTACCGGTGCTAGTAGCAACGTGGAGACCTGCACAACACAACCACAGAACTTTGTCCCCAACTTGCGATGAGGTTGTCAATCTCACCATGTTCTGCGAAAAACAAAGCATTAAACGTATCGAATGGAAAGAAGTAAAAGTTTGCAGAAAGTAAACACAAAACAGTAAACAGTTTGTAGATTGTATGTAAAAGACAAGGACCGGGATCCATAGTTCACTAGAGGTGGCTCTCCTTAAGATAGATAACATGTTGGGTGAACAAATTACAGCGGGGCAATTGACAAACATCGAGAAAGCAATACATGCATATACTAATCATCTTGACTCCTTTGAGACTTAATTAGGCATTACAACATTATACATAGACCGCCATCCAACTACATCCATGACTAATAATCCACCTTCAGGTTATCATCCGAACCCCCTTCAGTATTAAGTTGCAAGCAACAGATTATTTCTTTACGAACTGCGTGTAAAGTAAACAATACGATTGTTCTATGAACAAAGGATTGTTGTTTTCTCCCTAGTAGCAACAACACATCTAGTACCTTAGAGATTTTTGTCACTTCCCCAGATTACCAGAGGCATGAACCCACTATCGAGCATAAATACTAACTCTTGGAGTTGCTAGCATCTACTTGGCCAAGATAGCTACTAACAACGGAAAGCATGCAAGATCACAAATAACAAAGACATGATAGAATTAATAATCAATCTGAAATAGCATCTCAATATCCATCGGGTCCCCGCAAACACAACATGCAGAATTACAAATAGATGATCTTGATCATGAACAGAGCTCACAAGATCTAAACATGAAAGCACAAAGGAGGAGAACCAACCATCTAGCTACTACATGGATCTGTAGTCCAAGGATGAACTACTCACGCATCACACCGGAGGCTTGCATGGTGATGAAGAAGGCCTCCAGGGTGAATTCCCCTCTCCGACAGGGTGCCGGGAAGAGCTTCAGATCCCTCCCGATCTAGGGATACAGATGACGGCGGCTACAGACTGTTTCATGGATTTTTTGATCGGGCACTTAGGGTTTTCGTCCCGAGGGCGTCTTAAAGGCGGAAGGGGAGGCCGAGGGGGTGCCAGGGGCCACCACACGACCCCCTGGCGCGGGCCCAGCCTGGCCGCGTGGCCAGGTGGTGTGGCCGGCCTCTGCCCCCTCTCCGTCTCATATTCTGATATCTGATGACTTCCAGAAAAATAGGCACTTTGGCTTTTGTCCTGTCCAATTCTGAGAATATTCATTTTCTGACTTTCCTGGAACCAAAAACAGCAGAAAACAGGTAGCTGGCACTGCGGCTCTTGTTAATAGGTTAGTCCAAGAAATCATATGAAAAGTACTCCAAATTTGGAACAAAACACAAGAAAGTGGATAAAACCAAGCATGGAACATAAAAAATTATAGATACATTTGCAATGTATGAGTTTGCAATATTATAACATTTATAAAATTGTATATCAGATATATACCTTTGTCGTTGATGACCTCAGCGACAATGGGTTCAACCATCACATTCCTGAGATGTGATATGAACCTGTGGAAATCCTGTGATTCCGCGTCGCCTCTCATAATGCAAATCCTGACTTGTGCTTGGTAGCTTGGTGGCAGCGACCGCAGCACAACGCCATTTGCAAAAGAGCCCGTCATCCAGCTATCCAGGAAGTATGCATGCCTCATGTACGCATCATGCATGCGCTCCAAGTGGTCGTCAAGTGATGAGTTCTCCTCCATCTTAATGGAGAGGAAGTCTCCCATTAGCTCATGCTCCCATATGCGTGCTTGTTCCACGAAATGTGTCCTAAGTTATACCATAGTCGCACGAGGGTCAAGATTACCCACGACTGGCCACAACTCATCCACAATCCGGTAGCACATTATAACTGATATGAAGGTAGACATCTCATGACGGTAATAGCGGTCTTCCCACTGTTCTGGGGTCTCATAGAAACAGGGCTGCTCCAAATCCATCTCGTCGAGTATGTAGTCGACCACGTTATTCTCGCTAAGGAGAACGTGGAGACGCACAACCCATATAGATAAGTTTGATCCGTCTAGCCTGAGCTTCTCTCCTTCTAACCAATTGTCAACAGGAAAGGTAGCATCAGGGAGAACCATTTTCTACATTTATGATTGCAAAAGGAATTTAGAATAAGTTTATAATTAAATGAGTTAATAATAACTCCACTCAGAAACTCCTATCCCCTGAAGGGTTCTAGTGATAACACGACCCCTTTTCCCCACATCTCCCCCGATCATCATGGCCATAAATGTGGGTTCAAGGGTGGACGCTAAATGTTGGTCACATCATTCATGCGACTCGTGCTCGATCTTTCGACCATACGCATTCTGAGGCCACGTCTCTGTAACATGATAGGTTCGCCAACTCAACCTTAGTGTATTCGTTGTGCAACATGGCTTACACCCATTGTATGCGAACGTAGATATGTCTGACACCCGATCATCACTGCCTGCCTCATACCGAAGAACTTTCTTGGTGGTGTACACTAAGGGGGAACACAATCATTGGTAATTTTAACAAGGGATCATCTTATTAGGCTACCGTAGAGTATCTAATACTAGCACACAATAATATATACAAACAATAACATTGACTGTAAATGCGATGTGATATGGTCCTTCACATCGTGATCTCCATCCATCATCATTGGATTCTGGCGCCAGGGTTCCGGCGCCGTAGACACCAGGGTATCAGTGTCTTTCTGGCGTGGTAGTCCGTCACCTCCGTGACTTTCTACTACTACGTAACATAAGGTAATCACTTTACCTTTGCCACAACCATATCACAAAGCAACGCCCCATGCAAAACAAAGTTAGACGCCTCTATTTTATCTTTGCATATTTTACGTGGTTGAATGGGCTTTTGCACAAGAACCGTTCTTACCTACGAACTGTCACCACAATGCTGATCAAGTAGTTGTCTATACTACACCCCTTTCGGGCCCTCCATTGCAAATGGCATACCAAATAATACGAGAGAGACAGACACCCCCAAAGCCACTTTATATGGTACAAGCCGTATGTCAAGCGTGGACCAGTCTCGTGAATGAACGCGTAAAGTCAGTTGGGGGCCGCTTCATCAAGCATTGTTGCGGTATACACAAGTACACGTGGGAGGGTAACAACTAAAAGATCAATGCCCACACGCTACATCTCGTGTGTTCTACTCGTACTAGCATTAGTACACATAGATCTAGCTATGATACCATTGTAGGGGTTCCGCATATGAAAACAACAAAATTTTACCCTACGCCCCTGAACCCCTGATGCTGCCAGGACCTATCTATTAGTAATACAGCAACGGGAGTTTTCGCGAACTTACCCTTGAAGACCGAAAAGCGTTGTCAACGCTAAGGAGAGCGTGGTTGATGTAGACGAGCCAAAGCCGACCTCAAGGTTGTGATGAAGTCCTTGCGCTCCAGCGGCTCCAACGACTAGAGTGCCTCAAGTGTGACATCTCGCGGGGAGTTACACATGTCTGGTGCCTGACGATGACTCCCGATTCCTCGATCCAACAACATTTGTGGAAGTAGAGCTCTTGGATCCGAATCCTACAGCGCGACGGCGCTCCACGGTGAAGATGTCTCTCGTTCGCGCAGTCCGAACTTGGGACCATGGTCACGAGAGAGAGAGAGAATATCAATCGGAGGTCTCCCCAATAGTGAGGAAACCTTTTATTGAATATTGTGTGTATTTATCTAGCCAAATACCCCCACTATATATAGGGGGAGGTACTACCTCCCTCAAAGTCCCAGGGTGGGACTAAAGGAGAGGAGAGGGGGAGGGGTGGCGCCGCCGGCCACCCCCATGGGCCCTACGTGGGGGGGGGTGGCCCACTAGGACACCAGCCACCCCCTTTGGCCCTTCTCCCTCTTGCCTTTCCCTAATGGGCCCTCTTCCCTCCAGAAATTGGCCCATTAAGCTTTTTGACCTTTAAATTGATTTTCTATTTTATTAAATAATTATGAATAAATGAGTAAATCAATATTTTACATTCATTCACATATTATTCAATATCCGTGGCTATGGAAAACCTTCCACCTCCACTCTGGACATCCTCCGGACTTACCGAAACCCTTCTGGTTTTCTCTCTACTATTCTTCGACGATTCTTTTGATCCTATAAACACTCTTTAAGAATAATCAAACCCTTAAGCGTGATACGCTATGGTTCAGGAACACTCTAGACATGGTCGGGACACTCCACAGACCAATGATCAATAGAGGGACCTGGATGGCCATGTGACTCCTGTGCGTTCCACGAAGATCTTTCGTCGTTTGAACCGGGACAGTCGTGTCTTATTCCCTTTGTATCTCGATACTTGCATTGCCCGAGATCTGATCGATGACATCACCATGTCATGTTCAATCTTGTTACTGAACAATGCTACTTGACTCGTTCCGATAAGTGATATCCCTGTGATCAAATCACACGTTGCACAGCTATTGGATATAACTTCTCCTGATTGGGCCCTTAAGTATCTTTCCGTCACGTGGACAGACAAATCCTGCTCTTGACATATATTGCCTCTACGGTTCCTCCGAGAAACTGAACACACCTATATAATCATTATATTACCAAGTGACGCTTGATGCTATCTAAGCAATCTCGGGAGACAGTGATTGATATAGCCTCACGGTCTAAGGAATAGTTTACGAGGATCCATTTCTAATCATCATAACTTGAACTTCGTGACATGATAGGGTCATGATGTTTAGGTTGGGTATTGATTCATCATCTCATTCTCAGAATGAGTTGACTCCATTTCCAACTAGCATAAATGTGACATGATCAGGAAACTTGATCATCTATTGACCAATGAACCAGTGACTAGAGTTTCACTGGGAACCCTTGGTTGTTAATATATCACATGTGTATTGATGTTTCCACTCAATACAGTTATAGCATGATATAAAACTTAATCATAAACTTTATGAAATATGATAATAGTCCTTATTACTATTTGTCTCTAGGGCATATTTCCAGCAGTCTCCCACTTGCACTAGAGTACAAATAAACTAGCTGCATTTGTTCTTAATCATTGGCACCATATATCTGGTACCCTGAACATGCTTGCTCATGGAAGAGGTTGAGTCTTGGGTCTGTACTTTACTTTATCGCCATGAGTTAGTTATATTTGTAGTTTCAAAATATGGTGGAGATGACCATGCACCGACCATGCAGCGCTAGCTAAACCAAGCCCTTGTTGAGAGGTATGAGACCTCTAAAAAGTTCTTTAAGTGCAAGTTGGACGAGCACACCTCTATTAGTGAGCACGAAATATGTGTAGTTACACTAAACGTCTGGTTCAACTAGGATGCATTGTCGTTGTATTGGGAACGACAATACCTAAGCAGGTTAGATAGAGGTGTGGGGACTAGCAAGGAAGCTCTCGACAGCGTCCGCAGGCGGGATTGGATACAATTAAGTGTAGCGAGACACAAGAAGTACCCAGGTTCGGAGCCCTCCTGGTGAGGCAAAGCTCCTACTCCTGCCGATCTGACTATGTTTAGTATACGGGCTACAATCGCTCTTGGAGTTGTATCTTCTATCTACCTTCTTAAATGAACAGAGACCAACCCTTGCTACAAGAACCTTGCCTCTCCTTATATAGGCAGAGAGGCAACGGTCTCACTGGAAAGTCCGGCTGGTGGGTCCCACAGGCAGGCCCCAGCCGGCTGGTCATCTACAATATCGGTACACTTGCATCCCATCAGAATACATGCGGTAGGGTCGTCGTGGGTATAGTGAACGCCGTGCGAGCCTGTCGTCAACATCTGGCCACTGTTCCTGCGTCACCCCACAAAGTCTTCGGTATGGCCGTGTAGTTGCGAGTCTTATCACCGTACTAGAGCATACCGCGCACTGTACAACACATCGCTTTGTCCTCCTGATTGAGTTCGGCTATGCTGGTGTAGCCGGTTCCGTGCCTTGCTGCTCCTCGTGGTGCCGGCTACCGTAAAGTAGCCGGTATGACTTGCTCGTGTCCGGCTGCGCCCAGCCAGCCGGACGCGAACCGACTGCTGTAGTTCTTGTTCGGTTGGGGTATCCGGAGGTCATCCCCCCGACACTATCCCCAGAGCACGTGTAGATTTCGCCCTTTGGTGAAATGTGCGCGCGCTCCTCTCCAACTTTGAAATTTTTGGACGGCTACGTCTGGCGGTTGCGCGACCCATGACGTCAGTGCTGACACTGGCCACGCACGCACGCGCCATCATTGCACTGCGGCGGGAAGCGTAACGTCCCATCGCACGTCACCTCGGGAAACTGCCGCCTGCCTCTTCGGTTTCTGCTCCGGGATCGTCTGTGCATCCCACGCCTACACAAAGGATCATGTGCGGTGGAGAGGGTGGGGTGCGGCTCGATGGACGCCACGTGGCACCATGGACGGTTCCGCTTCCGGGTCTTTAAAAGGTCACCCGGGGGAGGGTAGTTCGCCCCTCCGCTCGCTGCCTCAGTCTTTCCCTGCGCCCTTGCCTTCTCACTCTGCCTCACTTGTTGCTGCCGTTGTAGTTCGCTGCGCCGCCTGTTTCGCATCGTCGGAGACACGGGCCACTGAAGGAAATATGCCCTAGAGGCAATCATAGAGATGATTGTATTTCATGTGTATCCATGAGTTATTATAATGTTCCTTGAATATCCATATACCAGGCAACTTGTATTGATTGGCAATTATGTGAATTGTTTGTGAAACTCTTTACTTGTATGGTTATCTAATAATTGTCCCTAGTCGGAGTTCATGCGAGGACACACGTGAATATTAGACTAGCACATCGATTGGTTAATGACTATGTTTCGCAAGTCATTGACATGGAGATGTCAAACCAATGATGTGGACACATGTTATGAACATGGGGTTGGACTGACCCAACATGAGACTAGCAATAATACTTGCAGCTCTCTCTACACATCGTGTACGTTTTGTCCTTAGACCTGAGATTGTCGCATGTACTTGAGATGTGGATCGACCTACTTTGGGGCTATCAAACACTACTCCGTAACTGGGTATTTATAAAGGTAGCTTTCGGGTTTGTCCTGATACATGCTGCAAGGCATCGGTCAATCAAGATGGGATTTGCCCCTCTCTACTTGAGAGAGATATCTCTGGGCCCCTCGAGTGATCGGATCCAGAAATGCATGGTCGTGCTACATATGGTTAAGAGTTAACCTAGTAAAGGGATTCTGAATCACAGTATCGAGAAAGAGAGGTCAGCTTAGAGCTAGACCAAATATCGTGAGGCAAAGGGAAAGACATGTACTCAACCTTGTGATGGTTCGTCCGAATGATCTTTATATGCGTTTAGGAGTTGGCACATCTTGCTAGAGGCCGCTACCAACTATTGACGGAGTAAGTGTACTCGCGTCATGTCTATACGTGTATGAACCTATAGGGTCACACACTTTAGGGGCTGGAAGCCTAATGAGGATTGGATCCGAATTAGACCAGGCTTAGGCTGCTAATGGGCTGCTAATGTAGAAGCCCACCAGGGATGCCTATATAAGAGGGAGTGAGGCGAGCTGAAAAAGAGAGAGCATTCCACCCAGCCGCCACTCCTCTTCCGCCTGTGTTGCACGCGCAGACCTAGCAGTCTGGCGTGTGACGACTTCCACTCCGGACGTGTGGATACCTCGGAGGTGCTGCATCTGTAGCACTTGGACGAGCCGCGCAAAGGGGAGCTGCTCGTGGGACGAGGACGAGGAGGAGACGTAGAACATCTACACTGCCGCAACGTGCTTCATCGAGTTCCGCACCTGCGCGTCTAGCGGTAATCCTGTGATCTATGACAATAGTATTCCTGGTTGACGCGGTAGAAATTTTTGATTTTACGCTAGTGTAGCCTACCCGTTACCCTTCAGCCACTGCCACTCCTTAGCCGGTGCGACGCCCAGCGAGCTGGAGATGGACGCCGAGCGTGGAGTCTGGTGCGGCTACTTTGTGACAGAGGAGCACATCGAGAAGTATCACGCCACCCGCGTACTGCCGCCAGAGATGGAGGTAGCGGTACGGCTGGCACCAGCGGGAGAGGAGTTGCCGCACCCGGCGGAGGGGGAGCGGGTGATTTTCCTGTCACACCTTACCCGCGGCTTCGTGCTTCCGGTGCACCCCTTCTTCCTCACCTTCCTCGCCTTCTTTGACCTCCGCCTCCATCACCTCGGACGTTGGCGCACTTCGTGGCCTTCTGCGAGAATTACCTCGGGATCCAGCCGGATCCCGGGCTCTTCTGCTGGCTCTTCCGCATCCGGCCGCAGCTCCAGTTCACCAAGGGGCCACTAGTGACGTGTGGCGGTGCCTCCATCTACTCCCACACGCAGACCGGCTACTCCAAGTTCCGGCTGCAGGACACGGTGCGGTTGTGGCAGTAGTCGTACTTCTACGTCCGCAACCTCACCGACGAGGACTAGATCAATCTACCAGCTTTCCAGGACGTGGAATCTAGCCGGCAGCATTGGGACCTGAAGATCCACAGCGAGAAGACGGAGTCGGACACAATGCTGCTGCAGATGCACTCCCTCGTCACTGCCGGCTTGACTGGCCTGGACATCACGCTCAGTTGGATGTCCCGACTGATGATGCCACTGCAGAAGCGCACACACAAGATGTGCTTCTACTCCGGCTGGCTGGACCCGACCCGGCTGTCCCACCACGATCCATGCTTCCACAACCTGAAGGAGTGGGTGTGGACGATCACGAAGGAACGGCTGCCGGAGAACTGGAAGTTTGGGCTGGCTCCCTACTGCCACGACAACTGCGTGCCCTGGGTAAGTCTTGCCAACCGGTTTTTTCTTTCTCATTCTATCTTTTTATTCAGCTAACCCTTGTCTTCTTTCTTTCACAGATATTTCCCTGCATCTTCCGGGGGAGGGCGAGACCCTCCACCAGAACTTCACACCATACCTTCCCGAGCCCCGCGCTCGCCAGTCCGATGAGGAGTCGGATGGGGACGGCGACGTCTTCCCTAGCCGGAACGATGAGCCGGCGCCTGACCCCACACAGAGGTCGACAAGGAGGAGGATGTCGCGCCGGCTCCCGAGCCGGCCCGGCGCCGTGCGGCGGATGACGACTCTAGTCGGCCTGGTGCTGGAGGAAGCGGCTCTAGCCGATTTGGCACTGGCGGGAGCAGGTCTAGCCGGCCTACCGTGGAGGAGCCGTCCCCCAAGAGGAGCCGGACCGATGCCCTTCCCCCAGCCGCCTTGGTCACAAGAAGGGACCGCCCCCTGTGGTACCGGGGTAAGTCTTCTAGTGATCCTAATGCCTTTTCCTCCTTTCCTTGTGCAGCCTTTTTTGCCTTTTGCTTACTTGCTTTTGTTTTTCTCTTGTCTTTTGTTTCATAGCTCGCTGGTCTCCTTTGGTGCCGCGAGCCCAGCATGGGCGCCCACTGGCTCGCCACCCCGTGCTCCAGACACCATGCCACCTCCGGCTTCCTCTACTCCCCCTTCTTCGCCTAGGGCTCCTCCTCCACCTCCTCCTCAGGCTGATCCAGCTACCGTAGCCGGAGCAGGGGACACCCCGCTGACCACGGTGGTGTAGCCGGCAACGGCAACCCTACAAAGTAGAGGTAGTTCCCCTGTGGCGGCATAGAGGTCCGCCACCGGCAAGGAGCTCGTGGTCGTCACCGACGACAACTCCGACGATGAGCCGGGGTAGGAGTGGCGGACAGCGGTGGCGGAGGCGAAGGAGTCGCTCGTCACCAACACCATTGACGACGACGCCTCCTCCGCCGCCTCGCTGGCGGACCTTGCCGCCACCCTTGAGCTGGCGGTGAAGGAGATTCGGCTGCTTGAGGCCACAGCCGGTGGCAACCGGACCCTGGAGCAGAAGCTCGCGGCTGCCAACGTGACCTCCCAGAGTAAGTCCCTTCATCCAAATTCGGTTGCCGGATGCTCTCGTATGTCTTCTCCTCCACATTGTTTTGCTGATAGTCGGTTTCCGCGGCCGTCATGGTGTGCGCTCAGCGGGAAATCGATCGTCTGAAGAAGGCAAACGATCGGCTGAGCAAGTCCAACTCTACTCTCCGGCTGTAGAATAAGGACTGGAACACTAAGACGGATGCTCTGGAGGCCACCATTAAGGAGCACGACGCTGCCCTCGCCAGCCAGGCCTAGGCCTTTGACCTCCTCGACACCCAACACAAGGATAAGGAGAAGGAGGTCAAACGGCTGACGGTTCGGGAGAAGGCTCTGGTGGAGGAGCTGATGAAGGTTGGGCACACGGCCAAGGGTACATTTTTCTCCGACTATCCTTGTCTTTCCGGATTCGGTAGCCGGATCTGACATTCCTTTTTTCTGAAAGTGTTTTATCCCGGCGTAGACCTGCTGGCATATAACCGGCTGTAGGCGAATTGGCCAGGGGAGCAGCCCACTGCCCAGGAGCTGGTCGTTCTTCTCGGCGACGAGGCCGCTAAGCTCCGTCAAGCAGCTCAAGTGGTCGTCGCGTTCCTGTGGCCGGACGCGCCGGTTCTAGAGACGATGGCGCAACTGGCGGCCAAGGTGGCGGAGGTGCCGGCTACCATCGATCACCTGAGGGATCTGGCGGCGCGAGCCGGGGCGTAGATGGCCTTGGCCTTGATGCTCTCTTGGTACAAGGACGCCCGTGTCGAGAAGATCGATGGGGCTTCTGTGCTGGTGCCGACCTCGCAGCCATCTGCCAAGCCCATCCGGAGCTCCACACCTCTGCCATCAAGATTGTCGACTACGTGGATGTAGACGAGGTTCTCACCGACTCGGAGTCCGTCGGGACGCCTAATGCGGGAGCCTCGTCATAGCCAACTGGTGGGGACGTCGGAGCCGGATCTGCCAACGCGCCTCCTCCACCTCCCGAGACCACCTCATGGCAAGGGCCCTGCCGCCTAGATATAATCCCTGGAATGCCGGGTGAACTTGTATTTATGTTGTTTTGTTGAACCTTGTTGCATGTGCCGGCTGTCTCTGACGCCGGGTGAACTTATGGGAGCTTCGTCTCCCCCTTTTTTTATCTCGTCGTAATATTTGTCTTGCTTCCATCTTCCTTGTAATTTTCTATGTGCTTCGAATTTTTTGATATTTTGCCGGTTGAAATAATCCGTCTACCTTTGCCCGACCGAACACCTTTAGCCGGGGGAACTCCAACTCCAGTGGGGGGGCGCCAGCGCACCCACTGGGTGTAGCCCCCGAGATTCGGAGTAGCTGGCATAGCCAGGTGCTTCGAATCTTCTTCCTTCTTTTCTCTAAGTCTTTTAGCCTCATCCGGCTAGACACCTCTAGATGGCTACCATAACTTGGGAGGTGCCCGGTTACTTTCACCGGCTGCACGCCTATAGCCGGAGGAACTTCAATTCCAGTGGGGCCGCGCCAATGCACCCACTAGGTGTAGCCCCCGAGATTCGACACGCTCTGTCTCCTCGTTCGACATTTCTATCTTGTTCTTGCACGGCTGCTGCGCGTCGATGAGGTAGTAGGAGTTGATGTGCAGCGCCCGGCTGATGATGAAGGGCCCTCCCAAGGCGGCGAAAGATTTTGCATTCCCTTCGTGTCTTGCACCAGCCGGAGAACCAGATCACCCTCGTGGAATGCGACAGGGCGGATCCGACTCGAATGGAGTGGCGTAGGCGCTACTGGTACAGGGCCGATCTGGACATCGCCAGCTCGTGGGCCTCCTCGAGGAGGTCCACACCATCCTCCCACACATCCTGGTTGGCTTTTTCATCATAGAGGATCTTGCACGGTGAGTCGAACTCGATGTCCACAGAGAGGATGACTTCCAAGCCGGTTGACCTATTCGGCATGGTGCGGAGGCTCCACAACACAGCCGGAAGTTCCTCAATCCAGCATCCGGGCGACCGCTCCAAGGGCTCGATGAGGCACGGCTTGATGCCGGCTAGCACTAGGCCGTTTGCCCTTTTGACTTGCCCGTTGGACTGCGGGTGCACGACTGAAGCGAGTCCAGCCGGATGCCCTTAATGCTGCAGAACTGGGCGAAAGACCCCTTGGTGAAATTCGTGTTGTTGGCGGTGATGAAGCTATTGGGGTAGCCGAACCGGTTGATGATGTCGGTGAAGAAGGCGACGATTGTCGCCCTGTCCAGCTTCCGGATAGGCTTGGCCTCTATCCATTTTGTGAACTTGTCTATCGCCACCAGCAGGTGGGTCATGCCCGCGCGCGCCCGCTTGAAGGGGCCGACCATGTCGAGGCCCCAGACAGCAAAGGGTCAGGTGATCGGTATGGTTTTGAGCCCTGTAGCCGGCATATGCTTGAGCTGTCCTATGCGCTGGCACCCGTTGCACGTGCGGACTAGCTGCTCGGCATCCTCGAGGGTGGTGGGCCAATAGAAGCCATGGCGGAACGCTTTGGCGACTATTGCCCTGGATGAGGCGTGATGTCCGCACTCGCCCTGGTGGATGTCCTTGAGTAGCCGGTAGCCTATGTCCACATCGACACATTGTTGGAAGATGCCGGATACGCTGTGCTTGTACAACTCCTTGTTGATGATGGTGTACGTGTGCGCGCGTCGCCGGATTTTCCTGGCCTCCACCTCGTCATCCGAGAGCTCTCTGTTGGCGATGTAGTTCATGAAGGGCTGCACCCAGGATGGTATCTCCCAGATAGTGAGGACGCTTCTGCTCTCCGGTTGAGGGACGTCGGGGGGTCGTCCGGATGAGGTACCCGGGACGGCATCCCTGAGCCGCTTGATGAGTCGGAAGCCACCGGGTCTTGCGAGCCGGAGGGTATGGAGTTGGTGCGAGCCTTCTTCTTCGCGGGTTCTGCCGACTCCGTGTCTGCCGTGCCGTCAATCGGAGCGCTCCCGGCCCAGATAATGGAATCTGACTTGGGAGACGGGTTGATGCAGGCCTTGCGTATATGCTCCAAGGATACCCCTGGTGGGATCGCCTGCCTGGTGGATCCGATTCGGGCGAGCGAATTGGCTGCCTCGTTGTTGACGCGAGGGACGTGATGGAACTGACATCCATCGAAGCAGGCGTTGAGCTTCTGTACGTGGAACCGCTAGAGAGCTATGTTTGCATCACGGGCATCCCGTTCTCCGGATACCTGCTGCACCACTAGATCCGTGTCACCGAAGCAAAGGATCTTGTTGATGCCAATCTCCCTGGCTAGCCGGAGTCCATGCACTAGCGCCTCGTATATGGCAACGTTGTTGGAGGCCTTGAAGTGGATATGGACAACGTACTCCAGCCGGTCTCCTTTGGGCGAGGTGAGGACGATACCGGCTCGCAAGCCCCCGAGCATATTCGAGCCGTCGAAGTGCATCCTCTAGTGGTCTGAATCGGGAACCGGTGGGAGGTATTGGGTCTTAGCCCAGTCGACGAGGAAGTCTGCCAGATCTTGCGACTTGATCATGAGCCGGGGCTCGTACTGGATGGAGTAGGCGGCGAGCTCGATGGCCCATTTGGCGACTCGGACGGTGGCGTCCTTGTTGCCGATGATTTCCGAAAGGTGTTCGGTGCACACGACCTTAATTGGATGCTCCTGGAAGTAGTGCTTGAGCTTCTTGCACGCCAGGTACACACCATAACACATCTTCTGGTAGTGGGGGTAGTTCTGCTTGGAGAGGGAGAGAACCTCGCTGAGGTACTCGATGGTTCGCTGAACCGGCTGAGCCTTGCCTTTGTCAGGGCGCTCCACCACTAGGACGACGCTGACGACCCGGCTGATGGCTGCTATATAGAGCAACATTGGCTCCTTGCAAGATTGTTGCTACTGATAAACTGCTATATAGAGCAACATTGGCTCCACATCAACTCCTACTACAAAACTGTTGCTACTGATAAACTGTTGTGAGCAAGATTGTTTCCAGGTGCAGCTGAATTGACAACTCAGTTGTTAAGGCTGATAAGTATTCTTTGGCTCCCCTTGTGTCGAATCAATAAATTGGGTTTCACTTCCCTCGAAAATACTGCGATACACCCCCTATACTTGTGGGTCATCACTATCCCATAATCAAAATGACAAGGCAAGCAGACAATGAGCATCTCAGCAATCTTCTTATTTACCATGGGAAAATGGTGCTTTTTTCTCTCTTTCTTCTTTTCTCATCTTTTTTCTTTCTTTTTCTCAATCTCTATATTTTTTATAAGAAGAATGCTTCATAGATTTCTCACTATGGTGATGATGCAAGTTTCCACCATGATTATGCATGGCTTAGGCTAGCGGCCTAGGCGTTTCACTAACACACATACATAACTCCATGGACTTACAAGCTCCCCTTTCATTTCACACCGACGACAACCATAAATAAAAGAGCGTGATATCAACTGGGTACAATGTACAAGTGCAATGTTGAAAGCGTTCCCCATGACAGCATGGTTCCGCTAATTCACAACTTACAAAGCGCAAGCATATACGCCACATAGATGGGCACAATGGTTCAAGTTTATTAAATGCAAGAAAGTAAAGTGTGACATCAAGTTCGTGAGATATTTAATCACTAGTTTTCACATAACAAGTTTAATTTAGAAGGTAGATAAAAACATGAATTTACTTAGAATAGCAATAGTGCTAATAGGTTGGTATGGTGGACACAAATGGCATAGGTTTTGGTTTAAGGATTGGATGCACGAGAAGCATTCCCTCTCAGTAAAGGTTTTAGGCTAGCAAGGCTGGGTAGCAAGCATAAGAGTTGAAGGAAACAAACAAACATACAAGTGATAAAAACAAACATACAATCTTCTTTGGAAGCACAAAAGATCTTAACTATAGAATATTAAACTTATGAGCAAATCAAGGAAGAAAGATGATCAAATTATATTTCTTAAGAGTACTTTTATGTTTTTCATTCAATTCCCATAATAGTGTTGCTACTGACCAAGCCAGGTTTGCCAAAACCAACTAAATTTACTTAATGATTCCAAAGTGATACCCATACTAACAACAAGATCAATCATATAATAGTAATTGAAAACTAAAATAAGATATGCAAAAGAGTGAATGATAGAACTTCTCATTTATATTCCATAACGGCAACTCACACCAAGGGATACATAGATATCTAACGAGAGGGGGGACACTTCCATAATGCAAACCATCCTACATGATAACTTCTCTATTCATGATATGACTCTACTTAAAAGGTAAAAGATAAAAGATAGTGATATGATACCGCGGCACTCCCCCAAGCTTGGAACAAACCAAGGGGGTGCCAAAACCTGATGACAAATTACTCCTTCGGTGGTGGTGGTGTTCTCTCGACTGAAGTGAGATAATCTTCCAGGATCTTGCGGAGCCTATTATTCTCTTCTTGCAGTATATCCACCTTTCTCCTCAGGACTCGGTACTTATCGCAAAACTCATCAGTGGCCCGTAGAGCTTCCACCGCTGCAGGGCAGGAACTTAGGTTTAGAATTGGAGGTATCAACCCTTGTCCTTTCATGCCTGCCGACATGCCCTTCACTTCCTCCTTGATGCTCTGATCCATATCTCCATGCCTAGCTATGATCCTTTCTTCTTCCACCCATCCTACGAAGGTCCTCTGCTCCAGGTCGCGACGGAGCTCGCGCCGGTGTCGCAGCTCATAGTCCTCCAAAAACGAACCCTGAAACGACATCTGAACAGTGAAAACACGACGAGAACACGATATACGAACCTCGGGGGATCCAGGGGATTATATATTATGAAGTTTTACAACAAAAGGAAGGTACTTGGAGAAAACGGGTCGAAGACGGGCTCTGGGGTGGCCACACCCCCTGGTGGCGCGACCAGGTGGGCCCGCGCCACGGGGTGGTGTGAGCCACCCGGGCTCCGTTTCCGTCCCTTTTTCGACTCATTGCTTTCCTTGTTAGATAAAAACTGCAAAAATATAACTTGACGGATTTTTTGCGGACCTTTTCTTACCAGAACTGTTACCTATGCGAAAACGGACTCTACAGGTCTCTGAAGTTGGTCTTTGATAAAAAAAATCGGAGTCGCCGCTTAAATAACATCAATATCTTCATCTTCATACACATATTTCTTGAGTTATTTAACCATTCACCATCTTATTACACCATTTTCTCCTAGAACTTGGAAATTTCTTTCACAAAAAACTTTACACAATTCTCATTAGCAACATTAGTGCATGCAAGAAACCTTTAAGTTTAATTTCAACTGAAGTCCATCAAAACATAAGCTATTTTAGCAACTCCTTTGGAAAACCCAAAAAGAATTCAAAAGGGAAATCGATTTAAGAGGCAAATGCAAGAGTGTCAAAAATCTGTCAAGATGGACCAGCTGGTAAAGATCAATTTTTTTGAAAATCTTTTGTTGCTCAAATCAAAAAGTGCAAAACTAACGAAAGTTAAATAACAACCTGGGCACAAACAAATACAGATCAGTACGACATTCTGATATTTTTAACAATTTTTTATAGTGAAGCACAAAAATCTGTTTTGAGACAGCGACTTCCCCAAATCTTACTTCTCTCTTATTAGAGGTTGATCTTGACACAAAAACCAAACAAAAGGATAAGGAGAGGTTATTGCAAAAACAATAACTTCCAAGACTCAAATAAACAAAAACAAACTGAAAGGAAAAATATATTGGGTTGTCTCCCAAAAATCTCTTTCTTTATAGCCATTAAGATGGGCATGATAATTTCAATGATGCTCACATAAGAATATGAATTGAAGTAAAAGAGAGCATCAAGAAGAAAAAATACACACGTTTAAGTCTAACCCACTTCCTATGCAAGGGAAGTTTGTAAGAAAATAAATTGTTGAAACCAGAGGCTACTAGCATAGGAAGGCAAAACATGTGCAACATAAAGACTTTCAGCATAAAGCGAGGAAACTTAATATTATTGAGATGCATTAGAACAATGTTCCCTCTCTTATAATAACTTTCAGTATCATGCATAAATTTAACGATATAACTATCACATGAACCATTGTAGCAATGATCACTTATCCTAACAGAAAACACAGGGACACTAGCTCTCATAACACTACTTTGTGAAACAATATTAGAAGTATCCTTACAGAGGATAGTTTGTCCATCTTCTACATATTTAGTGACAATGTCTTTCACATTTGCTACTACAAGTTCAGCATCCACTTGTTTATCAGGTTCAACAGCTTTATTTGTACTTTCATTAACCATACTTGCTATCATAGAATGTTCCTTTATCTTAACTGCAAAAGGCAATTTCTCAATGTAAAGTTCAGGTAAAACATGATTAGTAGTATAAACTTCAGTATTTCTTGCAGGAACACAATTAGCAATATCTTTATATGGCTCATGATACTTATTCCATTTCTTTTTAGGAATTTCAATATAGGAAGCAAAAGCCTTAAAATAAGTTGCAATAGCTTGAGAGTCTAGACCATAAGCATTACTAATATTACGAAAGTCATCAGTTCCCATAAAAGATTTAATGCATTCATAATCATAATTTATACCTGACTTTTTTCCTTTATCATTCTCCCATGCTTCGGCATTGTCTTGAATACGGTCAAGAAGATCCCATTTAGCTCCTTTTTCCATGCGTGTAAATGATCTAGCGCAAGAAGCATCCAATAGATCCTTATCATGAAGAGAAAGCCTTGCATAAAAGTTATTGATAATAATATTGTTGGGGAGCTCATGAATAGGACATTTGAGCATTAGTAACTTCAATCTCCCCCAAGCTTGAGTTGTACTCTCTCCATCAAGAGGCCAAAAGTTGTATATTCGATTCCGATCTTTATGAATCTCACTAAGAGGATAAAACTTTGGATAAAAGAGAGGTACAATTTCCTCCCATTCAAGAGCTTGACCATTGATGACCCACAAGTATAGGGGTGTATCACAATATTTTCGATAAGTAAGAGTGTCGAACCCAACGAGGAGCAGAAGGTGTTGGCGAATGGCTTGGAGTAGGAATTCTCTGTAAATACTTAGCAAACAGATTTTTAGGGATTTTTGATAATGCAGGTAAATAAAGTACGAGTAAATAAAAGACAATAAGAATAAATGCAGCAAGTGGCCCAATCCTTTCTTTGGCAAAGGACAAGACGGTTGTATTATTTAAGATGACCAAACGTTCTCGAGGACACACGGGAATATCGTCGAGTGCTTTCGCTTCACATAGTTGATTAATCTTCTTTAGTTTGCTAAGTGTTGTGTGGGTGAACCTATGCTAATGTACCGACCTTCCTAGGACTAATACATACTTGTGATTATACCCCTTGCAAGCATCCACAAGTACAAGAAAGTAATTAAGGTAGAAACCTAACCACAACTTTAAAATCTAACCCTGACATCCCTTGTGCAAAGGTTCCTAACGAGGGTTCAGGTTTCTGTCACCCTAGCAACCCCTATGATTAGTAGCCAAATACATAATGCATTCCCCTAGGCCCATATAGGTGAAGTGTCATGTAGTCGACGTTCACATGACACCAGTAGAATAAATACACCACAACTTAAATAGCAAACCATTGAATCTTTCTCAACACAATTCCAATACTAACAACATGACTTCTCCCATGTCCTCAAGAACTAAACGAACTACTCACAAGACATCATATGGATCAAGATCAGAGATGATATAATGATATGTAACAATCTAAACATAAACGATAATTCAATGGTTCACTCAATAGCATCAACTACAAGGAGTAATCAACACCGGGAAAGTTTCCCCAAAGAACTATGCAAGATTCAACCCAATTGTTACAGCGGTATGAAGGGGTGATGATGGTGCTGGTGGAGATGATGGTGGTGGTGATGATGATGATGATCCCCATGAAGTCCAGCTTGATGGTGGTGTTGATGGCGACAATCTCCCCTCTCCAGGAAGGAATTCCCCTGAAAGAATTCTGTCTGCCGGAGAGATCTTTCTCTCTCGGAGTTTTCTGCCCCGCAGATGCGGTGGAATCTTTTTGTGGTCGCTCCCCAGGTATTAGGGTTCCGTGGAGATAATATACGCTAGAGGGGAGAGCCTGGAGTGGGCCAGGGCAGCCACACCACCTGTTGGCGTGACCTAGGGCTGCCCGCGCTAGGGGTGGTGTGGGCCCCCTGTGGCTCATCTCCACTTCCCCTTTTGGCAATCTTCGTCTTCTAAAAAATAGAATTTTCCATGTATTTTCCCGGATTTTCTGATCTTCGCGAACTTTGCCTCCAAACAGCACCTTTTCCATCAGAATCCTGACTGCAGCAGTCCATGCTCCAAAAGTCATCAACCATGCAAAAATAGATGAAATAACATAAGTATCATCTCTTAATATGAAATATATCAATGAAAAACAGTAAATTATGATATAGAATAGTGATGCAAAATGGATGTATCAACCATTTTTCAGCAACTTGTACCATTCCTCTGCTCTTCCTTTCAGTGATAATGAGAATAACTTCTTCTTGACTTGATCTGTTGAAATACTTGCACACTTGAACAACCCACATAATTCATGTATAAAGAGCAAATGATCACCGGGATGGACAGTTCCATCTCCAAAATAGTAGTTATCCATAACACGATCAACAATTCGTGTGGGTATCTTAAAAGTATCATTTTCAGCAGGTGATGGTTCATCTACTACCTTAGGAGTGGTAGTAGCATTACGAAATAAGAAACTAAGTGAATTATCCATATTGAAATAAAGTAACTAACAAAAATAAACAATACTCATAGTAGAAGATTCCTTTACCAGTTCCACTCTCCAATAGCGCTTCACTCCCTCGCAACGACGCCAGAAAATAGTCTTGATGACCCACAAGTATAGGGGGTGTATCGCAGTATTTTTGATAAGTAAGAGTGTCAAACCAAACGAGGAGCAGAAGGTGTTGACAAGTGGCTTGGAGCAAGAATTCTCTGTAAATACTTAGCAAACGGATGTTTAGGGGTTTTTGATAATGCAGATAAATAAAGTGCGAGTAAATAAAAGACAATAATAATAGATGCAGCAAGTGTCCTAATCCTTTCTTTAGCAAAGGACGAGCCAGTTGTATTACTTAAGATGACCAAAAGTTCTCGTGGACACATGGAAATATCATCAAGTGCTTTCGTTTCATATAGTCGAATAATCTTCTTTAGTTTGATAAGTGTTGTGTGGGTGAACCTGTGCTAATGTACCGACCTTCCTAAGACTAATACATACTTGTGATTATACCCCTTGCAAGCATCCGCAAGTACAAGAAAGTAATTAAGATAAAAACCTAATCACAGCTTTAAACTCTGAGATCCTACACTCCCTTGTGCAAAGGTTTCCTAACGGGGGTTTAGGTTTCTGACACTCCAGCAACCCCTACGATTAGTAGCCAAATACACAATTCATTCCCCTAGGCCCATAAATGTGAAGTGTCATGTAGTCGATGTTCACATGACACCACTAGAAGAATAACACCACAACTTAAATAACAAACTATTGAATCTTTCTCAACACAATTCCACTACTAACAACATGACTTCTCCCATGTCCTCAAGAACTAAACAAACTACTCACAAGACATCATATGGATAAAGATCAGAGATGATATAGTGATAAGTAACAATCTGAACATAACAATAATTCAACGCTTCCACTCAATAGCATCAACTACAACAAGTAATCAACACCGGGAAAGTTTCCCCTAAGAACTATGCAAGATTTAGCCCAATTGTTACAGCGGTATGGAGTGGTATATGATGGTGGTGGAGATGATGATGGATATGATGGTGATGATGATCCCGATGAAGTCCAGCTTGATGGTGGTGTTGATGGCGACGATCTCTCCTCTCCGGGAAGGAACTTCCCTGGCAGATTTCTGCCTGCCGGAGAGCTCTTTCTCTCTCTATAGTTTTCTGCCCCGCAGAGGCGGCATAATCTTTCTGTGGTCGCTCCCTGAGTCTTAGGGTTTCGTGGGGATAATATACGCCAAAGAGGAGAGCTGGAGGTAGGCCAGGGTGGCCACACCACCTGGTGGCGTGGATAGGGGTGGCCCGCGCCAGGGGGTGGTGAGGGCCCCCTGTGTCCCAACTCCACTCCCCCTTCTGGCATCCTTCGTCTTCTGGAAAAATAGGATTTTCCATGTATTTTCTGGAATTTTCTGATCTTCGTGAATTTCGCCTCCAAACAGCGCCTTTTCCATCAGAATCCTAACTTCAGTGGTCCATCCTCCAAAAGTCATCAACCATGCAAAAACAGATGAAATAACATAAGTATCATCTCTTAATATGAAATATATCAATGAATAACAGTAAATTATGATATAGAGTAGTGATGCAAAATGGACGTATCAACCGCCAAAATAAAACACCGAGCAAAAGCGATAACCGTATCGTCAGCTCCTCAATGAGATCTAACAAACACCTAGTTGTCTCTTTCGATCCCGCCCCATGGTCACTCTCACTCTTGCCGCTCGCCAAGAGAAGATGGAGTGCTTGGGCGCGACGTCTAGAACTTAAGAAAAAGGAGTCTTAGAACCGCATAGCCTACCCACGGAACGGCGCCCACGCACACACTCCGGATGTCACCGCGTTCACCATCTTCCGCCAAACCGTTTTCAGCATGTAGATTGATGCGCAAACTCTCGGCACACCAGGTACCAACACCACCGCGGTGCCAAGTAACACCACCTCCCTACGCACTAGCTGCTCCACCTCTCCTGCCTCTTCCATCCAGCGTTTCTCCACAAGCGATGCTCCCAAGAGAGAATGCGACACTGCAGCGCCGCCATCGCCTGATCCGGAAGCTAGATACCAGAGTTTCCCCCGGAGCAGCATGAATGGGTTGACAATAGTCGCACGACGACGCCTTCATCAAGGTAACGATGGGTCTGCCAGCTCTGCTGCCTCCAACACTCACAGGACGACCACGACCAGGGGTAGGGGCCTGCCGATGTTCATTCACCCCACGGCTCGGGAGCTTCAAGACAAGTCGCCGCACGCCATTGATCCCCCAGCAAGGACGCCACTGATGGCTCAAAATATATCGAGCTCGTTGGGAACCCCAAGAGGAAGGTATGATGAGCACAGCAACAAGTTTTCCCTCAGTTATGAAACCAAGGTTATTGAACCAGTAGGAGCAAGGAAGCAACTCCAAGGTGTTGTTTCCAACTTGCAATCCTGCATAACACAACCACAGAACTTTGCCCCAACTTACAGTGAGGTTGTCAATCTCACCGGTTTTGCTGAACACAAAGGATTAAACGTATTATGTGGAAGATAGTAATTGCTTGCAGAAAGTAAACAGTAAATAGTAGATGGTTTATCAATGGTAAAAAATGGACCGAGGTCCATAGTTAACTAGAGGTGATTCTCCTTAAGATAAATAATATATTGGGTGAACATATTACAGCGGGGCAATTGATAGACTCGAGAAAGCATACCATGCATATACTAATCATCTTGAGTCCTATGAGATTTGATTGGGCATTACAACATTATACATTGACCATAATCCAACTGCATCTATGACTAATAATCCACCTTCAGGTTATCATCTGAACCCCCTCAAGTATTAAGTTGCAAGCAACAGATAATTGCATTAAGCAATGTGTGTAAGTAAACAATACGATTGTCCCATGGACAAAGGATTGTTGTTTTATCCCTAGTAGCAACATCACATCTAGTACCTTAGAGATTCATGTCACTTACCCAGATTATTAGAGGCATGAACCCACTATCGAGCATAAATACTCCCTCTTGGAGTTGCTAGCATCTCCTTGGCCAAGATAGATACTAACAACGGAAAGCATGCAAGATCACAAATAACATAGACATGATAGAATCAATAGTCAATCTGAAATAGCATCTCAATATCCATCGGATCCCACAAACACAACATGTAAGATTACAGATAGATGATCTTGATCATGAACGGAGCTCACAAGATCTAAACATGACAGCACAAAGGAGGAGAACCAACCATCTAGCTACTACATGGACCCATAGTCTAGGGATGAACTACTCATGCATCACACCGGAGGCAGGCATGGTGATGAAGAAGACCTCCAGGGTGATCTCTCTCCTCCGGCAGGGTGCCGGGAAGAGCTTCAGATCCCTCCCGATCTAGGGATGGAGATGACGGTGGCTACAGACTCTTTCGTGGAATTTTGATCGGGTACTTAGGGTTTTTGTGTCGGGAGGCTTTTATAGGCAGAAGGGCAAGGTCGGTGGAGCACCAGGGGGCCCACACCCCCTGGTGGCCCGCCCCCAGGCCGCGCCGCCACCAGGTGTGTCCGCCTTGGTGCGCCACTTCGTCTCCCCTCCGGACTCCGTGTTGATTCGGGTAAAATATTGATTTGGGCTTTTGTCCGGTCCAATTCCGAGAATATTTCCTTACTAGCTTTTCTGAAACCAAAAACAGCAGAAAATAGGAAACTGGCACTATGGAATCTTGTTAATAGGTTAGTTCCAGAAAATGTATAAAAATACCTCAAAGTATGAACAAAACATAAGAAAGTAGATACTAAACAAGCATGGAACATCAAAAATTATAGATACGTTTACGACGTATTAGCCACCACCTTCGGCCGCCCAGGCTTTGCCCTGGCGTTATTGCCGGCAATGGTAGAGGGGATAGGGAGGCGAGGGAGGGGGCGAGCAGGAGGAGGCGGTGTCCCGGTGCGGCAGCGGCGGCGCTGCACGGGGACATGAGAGAGAGAGTTAGGTTAGGTTATTATATAAAAACTAAATGGCAAAAATGGTTGAACATGGTTGAACTCAAATACCACTGTTAGGTTAACTCTTCTTGGTTCGCCCTGTCAGTATTACCCGTTATCCTTTACGGTCGTGGACTAGTTTACCCTGCGTGCACCAGATCTCCTTCTCTAGTTTGTTCTTCTCCCCTGTTCCCCTTTCCATAACCTTTGCTCCGCTCCGGCTGCTCGTCTCCAGATCGAAGTTCGTCGTTACTCTCTTTGCATTCCCGCATATCCAGTCAACCTCCCACGTCCCTAAAAGAAGCTCGCAATCGTCGTATCAGAATGCCTAAAAGTGTGTTCTTATTTATCAAAAAAAATTAGAAGTTCATTTGAGTAGTACGCCGATATAGGGGGTGTCCAACACCATTGCCAGCCGGGCGACATGCAGATGCTCTAAGCACAACGTACATATGGACACGGATCAAACCTGAGCCGCGACCAGAGGGTAACTTGTGCTATAAGGGCATCTCCATCGGGCTGACCCAACCAGCCTGGGCGCATCCGAACGCGTTCGTGCGGACGCGCGAGACGTGCACGGCGTCGCAGCGGCACGACCCATCCGTCCCAACGCGCCTGGCTTGACCCACCCGTCCAACTAATTTGTGTGACCGCAGGGTCGGCCTGGACAGCGTGCTGGTCCTTGCGCATCTGCCCTCTTGTTCACACGGGCCTTGTAGCCAGTGGCACAACAACCACTCCTCCCCCAAACCCTCGCCCTCCATATCCCGCCACCAGAGTAGGCACAGCCGTCACTGCCGCCACTGCCGGCTGCCGTCGTCACCCCCACGATATCGAGCAGGACGACCGCAGGCCACACACGTTGCCGGAGTTGACTGGACGCTCCACAGGCCATCCCGACTCCCTTGGCCTCTGCCTATCGATTGGACACGCACAACCAGTTCGGCTGTTTGCCGAGGTGCGTTCATCAGTCCTTTCTTGGTTATCTGGTCCATTGCGGGAGTTGGCATAGCCATTGACGGTAGCATGTTGGACAGATGGGTAAAAGTTGAAGGGGGATCAAGTTCTTTTACAAGAATTTTGTCGAGTCGTCGTCCAACAAGGAGTCCGACACTGAGACCGAAATTCTTCTTGCAGCTGCACGGATGGTGCACGACCACTACCTCCTCCCGCCGCGTAGAGGTGGCTCATCGAAGCGGCGTGAAGCCAACCATGAATGCGACCGGGGAGAGGGGCACATACCTTTACAAGGACTACTTCCACCCAACTAATCCGGTCTTCAAAGTGAAGGCATTCCGTCGCCGCTATCGGATATCCAGGAACCTGTTTTTGGACATACTCAATGGGGTGAGGCGGTACGATGACTACTTCGAGGCCAAGTACGATTGCACCGGTAAGATTGGCTTCTCCTCCTACCAGAAATATTCAGCTGCTATTCGGCAGCTTGTATATGGAGTGCCCGGTGATCTCCTCGACGACTACACGCGCATGAGCGAGTCTACATACCATGAGTCCATGTATAGATTATGCAGCGCAGTTGTAGCGGTGTTTGGCAAAGTATATCTGAGAGAGCCAAACACCGAAGACACTACCCACCTTCTGTTCATCAACGAGCGTAGGGGGTTTCCTAGGATGCTTCGCAGCATCGACGGCATGCATTGGCAGTGGAAGAACTATCCTTTTGGTTGGCAAGGGCAGTTCAAAGGGCATGCGGAGGGTTGCACTGTCATACTTCAAGCTGTTGCATCACAGGATCTCTGGATTTGGCACTCCTTTTTTTGGCATGGCTAGATCAAGCAATGACATCAATATACTGTAGAGGTCTGCAGTGTTTGCTATGCTGGCAGAAGGAATGCCCCACAAGTTTTCTATGAGATCAATGGCAATGCATACGATATGGGGCACTATCTAGCTGACGGTATCTATCCATCATGGGCCACCTTTGTGAAGACAATCTGCAACCCTGGAGATGAGAAATGCAAGAGGTTTGTGAAAGAGCAAGAGGCCGCTAGGAAGTAAATGGAGCGAACATTTGGTGTGCTTCAGTCAAGGTGAGCCATTGTTTGATATCTTGCTAGAACCTAGAGTAGAGAGAGGATGTGGGATGTGATGACTGCTTGTGTGATCATGCACAACATGATCGTCGAGGACGAGCATGATGACGACATTTTGGACCAAGGCTAGGATTTCCAGGATCTATTGGTTGAGCCAGAGACAGGTGTAGCGTCTTGGAAATAATTCATGCAAGTGCATGAAAATTTGCATCACAGGCAAACTCATGACCGGCTTTAACTAGATTTGGTTGAGCATATATGGGCTCGTGCAGGAAATCAAAATGCTTAACCCCTAATTTGTTTTCTGCAATTTGAGTGACATTTAGTTATTTTTTATCGAACAATGCAAGTGTGTACTATTCATATATAAGCACTAGTTTAATTATATTATCTAATCTAGTTTATTTGTTTGTCAAAATATACATTTGTCTATATAATTTGACTGAACTATTCATATGCAAAGGCTAATTCTGGACACCGCTGACATTTAGGTCATGCCGTTAGGCGCGGTCGGCCGGACAACTATCCCAAAGCAACTGCGGGCCAACTCATATGAATAGAAACGGAGAGTTTCGATCACGGTGGAGATGCCCTAATCGTGTAGGCGCCTTGGCGGTACTTGACGGTAATTTTCGAAACCTGCATCTGCAGTTCGTACATACACGCAGCGGTGTTCACAGTGGCAACCAGCTAGGTGTGCAGAGAACCTGTTAAAGCTCTCACAAAATTGAAGAGGAACACATGGGATTCAATGCTCACCCAGAAGAAGAACGGTGAAGGAACAGCCGAGGTGACCACTACGTACTGCTCCCCCAAATTTATTCACGCATTTGCTTGGCTTCCTAGAACCCTCAAGTAGTAGCTCGATCTCGTGGCATCCATTAAATTTCATCTCCTTAATTGGATACTTAACAAACCAGAAAAAGAAATACATCATGGATCGATCAGGTGATACGTGTGCTGGTGGATGGTGGACACATGCTAATGCAATGCGTTATTCCGAAGCAGATTTTAATTTTTTTTTCTCCATGTTTAATCGCGCTCGTGTCGTCGTAGCGTCGCCGTCGCCGATTAGTTCTTGGCCGCAACCGCCTCCGCCTGCACCGGCGCCTCCTTGTTCAGCTCCTTCATCTTCAGGTCGACCTCCTCGACGGCGGCGGGGGCCACGGCGGCAGGGTCCACGGCAGTCTTCTTCTTCGCTGCTTCCTCTTCTGCCGCTGGCGCCTCCTCCTTCTGCTCCTCCTTCTTGTCGTCCTGGCCTTTCTTGCTCTCCGTCTCCGTCTTCTTCTTGAGGCGCCCGGTGATGGGCGCGGGGAGGGCGACGTCGGCCTCGAAGGCCTCGACGGGGAAGGTGCGGAAGAGTCCGCCCATGGCCTTGCAGACAAGCATCTGCTTGGCCTTGACCCCGGTGGGCGGGTCGTCGAGGCAGATCTCGTTGAGGTTGACCCAGATGAGCATCTCCTTGGCCTTGACCCCGGTGATCTTCTTCAGCCGGCCCTTCTCGGCGTACGCCGACACCTCGGCGGCGTACGACACGTACCTCCCGACCTTGGCGAAGTAGTGGTCGACCTTCTTCTTCTGCTTCAGCCACACGAACCCGGTCTCCTCCACGTACCCGCACTCGATGATGTCCTTGAGCGGCAGGAGGCCGCTGGGCAGCTCAGTCTCCGCCAGCAGCAGCCGCGTCTTCTCCTGCCCCGCCGCGTCGCCCGTGTAGATCTCCGCCTTGGCGCGGACCTCGTCGGGGATGATCATCGGCATCGTCGGTCGGTCGCGAGAGCTTGAAATGTAGGGGCCGGGGTGGTTTCTTTTCTTGGAGCGAGTGAGCTCGGTCACCCACACACGCACGCACGAGCTGTGCTTACTTGCTTGCTGGGAGCTGGTTCGTGTTGTGTGGGTTGGATGGGTGGAGGAGAAGGGTGTGAGGTGTGTGTGCTTAAATAGCAGACGGAAGTGAGAAAAATTGATACTGCAGGAACGACATGACCCGAGATGGCAGTGTAGTTGGGAGTTGTTAGTGCAAATTATTCTGTTTATATTTTTCTAGGAATTATAGAATTCATGTGATGATTTATTACACGGTGTGAGGACATGCATGTGATGACTTATTATAGCTAGAGTGGCCATGCCATGCCATGCCCATCTTTTGCATCTAGATAGATCCATCGGCGCATTCAAGAGGCCAGGCGTTCTTCACTCAAAGGAGAAGCAAAAGCAAGCAGAGCATGAACAGTTTACTTCCTCATTCGTTTGATGTTCCTTGTTTTTAGGTGATATATACTAGTATATTTTTGTTGTTGCCGACTGAGCCTTGGTTGCCTAGCTGCTTAATATTCCTACGTGTCAAACTCTTCCCTCTCTAGCTTATAGAATTGGTACGCCCTGAAAAAATTGTCTTAAGTTTTTTCTACCCAAATTAACTAATTATTGTAGTATTATGTTGCAAAATAATCTCCAAAATCCTCTTTCACTTATCAATAGGGCGAAAGCCTATTTCGAAAAAAATGCGGAAGACGATCTTGCATTCACACATCAACCAACGACAGGAAATTTTATACACACTTTTTTTAAAAAAATTAAGCAATATCTTAAATCTTTGAAGTCGTAACAATGAAAAATTAAAGCAACAGGCATACACGTTCATACACATATCTCACAAACTCTACGCACAACCGAGTTGTCAGTGCCTCGATTTCACTCCCCAGCGAACTCTAGCAAACATGAACGCTGACATGCTTCCAACAGTTCTGTTGGAGTGGCTCCAACACAAGGTTTTGGGAAGATATATAGATGGGTGATACTTCTTTGGCTCAATAATATCTTTCTTTGTATAATATTGTGAACAGGGAACGTAACTTTTGCAAATGTTTTAGCCAAAGTACCACAGAATATTAGATTTAGAAGGATACTAACGGGTAATAAGTGGATAGCATGGTTGCCCTTGTGCGAAAGGTTGATAATGATACACTTGTCTGACGAACCAGATAGATTTGCATGGAATTTAATGGCCCTAGAAAGTTTTCAGTTAAATATATAATCTATATATGAAGATCTTATGAATGGTCACATGTCTTTTTTCAACCGTATTTAAGAAGTTAATGTTAGAGTTTGTTTTCTATATACATACGGTATGGAGTAGTACTCCACCCGTATACGTATATCTCTCTGTACTGTCACGGGTGGGACTTTTCCACTCTCATATAACACGTATCCGATCGGCTCAGAAGAGCTAATAATCGTTCCCACAATCCTACGAAAACCAACATGGTATCACGAGCCTCTCCTTTTCCCAACTAGCCGCCGCCGCCGTGGTCCTCTTCTCCACCACCGCCGGCCCTTCTCCTACTCCCAAACACCTCCAGGACTGCCTCTCCCCATAGATCAAGACCCACACATCCAATTCCCTAGGTTTTTCTTCCCCAACGACACACAATACCCTCCCTCCCAAAAACCCTAGATCATGTCGACCTCTACAAACTCGTCGGCCATCATCGGCTCTCCACCGGCGATGAAGCTCAACCGCGACAACTACCTCTCATGGCACACTCAAGTCATGCCGTCCCTCCGCGGTGCTCGAGCTCTTGAGTTCCTAGATGGAACCTCCCTTGGGCCGCCGTAGACGTTGGACGCGGTAGATGCAAATCAGAAAAAGATCATCGTCCCCAACCCAGAGTATGATGCATGGGTAACTAAGGATCAAGCGGTGGTGAGCTTCCTGGTAAATTCTCTTGGAGATGATCTTCTCTCCCATGTCTATGGCCTTGTACACGCCAAGGATGTCTGGGGTGCTATTCTTGAGCTTTTCTCTACTCAATCCAAGTCTCGAGTTTCTGCACTCCGTGGAGCTCTTACAAATACAAAAAAACTTGATATGACTGCATCTCAGTTTCTCACCAAGATGAAAGGTTTTGCCTCTGAACTTGTTGCTGCGGGAAAGAAGGTCGTTGATGATGAGCTTAAAGACTACATCCTCAACGGTCTTGATGGTACCTACACCCCTCTTGTTGCATCCATTAATGCCAATCCTGCTACCACCATTGGCCACATGTGCTCTCAGCTTTTATCCTATGAATCTCATGAAAATATGCTCGTTGTAACGGGTCAGAACACTGGTACTTTTACTTCCTCCATCAATGCTGCCCCTCGCCGCCCCATTTATCCCAACACCCCGCCACCACAGCCTCCAATTCTCCCTACACCATAACCAACATACCATGTTGCCCCGCCGTCCCCATACCATGCCGTCCCACCACCACAACCCATCCCACACAACACCTATGCCCCGGCTCCATACAGTCACCCTCCTACACCTAATTATCCCCCACATGCATATGCCCCTATACCCTATCAACAGCCGCCACCATATTAGCCCCCACCACAACCATACCGCCCACTAAACCCACCTCCACCACAGCCCCACGGCTACCCAAATCTAGGAAGGCAGGACCGTCGACCCAGAGGGGGGCGTGGCAAGGGCCGTGGGCACCCAGATCGTGTTGCTAGTACGTGGCAGCCGTGTGTGTATTGCCAGATATGCAAGAAGGAGGGACACCCTGCCAATGAGTGCTGGTGGCGCTATGGCGATGACAATGATGATGATGCTCCCCATGATCGCAAGGGCGCCTATGGTGTTAACACCAACTGGGTGCTGGACAAAGGAGCTACCAATCATGTTGCAGGCCAACTGAATAAGCTCCAAGTTCATGAACCATATCAAGGACAGGAAATCCACAATGCTAGTGGACAAGGTATGGAAATTGCTAATATTGGCCATTCAGTTTTGCACACCCCAGATAATTCCTTACAAGTCCGTAACATCTTACATGTTCCTAGCTCTTCCATGATTTTACTTTCTGCTCATAAAATTACTTTAGACAATAATGCCTTTATTGAGATTCACCCTTTCTTTTTCTTGATTAAGGACAAGGCAATGCAGCAAATAATGTTTAGAGGTCCCTGTCATGGCGGTCTCTACCCCCTTGTCCCTGTGTCCTCGGATTACTCCAAGCATGCTTTGGTCACCATCAAGTATTCATCATCTACATGGCATCGTCGTCTAGGGCATCCGTCTACTTTTATTGTTTAGCAAGTACTTAGGAAAAACAATCTCCCTTATACTCCAGAAATAAATTCTTACATATGTGATCCATGCCAACAAGCTAAGAGTCATCAGTTGCCCTATCATGTCTCTACTAGTGTTTCCACTATTCCGTTGGAGCAAGTGTTTTCTGATGTTTGGGGTCCTGCTCCTCTGTCTCTAGGCAAACATGCATACCATGTAACCTTCATTGATGATTTCAATAAATTTACTTGGATATATCTTCTCAAAAAGCGTTCTGATGTATACCAAGTTTTTCTCAATTTTCAATAGTATGTTGAGCGCAAATTTGATAGGAACATTGTCACTATGCAAACTGATTGGGGTGGTGAATACGAAAAACTCAATGGTTTCTTCCAAAAAGTTGGCATTACTCGTCACGTTTCATGTCCTCATGCTCACCAACAAAATGGTTCTACTGAACGCAAACACCGCCACATTGTTAAGGTTGGTCTTGCTTTACTTGCCAATGCCTTTATACCCTTAAAATACTAGGATGATGCCTTTCTTACAGTAACCTTTCTTATTAATCTCATTCCATCCAAAGTCCTCAATTTTGCAACTCCTACGGAAAAACTCTTCCACACTAAACCGAACTATGACTCTCTTCGTGTTTTTGGTTGTGCATGCTGGCCCAACTTACATCCATACAACAAGCGCAAGCTTTCTTTTAGATCCAAGCGGTGTGTGTTTCTTGGATATAGTCCTCTTCACAAAGGGGTCACATGTCTTGATATCACCTCTGGACGTGTCAATGTATCGCGAGACGTCATCTTTGATGAGAATGTTTTTCCCTTTCCTGCCCTTCATCCAAACGTTGGTCGGCATCTTCGCGAGGAGCTTCTTTTATTCCCTACAGAACAACTCTCCTCCATAGACACAACTAGGGGTGTCCATACTAATGATCACTATTTGCGTATTGTTCCTACTGTTGATCCTTTGTAGGCTACAACTGCTAGTATACCTATAGGCTCAAATGATCAAACTCCATCAAACTCTAGAGAAAATACTACTTACAATACATCCAATATTGAATCCGGAGACACAGCCGCTAAAGGACAAGAAGGTGGGGCATCCGATGCTGATTCTGGGGACAAATCCTCCTCGGATCGCTCCCCGCTAGAAGCTGCAGCGCGTGTGTCTGGGCACGAACGCATGGGCGAGTCCTCGCTCGCCACGTCCCCCACCTCCGGTTTCGCGCCTGGGGACACCGCGTCGCCCATGTCGGCCGACGCGTCCGCGTCTGCGCCCGGGTCCACACCTGTCTTGCCTCCCGCCTCTCCACGAAGTAGCTAGGGGGAGCACGCCACGTCGCTCGCAACATGGACTCCGCGCCAAGACAGCCCGCCTCGGTCTCCCCCCTCCACGACACGCCAGGGCGGGATGTCAGGAGACGCCTCGGTGACCGAGGCGGATACCTAGGTGGAGGTGGACAACCAGAGGGAATTTGCTGATTCTCTGATTCCCTCGCCAGGATCCTCTGTGGCAAGTGAAACTATATCTCTTCCTGTTGTAGAACCGCGCACTCGTCTACAAAAAGGTATAAAACAACCTAAAGTTTGTACTGATGGCACAATTCGTTGGGCATTGCTAATGTCTACAGGAGAACCTGAAAACTTAAAGGAAGCTTTAGCTGATACAAATTGGAGACTTGCTATGCAAGAGGAATATGATGCTCTTATGACAAATCACACATGACACCTTGTTCCACCGGGTTTAAAAAGGAATGTCATTGATTGCAAATGGGTTTATCGTATCAAGAGAAATCCGGATGGTACAATTGACAGATATAAAGCTCGTCTTGTTGCAAAAGGTTTTAAGCAAAGGTATGGTATAGATTATGAGGATACCTTTAGTCATGTTGTTAAAATTGCTACAATCAGGCTAGTTCTGTCCATATCTGTCTCAAAAGGTTGGATTTTAAGGCAGCTAGATGTCAAGAATGCGTTCCTACATGGTGTTCTCGAAGAGGAGGTTTACATGAAACAACCACCAGGTTTTGAGTCTTCCGCTAATCCTAATTATATTTGCAAACTTGACAAAGCTCTTTATGGACTAAAACAGGCACCAAGAGCATGGTACTCATGTCTCAGTGCCAAACTCCATACTCTTGGCTTCATACCTTCTAAAGGAGATACATCTTTGTTTCTGTTTAATCGTTCAGGCATTCAGATATTCCTACTCATTTATGTTGATGATATCATTGTTACAAGTTCCTCTGATGCTGTAATAATAGTTCTTCTCAAGAATCTGAGTCATGAGTTTGCTCTCAAGGATCTTGGATATCTTCATTACTTCCTGGGTCTTGAGGTCCACAAGCAACGCAATGAGCTTCTCTTGAATCAAGAGAAATATGCTACACACCTTCTAAAACGTGTTGGTATGCAGGATTGTACAATCTCTCCTACACCACTGTGTACCACTAACACTCTATCATTGCATGAGGAAAATCTGCTTGGCCCTGAGGATAGTACTCATTACAGGAGTATTGTAGGAGCTCTTCAGTATCTAACTTTAACACGACCTGATTTGTGTTTTTTAGTTAGCAAGGTGTGTCAATTTCTTCATGCCCCTACTACCACTCATTGGACAGCAGTAAAAAAATATTGAGGTATATTCATGGTACACGCACAGTGGGTCTTACTTTTTGTCAGTCACCGCCTACACTTCTCAGTGCTTATTCAGATGTTGATTGGGCTGGAGATTTAGATGATAGACGCTCTACAGGAGGCTTTGCTATTTTCTTTGGTTCTAATCTTATATCATGGAGTGCCAGGAAACAGCCTACTGTATCTCGTTCCAGTACCGAGGCTAAATACAAAGCTATTTTTAATGCTACAACTGAGCTAATCTAGGTGGAGGCGCTCTTGTCAGAGAATTGGGTGTTACGCTTCGGGAAAAACCCTATCTCTGGTGTGACAATCTTGGTGCCACTTTCTTGTCTGCCAATCCAGTTTTTCATGCTTGGACTAAACATATTGAGATTGATTTCTACTTTATTAGGGAACGAGTTACTAATAAACAACTTGATGTCAGGTTTATCTCCAGTAAGGATCGGATTGCTGATGGTTTTACAAAATCACTGTGTTCCAAGAAGTTAGATGAATTTAAGCGTAATCTAAATCTTTCCAAGCTTTAGATTAAGGGGGAGTGTTAGAGTTTGTTTTCTATATACATACGGTATGGAGTAGTACTCCACCCGTATACGTATATCTCTCGGTACTGTCACAGGTGGGGCTTTTCCACCCTCATATAGCACGTATCCGATCGGCTCAGAAGACCTAACGATCGTTCCCACAACCCTACGAAAACCAACAGTTAAAACTCCCACTAAATATTAAAATATTTATATGGATTCTCAATAATAAAATACTTTTGATAAAAGATAACTTAGCTAAAAGTAGTTGGGTTAAATATACAAAATGTGTTTTCTATGGAGAGCAGGAGACCGTGTTGAGCACTTATTTATGGCATGCCCTCTTAGTAGTCTTCTATGATGTTTAGTAAACTTTACCTATGATGTTTCTTCTCTAACTAGTATTACAAATATATGTTTAGAAATTGGTTGAATGGAGCTGACAAAAACTTTAAGGCTGTAATTCGCATTGGTGTTTCAGCCTTGTGTTGGTCAATACGAAGATGTAGAAACGATACTTTTTTTAACAAGAAAAGATCTTTTAGCGTTTTACATGTTATTCATATGATGACGCATTGAGTGCAATTATGGGCGCTCCTACCCGGCACCTTCAAGGCCCCTGGAGGCTGAAGTAGGATGGAAAGACTAGTTACCTCTACTACATCGCTTTCCTGTCTCCCTAGTGGAATCTTATTTTTTTCAAATCCAAAACATAATCGTTATCAAGTCTAACAGTAGGAGATTCGCAAAAAGAAAAGATGTAGGTATGTTCTCGTCGCTCCCTGTCCCCTCAGCTAGCTGTTTAATTCGTGCACTTTTCTTCCCGTCCGTATCTAGCAGTTGGTTATTTAGGCAGCTGGTGAATTTAGCAGCTGCCCGTCCTATTCCTCCCATCCACCGCGCGCACGGCCTAGCATAATCACCACCATCAATTCCCGATCGCACGGTCTGGCTGGGCTGTCCACCCGTCGCGCCATTAATATGCCGGCCGGTTTACCTCTCTTTCTTTCTCCCACATGTGATGTCACACACAGCGTGTGTAATCTACCACCTCCACCAGTACGTGAGCGAGCTAACACAGAGAAAGAAAGTCCAGTCACGGTCTCGTGGTTCGTGGAAGCAGTACAAGAGACATGATGATCCATGCTGTTGTACCGCTCGGCGGTGCCCGTCTCTCTCTCTCTCTCTGCGTGCCAGCTCCAACCACGAGCTCGCAACTAACCCAGGCATTCAATTCCCTCAGACGGACTCGCCGGCCTACTGCCTGCCTGCCTGCCTGCCTCAAGTTTTCATTGTCCGGTCAAGGCGCGGCGACCTAGACGCGTCGTCGTACGGACCCCACCGGCCGGCCGGGTCATCGCCGCCGTCCGCCGCCGATCCGACGGGGCCGCGACGTCGGCGACACACGCGAGCCCGTACTGTCCCACTGCGCCGAGGATAATGCTCTCTCTCTGGTCGTGCTGCGGCAGAGCTGCGATGCACGCGCAGGCGATTCAATACGACCTGCCGCTGTGTACCTGCTATCGGACGCGTAGCGCGTACAGTATTTCTGATCGATATTCAATTCCAGACGATGCATGGCGCGTACTACATACGTGTGGGCCCGCTGCGCACGTCAATCGTTAGACCATCCTATACATGTCTGGGTTCGCATCTGGAGTAATATAACAGAGAGCGTGTACGTGTTCGCAAGCACTGCGACGACCCCTTGCAGAAACTGCACATGGACGGCTGAGATGAGCGCACCACAACGCTGTCAAAGTGCAAAAAAAAGACCTCGTTCCTACTACCTCATACTGTCGTACAGTACGCGATTAAAGAGAAAAACACCCAAAAATAAAGCTCTAGTACGTGTGGCAAATGAGCCCTGCTACTACCTCTTCCGTTTCAAATTATTTCCTCCATTTCAAATTAGACGTCGGATCTGTCTAGTTTGCAGGTACTAAAACATCTTAGAAAATGATCGTAATAGACACGCATAACGGCCTCGTACGCAAACAAAATTGACCTCTCTTAAATATGCTTTTTTTTTCCTAGCGACCCTCCAGGGGATCGAATTCCATTACTCATAGAATAACAGAAGGCTACATGCAAAGTTAAGATAGCATCCAGGTGCTGCAAAAGAGAAAGAAAAACAAAACAAGCGACGTGTCTCTAAGACAGAAAAGTAAAACACCGTCTACTGCTAGCCGACTAGGGACTTCAAATGACATCCACATCCAAAATCTAGGAATCTGAACACAGAGCAGCACAAAGCAAGGGCCACCCGATTACAGATACTAGGATCGAACCAACATAGCACCAGAGACAACAGAAAACGAGCACAGCCCACAGCTCGCGAAAAATCTTTGCTTGTCGTCTTATTTTTTTGAAACAAGACAAAAGATTTGTCATTTCATTAAAAAAGAGATTTAAGAGGTCTTACAAACCAACATTCTTGACCAAGGTCAAGACAAAACAAGATAGTCTACTCTCGCGGTATAGAAATACTCAAGGCCTTGGCACCGGCTGAGTTCCACAATGTCACTTCTTCTTTAATTTTGGTTACAAGCATGTTGTAAGAAGAGCCGGAAGACACGGGTGTTTCTTTCCTTCCATATTTCTCAAGACACCAACATTGCCAGGGAGGTCATGACCTTCCTAGATTGTCCTCTCTTGTGGATCGTCTTATCATGCTTCATCGGCTTCAACATTGTCTCCACGTTCAGATCCATCATAAATTTGCATTGGGTAAGGTGTTTTTCACATGCGCAAGACACCAAAAGTTATGCAGGAAGACGTTCGGAGGAATTCTTGGAATACATGCAGATAGTCAAAGATTCGTGTTTTAAGAATTGCCTAGAGAAAGTAATATAGACAACAAAAAACTATTTTGGGGATCTTCGATTTTTTCGGAAAAGTGTAGAAATAGAAATCTATAACAATGGGATGTCATGTCTACTTGAATACTATGGAAAGATTAAATATACTTGACTGAAGTGAAGAACTTTTTCACGAGGTCTAGCCTAATGTTCTTTTCCTATGAACTTTACACAACAAGCTTCCTAGCTATGGGGCTATTTCCTATGAGATATGATCATATGAATCAAATAGCTTATGTAGAAAAATTTACAGAGGATCTCAATTCTACAGAATCCCATGAATTAAAGGTGCCCTTAATGTTCCAAAGGCTATTAAGAAGCAAGAAAAATAAATGCTTCATTACGTTGTATCTTAATTAATGAAGTGATTTTGAACTCATGTATATTGTTCTACTATTACTAGTAGTACAAAATATAAACGAGAATATTTTTCTTGACCTAGCTACCCTGAAGCATGGACCCCCGACCCCGTGCGGCAACCACCACGCCATCTCCCCGCCCCCTCCCTCGAGCTCATCTCCCTCCACCGCCACCGACTCACTTCAATGGGCCAAACCCCTACGGCGCGACGGCGGCAGTTTTAGTCCTCGCGCCCCCACGTCCTACCAAATGGCAACGGCGGCCCAGGATCGACGGGCGACAGCGGCCTGCCCTTAGATCCCCTGCGGTGATGGCGGGGCAGCGGCGGCCGGGGTCCAAAGTTTGCAGATCTGAGGCGGCGGGGCTGGTGGAATCAGTGGTGCTTGCTATTGGCTTTGTCCTGAGATCGGCCCATATCCAATTACGACCATCTTCGTCATCGACCGATGAAGCCGCGCGGAGGCCTTCTGGACACCTGGGGCGGAGGTCCTGGGCTTGCTAGTGGTGGTCATCTTATCCATCGGAAGTGGTCGTCCTGAGGCTAGTTCAGCAGATCCCAGGATCTATCATCTAGTCCCGGTAGCGAGACGGGGAGACCTAGGTGCCGGTGAAAACCGAGTTGTTGGCGGGCGATGGAGGCATTACCACGTCATTACCTTGATGAAGGCATCATCGTGCACCTAGTTTTGACCTAAATCGTGCTACTCTAGGGAAACCCTAAGATCTTCGATCGGGCGATGGCGGCGCCACGGTGTCATGTTCTCTCTTGGGAGCATCGCTTGTGGAGAGGCGCTAGATCGAAGAGGCATGAGAGGTGGAGCGGCTAGCGCGCAGGGAGGTGGTGCTACTTGGCACCGCGGTGGTGTCGGTGTCTGGTGTGCCGAGAGTCTGCGCATCGATCTACATGCTGAAGACGGTTTGGTGGAAGATAGTGAAGGCGGTGACATCCGGAGCGTGTGCGTGGGCGTTGTTCCATGGATTGGTTGTGCGGATCTAGGGGTCCTTTTGCATGAGTTCGAGCCTCCGCGCCCAGACACTCCAGCTTCTCTTGGCGAGTCGCTACAGTGAGAGTGACCGTGGGACGGGGTAGAAAGAGGTAGCTAGTTGTTTGCTAGATCTCGTTGGGGAGCTGGCGATATGGTTATCGTTTTGCTCGGTGTTTTGTTTTAACGGATCCAGTTTGTATGATCTTTGTAATGGCTTCTGCCAAACATTATAGTTTTAATAATGAATAAAGTCTGTGTGCATTGCTTGATGCAGAGGCCAGGGTTTCGCTCCCCATTTTGAAAAAAAAAAACTACCCTAAGCATATAAGATGGCGCGTGAGGAGCTCAAGCAGCTTGTGAAGGAACACGAGTATCACTTTCAATCATTATTTTTGCATGGCTCGTATCTAGTGAAAATGCATGGATTCGCTTCCTAAAATTGCAGTAAGAGAGAGAACATCGGAAGAGCACTTAGAGCATCTCCACTCGCAACCCCCAATTTAACCTCGGCGTAAGGCCATATGGAGGGGCGCCAGCGCAAAAACGGGCTATGGGGGGAGCCGGTCTCCAGCCGTGACCCCCAAATCGGCCCCCAAATTAGAAATTTGAAATTCAAACACGAAAAATAATATGGCGGGTAGAACGGCCAATCGCCGATCGCATAGCCGAACATAAATAGTCTAGGCGTTACAAAACAAAGTCTTGACGATCACATCGTCACAAATCGCTGGAAATCATCATAGTCTAGCGATCAAAAGAAGCATAGCGGCGCATCAGACGGCAGCGTCGACATCGACGGTCGGCGGGGGAGTGACTGTCGTCGGTGCGCTCGCAGGTGCTGGGGTAGTGGATGCCGCAGGTGCTTGGGTAGTGGATGCTGGTGGACCTCAGACCTCGTACAGGATCGCGGTGTGCTGGGCCTCCCACCACGCCCGCATGTCGGCGTCCATGTCCCTGGTGTCGACCGTGAGGATCGACATGTCCCCCCTCCTCTTATTCGTGGCTACATTGGCCCCGATCAGCTCGAGCTTGGTGTTCTGCCTCTCGATGACCGATGCCCACTTGGCCGCGGCAACCTGCTCCATCTTGGCGGCCTGCTCCGCCCTCTCAGCAGCGTGCGAGGCGGCATCTGTCATGCATGCCATGATCGAGCTGTGCAGTTTCTCGATGGCCGGCGTGGCATCCCTCGCCGCCTTGGCCTTTTTCTGCCCGATCGGACGGCCTCCCGAGGAGAGAGATGGCAACGTGTCAGGGTCGTACTTGCCCTTGGCGAGCGCCGTGCGTGTCTCGGTCCACTTGTCGCACGTCTCGATCCTAGCGAACACATGGATGAACTTGAACTCAACATCGTCGTTGTCCTCGCAGTAGGCGGTGATCATGGCGTGCATCTACGGAAGCAATGCAATGCAGCGAACAAATGACCGTGATCAATGGTCGACGACCCAACACAAGGCTACGATGGATAGTGGAAACGGTGGGTTCACTTACTTGGTCCTCGAAGTTGGTGCCGCTGACATAGACACGGCGCACCTCCTCCACGACGCCATGCCACTTGTTGCAAGCATGTTGGATCATGTGCCAGCGGTGCAACATGCCGGAGTCGTTGCGGTCATGGTACAAATCCTTGAAGTAGGGGTCCAAGAGCCGCCGCTCGTCGTACGCCGCCTTGACGCGCAGCCAGTAGGCCTCGGAGCTCTGGTTCGCGCTAGTGAAGGGGTTCAATGCTGACCGATTTCCAAGCCTCGGCGAGGCACTCGTCCTCCCGTGAGCTCCACTTCGGGCCGTGGCTGCCGTTCTTCTTCTTGACCACGGGCACCACCTCGGGCACCGGCGCGGGCGCCTCCTCCTCGTCGTCCTCGGCGAACGTGTAAGCCTCGTTGTCCTAGGGTTCTTGGCTATCGTCGCAACCGCCGTAGGCCTCCGCCTCCCCCTGCGTGTAGAACGGTGGCAGCCCCCACTATTGAACATGTCGGTGAAAGTGCATGTGTGCCCCATGTGTGGTTTTGGTAACTAATGGCAATCTTTATGGACTTATGTTTGCATTGAGTTTTACCTGTAGGATTTGTCCATAGGCAATGCTTGAACCATATGTTGGCTTCAAGGTTGGGAGAAGAAGAAAGTGAAGAAAATTAAGTGTTGACCAAGGTTTCAATGAGTGATCCGGAGATTGGTAAATTAAGATTTTATCCTATAGCAAGTGTGTCTTGAAGACTAAAGTTGGAGTGATCTCTTATGTACCTTCAAGACACCAACATAATGAAGAAAGAATAAATGATGTGCAAGTTCAAGATGAGCCATCTCAAACAGATCATTTGCTTGAAGCTTTCTATCCTATGGTTATCATGGATATGGGAAGATGATATGCCCAAGAGAGAAGCTCTACCATAGTAGTATGGGAGAGCAATTTGTAAGTCTTCACCAAGCTAGTGCAATCAACAAAGGTGTTCCATCTTGAGGTGGACAAGATCGCTATCGTCAAGCTCAAGTGGCATACTTGGCATAATCTTTCTTAGTTGTTATTTGGATCTTATCCATGTGAGGTTCTTGAGCTTGTGGTAATATTCATAACAAGCTCTAGTTCATCGAAAATGGATTTCATATGCATTCTCTATTGCGTTTTCGATGTTGGAGGTTTTACTGGTTTGTCTTTTTGAGAGAGGTCAAACCTTTCGTCATTTGGTTCTATCCTCCGTTTCTGGACTATGATGGTTCTCTGCATGATCTTGTAGAGTTTGTTGTCCTCTTTAAAACGAGCCTAAGATCATCAAAATCGGAGTCCGGATGCAAAAGTTATGGTTGTTTTCGTATTGGTCTTTCTACCAGTTTTTGTAAGACCGGAGATTCCGGACTAAATCTCCGGTCCATCTCCGGACCGCGTACTAATTGTCCCCCAGTTTGACCCCATTTGACCTGGGTACACCGGAGACTCCGGTCCCAGTCCGGAGACTCCGGACCGGGCGATTTCTAAGCCTAACGGTTGGATTTCTAGAGACCTATTTAAGGGGTCCTTCTTCCCCAATGGTTCCCTAACCTTCCTTGTAAGTTCTCCCCTCCATTGATGATCTTCTTGAGCTTGCTATCCCTCAATCCCTCCATTTATTCTTGCATATTCTTGAGGGATTTGAAAGAGGAGATCTATATCTACAACCCCACC
Source organism: Avena eriantha (assembly GCA_910589775.1). Classification (NCBI taxonomy): domain Eukaryota; kingdom Viridiplantae; phylum Streptophyta; class Magnoliopsida; order Poales; family Poaceae; genus Avena; species Avena eriantha. The sequence continues at coordinate 283,732,480 of OU342744.1, read as the reverse complement.
AATCAATCTCTCCTCTAAGTGAGGGGAACATCTTGGGATCTAGATCTTGGAGTCTTTTGTGGATTTCCTCCATTGTTCTTCCTCTCTTATTCTCCCATAAGCTTTTGTAGCTTTGGTGGAATTTGGGAGAGAAGGATTTGAGCACTTCGTGTGTTCTTGCCATTGCATTTGGTGCATCGGTTTGAGTTCTCGGTGAGGATTCGATTGGGTGAAAGGTGAGAAGCTTTTTACTCTTGGGTTCTTGGAATCCTAGACGGTTTGGTTGTATTGCAGGTTTGTGGATTACTTGGGGCCTCCAATTAAGTTGTAGAGCTTTCCCCAAGCTTGTTAGTTGGGAGCCTCCAATTGAGTTGTGGAGAAGTGCCCCAATCTTGTGAGAGGTTCCGGATTGCCACCGACAAGTGCATCGATAGTGGAAGTGTGGATCGATCCCGTCGAGTGAGATTCACAGGAGAACAAGGGAGGCATTTTTTGGCGTAGGTGGTGTGATACCACCCCCTCTCCAAACGAGACGTACTCCATTGTTGGGAGGAACTCGGTAAAACATCGTCGTCTCCGCGTACCTCGGTTATCTCTATACCCGAGCTTTTACTTATGCACCTTACTTTGTGATAGCCTTCGTGCTTGAAGTCTATATCTTGCTGTCACATAGTTGCTTGTCTTGCTTAGCATAAGTTGTTGGTGCACATAGGTGAACCATAGCATATATAGGTTTTGTGCTTGACAAAGTAAACACTAGTTTTATTCTGCCTTTGTTAAGCCCATCTCGTAAAAGTTTTATACCGCCTATTCACCCCCCCTCTAGGCGACATCTGTGTCGTTTTAATTGGTATCAGAGCCCGGTCTCTCATTTTAGGCTTCACCGCCTTGAGAGTAAAGATGTCGGCTAGGGGATTTGTGCACAATGAAATGTTCACATTCGATGGCACAAATTATGATATATGGAAAACTCGTATGCTTATTCATTTTCGGGACATGGACCCAAATTTGGAGCATATTGTAGATATAGGTTTTTCTCCTCCTATGGATTTCGAAAATCTATCTTGTGAGGATGAGAAAAACTTATATCTTGATGCTCAAGCTTCTAATGTGCTTGTTAATGCTTTGAGCTATGTAGTTACATCTTCAATCAATCCTTTTTGGAGCGCTCATGAGTTATGGACAAAGCTTTAGGATAAATATGTTGTGTCCAATATTCTTGAGGATGATTGTGCTGCTTCCACTTCCGGTCGAGATGAGTTCTCATCTTCTACCACCTCACAAACATGTGATTATTCACAAGGTAATGATATGGTGAGTGGTGATAGAAATTGCAATATGGATAGTGAGCTTACTATTAGTCATCCTTCATCTCTATCTAGTTGTAATGGTCTATCGTTGGACTCTAACACTTGTAGCACCCAAAACTCCTTATATGCTTGTGTTGGAGTCCTTGCATATCATGTAGAAATGGCTTGATTAAATCTTATTATGATATGCTTGTGTTGTCTTGTTGCCATGATAAAAATCCTTATATTTCCTCTAGTGCTTGTGTTGCTAACCATGTAGAGGAAAACGAAGATTCTATGGGCCAAGACAAGGTTTTGAATGGAGCTTCAAATAATTCATCATCATCATCCTCTCATGGTACCCACCTATGCCTTATGGCTAGGGATTCAAAGGTAACTCCTACTTTGGAACCCAATACCTCTTGTGATGGTGAGGATGAGGATAATGAGGAAGAAGAGTTAGATGTTGATGATTTATATGAAAAGGGTGAGATGGTTTATCATGCTCTTGTTAAGAATAATAGTGATTGCTCTAACTTCGTTGAAATCTTGGACTTTGCTATTAAGAGCAAAGAACATAGTGATAAGTTAGAAGCACAAATTGAGGAGCATGAGAACACCCTTGATAAAATGAGTAGCCTTGAGCGTGGGTATGCTAATAAAATTGCCAATCTAAATGAAGCTCTTGAAGAGGAAAAAACCACTAAGGAATCTCTTGAGTATACTTTTTCTCTAGAGTTGTCTAGAGTGAAGGAATCTCATGATGGAGGTCCTAAGGTGGCTAGTAGTCTAAAAGTAAAAATGATGAGCTTCAAGTTGCTTATGCTAAACTCCTTGAGGATTTTGAGCACCTCAAAAATGGCTCTAGGGTCATCAAGGGTGAGCTCATAAAACTCACCTAGTCACATGAGCAACTTAAAGCCTCTTACTCAAAAGAGCTTTCGAAGTTTCCCTCACCTCTTGCAATTAATTATGATGCTTGTGCTACTAACTCTATTTCTTGTGAAGCATCTATTTTGAAGGAGAGTGTTGATCTAAAGACTCAACTTGCTTTGCTAACTAGCAAGTATGGGATCTTGGAAGAAAGTCATGGTAAGCTATCAAGCTCTCATGAGGATCTTCTAGCCTCCCATGATAGGCTAAAATTATCTCATGAGGCAATTATGTCAAAGGTAACATCTAATGAGCCTCATGTGGACATTAGCACTACTTCTACTCCAAATGTCATATTGCCATGTGCTAGTCTTTGTAATTCATCCACTCATGCCATTGATACATCTTGTGATGAATTAGTTTCCGTACCTTGTTGCTATAACAATGTAGCATCCACTTCCTCTAGTATTTTTGTTCACACTAACCATGTAGAGGAAATTAAAGAGCTCAAGGCTCAAGTCACTTCTTTGAAGAATGACTTGAAAAAGGGTCATAAAGGGAAGGCCACACTCAATAATATCTTGAGTATACAAAAATCCCCCAATGACAAGAGTGGGCTTGGATTCAACTCCAATGCCAATAAAAAGTCCACTATCAAGTTGAAGAACAAGGGCAACAAGAAGAATTGCCAATATCAAGTCAAGAATCCGACCAACATTGTTTGCTTCAAGTGCAAGGAAGAAGGGCATCATGTTAGATCTTGCGCATTGAAGAAGAAGCCTCTTAGTGTGAAGCAACAAGGGAAGTGTCCTCAAGCTCTACCTCAAGTTCGTGATGGGCCTCTTCCTAAGAGGACTACTCGAACTCTTCCTCGAGTTGTGGCTTCACATAAGAAGAAAGATGGCAAGAGAAGAACTTGCTACATATGCCGTGAGAAGGGGCACATTTCTTCCTCATGCACTATTGGTATCTCCTCATCCAACCCTGTTATTATTGATGATGCTTATTCTCTTTGTAAGGATGAGGTTGGCAATGTGTTTGCCAAATTTGTTGGTGCTCAATGTGGGTTCATGAAAAGAACCATTTGGGTTGCCAAGCCTAGTGTGACTAACCTCTTAGTACCCAACTTGGTTGGGTACCAACAAGCCAAAACTTGATCAATAGGTATTGTTGGAGGGCATTGGAGGCTTCGTTACATTATGAAGAATTGAGGGATCTTCATCATTTATTCTTGTCAAGTCAAGCCATCTGGATTATCATGCTTCTATCATATATCCAATGTTTCTCCTTGCGGTAACATGTGCTTAACTCATTTACATTGAAAGTTACTTGCTCCTTTATGCATATGTTGGTTTTGTACCTTTGTATGTATTTGTACATGTTGTGCTTCCCTCGTACTTATATTGAGTTATCAAGTATACTTGTGTATGTTGGTTGTCACACCATGTATTTGTGTCTCTTGGGTTGGAGCCTTTGTTGAATTTATTTGGTATCTTTCTTGGCTCTTGTGAGAGATTAATGGACTATCCCATTTTGGGGGAGTGTTATGCTTGGGCATTCCACAATCCTAAAATGTGTGTACATGAGGAATACCACTTAGTATGTATATTGCAAGTTTATCTAGTCTCTATGTGGTACGTCTTTCTCATGAGAAATTCAAGTTTCATAATGTTCATTAATCATCTCTATTTGGATGTGTTTACCTCTTGTTGAGTATTCTTGGTTTATCACATTATGGGGGAGTCATACGCTTTGTGCATATTACAAACCTATAAAATGTGGACGTTTGAGGTAGTGTCACTTAGAATTGATATTGATAATCATCTAGCTCCTAAGTGGCACATTTAGCTCAAACAAGTTCCAATTCCCATGGATTGATTTTATTGCTCATCTTTTGCTTCTTGTTTGTGAGAGTTTTTTTGGTATGTGTTTCCCCATATTTGGACCTCCATATCCTCCATGGAAACCATGTGCTTCAAGTTACTTCTTTTATGATTGTGTGGCTATTTGGAGCTATCAAGAATCTCTATTTAAGCATCAAGCTTAATTTTTATATTTTGTCATATGCTTATTGTTGTGAATATGATCATGATATCCTTGAAAACTACCTTGGGAAATGTTTCCCCATAATTCTTGTCATTGGACAAGTGGTACTCCATATATGGTAAAATTTATTGATCATATTCATTTTGGCATTTGCTTAAATTTTGTTCTACCTCTTACCAACAATTTTTTTGTGTTGTCTCCCAAGCTTTCCTTGCCTCTTGTGGATCTTCTTATTTTTTGTATCCTCGTGTGTTTTATTTAATGTAGGTACTACTGATGATCCCATTTGTGTGCATTTTGCATTCAAAAGGAAAATCCTACATAATGCACTATCCATGGGGGAGATCTCCTATATTATTTACAACACTCATATTTATGCTTATTCTTTTGTTCCATATCATGTTTTATGTGTTTGGAAGTTTGATCTTTTCTTTTGGTACTTTGTGATATCATGAAAAGTGTAGAGACTTTGGTTTGTGTGTTGGAACCTTATTTTTTGGGAGTTGCTTTTGCCTCGTTCCTTGTTACTTGTTTGATCCCTTAGGATGAGATAAATCATTGAGCATTGGTGTTTTTGTCTATCTTTTGCTCTTTGGTTGTTGCCTTGTTCATTTGTTGAATTTGTGCCCTTTTATGTGTTGATTTGGCTCTTTGATACAATTTGGACACCCTTTTGTCGTGTCACACTCTTGTGTGCGAATTCTTGGTTTACTTGGTGTTTTTGTTCAAATTGTATCTCCTTTTTGGTTCTTGAAATCTTGTGCATGCATATTTACTACATGTTCTATATTATGGCATGATTTCTTTCTTGATCCAATATATAGGGGATTCTCCACCAAATCCTGTCGGCTAAGATGTGCATGAAATTCAATTTCATATCAATATGCACATATTTATGTGAAGTCTCTCCTATGTATTGTAGTTTATCTAACTACTTTGGACCCAATGAGTTTTGGGACCATTGTGTACTTGAATGTGTTATAGGTACATTGGAGATTCATTGGATGCTTTTCAATAATAAGAAGATGTGGGGACTAAATGATAATTGGAGTCAAGCTAGGATGATCAACAAACTCATATCTACTTCATCCTACCAATGGTATCTCGGTAACAAGTATCCCTCTCATGCATACTTTTCTAGCATCCAACCTTTGTGGTTGCATCATGGCATGATTTCCTTCAGTTGCTTTTATTGTGGTTCTTGCAAGATTTTATTGTATCATCCTTATTGTGGTATGAGTAAGTTGAGATGAATGCATATTTTGGGGAGTATATCAAAATCATGTTTAGGATTCACCAATCCCATAGATGCCAATCTAGCAATTCTATTTCCAATCATTTCCTCAATTTCTCGCATGTGCAATATGGATGAATTTGCAAGGCTTATATGCTCTTTATGATACTTGTTGCCTTTCCCAATGCATTCCAACTATCTCTTGTTCCCTTGTGATAGTTGTGATGTATTTTTTGGTGTCTGAAGGTCATTGGTGTTCAATAAGATAAATTTGAGCCTTTGGCCATGCTTTCTAGCAAAAAAAATCTTATTGGCATTATCTATGACTTTCTTTTGGATATCTTGTTCATTCTTGAGTATCCATTTTGTGTGTACATGTTTCTTTGTGGATGTGTATCTTGGTGATTGTTGTTTACCTAGAAACTTATACACATAATTATGGTTGAATCTCTAGTTGATATCATTTTGCTTTGGAGTCTACACCCTGTGCTCCTTTTTATTCTTTGGTGGCTCCAAAAGTGTTGCTTTGAGTGCTTGACCTTTTCATTTGCATATTTTGGCACTCATTGGTGTTAAGAAAGTTGATCTCTCATGCCTTTGTATTGTTATGTAAGTTTGGGGGAGCAAGGATACCATGTTTATGCACTTTGCATTCGAAGCAATTATTATATTTGGTACATAAACCTTGGGGAGCTTTCCTAATTTACCTAAGAAAACTCATTTGCCTTCTTGTTCTTGTTTGGTGTTTTTTTTTATTATGGGAAGTTAGGATTCCATAATTGTGCACTTTGTTGTGCATGAACCTTGGGGAGCTTCCTATTTTCATCTAAACACTCGTTTGCTCTCATCATAATATCTTCTCTCTTGCTCATGCTCGTGGTTTAAATGATATAGAGGGGATGAGGATGCCATGTTTGTGCATATTGTATTCAAATGCAAATTATAATTTGTGCACAAACCTTGGGGAGTCTCCTCATATTATTTAGATCACTCTCTTTTCCACCTTATCATAATATCTATCTTTCTTTTGGTATCTTCCTTTTGTGAAGTGCTTCTTTTGATCTTTTGGTTGCTTGCTTCATTCGTTGATGCTTCTTCACCATTTTATTTCTTTGCAATCTTTGGATCCTCAGTTTAGTTTGATTTCCTCTTGGTATTCGTCATTGGATATGTGCATTTGACTCCACTCATATTATGATAAATGCACACCATATGGAGGAACTCTCACTAAATTGGCCTTCTAAAGTTTTTCACCCATTTCAGCAACCATGCCAATGGGGGAGAGGTTTTAGAGGGTTTTAGGAAATTTGGTTGTGTGTTGTGAGTTTTGTACTTAAACACTTGTCTCGTGTGCTTTGCATCTTAGTGTGTTGCATGGCATCTTGAATATATAGAGAAAACTCCACCACCGGTAATGGTTGGCAATATATGCAATGAAATTCAAGTTCATCCACACGTGCATAGATTGTGGGGGAGTTTGCTCTATATTGTGGTTGTACTAACATCACATAATTGTGTTGTATTTAATGTTAGCACAATGTTTTGTTTGATCAATTCCTTATATAAACCCTCTCAAAGGGATTGTCATCAATTAACAAAATGGGGGAGATTGAAAGTGTATGTGTGCCCCATGTGTGGTTTTGGTATTTAATGCAATCTTTATGGACTTATGTTTGCATTGAGTTTTACCTGTAGGATTTGTCCATAGGCAATGCTTGAACCATATGTTGGCTTCAAGGTTGGGAGAAGAAGAAAGTGAAGAAAATTAAGTGTTGACCAAGGTTTCAATGAGTGATCCGGAGATTGGTAAATTAAGATTTTATCCGATAGCAAGTGTGTCTTGAAGAATAAAGTTGGAGTGATCTCTTATGTACCTTCAAGACACCAACATAATGAAGAAAGAATAAATGATGTGCAAGTTCAAGATGAGCCATCTCGAACAGATCATTTGCTTGAAGCTTTCTATCCTATGGTTATCATGGATATGGTAAGATGATATGCCCAAGAGAGAAGCTCTACCATAGTAGTATGGGAGAGCAATTTGTAAGTCTTCACCAAGCTAGTGCAATCAACAAAGGTGTTCCATCTTGAGGTGGACAAGATCGCTATCGTCAAGCTCAAGTGGAATATGCTCCAAGCAAAGGTATGTTCTTGATTCGTTTTCTTTCTTACCGGTCTCATGGTGTTAGTTGGGGAGACCGGTTTATAGGATAGATAGCCGTACTATCAAGAGGGGCTCTCGAGTGAGTAACTTGATCATATCCTTCATGAGAGCTCAAACCTTTGCATATTTGGCATAATCTTTCTTGGTTATCATTTGGATCTTATCCATGTGAGGTTCTTGAGCTTGTGGTAATATTCATAACAAGCTCTAGTTCATCGAAAATGGATTTCATATGCATTCTCTATTGCGTTTTCGATGTTGGAGGTTTTACTGGTTTGTCTTTTTGAGAGAGGTCAAACCTTTCGTCATTTGGTTCTATCCTCCGTTTCTGGACTATGATGGTTCTCTGCATGATCTTGTAGAGTTTGTTGTCCTCTTTAAAACGAGCCTAAGATCATCAAAATCGGAGTCCGGATGCAAAAGTTATGGTTGTTTTCGTATTGGTCTTTCTGCCAGTTTTTGTAAGACCGGAGATTCCGGACTAAACCTCCGGTCCATCTCCGGACCGCGTACTAATTGTCCCCCAGTTTGACCCCGTTTGGCCTGGGTACACCGGAGACTCCGGTCCCAGTCCAGAGACTCCGGACCGGGCGATTTCTATGCCTAACGGTTGGATTTCTAGAGACCTATTTAAGGGGTCCTTCTTCCCCAATGGTTCCCTAACCTTCCTTGTAAGTTCTCCCCTCCATTGATGATCTTCTTGAGCTTGCTATCCCTCAATCCCTCCATTTATTCTTGCATATTCTTGAGGGATTTGAAAGAGGAGATCTATATCTACAACCCCACCAATCAATCTCTCCTCTAAGTGAGGAGAACATCTTGGGATCTAGATCTTGGAGTCTTTTGTGGATTTCCTCCATTGTTCTTCCTCTCTTATTCCCCCATAAGCTTTTGTAGCTTTGGTGGAATTTGGGAGACGAGGATTTGAGCACTTCGTGTGTTCTTGCCATTGCGTTTGGTGCATCGGTTTGAGTTCTCGGTGAGGATTCGATTGGGTGAAAGGTGAGAAGCTTTTTACTCTTGGGTTCTTGGAATCCTAGACGCTTTGGTTGTATTGCAGGTTTGTGGATTACTTGGGGCCTCCAATTAAGTTGTAGAGCTTTCCCCAAGCTTGTTAGTTGAGAGCCTCCAATTGAGTTGTGGAGAAGTGCCCCAATCTTGTGAGAGGTTCCGGATTGCCACCGACAAGTGCATCGATAGTGGAAGTGTGGATCGATCCCGTCAGGGTGAGATTCACAGGAGAACAAGGGAGGCCTTTTGTGGCGTAGGTGGTTTGATACCATCCCCTCTCCAAACGAGACGTACTCCATTGTTGGGAGGAACTCGGTAAAACATCGTCGTCTCCGCGTGCCTCGGTTATCTCTATACCCGAGCTTTTACTTATGCACCTTACTTTGTGATAGCCTTCGTGCTTGAAGTCTATATCTTTCTATCACATAGTTGCATGTCTTGCTTAGCATAAGTTGTTGGTGCACATAGGTGAACCATAGAATATATAGGTTTTGTGCTTGAAAAAGTAAACGCTAGTTTTATTCCGCCTTTGTTAAGCCCATCTTGTAAAAGTTTTATACCGCCTATTCACCCCCCTCTAGGCGACATATGTGTCCTTTCAGTCGGTCATGATGGTGTCGGTGCCCAGCGTCATTTCGTTGAGCACCCCATGGCTGCCGCCGCTGCTAACAGCGGTGGTGGGCATACCGCCGTGGAAGAGGGGGCAGCGGAGAGCAGGAGACGCAGCCAGGTTGGGTGTACCTTGGCTGAAGGCATTGGGGTTGAAGCTGGCGTTGAGGTCGATGGCGCTGAATGAAGGAAATATGCCCTGAGAGGCAATAATAAAGTTGTTATTATGTATTCCCTGTATATGATAGATGTTTATTTTGCATGCTATAATTGTATTGATAGGAAACGTCAATACATGTGTGTTTAATAAACAAATAAAATGTTCCTAGTTATGCCTCTCTTATAGACTAGCTCGTTGATTAACAAGATGATCAAAGTTTCCTGATCATGGACATTGGATGTTGTTAATAACAAGGTCACAACATTTGTGAAATGATGTGATGAACATGCATCTGAAGTATAGCATTACGATCAAAGTCATTATGTTTATATTGCTATAACATCATATGAAGTAATCTTAGTCCTTCGACCATGAGATCATGTTAATTGCTAACACCGGAAGAGTATCTTGATAACATCAAACATCACACCATAACAGGGTGACTATAAAGGTGGGTTCAGTGCTTACGAAGGTGTTATGTTGAGGCTCATGGATCAAGAGTGGAATTTGTCAATCCCGATGACGGATAGATATACTCTAGGCCCTCTCGGTGATATCACATTAAGATAGCTTGCAAGCAAGTGATGTGATCACTAGAATGTTATATCACGGGAACGAGAAAAGAGTGCATGTCGGTAACGAGATGAAACTAAGTATTTGGATACCAATGATCGAATCTCGGACATGTATTATATCATGAGACAAAGGGATTAAGTTACTAGCGTTAAAGGTTCTCACGATCACAGAAGTCATCGTTGAATGTGCAGGAGTCAGTATGGATCTCCAGGTCCCGCTTCTGATTATTGATTTGAGAGGGGTCTCAATCATGTCTGCATTATTCGCGAACCATAGGGTGACACACTTAAGGGTTCCTGAACACCATTTTGGAGCACATATGTTTCAGACGAAAGAATTGCAAAGTGCTGGAATTATTTCAATGGAAACCAGAATTGTTTCGGGTGAAATTGCAGAAACTGGTTTTGTATGTGATATTGAAATGTTGCAAGGGGTTTTATGTGAATGTTTGTTAATTAAATTAATTAACAAAATTCTGAATAAAATAAATAAAAGAGTTTTATTAAATGAGAGTTGCATTAAATTTGGTGGAAATTTAATGCATGTGAGTGGAACTTTGGGTGGAGGCTAAATTTATGTGAGTGGAGCTTCCACCACATGAATGAGGAAGAGGTGGGGGCATCCCCCTTGGCCGCCAGCCATGGGAGGGGAGGAGCCCCCCTCTCCTCCCTCACAAAGCACACCTCCTTGTGAAGGATCTCTCTCCCCCTCTAGATATATTCCCCCATGGCCTCGGATTAGCGAGATACATGTTCCTGGTGGCCTTGCGTCTGGAAGGAGTTGCTGCTTCCGCTGATTTGCTGGAGCGAGGAGGTGGAGGTTGTTCGGTGGCTTGAACGTGTGTGCGAGAATGGATGCGCTGCTGATTTGCGGTGCTAGGACTTCCACACGATCTTGAGATCGGCAAGCTGATACATTGCAAATGTATTGTTTGATGCTCCATGCTTGGTTTTATCCACTTTCTTGTGTTTTGTCCACACTTTGGAGTACTTTTCATTTGATTTCTTGGACTAACCTATTAACAAGAGCCAAAGTGCCAGCTGCCTGTTTTCTGCTGTTTTTGGTTCTAGGAAAGTCAGAAAATGAATATTCTCGGAATTGAACTGGACAAAAGCCAAAGTGCCTATTTTTCCAGAAGACTCCAGGAGCCAGAATACGAGACGGGGGAGGGCCAAGGGCTGGCCACCCCCCCCCCCCCCCCCCAGGCGCGGGCTGGGCCTGGCCGCGCCAGGGCATGGTGTGGTGGCCCCAGGCACCCCCTCGGTCTCCCTCTTTGCCTATAAGAAGCCTTCCGACCTAAAAACTCTGGGGGGTTCGACGTTTCTCCACAAAAAGTTCTACTGCGCCACCACCACCGAAGGGGAGATTCGGGGGACAGAAAGTCTCTATTCCGGCACCCTGCCAGCACGGGGAAGTGCCCCCGGAGCCATATCCATCGATCTCCACCATCATCTTCATCGACCATCCATGTTTCCCCCATCTATGAGTGAGTAATCCCCTGTTGTAGGCTATGGGGATGGTAGGGATTGGATGAGATCATTCATGTAATGGCATCAGATTGTTAGAGCATGGTGCCTAGTATCTTTTATTAGTGCTTTATGACTTTGTTGCGACTTGTTGTGCTTAATGCTTGTCACTAGGGCCCGAGTGCCATGATTTCATATCTGAACTTATTATTGATTTATTATGATAGTATTGCTTGTCACTTTGTTCTTTGTGAATTTATTTGCATACATGACTCCTATGCATAGGAAGTGGGTTAGACTTAAATGTGTTTTGGATTTGCTTCTTGATGCTCTCTTTTACTTCAACTCATATTTCTTATGAGAGCATCCTCTCAAACTTTTATGCCTGAAGATGATAATATGTCTTCTATTCTTGGGGAACCTTTTCTTAAATACTGCAGGAGCTGTTATTAATTGTAACCAAGGGAAGGTGACCTTCAATGTCAATTACAAGGAACATACTATCTATTTCCCCAAGAATATTTAAAGGACTTATGGTTTGAATTCAATTGAACATGTTGAGGGCATTCAAGTTGGAGAGATATATTGTCCCATACCAAGAGACAAATTTGAAACTATTATGATTGGGACCACTGATATCAAGGTTGAGGTAACATAATTATTAGTGGAATACAAAGTTTTGTCTCATATGAAGTTGTTTTGGTAACAAGACCTGATCAACCTTGTTAACAAAAGGATTTCATTGAACAAAACAATGTTTTCACTATGATTATTTCTGTTTACTTCTATTCTATCCATTCTAGTTTTTGCTTATGCCTAACTTAAAGGCATTAAAGAAAAGTACTTATTGGGAGATAACCCAAAAGTTTTAGATGAGTCTTGGAAGTTATTACCTCAGTAATAACCGCTCCTTATCCTTTTTATTTGCTTTTTGTGCCAAGAGTAACCTCTAATGAGAGTGAAGTGATGATTGGGAAAGTTGATGTCCCGAAACAGATTTATGTGCTTCAGCGTAAAAATTCTTGAGAGAGATATGTATGTCGAATTGAGCTGTAATATTTTTTGCTTCTGCCCCAGGTTGTTATCTAACTTTTGTTAGTTCAATACTTTTTTATTTGAGCAACAGAAGGTCTTCGAAAAAATTCGTCTTTACCTGTTGGTCTGTTTTGACAGATTTCTGCCATTTTCTGCATTTGCTTCTTGTTAGTTCCTTCTTGAGTTCTTTTGGGGAATTGAGATTATTGAGGGCAGTGCTACAGTAGCTAGTGTTCTAATTGAAGTTTATTTTTTTGTTGTAACTGAACCTTAAGACTTATTATCTTGAGTGCACTAATGTTGCTAATAAGGATTGTGTGAAGTTTTGTATGAAGGAAAAATTTCAGGTGTATGGAAGGAATGAGTAATGTGATGAAGGATGAACTAAAGCTCAATCTTGGGGATGCCACGCGTGTCACCCCAAGAAATATCCAAGAAGTACAAGCTTCAAAGCTTGGGGATGCCCAAGGCATCCCCTTCTTCATCAATAAAAATCCCAGCTTTCTTCCAAACGCTTCATTTTTATTGTTTCATGCACGGTTGTGTTATTCTTGGAGCGTCTTCTTTTTCGTTTTCATTTTGGTTTTTAGTTTGCGTGGTTTTCTTAGTTTGCTGAATAAATTGGTTGGACCCCCTCTTTCATATATTGGTGTTCAGATCGTTTGGTTTGGTTTGGTTTGGAAAAGAGTAGGAAAGCTCATGCTTAAGTGGTAAAGAGAGCTTGTTTTTGACTGTGGCCTATGCTTTGTCATGCCATGCTTTATATTGTTTTAGCTTTATGCTTACTTTTCTTTGTTGTAGCATGACTTGTTATAAACAATTGAGATTGCTTAATGTGCCTTGGATGAATCATGCGTTGTTTTAGCATATTAAAGCGTAATTTAGTGGTATTATCCTTTGATGTTTTATTTGGGTTGACGTGGCACATGCTCACACCATGTTATGACTATCTCAAGTCATCATAAGCCTTTATGATCCTTTAGTTTTCAACTTGTAGTATCACTTTATGCTTTGATCAATGATGTTTTGTCGCTCTGCATGATTATGGCCATTATTGTTCTCTCGTTTGTCGCTCCCTCACTATTGCTAGCCTTCACTTACATTGAGTGTTTTACTCATGTTTCCAACTCCCTAAACCAAATATTTCCAAAGTGTCCACCATGCCTACTTATTAGCATCATTTGCTACTTCTGTGCATATTCAATATGCCTTGTTTTCTTCCGAATAAAATGTTTGTTTGTTATGAGAAAGTTAGTTAGTAAAGCTCTCACGAACTTGACGGCACACTTTATTTTCTTGCATTTAATAAACCTGAACCATTGCGTCCTTCTTTGTTGTGTATATGCTTGCGCTTTATAAGTTTAAGTTAGCAGAACCATGTATCATGGGGAACGCTTTCAACATTGCACTGGTACTTTGTACCTCGTTGATATCATGTTCTTTTGCTTATGGATCCCGGCGGTGTGAAATAAAAGTGGAACCTGTAAGATCATGGAATTTGTATGTATGTTAGAGAAACACCTGGGCCGCTAGCCTAAGCCATGCCTAATCATGGTGGAAACTTGCAGCATAACCATAATGAGCATTCTATGAAGCATCCTCAATAAAAATCTATGCACCTAGTAAATAAAAAGATCGCTGAGATGCTCATTGTCTGCTTGCCTTGTCATTTTGATTATGGGATAGCTCCTGTATCATGTGCAAGGGGTACCCCGTTGGCGGTTCTCTATGATACGTATATACTTACAATGACAAGAGCTTACTCATGACTGAAGTTGAGTAGCATGAGTATCGGTCTTCGCAAGTAAGGGGCATGAGACTTTGATTTATAACTTGTCAAGCATATCCTCTTAGTTGTGTCACTTTAACCTTAACCACATTAAAGATGCTTATGATAGGGGAAATGAGAGCTCAAAGCTAATGAGTACCATACTTTCAGCATTTGGAAGCCTTTCAAACTATTCAAAACCTTTTCATTTCCTTGTTGAGTCTCCGCACATTCTATGAGCACTTTCTTGAGAGCATAGTGGCCATTCTTAGTTCTATGTGCATTATCCCAAGACTTGTTGATTGATGCATACCTTGATATTGCTTGTTTTAAACTATTTGTATCTAGTCACTCTTGTGAACTTTGAAGGTGTCCTAAGCATTTATGTTTGCTACTCTTTGAGGGACAAGCTGATTACCACTATGCTATGTTTTCTTTATGTGAAACAAACAAACGTCTTGCAAAGCATTGTTATTCATGAATCTTTTGTTTGTGCCTATTCATGTTGCATCATAGTTTCTTCGTCTTATTGCTAGAACTTTGTCTTTCATGTTATGATTGAAGTACTATGATCCTAGCTTTGAATGTTTTATGAATACTTTGATCAAGTATTTGATGGTGCATGTCACCTCAAAAATTATTCTTTCTTTTTTATCACTTACCTACTCGAGGATGAGCAGGAGTTAAGCTTGGGGATGTTGATACATTGCAAATGTATCTATAATTTTTGATGCTCCATGCTTGGTTTTATCCACTTTCTTGTGTTTTGTCCACACTTTGGAGTACTTTTCATTTGATTTCTTGGACTAACCTATTAACAAGAGCCACAGTGCTAGCTGCCTGTTTTCTGCTGTTTTTGGTTCCAGGAAAGTCAGAAAATGAATATTCTCGGAATTGGACGGGACAAAAGCCAAAGTGCCTATTTTTCCAGAAGACTCCAGGTGCCAAAATACGAGACAGAGGAGGGCCAAGGGCTGGCCACACCCCCCCCCCCCCAGGCGCGGGCTGGGCCTGGCCGCACCAGGGCATGGTGTGGTGGCCCTAGACACCCCCTCGGTCTCCCTCTTCGCCTATAAGAAGCCTTCTGACCTAAAAACTCCGGGGGGGGGTCGACATTTTTCCACGAAAAGTTCCGCTACGCCACCACCACCAAAGGGGAGATTCGGGGGACAGAAAGTCTCTGTTCTGGCACCCTGCTGGGACGGGGAAGTGCCCCCAGAGCCATCTCCATCGATCTCCATCATCATCTTCATCGACCATCCATGTTTCCCCCATCTATGAGTGAGCAATCCCCCGCTGTAGGCTATGGGGATGGTAGGGATTGGATGAGATCTTCATGTAATGGCATCAGATTGTTAGAGCATGGTGCCTAGTATCTTTTATTAGTGCTTTATGACTTTGTTGCGACTTGTTGTGCTTAATGCTTGTCTCTAGGGCCCGAGTGCCATGATTTCAGATCTAAACTTATTATTGATTCATTATGATAGTATTGTTTCTGGTCTTATCTACAAGTTGTATACACACGTTGTTGTCCGGAACCTATGGCCCCGAAGTGACAGAAATCGGGATAACCAGAAGGGAAAGACTTTGATGTGAGGATCACATGTGTTCACGGAGTGTTAATGCTTTGCTCCGGTGCTCTATTAAAAGGAGCACCTTAATTGCCAGTAGCTCCCTAGAGGCCCCGCTGCAAACGGGCTGGAAGGACAAAAGATGTTGTGCAAGTTCTCATTGCGAGCACGTATGACTATATATGGAACACATGCCTAGGATTGTCTAGTACTTGGGAGCTTAATCTCATTTATCTGCAATTTCCCTATGTTCTGATTGCTATGTGAATTGTCTTGTCCATGCAACGCCCGTCCATTCATCCCTATGCCTACTGCACTCGAATCCCACTGTTTACTGCTTTTGTTACTACTGCCTTTGCTTTGCTACTGCTGTTACTTTACTATTCCTACTACAAAACTGTTGCTACTGATAAACTACTATGAGCAAGATTGTTTCCAGGTGCAGCTGAATTGACAATTCAGTTGTTAAGGCTGATAAATATTCTTTGGCTCCCCTTGTGTCGAATCAATAAATTGGGTTTCACTTCCCTCGAAAATACTACGATACACCCCCTATACTTGTGGGTCATCACAAGCGTACGACTACATCATCCACGAGTTCCAACTCGTTAACAAAACTATGTTGTCTTCGAGGATAAGTTCTCTATGGATGTATATCCACCTGTTGCTTGTATCTAGTAGATAGATCTTGGCGTATAGTTCTCATCGTAGGAATTTTTTGTTTTCTATGCTGCGAACCCAACAGTGGTATCAGAGCCTGATCTATGCGTAGGGGCTTTGCACGGGTAGTACACATATGTTTATATGTGGGCGATGATGATCATGTTATTGCATCTTCTATGTATTTTGGATATTGGTGGCATAGTGGGATGAAGTGGCCCGGACCAACCTTACATGTCATCGCACATGAGACCGGTTCCACGACTTACATGCAACTAGTTTTGCATAAGTGGCTGGCGGGTGTCTGTCTCTCCTACTATAGTCAATATCTGATTTACAACGAGTTTCTAATAACTTGGTATCCTCGTTGTGGTTCCATGTTCATAGGTAAGACCGGTTCTATCTTCGAAAGCCCTAAGCCACGTAAAACTTGCAATGGATAAATTAGAGGCATTTAGTTTAGATCGTTACTGGGCTAGTGTCTTGATATGGTATTGTTGTAAGTAGATGTATGATAGATACTCTTACAACACACTTAATGTGTAAGTTCCATAGACCTTGGCCTTACACACAAAGGAATGATAAAGATCATACCACGATGCACATGATAGAGATCAAATGCATGGACTATATCATCCCACTTCACACATTAGATGTTTGCATCTTATATTGCTAGTTTGGCGCTTTTAGTAGCATTGTAAGATGATCCCTCATTTAAATATCAAGATAAAATGTGTTCTTCCTTATGGATCGTGTTTCGAGACATCATGTGATGATCGGGTGTACTTGACTCTACGCTTTCATACAACGGGTGTAAGACAGTTTAACACGCGCGAATACTAAGGTTCTTACTTGGCGAGCCTAGCATGTACAGACATGGCCTCGGAACACGGACCGAAAGGTTAAGCATGAGTCATATAGTTGATATGATGCCCGTATAGATGCTCGCCTTTGAAGCTTCACCGACTCATGTGATGATCAGACTTGGTGTAGTGGATTTGGTTCATGTAATCACCAAAAAGACACGAGGGATGTCGTTTTTCAGTGGGAGTTCATTAGTTATTTGGATTAGTTGAACTCAATCTATCATAAACTTAGTCTAAATAAACTTTACAAATTCTGTTGTAGATGGCACCACCTGCTTTTAATTTCAATGTGTTTATGGAGAAAGAGAAACTTGCTGCGAATGGTAGCAACTTCACCAACTGGGCTATGAATTTGAGGATTCTCCTCACTACTGCCCAAAGGCAATATGTGCTAGAGGTGCCGCTAGGCCCCCCACAAGCTCCTGATGCCCCTGGCAAGGAAAAGAATGTCTATATAACTCGTCAGGAGGGCCACAACTTAGTTCATTGCGGCATACTGTATGGGCTAGAGCCAGAACTTCGAAAGCATTTCGAATGGCAATGCCTTTGATACCATGGGAGAATTGAAAATGATTTTCGATACCCATGCTGCCCTAGAGAGTTATAATGCTTCTGAAAAGTTCTTTAGCTGCATGATGGAGGAGAACAGCTCCGTTAGTGAGCATGTACTCAAAAATTCTGGGTACGCCAATAAGCCTGTGTCCTTGGGAATAACGATTTCCATTGACTTAGGCATACATCGTGTTCTCCAATCTCTGCCACCTAGATACAATAGCTTCGTGATGAACTATAACATGCAGGGCATGGAGAAGTCTCTTCCCGAGCTTCTGTCAATGCTTAAGACTGCAGAAGTGGAGATTAGGAAAGAACATCAAGTGTTGATGATCAATAAGACCACTGGTTTCAAGAAAGACAAGAAAGTCAAGCAGAAGGGAAAGAAGGGCGGCAAATATGTTGCCGCACCTGAAAAGAAATCCCGAGATGGCCCTAAGTTTGATACCGAGTGCTACTATTGCAAGGGGACTGGCCATTGGAAGCGCAACTGCCCCAAGTATTTGACGGACAAGAAGGCCGGCAAGGCAAACAAAGGTATATGTGATATACATGTTATTGATGTGTACTTGACTAGTACTCGTAGTAGCACCTGGGTATGTGATACGGGATCGGTTGCTAATATATGTAACTCGATTCAGGGGCTGCGGAACAAGCAACAACTAGGAAGGGATGAGGTCACGATGCGGGTCGGCAATGGATCAAGAGTTGATGTGATCTCCGTCGGAACACTGCCTCTCCATATGCCATCGGGATTAGTGATAAATCCAAATAATTGTTATTGGGTGCCTGCACTGAGCATGAACATTGTATCCAGATCGTGTTTGATGCGAAGTGGTTATTCCTTTAAATCTAAAAACAATGGTTGTTCGATTTATATGAATGATATCTTTTATGGTCATGCACCTGTGATGAATGGTTTATTTCTGTTGGATCTCGATAGTAGTATTACACATATTCATAATGTTGATGCTAAAAGGATTAAACTTGATAATGATATATCTGCATATATGTGGCACTGCCGTCTAGGTCATATTGGCGTCAAACGCATGAAGAAACTCCATTCTGATGGACTTATGGAATCACTTGATTTTGAATCATTTGATACATGTGAGCCATGCCTTATAGGCAAGATGACTAGAACGCCGTTTTCGGTTCAATGGAACGGGCGACAGATTTATTGGAAATCATACATACTGATGTGTGTGGACCAATGAGTGTGTCGGCGCGAGGTGGATATCTTTATTTTGTTATTTTCACAGATGATTTGAGTAGATACGGGTACATCTATTTGATGAAACATAAGTCTTAAACCTTTAAAAAGTTTAGGGAATTTCAGAATGAAGTGGAAAATCAACGTAACAGAAAGATCAAATTTCTGCGGTCCGACCGTGGAGGAGAGTATCTTAGTTACGAGTTTAGCACACATATGAAAGACTGTGAAATAGTTTCACAACTCATGCCTGCCAGAACACCACAACGTAATGGTGTGTCGGAACATCGTAATTGTACTTTATTGGATATGGTTCGATCTATAATGTCTCTGACTGACTTACCACTACCATTTTGGGGTTATGCACTGGAAACCACTACATTCACTTTAAATCGGGCACCATCTAAATCCGTTGAAATGACACCATATGAATTATGGTTTCGAAATAAACCTAAGCTGTCATTTCTTAAAGTTTGGGGATGCGATGTTTATGTGAAGAAACTTCAGCCGGATAAACTCGAACCCAAAGCGGAAAAATGCGTCTTCATAGGATACCCTAAGGAAACGATTGGGTATACCTTCTATCACAGATCCGAGGGCAAGGTTTTTGTTGCCAAGAATGGATCCTTACTTGAGAAGGAGTTTCTCGCGAAAGGTGTGAGTAGTCGGAAGGTAGAACTCGAAGAGGTTATTGAACCTTCTCTTCATGAAATGGCGAGTGGCGCAACATCGGAAGTTGTTTCGAAGTTGACTTCACCTGATGAAGAGAGAGCTAATGATAATGATCATGAAGCTGCGAAAGAGGATACTACCGAACCTCGCAAGTCAAGAAAGACACGTGCAGCTCCTGAACTGTACGACAATCCTGTTATGAATTTCATGATTGATGAAATCGATGACCCTACGACGTATGAAGAAGCGATGATGAGCCCGGATTCCAACAAATGGCTAGAAGCCATGAAATCCGAGATGGAATCCATGTACGAAAACCAGGTTTGGACCATGGTAGACTTACCTCACAATCGAAAGGCCATTGAGAATAAATGGATTTTCAAAAGAAAAACTGATGCTAATGGTAATGTGATCATCTATAAAGCTCGACTTGTCGCAAAGGGGTTTCGACAAATTCAAGGAGGTGACTACGATGAGACATTCTCTCCCGTAGGGATGCTAATGTCGGTTAGGATTATGCTAGCAAGTGCTACATATTTTGATTATGAAATATGGAAGATGGATGTCAAAACTGCGTTCCTCAATGGTAATATTGAAGAAGAGTTGTATATGATACAACCTAAGGGTTTTGTCGATCCTAAGGATGCTGATAAGGTATGCAAGCTTCAACGATCCATCTATGGACTGAAGCAAGCATCACCGAGTTGGAATCTCCGCTTTGATGAGGTGATCAAGGAGTTTGGATTTGTCCAAATAGTTTGAGAGGCTTGTATTTACAAGAAAGTGAGTGGGAGAAATGTGGCATTTCTGATATTATATGTGGATGACATATTATTGATTGGCAATGATATAGATCTTTTAAATAGTGTTAGAAGTTATCTAAACAGCAATTTTTTTATGAAGGACCTTGGTGAAGCTTCATATATATTAGGCATTAAAATCTATAGAGATAGATCAAGGCGCCTAATTGGGCTATCGCAAAGTAAATACCTTGATAAGATATTAAAGAAGTTTAATATGGACGGAAGTAAGAAGGGGTTCTTACCTATGTTACAAGGCAAGACATTGAGTAAGACTCAAAGTCCGGCTACGGCGGGAGAAAGAGAGATAATGGATAAGATCTCCTATGCCTCAGCCATAGGCTCTATAATATACGCCATGCTATGTACAAGACCAGATGTAGCACATGCTATTAGTTTGACTAGTAGGTACCAATCTGATCCAGGTTCGGAGCACTGAATAGAGGTCAAGAATATCCTTAAGTACTTAAGAAGAACTAAGGATATGGTTCTTGTATACAGAGGTGAAGAAGAGCTAGTCGCTAAGTGTTATGTCGATGCTAGCTTTGACACCGATCCGGATGGCTCTAAGTCTCAATCCAGATATGTATTTCTCTTGAACGGAGCAGCAGTTAGTTGGAGGAGTTCCAAACAACCTATGGTGTCTAGATCAACGACGGAGGCAGAATATGTTGCTGCTTCAAAAGCGGCACAGGAAGCGGTTTGGATGAAGGAGTTCATAACGGAACTAGGTATGGTTCCTAGTGCATTGGACCCAATGGTGATCTGTTGTGACAACAATGGAGCCATAGCCAATGCCAAGGAACCAAGGTCTCACAAGAATTCCAAGCATATTAAGCGCCAGTTCCACTCCATCCGTGAGCATGTCAAGGATGGAGATATAAAAAATTGTAAAGTACACACGGACCTAAATGTAGCAGATCCGTTGACTAAAGTTCTCCCAAGGGAAAAACATGATCAACACCAGAACTCCATGGGTGTTAGATTTATCACTATGTGAACTAGATTATTGTCTCTACTGCAAGTGGGAGACTGAAGGAAATATGCCCTGAGAGGCAATAATAAAGTTGTTATTATGTATTCCTTGTATATGATAGATGTTTATTTTGCATGCTATAATTGTATTGATAGGAAACATCAATACATGTGTGTTTAATAAACAAATAAAAGGTTCCTAATTATGCCTCTCTTATAGACTAGCTCGTTGATTAACAAGATGATCAAAGTTTCCTGATCATCGACATTGGATGTTGTTAATAACGAGCTCACAACATTTGTGAAATGATGTGATGAACATTCATCCGAAGTATAGCATTACGATCTAAGTTATTATGTTTATATTTCTATAACATCATATGAAGTAATCTTAGTCCTTAGACCATGAGATCATGTTAATTGCTAACACCGGAAGAGTATCTTGATAACATCAAACGTCAAACCATAACAGGGTGACTATAAAGGTGGGTTCAGTGCTTACGAAGGTGTTATGTTGAGGCTCATGGATCAAGAGTGGAATTTGTCAATCCCGATGATCGAATCTCAGACATGTATTATATCATGAGACAAAGGGATTAAGTTACTAGCATTAAAGGTTCTCACGATCACAGAAGTCATCGTTGAATGTGCAGGAGTCAGTATGGATCTCCAGGTCCTGCTTCTGATTATTGATATGAGAGGGGTCTCAATCATGGATGCATTATTCGCGAACCGTAGAGTGACACACTTAAGGATTGTTGAACACCATTTTGGAGCACATATGTTTCAGACGAAATAATTGCAAAGTGCTGGAATTATTTCGATGGAAACCATAATTGTTTTGGGTGAAATTGCAGAAACTAGTTCTGCATCTGATATTGAAATATTGCAAGGGGTTTTATGTGAATGTTTGTTAGTTAAAGTAATTAACAAAATTTTGAATAAAATAAATAAAAGAGTTTTATTAAATGAGAGTTGCATTAAATTTGGTGGAAATTTAATGCATGTGAGTGGAATTTTGGGTGGATGCTAAATTTATGTAAGTGGAGCTTCCACCACATGAATGAGGAAGAGGTGGGGGCACCCCCCTTGGCCGCCGGCCATGGGAGGGGAGGAGCCCCCCTCTCCTATAAAAGGCCCCCCTATCCTCCCTCACAAAGCACACCTCCTTGTGAAGGACCTCTCTCCCCCTCTAGATATATTCCCCCATGGTCTCGGATTAGCGAGATACATGTTGCCGGTGGCCTTGCGTCTGGAAGGAGTTGCTGCTTCCGCTGATTCGCTGCAGCAAGGAGGTGGAGGTTGTTCCGTGGCTTGAACGTGTGTGCGAGGACGGATGCGCTGCTGATTTGCGGCGCTAGGACTTCCGCACGATCTTGAGATCGGCAAGCGTACGACTACATCATCCACGAGTTCCAACTCATTAACAAAACTATGTTGACTTCGAGGTAAGTTCTCTATTGATGTATATCCACCCGTTGTTTGTATCTAGTAGATAGATCTTGGCGTATAGTTCTCATCGTAGGACAATTTTTGTTTTCTATGATGCGAACCCAAACACTGAAGGCATTGGGGTTGAAGCTGTCCCCCACGTCGAGTGGCCCGCACGGCGAAAAGTGAGATAGCTTGGGTGTACCCTGGCTGTCCTGGGACATCGGGCCAGCCTGGGTTGTTTCCGAAGACGACGACGGTGACGAGACGCTCCCTTGGCTCGCCCACACGTGCGGGGGGAAGCTCGACATGCCCGCCATGTGGGCGGCTATCTGCGCCATGAGCACCTCCGTGGCCAGAGCCTCCTACCGGCGCTTCTTCCTCGCCATGAGCTCTCTCTGCCGGCGGCTGACGTTCTCGACCTGCCGGCGGCTAGCATTCTCGACCTACCGGCGCTGCAGGTCGAACACCCACTCTACGTTCATCATCCCCTCTGGCCGGTCCTTCTCCGGCTTGCCCCTCTTCTTCACCGGTGGCGCTGCTGTAGTCGCGCGGGGAGCGGCGTACTTCTTCAGTGGCATGGTGGCGCGATCTGGCCTGTGCTGGGGAAATGGCGGGAGTGGGAGGCCAGGCGGGAGGGGAGGTAGGAGGTAGGGGCTAATTTTGGAGGGAACCGATGCCAATTTTGGTAGAAAAGGGAAAAGTTTCAGCTAGGTCGCCGACAAGGTTGGCCCGCCGAACTTTTCCCCGCCCTCCGGCGCCCCCGCTAGTCTCCCTTGGAATTGGGTTTCGACCGGGCGCACTGGGTAAATCGAGCATGCGCGCCAGCGCCAAATCGAAATTGGGGGATGCAGCTGGGACTGAAAATTGACGCCGGCAGATACATTTGCCTCGAGAGAGAACTACTCCCTCCTCATCATGGGAATCAGCAACGGCGATGGAGATGGTGGTGGAGATTGATGGAGATGGCTCCGGGGGCACTTCCCCGTCCCGACAGGGTGCCGAAACAGAGACTTTCTGTCCCCCGAATCTCCCCTTCGGTGGTGGCGGCGCTGCGGAACATTTCGTGGCTGGACGCTGGATGATTTAGGGTTTATGCATCGGGAGGCTCTTATAGCCGAGGGGGCAAGGTCGGTGGCCGGCCAGGGGGCCCACACCATGCCCAGGCGTGGCCTAGGGCTGCCCGTGCCAAGCGGTGGTGTGGCCACCCTATGGCCCCTCTCCATCTCGTCTTCTGGCTCTGTGAGTCTTCCGCTAAAATATCAACTTTGGCTTTTGTCCGGTCCAATTCCGAGAATATTGATTTTCTGACTTTCCTGGAACCAAAAACAGTAGAAAACATGCAACTGGCACTGTGGCATCTTGTTAAAAGGTTAGTCCAAGAAATCATATGAAAATTACTCCAAAGTGTGGACAAAACACAAGAAAGTAGATAAAACCAAGCATGGAACATCAAAAATTATAGATACATTTGCAATGTATCAACATCCCCAAGCTTAACTCCTGCTCGTCCTCGAGTAGGTAAGTGATAAAAAGACAGAATAATTTTTTAGGTGACATGCACCATCATAAACTTGATAAAAGTATTTGTAAAACATTCGAAGCTAGGATCATAGTACTTCAATCATAACATGAAAGACAAAGTTCTAGCAATAAGCCAAAGAAACTATGTTGCAACATGAAAAGGCACAAACAAAAGATTCATGAATAATAATGCTTTGCAAGACGTTTGTTTGTTTCACATAAAGAAAACATAGCATAGTGGCATTCAGCTTGTCCCTCATAGAGTAGCAAACATAAATGCATAGGACACCTTCAAAGTTCATAAGAGTGACTAGATACAGATAGTCTAAAACAAGCAATATCAAAGCTATGCATCAATCAACAAGTCTTGGGACAATGCACATAGAACTAAGAATGGCCACTGTGCTCTCAAAGTAGGTGCATAAAGATAGAAGGTGGAGACTCAACATAAAAGTAAAAGAAATGCCTTCATAGAAGGAAGTAGGGATTCAAGTCTCATAAAGAGCTTCCAAAAATTATGGTACTTGTTAGCTTTCAGCTCTCATTGCCCCTATCATAAGCATCTTGAAGTGATTAAGGTTAAAGTGAACAAACTATGGTATACATGCTTGACGAAGTATAAGTTAGAAATATCATGTCCCTTGAATACGAGGGCCGCTCCTCATGCTACTCAAGTTTAGTCACCGGTAAGTTCTTGTCATCGTAAGTACATGTGTATCATAGAGAACCGCCAACGGGGTACCCCTTGCCCGATGATACGGAAGAATCCCGATATCAAAATGACAAGGCAAGCAGACAACGAGCATCTCAGCAATCTTCTTATTTACCATGGGAATATGGTGCTTTTTTCTCTCTTTCCTCTTTTCATATTTTTTTTTGTTTTTCTCTTTTTTCATCAATATAGGACTCTTTTTTTATAAGAAGAATGCTTCATAGACAACTCATTATGGTTATGCTGCAGGTTTCCACCATGTCAGCATGGATTAGACCAGTGGCCCAGGCGTTTCTCTAACACATATACATAACTCCATGGACTTACAAGCTCCCCTTTCATTTCACACCGACGACATCCATAAACAAAAGAGCATGATATCAACTAGGTACAAAGTACCAGTGCAATGTTGAAAGCGTTGCCCATGACAACATGGTTCTGCTAATCCCCAGCAAATAAGTGCAAGCATATACAACATAGACGACACAATGGTTCAAGTTTATTAAGGGTAAGAAAAGTAAAGTGTGCCATCAAGTTCGTGAGAGCTTTAATCACTAGTTTTCTCATAACATGTTTAATTTGGAAGGTAAACAAAAACATGAATATACTTGGAGTAGCATATGCTAGTAGGTAGGTATGGTGGACTCTTTGGAATAACTTGGTTTAGGGAGTTGGATGCATGAGTGGAACTCATACTTGGTTGCGGAGGCTAGCAAAAGACTAGGAGCGACAAACTAAGAGAGAAGTAATGGCCATAATCATGCAGAGCGACAAAACATCATTGATCAAAGCATAAAGTGATATTACAAGTTGAAAACTAAAGGATCATAAAGGCTATGGTGACTTTGGAATAGTCATAACATGGTGTGAGCATGTGCCAAGTCAACCCAAATAAAGCATCAAAGGAGAATACCACTATACTATACTTTAATATGCTAAAACAATGCATGATTCATCCAAGGCACATTAAGTAATCTCAATTGTTTATAACAAGTCATGCTACAGCAAAGAATACTAAGCATAAAGCCAAAACAATATCAAGCATGGCATGACAAAGCATAGGCCACAGTCAAAAACAAGCTCCTTTTACCACTTAAGCATGAACTTTCCTACTCTTTTTCAATCCAAACCAAACTATTTGAAAACCAATGTATGAAAGAGGGGTCTGATACGTCCAAAACATATCTACTTTCCCAAACACTTTTGCTATTGTTTCTCCTCTAAACTTGTGTGATTTGGATGCAACTAACGCGGACTAACGCTGTTTTCAGCAGATTTGCCCTGGTGTCTACTTTTTGTGCAGAAAATCAACTATCAGGAAAAATCCCGGAAAATATGCCGAAAATCCTATTTCACCAGAAGACTCTAGGAGCCAGAATACGAGACGGTGGGGGGTTGGGCCCAGGCCACACCACCTGGCCGCGCGGGCAAGCCCAGGCCGTGCCAGGGGGTGGTCTGGCCGCCCCAGACTCCCCTCGGTCTCCCTCTTCGCCTATAAGTTGCCTTTTGACCTAAAAACCCAGGGGGGGTCGACGTTTTTCAGAAGGAGTTCTGCTCCGCCGCCACCACTAGATTCCACGAAATAGCACCAGAAACTCCGTTCTGGCACCCTGCCGAGACAAGGAATTGGAGGAGATCATCGCCACCATCGCTTCTCCATCGACCATCCATGTTTCCCCCATCTATGAGTGAGTAATCCCCCGCTGTAGGCTATGGGGATGGTAGGGATTGGATGAGATCGTTCATGTAATGGCATCAGATTGTTAGGGCATGGTGCCTAGTATCTTTTATTAGTGCTTTATGACTTTGTTGCGACTTGTGGTGCTTAATGCTTGTCACTAGGGCCCGAGTGCCATGATCTCAGATCTGAACATGTTATTGATTCATTATGATAGTATTGTTTATGGTCGTATCTGCAAGTTGTATACACACGTTGTTGTCCGGAACCAATGGGCCCGAAGTGACAGAAATCGGGATAACTGGAGGGAATGGCTTTGATGTGAGGATCACATGTGTTCACGGAGTGTTAATGCTTTGCTCCGGTGCTCTATTAAAAGGAGCACCTTAATTGCCAATAGTTCCCTTGAGGCCCTGCTGCAAACGGGCTAGCAGGACAAAAGATGTTGTGCAAGTTCTCATTGCGAGCACGTATGACTATATATGGAACACATGCCTAGGATTATCTAGTACTTGGATGCTTTATCTTATTTATCTGCAATTGCCCTATGTTCTGATTGCTATGTGAATTGTCTTGTCCATGCAACACCCGTCCATCCATCCCTATGCCTCCCGCACTCGAATCCTACTGTTTACTGCTATTGTTACTGCTGTCTTTACTTTACTACTACTGCTACTTTACTATTCCTACTACAAAACTGTTGCTACTGATAAAATGCTGTGAGCAAGATTGTTTCCAGGTGTAGCTGAATTGACAACTCAGTTGTTAAGGCCTATAAATATTCTTTGGCTCCCCTTGTGTCTTATCAATAAATTGGGTTTCACTTCCCTTGAAAATACTGTGATACACCCCCTAGACTTGTGGGTCATCAAGACTATTTTCTAGCACCGTTGCCGGGGAGCATAGCTTTATTTATTAAGTTCACTTGGATTCTCTATTGTTCGCTGCTATCCATCCATCATGGGTAAGTCTCGTGATGGCAAGGTTCCTATTTTACCATCCACTACAAGAAGAGGTACGGTTCTGAACACCTCTGCTGCTCTTGATTCACCATATGTTATAAGTAAGCTCGTTACACCACCACATACACATGCTACACACACTTCTACTACTTCTGAATCTGAAACTTCTGATGCTTATGATGCTGCTTCTACTGTGCTTGATAAGAGTGCTTCATTAGGTCCTTTCCTAGATGCTATGATTGCTAGAACTATAGATAGAAATACTGAAACTCCTAATGGACACTACCATACCTGTTAGTTCATCTGAGTCTAGTGAAAGTTATGATATTGAAGATGCTTATGTTGAGATGACCGATGAATTTATTAAAGAATGTAAAAACACCTATGATAGGAGCGCTGCTAAGAGTCTCCTTGAGAGGCGTACTATTAGACCCAAATTATCTCCTATTGTTAAGTTTGATGCCTCTCCCATAAACATTATAGATAAAGATTATGATTTCTCTCTCGATCTATCTTTGTTGAGAAAGAACCTTTTTGTGGGACTAAGAATGAAAGTGCGGTAGCACATATGAATGAACTTTCTACCATGAGTGGCTTGTTTTATGATGATATTAAGATGCGTACTTACTTTGTTGCTAAGATTTTCCCCTTTTCACTAAAAGGAGAAGCTAAAACTTGGTTTAGTAATTTACCTCCTGGATCTATTGATAGCCCTGATTGCTTGATTAGTACTTTCCTGCAGAAATATTTTCCTCCTAGTGCTAGACATGCTATTTTGCAGGAACTTTTTGATTTTAAACAGGGAGAAAAAGAGGTATTGCCTAAATCTTGGGCAAGGTTTTGTGCTTTGATTCATGCACAGGCTAGAAGTCCATTACCTAAGAATCAGCTTCTTGATATATTTTATAATGGACTAACCGAGGAATCTAGGACATACCTAGATAGTTGTGCTGATTGTGTTTTCAGGAATAGGACTCCTAAGGAAGCCGAGGAATTAATGGCTAAAATAAGCAAGAATTATGAAGATTGGACTCCTCCTAAACAAGCTATACCTGAAGTAATTGTACCTGAACCTACTATACTAGTGCCTATTCCAACATCAAAGAAGAGGGGAGTTATTGAATGAAATGATGAAGTAATGAACGAAGCTAAGAAATGTCTTAAGGAGAAGGGAATTAAAGCTGCAGATGTCAAGAATTTACCTCCTATAGAAGAATTATGTAAGCCTATCCCCTACTTATCCACTATTGAGGTACACTCTCTCCAACACTATGATGAAGGTGATATCCCTTACTCTAAACCTCCCGATCAATGCTTAGAAGAATTCGATATCTTTATTATTAAGCAAGATAATTTTAATAAAAGGGTGCAAAATCATCTAATGGAAAACACTAGAGCTATTGTTGAGTTGAAAGATATTGTGGAAAGAACCTCTAATGATGTTAAAATGATTGTTAAACACTTTCAAATGGTTCAAACTCAAATAGATCAACTCGTTAAAGTGCAAAAAGACTTGCTAGTTAATGCTGCTAAAGAAAAACATGCTTATGAAATTAGAACTAGAAGTGGTGTTGCTACCCAGGATCCTCTATATCCTGAGGGCATCCCAAAAGAATTGAGCAAGATTCTCAACAAGCTAAAAGTAGTGTCTCTACTAGTAAGAAAAGGAAAAATAAACATAAAACTATTGTAGAACCCTCTGAACCTGCTATAGATCCTAATAGTATATCTATTTATAATGCTGAAAGTGAAAGTGGTAATGAAGAAAATGGAGCTCCTAACAAAGAAAAAGTTGAAGAAGAACTTGAAAAGCACACTAAGAATACTAAATACACTAAAGAAGATTTTGTTGCTAAAAACATGGTAGTGAAAGAGAACCTTGGGTCCAAAAACCTATGCCTTTCCCTGATAAGAAACACAAGTCAAAGGAAGATGAACACTATAATAAGTTTTGTGAGTGGATGAAACCTTTATTCCTGCAAATTCCTTTGACGGATGCTATTAAATTGCCTCCTTACTCAAAGTATATGAAGGATATTGTCTCGAATAAAAGGAAGATCCCTAATGAAGAAATTTCTTCTTTGCTTGCTAATTATTCCTTTAATGGTAAGGTTCCAAAGAAATTTGGAGACCGAGGGATTCCAACTATTCCTTGCTCTATTAAAAATAGTTATGTTAGAACTGCTTTGTGTGATTTGGGAGCTAGAGTTAGTGTTATGCCTTTCTCTCTCTATAAGAGGCTTCAACTAGAAAAATTAATACCAACTGATATATCTTTGCAAATGGCTGATAAATCTACCACTATTCCTGTTGGTATATGTGAGGATGTACCTGTTCAAGTGGCTCATAATTGCTTGATATTAACTGATTTTTTTGTGCTTGAAATGCCTGAAGATGATAATATGTCCATTATTCTTGGGAGACCTTTTCTTAATACTGCAGGAGCTGTTATTAATTGTAATCTAGGAAAGGTTACTTTCAATGTTAATGACAAGGAACATACTGTCTATTTCCCCAAGAAGATTTAAAGGACTTATGGTTTGAATTCAATTGAACATGTTGAGGGCATTCAAGTTGGAGAAATATATTGTCCCGTACCAAGAGAAAAGTTTGAAACTATTATGATTGGGACCATTGCTATCAATGTTGAGGTAACATAATCACTAGTGAAATACATGTTTTTTCTCATATGAAATTGTTTTGGTATTTCTGTAGTTCTAACATAATCGAATTTCTGTAGTTCTAGCCTTGTTTTGTCATTGCATCTTTTTCCAAAAAAATCTGTCTGTCAGAAAATCATTTTTCTATACCTAAAAAATGCCCAAAAATAAAGTGTGTCGAAAAAATCCAGAAAATTCATATTAAATTTTTACGTGAAAAAATGGGCAGAGGAGTGCCTGGGAGGTGCCAGGGGGACCCACTAGGTAGGCTCACCACCTGGTGGCGCGACCTGCCCTGGGTGGCGCCATGCCATTGTGTGGGCCACCCCTGGCCCTCCACTAACTCTCTCACCTGCCACTTTCTTCTCTCTCCCGAGTAAGCTCCAGTTCATTGCTCAAAATCGTGTTCTTGCTGTGCTTGCTCTCGATTTTTTCGATCTCCTTGCTCAGCCCATCTTCGTTGCTGAAATTTGGAGCACTTGTTCTCTAGTATGTGACTCCTCCCCTTGTCCAAGTAGATTTGTGTTTAGTGGATTATATCTTGAGTATTTTGCTGCTGTAGGTGACACGTTATAAGAGCTTGTAAGCTTGTTTGATGCTTAGAGATATAGTTTTGATGCATGTTTAGGCCTCTTACAAGTCACTATGAATAGAATCCTTCATTATATTCACTTTGCAATCACTTGTTTAATAGATGTTTAAATTTTAGAATAGAAGATGAATGAGCTTCAGCTAAACCAACATGAACTATGGGTGCCTGAGGTCATGAAGGTCCACCGGGAGGAGGAAGTTTTTCCTTCCATTTATCCGTGTTCTGAGTTCATGAGAGCTGCGGGAATTCTCCAAGATTTCCACACTTTGGTTTCTAATGCAGGGTTGGAGCACTTTTTGGAAGATGAACCTTGTCAATTTGTGAAGCTAACCATGTCTGTGGTGTAGGACTTTCAATTTAGTCACTCTTTTCCTAACCCCATGTTCCACTACAAAATTTATAATATTGTTGTCGACCTTTCTCTCGATGACTTTTGTGCAGCTATTAAGGTACCTCAATGGGGATCATGTAGAAGGATTAAGGAGCGACCTGAACCACTCATGGATTTATACGCAGAAATTTGCCAAGGGAGCAGCTTCTCGAAGGAGAGTGGAAAAATCCGTAACATTCATCTTCCCTCCATTCGCTACTTTGCCTACTTTATCGCCAAGGGTGTTCTTGCTAGGAAAACTACCAATAAGTTATCTTCATATGATCTAGCATTTATCTCTGCTGCTCTTAAACGAGATAGGTCTTACAACTTAGGTGCTTTGATAGATTTTCGTCTTGCCGCCAACCGCGAGAAAGGTGGAATTTGTGGGGGCCTCATTGCTTCTTGTTTATTAGCATTGCATGGTTTAGTGCCTCATCATCTAGACCTACAGTTTCCCATAGAAAGGCTTGATCTTAATTCCATGATACAGCATAAATTTGTTTCCTCGTGGGCTAGTGTGAGTGAGTTGTCTTATGAAATAACCTTTCTCAAAGCTGGTTGGAGAAAGAGCAAGTCCGAGCGTGTTGTTCTTTTGCCTGCACCTCGGTGAATTACGCTCTTAGTTACATGCCTGGATGAACGAAAGTGGTTAAAGTAGTACGGTGGGGCCCAGGGCCACTCACGATAGACCTTTCGGCCGTCCTAACCACTTTCAGACATCGGGACAAGAACGAGCGTAATAATCGGCAGGCGAAGGGATCAACTACATACACAAATGAGTATGTATGCAAGCCACATACAACAGTCCTCAGAGCCATTCCATCTAAAAGAAATAGAAATATTGCAACGCCATACGGCAAGATTCAAATATCCTAGATAGAGATAATAATTCAGGATAGCTCCTCATACAACACACATCAGAGTATCAGGCGGAAGCGGAAAACAAGATCCGAGTACGGATAAGAAGCAAATCGGCATAAGATGCCCCATAAGTAAACACATCCCGCCCACAGATCTCACGGATCCCCGTTCCCGGAATCTCTACACCGAATGATCATTGCCAACATCATCTGTCTCTTCCACCCAGTATCCATCTTGCGGGTACACCTGCTCATCTGAATCAAACAATTTATCGTGTGAGACCCTAGGGGTACTCAGCAAGTATTTATGCCGCTAAAGGGGACACAACCTGGGGTGACGCAATTGCAGCAAAAGATAACACCTATCAATTCTACAGATACTCGCTAACCATCCGCCTAACCAATGATAGGCGGATGTCCGTGAATTAAGAACAACAGTTATAACAGTATAATTAACAGATCCATCCTCCTCCTCGCTTACCAACGAGGAAGCGGACGAACAACCCCCATCATCCGTTGGCAGTTTTATTAACCATTCCATGAGCATTGCACTATTTACTAGTCAAGTACTTAGTCAAATTAAAAGCGGTACTTTAGTTATACTTGTCTATGATCGAGAAATTGTGCTCCAAGTCGTCCATAACCGCGGACACGGCTTTCAGAAAGATTTACCCTACAGGGGTGCACGAATAGCAACACACACTCGATCAACCTCGGAAAAACCGAATCAAAACCAAACGAGGCATTCACGACAAAGCGATCACAGGATTCAGAAATATTTCAGGGGGCCACCCCATTAAGCTACCCGCAACGAAGTTGGCTGGCTCCGAGACGGACCCAAGGTTTGCGTCAATGGCTGTAAACGACTGGGAACCCGAAAGTGTGACTGGGCTTGTCGATACCGCTAAAACACTCTGCATCCAAAACAGTACAGGTGCTCCACGCACAATCTTAATAAAACAGTAAAGCATGGCATAAGTACAGGATAGTAACAAAGCCCCAAACTACTTTGTGGCCCCAAGAAATAAGAATGAATCAAGCTCTGGCTCAGGGGGGGTCCATAAGGCCTCCCGGATGTGGATAGTGCGAATAGTCAAGGAACAGGAATCAAGTACTCGGGGTCCTACGGGACACAAGTGAGCATGAAAAACCAAATAGCAGATATTGCTCACCGGTGCCTCTTTCATTAATTATCCCATTACTACTCAGGTTAAGTTGTTTAAGTACCTCGTTATCCATCAGACACTCACATACCCTACACATGCTTTTCTACGACTAGCATGGCTCAAACAACTCCAATAGTAATGGCTCATGGGATGGAGGAACAAGCTTCGGTGGGGTTTAAAAGTAAAGGCTATGCAGTACTTGGGATTCAATTTAATGCAATCGTGACTCAATGATGCAAGAATAAGATAGAGGCAATAGGTACTATATGTATGCAAGCATGTGGTAGTGCTTGCCTGGAAACTTAGTTGAAGCGAGAGATGGATCTGGGTAGTACTCCTGTGATTCCTGGTAATTCTCCTGTTGGGCGTCTATTCGAAGAAGAACCAAACAAACAAGGGCCAACATAAATAAAGTGCACAAGCATATGAATTAAAATGCGACAAGCAAACAAGCATGCCATGATGAATGGTGCACAATTTACATGGCATTAAAGTAGCATGGCAAAGGTGAGGTGTGGATACAAGAAATAAAGCATTTTATTATTTATTTGATCCAATTTTATTGTCATAAACCGTTCAGATTTTTAATAATGACATGATGCATGCTTCAAATCAGAACAAGGACTGCATAGATAGAACAGGCTCATCGCGCTGATCGATTTAGACATATTATTTGCCCAAGTTGGAGTTATAGAATTAAAGTTATTAATTTATTAAGGAAAAGGGCATTTTATTGTAATTTTAAGCATCTCGAAAATTTAAAGTGTTCAAACATTATTTTGAATGGCATATTTGAATTCCTCACATTTTTCTGATTCCAAAACATATATTATTTGTATTATTTGGATTTATATTTGAAAAGTTATTTAAATCTAATTTGAATTTGAATTTAAATAATTTTGATTTTGGTTTAAATAAAACAGACAACAGAGAAAACTTTTGTCACCCAGCTCGACCCAGCCATAGCCACTAACGGGTGGGCCAACCGCTGGCGGGATCCACGCGCGCGGGGAAACTTTTGCTACCGCAGGCTTAGCTAGCTGCTGCGGTTGACAGGCGGGGCCAGCGAGCTAGGGCCCACGTGACAGTGGGTGATCCCGCAGAGGCTGACAGGAGGGGGTAGGCTGGACCGCAGGTTTAGGGAATAACAGACTGGGGGGTTTTCTGAAAGATGAACACGGCGGCTGACAGGTGGGGTATGATGGACCGCGGGTTGAGCGAGAGTTAAAAAGAGGGGACTATTTATAATTCGACCACGGCCCGTACTGTTCTTCTTTCTCCTTGGTCTGACGGGAAATCAGCGCGCGGTGCAGCGAGACGGGGATCGAACTCGCGACCTGACGTGCGCGGGCGGCGGCGGTTACCGCTGGGCTAGGGAGGGGGTTGTTGTCTGGGAGCAGCTTCGCGGCTAAGTGAGGCTCTAGGCGGCGCGGGCACGTGCAGACACAGCGATCGACGGCGCACCGAGGGTGTTCGTCGAAATGACTGACGCGGATAGGGCTTCCCGGTGAGGCGGAGCATGTCAGGGCGGTAGAGGGGCTCACCGCGGGGTGGTCGGTGGTGTCAGATCGGGGAGAGGCACGGCGGATCGTCGACGAGGCTGGCGGCCGGAGATCTAGGGTTTGCGTCGGGCGGTGCTGGTGCTCCTTGTCCTCGTCGGCGCGTACGAGGCGAAGTAGGGGAGCCTCCTCGTTCTTCTTGACCACCTCCACGTCGTGCTGGCCGGCTGGAATGAGGGGACGCCGCGGTACTGGCGGCGACCGGCGGCAGGTGCTAGCGATGGTGAAGAAGAAAGGGAGGAGAGGTAGGGCTTGGGGTTGGATCTGGGAGAGGCAGGGGAGCCGTGTGGATGAGGACAAGCGAGAGAGAGAGGGAGGAGGTGGCGTGTGGGCACGGGGTAGAGGTAAAAGTGGCTTCGGCCCTTTCCTCCTTCTCCTCCTCACGTGGTCGAGCTGGGGCTCGACCTGGGGCAGCCAGGGCAGGGCAGGTAGGGTGGTGGAGACTGCCAGGTGGGGACGACGTGTGGAGCAGCTGGGTGGGGCTGGCACGGCGGTAGAGAGAAAAGAGAGAGGAGAGGGGGCTCGGGTGAGCTAGGGTGTAGCTAGGGTTTGGGGTGGTTAGATGGGTAGATGGGGGTGGCTAGGGAGAGAGAGGGCCAGGTGGGGCCAGCATGGTAGAGAGAGGGAGTGAAAGAAAGAGAGGGGTGTGGTAGGGGTTAGGGTTTAAGTAGAGCTAGGGTTAGAGAGAAAAAAAGAGGTAGCTACGTTAGGTTTTTGTTAGATGTTTAGGTTTACAACTTGTTTACAAGATCAACCCAAGAGGTAAAAGTGAGGGCTTGGATTTAGGCTAAGATGAGGTGAGAGAGTAATCAAGAAAAAGAGAAGGAAATAGCTTATTGGAAAAAGGCCTCACTTGCATAATGAATGGAAAAGAATAAAATGGTGTAGATGAGAATATGGAGATGGTGGAGAGATATGTAGACGATCCCACAAAGAATGGACCACTAAAACAAAGGAAAACCAATGGGACAAAGGTGGTGATGATGGTTGCATGGCCCATGCAAAAATAATAAATGCCATGATTGATTTTGTGAAAACAATAATAATATGGCATTATACTTATGCATTTCCAAGAAGTGGAATAAGGCCAATTAAAAGAATTAATAGAATTAGATCCACCCCAACCCACATGAGCTAGAATAATTATCAAAAGAAAAGAAAAACAAGCTCATGGGTAATAGGATGGTGGAATTATAAGGTGGTGAAAATAAAAGTGATGGAGTTGAATAAAAGATATGCCCCCAACTCAACTTGGGCATTTAAACAATATATCAATAACCAAATACAATATCAAGAGGCAAATACAATTAATAATGCATATGAGAGAAGAACCAATGAAAGAGGGTTTTATATGATGCTCAAATGCAAGGTGGCATGATGACATGAGCATGATATAATTATGATGCAACAATTATATATAGGAAGTAGCCATTATCTTACTAGACCAAGTAGCATTACCATTGTTAGACAATTGGGATGCTACAACTGAGGAGGAGCTTGACACGTACTGGGGAGAGCTCTTCCAACAGGAGCAAGACACTAGAAGGGAGGTCACGGATGATTCGGTCCAGCCCTCGAATGAGGGAGAGTCTTCATATCAGCAGTCTGCTTATGATTGGGGAGCTTCTTCTTCTTCCCATGGGCCCAACTACGACCATTCTTACCATGATCCTCCTGCTTGGAACCCTTACCCATATCTGGATTGATACCCACTTAGGCCAAAAGCCTAAGCTTGGGGGGAGGTACGCCGACATCGCACTCATCTCCTTATCATGTTGCGTCGGTATTTGTATATTCATGTTTTGTTCTCTTTTTAGTTTTCGTTCTTTCTTTGCTTTTGCTTTCTAAAACACAAAAAGACCAAAAATATTTCTGTTGTTTCTCTTTGGTTTACTTCTTTTTCTCTTTGCCTTGGTTTGTTTTCCCCTTTTTGCTTCGTTTGAACTATTCGAAAAACCTAAAAAGATTTTTCTTTGCTTGTTCTTCCTTTTTGGTTCTTATTTTAAAAATCGAAAACAACAAAAATATTTGTCGTTCTTCTTTGGTTTTGTGAGTTTGCTACAGGGTTCAGCAGTCCTCAGTGGATATTGGTTTCATGTTATTATTCAAGCCACACAAGTGAAGAATAATAATGAGGATTAATGACAACTCGTGGTAAGAGGCTGGTAACGAACTCTATTTTTTTCATTTTTGTACATATACTCATCTTTGTGGGCATGCTTAGCCTGTTCGTGTAGGGTGTATGTTATCTTTGGATGCTTAGTAGTTCTTGCTTTCGTATGATTAGTTCCAGCTTGCTAATAGTTTGTAGCATGTTTTATGAATGTTTGCTTGCATTACTCTATTCATAACTTGGTATGACACCGTGGTATCCTCCTCTGAATGTTTCATTTGAATTGACTTGGCACATGCTCACACATGCACATGACTGTAATAATCAGTTAAGCCTCGATGAATTATTTTGCCTTGAGGATCTTGAATCACTTTCATGCCATGATTATTCCAATTTTGTTGCAAGCATGATTATGACAGCTATTGCTCTCTCGTTTGTCACTCCCTTACTATTGCTAGCCTTCACTTTCACTGAGTATTTTACTCATGTTTCCAATTCCCTTAAACCAAATATTGCCAAAGTGTCCACCATACCTACCTATTAGCATCATTTGCTATTTCTGTGCATATTCAATATGCCTTGTTTTCCTCCGAATAAAATGTTTGCTTGTTATGAGAAATTTAGTTAGTAAAGCTCTCACGAACTTGATGGCACACTTTATTTTCTGCACTTAATAAACCTGAACCATTGTGACTGTCCATGAAACTTATATGCTTGCAAATTATAGGCTGGGGATTAGCAGAACCGTGCTGTCACGGGGAACGCTTTCAACACCAGTAAATATATACCCAGTTGATACCATGCTCTTTTGTTTACGGATGTTGTCGGTGTGAAATGAAAGGGGAGCTTGTAAGTCCATGGAGTTATGTATGTGTATTAGAGAAACACCTGGGCCGCTGGTCTAATCCATGCTAACATGGTGGAAACCTGCAGCGTAACCATAATGATATCTATGAAGCATTCTTCTTATAAAAAAAGAGAGATAGCTATTGAGAAAAAGGAAAAAAAGAGATTTATGAAAAGAGGAAAGAGAGAAAAAAGCACCATTTTCCCATGGTAAATAAGAAGATTGCTGAGATACTCATTGTCTGCTTGCCTTGTCATTTTGATATGGGGATTCTTCCGTATCATCGGGAAAGGGGTACCCCGTTGGCGGTTCTCTATGATACACACATATTTACGATGACAAGAACTTACTGGTAACTAAAGTTGAGTAGCATGAGGAGCGGACCTCGTACTCAAGGGACATGGGATTTTTAGTTTATAGTCTGTCAAGCATATAACTCAGATTGGACCTCACTTTCACCTTAACCACATTAAAAGATGCTTATGATAGGGGCAATGAGAGCTCAAAGCTAATGAGTACCATACTTTTAGCATTTGGAAGCTTTTCAAATTATTCAAAACCTTTTCTTTTACTTGTTGAGTCTCCACATATTCTTTGAGCACCTTCTTGAGAGCATAGTTGTCATTTTTTGTGCTTGTCTCAAAACTTGATTATTTGTGTTATGACTTTGATGCTTGTATCTTTGACATCTTTACTTCTAGTCTTCACCTGAACTTCAGAGGTGCCTTAAATCAAAGGCAAGCGAGATACCACTCTATCATACCTTTTTATGAGCATTGTAATGTTGCTTATGTTTATACTTCATGCTACTTATTATTTTTGAGTTGGAATCTCTCATAGCTTGCAATGCCTATTAAGTAAACTTAGTTCCACACTCCTTATTATGAATTGTCTAAGTAGTTGATCACATGTTGAGAATATATACATCATATGAAGCAAATGTGTTCGTGAAAGTTCTTTTATCGCACTCAGTTTTCAACTGAATTGCTTGAGGACAAGCAATAAGCTAAGCTTGGGGGGAGTTGATACGTCCAAAACGTATCTACTTTCTCGAACACTTTTGCTATTGTTTCTCCACTAAACTTGTGTGATTTGGATGCAACTAACACGGATTGACGCTGTTTTCAGCAGAATTGCCCTGGTGTCTACTTTTTGGGCAGAAAATAAACTATCTGGAAAAATCCTGAAAAATATGCCGAAAATCCTATTTCACCAGAAGACTCCAGGAGCCAGAATACGAGACAGAGGGGGGCTAGGCCCAGGCCACACCACCTGGCCGTGCAGGCAAGCCCATGCCGCGCCAGGGGGTGGTATAGCCGCCCTAGACTCCCCCTCGGTCTCCCTCTTCGCCTATAAGTTGCTTTCTGACCTAAAAACCCAGGGGGGTTTGACGTTTTTCCAGAAGGAGTTCCGCTCCGCCGCCACCACCAGATTCCACGAAATAGCACCAGAAACTCCGTTCTGACACCCTGCCAGGACGGGGAATTGGAGGAGATCATCGCCATCATCGCCACCATCGCTTCTCCATCGACCATCCATGTTTCCCCCATCTATGAGTGAGTAATCCCCCACTGTCGGCTATGGGTATGGTAGGGATTGGATGAGATCGTTCATGTAATGGCATCAGATTGTTAGGGCATGGTGCCTAGTATTTTTTATTAGTGCTTTATGACTTTGTTGTGACTTGTTGTGCTTAATGCTTGTCACTAGGGCCCGAGTGCCATGATCTCAAATCTGAACATGTTATTGATTCATTATGATAGTATTGTTTATGGTCTTATCTGCAAGTTGTATACACACGTTGTTGTCCGGAACCAATGGCCCCGAAGTGACAGAAATCGGGATAACCGGAGGGAATGGCTTTGATGTGAGGATCACATGTGTTCAGGAAGTGTTAATGCTTTGCTCCGGTGCTCTATTAAAAGGAGCACCTTAATTGCTAGTAGTTGCCTTGAGGCCCCACTGCAAATGGGCTGGCAGGACAAAAGATGTTGTGCAAGTTCTCATTGCGAGCACGTATGACTTTATATGGAACACATGCCTAGGATTATCTAGTACTTGGATGCTTTATCTTATTTATATGCAATTTCCCTATGTTCTGATTGCTATGTGAATTTTCTTGTCCATGCAACCCCCGTCCATCCATCCCTATGCCTACCGCACTCGAATCCTACTATTTACTGCTATTGTTATTGCTGTCTTTACTTTACTACTGCTACTACTTTACTATTCCTACTACAAAACTGTTGGTACTGATAAACTGTTGTGAGCAAGATTGTTTCCAGGTGCAGATGAATTGACAACTCAGTTGTTAAGACTTATAAATATTCTTTGGCTCCCCTTGTGTCGAATCAATAAATTGGGTTTCACTTCGCTCGAAAATACTGCGATACACCCCCTATACTTGTGGGTCATCAGGGTCCAACCAATTTATTCAGCAAACTAAGAAAACAAAGCAACAAAAAAACAAAACGAAAACGAAAAAGAAGACGCTCCAAGAACAACACAACTGTGCATGAAACAATAAAAATGAAGTGTTTGGAAGAAACCTGGGATTTTTATTGATGAAGAAGGGGATGTCTTGGGCATCCCCAAGCTTTGACGCTTGTAATTCTTGGATATTTCTTGGGGTGTCACGCGTGGCATCCCCAAGCTTGAGCTTTGGTCCATCTTTCATCTCATTACTCATTCCTTCCATACACCTGAAATTTTTCCTTCATACAAAACTTCACACATCTTTATTAGCAACATTAGTGCACTCAAGATAATAATTCTTTAGGTTCAGTTCTAACACCAATAAAACTTCCATTAAAACACTAGCTACTGTAGTACTTCCCTCAAAAAGCTCAATTCCCCAAAAGAACTCAAAAAGGAACCAACAAGAAGCAAATGCAGAAAATGGCAGAAATCTGTGAAAACAGACCAGCAGGTAAAGACAAAAAATTTCGAGGACCTTCTGTTGCTCAAATAGAAATGTGTTGAACTAACAAAAGTTAGATAACAACCCGGGGCAGAGGAACAAATATTCACGCCTCAAAAGGACGTACAGAGATTTTACACGAATTTTTATGGTGAAGCACTCAAATCTGTTTCGGGACAGCAACTTTTCCAATCATTACTTCTCTCTCATTAGAGGTTACTCTTGGCACAAAAAGCAAATAAAAAGGATAGGGAGCGGTTATTACTGAAGTAATAACTTCCAAGACTCAACTAAAACTTTTGGGTTATCTCTCAATAAGTACTTTTCTTTAGCGCCTTTAAGTTAGGCATGATAGTTTGAGAAGATGCTCACATAAGAAATATGAATTGAAGTAAAAGAGAGCATCAAGAAGCAAATTCAAAGCACATTTAAGTCTAACCCACTTCCTATGCATAGGAGTCTTGTAAAAAAAAGTCATGAAAGCACAAAACAACAAGCATAGTAAAGAAAAACAAGTGCAACTTCAAGACTTTCAACATAAAGAGGGAAAACTTAATATTATTGAGATGCATAAAACCATGTTTCCCTCTCTCATAATAACTTTCAGTAGCATCATGAATAAAATTAACAATATAACTATCACATAAAATATTCTTATCATGAGCCACATGCATAAAAGAATTAATACTCCCCACATAAACATAGTCATTCTTATTGATTGTTGTGGGAGAAAATTCAACAAAATAGCTATCACCATAATCATCAAATATAGGAGGCATAGTGTAATCATAATTAATTTCCTCCTCAATAGTAGGTGGACTGAAAATATCATATTCATCATTGCAATCATCATATATTGGAGGTATAGTATCATCATAAGCAATAGAATAGTTATCTTCCAAAGTGTGTTCATTTGTAAACATATCATCATTGGAAGGATCATGGATAGCGCTAATAGTATAGCAATTATTAATATCATCATTTTTGAATTGGTACCGAAGAGATTTTCAATATCAAAGGTAGTGTGCTTTTCCCAATCATGATCACTACTATAGGT
This sequence comes from Avena eriantha, assembly GCA_910589775.1. Lineage (NCBI taxonomy): Eukaryota > Viridiplantae > Streptophyta > Magnoliopsida > Poales > Poaceae > Avena > Avena eriantha. The sequence continues at coordinate 283,690,507 of OU342744.1, read as the reverse complement.
AATAGGCATGGGAACATCATCGAGTTCCGACTCATCAAAAACTATAATAGGAGCAACATGCTTAGGGGAAAATACTATTTCCTTTCTTCTTTTACTCCTCCTCTTCTTCTTTTTCTTCCTCTCTTTAGGAGGGAGAGGCTTGAAAGGAAGCTTCTCCATATACCCTGGTTCATTGTTAGAGACAATAGAAGAAACTTTGGAGGATTCCTCCATTTCATTAATAAGAACAAAACACATATTAGTCCAGTCATATTTTGGTAAAACCTCATCTTTTATAATATTTTGTACGTACGTATTTGTGAGGCAATTATCAACACAATAAAGATGGCAACCATGCATGACACTATTCATATCAAAAGCACCCATATCTACCAAAGAGGTTTTTCTCGATAACTCTTCACATCCCAAAAATAAAGTAAGTTCATCATGCTGATTAGGAGTGATCATGTCATCACAATACAAAATTGCAGTACTCATTGGATTAGAAGGGCTATTATTATGGCCTGAGCATTGAAAATTGAAATGACCCACTTCAAAGCAAAGTTCACAAATAAAAGGATAAAGGGCACAAACCTTTTTACTAAGATCATTTAAAGCCCTATACCACATTCTAGTTTTTTCATTCTTGTGGGTGATACAATATTCTTCTTCAATTTGATTAGTCTCACAAGGTCTATGTATTCCACAAAAAATAACATGCTTATATAGAAATAGTACTTTCAGAGATTTAAGCATGTTTATTGCTATCATTAACAACAATTTCATTTTCCATGCAAGTGTCTTTAAAAGGCTCATGATACATGTCCCACTTTTCTTTAGGAGCATTAATATGAGAAGCGAAGGTTTTAAAACAATCAATAAGAATTTGAGGATCAAGACCATATTTAGCACTAAGCTCTTGAAAATCAGCAGTTTCAGCAAAAGACTTAATGCAATCATACTCATAGTTTATACCTGGTTCTTTACCTTTGTTGTTATCCCAATCTTCGGTATTGCTTTGAATTGTTTCAAGAAAATCCCACTTAGCTTTGACCTCCTTACTTGTGAAGGATCCCTCTAAACAAGTATCTAGATAGTCCTTGTAATGTCCTGAAAGCCTTGCATAGAAATTATTAATAAAAATATTACTGGAGAGCTCATGAATGGGACATTTGAGCATTAGTGACTTCAATCTCCCCCATGCTTGGGCAATACTTTCTCCATCATGAGGATGAAAATTATAAATGTAATTCCTATCTTTATGAAGTTCATCAGGAGGATAAAATTTAGAGTAGAAGAGAGATTCAAGTTCCTTCCACTCCGAAGTATAGCATTACGATCAAGTCATTATGTTTATATTGCTATAACATCATACAAAGTAGTCTTAGTCCTTAGACCATGAGATCATGTTAATTGCTAACACCGGAAGAGTATCTTGATAACATCAAACGTCACACCGTAACAGGGTGACTATAAAGATGGGTTTAGTACTACGAAGGTGTTATGTTGAGGCTCATGGATCAAGAGTGGAATTTGTCAATCCAGATGATGGATAGATATACTCTGGGCCCTCTCGGTGATATCACATTAAGATAGCTTGCAAGCAAGTGATGTGATCACTAGAATGTTATATCACGGGAACGAGAAAAGAGTGCATATCAGTAACGAGATCAAACTAGGTATTTGGATACCGATGATCGAATCTCTCACATGTATTATATCATGAGACAAAGGGATTAAATTGCTGACGTTAAAGGTTCTCACGATCACAGAAGTCATCGTTGAATGTGCAGGAGTCAGTATGGATCTCCAGGTCCCGCTTCTGATTATTGATCTGAGAGGAGTCTCAATCATGTCTACATTATTCGCGAACCGTAGGGTGACACACTTAAGGGTTGCCGGACACCATTTAGAAGCACATATGTTCCAGACAAAAGGTTTGCAAAGCACAGGAAATGTTTCGATAGAAACAGGAATTGTTTCGATAGAAACCAGAATTGTTTCGGGTGAAATTGCAGAAAGTGGTTCTGCATGTAATATTGAAATGTTGCAAGGGGTTTTATGTGAATGTTTGTTAATTAAAGTAATTAACAAAATTCTGAATAAAATAAATAAAAGAGTTTTATTAAATGAGAGAGCATTAAATTTGGAGAAATTTAATGCATTTAAAGTGGAGACTTTAAAAGAGAATGTTAAGGGGCATTTTAATGTGGAGGGGTTACCACCACATGAATGGGGGAGGTGAGGGGTCACCCCCCCATGCGCCGGCCATGGAGAGAGGGGGCACCCCCCCTCCTCCTATAAAAGGCCACCCATTCCCTCCTTCATCCTCACACCTCCTCGTGAAGGATCTCTCTCCCCCTCTAGATATTCCCCCATGGTCTCGGATTAGCGAGATACATGTTCCCGGTGGCCTTGCGTCTAGAAGGAGTTGCTGCTTCCGCTGATTCGCTGGAGCGAGGAGGTGGAGGTTGTCCGGTGGCTTGAACGTGTGTGCGAGGACGGATGCGCTGCTGATTTGCGGCGCTCGGACTTCCACACGATCTTGAGATCGGCAAGCGTACGACTACATCAACCACGAGTTCCTACTCATTAACAAAACTCGTTGTCTTCGAGCGTAAGTTCTCCATGGATGTATGTCCACCCGTTGCTCTGTATCTAGTAGATAGATCTTGGCGTATAGTTCTCATCGTAGGAAATTTTTTGTTTTCTATGCTGCGGACCCAACAGTGGTATCAGAGCCTGATCTATGCGTAGGTGCTTTGCACGGGTAGTACACATATGTTTATATGTGGGCGATGATGATCATGTTATTGCATCTTCTATGTACTTTGGATATTGGTGGCATAGTGGGATGAAGCGGCCCGGACCAACCTTACATGTCATCGTACATGAGACCGGTTCCATGACTGACATGCAACTTGTTTTGCATAAGTGGCTGGCGGGTGTCTGTCTCTCCTACTATAGTCAATATCTGATTTACAACGAGTTGCTAATAAATTGGTTATCCTCGTTGTGGTTCATGTTCGTACGTAAGACCGGTTCTATCTTCGAAAGCCCTAAGCCACGTAAAACTTGCAATTGATAAATTAGATGCGTCTAGTTTAGATCGTTGCTGGGCTAGTGTCTTGATATGGTATTGTTGTAAGTAGATGTATGATAGATACTCTTACAACTCACTTAACATGTAAGTTCCATAGACCTTGGCCTTACACACAAAGGAATGATAGAGATCATACCACGATGGAAATGATAGAGATCAAATGCATGGACCATATCACCTCACTTCACACATTAGATGTTAGCATCTTATATTGCTAGTTTGGCGCTTTTGGTAGCATTATAAGATGATCCCTCATTTAGATATCAAGATAAAATGTGTTCTTCCTTAAGTATGCACCGTTTTGTGGATCGTGTTTTGAGGCATCACGTGATGATCGGGTGTTCTCAACTCTACGCTTTCATACAACGGGTGTAAGACAGTTTTACACACGCGAATACTAAGGTTCTTACTTGACGAGCCTAGCATGTACAGACATGGCCTCGGAACACGGACCGAAAGGTTAAGCATGAGTCATATAGTTGATATGATGCCTATATAGATACTCGCCTTTGAAGCTACACCGACTCACGTGATTATCGGACTTGGTGTAGTGGATTTGGTTCATGTAATCACCAAAAGGACACGAGGGATGTCGTTTTTGAGTGGGAGTTCATTAGTAATTTGGATTAGTTGAACTCAATCTATCATAAACTTAGTCTAAATAAACTTTACAAATTCTGTTGTAGATGGCACCACCTGCTTTTAATTTCAATGTGTTCATGGAGAAAGAGAAGCTTGCTGCGAATGGTAGCAACTTCACCAACTGGGCTATGAATTTGAGGATTCTCCTCACTGCTGCACAAAAGCAATATGTGCTAGAGGCGCCGCTAGGCCCCCCACCAGCTCCTGATGCCCCTGACGAGGAAAAGGACGTCTATATAACTCGTCAGGAGGACCACAACTTAGTTCATTGCGGCATACTGTATGGGCTAGAGCCAGAACTTCGAAAACGTTTCGAAAATGTCAATGCCTTTGATACCATGGGAGAATTGAAAATGATTTTCGATACCCATGCTGCCGTAGAGAGTTATAATGCTCCTGAAAAGTTCTTTAGCTGCATGATGGAAGAGAACAGTTCCGTTAGTGAGCACGTACTCAAAATGTCTGGGTACGCCGATAAGCTTGTGTCCTTGGGAATAACGATTCCCATTGACTTAGGCATACATCGTGTTCTCCAATCTCTGCCACCTAGCTACAAGAGCTTCGTGATGAACTATAATATGCAGGGCATGGAGAAGTCTCTTCCCGAGCTTCTGTCAATGCTTAAGACTGCAGAAGTGGAGATTAGGAAAGAAACTCAAGTGTTGATGATCAATAAGACCACCGGTTTCAAGAAGGACAAGAAAGGCAAGAAGAAGGGAAAGAAGGGCAGCAAAACTGTTGCCGCGCCTAAAAAGAAACCCCGAGCTAGCCCTAAGTCTGACACCGAGTGCTACTATTGCAAGGGGACTGGCCATTGGAAGCGCAACTGCCCCAAGTATTTGGCGGACAAAAAGGCCGGCAAGGCAAACAAAGGTATATGTGATATACATGTTATTGATGTGTACTTGACTAGTACACGCAGTAGCACCTGGGTATTTGATACGGGATCGGTTGCTAATATAAGTAACTCGGTTCAGGGGCTGCGGAACAAGCGACAACTAGGAAGGGATGAGGTCACGATGCGGGTCGGCAATGGATCAAGAGTTGATGTGATCGCCGTCGGAACGCTGCCTCTCCATATGCCGTCGGGATTAGTTATAAACCTGAATAATTGTTATTTGGTGCCTACACTGAGCATGAACATTGTATCCGGATCATGTTTGATGCAAAGTGGTTATTCGTTTAAATCTGAAAACAATGGTTGTTCGATTTATATGAATAATATCTTTTATGGTCATGCACCTATGTTGAATGGTTTATTTCTATTAGATCTCGATAGTAGTATTACGCATATTCATAATATTGATGCTAAAAGGATTAAACTTGATAATGATATATCTGCATATATGTGGCACTGCCGTCTAGGTCATATTGGCGTCAAACGCATGAAGAAACTCCATTCTGATGGACTTTTGGAATCACTTGATTTTGAATCATTTGATACATGTGAGCCATGCCTTATGGGTAAGATGACTAGAACGCCGTTTTCCGGTTCAATGGAACGGGCGACAGATCTATTGGAAATCATACATACTGATGTGTGTGGACCAATGAGTATGTTGGCACGAGGTGGATATCGTTATTTTGTTACTTTCACGGATGATTTGAGTAGATACGGGTACATCTATTTGATGAAACATAAGTCTGAAACTTTTGAAAAGTTCAAGGAATTTCAGAATGAAGTGGAAAATCATCGTAACAGAAAGATCAAATTTCTGCAGTCCGACCGTGGAGGAGAGTATCTAAGTTACGAGTTTAGCACACACATGAAAGAGTGTGGAATAGTTTCACAACTCACACCTTCCGGAACACCACAACGTAATGGTGTGTCAGAACGTCGTAATCGTACTTTATTGGATATGGTTCGATCTATGATGTCTCTGACTGACTTGCCACTGTCATTTTGGGGTTATGCACTGGAAACCGCTACATTCACTTTAAATAGGGCACCATATAAATCCGTTGAAAAGACACCGTATGAATTATGGTTTGGAAACAAACCTAAGCTGTCATTTCTTAAAGTTTGGGGATGTGATGTTTATGTGAAGAAACTTCAACCGGATCAACTCGGACCCAAAGCGAAAAAATGCGTCTTCATAGGATACCCTAAGGAAACGATTGGGTATACCTTCTATCACAGATCCGAGGGCAAGGTCTTTGTTGCCAAGAATGGATCCTTTCTTGAGAAGGAGTTTCTCGCGAAAGGTGTGAGTAGTCGGAAGGTAGAACTCGAAGAGGTTATTGAACCTTCTCTTCATGAAATGGCGAGTAGCGCAACACCGGAAGTTGTTTCGGAGTTGACTTCACCTAATGAAGAGAGAGCTAATGATATTGATCATGAAACTCCGAAAGAGGACACTACCGAACCTCGCAGGTCAAGCAGGACACGTGCAGCTCCTGAACTGTACGGCAATCCTGTTATGAATTTCATGATTGATGAAATAGATGACCCTGCGACGTATGAAGAAGTGATGATGAGCCCTGATTCCAACAAATGGCTAGAAGCCATGAAATCCGAGATGGAATCCATGTACGGAAACCAGGTTTGGACCTTGGTGGACTTACCTCACGATCGAAAGGCCGTTGAGAATAAATGGATTTTCAAAAGAAAAACTGATGCTGATGGTAATGTAACCATCTATAAGGCTCGACTTGTCGCAAAGGGGTTTTGACAAATTCAAGGAGTTGACTACGATGATACATTCTCTCCCGTAGCGATGCTTAAGTCGGTTAGGATTATGTTAGCAATTGCTGCATATTTCGATTATGAAATATGGTAGATGGATGTCAAAACTGTGTTTCTCAATGGTAATATTGAAGAAGAGTTGTATATGATACAACCAAAGGGTTTTGTCGATCCTAAGGATGCTAATAAGGTGTGCAAACTTCAGCGATCCATCTATGGACTGAAGCAAGCATCCCAGAGTTGGAATCTTCGCTTTGATGAGGTGATCAAAGAGTTTGGATTTGTCCAAACTTATGGAGAGGCTTGTATTTACAAGAAAGTGAGTGGGAGCAATGTGGCATTTCTGATATTATATGTGGATGACATATTATTGATTGGAAATGATATAGATCTTTTAAACAGTGTTAAAAGTTATCTAAACAACAAATTTTCGATGAAGGACCTTGGTGAAGCTTCATATATATTAGGCATTAAAATCTATAGAGATAGATCAAGACGCCTAATTGGGCTATCGCAGAGTACATACCTTGATAAGATATTAAAGAAGTTTAATATGGATGAAAGTAAGAAGGGGTTCTTACCTATGTTGCAAGGCAAGACATTGAGTAAGACTCAAAGTCTGGCTACGGCGGAAGAAAGAGAGATGATGGATAAGATCCCCTATGCCTCGGCCATAGGCTCTATTATGTATGCCATGCTATGTACAAGACCGGATGTGGCACATGCTATTAGTTTGACTAGTAGGTACCAATCTGATCCAGGTTTGAAACACCGAATAGAGGTCAAGAATATCCTTAAGTACTTAAGAAGAACTAAGGATATGGTTCTTGTATACGGAGGTGAAGAAGAGCTAGTCGCTAAGTGTTATGTCGATGCTAGTTTTGACACCGATCCGGATGGCTCTAAGTCTCAATCCGGATATGTATTTCTCTTGAACGAAGCAGCAGTTAGTTGGAGGAGTTCCAAACAACCTATGGTGGCTAGATCAATGACGGAGGCAGAATATGTTGCTGCTTCAAAAGCGGCACAAGAAGCGGTTTGGATGAGGGAGTTCATAACGGAACTAGGTATGGTTCCTAGTGCATTGGACCCAATGGTGATCTGTTGTGACAATAATGGAGCCATAGCCAATGCCAAGGAACCAAGGTCTCACAAGATTTCCAAGCATATTAAGCGCCGGTTCCACTCCATCCGCGAGCATGTCAAGGATGGAGATATAAAGATTTGTAAAGTACACACGGACCTAAATGTAGCAGATCCGTTGACTAAAGTTCTCCCTAGGGCAAAACATGATCAACACTAGAACTCCATGGGTGTTAGATTTATCACTATGTGAACTAGATTATTGTCTCTAGTGCAAGTGGGAGACTGAAGGAAATATGCCCTGAGAGGCAATAATAAAGTTGTTATTATACATTCCTTGTATATGATAGATGTTTATTTTGCATGCTATAATTGTATTGATAGGAAACATCAATACATGTGTGTTTAATAAACAAAAAGGGTTCCTAGTTATGCCTCTCTTATAGACTAGCTTGTTGATTAACAAGATGATCAAAGTTTCCTGATCATAGACATTGGATGTTGTTAATAACAAGGTCACGGCATTTGTGAAATGATGTGATGAATATTCATCCGAAGTATAGCATTACGATCAAGTCATTATGTTTATATTGCTATAACATCATACAAAGTAGTCTTAGTCCTTAGACCATGAGATCATGTTAATTGCTAACACCGGAAGAGTATCTTGATAACATCAAACGTCACACCGTAACAGGGTGACTATAAAGATGGGTTCAGTACTACGAAGGTGTTATGTTGAGGCTCATGGATCAAGAGTGGAATTTGTCAATCCAGATGACGGATAGATATACTCTGGGCCCTCTCGGTGATATCACATTAAGATAGCTTGCAAGCAAGTGATGTGATCACTAGAATGTTATATCACAGGAACGAGAAAAGAGTGCATATCAGTAACGAGATCAAACTAGGTATTTGGATACCGATGATCGAATCTCGGACATGTATTATATCATGAGACAAAGGGATTAAATTGCTGACGTTAAAGGTTCTCACGATCACAGAAGTCATCGTTGAATGTGCAGGAGTCAGTATGGATCTCCAGGTCCCGCTTCTGATTATTGATCTGAGAGGAGTCTCAATCATGTCTGCATTATTCGCGAACCGTAGGATGACACACTTAAGGGTTGCCGGACACCATTTAGGAGCACATATGTTCCAGACAAAAGGTTTGCAAAGCGCAGGAAATGTTTCGATAGAAACAGGAATTGTTTCGATAGAAACCGGAATTGTTTCGGGTGAAATTGCAGAAAGTGGTTCTGCATGTAATATTGAAATGTTGCAAGGGGTTTTATGTGAATGTTTGTTAATTAAAGTAATTAACAAAATTCTGAATAAATAAATAAAAGAGTTTTATTAAATGAGAGAGCATTAAATTTGGAGAAATTTAATGCATTTAAAGTGGAGACTTTAAAAGAGAATGTTAAGGGGCATTTTAATGTGGAGGGGTTACCACCACATGAATGGGGGAGGTGAGGGGTCACCCCCCCATGCGCCGGCCATGGAGAGAGGGGGCACCCCCCCTCCTCCTATAAAAGGCCACCCATTCCCTCCTTCATCCTCACACCTCCTCGTGAAGGATCTCTCTCCCCCTCTAGATATTCCCCCATGGTCTCGGATTAGCGAGATACATGTTTCCGGTGGCCTTGCGTCTGGAAGGAGTTGCTGCTTCCGCTGATTCGCTGGAGCGAGGAGGTGGAGGTTGTCCGGTAGCTTGAACGTGTGTGCGAGGACGGATGCGCTGCTGATTTGCGGCGCTCGGACTTCCACACGATCTTGAGATCGGCAAGCGTACGACTACATCAACCATGAGTTCCTACTCGTTAACAAAACTCGTTGTCTTCGAGGGTAAGTTCTCTATGGATGTATGTCCACCCGTTGCTCTGTATCTAGTAGATAGATCTTGGCGTATAGTTCTCATCGTAGGAGATTTTTTGTTTTCTATGCTGCGGACCCAACAAATAAACCAGACGCAAGTTGTAGGGTTGCCACAAGATTAAGTTCGAGAACGGTTTGGTCGCCTGTGGCAAGGTTTGCTCACCTGCGTGGCCGTGTAGATCGTTTGTGGGCCACGGCGCGTTTGTTTCAGTGGTACTATGTTATAATACATGGAAAGGAGCGTCCATTAAGCATTTCCCACAGATGTATGTGTTGGTTTTTGAACCGTGTTACCAAATCTTGATATTGTGTGTGATTGTTTGTCCTTGTATGATCGGTTTTGCGCCTCCGACGATGAAAAATGTGGTGTCATGTGGGGATTATTATTTCAGCGGGGGTGACATTCTCAACGATAACATGCATAGGCAATGTTAGGACTCTTCAGAGCCAAATTCAATAAAAGATATAAGAAGCAAAAAAAATCTAGCTATGAAAAATAGTAACCTCCATACCGGTTTATTAGGCTAACACGAAATCCAAAAAGAAAAGTTTGCCCATAAAATTGATCAATAGAACATCAATTATATATCACGAAAATTATATATTAGATTTATATTTGAAAAATCTTTCCAATGATATAGTTCCTGTGACATATGATTTATATTTCGTTGATTAATTTTATAGTCAAACAATTTTCTTAAACTCCGTGTTAGCCCAATAAACCTGTCTGGAGGGAGTATTCAATTTAAATTATTTAATTCGGAACTATTAACAACCTGATTTGTCTTTTTTTTTTGTTTATCAACCCGTGGGTCATATTTGAAGTTGTCACATTGGGGCATGGTAGACATGTATTATATGTGTATATATGTCATGAATGTTTCTTGCATTTTATTCCGTAATTTTAGATACACCGAATATTTTTGCAAGCCAGTGCACCCTAGGGATACACGCTATATGCCCCTAGTACATCGCAACTGTCATCTCTACGCCTCGTTGGCTGCCGAGGGTTCAACTGTAGTCGATCGATTCAAGTTGACACCCAATCGTTCGGTGGAGGCTCTGAAATGCCGAAGGGTCCAGAAAGACTTGAATGTCTAGGGTTCAGGTACGGACGCGCATTCTCTGCGCGCGATTTAAAGCCAGCCGGCCGGGAGGTACTCCATACACGATCACACCGCTCGAGGACGAAGGAGTCCATCTGTCCATGGATTCATCGCCCTCCCACTCCTCTCCGCACAGCACAGCACAGCACCCTTTCGTTGCTGCCACGGCACGACAGCGACGACTCATATGCTACACACCAGTTCTACACCATACTAGGATCGTAGCGTTGGACAACAAAACATGAATCTAGACACTGAGAATTTCGATTAACGGTTAGAGAAACAAAAAAGATAAATTTAACTAGTATGAATAGATTTTAATCAATATATTTCAAGCTACCCATAGCCAGATAATGTCTTCTTCGTGAGTGTAGGTCGGTTTGGAGCTGCAAACTTTTAGGGAGCCTTAGGCCTTAGGAATTAAGGCTCCGTCATGGAGGTCTGGTTCGAAGCGTGGTCACCCATCCCTAAGGCAGGCTCCATCATGGAGGTCATGGAGGTCTGGTCGTTGGAAGTGGGCGGTCCGTCATATGGCATGCAAGTTTTTTCCTGTGTGAAAGCTCGGCTCTTCGACGCCAGCAGCGGCGATGCTTGTGGGTGTCGTGCTGGCCCTCTTGGAGGTGTCATTGTGTTCCCTCCACACACCAGAGCTCGGGCGAAATATCCAGGCCATTTCTGTCTTGCGAAGGCGACACGTGGCATTGTCACCCTCTTGGGGTGTCGTCGTGTAGCTCCGGTACCTTTCGGTTCCGCCAAGCTGGCATAGGTGGACATGTTTTGATCCTTTCTTGAAACAATTCGGCCTTGGCGTGGGGTCTCGACGGGCTCCTATCATATACATGTGACTTGTTGCCTCCTGTCCGGCACTTGGTGTCTGCTAGTAGGATCGACGCTCCACGGCCTGGAGCGAGAGGGCAGTTGGCCCTTTCCGGCGATAGCTTGGTGGGTCCGGGGTAGGGATGGAATAGATTTGAGCCTGTTTATTCACCCAAAGCTAAGCGAGCTACTGGAACAGAGGCTCTCATTCCCATCTCTTGTTCTCTCTCTCTCTCTTCCATATCCTTGAGGGTCCCTCTACCACTCTCGGACTTCTCCCCCTCTTCTCATGCAACCTCATAGGCTAGAGCGGATGGGGGAGAAGAGGACGGCCTCCTATAGATAGTAGGCGTAGGGTTTGTCCTGTTTGTGGCGTGTGATAGTAGGGTGCCAGATCTCGTCTGGTGGATCTGGTGCAGCCTGAAGTTCGTCTTCCTCGTTGCAATCTTCTGGTGGTAGGAGCATCTGCTAGACCGGGAGTTGAACTCGGGGATCTACGGCAATAAGACTTCGACTTTGAGCTTGTCCATCCTAGCGTCATGGTGCATCGCCGGACGGTCATTGCTGAGTATTCCTAACAAGCTTCTCAGGAGGAAAATTGGAGGTGAGTGCTTCAGCATGATTTCCATCAATAAGCAATGAGGCCGACATATCGGTTGGCTCTAGGGCTCCATTATTCTTCTCTTGGCCGGCCATGGTGGCAAGGATATGAGGAGTGGGGTTTGGTGTTCGTCGACGCTGGAGGGTGGAGGGGAAACCTGGTGTGCCTAGGTGATGATTCTTCTATTGTTGCAGTGATTTCCCAGCGGTGGCTTTGTCTAGACACTGCTACCTCTGGCCATAAGGTTGGCCTCGCCATGCTCGGATGTTGCAGCTTCTCGAGTTTCTTCTTCCTCTGTTTTGGGAGGATCTTCTCCCGCCTCGGTACGACGATGCGCGTCTCTGCTGGCCCAAGTGGCCTAGTACCCGGCGTCGACAAATATGGCCACAACTGGAGGTGAGTTTTTGACGGTGATGCGCATGGACTAGGTCGCTTTTCGCGGTCACCTGTAGGGTGCCCTGTGTGAAATCTTTGGACCTGGTTGTGACTTCCATTTTCTTTGAGGTCTAGATAATGCCAAATCTAGGTCTTTCGGGACCTTTCCCGGTTCAAAAAAAAGGCTAAACGAGCTACTCGTGAGCTACGTGATTAGCTCGTTAAACTCGTTGAAATACAGAGTTTGAAATTTTTCATAGATGAGTCCCAAACTGCTAATGTTTCTTGCAATTGTAATGATGTAGTGCTACCATATTTTTCACTGATCTTGACTTCGTGGAATTATGAAAGTACTATCATTGTTCTAGTTCTAAATTAGTAGAATTACTAGTTTTATCTTATATATGCTCATGTTCGTAACTTATAACGAGCTAAATGAGCTACTCACATGTTTACCAAGTCGAGACGGGTTTTAAATCCGAGCTTGTTTTGTTAACGAGGTGAGCCGAGCTACCACTTTAGTTGAATGAGCTTTAGCGATAGCTCAGGCTCGAATTCTAGCCCTATCCGGGGAGATGATGTTTGACGGCGCAAGTTTCACCACTAGTCGGTTGCCTCGGGTGTAGATGTGGAGGGTGTGGTTTCTCCTGTTTTTTTCTTTGATCTTTTATCCGATTTGTAAGAGAGTTGCCTCATCATCTTGTCAGAAAACATGTTCCGCATTTTCAGAACAGTTTATCGTATGGATCCTACCTAAGCTGCCCACATCCATCATCGTCCCATCCGTCCGTATGGGGAGAACCACGCGCGATCGACGGTGACGGCTAACCGTGTAAAAGCGCAGACGCCACATCCTGACGTGGACTGATGATACTAATGGCGACGGCGCCTTTTATGCTTCATTCTCCAATCCTTAATCCTTAAGGTTGCGTTCGAGACGCGGCACAAATAGCTTTCATGGGAAGGCACTTTCGTATTCATTGTTGGACAAATAAGTGAAGTGACCTTCAGCTCGGAGGGTTTTCGTCTTCAGATATAGTTATATCATATCAGTCAATGAGGAATACAAATCCAAACGACAATCTGGTTTTGCCGTAAACCGGCGGAAAACCGAAACCGCTGAGTTCCGGTTTTCATGCTGGCTCCAAAAGAAGTATCAACAGCTGCAAACATTTGATACCCATGATGATCTGGCCATCATCTCTCAGCCCCTCAGCTGCAAGCAGCCCTCGGCTCATGGGCTTCCGCCGCGAAACTACCACCACCCATGTTCATCAGGGTGGTGAGGTGGGGGATCTCCTTCGGCACCGATGCCGTCAAGACCTGCATGCAAGCAAACCAGGCCCCAGGTTGTCATGATCTTCAATTCCATGTGGCAGCATTAACCGGGGCGGTACCGGATGAAATCATTAGGGCGGTACCTCGTGGCCAGACTCGGTGATCAGGACCTCGTCCTCGATCCTTATTCCGATGCCCCGGTACCTGTCTGGGGCCTCTTCATTGAGTATCGGGACCGGGGGAATGTAGATCCCTGGTTCGATGGTTATCACCTGTGCACATGCAGATCAAGGATCACTTGTCAGTGTTACAACTTGGAGTTGTCGCACAAGATGGATAGATTTGGGAGATGGCTCTAAATTTGGAGCTTTCGTGTAAAATTTAGTTTACAGAGCCCAGCTCGGTGTTGTAACAATAGAATATCTGGAGATCTACTTACAACGCCTGGTTCCAATAGTTTGCCCTTGCTCAGGGTTGTGGAGTCATGAATATCCATTCCCAGTGAATGACCTGGATGCCAGGGAGACAGATGGTTATTAAGTTGGTCCCAAGATCCAAATCTCTTGCATCAAAGGACAAATGAAAAATCTAATGAAGAGACAGATAGATTGTGACACCTATTGCGGTTGGATTCAAATAATTGTACTGCACAGATTTGCCCTTCCCTATAATTCCAAGTTGTTGGAATCCGTTTATCAACATCTTGACCTGTGCTTTGGAGATTAGAGCCATGGATCTTGTGGAAGTTCGATTTGTACAAACAAAAAAATTGAATTAGAACAAATACTGAGAATATACCGAATGACGGTGTATCTCATCAATGCTTGTGCCTGGTTTACAGAGCTTTATGCATTCCTTATTTGTCTCCAGTATTAAGCTGTACAGATCTTCCTGCGCAGGTGGGGATAAAAAAGGTACTCAGAAGTCCAAAATTAAGTATTTTTCAGTTGGATACAAGTACTAGTAGTATATAAAAACATAAACGCTAAGCATTTACCTGAGCAGTTGAAAATTTTCCACAGGGTGGCCATGTTCGTGTCAGGTCACTAAGGTAGCCATGGTACTCACATCCAACATCCATGAGCACAAGATCACCCGTTTTGATCTGTCAAACAACTAAAATCAACTTTACAAGAAAAAGTATCTGAGACGTACAACAAGAGCAAAACTCTGGTGTACCTTCTTATCATTTCTCGAGTAGTGTATAACACTGCCATTTGCTCCACCGCCAACTACAGGATGGAACCTAAGATATGCCAACAAGAAAAGGTAAATCGCCTGACCATGGAACCTTGCTTACTCAAAAAAAAAAAAAAAATCCTCAATTTATGGACCTCAATTGATACCTACGAACTTATTTCACTAACTATCATCTAAGAAATGGATGAAGACAGGGCCACCTCACAGCCAGTACCTCAGCTAAGATAAATCTATATAGCACAGAAAAGGATAAAAAGAATATACAGTGACAATAAGTGCTTACGCCATTCTTTGGGCACCTCTCATTTTGCACTCATACTCAATTTTAGCTGCCAACTGACTTTCCTCCCTGTGGGTCCTTGAGAGCAACATTGTCTGCAAAAGAGACTGGACATGCAGAGAGAATGTGATGTCAGTAAACAGAGAAGGAGAAGCATTGCGTGCAGGTCTTTAAGCCAACCGTTCTGTCACTTGTACAGTGTGCAACTTGCAAAATTAAGCCTTGGTCTTATCTTCTAGCTTATTGGTTACATATTTGCCAACTTGAGGTAGAATTCTAGATATAATATATCAATAGTTTTTCTTTAAAGGAATCTTATTGCGATCCCAACCAACTGTGGGGCTAGCTAATCGGGACAGAAACGTAGTTGAGGAATGTTTACAATAAACATTCTCAATATCAGTTATCTCAATGGCGGTCTCAAAAAAAAGCTCTCACTGCCAATGATGTTCTGACTAATCCTCTAGCAGCAACTGGACCAGCATCAACCGTCACAATCAGACAATCCCCCATATATCACCCTGAATCAAACCGGTAATTCCACAGTACCCACTTTAAATATATCATTCATATGTATATTAGAATTGAGACCAGTGCTTTTACTGGACTATAAAAACATTTCAGCAAATTCTCTATATAAGGCTGAACTGAGAGGGTAAGACTCATTATCTCCTAAGAATGTGTGATGAAAACAACATAAGTTCAACCCAATACCTGAGAAACAATAGATGCTGACTCTCTCATCAACTTGATTTCTGATTTTGACTTGACCCACCGCAGTTCATCAGTGTAATGCGCAAGATCTTTTACTTTGTTGTTCAGTGATGCCCTGCGGAAGGCATCAAAGTTCCTATAAGAAGCTGTGGCTGCGTTTACATTGTGATACACCACTTTTGATTGCTCAATCATTTCAGGAAGGATCTACATTTTAATAAAAAATGTGTCAATTGAGAAGCATTCAGTAATCAGCAACTAAGAAAAGTACTCTCTCTCTCACCAGAAAAAGAGTGTCATCTTGGAAATGGCCAGTTCTCCAGTCTCCAAATGAAAACACTGACCACTAATTTCCAATGCTAAATACTAAAGCATCTTTTGAGTCTAATATACAAACATCATTTTCATATGTTTAATCTAATATAAATAGATATACCGACATTCAAGTTTAAGAGTTTGACTACATGCATCCCCAGATGATAGTATCTCTTAACTGCAGGAAGCAGTACGGGCCAGTAGCAATTAGAAGGTAATAGTTAGTGCTCAGGAGTGATGAATCAAAAACATGCTGAAACAAAACCTGAGAGCTAACCTTTTTCATCTCACTAAGTGGAAATGCTTTATCTGCCTTGAAGAAATCCACAGCTGCTTCAACTCCAGCAGTCTGACCTTCCCAAACTACATCCTGGAAACAAATCACACTCGTAAGAATGGTTTGGCTAGTCTGCAAAGGTATGAGGTAAGAGGCTAACAGGTCATCATTACCCTCTTATGTTTATCTGGCATGAACATACATAAACCAGTTTCCTTACTCAAAACTGCTACACCACCGGGTTGTGTACAACCTGTAATGTACAGGTAATCACCATTCTGTCTAAATGAGTATGGCACTACATCAGTCATCATCTGCTGATCTGCAGATGCAATAATGGCCAAGCTCTTCTCTGGTAAAACATCCAGAAGCCTTTTTCTTCTAGATATGTACTCCTCACTTGCGATGCCTGGTGTAATCTCCTCATCAGCTAATAACTGGTTCATCATATTACAATATTTGAGAAATAATGAAAATAATCATTTGATAACACAAAAAGAAAATACATCAGAATTAGAACAGGGAATGTGAAGGCAATGGGCATGGGTTTGTTTGGCCTGATAAGGCTTCTTCTGTAGACACACCATGGAAGCTATACTGGTGAATTCAGCTTATTTATTTAGATAATGGGGGTAAGTTCAGGTAAAAGGAGCCACAACCTTCCACGGCGTGGAAAGATTTATTTTTAGAACATAACTGGCTGTCTGGCCTAGCTTGAGCTACGAACACCGTGGTTATAAATATCTATTTAGAGTGTTTGAAAAATTATGATAATGATGGACATGTAAGACTGATTTTATCATAGCGAGGTGATCATTACCATTTACCTGGTGGCAGCAAGTATAAGTACAAAGTTAGTTGCAAGATCCAGGTATAGAAAAATCAAAAGAGCTACTCCCTCCGTTTTAAAATATAAGATGTTTTAGCTTTGTAAAAGGAATGTATCTAGAACCTTTTAGTGTATAGGTTTATGTAGGTTTGGAGTGAACCTACACACTAGAAGGTGTCTAGATACACTCCTTTCACAAAGCTAAAACATCTTATATTTTGAAACGGAGGGAGTACTAGCTAAGAGGCGACGTTACTACAGGTTTTGGATGTGGGAGGCCACAAAAAAAACTTGAAGAACTAGCTTCCAGCAACCTCGCCATACCATGCCAGCAATTCTGTAAAATTTAAAACAACAAGCAAGTGCGGCAACAAACCAGCAAGGCTGCATTTGCAACTCTGGTGGATTATTACAATCCCATTTTTAACCTGATATGCTTATTTTTAATATTTGCTTACTGAGCTTTTTCTGTTTTCGTGGCTACTTTTCTGCAGCAGATTATGAAGAAGTTCAGTGCAGCACAGTTCAGCAACCACAAACCAAGCCTATAAGACGGTAGTACCTCAGGATGAGATTTGGGTGTTGGTTGGCCAACATCGGTTATTCCTCCTGTAGTGTATGCAGCACGCCCAACTATACTTCTGTAAGAGGTAGATAACAACCGAGACGCTGGCTGCATGGAACATTCAGTGCCTTGAATCAGAATCGAACATTTGAAAGGTAAATATAATGCTACAAAAGCATCAACTCTTAGATGCATTGGTGTTAATGCCACCAAATTGCTCGCATATCACAATTATTACGCCTCTAATCGACATCATGAATTACAAGAAGAATTCATGATTTCCCACCAGAAAGCAAATTAGATTTGCTTGTTCAGCAGCAATTAGAGAGGAATGACCCATAATTTGGATACTTTCAACTACTCTGTTTGTGCTGCCAAGATGTGACACTCTGCGTGTCACAATTCACCACCCCGAACCCAAATTAACCAACAGTGTCTTCGGAATTGAATCTCGGAACATTCCTGAAATATTCACATACGGATTTCCTTCGGAAACATAGTTAAATTGAAGCGAAAGCACGTATCTAGAAACTGAAGGGCAGGAACAAATTGAGCAAAAAGAATCCCTTCTCCCCTTTGGAATCAGGAATACACTACTAGTACCAAAGCTAGTCCATTCTAACTTTAAGCTACTCCAAATCCAATCTTCAGCAAAGGTTAACAGTCCAAGAGTATCCCATCAGCTGCTTCTCAAGCCCGACAGATCGAACTGGTGATTAAGGTGAGCACAGGACGCTAAACGCTACATGTTACATGGATATACAACATATTCCGCGAAACTGAAACCGTCGAGGGGATCCAATCTCGGGCGAAGCTAGCACGGAGCACAGAACGAATCAAGAAACGGCAGCAGCGACCACAAGAGAAAACCTAAGAAAGATTAGGGGAAATACGACGGGGAAAGAGGGGAAGAGCTTCTCGTCGGCGGTGACAGGAAATTAGTGGCCTTCGATATGAGTACCTCGCTTGCGCGCAGCGTCCTTCGCAAGAATCGCGCCGCCGTCGCCATGGCGGCCTCCCTTAAACCCCTCCTCCACTCTCCTGATTCTTCTTCTCCCCTGACCTTGCCTGCCTTCTTTTCCAGGAGACCCTAAGCTGGGACTTGCAGTGATCCTGGCCGTCCAAAGGGACAGGGAAGATGTGTACAACAAAACAGTGTTCGATCCATGTTCAATTGCCTAGTGTGTTAGAGCAAGTCTAATTGATGATATAAAACTACCCTACTTCTTTAAAAACTGTTTTATAGGGTATATATATGTGGCAAAAAAAAACTAGGTCTAACAAATGCCCTATGTGCTCTACCAAATTTTTACGCGTGGGCGTCCCAACCATCACCCTGATATTTTCACAACGCTCTCCCGCCTCCCGATGCACTGCCGCCGAATCCACCCTCCTCTTCCGCTACGTCGATTCCCTAGCGGATCCGCCCACCACAAGCCTCGCTTTGTGGTTCCCTCACCCAATCGAGCTGAATTCAGGCCCCATTGCTTGTCGTCGCCCGCGAAGAAGATGCCGCCGCACCGCCGCCCGCGAAGCTCCACCGGCTACCGCGACGTCCGGGAGCGGCCGACCGACAACCTTTTTTTTTTAAGAAACACAGTACAATCATAGACACTCACAACACATACATGCACCCATCCCTATGAACGCACACACGCAGACCCTACCCCTATGAGTACCTCCGAGAGACCGAGCACCGGCGGATCGGGTCTTGAGATTGACGAAGTCACCACGGACGCCCGCGAAGCTCCACCGGCTACCGCGACATTTGGGAGCGGACGACCGGCAACTTTGTAGCGGAGATAAATGTCGATGGCGTTAGGGACAGGCTCAACACGTTTGATAAGGTGGAGGAGGACGCAGGCGATCGACCTAGCCGTGTGGTAGTACAGTCTGCCGCAGACGATGCTCAACTTCCCCGACGTGGCCAACCTACAGGAGGCGATGTTCCTTGCGTCGGAGGTACGCTTTTCACCGCGGGGAGGAGAGGAGCACCGCCCCTGCGCTACAGCAGATCGCCACCCATGAGTCCGACGAGGCGATGATGTGGCATTTTTGTGAGACACATCCCAAGGTCGTACATGTGGAGTATGAATTTTATGCCACGAAAGCGGCGAAAACGAAGAAGACCGACAAGGTTGGCACGTCGACGGTTGTGAAGGTGGAGTCCGATGATACCTCTAACTGGTCGAACTTCAATAGCACCAACGATGAGCAGTATCTAGTATGAATGTATGATCGTTCCATCGAACAATGTACTATCTATTGTATCGTTGTCACGGTTTGTTTGAACTATGTTTGTAACTATGTAGTATCTAGCGGTTTGTTTGAACAATGTTTAAACTTTGAAGTTTGAATGTATGTTGCCCTTTTCTTCATGTTCTGCTAGTTGCTGCCCTATAATGCATCATATAGCACTATAAAAATACCTCCCTCCCGTACCTGGTATTTTTTTAGGCGGTACAACCGAAAAGAACTAACAAAAGTTAGTTACCTGATATATACTGTATTCGCAGCGAAAATAAGTGTGGTGGTCAATTTTATGCCATGGCAAATATATTTATGGCGTTAAATTGCTAGCTATCCATCTGTACCCGTGTGCAGATATGCATTGACAACACAAACCAGAGCAGTAGTAATTCTGTCGCGGAAAAGACTTGGCGTTGACCGTGGGTGCTGCGTGTGAGACTTTCAAGTTTGTCTCACTAACCGGTGAGCCCCACCGAAGTTGAGCCATTGCCATATGAATACTTTAGGAAGGGATCCATCCGCTCCCACGACCGTAATTTCTCTTCCACTTTGTTATATTTTCAACCTTTGCCTATCTCTCTCCACGAGGCTTTGGCCGCCGCTACCGGCGGTGGGAATCGACAATGGCGTGAGGGTTATATTCTTACTTTAGATAAGTGTGATGCCGGTACGTGCAGTTATTATTTTTCAATTTTATTGCCATTGAATTTCACATTTGTGGTTTTTTGTTCCTGTTTATCCAAAAAAATCGTGATTTCTTGACATCACAACGGCGCATTGGTGTTGTTCATTCAAGTTCGACATTCCAGGAATACCGGAGGATATCCACGACCAGCAATGGAACGGGCAACACGACGCGTTCGTGTACTGACAATGCACTGACCACGTAATCGGATGACGATATGTGGCCTATGGCAAGAACTTACTAGAGGACACCGGTCGCAAGTTCCTCTCGTGTTTTCATCCTTGTGTAGCTTCATGCCGTCGGGTGCAATGGATTGGTCCAGAGCACCCAAGGCACCTCCAACAATCATTGTGTGAGCTCTAGTGGGGCGAGATCGAAGAAAATGAAAGAAGGAGGCGGGTCGCTATGATGAACACATGACACATGCAATCAGTGAAGTAAAGAATCAGGCGAATGATCGCGTGTCAGCGATGAGGGAGCTGTGGACTAGATTGGCCAGCAGGGCGCAAGCCATTATAAATAGGTTGGAGAGGCTCGCTAATAGATGTAACTAGAGTTAGATTTAATTATGTTTCTAAAATTAGTTTGTAGTACTTAATCTTGTAGTAGATCGAGTAATCTGTAGTATTTTTTGGTGGCTTCTTCAATTTAGATAGTGCAATGCCATGATTCGTGCACAAGTACATGTGTACCGATATTTCCATATATATGCAAATTACTGTTATCCACATTTTGGTGTATCCTTTTGGTGGTTTGTAATCAATACTAATGTTAACAAATATAATGTTAGGGAATATGCGATAAGTTTCACTTGCCAAAAAAATGATAAGGCAAATGTCGAAGTTAAGAATCATAGTTCTTTCCCTTCTGCCCACATAAGTCGTTCCATATTTATACGACAAAAATCCCCCACCCCACCAACCCTAACCCTATCACCATCTCCGCGGAGTCCCTGACCTCTTCTCCACACCAGACCGAACCATCGTTCGTGGCAATCCTGACTCCGGCCATGCTAACCTCTCCGCCACGCAAGATCGCATCATCCTCCATCGTGGCGCTGACCTCTCCGCCATGCTAGACCACATCGTCCTATGTGACGCCACACTCACTCTCTGCCACACCGGACCGCACCTTCCGCGACAGCGCTGACCTTGTCCGCGTTGTTTGGCTACATATCCATACGTCCTCAATCCCTCGAAAATATAGTGTGAATTTCATGGCATTGGGATTTGTTTGTACATCATTGTTTTATGGTTCACTGTGCCTTGAGATGTAAAAATTAACATTGTTGGGTAGTAAGTAGTGATCTCAAACTATCTTAATCTGCCCATCTATTTTTTTACAATTTCCATGGTGAACAACGAAAGTTATAGGTTAATTATTTGATCATTTCATTGTCCAGACAACTGATGACCAACAAGTATAGGGAGTGTATCGCAGTATTTTCGATAAGTAAGAGTGTCGAACCCAACGAGGAGCAGAAGGTGTTGACGAGTGTCTTGAAGCAGAAATTCTCTGTAAATACTTAGCAAACGGATTTTTAGGAGTTTTTGATAATACGGATAAATAAAGTGCAAGTAAATAAAATACAATAATAATAGATACAACAAGTGACCCAATCCTTTATTTACCAAAGGACAAGCCGGTTGTATTACTTAGGATGACCAAACGTTCTCGAGGACACACATGAATATCGTCAAGTGATTTCGCTTCATATAGTTGATTAATCTTCTTTAGTTGGATAAGTGTTGTGTGGGTGAATCTGTGCTAATGTACTGACCTTCGTAGGACTCATACATACTTGTGATTATACCTCTTGCAAGCATCCGCAAGTACAAGAAAGTAATTAAGATAGAAACCTAACCACAGCTTTAAACTCTGAGATCCTACACTCCCTTGTGCATTCAGTTTTCTGTCACTCCGGCAATATCTACGATTAGTATCCAAATACAGAATGCATTCCCTTAGGCCCATAAAGGTGAAGTGTCATGTAGTCGATGTTCACATGACACCACTAGAAGAATAACACCACAACTTAAATAACAAACTATTGAATCTTTCTCAACACAATTCCACTACTAATAACATGACTTCTCCCATGTCCTCAAGAACTAAACGAACTACTCATGAGACATCATATGGATCAACATCAGAGATGGAATAATGATAAGTAACAATCTGAACATAACAATGATTCAATGGTTCCACTCAATAGCATCAACTACAACAAGTAATCAACACCGGGAAAGTTTCCCCTAAGAACTATGCAAGATTCAACCCAATTGTTACAGCGGTATTAAGTGGTGATGATGGTCCTGGTGGAGATGATGATGGAGATGATGATGATGATCCTGATGAAGTCCAGCTTGATGGTGGTGTTGATGGTGACAATCTCCCCTATCCGAAAAGGAATTTTCCCGGCAGATTTCTGCCTGCCGGAGAGCTCTTTCTCTCTCTGCAGTTTTCCGCCTCGCAGAGGCGGCGGAATCTTTCTGTGGTCGCTCCCCAGGTCTTAGGGTTTCATGGGGAATATATACGCAAAAGAGTAGAGCCGGAGGTGGGCCAGGGTGGCCACACCACCTGGTGGCGCGGCCAGGGCTGGCCCACGCCAAGGGGTGGTGTGGGCCCCCTGTGGCCCATCTCCGCTCCTCCTTTTGGCATCCTTCGTCTTCTGGAAAAAAAGGATTTTCCATATATTTTTTGGGATTTCTGATCTTCACGAATTTTGCCTCTAAACAATGCCTTTTCCATCAGAATCCTGACTTCAGCGGTCCATCCTCCAAAAGTCATCAACCATGCAAAAATAGATGAAATAACATAAGTATCATCTCTTAATATGAAATATATCAATGAATAACAGTAAATTATGATATAGAATAGTGATGCAAAATGGACGTATCAACTCCCCCCAAGCTTAGACTTTGCTTGTCCCCAAGCGAAAACTGAGCTCAATAAACATGACCTCAGGTTTATGGAGTGAAGTGTCGATAAAAGAATACAGACAAGAAGCATCACATTTATCAATACACAAATCATAATAGAAGACAACTCGGTATTATATAACTTAACTTGTAATAAGTAAAGGAAACATAATAAAGATATACAAAGTAAATTATAATTGGTAATGGAAAACTTTGCTCTTGGTCAAAGAATAGTTAACAATTTGCAGGAGTTCAAATATAATGGGGTTTTCAATGATAGCTTTCAAAGTAATATTCACTAAGATAAGAGCAGTGTGCAAAACAAAGAACATAAGAAACATGATTGAATAAATCATCATATGAATGAATGAAAAACAACAACTCAAAATATTTGCTAAGATAGAAAGGAATAGGTTTACTGACTCAACTAAAAAGTAAAAGATAGGCCCTTCGCAGAGGGAAGCAGGGGTTTCAAGTTTCATAAAGAGCTTCCAAAAATTATGGTACTTATTAGCTTTCAGCTCTCATTACCCCCATCATAAGCATCTTTAGGTGATTAAGGTTAAAGTGATCAAATATGAGGATATGCTTGACAAGTTATAAGCTGAAAATCTCATGCCCCTTACTTACGAGTATCGTTCCTCATGCTACTCAAGTTTAGTCATCGGTAAGTTCTTATCATTGTAAGTACATGTGTATCATAGAGAACCGCCAATGGGGTACCCCTTGCCCGATGATACGGAAGGTTCCCCATATCAAAATGACAAGGCAAGCAGACAATGAGCATCTCAATAATCCTTTTATTTCCTATTTGCATAGGTCTCTTTTTTCTTTTTTTTCTTTCTTTTTTCTTCCCTATTTGCATAGGGTTTTTTAATATATAAGGGATGCTTGATAGATTTCTCACTATGGTTACGCTGCAGGTTTCCACCATGATTAGGCATGGCTTAGACCAGCTGCCTAAGCGTTTCTATAACACATATACGAACTCCGTGAGCCTTACAAGCTCCCCTTTCATTTCACACCGCTAGGATCCATAAGCAAAAGAACATGATATCAACTAAATAAAGTGCAATGTTGAAAGCGTTCCCCATGGTAACATGGTTCTGCTAATTCACAACTTACAAAACGCAAGCATATACGCAACATAGATGGACACAATGATTCAAGTTTATTAAGTGCAATAAAAGTAAAGCGTGCCATCAAGTTCGTGAGAGCTTTAATCACTAATTTTCACATAACAAGTTTAATTCGGAAGGTAGATAAAAACATGAATTTACTTGGAATAGCAACAGGGCTAATAGGTAGGTATGGTGGACACAAATGACATAGGCTTTGGTTTAAGGATTGGATGCACAAGAAGCATTCCCTCTCAGTACAGGTTTTTGGCTAGCAAGGCTAGGTAGCAAGCATAAGAGTTGAAGGAAACAAACAATCATACAAGTGATAAAAACAAACATGCAATCTTCCTTGGAAGCACAAAAGATCTTAACTAGAGAATACCAAGCTTATGAGCCAATCAAGAAAGAAAGATGATGAAATTATATTAAGAGTACTTTTATCTTTTTCATTCAATTCTCACAATAGTGTTGCTACTGACCGAGCCAGGTTTGCCAAAACCAACTAAATTTACTTAATGATCCCAAAGTGATACCAATACTAACAACAAGATCAATTATATAATAGAAATTGAAAACTAAAATAAGATATGCCAATGAGTGAATGATAGAACTTCTCATTAATATTCCATAACGGCAACTCACACCAAGGGATACATAGATAACTAACGAGAGGGGGATACTTCCATAATGCAACCCATCCTATATGATAACTTCTCTATTCATGATATGACTCTGCTTAAAAAGGTAAAAAGATAAAATATAGTGATGTGATACCGCGACACTCCCCCAAGCTTGGAACAAACCAAGGGGATGCCAAAACCTGATGATGAATTACTCCTTCGGTGGTGGTGGTGTTCTCTCGTCATCGTCCGACTTCCAAGGTAAGGGCTCCCCATCAACAAAAGACATCCTGGTTTCCAACATCCTGAAACTAGCAGCAACACTTATGTGTTTAAACCTATACTCATACTCACAGTTTAGATTTTGCACGTCGTAGAGCTATGCTTGTAGTTGGTTGGTTGTTCGGTGGAGTGAGAGAATTTCATCCTTAAGCTCAGCAGTCTCCTTCTGGTGCTCAGCGATGAGTTCCGAACTAATCTTATGGATGATATCCACTTCATGTTCTGCCATCTTCTTGTACTTAAAGACTTCTTGCTCCAGTGCTTCCATCCTGTCCTACAGACTACCTTCACCTTTAGGGCCCTGAACCTCTTTTATCTGTACCTTCCCATCTTCGAGCAACAACTCCTTGGGATGAATCTCTAGCTCACGCATGTACGGGTTGATGATGTACGCGGAGGAGTCTTCCTTGGTTGATCCATAGGAAGACATTGTGGCTCCAAAACTGAGACTATACGTGTCAGAAACAGATCGAAATGAAAACACGACGAGAACATGATATACGAACCTCGGGGGATCCGGGGGATTATATATTATGAATTTTTACAACAAAAGGAAAGGTACTAGGAGAAAACGGGTCGGAGACGGGCTCCGGGGTGGCCACACCCCCTGGTGGCACGGCCAGGTGGGCCCGCGCCACGAGGTGGTGTGAGCCACCCGGGATCCGTTTCCGTCCCTTCTTCTACTCAATGCTTTCCTTGTTGGATAAAAACTGCAAAAAATACAAATTGACAGATTTTTCGTGGACCTTTTCTTACCAGAACTGTTACCTATTTGAAAACGGACTCTGTAGGTCTATGAACTTGGTCTTTGATAAAAAAAATCCAGAGTTACCATTTGAATAGCATCAATATCTTTATTGTAGGAATCTCCAGAAATATAGTGCTTGAGTGTCTGACCATTCACCACTTGTGTAGTGTTATCCTTTAAGGAAGAATTTTTTAGTGCACCTGAACGATACACCTCTTCAATAACAAATGGTCCTTCCCATTTTGAGAGTAGTTTTCCTGCAAAAAATCTGAGATGAGACCTATACAATAGAACCTTCTCACCAATATGGAACTCTCTCTTAAGAATTCTCCTGTCATGCCATTTTTTTAACTTTTTCCTTAAATAGTCTAGCATTTTCGTATGCTTCACTCCTCCACTCGTCTAACGAACTTAAGTCAAATAATCTTTTCTCACCAGCAAGTTTGAAGTATCTATTAAGTTCTTTCACTGCCCAATAAGCTTTGTGTTCTAATTCTAAAGGCAGGTGGCAAGCTTTCCCATAAACCATTTTGTAAGGAGACATTCCCATAGGATTTTTATAAGCAGTTCTATAAGCCCATAAAGCATCATTCAACTTTTTAGCCCAATTTTTTCTATATCTATTAACAGTCTTTTTCAAGATGGATTTAATTTCTCTATTTGATAGTTCTACTTGCCCACTAGTTTGGGGATGATAAGCTGAAGCAATTCTATGATTAACATCATATTTAGCAAGGGTCTTTCTAAAGCCACCATGAATGAAATGAGAACCTCGATAAGTCATAAGATATCTAGGCACTCCAAACCTAGGAAATATAATATCCTTAAGCATTTTTAAAGAGGTCTCACCATCAGCACTTTTCGTAGGTATGGCTTCTACCCACTTAGTAACATAGTCAACAACAACAAGAATATGAGTATAACCTTTTGAAGGGGGAAAAGGACCCATAAAGTCAAATCCACAACAATCAAATGGTTCAATAACAAGAGAGTAATTCATAGGCATTTCATTGCGTCTAGAAATCTTACCAACTCATTGACATTCATCACATGATATGACAAATTTTCTTGCATCTTTAAGAAGGGCATGCCAGTAAAGACCTGATTGTAGAACCTTTTGTGCGGTTCTATCTCCTGCATGATGTCCTCCATAGGCACTACCATGACATTTCCGCAATATCTCCTTTTGTTCAAATTATGGAACACATCTTCACATAATACAATATACTCCCTCTTTATATAAATGTAGGTCATCCCAAAAATAATGCCTCAAATCGTAAAAGAACATCCTTCTTTGTTGTGCTGTAAAAGTTGGAGGCAAATACTTGGAAACAATAAAGTTAGCATAATAAACATACCAAGGACTCCCTCGTGAACTTACCCCTATTGCAGCCAACTGTTCATTTGGGAAACTATCATTAACATGCATAGGATCAAAGGAGATGTTTTCCAAACGAGATAAATTATCAGCAACAGGATTTTCAGCACCTTTCCTATCTATAATATGTAGGCCGAATTCTTGTAAAAGCAACACCCATCTAATAAGCCTAGGCTTAGCATCTTTCTTTGTCATAAGGTATTTAATAGCAGCATGATCAGTATGAAGGGTAACTTTTGAATCAACAATATAAGGTCTAAACTTATCACAAGCGAAGACAATAGCTAAGAACTCTTTTTCAGTAGTAGCATAATTCTTTTGAGTAGCGTCAAGAGTCTTACTAGCATAATGGATGACATTTAACTTTTTATCTATTCGTTGCCCAAGGATAGCACCTACAGCAAAATCACTAGCATCGCAAATGATTTCAAAGGGTAAGTTCCAATCAGGTGGTTGGACAATAGGAGCGGTAGTTAAAGCTTTCTTTAGAGTTTCAAAAACTTCCTTAAAATCATCATAAAAAACAAAGGGTACATCCTTTTGGAGAAGATTAGTGAGGGGTTTTGATATCTTGGAGAAATCTTTAATAAACCTCCTATAGAAACCAGCATGACCAAGGATAATATGAATACCTTTGACGTCTCTAGGACAGGGCATTTTTTCAATTGCTACAACTTTGGCTCTGTCAACTTCAATGCCTCTTTCAGAAATTTTATGTCCAAGGACAATTCCTTCATTGACCATGAAGGGGCATTTCTCCCAATTAAGAATAAGATTAGTTTCTTCACATCTCTGCAAAACTTTATCAAGGTTGTGTAGACAATTATCAAAAGAAGTTCCATAGACAGAAAAATCGTCCATGAATACTTCCACAATTTCCTCACAAAAACCTTGAAAGATAGCAGACATGCATCTTTGAAAAGTAGCAGGAGCATGATATGTTGCTAACGTATCTTTAATTTTTGACATTCCATGCTTGTTTTATATATACTTTCTTATGTTTTGTTCATACTTTGGAGTATTTTTATACACTTTCTGGGACTAACCTATTAACAAGATTCCACAGTGCCAGTTGCCAGTTTTCTTCTGTTTTTGGTTCCAGAAAAGGCAGAAAATCAATATTCTCGGAATTGGACCGGACAAAAGCCAAAGTCGATATTTTACCGGTAGACTCACGGAGCCAGAAGACGAGACGGAGAGGGCCACAGGGCAGCCACACCCCCCTTGGCGTGGGTAGCCCTAGGCCACGCCAAGGCATGGTGTGGGCCCCCTGGCCGGCCACCGACCCTGCCTCTTCGCCTAGAAGTTGCCTCCTGATGCAAAAATCCTAAGTCGTCAAGCCTCTAGCCACGAAAAGTTCTGTAGCACCGCCGCCACCGAAGGGGAGATTCGGGGGACAGGAAGTCTCTGTTCCGGCACCCTGCCGGGATGGGGAAGTGCCCCCGGAGCCATCTCCATCGATCTCCACCACCATCTCCATCGTCGTTGCTGATTCCCATGATGAGGAGGGAGTATTTCTTCCTCGAGGCTAAGGGTTCTACCGGTAGCTATGTGTTCATCTCTCTCTCTATGCATGATCATATCATGATCTTGAGCTTTGTAATCAAGTAGATCTACCTTGCTACTCAAGTGCTTTAATAGATCTCTACTCTTCCCATGTGTGTGAAAGTGACAGCGTGCACACCATGGTGGAACTTAGGCTAGAGATTACAAATACTTGTTATGAGTTATATTTGGAGTTGTATGTCTCTATGAAATTGTGCTGTTTGTTGGAACCATCTAGTGCTCAAGGTGACAGTGTGGGGTTGTCTAGATGGGAAATTATTACTTTGAGGTGTGTTGTTATAGGCCTACCATGAATTAGAGTGTCCAATCGAAGAGTAGTTCAGAGTAGTATCATAAAGACAAGATATTTATATGAGAGTGTTCACTAGTGAAAGTATGATCCCTAGGCCTTGTTTCTAAGCATTGAAACACCGTTTGCAACTAGATCTGTTACATGTTTACTTGCTTCCATCTTTATTTCAGTTTGCCTTTAGTCTCTTCCACGCTATCAAAGCTATTTTCTGGCACCGTTACCACTTATAATTATCCATACCACTTGTATTTCACTATCTCTTCACCAAACTAGTGCACCTATACACCTGACAAGTGTATTGGGTGTGTTGGGGACACAAGAGACTTCTTGTATCTTGATTGCAGGGTTGCTTGAGAGGGATATCTTTGACCACTTCCTCCCTGAGTTCGATAAACCTTGGGTGATCCACTTAAGGGAAAACTTGCTACTGTTCTACAAACCTCTGCACTTGGAGGCCCAACAACTGTCTACAAGAATAGAAGTGCGTAGACATCAAGCTATTTTCTGGCGCCGTTGCTGGGGAGGTAAGGTAAAAGGTACTCACATCCTCCAGTGTGAGTGCTCGAAGTTATTTCCTTTAGATTCTGCAATTTTATCTTTTTGTTTCTTGTTTTCACTAGTTAGGCTTAATGGAAAACAACAACAAAATTAGAGAGCTTTATAGTATTTATCTTTAGTTAGGACATGAAGTGTTTGAAGAGAAAATTAAAAAACCTATGGAACTTTATTTGCATGCTAATAGCAATGTTGTTAGTATGAATTCTTTGGACACCATTATTGCTAATGCTATGGAAAAGTCTAAGCTTGGGGAAGCTAGTTTTTATGAAAATGATCTTTTTAGTTCCCCGGCTTTGGAAGATAGCTATTCTATTGCTTATGATGACACCAAACCTCCAATATATGATGATTACAATGATGGATATGATATTTTAAGTCCACCTACTATTGAGGAGAAAATTAATTATGATTACAATATGCCTCCTATATTTGATGATTATGGTGATGAGAATAATAATGATAGCTATTTTGTTGCATTTGCTCCCACTACGATTAATAAGAATGACTATGCTTATATGGAGAGTAATAATTATTATATGCATGTGGCTCATGATAACAATGTTTTATGTGATAGTTATATTGTTAATTTTATTCATGATGCTACTGAAATTTATTATGAGAGAGGGAAACATGGTTTTATGTATCTCAACAATATTTTGTGCCTGGGAAAGTTGCTGTCCCGAAACAGATTTTTGTGCTTCGCTGTAAAAATTCGTGTAAAACCTCTGTACGTCGTTTTGAGGCGTGAATTTTTGTTCTTCTTCCCCAGGTTGTTATCTAACTTTCGTTAGTTCAACACTTTTCGATTTGAGCAACAGAAGATCTTCGAAAAAATTGTTTTTTACCTGCTAGTCTGTTTTGACAGATTTCTGCCATTATTTTCATTTGCTTCTTGTTGATTCCTTTTTGAGTTCTTTTGGGGAATTGAGCTTTTTGAGGGAAGTGCTACAGTAGCTTTTGTTTTTATGGAAGTTTTATTTGTGTTGAAACTAAACCCAAAGACTTATTATCTTGAGTCCACTAATGTTGCTAATAAAGATTGTGTGAAGTTTTGTATGAAGGAAAAATTTCAGGTGTATGAAGAGAATGATGTAATGATATGAAGAATGGACTAAATCTCAAGCTTGGGGATGCCACCCCGTGTCACCCCAAGAAATATTCAAGAGGGTACAAGCGTCAAAGCTTGGGGATGCCCAAGGCATCCCCTTCTTCATCAATAAAAATCTCAGGTTTTTCCAAACACTTCATTTTTATTGTTTCATGCACAATTGTGTTGTTCTTGGAGCGTCTTCGTTTTAATTTTCGTTTGCTTGGTTTGCTGTAATAAGTTGGTTGGATCCCAACACACTTCTTTTGGAGAGACACACACCCCGTTATTCATTGCCTAGAACACTCTAGTTTTCATTCTTATTGTTTTGTGAGTGTTCTCTTTTGCTAGCACTATGTTTAGCCTTCGTTTTCTTGTGCTTTCAGCTTAGAAATTTTTAGTTCTTATTTTTAGATTTGTGAGACAAGCTCACTGATCTTTATTTATTATTATCTTTGTGACTTCTTGAAGGGAATATGCTCGAGAGGCAATAATAAAGTGGTTATTATCTTATTCCATGTTTATGATAAATGTTTATTTTGCATGCTATAATTGTATTAATTGGAAACATTAATACATGTGTGTTTAATAAACAAAATACAAAGTTCCTAGTAATGCCTCTCATATAAACTAGCTCGTTGATTAACAAGATGATCAAGGTTTCCTGATCATGGACATTGGATGTTGTTAATAACGAGGTCACAACATTGGTGGAATGATGTGATGAACATTCATCCGAAGTATAGCATTACGATCAAAGTCATTATGTTTATATTGCTATAACATTATACGAAGTAATCTTAGTCCTTATACCATGAGATCGTGTTAATTGCTAACACCAGAAGAGTATCTTGATAACACCAAACGTCACACCGTAACAGGGTGACTATAAAGGTGGGTTCAGTACTACAAAGGTGTTATGTTGAGGCTCATGGATCAAGAGTGGAATTTTTCAATCCCGATGACGGATAGATATAGTCTGGGCCCTCTCGGTGATATCACATTAAGATAGCTTGCAAGCAAGTGATGTGATCACTAGAATGTTATATCACGAGAACAAGAAAAGAGTGCATGTCGGTAACGAGATCAAACTAGGTATTTGGATACCGATGACCGAATCTCGGAAATGTATTATATCATGAGACAAAGGGATTTAGTTACTAGCGTTAAAGGTTCTCACGATCACAGAAGTCATCGTTGAATGTGTAGGAGTCGGTATGGATCTCCAGGTCCCGCTTCTGATTATTGATCTGAGAGGGGTCTCAATCATGTCTACATTATTCGCAAACTGTAGGGTGACACACTTAAGGGATACCGACACCATTTGGAGCAAATATGTTTCAGATAAAGATTTAAGAAAGCGCTGGAATTATTTCAATAGACACTGAAACTGTTTCGAGTGAAATTGCTGAAATTGGTTCTGCATGTAATATTGAAATGTTGCAGGGGTTTTATGTGAATGTTTGTTAATTAAAGTAATTAACAAAATTCTGAATAAAAATAATAAAAGAGTTTTATTAAATGAGAGAGCATTAAATTTGGAGAAATTTAATGCATTTAAAGTTGAGACTTTAAAAGAGAATGTGAAGGGGCATTTTAATGTGGAGGTGAAGGGACACCCTCCATGGGCACCGGACATGGTGTGAGAGGGGGCCTTTTATAGGAGGATGGGAGGGGTCCTCCCATCCTCCTATAAAAGGCCCCCTCTCACACCTTCATACTCACACCTCCTCATGAAGGATCTCTCTCCCCCTCTAGTTATTCCCCATGGTCTCGGATTAGCGAGATACATGTTCCCGATGTCTTTATCTGGAAAGGAGTTGCTGCTTCCGCTGCTTTGCTGGAGCGAGGGACGGAGGTTGTTAGGATACCGGACGTGTGTGTGATCACGGATGCACCGCTGCTTTGCGGTGCTGGACTTGGTGGTGCTGGACTTGCTGGAGCTGGATCTGATGGACGTACTGGAGCTGGACCTGCTGGACTTCATCACGATCTTGAGATTGGCAAGCGTACGACTACAACATCCATGAGTTCCTACTCGTTAACAAAACTCGTTGTCTTCGAGGGTAAGTTCTCCATGGATGTATATCCTCCTGTTGCTCTGTATCTAGTAGATAGATCTTGGCGTATAGTTCTCATCGTAGGAATTTTTTTGTTTTCTATGCTGCGAACCCAACAGTTCTTTCAAATAGGTTGATTTGGATTGGAAAAGAGTAGGAAAAGTTCATGCTTAAGTGGTAAAAAGGAGCTTGTTTTTGACTATGGCCTATGCTTTGTCATGTCATGCTTGACATTGTTTTGGCTATATGCTTAGTGATTTTTGCTGTAGCACGACATGTTATAAACAATTGAGATTGCTTAATGTGCCTTGAAAGAATCATGTGTTGTTTTAGCATATTAAAGCATAGTATTGT
Organism: Avena eriantha; assembly: GCA_910589775.1. Taxonomy (NCBI): domain Eukaryota; kingdom Viridiplantae; phylum Streptophyta; class Magnoliopsida; order Poales; family Poaceae; genus Avena; species Avena eriantha. The sequence continues at coordinate 283,656,858 of OU342744.1, read as the reverse complement.
GGTATTCTCCTCTGATGCTTTATTTGGGTTGACTTGCCGCATGCTCACACCATGATATGACTATCCCAAGTCACCATAGCCTTTATGATCCTTTAGTTTTCGACTTGTAATATCACTTATGCTTTGATTAATGATGTTTTGTCGCTCTGCATGATTTTGGCCATAATTTCTCTCTTAGTTGGTCGCTCCCAGTCTTTTGCTAGCCTCCATAACCAAGTATGAGTTCCACTCATGCATCCAACTCCTAAAACCAAGTTATTCCAAAGAGTCCACCATACCTACCTATTAGCATTTGCTATTCCAAGTATATTAATGTTTTTATCTACCTTCCAAATTAAACTTGTTATGAGAAAACTAGTGATTAAAGCTCTCACGAACTTGATGGCACACTTTACTTTTCTTGTCCTTAATAAACTTGAACCATCGTGTCGTCTATGTTGTATATGCTTGCATTTATATGTTGGGGATTAGCAGAACCATGTTGTCATGGGGAACGCTTTCAACATTGCACTTGTACTTTGTACCTAGTTGATATCATGCTCTTTTGTCTATGGATGTCGTCTGTGTGAAATGAAAGGGGAGCTTGTAAGTCCATGGAGTTGTGTATGTGTGTTAGAGAAACACCTGGGCCACTGGTCTAATCCATGCCATCATGGTGGAAACCTACAGCGTAACCATAATGAGCTGTCTATGAAGCATTCTTCTTATAAAAAAAGAGAGTCAGATATTGAGAAAAAAAGAGAAAAAGAAGAAAAAAAAGAGATATGAGAAAAGAGGAAAAAGAGAAAAAAGCACCATTTTCCCATGGTAAATAAGAAGATTGTTGAGATGCTCGTTGTCTGCTTTCCTTGTCATTTTGATATGGAGATTCTTCCATATCATCGGGCAAGGGGTACCCCGTTGACGGTTCTCTATGATACACATGTACTTACTATGACAAGAACTTACCGGTAACTAAACTTGAGTAGCATGAGGAGCGGTCCTCGTATTCAAGGGACATGAGATTTCCAACTTATGCTTTGTCAATCATATACTCCATAGTTTGTTCACTTTAACCTTGATCACTTCAATATGCTTATGATAGGGGCAATGAGAGCTGAAAGCTAATAAGTACCATAATTTTTGGAAGCTCTTTATGAGACTTCAATCCCTGCTTCCTTCTATGAAGGCCTTTTTTCCACTTTTATATTGAGTCTCCACTTCTATCTTTATGCACCTATTGAGAGAGCATAGTGGCCATTCTTAGTTCTATGTGCATTGTCCCAAGACTTGTTGATTGATGCATAACTTTGATATTGCTTGTTCTTAAACTATTTGTATCTAGTCACTCTTATGAACTTTGAAGGTGTCCTATGCATCTATGTTTGCTACTCTATGAGGGACAAGCTGAATGCCACTATGCTATGTTTTCTTTATGTGAAACAAACAAACGTCTTGCAAAGCATTGTTATTCATGAATCTTTTGTTTGTGCCTTTTCATGTTACAACATAGTTGCTATGTCTTATTGTTAGAACTATACCTTTCATGCTATGTTGAAGTACTATGATCCCAGCTACCAATGTTTTACAAATACTTTGATCAAGTTTATGATGGTGCATGTCACCTAAAAAATTATTCTTTCTTTTTATCACTTACCTACTCGAGGACGAGCAGGAGTTAAGCTTGGGGATGTTGATACGTTGCTAACGTATCTATAATTTTTGATGTTCCATGCTTGTTTTATATCTACTTTCTTATGTTTTTTCATACTTTGGAGTATTTTTATACACTTTCTGGGACTAACCTATTAACAAGATTCCATAGTGCCAGTTGCCTGTTTTCTTCTGTTTTTGGTTCTAGAAAAGGCAGAAAATCAATATTCTCGGAATTGGATCAGACAAAAGCCAAAGTCGATATTTTACCCGAAGACTCACGGAGCCAGAAGACGAGACGGAGAGGGGCCACAGGGCGGCCACACCCCCCTTGGCGCGGGCAGCCCTAGGCCGCGCCAAGGCATGGTGTGAGCCCCCTGGCCGGCCACCGACCTTGCCTCTTCGCCTATAAGATGCCTCCCGATGCAAAAATCCTAAGTCGTCAAGCCTCCAGCCACGAAAAGTTCCGCAGCACCGCCGCCACCGAAGGGGAGATTCGGGGGACAGGAAGTCTCTGTTCCGGCACCCTGCCGGGATGGGGAAGTGCCCCCGGAGCCATCTCCATCGATCTCCACCACCATCTCCATCGCCGTTGCTGATTCCCATGATGAGGAGGGAGTAGTTCTTCCTCGAGGCTAAGGGTTCTACCGGTAGCTATGTGTTCATCTCTCTCTCTATGCATGATCATATCATGATCTTGAGCTTTGTAATCAAGTAGATCTACCTTGCTACTCAAGTGCTTTAATAGATCTCTACTCTCCCCATGTGTGTGAAAGTGACAGCGTGCACTCCATGGTGGAACTTAGGCTAGAGATTACAAATACTTGTTATGAGTTATATTTGGAGTTGTATGTCTCTATGAAATTGTGCTGTTTGTTGGAACCATCTAGTGCTCAAGGTGACAGTGTGGGGTTGTCTAGATGGGAAATTATTACTTTGAGGTGTGTTGTTATAGGCCTACAGTGAATTAGAGTGTCCAATCGAAGAGTAGTTCAGAGTAGTATCATAAAGACAAGATATTTATATGAGAGTGTTCACTAGTGAAAGTATGATCCCTAGGCCTTGTTTCTAAGCATTGAAACACCGTTTGCAACTAGATCTGTTACATGTTTGCTTGCTTCCATCTTTATTTCAGTTTGCCTTTAGTCTCTTCCACGCTATCAAAGCTATTTTCTGGCACCGTTACCACTTATAATTATCCATACCACTTGTATTTCACTATCTCTTCACCGAACTAGTGCACCTATACACCTGACAAGTGTATTGGGTGTGCTGGGGACACAAGAGACTTTTTGTATCTTGATTGCAGGGTTGCTTGAGAGGGATATCTTTGACCACTTCCTCCCTGAGTTCGATAAACCTTGGGTGATCCACTTAAGGGAAAACTTACTACTGTTCTACAAACCTCTGCACTTGGAGGCCCAACAACTCTCTACAAGAATAGAAGTGCGTAGACATCAGAGCATTACAAAAACCAAAAGGCATATGCCTATAGGCATAGGTTCCATAAGGGCATGTGAAAGTAGTTTTTTCTTGATCTTGTTGTTTAACAGTAATTTGAGAGAATCTAGAGTATCCATCAAGAAAGCAAAAATGGGTCTTTTTAAACAACCTTTCTAAAATCTGATCAATAAAAGGAAGTGGGTAATTATCTTTCTTAGTAACTTTGTTAACCTTTCTGAAATCAATGCACATCCTATAACCTACTACTATTCTTTGGGGGATAAGCTCATTATTCTCATTAGGCACAATAGTAATTCCCCTTTCTTAGGGACACAATGAACATGGCTAACCCATTCACTATTAGCAATAGGATAAATAATACCAGCATCAAGGAGTTTTAATACCTCGTTTCTTACCACTTCCTTCATCTTAGGATTTAAACAACGTTGATGTTCCACCACTGGTTTTGCATCGGGTTCTATATTGATAGCGTGCTAACATATAGTAGGAGAAATCCCCTTTAAATCATCAAGGGTATATCCCATAGCTCCTCAATGTTTCTTCAATACTTCCAATAATCTTTCCTCTTCCTTCCCTGGAAGTTTAGAACTAATAATAACATGATATATTCTTTTATTATCAATGTAAGCATATTTAAGATCATCAGGTAAAGGTTTTAGATCGAAAACCAGATCCTTTTTAGGTGGCAATGTGGTACCCAAATCTTCCACAGGCAAGTTATGCTTAAGCATCGTAGGTTGATGATGGAGAATCTCGTCAATCTCATTTCTTTCTTCCATGAAGATCTCACTTTCGTGGTCTTCCATAAATTGCTGCAAAGCATTGTTAGGAGCAAGAGAAATAGAAGCAAGTTGTTCAACTCTAAAATCCTTATTATGAGTTTCATTTTCATAAGGAACTTTAGCAAATTTCGAAAAATTAAACTCATAAGATTCCCCATCAAATTTAGTTAAAATTTTCTCCCTTTTACAGTCTATAATGGCTCCACACATGTTCAAGAAAGGTCTACCAAAAATGATAGGATAGGTTTTACTAGCAGCTGAACCAAGTACTAGAAAATCAGCAGGATGTTTAATCTTACCACAAAGAACTTCCACATCTCTTACAATACCAATTGGAGAGATGGTCTCTCTATTCACAAGGTGAATAACCACATCAATTTCTTCTAGTTCGCATGGACTAATTTCATGCATAATTTCTTTTTTAAAGCTCATAAGGAATAACCTTGAACTTGAACCAATATCACATAAACCATAATAGCAATGATCACCAATTCTAACAGAAATCATAGGGACACTAGCTTTTCTAGTTCTATTAGGATGTGAGACAATATTAGAAGCATCCTCATAGAAGACAATGTGTCCATCTTCTACACTTTTAGTGACAAGGTCTTTCACAATTGCTATTGCAAGTTCAATGATTATTTGTTCATCAGGTTTAAAGCTCTCTTTGTACTTTTATTAATTACACTAGTTATCAGAGAGTGCTCCTTTACCTTATTCGAGAAAGGTATTTTCTCGATGTAAGTTTCAGGTAAGATACGATCAACAATATCCTTATACGGTGCATGATATTTGTTCCATTCTCTTTTTGGAATTTCAATATATGAGGCAAAAGCCTTAAAACAATTTGCCATAACTTGAGAGTCTAGACCATAAGCATTACTAATATTATGAAAGTCGTTAGTTCCCATAAAAGATTTAATGCATTCATAACCATAATTTATACCTGACTTTCTTCCTTTATCATTCTCCCATGCTTCAGCATTGTCTTGAATACGGCCTAAAAGATCCCATTTTAGCTTCTTCTTCCATGCGTGTAAACGATCTAGCACAACAAGCATCCAATAAATCCTTATCATGAAGAGAAAGTGTCGCATAAAAGTTATTGATAATAATGTTGTTAGGGAGCTCATGAATAGGACATTTGAGTATTAGTAACTTCAATCTCCCCCAAGCTTGAGTTGTGCTCTCTCCATCACGAGGCCAAAAGTTGTATATTTGATTCCGATCTTTATGAATCTCACTAGGAGAATAAAACTTTGAATAAAAGAGAGGTACTACTTCCTCCCATTCAAGAGCTTTACCATTCTTCAACAGCTTACACCATTCCTCAGCTCTTCCTTTCAGTGATAATGAGAATAACTTCTTGACTTGATCTGTAGTAGTACCTGCACACTTGAACAACCCGCATAATTCATGTATAAAGAGCAAATGGTCATCGGAATGGACAGTTCCATCCCCAAAATAGTATTTATCCATAACACGATCAACAATTCTTGTAGGTATCTTAAAAGTATCATTTTCAGTAGGTGGTGGTTCATCTACTACCTTAGTAGTGGTAGTAGCATTACAAAATAAGAAACTAAGTGAATTATCCATATTGAAATAAAGTAACTAACAGAAGTAAACAATACTCACAGTAGAAGTTTCCTTTACCAGTTCCACTCTCCAATAGCGCTTCACTCCCCGGCAATGGCGCAAGAAAATAGTCTTGATGACCCACAAGTATAGCGGGTGTATCGCAATATTTTTGATAAGTAAGAGTGTTGAACCCAACGAGGAGTAGGTGTTGACGAGTGGCTTGGAGCAGGAATTCTCTGTAAAAACTTAGCAAACGGATTTTTAGGGTTTTTTGATAATGCAGATAAATAAAGTGCAAGTAAATAAAAGATAATAATAATAGATGCAGCAAGTGGCCCAATCCTTTCTTTAGCAAAGGACAAGCCGGTTGTATTACTTAGGATGACCAAACGTTCTCGAGGACACACATGAATATTGTCAAGTGCTTTCGCTTCATATAGTTGATTAATCTTTTTTAGTTGGATAAGTGTTGTGTGGGTGAACCTGTGCTAATGTACTGACCTTCCTAGGACTAATACATACTTGTGATTATACCCCTTGCAAGCATCTGCAAGTACAAGAAAGTAATTAAGATAGAAACCTAACCACAACTTTAAACTCTGAGATCCTACACTCCCTTGTGCAAATGTTTCCTAACGGGGGTTCAGGTTTGTGTCACTCTGGCAACGCCTACGATTAGTAGCCAAATACACAATGCATTCCCCTAGGCCCATAAAGGTGAAGTGTCATGTAGTGGACGTTCACATTACACCACTAGAAGAATAACACCACAACTTAAATAACAAACTATCGAATCTTTCTCAACACAATTCCACTACTAACAACATGACTTCTCCCATGTCCTCAAGAACTAAAAGAACTACTCATGAGACATCATATGGATCAAGATCAGAGATGGAATAATGATAAGTAACAATCTGAACATAACAATAATTCAATGCTTCCACTCAATAGCATCAACTACAACAAGTAATCAACACTGGGAAAGTTTCCCCTAAGAACTATGCAAGATTCAACCCAATTGTTACAGCGGTATGAAGTGGTGATGATGGTGCTGGTGGAGATGATGATGATCCTGATGAAGTCCAGTGTCAACACTCGGATTTTTAATCCCAGATGCCTGTTATGCCATACATCGCAATCCCAGGATTACCATTTTTGCGAGACATAATAGATTGGATATCACAGTACATCATCCATTACAAACCATAATAAGGTCTTACACAAATAAAGGATCTCATGATCCAGTCTTAATACAAACAAGCTGCGGAAATATAAGCGTAGCGGTGGGCTCCATCTTCAATGTCACAGGCAATGCTGATGATGGGAGATGATCCAAGTTATCGTAGCCGTCCTGATGTCCATCTTTCTCATAGTCCTCCTCATAGTCTGGCCACGGGAATAGCCAAGGACAAAGCCATGGGTACTCTTTAAGTACTCGCAAACTATCACTAACAAGTAAGGTAGTTCTAGTAGGAATTCTAAGCTCTAAGTTTATTTGCAAAAGCTAAATTTAACCTAAGCTGAGTTCAGAAGTAAAGAAAGCTAAAATAATGTTCTAAATCACTTAAGTGGGAACTTAGTTTTCATAGTCACAACTCTCTTGTGGTCAAGTCAAATTCATAATTCATTTCACAAGTCGTTTTGAAAACATCTAACGACGGAACAGTATGGCCACTCCAACTATCCATGACCGCAGACACGGCTATTCGAATAGTTTGACACTCTGTATAGGTGGTATACTTTCACCACAAAATTCGATACATCCGTTAGGGATAACCCTGAATCATCATACTTAGTATGTGGATAATCAATCATAACCTTTCCTTTACACACTCTAGTATAAGAACCTCTCATATGAGCTTGGCCTCCCAGCCATGGCCATCTGCCATCCTAGGCACTGCATAGGTCGACATCATCAAGAGGTAGCCTCAGATCAAACCTCCTCCGCGAGGGAACCCATACTGATGCATATAAACTTCCAGCTAAGCCTTACCCAGTTCAGGTATTGTGGTTGTACGGTAAAATTGGAATGGTATCACATCCAAACCCAACCATCAGTTTTTATAAAGGGCTAAGGCTCATGCCTCAACATTTTCATCATCAAACCCATTTGTGTTTCTCAACACATGTCAAAACATCTCAATAGAATGACTCATCATTCCAAGGTTTTCATAATCATTTTCACCAAGTATTCCCATCTAAAGTGATCAAGTTTTATGCTTAACACTAGCCACTAAGTTAAGAGTGTTCACTAATGAGGGATGCTAATCTCAATCTCATGCCATAGAATGACATCTGGTATAGGCCTAGTTTTATACTCTTTATGCTATCTATACTATCTTTCCATTATCTCACAAAGCATTAACTAAAAGTAAAGAACTTTGGTAAAGCAAAAAGTAAAGCTTGCAAGTAAAACTTGGGATGGGTATAACTCAAAAGGTATAACCAAGCATGCCGAATGCAATTGCTTAAGTTATCAAAAGGGGCAAGTGTTAAATTGCTTAGTTCTAGCTTGCTAATAATAGCTTGCCTTGATTGGTGCAGTGATTGAAGTTCTCTTCGTCTTCTTCAGGGTAGAACTCCTCCTCCTCGTAGACTTGGTCGGCACTATCGTCTATAAATGAATATGGGGAACACAATCACCAAACAATACTTAACTAGTCTATGTAGCACACTAAGGTTCATACTTGATGATCTAGCATCATCACAATCATCACATGAATTAAAGCACTAGTTTCAATTATTTTATTTGAGAAAAGTAATTTCGACTCATTGAAATTAATTAAGATTTAATATTCTCCAATTAAAATATGGGATCATGTGGACAGATGTCATCACCACATATTATAATACATGGGAATGTGATTTAAAGGGTTGGTCACCTTTTATAAAGTTTAAGATTACTATTTAAATGATTTAAAGTGACTAGAAATGCCTATATAGCATTATCTTGGTACTAGTCCAAAGTCACTGCATGTAAACCTAAATATTATTACATATTCTGATAGGTATTGCCAAATGTGATTTTTGAGAGTTGCAATCAACTCAAAATCTATTATGGTTGATTTTTGAAAAATGTTTGAAGTTGCAAAAGTCTCTGTTTTGTTATTTTTGCTATAGATTATCTCTAACTCCAAATGATTTAAATCCAACTGGCTTGGATAGATATTTTAGTTATCTTTATAACAAAATTTAAATCATGCAATTTGGTTAAGTGAAACTCTCTGAATTGATTTTTGAATAAGTGGACAGAATATGATTTCAACTAAATTGGAAAATCACTTATTTGAATTTTTGGGCCAGCACGGGAAAGCTAACGGGCCGGCCTAGTGGCACTCCGCAGTGCAGCGGGCTGCTAATAGCACGGACTCACTAGTCAGTGAAACTAACTAAGCGAAACGGTATGGGCGAATCTGAGTCGTGCGATCAACTTCTAATCTAACGGCCGAGAGTCATCGTCAACGACGAACAGCTCCGACGAGAAACTAGACCTAGCGCGGCGGTGGGGGTCTGGCGGGGTTCACCTGGGCTCCAGCTAGGCTCGGCAACAGGGGCAAACGACGTGGTATACGGCGGTGAAGTGAGGCGTGGTCACAGCGAGGCTTGGGGTGGCCGCAATCGACGGTGCCCTTCTCCTCTAGCAGCGGCGGAGTCCGGTGCAATTCCGGCATGGTGGTGCTCGCCTTGCTCCAGGAAGGGGTGTGTGAGGCTTAGTGGTGAGTGGGGAGTCGAGTGGTGTGAGGAATGGAGGCCGGGGTGGCCTCCTTTTATAGCTCGATGAGGGGACCAAGCGGCACGGGCTGGCGTCTCCGGCGAGGGCGGCACAGAGAGATAGGGGCATGGCTCGGGTAGGTGTACGGTGCGGTGTCTCCTGGCGGTCGTTGCTGGCTTAAAGGCGAGGCATGGGGCGGCTGGGTTTGGTCAGGCGCGTGCGGCACTCTGGACGGAGGCAGAGGTGTTTGCGGCAGCGTGCAGCTGCGGTAGGTCGCGCGGCGGCGAACAAGGTGTCTGCCAGGGTGCTGCTATCATGGCGGGTCTGTGCATGCGAGGGGAGGTGAAGGCGCGGTGTGTGCGAGCTGGTCGGGCATGGCGCACTGGCATGCTCTGGACATGGCGCAGAGAGGCGGTGCACGATGGTGCTAGTGTGGTCCAGGGCTGGGCTTCGACCGTGGGGTGGACAGGGGTGGCGGTAGGAGCTCGCGTGTCTGGTGCGTGACTTGGGCAAGGCTGGCGTGGCTCCTGTCGTGATGCCCACTGTCGGCCGGCGATGACCAAGAACAGGCGGCGCTCCACTTTGCCAACGGCGAAGGGGGTAGCTGGTATGGGGCTGGGTTAGGCTTAAAGGGGAAAGGGGGTTAAATTGGAGACCAAATGGTCGATGCTCACTGTACCAAACAATGCAGCTAGTCTAGTGTTTATTCTATGCCTCCGAAGTGTTTGGTGAAATGGCCGCATGAAAATTATTTTTGAAATTTTGATTCAATTTTTTTGGGTGAACTTGCCTTAAGCTTGAGAGACCAGGTTTGCTTGGATAGGTCAAGGTGAATTCATTTGATGTGTTTTTGAAAAAGTGTTATCTTAACACATACACTTGATTCAATTTTCAAATGTCCATTAAATGGCTTTGCTAGATGTTTTTGTAAGTTTGTAAAGTGGGCCTTGAGATATCTTTACTTGGTCTAGCAAGGGGGGAAAGGTATAGAAATGTTTCTGTTAGAAATCTTCTCCTAGGAACACCTAAAGTGGCCTAGTGGTTTAAAATGGTCAAAATGACCATTTGCTTTATTCATTCTTATTTGATTTCTTTCTCTTTGAATTTTTATTTGTAAATGGTCTAGATGATGTGGCATTCACCTTTAAACCATTTCACAACATTTAGAACAATCAAGCATGGCATATACACTCAATTCTATACTAATGCAAACACACATGCCTTCATATGCTTTCTTCTTAATAAAAGTTTTTTAACCCTAAATTGGGTGATTAGGAACTTGATAACCTTGATTAAAGATTTGGGGTGTTACATCCAGCTTGATGGTGGTGTTGATGAAGACGATCTCCCCTCTCCGGGAAGGAATTTCCTCGGCAGATTTCTGCCTGCCAGAGAGCTCTTTCTCTCTCTGCATTTTTTCACCCCGCAGAGGCGGCGGAATCTTTCTGTGGTCGCTCTCTAGGTCTTAGGGTTTCGTGGGGAATATATACGCCAAAGAGCAGAGCTAGAGGTGGGCCAGGGTGGCCACACCACCTGGTGGCGCGGCCAGGGCTGGCCCGCGCCAGGGGGTGGTGTGGGCCCTCTATGGCCCATCTCCGCTCTCCCTTCTGGCATCCTTCGTTTTCTGGAAAAATAGGATTTTCCATATATTTTCCGGGATTTTCTGATCTTCGTGAATTTCGCCTCCAAACAGTGCCTTTTCCATCAGAAATCCTGACTTCAGCGGTCCATCCTCCAAAAGTCATCAACCGTGCAAAAACACATGAAATAACATAAGTATCATCTCTTAATATGAAATAAATCAATGAATAACTGTAAATTATGATATAGAATAGTGATGCAAAATGGACGTATCAACAACATCTATGTGGCCCAAATTGTTGAGGTACACACCCACTATCTTAATCTGTCCATATAATTCTTTACAATTTTCATGGTGAACAACAACAATATTGAACAACCGTAGTAACAAAGTTCCATGGTTTCAACAGCATGTGGCATGTACCATGCAAGGTAAACTTGCTTTTAGTTTACGGCTCTATCAACACAAGACACATGTAACTGATAAAATGTACTCCCCTGGATATATCTTTGGCAATGAAGTTAACATGACAAATATTCTTTCACTTTATGTTTCAGGTCCTAATATTCTATCATTAGAGAAGTACTCACTTCGATATAGGTTTGGCAATGAAGTTGACATGACCAAATTGAAGGGAATATGCCCGAGAGGCAATAATAAAATGTTATTATCTTATTCTAAGTTTATGATTGATGTTTATTTCTCATACTAGAAATGTATTAATAAGAAACATTAATATATGTGTGTTTAATAAACAAACCAAAGTTCCTAATAATGTATCTTATTACACTAGCTCGTTGATTAATAGATGATCAAGATTTTTTGATCATGAACATTAGATGTTGTTAATAACGGGGTCATACCATTAGAAGAATGATATGGTGAAAAAACTCAAAGTAGATTTAGCAATATGATCTAGTCATTAAGTTCACATTGCTACATCAAACACATACGAAGTATCCCTAGTCGTTAGACCATGAGATCATGTCAATCACTAACATCGGAAGGGTGCCTTGATAACATCAAACGTCACAACGTAATAGGGTGACTATAAATGTGGGTTCAGGTATTCCGAAAGTGTTATGTAGAGGCTCATGGATCAAGAGTGGAATCTTTCCATCCTAATAACGGAGAGATATACTCTGGTTCCTCTTGGTGATATCACATCAACACCGTTTGCAAGCACTTGACTAGGTCACAAGAATGTTGTATCACAGAACGAGTAAAGAGTATTTGTTAGGAACGAGATCGAACTAGGGTATGGTTGGAACCTGTGGTTGGATCTCAGACAAGTAAAATATTGCGAGACAAAAGGAATTGGGCACGATGTTGATGGTTCACACGATCACAAGAATTATCATTGAATGTGCAGAAGTCAATACAGATCTCAAGGTCCTGATGCTGATTATTGATATGAGAAGTGTCTCTATCATGTATACATTATTCGCGAACCGTAGAGTGACACATTTAAGGTACTTCGACACTAAGTGGTAGACAAAATATACCCGAGAATAATTTTGTTAGAGCTGAAATCATTTTGATGATTACCGGAAGTATTTTAGGTCAAATTGCTAAGAATAGTTTAAGATGTAATATCGAAACAATGCAAGAGGTTTTATGCAAATGTTTGCTATTAAAGTAATTAACAAAATTATGAATAAAATAAATAAAATAGTTTTATTTAAAGATAAAAATACATTTATATTAGTGGGTAATTAATGCATGTGAGTAGAGAAGAAATTCATGTGAGTGGAGAGTCCACCCACATGAATGAGGAGAGGTGGGGGCACACCCCATGGCCGGTGGCCATGCCCCTTGGGGAAGCCGCCTCCCATATAAAAGGAGCTCTCCTCCTCCTTTCCATTTGCATCACCTTCTTGTGAAGGTTCTCTTCCTCCTCTAGCATTTTCACATGGCTTTGGATTAGCAAAGTACATGTTCTCTTGGATTCTCACGAGTAAGATTTATCTACTCCTCTACTGCTCTACTGGAGTGGAGGCGTGGAGGTTGTCAGGAGTTGTGTGTGTGCCTGAGGACAGATACCCTGCTGGGTTGCAGCGTTCTTCAACTCAATCTTGAGATCAGCAAGTGATCGACTACATCACAAACAAAATTGGTTTTCGTAAAAAGCTTTCGGTCTTTGAGGGTAAGTTATTCTGGTTACCCCCTTACTCAATACTAGAATCTACTAGATTAGATCTTGGCGTAATTAGGTTGTCCCATCGTAAGAATTTTTTGTTTTCTATGCTGCGAATGCTTCACAAATAAGGAAGAATCTAAAGCAAATTGTTAGAAGTTACAAGCCAAATTTCTTACTATGTTCGCACCCTCTAGAAAACCACAAACTGCAAAAGAAATGTGGTAATTCTCTTTGAATTACAACCATGCCTAGAATGCCAACCTTACTCTAGTACTATAACAAACTTAATTATTCTTGTCTTCGCTATGTAGTACTTCTCATCCAATTTCACTAGGAAGTATATTATGTCTTACATTTACGAAGTTGGAGCAAAGTGTGATAATGAAAGTACTGTTAGTTTCACATCAAACTGGGAAGAATATGTTCGCCAACACAATATCAAGGAAGGTTGAAAGATCGGTATAAGCGACTAGACGGGGGGGGGGGGGGGTGAATAGGCGCTACTCAATTTGTAACTACTTTTCAATTTGAGGCTTGACACAAAGTAGGTTCTCTAGATGTGCAACTAAGTGATTGAACCTAAGTGACAAGCAAGCAAGCTAACAACAATAATAAGGATTAAAGGATAGAACTCACCAAGAGGGGACACGATGTTGTTTTCCCTAAGTTCCTTCCTTTTGAGGGGAAGTACGTCTCCGTTCGAGGGGTGGGCGGTACTAAGACCACTAGCGCCACTAAGGCCTCACCCTATTCTCCCGAGCACCCGCCTTGTGGCAAGCACACGATCCACTATGCGGTGACCTTGAAGGTGGCGACCGAAACCTTGTACAAAACCTTGGGGCACTTCTCCAAACCTGAATTGGAGGCTCCCAAGACGACCTCGAAGCTTTTACACACGAGGATGAGCTATGGAGGCGACTTCTTCAAGTTAGGGTTTCCTCAAACCCTAGAGCAACAACAACTTACACAAATGGTGGGAAAACACAAATCCCTTTGGTGGAAAGCTAGGTCTAGGTCTCCTCCCTCAAATCCCCAAGGGGCAACTAGTTTGAGTGGCTAGAGAGGGAGATCTAGGTGGTTTAAGCTCAGCATTAATGGAGGAGACAGAGTAGAAGCCGTAGCCTTCGCTCGGAGAAGAAGGGGGTATATATACCCCTAGAAAAATAGCCGTTGCGGCATCACTAACCCTGGAGTCTCCAAGCATCAGGGCCGAAGTCTCTGGGGGGCCGAAGTCTCCGGGGTGGGAGGCTGGACTCCGATCAGGACTCCAGAGGGGGTTACTTGGAGAAAAATGAGCCACCCTGGAGACCAGGCCGGAGACATCCCCAGAGTCTTCGGGCTCTAGTCCCAGAGTCTCCGGTGACTAGGGTCGGAGTCTCTGGCACGACCAGAATCTCTAGGGAGGACACAGGACTCCGGGTCCAGCTCTAGACCTGGACATAGAGAGATTGCCAGGGGGCCCGGATACTTGCCTAGAGACCTGGCTGGAGTCTCCGATCCAAGACCCCGGAGTCTCCGGGCCTGGACCCCAGAGTCTCCGGACCTAGGGAGGCAGAACCCCAAGCTTCCAACTGGCACCTTTTCTTCATGAAAATTTGAACCCTTCTCCTTCGAATACTAGAACACTGTCTTGTGCATTTATACGGATGTACCTGCATTTCTTAGCACACGGTAAAAACTATATTGTGTTGACACCAAACATCAAAACATGATTAGGGCAGGAAATGTCCTTTCAATCTCCCCCTTTTTTGTGTTTGATGACAACACAAGGATTTGTGCAATAATATACAAGCATAAGGTACAAAATATAGAGAGGATCCCCCTCTAAGTGTGCACACACAAGATTTTCATATGAATATAAGTGCACAAAAAAGGAAGGGCACTCCCCCTAGAAGTTACAAACTTACCCATCAACAAAGAGATAAGAATTGATAAGTGATACTCATACCTTTGTGCCAATAGATGTGATGAAGAGATACACAAGAGGATCCAATATGAGGGAACTTCATCATACATGATATATATAAATCCATAGATAAGATAGATACCACATAGTCTTCACACACATCGACACACAACATGGGTCCCCACATGATACAAAACAAAGGTCCACAAATAAAGCGAGGAAAATAAGAGCAAGTAACAAGCAAAAGTATCAAATGAAGAATGAGCTTGTGACTTTCCATGCAAATCCCATGCTACCTAATAGCAACTTATCCTCCTTTAGCATCGAGACACCAAAAGGGGACAAGAGATAGACTACACACCCCAACCGGATCACTCATCATCCTCATCCTCGAGAAGAGGAAGCATCGTCCTCAAACATGCGTCAATCAATGGAGCCTTGATCCCAAAAGCCATAAGAGAGAGTGTGAGATATCTGAAGTTGGTCCTGAGCATCCTTGGAAGCCTTGGCATCACTATCATGCTCCCATTGGTGAAACTTCTTCAGAATCTGCTTGTCCCTCTTGTATGATTCATATTGACCTTTGTGAATATCTATGTTCATGCATTGAAGCATCTTCTCCCAGAAGGAGGCCTTTTTCATTTTCCCCTTCACATACTCACGAGAGAAGGAAGGCAAACGTGCATTACTGGCATTCTTCCTCCTAGCACGGACCGGGCTGGCAGCAGGGGGAATATCCTCCTCATCCTCTCTAATCTCATCATCTGGCACGGGAGCAGAATAGCCATGAGGATCCACAGAGGTAGTGGGAGCCTTGCGCTGCAACTGGAGCGGGAGATGATCAACAACACGAAGGCCCTCAAGCGGGGAAGGCAAATCCATCTTAGCAAAGGTGGGAACCACAAGCCTCATGACATAGGGAGAGTAAGTGGGGTTCTTTTTCTCGGCGATGTTGATGGCCAACTCCATGAAGATGAAATACATGACGTCAAGTGGAGTGGCAGGAGCCTCGGGGCCCTTGAGAAGCACAGAATGAGCAAGATCCATCAGACAAATCAAGGCGGAGTGAATTGTGTAAAGATTACCCGCTTGAGGATAAATATTCTCCCAAAACATGTGGATCACAATGTGGAAGGGTGGCCTGAGGTTCCTTGCTTCACCAAGGACACCATGCTTGTTGTAGAGAGGAGGAAGGGGCTTCTTTGAATACTCAATCCTAAACATCTCATGAATGCGAAGACCAACCGCGACATTCCTTCCCTCAAAGGGATACTCCAAGACCTCGGCAAACTCACTGATGCTGGACTGACAATGAACCTCGCCAGTCATCCATGTCATTGTCATGGGAGTCTCATTCCCATCACCAAACACAAGTGTAGAATATAATTGAAGCATAATCTGGACATTGTAATCTTGCTGAAACTCGATGAGAGGATGCAGCCCAAGCTTCTCGGTAATCTAGAGGGCGTCAGAGAAATAAGACTTGTTGTTCATGAAGGCAAAGTCAAGAGGACGTTGCGGGCACATGGGCTTCTTAGCTGATAGATTCACATAAACCTCATGCATGATCAAATACTGCTCACACCTCCAGAAACGAGCATCAAGACTGTTGGAGGGCATGTCATATAACACCTGCCTCCTCATAATGCGGAAATCACCAGTGCTCATCTTCTTAAGGGTGATGATGCTGTCAAACCTCCTCTTCTTGGCAAGGTACTCACAACGTAAGTGCTCTTCCTCATGCCTCTATAGTGATAGAACCTTCTTGTTCTTGGCCTTTGCAGCAATCTCCTCATGGCTGTCATATGGGTGTTGCTTGGACATCTTGTGGGGGTTGTCCCCATAATTCGGTGTCTTGGACTTGGTGCGATGAGGACGAGAGCTACCGGAACCACCTGCACACACACGCAAGAAGGCACGAAAAACCAAGAAGAAATGAGTTTTGCAAGTCCTGAAGAGAGAGAGGGGAGGAGAAATGAGAACAAGATCCAAATCAGAGGAGTACCCCCAGAGTCTCCGGTCACAAGCCTTGGAGTTTCCGGTCATGGGGACCGAAGTCTCCGGCCTAGAAACTTGGAGTGAGATGGAACTCGGGGGAAACTGCACCCAAACATGGATCTTGGTCTCAAACCTTGAAGAAAACAAAAATGCTGCATAAAAACGCCATCTACCATGGATAAAGAGGTCCCACACCATAAACATATCTAGGGGAAACCGTAGGCAGAGAAAAGGGAAAGGGGAGGGGCACCTTGGGAGATGCTCCCAACCAGCAGTGGAGAGGGTCGTCAGCAGGGAGAGGAGGAGGGTACCGACGGAGGCGGCAGCTCCGGGGCGGAGGGGCCCCGACGACGACGGGCAGGGAGGGAGCAGGAGGTTGGGTAGGGAAAAAGGGGGTCGGGGGTGGAGGGGAGTAACTGGGGGTTACCCCCACCCTGACTCTCTTCTTCATACCACGTGAGAAACCGCTAGGATGGAGTCTCCGAGGCCAAAGGGCCGGATTCTCCGGCCCCCCGGAGTCTCCGAGGTCAGACCCCGGAGTCTCCGGCCTCCACTGCTAGGAAACGCCAGAACAAGGGAGGATATGCAAGACTCAAGCAAAAAGACGCAAGGCAACCAGATGAAGAGCCAAGGAAGACACAAATAACCATAGATGAAAAATAACCATCAAGAACGCAAAAACACCAAACCACACACAAATGTGTGGGTCGGTCGCCGAGGCCACCTTGTTTGAGTATACTTGGCTTGGCACCACGAAGATGTATCTTGGGTCCATTACCAAACTCGTCATTGAAGCTCACATATCACAAAATGATATAAAGATGATGAGTTTCTTACTTTGGGCATAATGGGGGGAGGGATGGCCCAACGAATTAGGATCACACTACCCTATGTCCATGCCTACATCTAGATAGGATAACATATGAATGCAAGGGTATGGGTGCATGGTCTCAAGCCACATTGCTCGAATCAATGATATTTAGCTCATGCCTTAACTCTCAGAATCTCTTCTCATCAAGGGGCTTGGTGAATAAATCCACAAGATTCTTCTTGGTGCAAACATAATAGAGGTTAATATCTCCATTATTCACATGATCTCGGATGAAGTGATGAAGAATATCAATATGCTTGGTTCTTGTGTGTTGCACTGGGTTGTAGGAGATCTTGATTGCACTTTCATTATCACAAAGAAGAGGCACTTTGTCACAAGTGACACTAGCCTCATCCATAACAATTGTGCACAACAACTAGCAGCCACAATATACTCGGCTTCAGCGGAAGACAATGAGACACAATTTTGTTTCTTTGATGACCAACACACAAATGACCTACCAAGTAATTGGCAAGCCCCGGAGGTTGATTTCCTTCCAACTTCGTCTCCTGTCCAATCTGAGTCCGTGAAACCATGAAGAACAAAGCTAGAGTCTTTGGGATACCATAAGCCAACGTTTGGGGTATCAACTAAATATCAAAAGATTTGCTTGACCGCCACAAGGTGGCTTTATTTTGGGGTGGCTTGAAACCGTGCACAAATACCTACACTCAACATGATATCCGGTCTAGATGCACAAATATAAAGCAAAGAACCAATCACAGATCGATATACCTTTTGATCCACATCTTTACCCTTAGTATCAAGAGTGAGATCACACTTGAGAGGCATGGGAGTCTTGGATCCATTTAAATCCATCAACTTGAACCTCTTGAGCATATCTTGAATGTATTTGGCTTGATTGATGAAGATACCTCCAATAACTTGCTTCACTTCGAAACCACGAAAGAATTACAAATCCCCCATCATAGACATTTCAAACTCATCGGTCATTAGCTTAGCAAATACATCATTGAAAGCTTTGTTAGGAGAACCAAAGATAATATCATCAATATAAATTTGACATATGAACAAGTTTCCTCCAACTCTCTTAGTAAAAAGAGTGGGGTCGATTAGCCCAACTTCTAAACCATAGTCTACCAACAACTTTCTAAGGTGCTCATACCACGCACGTGGGGCTTGTTTAAGGCCATAGAGAGCTTATCAAGTTTGTAGACATGATTTGGAAACTTGGGATCCTCAAAACCTGGAGGTTGCTTGACATACACCAACTCATTTAAGGGACCATTAAGAAATGCACTTTTAACATCCATTTGTTGTAGCTTGAAGTTATGATGAGGTATGCAAGCAAGATACGAATGGATTCAAGATGGGCAACGGGGGCAAAATTTTCACCGTAGTCAATACCCTCGACTTGGGAGAAGCCTTGAGCCACCAATCTTACCTTGTTGCGAATAACCATCCCATTTGCATCTTGCTTGTTCTTGAAGATCCACTTTGTTCCGATAACATTATGGCACTCCTTGGGTCTATCCACCAACGACCAAACTTTGTTGTGCTCGAAGTTGTGAAGTTCTTCATTCATGGCATCAAGCCAATCCAGGTCTTCAAGCACTTCATACACCTTTTGGGGCTCTACACAAGAAATGAAACTAGTTTGGCCAACAGAGTTAGCCACTTGGTTACGAGTAGAAATGCCCCTTTCAACATCACTAACAACATTTTCAAGAGTAATTCCTTCTCGGATGAGCTTGGCGATCCTCCTTGCTTCACGAAGAGCATGAGCTTCCTCATTGGATTCTTGAGAAGCTACTTGGTCAGCACCACTATTTTGATCCTCGTCTTGACCATGAAATTGAGCTTGCTCCTCTACTTGAGCTTGCTCGACATTTTGACTTTGACCATCCACGTGAGCTTGACCTTGGTCATTATGGGGTGAAGAACACCTTTCATTTACTTGAGCTTAACCTTGATCATGAGCTATCTCTTTAACAATGGCATCTTGATGGCTATGGGGTTGATGTAGATCTAGTGAAGGTGATGGCTACACTTGTGTAGAGCATTGTCCTTCTCCTTCCACCACAAGGGGTTCCTCAATGGGGCGGAAAAATCCCACACCCATTCTTCTTATGGCTTGAGGAGGAATTTCATAACCTACATCACCAAGATCAATTTTCCCCACTTGGGAGCCATTATGCTCATCGAACCTCACGTTAGAGGAAACTATAACTTGCCCGGTGGACTTGTTATAGATACTATAAGCGTGAGAGTCCGATGCATAGCCAACAAAGATACCTTCAATAGTGTGATACTCGAATTTAGACAACCGGTTACCTTTCTTGAGAATGTAGCACTTGCACCCAAACACCCAAATGTAGGAAATACTAGGCTTCTTGCCGGTGAGGATCTCATATGGAGTCATATCCAAATGCTTGTGAAGATAAACCCGGTTGGCAATATGACAAGCGGTAGAGATAGCTTCGGCCCAAAAGTTATATGGGGACTTGAACTCCGCAATCATGGTTCTTGCCATACCCATAAGAGTCCGGTTCTTCCTTTCTGCCACACCATTTTGTTGCGGTGTATAAGTAGCGGAATTTTGATGCTTGATCCCCTCATCACCAAGTAACTCATCAAGGGTGTAGTTCTTGAACTCGGTTCGATTGTCACTTCTTATGGCCAAGATCTTCTTGTTGTGTTGATGTTGCACTTCATTGGCAAAGTTGATGACGGTTTGTTGAGTCTCACTCTTCTTCTTGAAGAAATATACCCATGTGTATCTTGAGTAGTCATCAAAAATAACCAAACAATACTTCTTCCCCCAAGACTATCAAAGGATGGAGAACCAAAGAGATCCATGTGAAGGAGCCCCAAGATCCCATCGGAATAGATGGTGGTAGTTGGGGGGTGTGCCGTCTCATGGAGATTCCCTTCAATGCATGCCCTACACACAATCTTTGACAAAATGCACATTATCTTTTAAACCAAGGATGTGGCCTCCTGTATGGAGGCTTTGCAAAGACCTCATGTTGACGTGGGAAAGAGAGCGATGCCAAAGCCATCCCACGCCATCTTTAGCCATTAGGCACGTCGCAGTAGGTGTGGGTTTCTTATCGAAATCTACCACATACAAACCGTTCTTAGCATACCCAACAAAGGCTATAGAGAGAGTCTTGCTCCACATCAGAACCACAACCTTAGGGGTAAAGTAGGCATTAAATCTGATGTCTGCAAGTATACAGATTGTTTGTAGCTAGTTTCAAAGTATAGATATCGATCCCACAGGGAGCCCAAAGGTAAGTGTTTATGGTGAAGTCTCTATCACATCCAAAGTTGTCACAGGTATTTGAGTGAATTGACTGAAAGTGTAAAAATGATAATGAGATTTGGATTAAACTGGATGTATTAAATAAAATTAAAATGTCAACTTCAGAAATAAAAATCATAAAAGTAAACAACGATTCGGTTGTTTGTTGTTTTCTACAGATGACGAAAAAGACACGGGGAGATACAGTTCATGGTGATAGTGATTGTGCCAGATGGGTGAGTGCCAAATGTAACAATTGTAATCTTACAAGTATATGTATAGGCGAGCAACCCACGATTAGTCAGAACTCCTCTTGGTAGATTTCATCCCAACTTCAATAATCCTACTAGTCTGTTACCAAAACCATGGTCAGAAACTAGACAATTAAGACCCTTCAGGTTCCTTAGCGATTAAGCTCCTTGGATCGGACTAATGCAATAAGCATGGTGGTTCCTTGTTATCTCCTAGTCTACTAGTTTTCCATTTATATCCCTGTGTCACTCGAGGGTCGCCGGTTGATGGCCCAAAATATATCGAGCTCGTTGGGGAACCCCAAGAGGAAGGTATGATGAGCACAACAGCAAGTCTTCCCTCAGTTATGAAACCAAGGTTATCGAACCAGTAGGAGCAAGGAAACACCTCCAAGGTGTTGTTTCCAACTTGGAATCCTACACAACACAACCACAGAACTTTGCCCCCAACTTACAATGAGGTTGTCAATCTCACCGGTTTTGCTGAAAACAAAGGATTAAACGTATTGTGTGGAAGAAAGTAAAAGCTTGCAGAAAGTAAACACAAAACAGTAAACAGTTGTAGATTGATGGTAAACGAAAGGACCGGGGTCCATAGTTCACTAGTGGTGGTTCTCCTTAAGATAGATGACATGTTGGGTGAACAAATTACATCGGGGCAATTGACAAACATCGAGAAAGCATGCATGCATATACTAATCATCTTGACTCCTATGAGATTTGATTGGGCATTACAACATTATACATAGACTGTAATCCAACTGCATCTATGACTAATAATCCACCTTCAGGTTATCAATCCGAACCCCCTCCAGTATTAAGTTGCAAGCAACAGATAATTGCATTACGCATTGCGTGTAAAGTAAACAATATTATTGTTCTATGAACAAAGGATTGCTGTTTTCTCCCTACTAGCAACAACACATCTAGTACCTTAGAGATTTCTGTCACTTCCCCAGATTACTAGAGGCATGAACCCACTATCGAGCATAAATACTCCCTCTTGGTGTTGCTAGCATCTACTCAGCCAAGATATCTACTAACAACGGAGAGCATGCAAGATGAAAAATAACAAAGACATGATAGATGTTGGGCCACGCAGAGATAAACAAAACTTTTTCCCTAACGCGGTACTCCCAAGATCCAGATCATGTAATAGGCCACGAGATTACGGCTAGACGCGCATATGCGGAAGTTGATGTTGCGCGTCGAAGCAGTGTCGAATGATCCCACGGACAGCCCTCTGAATCCCACGGACAGCTACACCAGATCCCACGAACTCCTTCGCCAGATCCCCACGAGCTTCCCTGTCTCCAGCGCCGCACATGCAACGCCTCTACCGGTATCAACACATACAGGGTGGAGCTTCGGACAGAGGATTGCTAGATCCTGTCTAGCCCAAAATGGAAGTGGAGAAAGTGACGGCTAGGTCAGGGACTATCCCTTGTCACTCCACTTATATACACTCCTAGTTGGGCTCAACGCTTGAGGCCCATCTAGGCTGTACTCCAATCTCCACATGGGCTCCTTACCCTTAAGTGTGTGACCCTGTAGGTTCACGTACACCTGGAAACGACATGAGCTACTCCTCCAAGTATCCCGTCATGGCTTTGAGTCCAACTCACTTCCATGAACACTCGGTCCCAAGTTGATAGATGGTAGCGGCCTCTAGCAAGACGTGCCAACTCCCAAGTGCCGTAAAGTCAGAAGACGAACCTTCAATGTGACTTTCGTCCAAGTCCCTTTACCACACGATATATCTGTTAAGCTATAGGCAAGTAGTTGCCATCCCTTAAATAGCTTAACTCTCTTCTCGTACCATGATATGTGATTCACTGGACTAACTCTTAGTCCGACTCCTCAGTTAACATTTAACTGAGTAGCGCATGGCCATACTTCCGAATCATATCACACGAGAGGGCCCAGAGAATATCTCTCCATTATGGAGGGGCAAATCCCATCTTGGTAATCCATGTCACGCAGCTTGTTTCACAACCAACCCGAACTCCACCTTTATAACTGCCCATTTACAGAACAACGTTTGATAGAACCTAAGTTGGCGATCCACAACTCGGATCATGCAATCACCTCAGGTCAAAGGATTCCACTGATTGAGACTGCAAATGACAACATGCTCGTTGCATCTCAACTGTCGGTCAGTCCGACTCGCTAAACTCTTTAGATGAATCAGTGTAAGTCGGAATAGCATCACCATGCCCATGACAAGTGGAACCGTGTCATCAGCCGACTTGCACATTGGTCTAAGTTGTGTGTCCAGCACAACCTCAACGACCAAGGACAATCTAGTATGAACAATCATGAATATATAGTTCCACAACTGAATCACGTATTCAGTGATACATATCTGATGTTCATACAAGGACAACTTTACTTTATGAACACTTTGGGAAATATCATCAACCATGATTGCCTCTAGGGCATATTCCCAACAATCTCTCACTTGCACTAGAGTCAATCATCCTGACATCATATATCTAGGCCTCTAATGCCCATGGCGCTTACGTGCGCCTCATGCTTAGGCTGTGGAAGTGGCTTTGTCAACGGATCTGCAACGTTTGCATCCGTGTGTACCTTGCATAACTTGATATCACCATGATCCACGAACTGGCGAATCAGGTGGTATCGCATGAGTATATGTGTGTTCTTCTGGTGTTGTCTAGGTTCCTTGGCTTGTGCAATAGCACAATTGTTGTCACAATACACGTCTAATGGATTGGACGAGCCCTGAACCACACCAAGATCAATCAGGAAGTTCCTGATCCAAATAGCTTCCTTTGCCTCCTCCGAGCAGCAATATACTCAGCTTCTGTTGTAGATGCAGACACAGTCTCTTGCTTGGAACTCTTCTAGCTCACAACCCCTCCATTCATAACGAACACGTACCCAGATTGCGAACAAGAATCATCAGAGTCAGTAAGGTAACTCACATCTGTGTAACCTCTTACACTGAGTTCAACCTCACCTCCATAAACTAGGAACACATCCTTAGTCCTTCTCAAGTACTTAAGAATGTTCTTAACTGCTGCCCAGTGGATTTCTCCAGGGTCAGCCTAGTATTTGCTGACAACACTTAGAGCATAGGAAACATCTGGCCGAGTACAAATCATGGAATACATGATGGACCCGACTGCCGAGGCATACGAAATCACACTCATCCTACTTCGCTCATCAGTTGTCGAAGGACATTGAGTCTTGCTAAGTCTTATGCCATGGGACATCGGTAAGAACCCCTTCTTAGACGATTCCATGTTGAACTTCTTCAACACTTTGTCCAAATATGTACTTTGGCTCAATCCAATGAGCCGCCTGGATCTATCTCTATAGATCCTAATTCCTAGTATATAAGTTGCCTCACCCAAGTCCTTCATTGAAAAACTCCTTTCCAATGAATTCTTGGTTTCTTGCAACATCTGGACATCATTTCCAATAAATAATATGTCATCCACATATAAGATCAGAAAGTTTACTTTGCTCCCACTAAACTTCTTGTATAAACAAGAATCATGATCACTCTTGATGAAGCCAAACGATTTGACTACCTCATCAAAGCGAATGTTCCAACTCCGAGATGCTTGCTTCAACCCATAAATGGATTTCTGAAGTTTGCATACCTTGTTAGCATTAGCCAGATCGACAAAACCCTCGGGTTGTATCATATACATGTCCTCGGTTAATTTTCCATTAAGGAAAGCCGTTTTGACATCCATCTGCCATATCTCATTGTCAAAATAGGCTCCTATAGCTAACATGGTCCGAACTGATTTAAGCATCACTACAGGTGAGAAAGTATCATTGTAGTCAACTCCTTGAACCTGTCGAAACCCCTTCACGACAAGCCGTGCTTTATAGATAGAAACGTTTCCATCCATATCAGTTTTCTTCTTAAAGACCCATTTGCACTCGACAGGTCTTGCACCGTCTGGCAGATCAACCAAGTTCCAAACTTGATTATCATCCATGGACTTTAATTCGGATCTCATGGCTCCAAGCCATGACTCAGAATCAGAACCCAGCATCACTTCTGAATAAGTTGCCGGCTCATCACTATCTAACAGCAATACATCACGAACACTTTGCAATCTTACGGATCTTCGCAGTCTAGGTGCAGCTGCCGGCTCAGCTACCACGACTGGCTCAACCTCCAAGGCTTTCACCAAATCACTACTGACCGGTTCCTCTCGAACTTCTTCGAGCCACACCGTACTCCCACTGACTTCCCGACTGAGAAACTCTTTCTCAAGGAAGACACCGTTGTGAGTGACAAACACTTTGCCCTCTTCTCGGTTGTAGAAGTAGTAACCCAAGGTTTCCCTTGGATACCCAACGTAAATGCACTTATCCGACTTGGCTGTAAGCTTGTCTGACTGAAGTCGCTTGACAAATGCTTCACAACCACAAATATTAAGAAAAGACAAACTCGGCTTCTTGCCAGTCCACATCTCATGTGGTGTCTTCTCTACCGATTTTGATGGTACTCTGTTTAGTGTGAATGCTGCCGTTTCTAGACAATAACCCCAAAATGATAAAGGTAGATCTGTCCGACTCATCACTGACCGTACCATGTCCAACAAGGTCTGATTCCGCCGTTCCGATACACCGTTCCTCTATGATGTACCTGGCGGAGTGAGCGGAGGAACTATTCCACAACTCTTCAGATGGTCATCAAACTCATGGCTCATGTACTCGCCTCCTCGGTCCGACCGAAGAAACTTTATTTTCTTGCCGAGTTGATTCTGTACTCTGGAATTCTCTGAACTATTCAAAGGCTTCCGATTTATGCTTCATCAAGTAGACATATCCATATCTACTCAAATCATCAGTGAAGGTAATGAAGTACTCATAACCACCCCTGGCTGTCGCGCTCATTGGACCACATACATCACTATGTACTAGTCCCAACAAGTCAGACGCCCTTTCACAACTCCTTGTAAAAGGTGTCTTGGTCATCTTGCCCAGAAGGCAGGATTCGCATGTCTCGAACGACTCCAAGTCAAACGAAGTTAGGAGTCCATCATCATGGAGCTTCTTCATGCGTTTCCAACTTATATGACCAAGTCGATAGTGCCAAAAGTAAGTCATATTCAGATCATTTGGTTTCAACCTTTTCACATTTATGTTATAGACCGACCCACCATCAAGATTCAAAATAAATAACCCGTTCTGAACGGGTGCAAAGCCGTGAAACATATCATCCAAATATAAAGAACAACCATTGTTCTTAATATTAGACTCATAGCCTTGTCTCATCAAGCATGAGGCAGAAATGATGTTTCGACTAAGCATTGGAACATAATAACAATTATTTAGTTCCATTAAGAATCCTGAAGGTAAATGAAGTTGCATCGTGCTGACTTCCAATGCAGCAACTCTTGCTTTGTTGCCGACCCGAATGTCAACCTCGCCTCTTGCTATGCCCCTAGTTCTTACCAGTCCCTGCAACGAGTTGCAGATATGAATGACTGATCCGGTATCATATACCCAAAAACTACCGGGTGCATCAGCAAGATAAAGGTCTATAACATTGCAAACAAGTGTACCTGAGTTGGAAGTCACACCTCCACTCTTGGCTTTATCCGCCAAATACTTGCTGCAATTCCTCTTCCAGTGGCCATCCGTCTTGCAATAGAAGCAAGCGGATCCGGCTGAAGGAGATGATTTAGTCCCTGAGGAAACGCTTGGGATCTCATCCTGAGCATTACCTCCTGACTTAGCCTTCTTCTTCTTAGTCCAAGAACTCTTCTTAAACTTAGCCTTATTCTATACCACCAACACTTGGCTAGTACCTTTCTTGAGATCAACCTCTTCTTGCTTAAGCATCCCACGCAATTCAGTGAGCTTCTTATCCATACCATGCATGTGGTGGTTCGATATGAACTGACCATACGCACTAGGAAGAGAGTTCAGAATTATATCTGTAGCGAACTCTTCGCTAATGGGGTAGCCAAGCCTTTCCAGAGACTTCACATAACCAACCATCTTGATTACATGCAGACTTAGTGGATCACCATCCTTAAGCTTACAACTCAGCAAAGCTTGAGAGACTTGGTACCTCTCGGTCTTTGCCTAAGCTTGGAACATACTTTTGAGGCTTTCGATCATATCGTAGGCCTCAACATTCTCGAACTGCTGCTGCAAGTCCGGTTCCATGTGAGCAAGCATAAGACAACTAATTTATGTAGACTCATCACATGTTCTACGATAGGCATTGGTTGCTGCGACACTCGCATTCTCATCCGGCACATCTAGAAGCGGGTTGTCTAGAACATGGTCCCTTTTTTCTTGTTTGAGAACAATTCTCAGATTACGATACCGGTTGGTGAAGTTTGTTCCATTAAGTTTATCTTTCTCTAGGATGGTCCTCAACGCAAAACTGGATAACTGAGGGAGACTGCTACTAGGTGCCATTATCTACAACAGAAATATGCAAAACACTTAAGACAAGTATTCATAAAAGAGCAGGCGTATTAAAAAATTTAATACTTATGCTCCCACTAGAACCAATATCCCTCCGATGGTTACTTAGTGATTCAGGACCCTAAATAAGCAAGCCAACTAGTGAGCTTTAGCATCACCGCTAGCCGCCAAATGATCTAGGTAGGCAACTCCTTGCCAATCGCATCACATGCGACTCCCGTTGGTCGGGTGGCATCACATGCCCTGGCTCCCGAGGCCCTCTCCCTGAGGCCCACAACCGTTGTGATAGACCCATCTAGCTTACCAAGTGCTTCCATTGTAAGAGTCCGTCTCGAACCCATCTAGCCGAAAAGAATTGGTAGCACCTCAATTTTATGAGCCCACTACCAAGAATGTCCGACTTGGGATGGTGCAACACCGGCGGGGAGACCGACTAGACCTTCTTTGAGGGATTAAAGTTTAACCACTATCTCATAGGGGTAAAACTAGAGAGATAACAATCACACAAAATAATCCAATTATAATGTGAAACGGTATGGCTCTCTTCATGGTGATCTCCATCGCAATGAACCTGTTCGTCATGCCTTTGGCTACAGTGTCCTTCAAGTCCTCCAAACATGCTACACTAGCACTAAGGAATTTACAAGAAGATGGCATATCATGCTGATACGCAGGTCGTTATACAATAATAGTGACAACACTTTGGCTCCAGCCGGCTGACAAACCCGTGATACACAGATCACGTATGGATTAGACACATCACATGCACATAAGCCATATCATTCACAACTTCCTGCAAAAACATGTTATGCATAGATACGATATCTACCGGCGTTGTGAACCTCGCAACGACATCTAATGCGCTATGACAGGGCGAAGCCGGCGGTGCCGCTAGCTGGATAGCGGGCGGGGATCGAAGGGGCAGCGCCCGATGATTTTTTCGAAATCGCAGATCTAATCTGCATTCCGAACCATGGATTCGTTCATTGGATAAAACACTTTTACCCAAATCTGATTCCTGTGCAGATCTGACCAATCTCATTGATCATCCGCACCTGATCTTCCATGCACCCCTCGAGTGCGATTGATCCAATCAATCTTGCACAAAACCGATCTATCTCATAGATCGACCACTGAAACCCTAAGTGGATCTCATCCACCACCTCGTGCATATCACATACGCACAGATCTAGAGCCTAAAACCAAAAGCTTTCACTCTGGTACCACTGTTGGCCAACTCAGAGATAAACAAAACTTTTCCCTAGCATGGTACTTCCAAGATCCAGCTCAGGTAATAGGCCACGAGATTACCGCTAGATGCGTAGATGCGGAAGTTGATGTTGCGCTTCGAAGCAGTGCCGAACGATCCCACAGACAGCCCTCCGAATCCCATGGACAGCTACACTAGATCCCACGAACTCCTTCGCCAGATCCCCACGAGCTTCCTTGTCTCCAGCGTCGCACGTGCAACGCCTCTACCGGTATCCACACATACAGGATGGAGCTTCGGACAGAGGATTGCTAGATCCTGTCTAACCCGAAATGGAAGTGGAGAAAGTGACGGCTAGGTCAAGGACTATCCCTTGTCACTCCACTTATATACACTCCTAGTTGGGCTCAACGCTTGAGGCCCATCTAGGCTGTACTCCAATCTCCACATGGATCTAATCCACATGGGCTCCTTACCCTTGAGTGTGTGACCCTGTAGGTTTACGTACACCTGGACACGCCATGAGCTACTCCTCCAAGTATCCTGTCATGGCTTTGAGTCCAACTCACTTCCATGAACACTCGGTCTCAAGTCGATAGATGGTAGCGGCCTCTAGCAAGACGTGCCAACTCCCAAGTGCCGTAAAGTCAGAAGACGAACCTTCAATGTGACTTTCGTCCAAGTCCCTTTACCACACGATATATCTGTTAAGCTATAGGCAAGTAGTTGCCATCCCTTAAATAGCTTAACTCTCTTCTCGTACCATGATATGTGATTCACTGGACTAACTCTTAGTCCGACTCCTCAGTTAACATTTAACTGAGTAGCGCATGGCCATACTTTCGAATCATATCACACGAGAGGGCCCAGAGAATATCTCTCCATTATGGAGGGGCAAATCCCATCTTGGTAATCCACGTCATGCAGCTTGCTTCACAACCAACCCGAACTCCACCTTTATAACTGCCCATTTACAGAACAACGTTTGATAGAACCTAAGTTGGCGATCCACAACTCGGATCATGCAATCACCTCAGGTCAAAGGAATCCATTGATTGAGACTGCAAATGACAACATGCTCGTTGCATCTCAACTGTCGGTCAGTCCGACTCGCTAAACTCTTTAGATGAATCAGTGTAAGTCGGAATAGCATCACCATGCCCATGACAAGTGGAACCGTGTCATCAGCCGACTTGCACATTGGTCTAAGTTGTGTGTCTAGCACAACCTCAACGACCAAGGACAATCTAGTATGAACAATCATGAATATATAGTTCCACAACTGAATCACGTATTCAGTGATACATATCTGATGTTCATACAAGGACAACTTTACTTTATGAATACTTTGGGAAATATCATCAACCATGATTGCCTCTAGGGCATATTCCCAAAAATAGAATCAATAATCAATCTGAAATAGCATCTCAATATCCATTGGATCCCCGCAAACACAACATGTAAGATTACAAATAGATGATCTTGATCATGAACGGAGCTCACAAGATCTAAACATGGTAGCACAAAGGAGAAGAACCAACCATCTAGCTACTACATGGACCCGTAGTCCAGGGATGAACTACTCACGCATCACACCAGAGGCAGGCATGGTGATGAAGAAGGCCTCCAGGGTGATCTCTCCCCTCCGGCAGGGTGCCGGGAAGAGCTTCAGATCCCTCCCGATCTAGGGATGGAGATGGCGGCGGCTATAGACTCTTTCGTGGAGTTTTGATCGGGTACTTAGGGTTTCTGTATCGGAGGCATCTTATAGACGAAAGGGGAGGCCGAGGGGGTGCCCTAGGCGGCCACACCACCCCCTGGCGCGGGCCAGGCCTAGCCGCGCAGTCTAGGCCTGGTTGCGCGGCCAGGTGGTGTAGCCGGCCACTAGCCCCTCTCCGTCTCGTCTTCTGGCTCCGTGTCCCCCTCGGTGAAATATTGACTTTGGCTTTTGTCCCGTCCAATTCCGAGAATATTCATTTTCTGACTTTCCTGGAACCAAAAATAGCAGAAAACAGGAAGCTGGCACTGTGGCATCTTGTTAATAGGTTAGTCCAAGAAAGTGTATAAAAATACTCCAAAGTGTGGACAAAACATAAGAAAGTAGATATAAAACAAGCATGGAACATCAAAAATTATAGATACGTTAGCAACGTATCACGGGTCTACTAGCGAACAAGATCCTATCCATGTAGAACAAAGTTTCATGTTGTCTGGGCCCTTATTTGGACAACAAGCATTAGGCATCTCACAGATAGTCAAGCACACATAATATAGTAATTAAAATCAATGACAAACTAATGGAAAATATATGAAGGCACATCACATCTCACCAATCCCTTACATCTCCCACGCCGAAGGAACTTACTCACACATGAGAGAAGAAAGCATCATCAATATAATTAAATAAATGGAGTTCTTCTCAATATTACCGTGGAGATCCACAATAAGAATAGAAAAGTAAACACAATTCAAGATGGGAGAAACTATATCAAACCCTAGTCTTGCAAGGTGAAGATATCTCTCTCTCAAGTACAAGTAATGGCTATGGGGGTCTATTGGCTAGGAGGTCGAAGATCGTGGAGCGTGATGAAGAACGTCTCCTCCTTCTTATCCGGATCTCTTCTTTCTCCCTTCTGGAAGGTGTGGCGGATATTGTGATGTGTTTTCGTCCCCGGTCCCTTCACAGAAGTTGTCGTTTTTGACATGACATAGGCGGCGACAGCTATACGATGAGAACTATACGGCCGAAAAAATTGTTCCCGTTGTATAGTTGCTTGTTAAAGCCTCTGTACACTTCCATCGATTTCTTCCAAAAAGAGACTTGCTTGTTTTCGCCTGAATATTGTGTTTCCCTAGTTAAAACCCTCTATTAACATTCAGAACCTGAAAGACACATTAAAAACCAAGTTTTCTTTGCTACCGAAGTATTAGCGTTAGGTAAAGCTAGAAAATGATCAAATCCAGGAGAAAACCATCAATAAAAACCATAAAAAATGTGTCGAATATCACAACTACAACTCCCCCAAGCTTAGATGTTGCTCTCCCTCGAGTGACAAGGAAATAAATAAGTATAGCAGAGTTTCAAGACTAAAATAAAAGAACTCACAAGCTTGGATTGGTGTCAAATTCTTTTTTTCACAATCCCAGCAATCTAAAACATGTTCATACAAGTATTTACAAGATTGCATTGAGTCCACGTCCTAACCACATATATATTTCTAGCAAATAAATCATATGCACGAGCAAGTTTCAAAAGTTTTAGCTAGGAAATTGAGGCAATTTTTTGGTATCTCTCTTTGTTGAGAGATGAAAACTTTTTGCTCTTGTTTCTTTAATAAATTAAGAGTTCTCAAGTTGGCACCGAAATATTCAATTTAAGAACAACTCATCTATTCCCATGTCAAAATTTCAAGACTCTCAAAGAACCTTTTCCTTCTTTCGCTTTTCAAAATTCAGCTCTTCCATAGAGAAATCATGCCACTATTCTTAACATGTTAATTGGGACTATGTTGTGCACTCGTGACCATGCCAATGAATATGTTGAGCAATAATGGGTCGGAGGAGTACTACAACTTCACTTGGAACATGAAACCACGAGGAAACTAAAATTTTACCTATCACAGCATTGCTGCTACAGACGTTTATATAACTTAATAGCCGAAATCAAGTGGTTTCCCACATTTAGATCGTTCGTTGGCCAGCGGAGTTAATAGTTCCCCATGGAGAACGACAGTGTTGTAATTACATGTGTAACACAATATCTTACGGTAATTATTAGAAAAAGAAGTGGCATAATCTCTACTACTTCGAAGCATCCATTTTATCAAACAATGTCATTCAAGGGTACTATCGAGTCTATTTATATTAAGCTCAAACGGGTGGAGTAGTTCTAAAATCAAATTCTTTGGGCTAAACATGGACTCAAGTCATCTTTTGGATGCGTTTTCTTGTTGTAAAAATGTAGGAGATGTTTTAACCAAGTTCACTGCTCATTATTTCAAAGCTAAAAAGGAGACACTAGAAAGGGAATAGAATTTATAGGATAACAAGCTAAGTGGGGAGTGACTCCAATGCAAGGAAGTAAATAATTGTAGGATCGATTTAAGGTTGTAGAAAAGGTGATAAAAGTAATGTGATACCTCCTCTTGCTTGCTTCGTTCTCATATTTTAGTCGAACCCCCTCTGTATTTCCATATTGCCAAGTCACCTGAAATTGAGCAATCTCCGAGAGAAACAAAGAAATGAACTTGCAATAAAAGTTACAACTATTTTTTTGTTTTTTTTGTTTTAGGAATGCAAACTGAAAGTAAACATGCAATTTTGAAGAAGTGAAATAAATCAAAAGAAGAAATAAAAATATGAATGCAAGGTTTGGAGGTTTTCAAACCTCCCCCAAGCTTAGGCTATTGCGAGGCTCAGTTGTTGCCGTCATTCGGCGGCTAGTGAGGATACTTCTGGTAGTAGTCAGGGAAGTGGGTCATGAAGTGACTGAAGTTGTGAGTTAAGGCACTCACATCTTCATTCACTCCTTGAAGAGTGTGGTTGATCTCCCCAACACGCTGGTTGAGCTACTGGAATTCTTGATAGGGGACGTAGTTGTACCCCTGCTGCGGCTGGTTGGGCCACAGGTCCCAGGCTCCCCCTTGCTACTGCTGATGTCCCTCCCAAGTAGGGTTGTGTCCTTGCTCATCCTCATGCTCCTTCTCATCCTCATCATGCTGCTCTCCTTCTTCATCTTCCTCTTGATCAGGCTGGAGTTCAGCCATGATCTCCATCACTTGGTCCTTGGTGAGGATCCAAGTGTCCTCCATAATCGAGAAGGCTTGGGGACAGGGCAACGGAACCTGCTCACCATGTGCATCACCAAGATAACCAAACCGATATGCTCGGAGCCTCTGGTTAGCTTGGTAAACACCAAGGAAGTCACAAGCAGTCAAATACTTGATGTCCATAAGTTTGGAGCCGTCAGCAGATTGCATAATAGGTAATATAATATTTAATGCATGGGCAAGGTGGGTTACCAATACACCAATGCGAATATCACCTTTCGTCTTGTTGCTTTGGTGGTGAAAGTGCTGGATGAGTAGAGCTACAGGATTGGGGCTTTGTGGTGCAGTGGGAAAGAGAGCCTTGGTGATCATTGCCATGTCCGCATTGGCCATGGAACCGGTATCACCTCTTCCCAATAGTGTGTTGGTGAGAAACAAGGCGTAGTAGAGAATTGTTGGGTTCTGAATGGTGGACATCTTCTTCTAGTAGAATTCGGTGCCACCATTAATAGAAATAGCCTCCCAAGTTTCTCCACTTGTGATGCTATATAGGTTAGTAACAGTTGACTCCCCAACATGAGGGAAGCCAAAAGCATTGCAAAATTGTTCAAAAGTTATTTCATAAGGCTGCCGGTTCATGGTGAAGCTTACCATGCACGCATTAGCTTTCTCCCTGTGGTCGTCATAGAAGGAAGCAAGGAACTCATAGGCAAGCTCGGCGTAGGAGCCGTGGCTTGTGTAGCTAAGCAGTGTTAGCCCAGCCTTGTTACACATGAGGTCGAAGTCCACCTTCAACCCCGCCGTGGTGAGAAAGCTGTGGTCGGCCCAGCGTGTGGGCAACACCCTCCTCGATGAAACTATGGCCAGCTTGGGGTTGCGCTCGGCTTAGGACCCCGAGCTCTCACCACGTTCGCGCTTGCTCTTGCGAAAAATGTTATTGATTTTGTTCATCTTGATGCACTGGAAAATTTTACCATAAAACCTTAGGCATATAGTTTCTACATAATATACGAACGATCCTACATGGAAAAATTCAATCATAACGTGAGAAATCAATAGGTAAAGCTAAACAAGCTTGGGTTCATCCACTAGATCAATGTGAGAGTTTCAAACATGGAAATCTGAAAATAAAAGCATGGATAGGGAGAGAAACATACCGATCTGTTGATTCCCCCACTCAAACGAACGAAATCCGCAAAGAATCGAGAGTTCTAGGTGGGTTTTGAGAGGTTTGGAGAGATAATATCAGAGAAATAATGAGGAAGGAGAAGAAACCTAGCTGCCCCGACCTGATTTTGTGGTCGCGCCAAACTATACGGGCGGGATATGTTGTTCCGCCCGTATAGTTGCGACGGCGTAGCCAACCAGGGTTTCTTTAAGCAGAACCCAACTATACAGGCACAACTATACGGCCGGATCATAATGATCCCGCCATATAGTTGGTCGTTAAACCCTCTATATCCTCGAGATAAATTCTCAAAAACAGGCATCGATATCTATACGACCAGAACTATACGGCTGATATTTTTATTCCCGCCATATAGTTGGTCGTTAAACAGTCAGTATCTTTGGGAAGAAATTGTACGAAGGCATCGATATCTATACCGAAGCTATACGGTTGGAATTTTTATTCCCACCGTATAGTTGGTCATTAAATGCTCTGTTCCTTCGAAAGAAAACTTGTTGATGGCATAGATATCTATACGGCCAAACTATACGGTCGGAATTTTTATTCCCCCCGTATAGTTAGTCCTTAAACCATCAGTAGTCATGAAAAAATTTCTATTTCTTCGAGAATACCTCCTTATCCCGAAACTTAACGAAATACCTTATTTTTGATAGAAAATGATAGTAGAAATTGTCGACCAACATTAGCATGTAAATAGCAGAATTTTAATCTTTGTAGATAAAACTCAAACTTTTGTTTTTATACATATTCTAAATTTGTCCAATCAATGTTTCTACTACTTATTGACAGTTGCATCTTCACGTGCGCGCTTCCGCAAGAATGTCTTTGAAAAAGTTGTAGGAATGTAATGAACTTTTTATTCTTTAGTTTATTTTATTGATGTGATGGGTTGACTCCTAGTAAGCATTTTATTAAGAATGGTTGAATGACTCAACCCCTTCTCTGTTCTCAAATTCTTACCGTGGGTTGCCCCTTATCAAAGGCACTTACCGCTTGAACTCGTTTCGCCGGCGGAATATATCTTTCTCCTGCTTCTAGCTTCTTTGGAAAATACCGGATGATTTCAGCATCATAAACATTGTAGATTAATTTTCCTTCAGCATAATCAACCGATGCTCCTAGAATACTAAGGAAAGATCTTCCTAGTATTATAGATAATTTTCATCTTCTAGCATCTCAAGAATAATAAAATCAGTGGGAATAACATGCTCATCTATTCTAAGTAGAACATCCTCAATCATACTAATGAGTTGTTTAGTGGACTTGTCAGCCATATGTAAAGTGATAGTAGTAGGGGAATACTCCCCTAATCCTAACCTTTTATAGAGGGAGTATGGCATTACACTAAATCCAGTACCTAAATCACACAAGGTATTGTGAATATTAGTCTTGCCTATTGAGCACGAAATAGTTGGTATTCCAGGATCTCCTGATTTAGACAATAGCTTCCCATTAGCAGGATAACTAGTCACCATGGCAACGGTTTCAGTTATTTCTTTCTTTCTACTAAGAATATCATGGAGGAATTTAGAATAGGTAGGAACTTTGATTGCATCCGCAAATGGAATTTCTAGACGAAGGTCACCAAGTGCTTTTGTAAAAGAATCATAGATTACCTGGTCTGGTGCTTTCTTTTTTGATCTAGATAAGGGAGTTTTTTCTCACCTTTCTTATTCTTGTCTTTTACCTTTTGTGGGGGGCCAGGCTCTTTTGTTGCTTTCTTTTGTTGTTGCTTATCGCTTTTCTTCTTCTCTACTACAACAACTTCATCTTCATTACTCACTTCCTTTTCTTCTCTTGGATCAACCATCTCTGCATCAGAGTCAGAACGATCATCCTGTGCATCATCTTGGCCCTCGTTGGTTTGATCTTGTGTTTCTTGAGCAGTTTCCTCTTGAGGATCCACCAGTGTATCATCTTCTTGGCTTGCTTCCAGCAAGGCTTTTTTCCTTTTGCTCTTTTTCAGCTTCATATTCTGGTGGTCCTAATGGTCCTATAACAACTGCACCTCTTCTCGTAACAACATTAGTAGAAACAGGAATATCTATATCATCTCGAAGAAAATTTTGATAACCAAATGCTATTTGTTCACACTGGGTTTCAATCATACTAAGATACTTATGAAATAATTTTATTTCTTGGCCGATCTCATCGTAATTTTCCGTGAGTTCCGCCAAAATCTTTTTATGTTTTTGAAAGTGCTTATGCAGGTTATTATGAGATTTTGCTTGTCGATGTTTTAATTCTTGAAAAACTTTTCTAGTTTCATCTTCTTTAGTAAAAACTTGTAACAAGTCTACTTTGTTTTCCTTAACAAGTTCAGAAGGTATACATTTTTCTTACATTGTTTTGCATACTTTAGGCATAAGATCTGGAGTTATCCGAAGTATCCCTTTTTCTAGCTTAGTGCCGAAATCGGAATTATATAAAGAATCATTCTTAGCCCTAGTAGACATCAATTCTAAACATTCTTTAATAGTTAAAGTATTTATCGATCCTCCCGCTGAGAAGTCAAGCAACTCTCTACATTGAGTATTAAGACCGTGGTAAAATAAATGGCAAATAGTTGATTCAGAATAGCCATGATTAGGAACACTATTGATCATTCCAAAGAATCTATCCCAGGCTTGTGGGTAGTTTTCTCCCACGTTCTGACTAAAGTTGCCTATATTCTTTCTTAGTTCAGTTACCTTTTTAAAAGGATTAAACCTATTTATGAATTTGACAATACAGTTTTCCCAACATTTAATGTAATGGCGAGGGAGAGAATATAACCAGTCTAGAGCCTTACCTTTAAGAGACCAATGAAATAATTTTAGACGAGAGAAATCTCTTGGCAAACCTTTTGGTCCAAGCAATGTTACCACGTCGTCAAACTCTCTAAGATGTCTTCCTAGGTCTTTGATACGTTGCAAACGTATCCATAATTTTTGATGTTCCATGCTTGGTTTTATCTAGTTTCTTATGTTTTTTCCACACTTTGGAGTACTTTCTATACACTTTCTTGGACTAACCTATTAACAAGAGCCACAGTGTCAGCTGCCTGTTTTCTGCTATTTTTGGTTCCAGGAAAGTCAGAAAATGAATATTCTCGGAATTGGACGGGACAAAAGCCAAAGTCAGTTTTTCACCGAGGGGGACATGGAGCCAGAATACGAGACGGAGAGGGGCCAGGGGCCGCCACACCACCTGGCCGCGCGGCCAAGCCTGGCCCACGCCATGGGGTGGTCTGGCCGCCTCGGGCACCCCCTCGGCCTCCCCTTTCGCCTATAAGATGCCTCTGATACAGAAACTCTAAGTACCCGATCAAAAATCCACGAAAGAGTCTGTAGCCGCTGTCATCTCCATCCCTAGATAGGGAGGGATCTGGAGCTGTTCCCGGCACCCTGCCGAAGGGGAGAATTCACCCTGGAGGCCTTCTTCATCACCATGCAAGCCTCCGGTGTGATGCGTGAGTAGTTCATCTCTGGACTACGAGTCCATGTAGAAGCTAGATGGCTGGTTCTTCTCCTTTGTGCTATCATGCTTAGATCTTGTGAGCTCCGTTCATGATCAAGATCATCTATTTGTAATCCTACATGTTGTGTTTGTGGGGATCCGATGGATATTGATATGCTATTTCAGATTGATTATTGATTCTATCATGTCTTTGTTATTTGTGATCTTGCATGCTTTCCGTTGTTAGTAGCTATCTTAGCCAAGTAGATGCTAGCAACTCCAAGAGTTAGTATTTATGTGATACGTTGCAAACGTATCTATAATTTTTGATGTTCCATGCTTGTTTAGTATCTACTTTCTTATGTTTTGTCCACATTTGGAGTATTTTTATACACTTTCTTGGACTAACCTATTAACAAGATGCCACATTGCCATTTGCCTATTTTCTGCTGTTTTTGGTTCCAGGAAAGTCAGAAAATCAATATTCTCGGAATTGGACCGGACAAAAGCCAAAGTCGATATTTTACCGGAAGACTCACGGACCTAGAAGACGAGACGGAGTAGGGCACCAGGGTGGGCACACCATATGGTGGTGCGGGCTAGCCCTAGCGGTGCCACCAGGTGGTGTGGCCCCCTGGCCGCCCACCGACCTTGCCTCTTCGCCTATAAGATGCCTCCCGATGCAAAACCCCTAAATGGAACAACCTCCAGCCACAAAAAGTTCCGCAGTGCTGCCACCAATGAAGGGGAGATTCGGGGGACAGAAAGTCTCTGTTCCGGCACCCTGCCGGGACGGGGAAGTGCCCCCGGAGCCATCTCCATCGATCTCCACCACCATCTCCATCGTCGTTGCTGATTCCCATGATGATGAGGGAGTAGTTCTCTCTCAAGGCTCAGGGTTCTACAGGTAGCTATGTGTTCATCTCTCTTTCTATGCGTGATCATATTGTGATCATGAGCTTTGTAATCAAGTAGATCTACTTTGCTACTCAAGTGCTTTAATAGATCTCTGCTCTCCCCATGTGTGTAAAAGTGACAGCGTGCACACAATGGTGGCACTTAGGCTAGAGATTACAAATACTTGATATGAGTTATATTTGGAGTTGGATGTCTTTATGAAATTTTGGTGTTTGTTGGAACCATCTAGTGCTCAAGGTGACAATGTGGGGTTATCTAGATGGGAAGGCTTACTTTGAGGTGTGCTGTTATAGCCCTACCATGGAATAGAGTGTCCAGCCAGAGAGTAGTTTAGAGTAGTATCATGAAGACAAGATATTTATATGAGAGTGTTCACTAGTGAAAGTATGATCTTTAGGCCTTGTTTCTAAGCATTGAAACACCGTTTGCAACTAGATCTGTTACATGTTTGCTTGCTTCCATCTTTATTTCAGTTTGCCTTTAGTCTCTTCCACGCCATCAAGCTATTTTCTGGCACCGTTGTCTTATATTTATACCACTTGTATTTTACTATCTCTTCGCCGAACTAGTGCACCTATACATCTAACAAGTGTATTGGGTGTGTTGGGGACACAAGAGACTTCTTGTATCTTGATTGCAGGGTTGCTTGAGAGGGATACCTTTGACCACTTCCTCCCTGAGTTCGATAAACCTTGGGTGATCCACTTAAGGGCAAACTTGTTGCTGTTCTACAAACCTCTGCACTTAGAGGCCCAACAACTGTCTACAAGAATAGAAGTGTGTAGACATCATTATGCTCGATAGTGGGTTCATGCCTATAGTAGTCTGGGGAAGTGACAAAAATCTCTAAGGTACTAGATGTGGTGTTGCTACTAGGGAGAAAACAGCAATCCTTTGTTCATAGAACAATCGTATTGTTTACTTTACACGCAATGCGTAATGCAATTATCTGTTGCTTGCAACTTAATACTAGAGGGGATTCGGATGATAACCTGAAGGTGGATTATTAGTCATAGATGCAGTTGGATTACGGTCTATGTATAATGTTGTAATGCCCAATCGAATCTCAAAGGAGTCAAGATGATTAGTATATGCATGTATTGCTTTCTTGATGTTTGTCAATTTCCTCACTGTAATTTGTTCACCCAACATGTCATCTATCTTAAGGAGAGCCACCACTAGTGAACTATGGACCCCGGTCCTTTCTTTTATCATAAACCTACAACTATTTACTGTTTTCTGTTTACTTTCTGCAAACTATTACCTTCTTCCACACAATACGTTTAATCCTCTGTTTTTAGCAAAACCAGTGAGATTGACAACCTCACTATAAGTTGGGGGCAAAGTTATGTGGTTGTGTTGTGCAGGTTTCCATGTTGCTGCTGGCACCGGTAGTGCGCCCTGCCAAAGTCCTGCTAGAAACACCTTGGAGGTGTTTTCTTGCTCCTACTGGTTCGATAAACCTTGGTTTCATAACTGAGGGAAAACTTACTGTTGTGTTCATCATACCTTCCTCTTCGGGTTCCCCAACAAGCTCGTTAATACACGAGTCAACAAGTATATATTTTCTGGCGCCGTTGTCGGGGGGTCAAGGACATCTTTACAAGGGGAGTCCCTCATAACCAATCTCTTTACTTTGTTGTTTTTGTTTTACTTAGTTTATTTCTGCTTTGTTTGCTTGTTTCTTTATCCAAAAAACACAAAAAAAATTAGTTGTACTAGTTTGCTTTCTTTATTAAAAACACACAATTTTTTAAGTCTTTCTATAGTTGTTACCTCTTTCTGAGCTCACCATGTTGATCCCTAAATTCACCCTGAAAGACCTTTCAATAGGTAGTGGCTCTATAATTGGAAAAGATAATATTGAAGAATTCTTTAATCATGTTAGTGAGCATGAGGATATTGAGGATAGATCCCTTGCAGAACTTGCTCCAAACTATGAAATTGCTGCAGCTTCTTTAGTTCACATGTTGGAAGCTAGGTTTGTTAACCATAACCCCTTAATGGAAATAATGTTTCTTAAACTTAAAGAAATCAAGGACCCTGAAAAGAGAGATTTTATTCTAGAAACTTTGCTTAAGGAATTCTATGATGTTGCCAAGGAAGCTAGAAAAGTTTTTGAACATTTTAATATGCTAGGATCATGTGTATATGTTGTTGGTACACGAGAAAAGATGAACAAAACCGAACCTAATGGGGAGGAAATTAAGATACCAATACCCTTCAAACTTGTAGCAATGCATGAAGCCATAGAAAAGAATCTTGATTGGATTGTTCCCGAAAACCCGTTTGATGAAAATAGTGAACCCAAGAGAGTTGAGAAAGGATCCTCTAGAACTTATTTGGATGAGATACCTTGCCTTGTTGAAGATATTTCTGGTATTAATCTTAATGCTTCTTCATTTGAGAACACTTGATTCTTTTTCTTGCTTCTTATGCCTAACTTAAAGGCGTTAAAGAAAAGTACTTATTGGGAGATAACCCAAAAGTTTTAGATGAGTCTTGGAAGTTATTACTTCAGTAATAACCGCTCCTTATCCTTTTTATTTGCTTTTTGTGCCAAGAGTAACCTCTAATGAGAGAGAAGTAATGATTGGGGAAGTTGTTGTCCCGAAACAGATTTTGTGCTTCACCGTAAAAAATCTTGTAAAATCTCTGTACGTCATTTCGAGGCGTAAATTTTTGTGCTTCTGCCCCAGGTTGTTATCTACCTTTCGTTAGTTTAACACTTTTTTATTTGAGCAATATAAGGTCTTCTAAAAAATTGGTTTTTACCTTCTAGTTTATTTTGACGGATTTCTGCCAGTATTTGCATTTGCTTCTTGTTGGTTCCTTTTTTAGTTCTTTTGGGGAATTGAACTTTTTGAGGGAATTGCTACAGTAGCTTGTGTTTTAATGGAAGTTTTATTGGTGTTGGAATTGAACCTAAAGACTTATTATCTTGAGTGCGCTAATGTTGCTAATAAAGATTGTGTGAAGTTTTGTATGAAGGAAAAATTTCAGATGTATGGAGAGAATGATGTAATGACATGAAGAATGGACTAAATCTCAAGCTTGGGGATGCCACCCCGTGCCACCCCAAGAAATATTCAAGAGGTACAAGCATCAAAGCTTGGGGATGCCCAAGGCATCCCCTTCTTCATCAATAAATATCCTAGGTTTCTTCCAAACATTTCTTTTTTATTTGTTTCATGCACACTTGTGTTGTTCTTGGAGTGTCTTATTTTTCGTTTTCGTTTTGGTTTTCCGTTTGCTTGGTTTTCTTAGTTTGCTGAATAAATTGGTTGGACCCCCTCATGCATTGGTTTTCAAATAGTTTGGTTTGGATTTGGAAAAAGAGTAGGAAAGTTCATGCTTAAGTGGTAAAGAGAGCTTGTTTTTTACTATGGCCTATGCTTTGTCATGCCATGCTTGATATTGTTTTGGCTTTATACTTAGTGATCTTTGCTGTATCATGAGATGTTATAAACAATTGAGATTGCTTAATGTGCCTTTGAAGAATCATGCGTTGTTTTAGCATATTAAAGCATAGTATTGTGGTATTCTCCTTTGATGCTTTATTTGGGTTGACTTGGCACATGGTCACACCATGTTATGACTATCCCAAGTCACCATAGCCTTTATGATCCTTTAGTTTTCGACTTGTAATATCACTTTATGCTTTGATTAATGATGTTTTGTCGCTTTGCATGATTATGGCCATTATTGCTCTCTTAGTTGGTCGCTCCCAGTCTTTTGCTAGCCTCCATAACCAAGTATGAGTTCCACTCATGCATCCAACTCCTAAAACCAAGTTATTCCAAAGATTCCACCATATCTACCTATTATCATTTGCTATTCAAAGTATGTTCATGTTTTTATCTACCTTCCGAATTAAACTTGTTATGAGAAAACTAGTGATTAAAGCTCTCACGAACTTGATGGCACACTTTACTTTTCTTGCCCTTAATAAACTTGAACCATTGTGTCGTCTGTGTTGTATATGCTTGCACTTATATGTTGGGGATTAGCAGAACCATGCTGTCATGGGGAACGCTTTCAACATTGCACTTGTACTTTCTACCTAGTTGATATCATGCTCTTTTGTCTATGAATGTCATCGATGTGAAATGAAAGGGGAGCTTGTAAGTCCATGGAGTTATGTATGTGTGTTAGAGAAACGCCTGGGCCGCTAGTCTAATCCATGCTGTCATGGTGGAAACCTGCAGCGTAACCATAATGAGCTGTCTATGAAGCATTCTTCTTATAAAAAAAGAGTGAGATATTGAGAAAAAGAGAAAAAAAGAGATATGAGAAAAGAGGAAAGAGAGAAAAGGCACCATTTTCCCATGGTAAATAAGAAGATTGTTGAGATGCTTGTTGTTTGCTTGCCTTGTCATTTTGATATGGGGATTCTTCCGTATCATCAGGCAAGGGGTACCCCGTTGGCGGTTCCCTATGATACACATGTACTTACTATGACAATAACTTACCGGTAACTAAACTTGAGTAGCATGAGGAGCGGCCCTCGTATTCAAGGGACATGAGATTTCTAACTTATACTTTTTCAAGCATATACTCCATAGTTTGTTCACTTTAACCTTAATCACTTCAAGATGCTTATGATATGGGCAATGAGAGCTGAAAGCTAATAAGTACCATAATTTTTGGAAGCTCTTTATGAAACTTGAATCCCTACTTCCTTCTATGAAGGCCTTTCTTTTACTTTTATGTTGAGTCTCCACCTTCTATCTTTATGCACCTATTTTGAGAGCATAGTGGCCATTCTTAGCTCTATGTGCATTGTCCCAAGACTTGTTGATTGATGCATAACTTTGATATTGCTTGTTCTTAAACTATTTGTATTTAGTCACTCTTATGAACTTTGAAGGTGTCCTATGCATCTATGTTTGCTACTCTATAAGGGACAAGCTGAATGCCACTATGCTATGTTTTCTTTATGTGAAACAAACAAACGTCTTGCAAAGCATTGTTATTCATGAATCTTTTGTTTGTGACTTTTCATGTTGCAACATAGTTGCTATGTATTATTGTTAAAATTTTATCTTTCATGCTATGTTAAAGTACTATGATCCCAGATATCAATGTTTTACAAATACTTTGATCAAGTTTATGATGGTGCATGTCACCTCAAAAATTATTCTTTCTTTTTTATCACTTACCTA
Source organism: Avena eriantha (assembly GCA_910589775.1). Classification (NCBI taxonomy): domain Eukaryota; kingdom Viridiplantae; phylum Streptophyta; class Magnoliopsida; order Poales; family Poaceae; genus Avena; species Avena eriantha. Next base: position 283,612,544 of record OU342744.1, on the reverse strand, counting down.
CTCGAGGACGAGCAGGAGTTAAGATTGGGGATGTTGATACGTTGCAAACGTATCCATAATTTTTGATGTTCCATGCTTGGTTTTATCTACTTTCTTATGTTTTGTCCACACTTTGGAGTACTTTCTATACACTTTCTTGGACTAACCTATTAACAAGAGCCACAGTGCCAGCTGCCTGTATTCTGCTGTTTTTGGTTCCAGGAAAGTAAGAAAATGAATATTCTCAGAATTGGACGGGACAAAAGCCAAAGTCAGTTTTTCACCGAGGGGGACACAGAGCCAGAATACGAGATGGAGAGGGGCCAGGGGGTTGCCACCAGGGGTGGTCTGGCCGCCTCGGGCACCCCCTCGGCCTCTCCTTCCACCTATAAGTTGCCCTCGAGACGAAAACCCTAAGGACCCGATCAAAAATCCACGAAAGAGTCTGTAGCCACCGTCGTCTCTGTCCCTAGATCGGGGGGGATCTGAAGCTCTTCTCGGCACCCTGCCGGAGAGGGGAATTCACCCTAGAGGTCTTCTTCATCACCATGCAAGCCTCCGGTGTGATGCGTGAGTAGTTCATCCTTGGACTACGGATCCATGTAGTAGCTAGATGGCTGGTTTCTCCTCCTTTGTGCTTTCATGTTTAGATCTTGTGAGCTCCGTTCATGATCAAGATCATCTATTTGTAATTCATACATGTTGTGTTTGCGGGGATCCGATGGATATTGAGATGCTATTTCAGATTGATTATTGATTCTATCATGTCTTTGTTATTTGAGATCTTGCATGCTTTCCGTTGTTGGTAGCTATCTTAGCCAAGTAGATGCTAGCAACTCCAAGAGTTAGTATTTATGCTCGATAGTGGGTTCATGCCTCTGGTAATCTGGGGAAGTGATAGAAATCTCTAAGGTACTAGATGTGTTGTTGATACTAGGGAGAAAACAACAATCCTTTGTTCATAGAATAATTGTATTGTTTACTTTACACGCAATGCAAAATGCAATTATGTGTTGCTTGCAACTTAATATTGGAGGGGGTTCGGATGATAACCTGAAGGTGGATTATTAGTCATAGATGCAGCTGGATTACGGTCTATGTATAATGTTGTAATGCCTAATCGAATCTCAAAGGAGTCAAGATAATTAGTATATGAATGTATTGCTTTCGTGATGTTTGTCAATTGCCCCGCTGTAATTTGTTCACCCAACATGTCATCTATCTTAAGGAGAGCCACCACTAGTGAACTATGGACCCCGGTCCTTTCTTTTATTATCAATCTACAACTATTTACTGTTTTGTATTTACTTTCTACATACTATTACCTTCTTCCACACAATACATTTAATCCTTTGTTTTCAACAAAACCGGTGAGATTGACAACCTCACTGTAAGGTGGGGGAAACGTTCTGTGGTTATGTTGTGCAGGTTTCCATGTTGCTGCTGGCGCCGGTAGTGCGCCCTGCCAAAGTCCAGCTAGCAACACCTTGGAGGTGTTTCCTTGCTCCTACTGGTTCGATAAACCTTGGTTTCATAACTGAGGGAAAACTTACTGCTGTGCTCATCATACCTTCCTCTTGGGGTTCCCCAAGTCAGCAATATTCATCTTCCCTTCCACTAAAAGATTTTTCCTGCAAAATTTTCATAATTCCACCATCAAACCGATATTCTCTAACTCCAGGATTAGGGAATTCTATTGGTTGCTTAAGAAATTCAGTACTTGGAGCATTGTATTCTCTGAGAGTTTTCTCAGGCTTCTAGGGAGTTGTCCTAAAAATATACATGATTTCCATTATATCACTCATGTTTTCAACTTCAACTTTATTCGATCTTAAAAGTTTTTCAATAATTTCCTCACATCTCTGAGCAAGCACGCAATCAGTATAATCTGGTAAATAGGTCCTACCAGAGCGTGTAGACCCTTTGTCTCCTAGGGAGAACATTTTTGTAGTAGTAACACCTAAAATTTCAAGAAACAAACACTTAGCGCTTAGCTCCCCGACAACAGCGCCAGAAAATAGCTTGATGTCTACAAGTGCACATATCGTTTGTAGCTAGTTTTGAAGTATAGATATCGATCCCACAGGGAGCCCAAAGGTAAGTGTTTATGGTGAAGTCTCTGTCACACCCTAAGTTGTCACAGGTCTTTGAGTGAATTGACTGCAAGTGTAAAAATGAGAATGAGATTTGGATTAAACTGGATGTATTTAAATAAAACTAAAATGTCAACTTCAGAAATAAAAAGCATAAAAGTAAAGAACGATTCGGTTGTTTGTTGTTTTCTGCAGATGACGAAAAAGGCACGGGGAGATACGGTTCATGGTGATAGTTACTGTGCGAGATGGACGAGTGATAAATGTAACAATTGCAATCTTATAAGTATATGTGTAGACGAGCAACCCATAATTAGCCGGAACTCCTCTTGGTAGATTTCATCCCAACTTCAATAATCCTACTAGTCTGTTACCAAAACCATGGTCAGACACTAGACGATTAAGACCCTTCCGGTCGCTTAGCGATTAAGCTCCTTGGATTGGGCTAATGCAATAAGCACGGTGGCTCCTCATTATCCTCGAGTCTACTAGTTTTCCATTGATATCCCCGTGTCACTCGGGGTCCCGGGTGTGCTAGCGAACAAGATCCTATCCATGTAGAACAAAGTATCATGTTGTTTGGGCCCTTAATTGGAAAACAAGCATTAGGCATCCCACAAATAGTCAAGCACACATAATATAGTAATTAAAATCAATCACAAACTAATGGAAAATATATGAAGGCACATCACATCTCACCAATCCCTTACATCTCCCACGCCCAAGGAACTTACTCACACATGAGAGAAGAAAGCATCATCAATATAATTAAATAAAGGGAGTTCTTCTTGATATTACCATGGAGATCCACAATAATAATAGAAAAGTAATCCAACACAATTCAAGATGGGAAGAAACAATCTCAAACGCTAGTCTTGCAAGGTGATGATCTCTCTCTCTCCCTCTCTCTCTCTCTCTCAAGTACAAGTAATGGCTATGGGGGTGTATTGGCTAGGAGGTTAAAGATTGTGGAGCGCGATGAAGAACATCTCCTCCTTCTTCTCCGGATCTCTTCTTTCTCCCTTTTGGATGATGTGGCGGCTGCTGTGTTGTGTTTTCGTCCTCGGTCCCTTCATGGAAGTTGTCCCTTTTAACATGACAAAGGCGGCGACAACTATATGGTGGGAACTATACGACCAGAAAATTGTTCCTGCCATATAGTTGCTCGTTAAAGCCTCTATACGCTTCCCTTGATTTCTTCCAAAAAGAGACTTGCTGTCGTCGGATTGATGACAAGTACGCAATGAGGGTGTCCTCAGGGCGTGTGGAAGAGAGGGGTGTGAGATGTACGGTGTTCCGGGATGGTGAGCACACAAGTTTACCCATGTTCGAATCTGCTGGCTTTGGACGGATCCTACTCCTGCTAGCAATCCAGTAATATGGCGGAGCCGGAATATGGGTTACAAGGGTTTGCCTATGCGAGTTGAGATTGTAGACTATTGAGGGTTGCCCTAAAGGCTCTCCCTAGGACGGCTTATATAGATGTCCGGCCTGGGGTTTACAGGAGAGATCTATCCGGCTAAAACTAAGAGTCAGTTACAGAGTACATCTTGAACTACAAGTAACACTATCGGCCTAAGTCGGTAAGTCTTCTGGGTCTTCCTGTAGCTGGACTGAACTCCGTCTCTTCTCCCTAACTGGGCTGCCCATGAAGCAAAGCTCTAACCCGAAGTGGGCCACCCTGGTCAGTGAGGAACTGTGAGGATACCTAGAAAGTATATCCCCAACAGCAGCCCCCGGAAGTCTCCAAGATCCAAAGAGTCAGATTCATCATTGTCTAGCTTGATCTTCGGCTTGCAGAATCTTGAAGGGTTCCTGAAACTTCACAACAAAAAATACAATCCGGGTCTTAAAAATAAGTCGGACCTATCAACATGTTACTTGGACTTTTCCAGCTTGATTTTCAAACTAAGCCAAAACTTGGTCTCTGACGTCATCTGACATTGGTCATGGTCAAGTCACGTCATCTGACATATATCCCATCAGCACGACTGTTGGTGGGTCCGCCGTTCGCGGAACCGAGGCGCCGTTTCAATGCGTACCCGGAGATCGAGGCGATTTAATCATCGCGTGGGTCCTTCCCAGTTCCTTTCACGGTGCATGGCATTTACATAGTGTGGTTTGCACGAATCTTGGCGCGGGTAGGTGGTTATAAGGGGTAATAATTTTCCTTCTCCTCTCTTCACATGTTCCTTTTGCCGTTCCTTCTCCTCCACATCTCCCTAGCGCACAGAACTCTCCTGCCTCCCAGATTTCCTAGCGCCGCCCATCCAAGGTCACCGGTTCACCGGAGAAATGGCTTCTTCTTCCTCTTCCGGTTTGGCAGCGACAGCGGCGGTGGTGGCGGCGACGGCAACGGCAGAGAAGGAGAGCAAGCGGGGAGTCTGGATAAGGTGCCTCCTCGACGATGAGAAACTCCAAGGCGTAGAGAATGAAGGTCTCCTCCGCGCCGGCGAGTGGCGGAGCGGTTTCGGCGAAACCATCCCCCATCCGCGCGCCGGTGAGCGGGTCCACTTCGGCACCCACCTCGATAGAGGTTTGTCTTTCCCTCCCTCGGAATTCTTTTTCGAGGTGATTGATCATTACGGTGTACAGATCCACCATCTTCTCCTGAACTCCATCTTAGAGATGAGTTCCTACGCAACTTTATGCGAGGGGTATCTCGACATTAGGCCGAGTCTCACTTTGTTTCGTTTCTACTTCCATGTTCGTAGAAACTCCATCACTGGCGGTAATCCTTACATTACCGGTACTATTAGGCTTTTTGTTAGACGCGAGCGTAGCTATCCCCGTATTTCTGCCAGTGAGTCGGTCAAACAATGGCCGGCAACTTTCTTTTATCATAGGGATATTCCTGCTCCCGGCAAAGCCACTGCTTTGTCGGCTTTCATCGACGGAGCCTCCACGGCCCAACCGTCTTGGGACGAGGCCCCTCCGGCTCTCAGTGACAATCTGATCCTCGCTAAGAGGCGGATCGAATATCTGATAAAACACAAGGGCTTGAAAGGATCCAACCTAGTCCAATGCTGGGTCGCACGCTGGATCCAGCCTCTCCAATACCACGGCAACCGTCTGATGCACTCCATCACGGCGTCAAAGAATGATTCTCTCCGCATCAGTCCTAAGGCTTTAAAGCCACAGGATTACATAAGCTAGATCAAATGGCTGATCAAGGAGCGGATTGAAAGAAAGATTCCGGACTTGTCTCTGGATATGCATACAGTGGAAGATCCCGTAGTTCCGGTAAGCTTCGATAATAATCCCTTTTATGTGTTTCACCTTTTAAGCTATTCCGCAATACTGAGATATTTTCTTCTTTTCAGCTTGCCGACCTCCCCGAGTCGTAGCTAGCTCCCCTTGAGGGATATCCTCCGGAGTTTTCTCAGGAGGCTGAACTGGTTCCACTGCCGGATGTTGTGCCCAGGAAGCGCAAAGCTCCGACAGTGGCCGTCGGCACAAAGGAGGTGCTAGTCATGAAGAGGTAGCTTTCCACACAACTTCCGCCTTTGTACCTTACCCGAATTTTGCTTCCGAGATGTAATGTTTTTTATTCTATCACATTCTCAGAGCTAAGAAACTCATCAAGGGTAAGGGTAAGGGAACTTCTTCAAAGCCCTTGCGGCAGACGAAGCTGACTATAGCTTCTCTTGTCGTGGCTCCTCTGACTCTTGCCCCACAACCCTCTGCAACACCGGTGAGTATTCTTTCGCCGGTTATCGCAGAAGATCCGGCTCCTTCAGCAGGGCCAGCGATCCTTGAATCAAGGACTAATGCCACCATAGGTGGCTCAGGTTTAGATAAGAGTGAACCCTCTTCGAGTAATGATCCCTCGGCAGAGACCTTCATTGAAAACCTCCTTAACAATTCAGGGCTTGCCAAATTTGGCTTGTCCCGGAAATCTGTAGAAGAAATCCAGCTTCTGGCCCGGCAATGCCTGGAGAAGAGAAATCTCTCTACCGAATAAGAAGCACAAGAGGCGGAAGACATCAAGTACTCCGACCTTCTTGAGCAAGTTCGCCTTCACGACGAGGTACTTAGAGCTGGTGTGCTTCCACCACCTCCGGTTATTCCGCTCACCCTCACCGAGAAGGTTACCACTGAGGTGAACATGTGTCTGAGCAAGCTCACACATGAACATCATGTAAGTCGGAATTCCAACTCACGATTTTCTTTATTGTATTTCATATCATATCCTCTAGCCCCCAAGCATGAAGTAGGATATACAATCCGAGTTTATGCTTCCTTAGGATGCCAAAGAATGAACTAGTGTAGCCCCCAAGGCTCGTGCTGATATTAATATCAATATTAGCCCGAGTCTTCAGTAGACTTCTGACTCTGGGTATTCTGACTTACAGAAAGTTAATTCATATAACTAGGATTTGTTGAAAAATATCTGCAACAAGCGGAGAGAGATAAAAGCTCTCCGACTTGAAAATGCTGAGCTGAAGGTCTCCAAGGATGAGGCCGAAGGTAAACATTCCAAGACTCAAACCTTGTCTTTGTGTTTTCATAGCCGATTTTTTTGTTGTTGAACTGTTGTTCCTTTTGACTTACAGCACTGGTAAAACAGTCCTGCGCTATGATTGAACAGGCCAAGAACCTCAAAACCTTGGTGGTGGAGAACAAAGAACTTCGCCAAGAGCTGGATAAGCTCAAGGCAGATCATGAGAAGAGCATCGCTCAAGTTCTCGAATCCTCCTCCATGGCTACTGATGAGCATGATCGTAATATTGCGGCTCAAGATCAAAGAATCTCGGATCTCAACAATGAGCTTTGCAGAGAGAAGGACCTTTCCGAGGCACTCCGGGCTGAACTCCGGAGTCTTCGAGATGAGAAGACCAAAGTTGACGATGTCATGTTCAGTAAGTTTCCATCTTTCCAACTTGTCTATATTCTTCGACTCTTTCGATGTCGGATTTTTCTTAACTATTTTGCATTATGTGTATAGGTCCTCTGAACTTGACGGACTCCATCTCCACCGAGCCACGGACCCACCGGCTTACCCAAGTCGGCGATCTGCTTCACGACTTCAGCCAATCCCTTGAGGATATTGGTGAAGCTCTCAAGGTTCCAAACATGCATAGCATGTCGAACTTTTAGGTGTGAGACAAGGCCAAGGAGATGCCGCAGCTTGTCTAGGACTAGAACATGTCCTACGCATGATCCGCAGCGCAGAACGCTCTCACCATGGTCATGAGCCACCATGGAAGCATGGAGATATGGCAAGTGACCAGAGGGTATTCTACTGTAGATGAAGACGGCCAGGAGCAGGACATCAAAGCCATCATGAACTCCTGTGTCGGATATGGGTGCCATGTGGCTGATTTAACCAGCTACGACACTCCCTTCTTCACCCGCGTGGACACGCCGCCTCCGCCTCCGGAAGAAGCAGCTGAAGTTTCCGATGATGAACATACCGTATCGGATCTGAACATCTCGGAGCGTTATCAAACCAAGGCCGATGCATCCAGCGAGCCGACAACGCCTACCTCTTCTCCTGCACCATAGATTACCAGAAAATGTATTATTACAAGAAACAATATGGGTCTGTAAATATGTGGTACTATAATTTTGCTAGTGCTAAGCTTTTAATATATTCAAAACTTTTGGCTTTAAATTTTTGTGTGCCTGAAATGTTTACATAAGCACTTATACTTTTTCGTCTATACTTATCATTTATCTGGCTTTCCGCCTCGTCCCTTTCGTGAGCCGGCAAAACCTTCTGCACGGAAACTTTGCCGAACAACGGAGCTCAATTGCTAAACCAGTTTAAACTCGGAAACAAAGCTGGCTTCCAGTACCAACAATTCACTACTCGGAAAATGCCCGCATCCAGCAATCAGACAATAAACCAAAGTATAGACTAGAAACTTTAGAGTTATACCCGAAGGTACCATTTCTAGAATCGGAAATCTAAACCAGAACAAACATGAGCATAAATACTTTCAAGTATTCTGGGATTTTCAACTGTGACATGATCATTCGGAAATAAGATGGTAAAAACTTCTCAGAAAAAACTTGAGGCAACCAAGACTTTTTTTTCTCGTAGAACATGTACACATATATGATTACAAAGAAAGATAAACTAAGAATAAAAGGGACATAGCTGAGCAATATTCCACGGTCTGTCTAACTCATCCGGATTTGTACTGCCTCCAGCTCTCTTTCTCTTCTTAGTAGCAGGTCTCTCTTTGACTGGCCTCATGTCAATTAAGTAGTACGAACCATTGTGCAATACTCGACTAACTAAAAAGGGCCCTTCCCATACTGGGGAAAGTTTGTGCTTTCTTTGTTGCACAAGTCAGAGAACCAAATCGCCCTTATTGAAAGACATGTTTCTAACTCTCTGGCTATGATACTTGCGTAACTTCTGCTGATAGGCTATAGATCTCATTTCAGCAACGACGCGCACTTCTTCGACTAAGTCGAGATCATTTTGTCGAGAAATCTCGGTATCTTCTTTGATATATGCGGCCACTCTAGGAGAAGTGTGAATCAAATCACTAGGAAGAACTACTTCTGCGCCATAGACTAAGAAGAAATGTGTGTATCCGGTTGACCTGTTTGGAGTTGTTCGTAAACTCCATATTACAGAGGGTAATTCCTCTGCCCAAGCCCCCGCAGCACGTCGTAGTGGTGCTTCGAGTCTCGGTTTTAGGCCTTGTAGGATTAAATCATTAGCTCTTTCAACATGTCCATTAGTTTGTGGATGTGCGACTGACGCAATGTCCAGCCGAATATTTTGTTCTTCACAGAACTCGGCAAGTTCTCGCATAGAAAATTACTCCCATTGTCCGTGATAATACTGTGCGGATAACCATACCAGATTATAACATCCTCGACAAATCTTTTGGCTGTTGCTCCATCACAACTAGTGACAGGTTTAGCCTCAATCCATTTAGTGAACTTATCCACCATCACTAAGAGGTGAGTAAATCCACTTGGAGCTCGTTTAAATGGTCCTACCATGTCAAGCCCCCAGACCGCGAAAGGCCATGTTATAGGTATTGTTCGCAACTGATCAGCCGGAACATGAGCTTGTTTGGCGTACTTTTGGCAGCCCTTGCACGTCTTGACCAGCCGTTCAGCATCTGCCTTGGCTGTAAGCCAGAAAAAACGTGTCTAAAAGCTTTTGCCACTAAAGATTTTGGCTGCAGCGTGGTGACCACACTCGCCTTCGTGGATTTCACTTAAGATTTTGACTCCTCCTTCCGGAGATACGCAAAAGACCCCAGATACACTCTGCTTATAGAGCTCACCACTAACAATAGTATAGGTTTTTGCTCGTCGGACGATCTGCCGGCTCAGAACCTCGTCTTCGGGTAATTTGCCATCTACTAGATAATCAAGGTAGGGTTGAGTCCAGCTTGGAATTACAGCCAGAATTGCTATTAAAAGTGAGTCGGATTTGGTCGGATATTCCTCATCTACTCCCTTTATTGAGGGAACTTTGAGGTGCTCCAAAAAAGCGCCATCCGGAACCTCTTTCCGTGCAGAGCCTATTCGAGATAAAGCATCTGCTTCCTCATTTTCTGCTCGAGGGATGTGTTGAACCTCAAACCCTTCGAACGATTTTGATAAATCATCCACGACGGCTTTATATGCTGCCATGTGTTTATTTGCATTACAAATATCCGACACTTGCTGAGCAACAAGATCTGAATCTCCGTAACACATCAATCGGCGGATGCCGATATCCTTAGCAATCCGGATTCCATGTAGCAGTGCTTCATACTCGGCAATATTATTTGTCGCTGTGAAGTGGATCTGCAACACGTCTAAAAGTTTATCTCCTTGGGGTGATTTGAGCACCACGCCAGCCCCCAAGCCCCCTCGAGCCTTAGACCCATCGAAGTATAGGGTCCAACATTCCAACTCAAGGAGGGTCATATTATCCCTCGTCTCTGTCCAATCAGCAACAAAGTCGGCAAGGATTTGGGATTTAATTGCTGTCCGGGGTTTATACTCAATATTGAAAGCTGAGAGCTCTATGCCCCATTTGACGACGCGTCCTGTGGCGTCACTGTTGTTAATTATATCTCTCATGGGAGCTGTGCTCACCATGGTAATTGGGTTCTCCTGAAAATAGTGTCGTAGCTTACGAGATGCTAGGAAAACACAGTAAGCTAGCTTTTGATACCGCGGATACCGCTGTTTTGGCTCTCTTAGAACCTCGCTGGCAAAATATGTCGGACGCTGCACCAAGTGTTCCTGATTTTCCTCCGGTCTCTCCACCACCATGACAATACTAATGACTTTGTTTGTCGCAGCAAGATAAAGCAACATCGGTTCCTGTGGTTCCGGCGCAGCAAGGATAGGAGCATATGAGAGTACTTTCTTCAGGTCTTGTAACGCTGCTTTAGCTTCGTTGGTCCACACAAAATCCTTGGTCTTTTTCAGGAGTTTGTATAATGGTGCAGCTCTTTCACCGAGCCGGCTTACAAACCGACTGACTGCAGCAATGCAACCAGTTAGTCTTTGTACGTACTTTAGGCGAGTTGGCCTGGAAATATTGAGTATAGCCTTGATTTTGTCCCGGTTCACCTCTATGCCTCTTTGAGACACGATGAAACCTAACAATTTTCCAGCTAGAATTCCAAAGAAGCATTTCTTCAGATTAAGCATGATGTTGTATTTCCGTAGATTGGCGAACGTTTCCTCCAAGTCGGAAATCAATGTTTCCTTCTTTTTGGACATCACCACAATATCATCCACATATGCATGTACATTGCGTCCGATTTGATCGTGGAGGCAACGCTGCATTGTGCGTTGGTACGTCGCTCCTGCGTTCTTCAGTCCAAAGGGCATTGTAACAAAACAGAAGGTTCCGAAGGGGGTTATGAATGAAGTTTTGACTTTGTCAGAGTCCTTCATCCGGATTTGGTGATAACCGGAATATGCGTCGAGAAAATAGAGGAGTTCTGAGCCTGCCGTAGAATCGATAACTTGATCAATCCTAGGCAGAACAAATGGATCTTTTGGACAAGCCTTGTTCAAGGCAGTATAATCAACACACATCCTTAAATCAGTGGTGTCCTTTTTAGGGACCATTACAGGATTGGCCGACCACTCAGTGTGGATGACCTCTTCTATGAATCTGGCTAACTCTAGCCGTGCTAGTTCCTTAGCTATTGCCTTACACTTTTCATCGCGGAAACATCGTAAGGACTGTTTGACGGGTTCAACATTCGGGTTTACATTTAAAGAGTGCTCGGCAAGTTCCCTAGGTACTCCGGTCATGTCAGATGGCTGCCATGCAAAGATATCTTGATTTGCTTTGAGGAACTTGACGAGCGCGCTTCCCTATGCGCTATCTAGGCCTACACCTATCTTGGTCACCTTGGAGGGGTCATCATCCTTCAACGGCGTCTTCTGATGCCTTGATCTCCGGATTTGGCTTTGTCACCTCCTTCTTCATTGCGGGCATCTCAGATGGATCTATGCTCTTCTTGATCTCCTGGTACTCCTGGGTGTGCAGCACGGCTTCAGCAAAGGCGACATTTCCATCCTTGCACTCTCGCGCTTTCTTCAGATCTCCCCTGATGGTGATTACGCCGTTGGGACCTGGAATTTTCATCATATTGTAAATGTAACACAGACGAGCCATAAAAGCCCAGTAAGCCGGACGTCCAAATATAGCGTGGTACACACTCTTGAATGGGACCACTTCGAAGGAAAGTGTCTCCGTCTGATAGTTCTTTGGAGCTCCAAAGGTAACATCCAAAGTGATTTCTCCTAGGGAATTAGCTTGTCTTCCTAGGACAACTCTGTGAAAGATCATAGAGCTATGGTTCAGTTGGGTCTCCGAGATCTTCATCCGGCGTAGCGTTTCAACATACAGAATATTGATACTGGTGCCACCGCCCATGAGAGTCTTGGAGAAACCATAACCGTCAATAAGTGGATTGACGATTAAGGTGTATTTTCCTCGCCTGTGTAGCTTAGGCGGATGATCAGCACGGCCAAATGTGATTGCCACTTCCGACCAGTCCAAGAATTGGGGGACAGCCAGAACTATTGCATTGAGCTCATGTAGCACTGCCTTCTTGACCTTTGCTGGTTGAGATCCGAGGAAGGTGACATAAGTGTCTTTCTTTGTCGGAAATTTTTTCTTCCTTTCTGGCTTGGGATTTGAAGCATCGGCTTCCTCCATGTCAGAATCTTCCTTGGTCTCTTTATCCTTTTCAGGATTCTTTTTTCCCTTCTTCCGCTTAGCTTTGTAGCCAGCGGTATCATCTCTCTTAATATCGTCGTTGAAACGACACTCGGCGTTTGTGTGGGACGAGCCCCCATTGGCATCTAAGTGATGCACACATGGATATTGGCAATGTCGGCCCAAGTGTAGGTTTTGCTTGGTTGCTGGTATCCTCTACCTTGAACTCTCGAAGTCCCACGGCCGTGTCCGCGGCCTCTGCCACGTCCTCCTCGTCCTCCAGACCCGAAAGTAGCAGTGACCACTGCCATTTCCGCGTTGGGTTTTTCTTCCGAGGTGTTTTTGCGCTTCTGAGCTTGTTGCTTTGGTTGTTTTGCCGACTGTGGCACCGCTAGGGCGTTGAGTAATCCCTCTGCATCATCATCAGCATCTGTATACTTGCTCACTGTTTCTATCATCTCTCCCAAATTAGTGACTTTGTCGCATTTCAGGCGATGGCATAGTAAACCAATTGGGAGACCTGCAATGAAAGCTTCAATCGCAGTTTGATCGTTTACTCCTTAGCAGGAGTTCTTGGTGTCGATCCATCGTCCGAGGTAATCTCGGCAAGTTTCTCCGGCTTTCTGGGTGCAACGTTGTAGGTCTCCAACTGTACAGGGCCTCCGGTATGTCCCTTCGAAGTTCCAAATGAACACACTTTGCATGTCATACCATTTGTGGATGGTGTTCTCTGGAAGTTCATTGAGCCATGATCGTGCCATTTTCTGCAACATGAGCGGGAGATATTGGGTTGCGACCAGGCTGTTTCCGCCTTTGGCGATGCAGCAAGCTTGGAAGAAATCCTGCAGCCAAGTATCTGGCCGAGCAATGCCATCGTAGGCCTGAATATGTCGTGAGATAGCAAATCCTTCTGAGAATCTCATAGCTCTGATGCGTGGTCCAAAGCACTTTCGGCCCACGTATATACCATCATTTTCGTAGCGCCCCGCCTCTATATTGGAGTTTATCCCGTGCCTTGCGTCGTTCAGGGATAGAGATCGTCCCGAGTGTCGGCTGTGGCTGCGGTGCCTTGGAGCCGTACTTCGGCTTCTGCCACTACCTCCTCTGTAACACCCTCAAATCGGCCCTATGCAAGTTTTAGCCCTTACCGCCAAACCCGCATAGAAACGATTCAGGGACGCCCACCAGGCACTTTCGTGCGAAAACGAAGTAATACCATTACACAACGGTCCTCGATGGGACCCATAGAACAGATATATATATACAACAACGACTCAACGAGCCAAGAATACAGATATACAATACAAAGATCCAAATCACCTTGAAAACGATAGAGCGTCCGACTACGGACAAGATGCAAATGGGGCTAAGAGCCCTGAAGAATAACCAATGGCGTCCATAACCCTGCCCAGGCCAAGCTGGAAGGGTAACCCTGCTAACGACGTCGATCTCAAACTTGCTAAAACAAAAGGGGGTGCCGACAAAGGGCAAAGGAAAAAGAGGAGCGTTAGTACTGAGGCCAGTACACGGCGAGGCTAGAATTCGGCAGCTCTCGCCTACATAGGTATGGTGGACTGAAGCGGTACATAGGTATGGTGGACTGAAGCGGCAGCGAAGCATGCACTAAACAACCTATAGAGACTCGATACAACTATTGGCTATTAGAGAGGGGTAAGAAAGACCTATCCGGGAACGCCTGATACTAACACCAAACATACCCATCCTGGTATTTCCCCCTCGAGACCAAACGAGGAAGTCGGACCAAGGAACTCACACAGTTGGCAGTTTTATTCATTCCATTATAGTTGCAGCATTTACTAGTCAGTTATATAGCATGAGTCATCCTGATAGCATAAGTAGTGGGCAGTTTTAGTTAACATTCCGTTGTAGTTGGAACATTTACTAGTCAGATATAATTGTCCTGAGGAATCCCAAAACCCAGCAGTTGTTGGCACTTTTATCACATTCTATTGGAGTTGCAATACTTACTAGGCAGGTATAGCATGACACGATACACCCCAGTTCCACCAGTTGTTGGCACTTTTATTATCTATTCCATTGTAGTGAAGCTGATTACTAGTCACATATTAAGTCAAATTTATAGCACTACTTTAGTTATGCTTGTCTATGATCGAGATACTGTGCTCCAAGTCGTCCATAACCGCGGACACGGCTTTCAGAAAGATTTACCCTGCAGGGGTGCACAAATAGCAACACACACACGATCAACCTCGGAAAAACCAAATCAAAACCCAACGAGGCTTTCACAACAAAGCAATCACAGGATTCATAAAATATTTAAGGGGGCCACCCCACTAAGCTACCCGCGATGAAGTTGGCCGGCTCTGAGATGGACCCAGGGTTTGCGTCAATGGTTGTAAACGACCGGGAACCCGAAAATGTGACTGGGCTTGTCGATACCGCGAAAACACTCCGCATCCAAAACAATACAGGTGCTCCACACACAATCTTAATAAAACAGTAACATGGCATAAGTACAGGATAGTAAATAAAACCCCAAACTAGTTTGTGGCCCCAAGAAATAAGAAATGAATCAAGCTCTGGCTAAGGGGATTCATGGTCCCATATGCGGATAGTGCGATAGTCAAGGAATAGGTATCAAGTACTCGGGGTCCTACGGGACACAAGTGAGCGTGGAAGAACCAAATAACATCTATTGCCCACCGATGCCTCTGCATTAGTTATATCTAACAATTTAATTTCAAGTTGTAATTAAAGCCATGATCAACTCCACCATACACATCTGCCAGCATTCCAACAACTGTGGTACTTGACAACACGATATCGCACCTGAGCAAGCAACTATGACTCGCAAGGCCAGCTATCTACCAAACAAAGGTAATAGGAGGTGTCCAAGGCAATATAGAGGCTGCACGGGATATAACTGGTGTACGGAAACTAAAGCATCGCGACACGGATAGCAATAGATCAACAGGAGGAAATAAAGACTATAAATGCAAAATAGGTAGAAGGGGGAGAGATGCTCGCCTGGGAAACACTGCCAAAGGTTCATATCCGGAGAACTAGTCGATACTCGCATCCACTCATCGGCCTAATCCACGAAGAAGCAAACACTAGAAGAAACACCGGATGCAATATTTAATACTACGGCAGAAGATCCGGCATGATTATGATATGATGCAGATGCGGTGCAATTAGGCAATATTAAGCGGCACTGAGGTCTCGACAAATAATTATATGGTTCAAGTTATTTATCTACCCTGCAATTTAAATGTGGAATTAGCAAGGCAAAGCATGGCATCGGTTCACTACACAAATTAAATGGAGTCCAGAATAAGACAAATGTATCCCGCATAAACACTCCATATTTAATTATGAGGTGAATCGGCATAATACCCCCAAACCACAGACAGGTATGCATGCATGAACAATTTAATATGCGACAGTTGATAAGTCATATTATAAAAATAGGGGCTTAGGGTTACACATCTGGGTTTAGAAGATCTTGGGTTCCGGGGTTCGGGGTTCGACGGGGATCGGTCTCGGCGGGAACGTTCTCGGACAACGGAGTAGATCTTGGCGTTCCGGGAAGAAGGATTTGGCGTTCCGTGTCGGCGACCTTGGCGTCCGGGTCCTCGGGCATCGCAGCCGGGAAGGAGAACTTGTCGCATCCGTGGAGATCTTGGTTCGGCCTCGGTCAAAGCGTTCGGAAGAAGATCTTGGTGTTCCGGGCATCCTCCGGTCGGGGTCTCGGCGTCCATGAAGAAGATCATGTCGATCCACGGGGTTCGGTCTTCGGGGCCGAGAAGATCTTGGCGCTCGACGTCCTACGGTCTCCGGTTCCGTGTTGGCGTACTCGGGGTTATGGTACCGGGAAGGAGATCTTGAGGTTGGCCATCGCCGTCTCAAGTGGTCTTGTGTCGTAGACGAGTACTCATGGGTAGATCACGGAAGGCCGATCTTGGCCGACGAAGAGATCAGTGGTATAGGGTGATCGCCACGGCCTCACTTCATTTCTTCTCGGTCACGTGTGCAGGAGCCAACAAACATATTATAGACTAAAAGGAGATATCAGCACAGGATACGAACGCATCCATGAAAACATCCACAACAGGGGCAGGTGGCCGACAGATGTGCGCACACACTGGGTCACAAGCGACCAAGGTGACGTCCAGGAACTGGTGACGAGGAACTCGCAGAGACACGCGGAGACGGGGACGAGCACGTCGGCGTGTTGCAGCGCGCGGAGAGGAGAGGCAGTGGCCGGAGGTCGTCGCAGGCGGCGGCACCGCTGCAGGTCATGGAGGCGAGGACAACGGTGCTGCCGGCGGCTCTACGGGAGAAGGGCGGCGGGGAAAGCGTCAGGGCATCCATGAGGTGGAGCCCAAGGTCGACGCTGCTGGGGACGGCCTGAGCAGAGGAAGGAGGCGCGGCCGCGGCGCTCGCAGGCGATGAGGTGGCGGTGCTCGCAGCGGCTATTGACGGCGAGGCGCCACCTCGGAGGGACTGTGGTGGCGACGACTTGCAGGGAGGCTAGCGACAGCTAATGGTGGCCATGGCGGTGGAGGGGAACCGCCCAGGCAATGACGGGCCTCGACGGACGATGAGGTGTGGTCCGCGGCGGGAGGCAGAGCGCTGCTCACGGGGGGTGCCGCAGCGAGGGAGCTCCGGTTCGGGACGAGCGGCGGCAGGCGCGTGCTCGCGGGCCGAGGAGGAGGGCAGATGGCGACCGCGCGGGCGGCGGAGAGGTGGCCGGAGGCGGGGTAGGTCGAAGCGGAGGGGGCTGAGGCGGAGGCGCGAGGAGCACGACGGCGGGGAGGAGGATGCGGGGAAGGTGGGGGTCGGCGGCGGCTCTGCACGAGGTTGCAGCGATGCGGGGCTAGCCCGAGGACAGAGAGAGAGGGAGTGGGACGGCAGCTAGCACGGAGGCGGCGGGGATTGCGGGGCGCGTGCGGGAGACGGGAGATGGGCCATGCGGGGGACGCGGTGGGGCCGGGGAAAGTGGTTGTCGGCAGGGGTGCAGGGGGACGCGGTGTGCGTGGTGTGTGTGCATGGTCGGTGCACGGGAGGGTGGGCAGGTGGAGGGGAGTGGGGCCAGGAGGGATGAGGTGGCGCACAGGGAGTGGCCGGGGTGATGTGGAGGGAGCTGGCTGGTGGGCGGGAAAGCGGCAGGTGGGGGTGGGGTTGCGCGAGGCGCATGCTGCGTGTTGGCTTGCTATGCGGTGCAGCGCTGGCGCGGGCGGGCCCGGCTGCATGCGGAGGGGAGCTGCACGCGGGTTGGGTAGTGGCGGTTGCAGGGAAGGTAGGCAGGTGGGGAGAGGGAGTGGGGTAGGATTAGGGCTAAGAAGGTTAGAACTAGGGTTTGATTAAACTGGGTAGTAGGCTGCTGCTGGCCGGGCCTGTGCGCCTAGCCGGTGGCGGCCTCCCCAGGTTTTTATAAAAATATGTTTTTTTATATGTTTGTTTTAAAAGCATTTTGTAAATTATTTTTAGGCAAAACAAGATATCCGGAAAACCCTAGTTTTATAATTGAAATAAAGACGGGGTATTTAGAAAACAAAACTAGGCTTTCAGAAAATAGTTTTTAAACAAACCGTGCAAGATGATGATGATGCTCAAATGCAATGCGGCATGATGACATGAGCATGCGGTCATGATGATGCAATGCACGAAAAACACAGCGATTTTCTGGTAGTGGTTTTAGCGGGATGCCACAATTCGACACCACTAACAAGGGATCTCGCCCTCGAGATCCGCCTCATGGTACCAGAAAGGAGCCGATGACCTGAATCTTCTTGCTTCGTGTAGATCCTCGTGACACCACTAACAAGAGGTCGTTGTCCGTGATCGTCGAGAGAACACTCCTGAACAAAGGCGAAGGTAGAGTTATCAACAAATAAAGCCACCTCTAGCTTCAGTGGACGGAGTAAAATTGTTGGATCCACCGATTCAATATACAAAAGCGAATGATAAGAGTAGTGGTATGGTTGCGACTCCATCCCACACTCATATCATTACCCCATACATGAACAGCAGAATTATGCAACCAACTCTCGGAATCAGACTGAAGATCTCGACAAGCGAGGTTCGGAACAAAGGAGTGATGCAGGCTCTGCATCGGATCTGACGTAGATGATGTCGTCGCGTCGGAAAACACCAGAAGGCACAACAAAGAACAGAGAGAAGTCCAACAGATGAAGGATTCCTCAGATAACACGAAGACCGGATGTAGAAGCACCGTTACCAAAGGAGGAAGCGAAACCCTGAAGGTACGACGGAAACCCAACCACAAGAATTCCTAGACTCAAAGAAAAGATAAGAGAGCAGATTCAAAACACGCAGAGGTAAGAGGAGAACAGCAGAGGGGTAAGGAGTAAAATCAGACCTAATCAGATCTATCCAACCGATTTTGCAAAATAACACTCTAGATCGTCCGTTAGCTAGGTTATCCTACAGGCTAGACCAGTGGGGTATCGCAACTGCTGAGCTCTGATACCACTCTGTAACACCCTCAAATCGGCCCTATGCAAGTTTTAGCCCTTACCGCCAAACCCGCATAGAAACGATTCAAGGACGCCCACCAGACACTTTCGTGCGGGTGGAAAACGAAGTAATACCATTACACAACAATCCTTGATGGGACCCACAGAACATATATATATATATATATATACAACAACGACTCAACGAGTCAAGAATACAGATATACAATACAAAGATCCAAATCACCTTGAAAATGATAGAGCGTCCGACTACGGACAAGATGCAAATGGGGCTAAGAGCCCTGAAGAATAACCAATGGCGTCCATAACCCTGCCCAGACCAAGCCGGAAGGGTAACCCTGCTAACGACGTCGATCTCAAACCTGCTAAAACAAAAGGGGGTGCCAACAAAGGGCAAAGGAAAAAGAGGAGCGTCAGTACTGAGGCCAGTACACGGCGAGGCTAGAATTCGGCGGCTCTCACCTACATAGGTATGGTGGATTGAAGCGGCAGCGAAGCATGCACTAAACAACCTATAGAGACTCGATACAACTGTCGGCTATTAGAGAGGGGTAAGAAAGACCTATCCGGGAACGCCTGATACTAACACCAAACATACCCATCCTGGTATTTCTCCCTCGAGACCAAACGAGGAAGTGGGACCAAGAAACTCACACAGTTGGCAGTTTTATTCATTCCATTATAGTTGCAGCATTTACTAGTCAGTTATATAACATGAGTCATCCTGATAGCATAAGTAGTGGGCAGTTTTAGTTAACATTCCGTTGTAGTTGGAACATTTACTAGTCAGATATAATTGTCCTGAGGAATCCCAAAACCCAGCAGTTGTTGGCACTTTTATCACATTCTTTTGGAGTTGCAATACTTACTAGGCAGGTATAGCATGACACGATACACCCCAGTTCCACCAGTTGTTGGCACTTTTATTATCTATTCCATTGTAGTGAAGTTGATTACTAGTCACATATTAAGTCAAATTTATAGCACTACTTTAGTTATGCTTGTCTATGATCGAGATACTGTGCTCCAAGTCGTCCATAACCGCGGACACGACTTTCAGAAAGATTTACCCTGCAGGGGTGCACAAACAGCAACACTCACACGATTAACCTCGGAAAAACCAAATCAAAACCCAACGATGCTTTCACGACAAAGCAATCACAGGATTCATAAAATATTTAAGGGGGCACCCCACTAAGCTACCCGCGACGAAGTTGGCCGGCTCCGAGACGGACCCAGGGTTTGCGTCAATGGCTGTAAACAACCGGGAACCCGAAAATGTGAATGGGCTTGTCGATACCGCGAAAACACTCCGCATCCAAAACAGTACAGGTGCTCCACGCACAATCTTAATAAAACAGTAACATGGCATAAGTACAGGATAGTAAATAAAACCCCAAACTAGTTTGTGGCCCCAAGAAATAAGAAATGAATCAAGCTCTGGCTAAAGAGATTCATGTATTCATTTTATTTCTACTAAATGAAATGAAGCCAAACGACCTTAGGGAAGGTCAGTAATGCTGTAGCAACGATGACCCATAGCAAGCTGAAATATTTTATCATTGAGAAGATTATCATCGGATGACTGGATGCCCGACTGAGAAATATTGTTTCTATGTTCGTTCCCGCCTGAATCTTTCACAAGAGTAGGTATAACAAAGTTTTCCACCCAAAGAAGGGGTAACGCAAAATTTCTCACCGATACTACAAAAGAGCATTCTGGACGAATCAAAAAGCAGAATTTTACAGTGCCGTACACAGGACAGAAACTATTTTTGCACCATCCACAACGCTTCTCGTATACAACGAGAAGAGATGCATCAAATCTTGAGCTATTTCCCAAACTTTTCACATGAATTTGCACAGAAACTCCTTGATCTGGTCAATGTAGGGCGGCCGAGTCGGAATGATATGCCCCATGTCATGCTCAATGACGGTGCGCCGGTCCTCCTCAAACATGCCAGCCAGTTCAGCGCTTGCCCTGCTCGCGATCTGCCTGTCATGACCTTCACCGCCGCCAAAGCAATGGAGCGAGGGGAGCCTGATTGGCTCGCTGTCGAAATCGCCGACAGGTGCTGGATATCCAGAGCAGAATATCCCGAATCTGAAGTTTGGAGAACCAGAAGTCTGCTGCTGCAGTCTGCACAGTAAGGCAGCCATTGCTGCGCCCTGGGAGAAACCAAGGATGCCGTCGAAGTTCCCATTCTGAGCAATTGTGTTTTCAAGGTATGTGTATGATTCCTCTAAGCCCTCAGCTTGCTGCTTATACTGAAGAGGGTCAAATGGTCCATCTGCAATCTTCCACTCTTGCTCCGTGTGGCAACTCGTACTGGGAGAAACTAGCCATGCGAATTTCGTTCTTGCTGTTAAAGACGGAGGTGAGGGTTTGTCATTGCAGGGATCTGGTTTTGGTTGGTATACAAATGAAAGCTCGTGAGGAGCATCTATGAAGACAAGCTCAGCAATGTGCTTGAGCTTTTTGGCAAACGCTGATGTTCTGCCCTTAAAGTTTGATGCATTCTGACGAAAACCATGCAAGCAGAGGATCCTCAACTTCTTCAGGTGCTCACTACCTGGTACAATATTTCTACAGGTTAGAGGAAGCTCGACCTCACGATAGGCACTATTTGAACAAATTATACCATTACTTATTCACACTGAAATGAACCAAAAATAATACAAATGCTTTCTGTGGAAACCAAAATAGACTCCTCAAACTAGGAAAAAAAGCTTGCGAAGACCTAATGCTTGGAGGACATTATAACTTATAAGTTGGTACCACGAGGTATGCTTACTTCAACCTTAAATGCAAAGGCATGCTTACTTTAGAGTTGATGGACATATCTTATAATGAAGTTAATTTTGACTTCATAGATACCAAAAAAATCTCCTCAATAACATACCAAATGAAATGTGCATTCATCCTAGTTGTTTAAACCAACTGCTTAGCATGCACATACTTATAGCACCAACACACTTGACGAGATCATAAATAGGCAGATATTGAGACAGTGCAAAGATAAACTGATACAGACCTTACCATTACTCGTAGGAGCTTGAGAGGTTGAAACTTTGTTGCTTATGGATGGCTTTCCGAAGGCGGAAGATTCAGATAGCTCTGACTCTCTTTGGCAGTCTTGCCTTGCAGATATCTGACAGCATGGTTTTCCATTTCTTTGGCATAGCTCGCATACATACTCCTCAGTCGAATCCTATAAAAGAAAATGAGAAGATTTAGCAGACAGATTCTATTGCATGGAGCAGTCACCCAGCAAGGAATGAAGTTAAGGTACCAACTAGCAGCAATTTTTCCAAAAAGGCAATATAAATTGTAACATCTTAGATACCTGACATGTGGAGCACACTAAGACCAACATTCGGCAGTGGCTGCACCGGCACCGAGACGAGTAGTCGTCAAAGGTAGAACCACATATCAAACAAGTTCCAAGTATGCCATCTTTAAGGCTTCCCACAGAGATTCTGCCAAACCATACTGAAACAAGTCAAGCACCCGAGGAACTGCTAAAGGAAATTGTTCGAGGATTCAAGCAGATATGTAAGGCACCAACCTGTGGTCAAATACAAAATTCTTTCCATCAAAATAGCCACCATCTGGAAACTGCTCCAAATATCTCTGGATGCCACCGTACAGCTAAGAGAAGCATAATAAGAAATTAGCATACATAATGCAAACTAGAGAACAAGGTCAGGACTACATATGTCTGAAATGTCAAATTTTCAACCAGAGGGTGCATATTACCTGAAAAACATTCTCAAAGCCTTCACCTTTGGAGCAGATATAAGCTGAGGCCATCTCACAGCGTATACCTCCTGTGCAATACCTGGAAATACCAAAAGGTAGTTCGATAAATTGCTTGCTAAATGTCTTGCGTAAACTATAAATCAGTGTCTAATTCTAAGATTTGGTCATACATACATCATAATTGATTTACCACGTAGCTTCTCAGTATGCTCATCTATCCACAATGGCAAGTCACTGTATTGTCGGATTTCAGGATGTAGCGTCTCCACATTTGGTACATGGAACTTGCCAATCCGTGTCTCATAGAGATTCCTTGCATCCAAAACAACCACATCATTCTTCTCCTCAGAATCCGAACTAGTTCCTGCTAAAAGAGTAGTCCAACTTGACGTTGAGCCCTTGCGCAAAAATTGATCTCGCTCCTAAGCAGAGAGTAGACAACGCAGACAGCCAAAAGACCACAAACTTCAGTTTGAGAATCAAACCCACCTACACTTTGAAGCACCGAGTGGAACTCAGCTGCCGATAAATGTCTCCCGGCAAATGAGATCTCCGGGGTTGTCAAGGACGGGTTGGAGCAAAGTGTAACCAGCTCCTGTCAATTCCAAGAACACAAGACACAATGTAATCCATGAGACTTCACGGTGTTGCACAAGCTCATAAGTGGTGAAATCATTTGCCATCTCGGGGAGAAGAGGACCTGGACGAGCCGAACGGAGAGCGACGTGAAGCCGCACTCTCTGGCGACCCTCTCGTCGACAGGGTCCTCGCAGGAGGCCAGCTTGAAGTCGGTTCCGTCGAACAGGATGTTCGAGCTCATCTCCTCGATGTGCTTCTCCAGCGCTGCCATCCTTCCCCCGAGCTACCAGCACAAAATGTCACAGCGAATTAAGACTCACCACCATATAAAGGAATCCGCAAGCAACAGAACACGCCGCCTTGAGCTGTTGAGCAAGGGGGATAGAGCGGGGCTCCTCACCGTGGAGTTAACGCCGTCGGGGCCTACGCGGACGCGTCCAACGAGGGCGAGAGCGCGGCAGTTGGCCTCGTAGAAGGCCGCGAGCGCAGGGGCGTCGGGGACCTCGGCGTACTTGTAGTACAGGAGCACGCCATAGCATCCATCTTCATTATGCTGCTGCTCCTTAGTTGATGATGGCGTCGCCGCCGTCGCGTCCATGGCTAGGACGACCACGAAGACGGTGCGCCTCAAAACCCTAGCGGCAGCGGCTGGAGGAGGAGGAAGACCCACCGGGCGGGCTTTCCCCAAATCCTAAGCCCATATACGGCTCGGTCCATCTGCAGAAAGCCCAGAGGATGCGGCCCTGGCTCACGGGTAAGCCCGGCCTGTTATCCACCTTATCCTTGCCTCCGATTCCATTTCGCTGTGCGTCCCCCACCCAAAACCCCCTGAAGAACCTCGCTCCTCGCCTTCCGGCTCTCCCACCGTCCACCACCTCGCTGCCTGCGACCACCGCTCATGGAGGCCACCGTCGGTTCGTCGCGGACACTCTTCCTCCTCACGCCTTCGCCGCCTCTGTTCAGCACGGTGCACTTCGCCCTTGGTGTGGGGAGGCGCCGGCTCGTGGCCGCGGGGGCCAGGAAGAGGAGGGGAAAGGACGGGGAAGCGGGAGAGGAGCGGGTGGACACGCACAGCTTCAACCCCAAGGCTGGCGAGGTCACGGGGCCGTTCCCCGAGTCCGTGCTGCTCAGGAAGGTGCGTGCGCCCTTGGTTTGTGCTGCGGGCAGTTACACTTAATTGTGAAGAGTGTTGTCAATTGGGTGTACAGTTTTGGTGTTAACCTGTGGATTATGAACTCACTGAGCTATGGAGAATATCAGATAAGTCGTGGTCGCTTTATGATTCTAGATTATTTGGCTAAGTATGCAGATTATTCAATAGACCTTTGATCGAAAGGGTCGGCGGATTAGTGGAGGCAATAGGTGGTATATGTCGCAGCTTTGCATATCCAAATATGATATGATCCGGTGCTCGTAGAGCTTTTTAGACGGCAGTGTTTATTTATTACTCCCTCTGTCCAGAAATAACTGATTTGGCTTTGTCTAGATTCAAATGTATCTACACACCAAAACATGTCTAGATACAAACGAATATAGACAAATCCAAGTCACTTTTTTCTGGACGGAGGGAGTAGATCTTTGCGTCACACTGCTTTGCATTATATTTGTCGAAGAAGTAGTGAGCATGGGTAGAATCACCAGGGTAGGTGAGAAATGATGCTGAGAAGGCTGTCTGAAATTTCTTATCACTGTTCTATTTTAGTGATACAAGCTGCAATCCTTATAGTTTTGCCAAGGTGCTGGTAATAGTGGGGGTGCACTGGGTTTTGCTGGCCAATTTTGTTCGTACCTTCACCTGTTTTGCTTTACATTGACCCCTCGTCTTTCTTTTAGAGGAAAGGCCGCAGAGTAGCCCAGAATTGTTCAAAAGCAATAAAAGTAGTTTTTATGCTGGGCATACCAGGTTCCAAGTAGGACCTGGAAAAAGCAAATTGGCAGGCTGGAAACTCTGGAATCAGAGGGCAGTACAAACCGATAGTCAGCCTGCAGCATACAGAATGGCAACTAACTGAAGCAGGTTGAAAGTCGCTAGACAGCAGGAACTACTCTAACTGCAGTACACAGCAGATGTAAAAATAACTGTCGCTACTCTAACACCTTGTCTAGCTTGCTCCTCCTCCTCCAACAGCAATGGAAGCTTCTCCTTGTATCCTTCCACTGCTTGCGGTTATTTTGGAGAACCAGCAAACACAATTGCTGCATCACGATAATGCTCTGTAAATAACCTGCTTGAGACTAGTAAAGTATCGGTTGGTGATCACCATCTGTCGTTACAAACTTACAAATTAGACATTGGACCAAATTGTCACTGCCAGAACTCAAATGACAAACAAATTGTAATAGTTAAAATTATTTTCATGTTGGATTCCTTAGATTAAGTTTAATAACTATATAGTTGTTCCTTGAGAATGAAGCAGATGAGTTCTATAGTTGATTATGTTTTGTTATGTTGATTGTTTTTCAGAAAAAGGTGAAGGAGGACGGTGAAGATTCACCTGAATTTGCTGATGCCGAAGAAGGTGATATTCAGTTTGCACTCATATGGTCCTTTTTTGTGGTGGATGTAAATATACAATCAGTCTAACCGAACTACCTTTGCAGAAAAGCTATATGAGCTTCTGAACATTCAGCTAGAGAGTGGTTTAAATCTGCAAAGAAGTAAGACCTCATCCCTTTACTCTTCAGAAAAAAGGTTTTAATTGCTTATCTATGATGGTGTCATTTGCATGCCAATTTAGATGTGGTGATCTAAGACCGGCATGAACTTTCTCCCATACTTCTACAGTGCGGCACTATGAAGTTGTTTACCTCATTCATGAGGACCGTGTGGAGGAAGTTGAAGATGTTGTATCAAAAGTACAAGGTGCATTTCTCAATACTTATGCATCACTTATTCATTTTCATAGATGTGTGGATTAGTCCATGTGTTCGTTGGTTGTACTTAAGTCCTCAATGAGTCAAGGTGCATTCTCAATGCTTATTCATCACTTAACCGCATCCACATATCATGTTATGATGGCGAGAGTTTGGCACTCTCCTGGAGCCATCTTCTGCTGATTTGTTAACTCTAAACGCCTGAAACAGTACTGTTTTGGATATTTCTGTTCTAGTCCAACATTGTGCCATGAAAATGTATAGTATAAACTATATCTGTCGTTCTATTGTAGATTTTGTTAGAGAGAGAAAAGGACGGATATGGAGGGTGAACAACTGGGGACTGCGTAGACTTGCTTACAAGATAAAGAAAGCAACCCATGCCAACTACGTCCTAATGAACTTTGAGATACAGGCAAAATGCATCAATGATTTCAAGACCCTGCTTGATAAGGATGAAAGAATCATTAGACACCTTGTGATGAAACGAGATGAGGCGATTACTGAAGACTGCCCTCCACCACCAGAGTTCCATGCTATGCGATCTCAAGAGTTGGATGATGAATATATTGATGAGGAATATGTGAAGGCGGATGATGGGGATGATGAGGGTGAGGATGGCAATGTTGATGATGATGTTGAAGCTGGCGATGAACCTGAAATCATTCTTGTTGATGAAGTTGACGATGACAACACCGAAGATCTCAGAAGAAGGAATAGGAAGATTAAACTGGAGAAGTATACAATGGGGAAAGCCTTGAGGTAGCATGTGTATGTACTGTATGTTTTCATGGAGTAGTATAAATCTGATTTTAGTTCTTACACAAAGGAAGACTTGTGTGCTGAAGTAACTAAAGTTAGGCGTTTTCCCTGTACCAGACTACGACCACTATTATGATGATATATGATTAGTGAGATCAGCTCATTAGGTGTTCTCCCTAGATATAAAGCTGTTGTTTTTTCCGAATTATGTGATATGATCATTCCCATGTAGATGCCTTCTTTTGATCACCTTCCTGTTCTCTATCAAATGTCAAACGCCCAAACATTATTGTATGGGTTACAAAAGCAAAAATAAGTAACTAACACAACTCTATATTGTAAAACTCCTTCATCCTTGTACACTCAATACCAGTATACAACTAACTTGCTGATGTTACAAATTTAGATGCTTGGGGTTGGGATAGATGTTTTCATTTGCCAGTATGCTGATCTATAATTTGATCAAGATGTGCTTCTACTTCTAATATTCTCCTTGTTTGAGTAGTTGTCAGAATCATTTTTTTTATAGATGCATTCAGTCTGTTGTGTCTCTATTCAAAACAAAAATGCTTAGTAACTAGCGAGTTGCTTCAATATTTCATATTATGCATGACAGTTGCTGAAATTCCTTCCGGAGTCCTCATGCTTGCTGGACACTTTCTTTTACCACTTTGTTAAATCCTTGTCGCCTATATGTGCTTGCAATTCACTCTCTGGTTCATATTGTTACTCCAAAATTTCAGCATACCTTCATCATTAGCCAGACACACAATTTTAGAACCGTTTTCTTTTTCTATACAAGGGACTAACATTTCCAGCTGTATTTCTGAGCCACTTGCAGTACTAACTAGTAAGTACTGAATTGATTGAACTCATGAGAAGATCCAAGCATTAGGATGACATACTAATGATGCATAACATGATTGGCTGGGTATATGTGAAGTCGTGAGCTTCATTCATGATCATACCGTGATACTGTTCAACAGTTGTTGCCTTGTTGGTAGTTGCCACACATGCTCAATGAATTGGTCAATTAATAACCAGCATTAACGTAGGGAATCTTGGCCATGGCCCTAACTTGTTTGTCTCTCGTCTCTTCTAGGTGTTGCTTCTAACATCTTCTATCGAATAGAGACTATTAAGATTTGCAATTTTCGTCCAGTGAGCTCATACTTATCACCATCCTTCTTCACATGTATTTGGTTGTATTGTATCTCTATGAATTTGACTTATCATCTTGATCTGTCATTACATGCTTTATGTTGCATTTAGGACCTGTGGCTTGAGCTTCGGATGATCAGACTTGGAACTGGTTCCAATGGCCTGGGATTTTCTTAAGTGTACATTGCTTGAAATTATCAACACTTGTTATTGATTAATCTGACCTTTGTTGAATCATCAACTTGTTTTGCCATAATCTGCTTCATGCTACAATGATAAAGAACCTGCTTCAGTTTTATCTAGAGTTTCTGCTGACTGGAGAAATCTCAATTGGGAGGAACAAAATCATTCTGCAATGCTTTAGATATTTCATTGTGTTTTCGCTTATTAGCTGTTTTCGTTGTGTGCATTGATGAGTCAAAATTGGCACACAACTAGCCATATGTTGTAGTACTACTACTATCGTGCATGATCCTGTACTTGGCTTTGAACAGTGTATCCATGATCTGGAAACTTTGACCACCAACTGTGCTTCCCTTTATCCATCTGACGATGATCTGGGAACTTCCAATACCTTCTCCTGACCAGTTTCATCTTGACATACATCTTGTTGATTTATTAGTTGTCTGTTTAAATCAAAATCTGAAGAACCTTGAAACAACTTCCAATATCTGATGTAGTAACAGACTTGGCAAGCAGCCAAGCACGAAAGGATGTCCACCAGCGTTGTGCAGATGACTTGTTGGGGTTTCTCCTAGCTCATCATGTGATGTAATGAGCGTAGGTTCTCTTTAAACATTATGGCTATGTTGTTCCCTTTAACATTATGGACTTTGACGTGGAAAGCTCCATGCCAATCTGTACAGTTCCTGCACTGGTTAGTGCCTTTTTGTCTTTGGCAGGCAGGCAGTCGGTCACTGCCTAACTACCTTGTCCTGTTCATTCATCAAAAGACAATATTTCAGCAAATCCCTTTGTTTTATGGTAGTAGAAGAATTACAAAGGTCGCGTTGCAGGATTTTTTTTTTTTTTTTGCGAAATCGAGGAAATCTTTTCATGGTAGAAGAATTATCCAGGCCATTCCTTCCACTGTTTAGCCCTCAAAAACAGTGCGAACACTGATTAACCAGTACAATGGAGTAAGGTTAGCGTCTTGAAGTAGGATACACTGGAGGCGAGCTTGTTGGCACCTTATACTACTTGAACATATTATGTAACGAATTGCTTCTGTCATCGAAGCGTCTGTAGTCCAACGGTTAGGATAATTGCCTTCCAAGCAATAGACCCGGGTTCGACTCCCGGCAGACGCACTTTTTAATTTCCTCATACTGTTTCTGGAAAAATATCAACTTGCTAGATACTTGTCGTTTAGGTCTTCCCGCAATTCCTCTGTTTAAGGTGGCGTAACAAGAAAATTCCTTGTTTTTATAGCTACAATTAGTAAGCAGGCATGTATGGCAACTCTTACTATGTCATGCCAATCATACGTCCGTTTGGTTTGTACGAATTCATTCGCTTTCAACATCACAGATCACACTTTCTCGACATTGCTGCAAAACTACTCTCTCTATTCTAGAAGACGGCTGGTATTCTAGAAAACTACTCTAGTAATCATGATCTTGAATTTATTTTCAAACTTTGTTTTTGTATGTTGTCATATGGCTAACCACTTTATTTTTTACTTTCGTAGCTATCCTTTTTATAATGTACTATTAGAGTAAAAATTAAGTCCGCCACAACACAATTCAACACCACAAGTTAAGCCTTGGTGCAAGCAAGTTTTACCGAGAACTTTAAACAACAATAACCTTATGGCATTTTTCATTTTCACCGTCTTTTCAAACCTGTTTTTTCTTGCAGAATTGGGCATGTGCGGTCAACCTTTTCTAAAGATTTTATATAAAAAATATTGGATAGTGATAGCGCTGTCCGAGCTACTGCTCCCGCGCAGTTCAGTGAAAGCTGCCGGGGAAAAGGAATCTAGTAAGAATTTGCTTTATGTTAGTATTACCCGACATCTCTAGTTTGACCAATGCTCTATGCATGGAGTCTAGTAAGAATTTACCACTCTCGTGTAGATTCCATCGAAACTTATCCGTCCCTTGCAAAAATTGCATTATTGCAAAATGCTCCAAAATTTAAGCATGGGTCTTGGTGGAGAGAACTCCAAAACCACAGCGATAATATCGCTCTTGTGATGATCAATATTATATAGAGCTGGATATAGTCTCGAAAGTGTACCATTTCCCAGCCACTTGTCCTCTTAGAATCTAATTTATGATCCATCCTTAATTATAAACGATCCAAAGCGAAAGAAATGTTTCTTCATCACCATTAGACCAGCTTAGAAATGTTACCAATAAACTTGAGGCAAAGCATTTTGGAGACTAACCTATTTTTTATGAGAGTTTGTCATAACCCATCTTCGGTAAAAAAAAAGCTTCTACAACCATTTATCTAGTAGATTTGTAACCTCAAGATCTTGAATAGTTAGCCCACCTTGGTCTGAGACGGCAATCTATTATCTATGTATTCTATATAATTTTCTTACTAACATATTCCGGGAGTATTCACATAAAAAGTAAGGGTGTCAAAGGCTGTGACTAAAACTCGAGCGTAGTATAGTATACAGTATATCTTTAAATTAGAAGGACTAGTTGTTTACATGCAGATGCTAGTCACTCTCATTCCCAAATTTCTCTCCTCTTTTTTTTCTTCTCTTTTTGGCGCTTTTATCCTATAACAATTTTCGGTCACTGTCACTGACACGTTGGCCCCTTTGCGCCCACGAGGCCGTCGTTGCCGGCGAGCATGAGATACTTGTCCTTCCTCGTGAGCATGGTACACTCATACCCAAGCGCCGCCGCCATCAACCGCTGCACGCGGTTGGCCACGTCGGTGCTCGCCGCCGCGCCGTTCCTGACGGGCGCCGTGTCGACCTTGCCGAGGAACTCCACCGTGTAGCACATCCTGGGGTTGGCCATGTAGTAGAGCGGGTCCATGGACTTCCAGCCGCCGGCAGTGGTGCCGTGGAACATGGCCGTCTCGACGGCGAGCACCACCGGCACGACACCTTCGCCGCTGAGCTCGGCGAACAGCGGGCTGAAGCGGAGCAGGTACGGCTCGCGGCAGGTGGTGCCCTCGGGGCAGACGACGACGTGCGCGCCGCCGTCCAGGAGGCGCTCCATAGCGGCACCGTCGTGGGCGCGGTCCCTGGCGAGGTGGACGGTGCGGCCGATCGGCGAGATAAGCTCCGAGAGTCGGCTCAGGCTGTAGGACACGGCGCGAACGGGGCGGTTCAGCCCGATGGAGACGTACACGGGATCGATGAGCGTGCGGTGGTTGCACACGTACAGCTGCCCGCGCGACGGCGACCGCGATGATGGAGGCGGCGAGCCACGGAGGCGCCACGACTGGCCGGTGGCGGCGAGAATCAGCGTGGCGTAGCGGTAGGGGAGCGCCATCGCGACGGCGATGCGGGCCATCGCGAGCGCGGCGCCTAAGGGGAGCCAAAAGAACATGGCGACGGTGTCGAGCGGCATCGGACGGAAGGCGAGGCGGCCGTCGTGGAAGACGAGAGGCCTCGGGTAGTCGTGGCTCGGCAATGGTCGCCACTTGCTCTTCTCCTCGGCGCTCACAACATACACCTCCTTGCACGAGGAAGACATAGAGTTGTTACGAAGAAACTCCATGGACCCTCCAGAGAAGCCCACGACGTCGTCACCGACGACGGTTCTCCCCATGAGGTTCTTCCTCGCCTCCGACGCCGCCTCTCCGTCTCCTTCCTCCATGAGGCCAGTGTAGAATCCCCACAGCACCTTCATCTCCCTCGCCGCGACGACGTCGGCGGCGTCAGCTATCAGGTACTCTTTCAAGAATGGTTCCAGCATCACCCTCGGCATCCTACTGGCCCACACCACCACCGCCCTCTTACCGGCAGCACCAAGCGGCCGCCGCCGCACGGCGTCGAACGCCTCGACCCCGACGTCCTCCAGGAGCCACCGTGGCAGCACGGCGCGGCCGGCGCGGAACCGCGCGGCGCGGAGCCCGCAGAAGGCGACGAAGGCCATGGCCCTCACGGCCACGTCACCGCCACCGCTGGCGCCGGCGCCGGCGCAGGCTATCACAGGGTATAGGAGGAGAAGAAGGAGTCCACGGATAAAGCCTCCGGCCTCGACGGCGACCAGCATGAAGTAGGGGAAGAGGGATCGTGACAGGAGCAGGCCGCCGTCGACGTCGACGACCAGCGCGGTCGCCTCGGCGAGCCGCGCCGCGGGAGGTGCACGCCTGTGTATGCAGACTTTTTCGGAGGGGTGCGGAGGCAATGCATCTGGCGGAGCACCGCCGCCGCTGCCATGGAGGAGGATCGAGAGGAGGTTGGAGAAGACAAACTTTTGAGCTGCCGCCATCTTCTCATCAGGCATGCAGCTAGACGTAGTAGTCAGCTTTCGTGTATATATATTGCAGG
Source organism: Avena eriantha (assembly GCA_910589775.1). Classification (NCBI taxonomy): domain Eukaryota; kingdom Viridiplantae; phylum Streptophyta; class Magnoliopsida; order Poales; family Poaceae; genus Avena; species Avena eriantha. The sequence goes on along the minus strand of OU342744.1, from coordinate 283,580,227 downwards.
ACGTCCTGGTACCACTTGCCACGTGATGTACGTGTGCACTGTGCACGCCTAATCAATACACTACTTTTTTACGAAATTGCGAGCTCTAGTCAACAGTTTATCAATTTGCCAACAATCGAATTTTCCATATCTTCTTCGTCCACTCTCGCCTTGTCACCGTTGACGCTTCCTGTCATGCAACGAACTACAATTCAGGTTTCCACGTGTAGCTGACCGTCACCACTAGCCATCCAACGGCCATAATTGCTCTAAGATCCGTATATGTATATTTTGAATTTTGGGCCATCCAAAAACCAAAATGTATTAGACCAAACATATGCTCCTTGTAACTGTTGACGCTTCTCTGCCGTGCACCTCGTCTCGACCTTCACCTAACCCAAACTTTTCTCATGGAGCCGGTGTTTACCGGTCATGTATCTTCTTCGTCCACCTTCACCTCGTCCACGTCACATTTTATGTTGCATCTTTTGCCATGTCTGACCAATTTTAATTTAGCATGATATATATTTGAAATCAAATCAAGATCGTGATGAAATTTCGTACTATTTTATTGTGAATCGTGATTTGATTGAAACATTCGTCAAAATAGTCTAAAAGTGTGAAATTTATGTGTTATGCTTCTAAAATATTTAAATTCTACGGGATTCATCACGGTTTCAATTAGATTTCTACTATATATTATATCAAATTAAAATTGGCCAAACATAGCGAAAGGGACGCGGCACAAATCGTTATGCACGTAGGCGGTGGATACCTGTCCGATAATAACCGGCTCCCTAAGAAATGTGTTTGGACCCGGTCCCTCTCCTTCTCCCGTGTTGTCAACTGTTTGGCCAATGCTTCGCCTCCATCTCCAATATGGTTGACCATTCTCCCCGTGACAGATCTAAGAGTGATTAATTTAACCATGTCTTACCATCATGAAGAAGCTCATAAATAAAGATAACGGATAGAGGAGCCTGAGGAGATTCCGCTGGAGACAAACAAAAACACCATAGGTTACCCAGGTTCAGACCCAAGATGGTTAATGGCCCTACATCCTACCACAAGGTTTTTACGGTATAAAAGAGTTAGATTGCTCTATGCATTACATCCTTATCTCGTCGGACTGCTAACCTTGGCACAACTTGAAAGAAATATGCTAGAGGCAAATAATAAATAGGTTTATTATCTTATCTTAAATTAGTTCATAATAGTTTTATACCGTGTTATAACTGTATCAAGGGAAAACATTGATACATGTGTGATACGTAAACAAACCAAGTCCCTAGTAGACTCTATTCAACTAGTTCGTTGGGCAACCAATGATCAAGGTTTTCTGATCATGGAGCATGTATGCCAGTTGACAACGGAGTCATATCATTGAAGAATGATATGATGGACATTACTCATATAAATATTGCAGTGTGATCAAGTCACATGGTTTATTATTGCAATAGTTAGAAACTAAGTAACCTTCTCCTTAGACCGTGAGACCATACTAATCACTGTCTCCCGAGCTATTTTGGTCACACCAAACGTCATGACTGTAACTGGGTGCCAATAAAAGTGTGTATTGGGTATTCGAGAGGAACAGTTTAGGCATATGCATCAAGGTCGGTATTTGTTCACCCGCGTGACGGAAAGATACACAGGGCCCACTCGGTGAGATTGTATCCAATAGGTTGCAACCATTGACTAGCTCAGTGAATACAATATCACGATAACGAGTTAAGTAGACTTGTCAGTAACGAGATTGGTATGTTGATACCAAATATCGAATCTCAGACAAGTCATGTATCAAAGAAACAAAAGGATTTAGACACAAAGTTTATGGTTCGGAATGGTAGAGTTTTGTGGCATCGCGGGGGTTATTATGGACATCCCGATCCTGCTATTGATCATTGATCGGAGAGAGATCTCAATCATGTTTGTGCCATTCCCGAACCATAGGGTAACACACTTAATGGTCTGATGACATTCTGAGATCATTGTAGAAGTGAAGGGATCTCCGATGAGAAAGAGAATCGGAATCATTCTGAGAGAGAAAAAGATTGTCGGAATAGTTTTGAAGAGGATCCAAAGTTGTTCGGAGATGGAAAGAAGCCGAAAGGTGTTTTGGATTAATAGAGATTTATAATATGCTTATATATATGTTAATTATTGAAAGGTTAGAGATGTCGCCTAGAGGGGGTGGATAGGCAATTTTAAAACTATTATGGTTTTGGCTTGATAGAATGCGAAATTAAACTAACATTTATTTTACAAGCACAAAACCTAAATACACTAGGCTCAAGTAAGTACACCAACAACAAGTTAAGCTAAGCAAGATAGCACACAATAAATATACCACAAGTGATAAGCAAGATATAAGTACTTCAAGCACCATCGGTATCACAAGGAAAGTAAGCTCGGGTATAGAGATAACCGAGGCACGTGGAGACGAAGATGTATTCCTGTGTTCCCATACAAGAAGGTATGTCACGTTGCAGAGGTGTGGGATTCTATGAAGGATTTTCCAACGCCACGAAAGCTCACATTCTTCTCCGAGTCTATCCCACGAAGGAATAGGACCTTTCCTTATGGCTAGCTTTTCCTCCACGCCGAAGATGGCAAGCTCCACAACCACTTCACAAGCTCCACGAAGGAGAAGCCCGAGTCTCTTCACAATCTTCCACAAAGAGTACACTGTGGCACCAACCGCCAAGCCAACTAGGAGGTCACCCTCCAAGAGTAACAAGCTCATGGTCTCTCACTCAAACAAATCATAATGGAGAGATCAACACTTATGCAAAAATGCAAAGCAAGAACACCAAGGGTGCTCAAATCCTTCACTCTTAAATCCCACCAAAGCAACAAGTGCTAGAGAGGAACTAGAGAGGAAGAACAATGGTGGAAGTCAACCAATGACTCCAAGATCTAGATCCAAAGGGTTCCCCTCACTTAGAGGAGGAATTGATTGGTGGGGATTGTAGATCTAGATCTCCTCTTCCAAAGCCCTCAAAGAGATGCAAGAATCATAGGAGGGAAGGGAGATGAGGCAAGCTCAAGAGGTTCAACAACGGAGGTCAATTTCGTGGTCAAGAACACATAAAAACATTAGGGGAAGAACCCTCTTTTATAGGGGAAATCAAATATGGCCATTGGGAGAAATCTGCGCGAACTCGGGTTGAAGTTCGGTTGAATCGACCCAACCGGATGGTCCGATATCAGATTCGGTTGAATCCCGGTTTGAACCCGGTTGAATCCCGGTTGAACCGGATCTAAACCAAGAAGGGTTATAGAATGTAATCCCGATTAGACTCGGTTGCGAAACCAGGAATCCCGGTATGAATCCCGGTTGAATCCCGATTGAACCGGATCTGAGACAAACTTCATCAAAAACGCAATAACTTTTGCATCCGGACTCCGATTTCGATGATCTTGGTCTTGTTTCGACGACGACACCAAGCTCTAAAATATGGTGCATAAAAACATCATAGTACAACAAAGGAGGATAGAAAAAATGAAGAAAGGTATGAAGACTCCCTATAAGAAGAACCGATAAAACCTTCAAACTCGAAAACGCCATAGAAGATCCATACGAATTACCTTTTCAATGAACTTGGGCTTGTTGAAGAGCTAGCAACAAGCTCAAGAACCTCACATGGATAAACACCAAGAAGCAACAAAATAGGAAGATGCAAAGTATGCAAATGATTGAGCTCTCTACGATGATGTGATCAAGTTACCCAACCGAAAGCCCCTCTTGATAGTGCGGCTACCTATCCTATAACCCGGTCTCCCAACAACCACCTTGAGACCGGTAAAAGGAAAACCTAGCAAGGCCATACCTTTGACTTACGCATCCCACTTGATCTTGATGACAATGCTTCAAGCTCCATCCAAGCCGGAATGCATCACTTTATCATTGTTGCTTCGTGAAGACTCATAATTTGCTCCCCCATACACCACTATGGGATAGCTTCATTAAGACACATCTTCACATGTACATTATCACCAATATGGATGGCAAGCTTCAAGCAAATGATCTTCTTGAGATGCTTATCTTGAACTTGCCCTTCTCAACCTTGATGATGATCACCACTTGATGTCATCCTCTCATGGGCTATATGAAATCTTCACTTTTGAAGCATGCCCATGGAAAGATACCTATCTCATATAGAAAACGCAAAGGCATATATATATAATGGGTTAGTTCATGATGCATAATTGACAAGGCTTACCATACCACAAGATCCATGTGATACATTCTTTATGCTTCATCTGTTGACTAACTTGAAATCAGTCTTCACTCTTTGTATTGGTAACCAAGTAACTTCTCATACTTCATCTCAATATCTTGAGGTACATAAAGAACTCTTGATTTGATTACATGCTCTAAATCTTAGTCAACCATAGTTCAACTAATGAGGCTATCATGACACCGACTTAGAGCCATATCTTGAATTCTTCTACTGGGATCACACTCTCAAGATCTTGATCAAATCATATTCTTTTTCAACTCGATGATCTTGATGACAATACTCAAGGTATATCTTTATCTTCATGGCATCCATACTTGAATCCAACACATGAACTACAAGCATGACCTATGGAATATTCCTTCATATAAAACTCAATTAAAACATTAGTCCATAGGGATTGTCATTAATCACCAAAACCACACATAGGGGCAATTACCCTTACAATCTCCCCCATTTTGGTAATTGATGACAATCACAACAAGAGGGTTTATATAATGAATATTATAAACAAGTACGCAGGTTATCCGAGAAATAAGTTGTGTACAAGAGGTTGTATTTGATATGGTTAAGTAACACAAAGATACTAGCCCATATCAAAACTGATTCTACTCACACAAACTACAACTAATGCACGAGATGTGAGTAGAACCAACATATATAGAGCAAACTCCCCCATGATATATGCACGTGTGATGAACTTGAATTTCATTGCATATATTGTCAAGCATGACCTTTGGGAGAGTTTCCACTATATATTCAACCATGCAAAACGTAATAACGATAAAATGCATGAAAGGCAAACACTTAAGAAAAAACCAATCTTATGTACAAAACCATTTCCCTTAAAACCCTCTAAACTTCAATCGACTCCACACCGGACGGTCTCGCGCTAGCGCCGGTCGACCGGATCTGAAACCGGATTTTCTGATTTTCGCGACCAAGTCTATTCCAAGTTGGTATCAGAGCAAGGTATCTCCTTGTTTAGGATTCACCGCCTAGAGTGTAAAGATGTCGGCTAGTAGTATAGTGCACAATGACACAATTATCTTTGATGGCACAAATTATGCTTTATGAAGAAATTGCTTGCTTTGTAATCTTCGGACCTTGTGTCCAAATATTGAGTGATTTCTAGATGTAGGTTTTTCTCCTCCGATTGATCCTCAAACTCTATCTTTAGAGGATGAGAAAAATTTACATCTCGAAGCTCAAGTATCTAATGAGCTTATCTTATCCTTGGGCCCCACTGTTAATTTGTTCTTGACAATTATAAAGCGCAAGTCGTCTCATGAGAGGCGGACCAAGCTTAAAGAAATATTTGGTGGTTCCATTTCTCATATAGTCGGTGGTCTCTCTGAGGAGCTCTCTTCTCCTTCACATCATGAAGAGCTCCAAGTTGCTTACACCTCTGGCCGCGATGAGATTTCAGTTCTTTCCACTTCACTTACATGTGACAAGTCACAAGGTAATGGCATGGTGAGTGGAAAAATCATATGTGATGATGGTAGTGTTTCTCTTTACACCAATGATTCTTGTTCTATAAATGATAATGGTGTAGAGAGTTTGGACTTAAACATTTCTCGCAACAATATTTCTATATCCCCTTATGTTGCTAGTCCTTGCACATCGTCTAGAAACTATTTGAGTACTAATGTAGATGATATGCTTGATTTGTCTTGTTCCCATGTGCAAAACTCTTCTATTTCCTCTAGTTGTGTATCTAACAATGTAAAGGAAATCAAACATTCTATTGAGCAAGACACAATCTTGAATGGAGATTCAACAATATCCTCATCTTCATCCTCCCGTGCTCACATGTGCCTTATGGCAAGAGGATCAAAGGTATCTCCTACTTTGGATCCCAAGGTATCTTCTCTAGATAACAACAATGATAATGATGATAGTGATGATGACATTGATGAGGATACTAGTGATCTTGTGCTTGAGTTGACTTTTTTGTGTACCTCTCATTATGGTAATAATAAGGCCGTTGCTTGTCTCAAACACGTTATGGACACCATAACTAAACAAACGGAAACCATAGAGGAGTTGTATTTCCAACTTGATGATGGGAGTCGGAGATTCAATCTCCTTAAGCAAGAGCTTGCTGAGGAAAAGCACACTAATTGTCTCCTCACACAAAAATTTGAATCTTATGAGCTTGAAAAGGAAAAATCTATTAATGATGCTAATACTACTAACTCTACTTCTTGTGAAGCATCTATATTAAAGGAGAATGTTGAGCTAAGGTCTCAACTTGAGTTGCTAACTAGCAAGTATAGGAAATTGGAAGAGAGTCATGAAATGCTCTTGGGATCTCATAATGATCTTCTAATCTCCTATGATGGGCTAAAGTTAGCTCGTGAGGCAAGTATCACTAAGGTAACATCTTGTGAGCCTGTACATTGGCACAACTTCTACTCAAAATGCTATTTTGCCATGTGCTAGGCCTAGTGATCCTTCTTGTCATACTATTGATAAACCTTGTGTTGGATTACTTGCTTTGCCTTGTTGCTCTAACAATGAAGCTTATACTTCCTCTGGTACCTCTATTTCTACTAACCATGTAGAGAAAATCAAAGAGCTCAAGGCCCAAGTCACTTATTTGAAGAAAAACTTGGAAAAGAGTCATGAAAGCAAATCAACACTCGATAATATTTTGAGTGTGCAAAAATACCCCAATGATAAAAGTGTACTTGGATTCAACTCCAATAACAAGAACAAGTACAAGAGCAACAAGAAGAAGGGCCAAGACCAAGTCAAGAATTTGGCCAAGATTATTTGCTTCAAGTGCAAGGTTAAAGGACATCATTAAGATCTTGTCCAGTGGAGAAAAAACACTTGAGTTAGAAGCAACAAGGGAAGCGGTCACAAGTTCAAGTTTAATCCCAATCTCAACCTCAAGTTGAAGCTAGGCCACTTCCTAAGAAGAATCAAGATAAGGCTCCCCAAGACAAGAAATCAATTAAGAAGAGAAAGGGGATCCCTTGTTGCTACATATGTCGTCGGAAGGGGCACTTTGCCTCTTCATGTTCAAACGGTACCTTATCTAACCCTATCATTGTTGATGATGATTATTCTCTGGGGAAGGATAAGGATGGCAATGGTTTGCCAAGTTTGTTGGAACTCATAGTGGTGTCAAGAAACAAACCATTTGGGTTGCCAAGCCTATTGTGACTAACCTCTTAGGACCCAACTTGGTTAGGGACCAACAAGCTCAAACTTGATCAATAGGTGTTTTGGAGGGCATTGGAGACTTGGATAACTCATGAAGAATTAAGGGATCTTCATATATTATATTTGATCAAGCCAAGTTATAAGGATTATCATCTCCCTGCCATATACCCAATGCGCCTCTTTGCGGTAACTAAAACTCAACTCTTTTATATTGTAAGTTACTTGCCCCTTTACATGTTTTGGTATTGTACCAAATATGTGTTTGTATTTGTTGTGCATCATGCTTGCTTATTTTGTGTATTCAAGTATGTATAGGTGTTTTGGCACATCATTTACGCGTGTGTTTGTTTTGAGCCTCTAATGCATCTTAATGATATCTTATTTGGTTCTTTTCGAGTGACTAATGGAACATCCCATTTTGGGGGAGTGATATGCCTCACGCATCTCTCAAACCTTAAAATGTGTGTACATGAGTACTACCACTTAGTATTGATATTGCAAGCTTATCTAGTCACTATGTGGTGTGTCATACTCATGAGAAATTCAAATTCTAAATGTCCATTAATTATCTCTAGTTGAGGTTGTTTTGCCTCTTTAAGAAAAAATGAATATCACATTATGGAGGAGTAATATGATTCTTTTGCATATCACAATCCTAGGAAATGTGAACATATGAGGTGGTGCCACTTAGAGTTGATATTGTTAATTATATTGTATCTAGGTGGCATGTTAGCTCAAACAAGGTCCTTTTTTGTTAGAAGCTTTTATTGCTCATCTTTTCGGTCTTTGTTTGAGTAAGAAATTCTTGGTGCGGCCTTACTAAGGTACATATCCCTATATCTTATTTAGGAGACCATTTGCTTCAAGTTATTCTATTCGTTGCATGATTGTGTGACTAGTTGAAGCTATCAAGAATTTCTATCTTTTCATAGTGCTTAATCTTTTTATTCCTATCCTATGATTTTTTATTGTGAAGATTTATCTTTAATGTCCATGCAATATACCACCGGGAATCAATTCCAATACACTCACTGTCTTTGACAATTGATATACTTGTGTGTGGCAGCATTTGTGGATCATCTTCACCTTGAATTTCACCTCTTATTACCTTTTTCTTTCCATTTTTTGTTGTTGTGGCTCCCATTGTCTTCCTTGGCTTTTGAACATCTCCTTTATGGTGTCTTTGATTATTATCAAATGTGTTTTAGTGGAAGATAAACCTTTTTCCTCGGAACCTTGTGCCATTGTGAAAAGTGCTAAGGGTTTGGTTTATTTGTTGAAACCTTGCTCTTTTAGGAGTTTGTTATCTCATTCTTTCTTATCTATTTTGTTTTGTTGCATGAGATAAATCTTTGAGAATTTGTGTTTTATTTCATCTTTTATGCTCAATAGTTTTTTCTTGGTTCATTTGTTTAACTTTGTTGAACAAATATTGTGTTGGTTTGATTCTTTGATATAGTTTGGACAACAAATGTGTATTGTCACACCTTGTATGCCTTCTTGAATATTTTGGTGATTTTCCCAAATTTAATCTTTGTTGGATCTTGAAAGTCTCGCGCATGCGTGTTACTAACTATCTATCTTAAATCATGCTTTGCTTTCTTTGATCCAATATATAGGGTATACTCCATCAAATCCTTAAACATATAAAATGTGCATGAAATTCAAATTTCATCTCTAAATATGCACATAGTTTTATGGAGTGTGTCCTATGTGTTTTGGTTAGTCTAACCACTTTGGACAAAATAAGTTTGGGGACCAAGATGTACTTGAATGTTGTTTAGGTACATTAGAGATGCAATGGATGCTTCTCTCGTCTATAAAGAAGGTGTTGTCACCACATGATAATTGGAGTCAAGTTGGGATGATCGAAGAATTATTATCTACTACATCATACCCTTGCTATCTCGATAATAAGTATCTTATTCATGCATATTATTCTTCCATCCAATCTCTTGTAGGTTGCATCTTGGCATGAATTTTTTTGTTTGTAAATGTTGCGATTCTTGCAAGGATCTTTGAAACACTTCTTTATCCTTATTGCTTATGTGAGTAATTTGAGATGATGCATATAATGGGGAGTATATAAAATCATGTTCATGATTCACCAATCCCAAAGATGCCTTCTAGCAATTTATTGCATATCAATTCCTCAAGGCACTCTCATGTGCAATATTGTTGAAATTAAATTGAATCCTTCCTTTTGCTACTTGTTGCCTTTCTCAAAATATCCCAACTATCATTTGTTCCCTTAGTGTTTGTTGTGATGTTTTTGAGGTTTTTATTTTTATTTGGTGAAGTTCATTGATATACCATGAGATAAAATAGAGTCATGGGTTGTATATGCACTTAAGAAAAATCTTCCTTTTGGTATATCGTATGACTTCCTCTTGGATATCATGTATTCTTTTTATTAACCTCTTATGTGTGGATGTTTCTTTGTGGATTATTCACATGTTTTGTCCACTTAGAAACTTATATACACGAGAGTGTTAATCTCTCGCCTTGATATGCTCGCTCTTTGCCAACCATCTCTTTTATCCTCTTGGTTTTTAATGGTATTGGTAAGGTCTTGATTTATTGATACATTGCAAATGTATCTATAATTTTTGATGCATTCTTGGTTTTATCCACTTTCTTGTGTTTTGCCCACACTTTGGAGTACTTTTCATATGATTTCTTGGACTAACCTATTAACAAGAGCCACAGTGCCAGCTGCCTATCTACTGTTTCTGGTTCCAGGAAAGTCAGAAAATGAATATTCTCGGAATTGGACGGGACAAAAGCCAAAGTGCCTATTTTTTTGGAAGTCATCAGATGCCAGAATACGAGACAGAGATGGGCCAGAGGGCGGCCACACCACCTGGCCGCACGGCCAGGCTTGGCCCGCTCCAGGGGGTGGTGTGGCCAGCCCAGGCGCCCCCTCGGCCTCTCCTTCTGCCTATAAGATGCCCTCGGGATGAAAACCCTAAGTACCCGATCAAAAATCCACGAAAGAGTCTGTAGCTGCCGACATCTCCATCCCTAGATCGGGAGGGATCTGAAGCTCTTCTCGGCACCCTTCCGGAGAGGGGAATTCACCCTGGAGGCCTTCTTCTTCACCATGCAAGCCTCCAGTGTGATGCGTGATTAGTTCATCCTTGGACTACAGATCCATGTAGTAGCTAGATGGCTGGTTCTCCTCCTTTGTGCTTTCATGTTTAGATCTTGTGAGCTCCGTTCATGATCAAGATCATCTATTTGTAATTCTGCATGTTGTGTTTGCGGGGATCCGATGGATATTGAGATGCTATTTCAGATTGATTATTGATTATATCATGTCTTTGTTATTTGTGATCTTGCATGCTTTCCGTTGTTAGTAGCTATCTTGGCCAAGTAGATGCTAGCAACTCCAAGAGTTAGTATTTATGCTCGATAGTGGGTTCATGCCTCTGGTAATCTGGGGAAGTGACAGAAATCTCTAAGGTACTAGATGTGCTATTGCTACTAGGGAGAAAACAACAATCCTTTGTTCATAGAACAATCGTATTGTTTACTTTACACGCAATTTGTAAAGCAATAATCTGTTGCTTGCAACTTAATACTGGAGGGGGTTCGGATGATAACCTCAAGGTGGATTATTAGTCATAGATGCAGTTGGATGGCGGTCTATGTATAATGTTGTAATGCCCAATCAAGTCTCAAAGGAGTCAAGATGATTAGTATATGCATGTATTGCTTTCTCGATGTTTGTCAATTGCCCTGCTGTAATTTGTTCACCTAGCATGTTATCTATCTTAAGGAGAGCCACCTCTAGTGAACTATGGATCCCGGTCCTTTCTTTTACATACAATCTATAAACTGCTTACTGTTTTGTATTTACTTTCTGCAAACTATTACTTCCTTCCACTCGATACGTTTAATCCTTTGTTTTCAGCAAAACACAGTGAGATTGACAACCTCATCGCAAGTTGGGGACAAAGTTCTGTGGTTGTGTTGTGCAGGTCTCCACGTTGCTACTAGCACCGGTAGTGCGCCCTGCCAAGGCTCAGCTAGCAACACCTTTGGGTTGTTTCCTTGCTCCTACTGGTTCGATTAAACCTTGGTTTCATAACTGAGGGAAACTTGCTACTGTGATCATCATACCTTCCTCTTGGGGTTCCCCAATGAGCTTGTTAATACACGAGCCATCAAGCACTTTTCTGGCGCCGTTGTCGGGGAGTCAAGGACATCTTCACAAGGGGAGTCCCTCATAACCAATCTCTTTACTTTGTTATTTTTGTTTTGCTTAGTTTCTTTTTGCTTTGTTTGCTTGTTTCTTTATCAGAAACACAAAAAAAAAATTTACTAGTTTGCTTTCTTATTTCAAAAACACAAAAAAATTAGTTCCCTTCTTAAGTTGCCACTATGTCTAGCCTTGTTCCAATCACTATGTCACCCGAGGAAATGATTTTCACTTTTAAACAAGGAATTGAGGAGAGCTTCAAGGAAGCTTGGTCTAGAATCTCTAATCTACATAAAAAACTGAGCCTAAAATGACTCAAAGCTTGTTCCTTAGCAGTTTTTACCTTGGAATTGCTCTTTGCTATAGATATGCTTTAGATGCTGTTGTGGGAGGAGATTTCCTCCAATGTAATAAGGATGATGCTATTAATGCTATAAAGAAATTGATCCTTACTTACAACTTGCCTAGCCAAACTGATATTTCTTTCGCAAAAATATTTGCTAGATTGAACACTCTTGAGACTGGCACTGCTAGCTTAAAAGATTGCTATAATACACTTAGAGAGCATCACAATTATGTTCCAATAAATTCTGAACCATCAAAGTGGCTCCCTACAGTAAAGATTGAGATAAACACTGAAACTTCTCAAGCCCGCTGTGATATCATGTCTGAATTTTGTCTTATGCCCAAAGATATTTATGAATCTTTGAATGTTTAGGGTCTTACTGAAGGAGGAAAACAAATATCTCTTGCTAATAATGCTACCATATTACCTATTGGAATAGCTGAAGGAGTGTTTACAAAGATCCTTGGGAAAATGATTTCTACTGATTATCTTGTTATTGAATGTGGAGGAAAAGGACAAATTACACTTAGAAGGTCCCTATTAGAACTCCTTGGAGCAATAATAGATGTGGGAAAGGGGACCATGCACCTTTCTTCTCCACCAAACAATCATATTTTCCCCAAGGTTAAGAATAAAAGTAAGAGAGGTAAGGGCAAGAAATTTGGTCTTAATGCTTCTTTATTTGAGAACACTTGATTTTTTCTTGCTTCTTATGCCTAACTTAAAGGCGTTAACAAAAAGTACTTATTGGGAGACAACCCAAAAGTTTTAGATAAGTCTTGGAAGTTATTACCTCTGTAATAACCACTCCTTATCCTTTTTATTTGCTTTTTGTGCCAAGAGTAACCTCTAATGAGAGAGAAGTAATGATTTTGAAAGTTGTTGTCTCGAAACAGATTTCTGTGCTTCACCGTAAAACTTCGTGTAAAATCTCTGAACGTCTTTTTGATGCGTGAATTTTTGTGCTTATGCCCCAAATTGTTATCTAACTTTCGTTAGTTCAACACTTTTGATTTGAGCAACAGAAGGTCTTCGAAATTTTTTGTCTTTACCTGCTGGTCTGTTTTGACAGATTTCTGCCATTTTCTGTATTTTCTTTTTGTTGGTTCCTTTTTGAGTTATTTTGGGGAATTGAGATTTTTGAGGGAAGTGCTACAGTAGTTAGTGTTCTAATGGAAGTTTATTTGGTGTTAGAACTGAACCTTAAGACTTATTTATCTTGAGTGCACTAATGTTGCTAATAAAGATTGTGTGAAGTTTTCTATGAAGGAAAAATTTTAGGTGTATGGAAGGAATGAGTAATGAGATGAAGAATGGACTAAAGCTCAAGCTTGGGGATGACACACGTGTCACCCCAAGAAATATCCAAGAAGTACAAGCGTCAAAGCTTGGGTATGCCCAAGGCATCCCCCTCTTCATCAATAAAAATCCCAGGTTTCTTCCAAACGCTTCATTTTTATTGTTTCATGCACAGTTGTGTTGTTCTTGGAGCGTCTTCTTTTTCGTTTTCGTTTTGGTTTTTTGTTTGCTTGGGTTGCTTAGTTTTCTGAATAAATTGGTTGGACCCCCTCTTTCATACATTGGTTTGCAAATAGTTTGGTTTGGTTTGGAAAAGAGTAGGAAAGTTCATGCTTATGTGGTAAAAAGAGCTCGTTTTTGACTGTGGTCTATGCTTTGTCATGCCATGATTGATATTGTTTTGGCTTTATGCTTAGTATTATTTATTGTAGCATGACTTGTTATAAACAATTGAGATTGCTTAATGTGCCTTGGATGAATCATGCGTTGTTTTAGCATATTAAAGCATAGTATTGTGGTATTCTCCTTTGATGCTTTATTTGGGTTGACTTGGCGCATGCTCACACCATGTTATGACTATCTCAAGTCACCATAGCCTTTATGATCCTTTATTTTTCAACTTTTAGTATCACTTTATGCTTTGATCAATGATGTTTTGTCGCTCTGCATGATTATGGCCATTATTGCTCTCTTAGTTTGTCGCTCCCAGTCTTTTGCTAGCCTCCACAACCAAGTATGAGTTCCACTTATGCATCCAACTCCTTAAACCAAGTTATTCCAAAGAGTCCACCATACCTACCTACTAGCTTATGCTATTCCAAATATATTCATGCTTTTGTTTATCTTTCAAATTAAACTTGTTATGAGAAAACTAGTGATTAAAGCTCTCACGAACTTGATGGCACACTTTACTTTTCTTGCCCTTAATAAACTTGAACCATTGGGTCCTTCTTTGTTGCGTATATGCGTGCGCTTTATAAGTTGAAATTAGCAGAACCATGTATCATGGGGAACGCTTTCAACATTGCACTTGTACTTTGTACCCCGTTGATATCATGTTCTTTTGCTTATGGATCCCGACGGTGTGAAATAAAAGTGGAACTTGTAAGATCATGGAGTTTGTATGTGTGTTAGAGAAACGCTTGGGCTGCTAGCCTAAGCCATGCTTAATCATGGTGGAAACTTGCAGCATCATCATAATGAGCACTCTATGAAGCATCCTCAATAAAAACCTATGCAAATAGCAAATAAAAAGATCTCTGAGATGCTCATTGTCTGCTTGCCTTGTCATTTTGATTATAGGATAGCTCCTATATCATGTGCAAGGGGTACCCCGTTGGCGGTTCTTTATGATACACATCTGCTTATAATGACAAGAGCTTACTAGTGACTAAAGTTGAGTAGCATGAGGATCGGTCTTCGTAAGTAAGGGGCATGAGATTACGGTTTATAACTTGTCAAGCATATCCTCTTAGTTGTGTCACTTTAACCTTAATCACCTTCAAGATGCTTATGATAGGGGCAATCAGAGCTGAAAGCTATAAGTACCATAATTTTTGGAAGCTCTTTATGAGACTTGAATCCCTACTTTCTTTTATGAAGGCCTTTCTTCCACCATTATATTGAGTCTCCACCTTCTACCTTTATGCACCTACTTTGAGAGCATAGTTGCCATTCTTAGTTCTATGTGCATTGTCCCAAGACTAGTTGATTGATGCATATCTTGATATTGCTTGTTTTAAACTATTTGTATCTAGTCACTCTTGTGAACTTTGAAGGTGTCCTATGCATTTATATTTGCTACTCTATGAGGGACAAGCTGAATACTATTATGCTATGTTTTCTTTATGTGAAACAAACAAACGTCTTGCAAAGCATTGTTATTCATGAATCTTTTGTTTGTGCCTTTTCATGTTGCAACATAGTTTCTTTGTCTTATTGCTAGAACTTTGTCTTTCATGTTATGATTGAAGTACTATGATCCCAGCTTTGAATGTTTTACAAATACTTTGATCAAGTCTTTGATGGTGCATGTCACCTCAAAAATTATTCTTTCTTTTTATCACTTACCTACTCGAGGACGAGCAGGAGTTAAGCTTGGGGATGTTGATACATTACAAATGTATCTATAATTTTTGATGTTCCATGCTTGGTTTTATCCACTTTCTTGTGTTTTGTCTACACTTTGGAAAACTTTTCATATGATTTCTTGGACTAACCTATTAACAAGAGCCACAGTGCCAGCTGCCTGTTTTCTGCTGTTTTTGGTTCCAGGAAAGTCAGAAAATGAATATTCTCGGAATTGGACAGGACAAAAGCCAAAGTGCCTATTTTTCTAGAAGTCATCAGATGCTAGAATACGAGACGGAGATGGGCCAGAGGGCAGCCACACCACCTGGCCGTGCGGCCAGGCTTAGCCCGCGCCAGGGGGTGGTGTGGCCAGCCCAGGCACCCCCTCAGTCTCTCCTTCCGCATATAAGATGCCCTCGGGACGAAAACCCTACGTACCTGATCAAAAATCCACGAAAGAGTCTGTAGCCGCCGTCATCTCCATCCCTAGATCGGGAGGGATCTGAAGCTCTTCTCGGCACCCTTCCGGAGAGGGGAATTCACCCTGGAGGCCTTCTTCTTCACCATGCAAGCCTCCGGTGTGATGCGTGAGTAGTTCATCCTTGGACTATGGATCCATGTAGTAGCTAGATGGCTGGTTCTCCTCCTTTGTGCTTTCATGTTTAGATCTTGTGAGCTCCGTTCATGATCAAGATCATCTATTTGTAATTCTGCATGTTGTGTTTGCGGGGATCCGATGGATATTGAGATGCTATTTCAGATTGATTATTGATTCTATCATGTCTTTGTTATTTGTGATCTTGCATGCTTTTCGTTGTTAGTAGCTATCTTGGCCAAGTAGATGCTAGCAACTCCAAGAGTTAGTATTTATGCTCGATAGTGGGTTCATGCCTCTGGTAATCTGAGGAAGTGACAAAAATCTCTAAGGTACTAGATGTGATGTTGCTACTAGGGAGAAAACAACAATCCTTTGTTCATAGAACAATCGTATTGTTTACTTTACACGCAGTTCTTAAAGCAATAATTTGTTGCTTGGAACTTAATACTGGAGGGGGTTCGGATGATAACCTGAAGGTGGATTATTAGTCATAGATGCAGTTGGATGGCAGTCTATGTATAATGTTGTAATGCCCAATCAAGTCTCAAAGGAGTCAAGATGATTAGTATATGCATTTATTGCTTTCTCGATGTTTGTCAATTGCCCCGCTGTAATTTGTTCACCCAGCATGTTATCTATCTTAAGGAGAGCCACCTCTAGTGAACTATGGATCCCGGTCCTTTATTTTACATACAATCTATAAACTATTTACTATTTTGTGTTTACTTTCTGCAAACTATTACTTCCTTCCATTCGATACGTTTAATCCTTTGTTCAGCAAAACAAGGTGAGATTGACAACCTCATCGCAAGTTGGGGACAAAGTTTTGTGGTTGTGTTGTGCAGGTATCCACGTTGCTACTAGCACCGGTAGTGCGCCCTGCCAAGGCTCAGCTAGCAACACCTTTGGGGTGTTTCCTTGCTCCTACTGGTTCGATTAAACCTTGGTTTCATAACTGAGGGAAACTTGCTGCTGTGCTCATCATACCTTCCTCTTGGGGTTCCCCAACGAGCTTATTAATACACGAGCCATCATTTATGAGTGCTCGGTCTACTTTTATTGCATCTTCACAAACTCATATCTCATATTTGGTTTATTTTGGACTTAATCTTGTTTTTCCATTTGATTATTTGGATCTTTTGATTGCTTGATTCATCTGTTGAAGTTTCTTCACCTTGTTATCCTTTTAGCAATATTTGATCCTCAATATAGTTTGATTTCCTCCAAGTATTCGTCATTGGATATGTGCATATGATTTCACTCATATTATGACTAATGCACACCTTGGGTTGGAACTCATACTATATTGTCCTTCTAACCTTATCATCCATTTTGGCACTTGTTGTCAATGGGGGAGAAGTTTAGAGGGTTTTAAGGGAAATGGTTTTGTACATAAGATTAGTTTGTTCTTAAGTGTTTCCCTTTCATGCATTTTATCTTTATTATGTTTTGCATGGTTGAATATATAGTGGAAACTCTCCCAAAGGTCATGCTTGAAAATATATGCAATGAATTTCAAGTTCATCACATGTGCATATATTGTGGGGGAGTTTGCTCTATATATGTTGGTTCTACTCACATCTCGTGCATTATTTGTACTTTGTGTGAGTAGAATCGGTTTTGATATGGGCTAGTATCTTTGTGTTACTTAACCATACCAAATACAACCTCTTGTACACAACTTATTCTCCGATAATCTGTGTACTTGTTTCTAATATTCATTATATAAACCTTGTTGTGATTGTCATCAATTACCAAAATGGGGGAGATTGAAAGGGTAATCGCCCCTATGTATGGTTTGTGATTAATGACAATCCCTATGGACTAATGTTTTAATTGAGTTTTATATGAAGGAATATTCCATAGGTCATGCTAAAAGGGCATTTATGCCCTTCCTATGATTTTGATGTTTGTTGACAACACTTGGATAGATTAATCTGCTGTTAAATGTTGCAGGAGATATCAGATACTCGAGAGTTTTTGTGCACTGAAGATATATGGCTGACCAGGATCAAGTCTGTATAGGAAGGAAGTCCTGGTTGGACTGTCCGACAGATATGCGCCGGAGTATCCGGCTCGGCCGGACTATCCGGCTGGTTTCTGCCGGACTGTCTGGCCCTGGGAAGTGGGCAACTTCATCGGACATTCAGAACACCATTTAGGACACTCCCTGAACTCAGCCGGAAACTGGCCGGAAACTTTGTCAGGACAGAGTGTCCGGTTGGTTTCATCCGGAGTGTCCGGCTCTACCGGACTGTCCGGCTGATGTTGGCCAGACCGTCCGGGGTAAGTGGCTCCCAACGGCTCTAATTCCACAGGGGCTATATAAATGCCCCTTCTTGTACCTTGGAATCTGCTCATCCACCTCAAGAACTCCAACACCATTTGAGCCACCAAATCCACAAGATCTCTTCACTCAACCATCCAAAGTCGTTGACCTTTGGAGAATCGAAGGAGGAGGCCTTGATCTATAGCTTCACCAAGAGAGATCTTCATTTCCCCCTCATTCCTTGAGGGCCCCTTGCTCTAGTGTTTCATTGGAAACCCTAGATTGTGATTTGGTTTTTACTAGCTTGTCTTTGATTGTTTAACTGCTTGCTTGTATTCGGGAGCCTCCAATTAGGTTGTGGATGTGTGCCTCGAACTTGTTGTAAAGGTACAGACTTCCACCTCGAAGGTTGCCGTATAGTGGAAGAGGTGAATCGAACCCATTGGGGTGCGGTTCATTGGAGAACAAGGGAGGCCTCTCGTGGCGTTGGTGGTTTGAAACCACCCCCTGTCCAAATGTAGACGTACTTCCCCTCAAAAGTAAGGAACTACGGGAAACAAATCCTTGTGTCTCCGCGTGCTCCACTTTGGTTACTTCTATCCTTTACCGCACTTTACTTATCTAGTTCTTGCTTAGTACATGTGCTAGATTGACATATAGGTAAATTCACCATAGTTGCATAATCTAGAGAATTTACCTTTTGTGTCAAACCCTAAATTGAAAATGAGTAAAATTTGAAGTAGCATCTATTCACCCCCCCTCTAGGTGCCCATACGATCCTTTCAATTGGTATCAAAGCCTCTGCTCTTTATTCGGGCTTAACCGCCTAAGAGATTATGGGCAACTCAGGAGATGAGGGAGGGAGTGAGGCTAGCCACTCGGTGACCATGGTAGATCTCAAGAATTTGGAAACAAGCTTGAGCTCTACCTTGGGCAACGAAATCCAACAGTTGCGTCAACTTGTGATGGAAAAGTTAGCCTCACCTCCTCCCTCTCAAGAGGAAACACCACCCAACCCTAAGGCTAATGCTTCGGCTAAACCAATGGGTGAAGGGGTGGGGGATGAACATAATTCCATTGACTCCACCACCAAAAAGGGGGATGGGAAGGAAGAGCACCATGCGATTCCCGGATGGTACTCTCCTGACCCTCCAATCCCTCATCCACATATAAATAATAGAGGTGACCCACCTAAGTTAGCTGCACATACCTTTGCTCAATGGCAAGTTTTAATGAAATCTTACATGCGCAGCTCTTGCATTGATTTGTGGAACATTATTGAAGAAGGACTCAGAATTGTGGATCCAGCCAACTTGACTAGAAGAGAAGTGGTCAATAGCCAACTCAATGCGACTGCCTTGCACATGACCCAACTTGGAGTGGGGCCAAAGGATTTTCCCCACATTGAGCACTACAATACCACGAAGGAAGCTTGGGATGCTCTCGTTGACTTGTTTGTTGGCAATGAGAGCATGAGAAGAAATAGGTATGATGCCTTAAGCAATGAGGTGGAAGGATTCTTTATGAAGGATGGTGAGGATCAAGAAGACATGTATCAAAGACTCAAATCACAGTCACGGCCTTCCAGAATGTTGGTGCCTCTCACATTGATGATGCTTGGATCAAGAGGAAGTATGTGAGTGCTCTCATGCCTTTCGAGCCCACTGACTTGAAGAGTCTCCAAGTAAGAAACAACTACCATCTCATGACCTCCAATGAAGTTATGCAAGGGATGGCCGCTTTCAAGGTTGCTGCCAAGAATGCCAAAGACGCCCGTGCTCATGCAATTGGAATGAGTAGTGGTGTCAATCTTTCCTTGAAGGCCAAGGTTGTGGAGTATGATGAAAATGAAGGGAGTGATGAGGGACTTTCAATGAGCCACCCCGAAGATGTCAAGGTTGCTCATGGTGAATACATGACCTTCTATGCAAGAAACTTTTGGAAAGGTCCCGCCAAGGCCAAGATGGAGATGCAACGAAGAAGTGATACGTTGCAAACGTATCTATAATTTTTGGTGTTCCATGCTTGTTTAGTATCTACTTTGCTATGTTTTGTCCACACTTCGGAGTAATTTTACACGTTTTCTAGAACTAACCTATTAACAAGATGCCATAGTGCCAGTTGCCTATTTTCTTCTATTTTTGGTTCCACAAAAGGCAGAAAATCAATATTCTCGGAATTGGACCGGAGAAAAGCCAAAGTCAATATTTTACTAGAAGAGTCACGGAGCCCAAAGCAGAGACGGAGGAGGGCCAAGGCTTGGCCACACCATAGGGTGGCATGGGTGACCCCTGGCCGCGCCACCAGGTGGTGTGGGCCCCGTGGCAATCCACTGACCTTGCCCCTTCGCCTATAAGAAGCCTCCGATGCAAAAACCCTAAAGAATCGAGCCTCCAGCCACGAAAAGTTCCACAGCACCACCGCCACCGAAGGGAAGATTCATGGGACATAAGTCTCTATTACGGCACCCTGCCGGGACGGGGAAGTGCCCCCGGAGCCATCTCCATCGATCTCCACCACCATCTCCATCGTCGTTGCTGATTCCCATGATGATGAGGGAGTAGTTCTCTCTCGAGGCTAAGGGTTCTACCAGTAGCTATGTGTTCCTATCTCTCTCTATGCATGATCATATTGTGATCATGAGCTTTGTAATCAAGTAGATCTACTTTGCTACTCAAGTGCTTTAATGAATCTCTGCTCTCCCCATGTGTGTAAAAGTGACAGCGTGCACACCATGGTGGCACTTAGTCTAGAGATTACAAATACTTGTTATGAGTTATATTTGGAGTTGGATGTTTCTATGAAATTGTGGTGTTTATTGGAACCATCTAGCGCTCAAGGTGACAGTGAGGGGTTATCTAGATGGGGAAAGCGAACTTTGAGGTGTGCTGTTATAGCCCTACCATGGATTAGAGTGTCCAATCAGAGAGTAGTTCAGAGTAGTATCATGAAGAGAAGATATTTATATGTGAGTGTTCACTAGCAAAAGTATGATCCCTAGGCCTTGTTTCTAAGCATTGAAACACCGTTTGCCACTAGATCTGTTACATGTTTGCTTGCTTCTATCTTTATTTCAGATTGCCTTTAGTCTCTTCCTACCCGTCAAGCTCTTTTATGGCACCCTTACCACTTATAATTATCCATACCACTTGTATTTCACTATCTCTTCACCGAACTAGTGCACCTATACACCTGACAACTGTATTGGGTGTGTTGGGACACAAGAGGCTTCTTGTATTTTGATTGCAGAGTTGCTTGAGAGGGAATATCTTTGACCACTTCCTCCCTGAGTTCGATAAACCTTGGGTGATCCACTTAAGGGAAACTTGCTGCTGTTCTACAAACCTCTGCACTTGGAGGCCCAACAATTGTCTACAAGAATAGAAGTGCGTAGGCATCAAGATATTTTCTGGCGCCGTTCCCGGGGAGGTAAGGTAAAAGGTACTCACATCCTCCGGTGTGAGTGCTCGAAGTTATTTCCTTTAGATTCTGCAATTTTGTCTTTTTGTTTCTTGTTTTCACTAGTTAGGCTTAATGGAAAACAACAACAAAAGTTAGGACATGAAGTGTTTGAAGAAAAAATTTAAAAACCTATGGAACTTTATTTGCATTCTAATAGCCATGTTATTAGTATGAATTCTTTGGACACCATTATTGCTAATGCTATGGAAAAGTCTAAGCTTGGGGAATCTAGTTTTTATGAAAATGATCTTTTTAGTTCCCCAGCTTTGGAAGATAGCTATTCTATTGCTTATGATGATACCAAACCTCCAATATATGATGATTAAAATGATGAATATGATATTTTAAGTCCACCTACTATTGAGGAGAAAATTAATTATGATTACAATATGCCTCCTATATTTGATGATTATGGTGATGAGAATAATAATGATAGCTATTTTGTTGCATTTGCTCCCACTACGATTAATAAGAATGACTATGCTTATATGGAGAGTAATAATTATTATATGCATGTGGCTCATGATAACAATGTTTTATGTGATAGTTATATTGTTAATTTTATTCATGATGCTACTGAAATTTATTATGAGAGAGGGAAACATGGTTTTATGTATCTCAACAATATTTAGTTTCCCCTATTTATGTTGAAGGTCGTAAAGTTGCACTTGTTTTGCTTTACTATGCTTGTTGCTTGGTGCTTTCATGACTTGTTTCTTTACAATATTCCTATGCATAGGAAGTGAATTAGACTTAAATGTGTTTTGAATTTGCTTCTTGATGCTCTCTTTTACTTCAATTCATATTTCTTATGTGAGCATCTTCTCAAACTATCATGCCTAACTTAAAGGCGTTAAAGAAAAGTACTTATTGGGAGAAGATTTTGATGAGTCTTGGAAGTTATTACTTCTGTAATAACCGCTCCTTATCCTTTTTATTAGCTTTTTGTGCCAAGAGTAACCTCTAATGAGAGAAAAGTAATGCTTGGGAAAATTGCTATCCCGAAACAGATTTTTGTGCTTCACTGTAAAAATTCGTGTAAAATCTCTGTACGTCTGTTCGAGCTATGATTTTTTGTGATTCTGCCCCCAAGTTGTTATCCAACTTTCGTTAGTTCAACACTTTTAGATTTGAGCAACATAAGGTCTTCGAAAAAATTGGTTTTTACCTGCTGGTCTGATTTGACAGATTTCTGCCATTATTTTTAGTTGCTTCTTGTTGATTCCTTTTTGGGGAATTGAGCTTTTCAAAGGAAGTGCTACAGTATCTTGTGTTTTAATGGAAGTTTTACTTGTGTTGAAACTAAACCCCAGAGGTTTATTACCTTTTGAATGCACTAATGTTGCTAATGAAGATTGTGTGAAGTTTTGTATGAAGGAAATTTTCAGGTGTAGGGAAAGAATGATGTAGTGAGATGAAGTATGGACAAAAGTTCAAGCTAGGGGAGGCCACCCCGTGTCACCCAAGAAATATTCAAGAGGTACAAGCGTCAAAGCTTGGGGATGCCGAAGGCATCCCCTTCTTCATCAATAAAAATCTCAGGTCTTTCTAGACATTTCGTTTTTATTGTTTCATGCACTGTTGTGTTGTTCTTGGAGCGTCTTTGTTTTTTGCTTTTAGTTTTCTTTTGTTTGGTTTGCTTAAATAAGTTGGTTGGATCCCAACACACTTCTTTTGGAGAGAGACACACCCCGTTATTCATTGCCTAGAACACTCTAGTTTTCATTCTTATTGTTTTGTGAGTGTTATCTTTTGCTAGCACTGTGTTTAGTCTTAGCTTTCTTGTGCTTTCAGCTTAGAACTTTTTAGTTCTTCCTGTTGGATTTGTGAGACAAGCTCACTGATCTTTATTTATTATTATCTTTGTGAGTTCTTTCAAATAGGTTGACTTGGATTGGAAAAGAGTAGGAAAGTTCATGCTTAAGTGGTATAGAAGGAGCTTGTTTTTGACTATGACTTAGACTTTATCATGTCATGCTTGATATTTTTTTGGCTTTATGCTTAGTGATTTTTGCTGTAGCATGACTTGTTATAAAAAATTGAGATTGATTAATGTGCCTTGAAAGAATCATGCGTTGTTTTAGCATATTAAAGCATAGTATTGTGGTATTCTCCTTTGATGCTTTATTTGGGTTGACTTGGCGCATGCTCACGCCATGTTAAGACTATCCCAAGTCACCATAGCCTCTATGATCCTTTAGTTTTCGACTTGTAATATCACTCTATGCTTTAATTAATAATGTTTTGTCGCTTTGCATGATTATGGCCATTATTGCTCTCTTAGTTGGTTGCTCCCAGTCTTTTGCTAGCCTCCATAACCAAGTATGAGTTCCACTCATGCATACAACTCCAAATAAAACCAAGTTATTTAAAAGAGTCCACCATACCTACCTATTAGCATTTGCTATTCCAAGTATATTCATGTTTTTATCTACCTTCCGAATTAAACTTGTTATGAGAAAACTAGTGATTAAAGCTCTCACGAACTTGATATGTGAAACAAACAAACGTCTTGCAAAGCATTGTTATTCATGAATCTTTTGTTTGTGCCTTTTCATGTTACAACATAGTTGCTATGTCTTATTGTTAGAACTATATCTTTCATGCTATGTTAAAGTACTATGATCCCAGCTATCAATGTTCTACAAATACTTTGATCAAGATTATGATGTTGCATGTCACCTAAAAAATTATTCTTTCTTTTTATCACTTACCTACTCGAGGACGAGCAGGAGTTAAGCTTGGGGATGTTGATACGTTGCAAACGTATCTATAATTTTTGATGTTCCATGCTTGTCTAGTATGTACTTTCTATATCTTGTCCACACTTTGGAGTACTTTTACACATTTTTTGGAACTAACCTATTAACAAGATGTCACAGTGCCATTTGTCTGTTTTCTTCTATTTTTGGTTCCAGAAAAGGCAGAAAATCAATATTCGCGGAATTGGACCGGACAAAAGCCAAAATCAATATTTTACCGGAAGACTCACGGAGCCCAAAGCAGAGACAGAGGAGGGCCAGGGCCTAGCCACACCATAGGGTGGTGTGGGTGACCCCTGGCCACGCCAACAGGTGGTGTGGCCCCCCTAGCACTCCACCGACCTTGCCCCTTCACCTATAAGAAGCCTCTGATGCAAAAATCCTAAAGAATCGAGCCTCTAGCCACGAAAAGTTCTGCAGTACCGCCGCCACCGAAGGGGAGATTCAGGGGACAGAAGTCTCTGTTCCGGCACCCTGCCGGGATGAGGAAGTGCCCCCGGAGCCATCTCCATCGATGTCCACCACCATCTCCATCGCCATTGCTGATTCCCATGATGATGAGGGAGTAGTTCTCTCTCGAGGCTAAGGGTTCTACCGAGAGCTATGTGTTCATCTCTCTCTATGCATGATCATATTGTGATCATGAGCTTTGTAATCAAGTAGATCTACTTTGCTACTCAAATGCTTTAATGAATCTCTGCTCTCCCCATGTGTGTGAAAGTGATAGTGTGCACACCATGGTGGCACTTAGGCTAGAGATTACAAATACTTGTTATGAGTTATATTTGGAGTTGGATGTTTCTATGAAATTGTGGTGTTTGTTGGAACCATCTAGCGCTCAAGGTGACAGTGAGGGGATGGGGAAAGCAAACTTTGAGGTGTGCTGTTATAGCCCTACCATGGATTAGAGTGTCCAACCGGAGAGTAGTTCAGAGTAGTATAATGAAGAGAAGATATTTATATGTGACTATTCACTAGCAAAAGTATGATCCATAGGCCATGTTTCTAAGCATTGAAACACCGTTTGCCACTAGATCTGATACATGTTTGCTTGCTTCCATCTTTATTTCAGATTGCCTTTAGTATCTTCATACCCGTCAAGCTCTTTTCTAGCACCGTTACCACTTATAATTATCCATACCACTTGTATTTCACTATCTCTTTGCTGAACTAGTGCACCTATACACCTGACAAGTGTATTGGGTGTGTTGGGGACACAAGAGACTTCTTGTATTTTGATTGCAGGGTTGCTTGAGAGGGAATATCTTTGACCACTTCCTCCCTGAGTTCGATAAACCTTGGGTGATCTACTTAAGGGAAACTTGCTGCTGTTCTACAAACCTCTGCACTTGGAGGCCCAACATTGTCTACAAGAATAGAAGTGCGTAGACATCAAGAAGCAACCCCAATGGGAGAAGAGACAATGGGTCGAAGTTGAGAACTTGCTTCAATTGTGGTGACCGCTATCACTTTGTTTCCAGTTGTCCCTATGAGAAAAGAGAAGATCATGGGGGTAAACTTGTGTTGAAGAAGACCTCCAAAGAACCTTTCAAGAAACCCTTCATCAAGAGGAATCGCACCAACAAGAAGTCGGGTGAAATTGTCTTGATAACACATGAAGAATTCTCCTCCGACAATGATGATGATGAATATGAAGAAGAGGAAACGTCAAGTGGTGTGGCGGCTCTTTCCACTACTTCTACACCTATATTCTCTCTCTTCGACTCTCCAAACGAATATATCTCCAACAAGAATGTCACTTGCCTTATGGCAAGGGGAACAGAGGTATTATCATCATCTCACCCCACCTCCTTAGTTGATGATGAATTTTATGGTGAGTTATCTCTTGAGGTCAAAAAATAATTAGTTGCTTAGTTGCTTTTAATGTGTTTATGAAAAACTTGCAAGGGGAGCACAAGAAACATTTTGTGGACCTCTTAAATCAACTTGCACACACACAAGAGATTTTAGATGAGAGATGTAAATTAGGAAGAGAGCACATGATTGAGGTAGAAGCTCTAAATAATGCTCTAGAATAAGAACAAGAGACTAGGATGTCTCTTGAAACTAAACTTGAAGGGCTTGATGAAACTAATGATTTAATTATTAATAAACTCATCAAGGAATGTGACCATGCTATTGCTAAATATAAAAGGCTAAAAGGAACAAGATTGCGTTTGGTGTTGTTCATGAAAAACTTGCCGAGGACTTTCGGATGCTTAACAAGGCTCACAAGGCTTTGGAGAGTGAACTCTTGTTGCTCACAAAGTCTCGTGAAAAACTTCAAACTCAATTGACCAATATTCCTTCACCTAGTACTTTCATTCCTTCTAGTTGTACAAATATACTTGACGAAAATGCTAGGTTGAAGGGGGAGCTAGCTAAGGCCACCTTTCCCAAAGGAAACAAGTGAATTGATGACCTCTTGAGTAAGTGATACGTCCATTTTGCATCACTATTCTATATCATAATTTACTGTTATTCATTGATATATTTCATATTAAGAGATGATACTTATGTTATTTCATCTGTTTTTGCATAGTTGATGACTTTTGGAGCATGGACCGCTGCAGTTAGGATTTTGATGGAAAAGGGGCTGTTTGGAGGAGAAATTCGCGAAGATCAGAAAACCCAGGAAAATACATGGAAAATTCTATTTTTTCAGAAGACGAAGGTTGCTATAAGGTGGAGTGGAGATGGGCCATAGGGGGCCCACACCACCCCTGGCGCGGGCGCCCTAGGTCACGCCACCAGGTGGTGTGGCCACCCTGGCCCACTCCTGGCTCTCCCCTTCGGCGTATATTATCGCCACGGAACCCTAATACCTGGGGAGCGACCACAAAAATATTTCGTCGCCTCTGCAGGGCGGAAAAACTACAGAGAGAAAGATCTCTCCGGCAGACAGAATTATGCCGGGGAAATTCCTTTCTAGGGAGGGGAGATCGTCGCCATCAACACCACCATCAAGCTGGACTTCATCAGGATCATCATCATCATCACCACCACCATCATCTCCACCAGCACCATCATCACCACTCCATACCTTTGTAACAATTAGGTTGAATCTTGCATAGTTCTTAGCGGAAACTTTCCCGGTGTTGATTACTCCTTGTAGTTGATGCTATTGAGTGAACCATTGAATTATTGTTATGTTTAGATTGTTACTTATCATTATATCATCTCTGATCTTAATCCATATGATGTATTGTGAGTAGTTCGTTTTGTTCTTGAGGACATGGGAGAAGCATGTTGTTAGTAGTGGAATTGTGTTGAGAAAGATTCAATAGTTTGTTATTTAAGTTGTGGTGTTATTCTTCCAATGGTGTCATGTGAACGTTGACTACATGACACTTCACCTATATGGGCCTAGGGGAATGCATTGTGTATTTGGCTACTAATCGTAGGGGTTGCCGGAGTGACAGAAACCTGAACCCCCATTAGGAAACCTTTGCACAAGGGATGTGAGGGTCTTAGAGTTTAAAGTTGTGGTTAGGTTTCTATCTTAATTACTTTCTTGTACTTGTGGATGCTTGCAAGGGGTATAATCATAAGTATGTATTAGTCCTAGGAAGGTCGATACATTAGCATAGGTTCACCCACACAACACTTGTCAAACTAAAGAAGATTAATCAACTATATGAATCGAAAGCACTTGACGATATTCCCATGTGTCCTCGAGAACGTTTGGTCATCTTAAGTAATACAACCGGCTTGTCCTTTGCTAAAGAAAAGATTGGGCCACTTGCTGCATCTATTATTATTCTCGTTTATTTACTTGTACTTTATTTATCTGCATTATCAAAAATCCCTAAAAATCCGTTTGCTAAGTATTTACAGAGAATTCCTGCTCCAAGCTACTCGTCAACACCTCTTCTCCTCGTTGGGTTCGACACTCTTACTTATCAAAAATACTGCGATACACCCCCTATACTTGTGGGTCATCAAGACTATTTTCTGGCGCCGTTTCCGGGGAGTGAAGCGCTATTGGAGAGTGGAATTGGTAAAGGAAACTTCTACTGTGAGTATTGTTTACTTCTGTTAGTTGCTTTATTTCAATATGGATAATTTGCTGAGTTTCTTATTTCGTAATGCTACTACCGCTGCAAAGGTAGTAGATGAACCACCACCTGCTGAAAATGATACTTTTAAAATACCTACAATAATTATTGATCGTGTTATGGATAACAATTATGTTGGAGATGGAACTGTCCATCTCGGTGATCATGTGCTCTTTATACACGAATTATGCGGGTTGTTCAAGTATGCAGTATTACAACAAATCAAGTCAAGAAGAAGTTATTCTCATTATCATTGAAAGGAAGAGCTGAGGAAGGGTATAAGTTGCTGAAGAATGGTCAATCTCTTGAATGGGAGGAAATAGTGCCTCTGTTTTATTCTAAATTTTATCCTCCTAGTGAGATTCATAAACATCGGAATCAAATATACAGCTTCTGGCCTCTTGATGGAGAGAGTATAACCCAAGCTTGGGGGAGATTGAAGTTACTAATGCTCAAATGTCCTATCCATGAGCTCCCCAACAATATTATTATCAATAACTTTTATGCAAGGCATTCTCTTCATGATAAGGTCTATTGGATGCTTCTTGTGCTGGATCATTTACACGCATGGAAGAAGAAGCTAAATGGGATCTTCTAGGCCGTATTCAAGACAATGTTGAAGCATGGGAGAATGACAAAGGAAGAAAATCAGGTATAAATTATGATTATGAATGCATTGAATCTTTTATGGGAATTGATGACTTTCGTAATATTAAAAATTCGTATGGTTTAGACTCTCAAGCTATTGCAACTTATTTTAAGGCTTTTGCTTCCTATATTGAAGTTCCTAAAAAGAAGTGGAATAAGTATCATGCACCTTATAAAGACATTGTTAATAGTGTTCCTGCAAGAAATACTGAAGTTTATACTGCTAATCATGTTTTACCTGAACCTTACATTGAGAAAATACCTTTCCCATCTAAGATAAAGGAACATTCTATGATAGCTAGTATGGTTAATGAAAGTACAAATAAAGTTGTTGAACCTGATGAACAAAATGATGAACCTATAATAGAAAATGTGAAAGACTTTGTCACTAAATATGTAGAAGATGGACGCACTATCCTCTGTAAGGATACTTCTAATATTGTTTCACAAAGTAGTGGTATGAGAGCTAGTGTCCCTGTGTTTTCTGTTAGGATAAGTGATCATTGCTACAATAGTTCTTGTGATAGTTATATCATTAAATTTATACATGATACTGAAATTTATTATGAGAGGGAAGACGGTTCTAATGCATCTCAATAATATTAAGTTTCCTTGCTTTATGCTGAAAGTCTTTATGTTGCACTTGTTTTGCCTTCCTATGCTAGCAACCGCTGGTTTCAACAATTTATTTTCTTACAAAATTCCCTTGCATAGGAAGTTGGTTAGACTTAAACATGTGTATTTTTGCTTCTTGATGCCCTCTTTCACTTCAATTCATATTCTTATGTGAGCATCATTGAAATTATCATGCCCATCTTAATGGCTATAAAGAAAGAGCTTTTTGGGAGACAACCCAATATATTTTTGCTTTCAGTTTGTTTTTGTTTCTTTGAGTCTTGGAAGTTATTACTTCGGTAATAACTTCTCCTTATCCTTTTTGTTGGGTTTTTGTGTCAAGATCAACCTCTAATGACAGAGAAGTAAGATTTGAGGAAGTTGCTGTCCCGAAACAGATTTTTGTGCTTCACTGTAAAAATTCGTGAAAGATTTCAGAATGTCGTACTGATCTGTAATTTTTTGTGTGCATGCCCCAGGTTATTATTTAAGTTTCGTTAGTTTTGGACTTTTTGATTTGAGCAACAGAAGATTTTCTAAAAAATTGATCTTTACCTGCTATTCTGTTTTTGACAGATTTGTGCCACTCTTGCATTTGCTTCTTAAATCGATTTCCTTTTTGAATTCTTTTTGGGTTTTTGGAAGGAGTTGCTACAGTAGCTTATGTTTTGATGGATTTCAATTTAAATTGAACTTAAAAGGTTTATTACCTCGCTTACACTAATATTGCTAATGAGAATTGTGTGGAGTTTTGTGTGAAAGAAATTTCTAGGTTAGTGGAGAAAATGGTGTAATAAGATTGTGAAAGGTTTCATGACTCATGCAATATGTGTATGAAGATGAAGATATTGATGTTATTCAATTGGTGACTCTAGAAGAATCTACTAAAGACCAAGTTCAGAGACCTGCAGAGTCCGTTTTTGAATAGGTAACAGTTCTAGTAAGGAAAAGTCCGCGAAAAATTTGTCCAGTTATATTTTTGGAGTTTTTATCCAACAAGGAAAGCAACGAAACGAAAGAGGGACGAAAACGGAGCCAGGGTGACTCACACCACCCCCTGGCGCGGGCCCTCCTAGCCGCGCCAGCAGATGGTGTGGCCACCTCGGACTCCGTCTCCGGCCCGTTTTCTCCCAGTACCTTCCTTTTGTTGTAAAAATTCATAATATATAATCCCCGGGTACCCCGAGGTTCATATATCATGTTCTAGTCGTGTTTTTGTTTCGATCTGTTTTTGACAGATAGAGTCCCAGTTTTGGAGCCACAATGTCTTCCTATGGATCAGCCAAGGAAGATTCCTCCACGTTTATCATCAACCCATACATGCGTGAGTTGAAGATTCATCCCAAGGAGTTGTTGCTTGAAGATGGGGAGGTACAAATAAAAGAGGTTCAGGGCCCTAAAGGTGAAGGAAGTCTGGAGGAAAAGGTGGAAGCACTGGAGCAAGAAGTCTTTAGGTACAAGAAGATGGCGGAACGCGAAGTGGACATCATCCATAAGATCTGTTCCGAACTCATCGCCAAGCACCAAAACGAGACTGCTGAGCTTAAGGATGACATTCTCTCACACCACCAAACGAACAACCAACTGCAAGCATAGCTCTACGACGTGCAAAATAAAAACTGTGAGTATAAGGTTAGGTTTAAACACATAAGTGTTGTTGCTAGTTTCAGGATGATGGAGACCAGGATGTTTTTTGTTGATGGGGAGCCCTTACCTTGGAAGGCGGGAGATGATGAGAGAGCATCACCACCACCGAGGGAGTAATTCGTCATCAGGTTTTGGCATCCCCTTGGTTTGTTCCAAGCTT
This sequence comes from Avena eriantha, assembly GCA_910589775.1. Taxonomy (NCBI): domain Eukaryota; kingdom Viridiplantae; phylum Streptophyta; class Magnoliopsida; order Poales; family Poaceae; genus Avena; species Avena eriantha. The sequence continues at coordinate 283,548,689 of OU342744.1, read as the reverse complement.
AGGGGAGTGCCGCGGTATCATATCACTATCTTCTATCTTTTTACCTTTTTAGTAGAGTCATATCATGAATAGAGGAGTTATCATGTAGGATGGTTTGCATTATGGAAGTGCCCCCCTCTTGTTAGATATCTATGTATCCCTTGGTGTGAGTTTCCGTTATGGAATATTAATGAGAAGTTCTTTCATTTACTCTTTTGCACATCTTATATTAGTTTTCAATTTCTATTATATGATCGATATTGTTGTTAGTATTGGTATCACTTTGGGATCATTGAGTAAATTTAGTTGGTTTTGGCAAACCTGGCTCGGTCAGTAGCAACACTATTAGGAGAATTGAATGAAAAAGATAAAAAGTACTCTTAAAGAAATATAATTTCATCATCTTTCTTCCTTGATTGGCTCATAAGCTTAGTATTCTCTAGTTAAGATCTTTTGTGCTTCCAAGGAAGATTGCATGTTTGTTTTTTATCACCTGTATGTTTGTTTGTTTCCTTCAACTCTTATGCTTGCTACCCAGCCTTGCTAGCCAAAAACCTGTACTGAGAGGGAATGCTTCTCGTGCACCCAATCCTTAAACCAAAACCTATGTCATTTGTGTCCACCATACCTACCTACTAGCACTATTGCTATTCCAAGTAAATTCATGTTTTTATCTACCTTCCGAATTAAACTTGTTATGTGAAAATTAGTGATTAAAGCTCTCACAAACTTGATGGCACACTTTACTTTCTTGCACTTAATAAACTTGAACCATTGTGCCCATCTATGTTGCATATATGCTTGCGCTTTATAAGTTCTGAATTAGCAGAACCATGTTGTCATGAGGAACGCTTTCAACATTGCACTTGTACATTGTACCTAGTTGATATCATGCTATTTTGTTTATGGATGTCATCGGTGTGAAATGAAAGGGGAGCTTGTAAGTCCATGGAGTTATATATGTGTGTTAGAGAAATGCCTGGGCCGCTGGTCTAATCCATGCCTAATCATGGTGAAAACCTGCAGCGTAACCATAATGATAAATCTATGAAGCATTCTTCTTATAAAAAAGAGATAGAGATTGAGAAAAAAGAAAAAAAAAAGGAGGAAAGAGAGAAAAAAGCACCATTTTCCCATGGTAAATAAGAAGATTGTTGAGATGCTTGTTGTCTGCTTGCCTTGTCATTTTTATATGGGGATTCTTCCGTATCATCGGGCAAGGGGTACCCCGTTGGCGGTTCTCTATGATATACATATACTTACTATGGCAAGAACTTACCGGTAACTAAAATTGAGTAGCATGAGGAGCGGCCCTCGTATTCAAGGGACATGAGATTTTCAACTTACAACTTGTCAAGCATATCCTCATACTTGATCACTTTAACCTTAATCACCTAAAGATGCCTATGATAGGGGCAATGAGAGCTGAAAGCTAATAAGTACCATAATTTTTGGAAGCTCTTTATGAAACTTGAAATCCCTGCTTCCCTCTGTGAAGGGCCTATCTTTTACTTTTTAGTTGATTCAGTAAACCTATTCCCTTCTATCTCAGTAAGTATTTTGAGTTGTTGTGTTTCATTCATTCATATGATGATTTATTCAATCATGTTTCTTATGTTCCTTGTTTTGCACATTGCTCTTATCTAAGAGAGTATTACTTTGAAAGCAATCTTTGAAAACCCGTTATGTGTGAACTCCTGCAAATTGTCAACTATTCTTCGACCAAGAGCTAAGTTTGCCATTACCAATTGTTATTTACTTTATGTATCTTTACTTGTGTTTCCTGTACTTATTGCAAGTTAAGTTATATAATGGTGAGTTGTCTTCTATTACGAATTGTGTATTGATGAATGTGATGCTCCTTGTCTGTATTCTTTTATCGACTCTTCACTCCATAAACCTAAGGTCATGTTTATTGAGCTCAGTTTTCGCTTGAGGATAAGCGAAGTCTAAGCTTGGGGGGAGTTGATACATCTATTTTGCATCACTATTCTATATCACAATTTACTGTTATTCATTGATATATTTCATATTAAGAGATGATACTTATGTTATTTCATCTGTTTTTGCATGGTTGAAGACTTCTAGAGCATGGACCGCTGTAGTCAGGATTTCGATGGAAAAGGGGCTATTTGGAGGCGAAATTTGCGAAGATCAGAAAATCCAGGAAAATACATCGAAAATTCTATTTTTCTAGAAGACGAAGGTTGCCAAAAGGGGGAGTGGAGATGGGCCACAGGGGGCCCACACCACCCCTGGTGCGGGCAACCCTAGGCCGCGCCACCAGGTGGTGTGGCCACCCTGACCCACTCTTGGCACTCCCCTTCGGCGTATATTATCCCCACGGAACCCTAAAACCTAGGGAGCAACCACAGAAAGATTTCGCCGCCTCTGCGGGGCGGAAAACTACAGAGAGAGAAAGATCTCTCCGGCAGACAGAATTCTGCCGGGGAAATTCCTTCCCGGAGAGGGAAGATCGTCGCCATCAACACCACCATCAAGCTGGACTTCATCAGGATCATCATCATCACTGCCATCATCTCCACCAGCACCATCATCACCACTCCATACCGCTGTAACAATTGGGTTGAATCTTGCATAGTTCTTAGGGGAAACTTTCCCAGTGTTGATTACTCCTTGTAGTTGATGCTATTGGGTGAACCATTGAATTATTGTTATGTTCAGATTGTTGCTTATATTATATCATCTCTGATCTTGATCCATATGATGTCTTTTGAGTAGTTCGTTTTGTTCTTGAGGACATGGGAGAAGTCATGTTGTTAGTAGTGGAATTGTGTTGAGAAAGATTCAATAGTTTATTATTTAAGTTGTGGTGTTATTCTTCTAGTGGTGTCATGTGAACGTCGACTACATGACACTTCACCTATATGGGCCTAGGGGAATGCATTGTGTATTTGGCTACTAATCTTAGGGGTTGCCGGAGTGAGAGAAGCCTAAACCCCCGCTAGGAAACCTTTGCACAAGGGACGTGAGGGTCTTAGAGTTTAAAGTTGTGGTTAGGTTTCTATCTTAATTACTTTCTTGTACTCGCGGATGCTTGCAAGGGGTATAATCACAAGTATGTATTAGTCCTAGGAAGGTCAGTACATTAGCACAGGTTCACCCACACAACACTTGTCAAACTAAAGAAGATTAATCAACTATATGAAGCGAAAGCACTTGACGATATTCCCATGTGTCCTCGAGAATGTTTGGTCACCTTAAGTAATATAACTGGCTTGTCCTTTGCTAAAGAAAGGATTGGGCCACTTGCTGGATCTATTATTATTGTCTTTTATTTACTCGTACTTTATTTATCTGCATTATCAAAAACCCCTAAAAATCCGTTTGCTAAGTATTTACAGAGAATTATTGCTCCAAGCCACTCGTCAACACCTTCCGCTCCTCGTTGGGTTCGACACTCTTACTTATCGAAAATACTGCGATACACACCCTATACTTGTGGGTCATTAGTAAGCAGAGGGCAAATAGTGAGAAAGGGGGCATTGGCTTTGTCTCTAAAGGCAAGAAGAAGAAGAATAACAACAACAAGAAGAAGGGCAAGCCCGCACAAGAAAAAGACAAGTTCATTGTGGGTAGTAAGACCACGAATGGCAAAACTATGTCTCATGATGATTTTGCGGGAAGTGCTAACCCTCACTATGTTTTAATGCGTGATTATTATGGTGATGTATATGCACAATATGTTGGCCCATTTGATGGTTATATTTCTTGGTCTATTTGGGTTCCCAAGACCCTTGTTGCTAACAAAAGCGGACCCATTGAAAAATGGGTACCTAAAAACTTGTTTGATCTTTTGTAGACCTATGCTTCCGGAGGGTCAAAATGGGTGCTTGATAGGGGATGCACAAGTCATATGACCGGAAGCGCATCTAGTGTCAAGGAGTTGAGACCAAATGTTGATCAAATATCCGTGACATATGCCGACAAGTCAAAGTCTAAGGTAATGGGTTTCGGAAAAGTTGTGGTTGCACACGATATCACTCTCGTGGACGTCATGCTTGTTCAGACCCTTGGCTATAATTTACTTTCAGTCCATGCTCTTGGAAAGATGGGTTTTGCCGTCTTTATTGATAATGATATTGTGATCCTCATGTGGAGCAAGTCTCTAAAGGTCGCTTTCATAGGGTACGTCGAAAATGACTTGTATGTGGTGGACTTTTCGGGGAAAACCACTACAAGTGCAATGTGCTTATTTGGAAACGCCGATGTGGGTTGGTTATGGCATCACCGTCTAGCCCATGTCAACAAGAGAAATTTTCAAAGCCTCCACAAGGATGGTCATATTGTTGGACTAAAAGAAAATGTTTGCTTTGCCAAAGATCATGTGTGCAGGGCATGTGTTGAAGGAAAGATGCATGATTCTCCCAACAAGCCAAAGAACTACATCAAGTCCAAGAGGATCTTGGAGCTCCTTCATGTGGATCTCTTTGGTCCTCATCTCATGCAAGCCTTGGGGGGGAAGAAATATTATTTGGTGATTATTGATGACTACTCAAGATACACATGGGTATATTTCTTCAAGATGAAAAGTGAGACCCAAGAAAACTTCATTGACTTCATCAACATGGCTCAACGTCAACACAATGTCCCTGTGTTAACAATAATAAGTGACAATGGTGCCGAGTTCATGAACTACACATTGAATGGATTTCTTAGTGACGAGTGGATAAAACATCAATATTCCGCTGCATATACCCCTCAACAAAATGGTGTAGCTGAGAAGAAGAATAGAACTCTTATTGATATGGCAAGGACCATGTTGGCGGAGTTTAAATCTCCATACAATTTTTGGGCTGAAGCAATCTCCACCCCATGCCATGCATCAAACCATCGCTACCTCCGCAAAGAATTGATCAAGACTCCATATGAAATTCTTACCGGTAACAAGCCCAATGTTTCATACTTTCGGGTGTTCGGTTGTAAGTGTTTCTATCGCATTAAGGGTATCCGTTTGTCCAAGTCTGATTCCAAAGCATTAGAGGGTATTTTTGTTGGTTATGGTCTCGAATCCCACACTTATAGAATCTATGACAAGCTCTCCGGAACTGTCATAGAATCTTGTAGTGTGGTGTTTGAAGAATATGATGGTCCCCAAGCGGGGCGTGTTGATGTCTGTGATGTAGATGATGAAATGCCTCAGGATGCCATAGGAAGAATGGGTGCGGGTTTCATCCTCCCTGTTGAGGAATCCCTTATGGAGGATCAAGAAGAACTATGCTCTACTCAAGTGGAGCCCTCATCTTCACAACATCAACAAGCTCCTATCGAGGAGGACAATGACCCAAGCCAAAGACAAGTTGTGGACCCTTAACCTGTTGATCAACAAGAAACCTCTAGCCAGGAGATGCTTGAGTATCCATTTGCCAGGAGGTGCTTGAGTCTCTATTTGCTAGAATGTCTAGCGGTGCTAAGTCTATTACACAAGGAAGATCTATAGAAAATGCCATAAGGGAAGCTCAATGCCTATCTAGAAGTATGCTTGATCAAGACCAAGGTCAATCGTTGCCTCTTGTAGAAGAGAATGATTCCAATGATGATCAAGGTCCAGTTAATGGTCAAGACAAGGACCAAAATGATGAAGTGATCCCCACAAGAAACAACAAGGAGATCAAAACTCGTCGCCAAGTAAAAATGGATAGAATTTTGGAATTGAGAGAGCACACTCTTGAGAGTGTGGTAGGAGATCTAAGAAGAGGGATATCCACTCGAGCTCAACTAAAGAACTTTGGTGACCACCAAGCACACATTTCCAAGGTGGAACCAAAGAAAGTATGGGAAGCTCTTGAAGATTCGGATTGGTTGGATGCAATGCATAAAGAGCTCAACAACTTTGAGAGAAAGAAAGTATGGAAGTTAGTTCAAAGGCCAAAAGATTGCCACAATGTTATAGGCACCAAGTGGATATTCAAGAACAAGCAAGATGAGCATGGAATTGTGGTGAGGAACAAGGCAAGATTGGTTGCCCAAGGGTTCTCTCAAATTGAAGGCATTGATTATGGAGAGACATATGCACCCGCGGCTCGCCTTGAGTCCATCTGTATCCTTCTTGCTTATGCAGCACATCATAAATTTAAATTACCACAAATGGATGTAGAAAGTGCATTTCTTAATGGTCCATTGCATGAGTTGGTATATGTAAAGCAACCCTCGGGGTTTGAGGATACCAAATTTCCAAACCACGTCTACAAACTTGATAAAGCGCTCTATGGGCTCAAACAAGCCCCACACACGTGGCATGAGCACCTTAGAGACTTGTTGCTAGATCGTGGGTTTGAGGTTGGGAAAATCGATCCCACTCTTTTTACTAAGAAGGTCAATGGGGAACTTTTTGTATGCCAAATATATGTAGATGTTATTATTTCTGGCTCATATAACAAAGCTTTTAATGATGAATTCTCAAAGCTTATGACTGTCAGGTTTAGGATGTCTATGATGGGAGAATCGAGGGTATTTCTTGGCTTTGAGATAAAACAAGTAAGAGGAGGGACATTCTTCAACCAAGCCAAGTATACTCAATATATGCTCAAGAGATTCAACATGAAAGATCTAAATGGAGCTCCTACTCCCATGGCAACAAAGACCCATCTTGAACTAAACCCAAATGGTAAAGATGTGGATCAAAAGGTATACCGGTCCATGATTGGTTCATTGCTTTACCTTTGTGCATCTAGACCCGATATTGTGTTGAGTGTGTGCAAGATATCAAGCGGCTCCTAAAGAAATCCATTTGATGGCAGTCAAGGGAATCTTTCAATATTTGGTTCATACCCCAAACTATGGTATTTGGTATCCTAGGGGCTCAACCTTCTCTCTTTGTGGATACACGAATTCAGATTGGGATGGTGACAAGGATGATAGAAAATCAACCTCCAGGGCTTGCCAATTCCTTGGGAGGTCTTTGATGTGTTGGTCTTCCAAGAAGCAGAATTGTATATCTCTCTCCACCTCCAAAGCTGAGTATGTGGCAGCTGCTAGTGCTTGTACTCAATTGCTATGGATGAGGCAAACTTTAAAGGAATACGGTGTCCATTGTGACAAAGTGCCTCTTCTATGTGACAATGAAAGTGCTATCAAGATTGCCTATAACCTAGTGGATCATACAAGGACAAAGCATATTGAGATCCGTCATCACTTCATTAGAGATCATGTTGCCTGAGGTGATATTGAGCTATCCTATGTGTCAACCAAATACCAACTTGCCTACATTTTCACAAAGCCACTTGATGAAGCAAGGTTTTGCTATTTAAGGAATGAACTAAATATCATAGATTCTAGGAGCTTGACTTGATCACCTTGCAAACTCACCTATATCTTGGCTCTTATTTGGTTTAGGTGCAGGCATGGAGATAGGGGGAGTGCGGTCCTAATTTATTGGACTATCCCTCCCCCCATAATGCCAACATTAAGAAAATCAATCCTCTTAATATCATTTAGTGATATGTGAGTTTCATTGATGAGTAGTGGCTATGAACCCAAGGATAATTCTTCGCGGTGTCATGCCACAAACTCTTACATGGTGGCCTCGGCCACCGCCCTCTTCATATTAGAAGAGTCGGTTCTTGATTTGTTTGGTTTGGATCTTAATTTGTCATCTTATTGACTATCTATGGTTTCTTGGATATTCATAGTACATCTTCTGAATCCCAGGCCTATACTCATCCCTAAAATATGTTCCTCTTGTCACACATTTGTCCAATACTTGAATCTGGGGTTTTCTGGTCGTGGGGGCCGAATTGTTCGCGCCGAACCGACTGGAGTGTCTGGCAAAGCCGGACACTCTGCTTGATTCAGCCCGGACACTCCGGCTAGGCTGGACACTCCGGTGAATCTCACCCAGACAGTCTGGCCCCAGCGGTTTCGATCTTGTAAAAGGGGTCGGGGAGAAGTGGATGGTCCAGTCCTCCTTCTCTTCCCCGACTTCCCCTTCTCCAAAACGCTGCTGCCTTGACCAGGATCTCCACCAGGAAGGCTCCTCCACCCCGGATCCGATCGTTGCCGCTGGCCCTTACCTTCCCCTTGCCGCTGGGACCCGTTCCCCTCTGGTGAAGGCCTCCATGGATGCTGGTATTTTGCCTCCCTGCTGACTCGTGTACTAACGAGCTCGTTGGGGAACCCCAAGAGGAAGGTATGATGAGCACATCAGTAAGTTTCCCTTAGTTATGAAACCAAGGTTATCAATCCAGTAGGAGCAAGGAAACACCCCAAAGGTGTAGCTAGCTGAACTTTGGCAGGGCGCAATACCGGTGCCAGCAGCAACATGGAGACCTGCACAACACAACCACAGAACTCTGTCCCCAACTTACGATGAGGTTGTCAATCTCACCGGTTTTGCTGAAAACAAAGGATTAAACATATCGAGTAGAAGAAAGTAATAGTTTGCAGAAAGTAAACACAAAACAGTAAACAGTTGATTGTAGATTGATAGTAAAGGAAAGGAACGGGGTCCATAGTTCACTAGAGGTGGCTCTCCTTAAGATAGATAAGATGTTGGGTGAACAAATTACAGTGGGGCAATTGACAAACATCGAGAAAGCATACAAGAATATACTACTCATCTTGACTCCTTTGAGATTCGATTGGGCATTACAACATTATACATAGACCGCCATCCAACTGCATCTATGACTAATAATCCACCTTCAGGTTATCATCCGAACCCCCTCTAGTATTAATTTGCAAGCAACAGATAATTGCATTACGAATTGCGTGTAAAGTAAACAATATGATTGTTCTATGAACAAAGGATTGCTGTTTTCTCCCTAGTAGCAACAACACATCTAGTACCTTAGAGATTTCTGTCACTTCCCCAGATTACCAGAGGCATGAACCCACTATCGAGCATAAATACTAACTCTTGGAGTTGCTAGCATCTACTTGGCCAAGATAGCTACTAACAACGGAAAGCATGCAAGATCACAAATAACAAAGACATGATAGAATCAATAATCAATCTGAAATAGCATCTCAATATCCATCGGATCCCCGCAAACACAACATGCAGAATTACAAATAGATGATCTTGATCATGAACGGAACTCACAAGATCTAAACATGATAACACAAAGGAGGAGAACCAGCCATCTAGCTACTACATGGACCCGTAGTCCAGAGATGAACTAATCACACATCACATTGTAGGCTTGCATGATGATGAAGAAGGCCTCCAGGGTGAATTCCACTCTCCAGTAGGGTGCCAAGAAGAGCTTCAGATCCCTCCCGATCTAGGGATGGAGATTGCGGCGGCTATAGACTCTTTCGTGGAATTTTGATCGGGTACTTAGGGTTTCTGTATCGGAGGCAACTTATAGGCGGAAGGAGAGGCCGAGGGGGTGCCTGGGGCGGCTAGACCACCCCCTGGCACGGGCCAGGCCTGGCCGCGTGGCCATGTGGTGTGGCCAGGCCCCAGCCCCTCTCCATCTCGTATTCTGGCTCTAGGTGTCCCTCGGTGTAAAACTGACTTTGGCTTTTGTCCCGTCCAATTCCGAGAATATTCATTTTCTGACTTTCCTGGAACCAAAAACAGCAGAAAATAGGCAGCTGGCACTATGGCTCTTGTTAATAGGTTAGTCCAAGAAATCATATGAAAAGTACTCCAATGTGTGGACAAAACACACGAAAGTAGATAAAACCAAGCATGGAACATCAAAAATTATGGATACGTTTGCAACGTATGAACATCCCCAAGCTTTACTCCTGCTCATCCTCGATTAGGTAAGTGATAAAAAGAAAGAATAATTTTTGAGGTGACATGCACCATCATAAACTTGATCAAAGTATTTGTAAAACATTTGAAGCTGGGATCATAGTACTTCAATCATAACATGTAAGACAAAGTTCTAGCAATAAGGCAAAGAAACTATGTTGCAACATGAAAAGGCATAAACAAAAGATTCATGGATAACAATGCTTTGCAAGACGTTTGTTTGTTTCACATAAAGAAAACATAGCATAGTAGCATTCAGCTTGTCCCTCATAGAGTACCAAATATAAATGCATAGGACACGTTCAAAGTTCATAAGAGTGACTAGATACAAATAGTTTAAAACAAGCAATATCAAAGCTATGCATCAATCAACAAGTCTTGGGACAATGCACATAGAACTAAGAATGGCCACTATGCTCTCAAAGTAGGTGCATAAAGATAGAAGGTGGAGACTCAACATAAAAAATAAAAGAAAGGCCTTCATAGAAGGAAGTAGGGATTCAAGTTTCATAAAGAGCTTCCAAAAATTATGGTACTTAATAGTTTTGAGCTCTCATTGCCCCTATCATAAGCATCTTGAAGTGGTTAAGGTTAAAGTGAACAGACTATGGTGTATATGCTTGACAAAGTATAAGTTGGAAATCTCATGTCCCTTGAATACGAGGGCCGCTCCTCATGCTACTCAAGTTTAGTCACCGGTAAGTTCTTGTCATCGTAAGTACATGTGTATCATAGAGAACCGCCAACAGGGTACCCCTTGCCCGATGATACGGAAGAATCCCCATATCAATGACAAGGCAAGCAGACAACAAGCATCTCAGCAATCTTCTTATTTACCATGGGAATATGGTGCTTTTTTCTCTCTTTTCTCTTTTCATATATCTTTTTTTCTCTTTTCTTTTTTCTCAATATCAGACTCTTTTTTTATAAGAAGAATGCTTCATAGACAACTCATTATGGTTACACTACAGGTTTCCACCATGACATCATGGATTAGACCAGCGGCCTAGGCGTTTCTCTAACACATATACATAACTCCATGGACTTACAAGCTCCCCTTTAATTTCACACCGACGACATCCATATACAAAAGAGCATGATATCAACTAGGTACAAAGTACAAGTGCAATGTTGAAAGCGTTCCCCATGACAGCATGGTTCTGCTAATCCCCAACAAATAAGTGCAAGCATATACAACATAGACGACACAATGGTTCAAGTTTATTAAGGGCAAGAAAAGTAAAGTGTTCCATAAAGTTCATGAGAGCTTTAATCACTAGTTTTCTCATAACAAGTTTAATTCGGAAGGTAGATAAAAATATGGATATACTTGGAATAGCATATGCTAGTAGGTAGGTATGGTGGACTCTTTGGAATAACTTGGTTTTAGGAGTAGGATGCATAAGTGGAACTCATACTTGGTTATGCAGGCTAGCAAAAGACTAGGAGCGACCAACTAAGAGAGCAATAATGGACATAATCATGCAAAGCGACAAAACATCATTGATCAAAGCATAAAGTGATACTACAAGTTGAAAACTAAAGTATCATCAAGGCTATGGTGACTTGGGATAGTCATAACATGGTGTGAGCATGCGCCGAGTCAACCCAAATAAAACATCAAAGGAGAATACCACAATACTATGCTTTAATATGCTAAAACAACGCATGATCCTTCCAAGGCACATTAAGAAATCTCAGTTGTTTATAACAAGTCATGCTACAACAAATAATACTAAGCATAAAGCCAAAACAATATTGAGCGTGGCATGACAAAGCATAGGCCATAGTCAAAAACAAACTCTCTTTACCACTTAAGCATGGACGTTCCTACTCTTTTCCAATCCAAACCAAACTATTTGAAAACCAATGGATGAAAGAGGAGGTCCAACCAACTTATTCAGCAAACTAAGAAAACCAAGCAAACGAAAAACCAAAATGAAAAGGAAAAAGAAGACGCTCCAAGAACAACACAACTGTGCATGAAACAATAAAAATGAAGCGTTTGGAAGAAACCTGGGATTTTTATTGATGAAGAGGGGGATGCATTGGGCATCCCCAAGCTTGGAAGCTTGTACTTCTTGGATATTTCTTGGGGTGACACGCGTGGCCTCCCCAAGCTTGAGCTTTAGTCCATTCTTCATCTCATTACTCATTCCTTCCATACACTTGAAATTTTTCCTTCATACAAAACTTCACACAATATTTATTAGCAACATTAGTGCACTCAAGATAATAAGTCTTTAGGTTTAGTTTCAACACCAATAAAACTTCCATTAAAACACTAGCTACTGTAGCACTTCCCTCAAAAAGCTCAATTCCCCAAAAGAACTCAAAAGGAATCAACAAGAAGCAAATGCAAAAAATGGTAGAAATCTATCAAAACAATCCAGAAGGTAAAGACGAAAATTTTCGAAGACCTTATGTTGCTCAAATCAAAAAGTGTTGAACTAACGAAAGTTAGATAACAACCTAGGTCAGAAGCACAAAAATTCACGCCTCAAAAGGACGCACATAGATTTTACACGAATGTTTACGGTGAAGCATAGAAATCTGTTTCGGGACAACAACTTTCCCAATCATTACTTCTCTCTCATTAGAGGTTACTCTTGGCACAAAAAGCAAATAAAAAGGATAACGAGCGGTTATTACAGAAGTAATAACTTCCAAGACTCATCTAAAACTTTTGGGTTATCTCCCAATAAGTACTTTTCTTTAACGCCTTTAAGTTAAGCATAAGAAGCAAGAAAAATAATTAAGTGTTCTCAAATGAAGAAGCATTAAGAGAAAATTTTGTTTTCATAGGAGAGGCAAAAGAAATCTTCTCTCTCTTATTAGGGAAGTGTTCTATACCTTTCTTGAGTGGGAGTTGATATTTAATGGTGCCTTCTTTCATATCAATAATGGCACCAACAGTTCTAAGAAAAGGTCTTCCCAAAGTAATAGGACAAGAAGCATTGCATTCAACATCCAAAACAGAGAAATCAACGGGAACATAGGCATTGTTAACCATAATAAGAACATCATTAATACTCCCCATGAGTTTCTTTTTAGCATTATCATCAAGTGGGACATTCAAATAACAATCTTCAAGTGGTGGCAAATCAAGCATATCATAAATCCTTCTAGGCATAATAGAAACACTACTATCAAGATCACATAAATCTTTGAAATCAAAATCATTCACTTTCATATTAATGATGGGTTCCCAACCATCTTCTTGTTTTATAGGAATAGAAACCTTATGTTTCATCTTTTCTTCTTTAATTTTTATGAGAGCATCAGTAATGTGTTTTGTAAAGGCCATATTCATAGCACTAGCATTAGGACTTTTAGCAAGTTTTTGTAGAAACTTAATCACTTCAGAGATGTTGTAACCATCAAGATCAAAATCATAATTATCATCTAATGTAGTAGAGTTATTACTAGCCTCAATACTAGTGGTAGTGATAGTAGAAACACTAATGTTTCTAGCAATTTCATCTTCTCTTTCCCACTTAGCATGCAATTCAGCTAATAGTCTAAAATTTTCATCAATTCTTACTTGTATGGAATTAGTAGTTGCAAAGGGATTATCAATAGTTTCAGGTTTAGCAGCCATTTTATTCAAAGAAGATTGAGCTTCAGCCAAAGATGCTATATTTCTTTTAGCATTAAAGAGTTTGTCCTCAATAGTTTTATTGAAAGCAGTTTGTTTACTAATAAAATCTTTAAGCATAACTTCAAGTTCAGAGGGTGCACTCCTATTATTGTTGTAAGAATTTCCATAAGCATTACCATTGTTGGGAGGATATGGCCTATAATTGTTGCTACCAAAATTATTCCTGTAGGCATTGTTGCTAAAATTGTTATTTCTTATAAAGTTCACATCAACTTGCTCTTCTTGAGAAACCAAAGAGGCTAAGGGAACATTATTTGGATCAATATGGGCTTTCCAATTAACAAGCATAGACATGATAACATCAATCTTATCACTCAAGGAGGAGGTTTCCTCAACAGAATTTACCTTCTTACCTTGTGGAGCTCTTTCAGTATGCCATTCAGAATAGTTAACCATCATATTATCCAGAAGCTTTGTTGCAGCACCCAAAGTAATGGTCATAAAGGTACCTCCACCAGCAGAATCCAATAGATTTCTTGAAGAATAGTTCAATCCTGCATAAAAGGTTTGGAAAATCATCCAAGCAGTCAGTCCATGAGTGGGACAATTCTTTACCAAAGATTTCATTCTTTCCCAAGCTTGAGCAACATGTTCATTATCAGATTGTTTAAACTTCATTATTTCACTTCTCATAGGTATAATCTTAGCAGGAGGATAGTATTTTCCAATGAAAGCATCTTTGCATTTAGTCCAAGAATCAATACTATTCCTAGTTAAGGAATTCAACCATTGTTTAGCTTTTCCTCTCAAAGAGAAAGGAAACAATTTAAGCTTAATAATATCTCCATCTATATCCCTATGCTTTTGCATCTCACAAAGTTCAACAAAGTTATTTAGATGAGCTGCAGCATCTTTAAAGAAAGTAGCTTCAGGAACAGGTGGAGCAATAGGTGTGCTCATAAAATCATTGTTGTTGGTGCTAGTGAAGTCACACAACTTAGTATTTTCAAGAGTAGTCATTTTTTGTGTTTTTAATAAAGAAAGCAAACTTGTAAAACTAAGTTTTTTGTGTTTTTGATAAAGAAACAAGCAAATAAAGCAAAAGTAAACTAAGCAAAACAAAAACAACAAAGTAAAGAGATTGGTTATGAGGAACTCCCGTTGTGAAGATGTCCTTGACTCCCTGGCAATGGCGCCAGAAATTTTTTGATGGCGCGTGGTTGACGTGGGACCTTCTTCTTCTTCTTCAGTCCTCGGCAACGGCGCCAGAAAAATACTTGTTGACTCGTGTACTAACGAGCTCGTTGGGGAACCCCAAGAGGAAGGTATGATGAGCACAGCAGTAAGTTTCCCTCAGTTATGAAACCAAGGTTATCAATCCAGTAGGAGCAAGGAAACACCCCAAAGGTGTAGCTAGCTGAACTTTGGCAGGGCGCACTACCGGTGCCAGCAGCAACGTGGAGACATGCACAACACAACCACAGAACTCTGTCCCCAACTTACGATGAGGTTTTCAATCTCACTGGTTTCGCTGAAAACAAAGGATTAAACGTATCGAGTGGAAGAAAGTAATAGTTTGCAGAAAGTAAACACACAATAGTAAACAGTTGATTGTAGATTGATAGTAAAAGAAAGGACCGGGGCACATAGTTCACTAGAGGTGGCTCTCCTTAAGATAGATAACATGTTGGGTGAACAAATTACAGCGGGGCAATTGACAACCATCGAGAAAGCATACAAGCATATACTACTCATCTTGACTCCTTTGAGATTCGATTGGGCATTACAACATTATACATAGACCACCATCCAACTGCATCTATGACTAATAATCCACCTTCAGGTTATCATCCGAACCCCCTCCAGTATTAAGTTGCAAGCAATGGATAATTGCATTACGAATTGCGTGTAAAGTAAACAATATGATTGTTCTAAGAACGAAGGATTGTTGTTTTCTCCCTAGTAGCAACAGCACATCTAGTACCTTAGAGATTTGTTTCACTTCCCTAGATTACCAGAGGCATGAACCCACTATCGAGCATAAATACTAACTCTTGGAGTTGCTAGCATCTACTTGGCCAAGATAGCTACTAACAACGGAAAGCATGCAAGATCACAAATAACAAAGACATGATAGAATCAATAATCAATCTGAAATAGCATCTCAATATCCATCGGATCCCCACAAACACAACATGCAGAATTACAAATAGATGATCTTGATCATGAACGGAGCTCACAAGATCTAAACATGATAACACAAAGGAGGAGAACCAGCCATCTAGCTACTACATGGACCCGTAGTCCAGAGATGAAATACTCACGCATCACACCAGAGGCTTGCATGATGATGAAGAAGGCCTCCAGGGTGAATTCCCCTCTTTGGTAGGGTGTCGGGAAGAGCTTCAGATCCCTGCCGATCTAGGGATGGAGATGACGGCGGCTACAGACTCTTTCCTAGAATTTTTATCGGGTACTTAGGGTTTCTGTATCAGAGGCAACTTATAGGCGGAAGGAGAGGCCGAGGGGGTGCCTGGGACGGCCAGACCACCCCCTGGCGCGGGCCAGGCCTGGCCGCATGGCCAGGTGGTGTGGCCGGGCCCTAGGCCCTCTCTGTCTCGTATTCTGGCTCCAGGTGTCCCTCGGTGAAAAACTGACATTGGCTTTTGTCCCGTCCAATTCTGAGAATATTTATTTTGTGCTTTCGTGGAACCAAAAACAGCAGAAAATAGGCAGCTGACACTCTGGCTCTTGTTAATAGGTTAGTCCAAGAAATCATATGAAAAGTACTCCAAAGTGTGGACAGAACACAAGAAAGTATATAAAACCAAGCATGGAACATCAAAAATTATGGATACATTTGCAACGTATCACTCCCCCTTCTCCATCTCTAGGGTTTCCTCTAGATGCATTTTTGGAGGCAATGACCCATCTAGATCCATGGATACATCACACTGCGTGCAATACTCGTCATTGTAGTAGTTCTAGCAATCCTGATCCGCTCCGATTGAACACTCTCAGACTGTCTAAAAAATCAATAAGGCTCCAGCCGGAATGTCCGGCGTGTATAGGGCGGACACTCCGGTCCAGCTAGAATGTCCGGCTTGTACGCACCGGACTGTCCGGGTCAGGTGGAGTCTCCGGGGTGTTTTTGCCGGACAGTCCGGGTGTTCTCAACTAGTGTTGATCCTGCATTACTTTAACTACTGGTTTGTACTTACACCACCTGGACAAATGTGCTTACCCATATGCTTCCCTTATACTCTGAATTCACGGGTATCTCTCGTCCTCATCGCTCTAGGGCTGCTCGGAAAATCCGTCCTCACAGGCGCTAGGACGAATAGAGTGATGTCCATATTGATCCATCCATGGTCAGGCAGGCTGCTCGTGATCGTGCTGCAGCTAAGTATGAGAAGGTTAGAAAACTGAAAAGAGATGAAGCCAAGCGCCAGAAGCATGAGGCATTGACCACACTAGCAGAGTTGGGCACCAAGGAGTTTGTGCAGATGCGAGTCCAGTTGTTCTATTCTCTGAAGTGCACTTCTGAGTATGATTGCTTCTGGAGGAATGAGCAGGCCCTACTCTTTTCTGAGGTGTTTTCTGCTTTCAGGACTCCTGTGTGCCCCATGCAGTGGTTGGATATTCAGAAGCTCCAAGCTCATAGGTACTTTGAGGATGCTCTCTAGGTGACTAAGAATATGGGGCTACACACCATCTTTCAGGCAAGAGAAGACTACAACATTGAGTTGGTCCAGCAGTTCTATGCAATGGTGGTCTTTGGGGACACCACTGACATTCCCCTTGAGTGGATCTCTAGCACTACTAGGTGTTGCTCCAGCATGGCTCAGTTTGCTCACATCCTTGGTGTGCCTTTGAACCCCAATGCTCCTCGTGGTCACAGGATGCATGTGCATCGTCAGGCATATGACAAGAAGCTGTTGGCCCCAATCTACTCTCAGAATGGTGTGGTTGGCCAAACCACCAACATCAAGCTCATCTACAACATTCTGCTCCGCATGTTTCGCCACACTCTCACTCCCAAGGCGGGCAACAAGGATGAGATGAGGGGTGCAGAGATCAATCATATGGCCCATGCCCACTCAGTGTATGCTCACGGTCCAAATCATCCAGGTGGTGCCATAGATGTCATGGATTTCATCTATCAGGACATGTACAAGTGCATCACTGACAAGAAGTGTCCTATGTTTGCTCCATATGTGATGAAACTCATTGTTGCTCAGGCCCCATCCACTCCACTGCTCTACACTGACCTCGCGTGAAGCATGCCAGCAATGCATATCGCTTCACCACCTCTAAGGAGGAATTGCACAAGAAGGTGAAGAAGGCCTCCTGGTGGAAGAAGCTTCTTATTTGCCAGAACATTGACATTCGCCATGGATAATACGATGCATACAAGGCAAACAGGAATGTGATGAAGGAGCTAAAGTGGATCAACCAACCCATGGATGTTGATCCTTCTCAGTAATAGGCGTCTGATGGCATTCTTTCCTATGGTCACTGGAGTTAGGGACGTGTGGACTGGTCCATGTTTGAGGACATGTCTTCTTCTTCTCGCCCTCACGGCCAGTGCTCTACTCAGGAGGACCAGGATGATGAGGATGGAGATGAGGACGAGGATGAGGACGAGGAGGACGACGACGACTATAGTGGATAGAGTTGGCTTTGGGACGATTTAGTTGTGCTCTTTTCCCTTTTTGGCGTCTCGATGCCAAAGGGGGAGAAGTAACCCAGTTATTAGGTTTCTACCAGGGATTTTTATGGGTACACGAGCTTCACATTGTTTCGATTTGCCTCTTTGAAGCTTCCTGTCTTTATCTTACTTGTTTGAGCACTATGTTGTGTTGAACTCCGTTATATGTGTGGTGACATGCTTACCCGGTTGTGTTAATGACTATGTTACGCCTAGTTTATCGATCTACTTGTTATTATATCATGTCATAACTTGTTAGCTTATCATGACATTCTTATCTAGTGAGGATATGATCCTGGGATGTGTGATCTTGTATTCAAATGCAAAGCTCAAAATGGTCACACATCTAGGGGGAGTCTTACTAGATTCTGTAAATCTCCTTTTAAATTATTATCTATCCTTTATGCAAATACTTGGGTTGTCATCAAACACCAAAAAGGGGGAGCTTGAAAGGGCATTTATGCCCTTCCTATGATTTTGATGTTTGTTAACAACACTTGGATAGATTAATCTCTTGTTAAATGTTGTAGGAGATATCAGATACTCGAGAGTTTTTGTGCACTGAAGATATATGGCTGACCAGGATCAAGTCTATACAGGAAGGAAGTCATGGCCGGACTATCCGGCAGATATGCGCCGGAGTATCCGGCTCGGCCGGACTATCCGACTGGTTTTCGCCAGACTGTCTGGCCCTGGGAAGTGGGCGAATTCGTCGGACATTCAGAACACCATTTCGGACACTCCTCGGATTTGGCCCGGAAACTGGCTGGAAACTTTGCTAGGCCGGAGTGTCCGGTCGGTTTCACCCGGAGTGTCCGGCTCTGCCGGACTGTCCGGCTGATGTTGGCTGGACTGTCCGGGGTAAGTGGCTCCCAGCGACTCAAATTCCAAGGGGACTATATAAAGGCCCTTTCTTCTACCTTGGAAGCTGCTCGTCCACCGCAAGAACTCCAGCACCATTTGAGCCACCAAATCCACAAGATCTCTTCATTCAACCATCCAAAGTCGTTGATCTTTGGAGAATCGAAGGAGGAGGACTTAATCTATAGCTTCACCAAGAGAGATCTTCATTTCCCCCTCATTCCTTGAGGGCCCCTTGCTCTAGTGTTTCATTGGAAACCCTAACCTGTGATTTGGTTCTTACTAGCTTGTCTTTGATTGTTTGACAGCTTGCTTGTATTCGGGAGCCTCCAATTAGGTTGTGGATTTGTGCCTCGAACTTGTTGTAAAGGTGCTGACTTCCACCTTGAAGGTTGCCGTATAGTGGAAGAGGTGAATCGAACCCATTGGGGTGCGGTTCATCGGAGAACAAGGGAGGTCTCTCATGGCGTTGGTGGTTTGAAACCACCCCCTCTCCAAACGTAGATGTACTTCCCCTCAAAAGGAAGGAACTATGCGAAAGAAATCCTTGTGTCTCCGCGTGCTCCACTTTGGTTACTTCTATCCTTTACTGCACTTTACTTATCTAGTTCTTGCTTAGTACATGTGCTAGATTGACATATAGGTAAATTCACCATAGTTGCATAATCTAGAGAATTTACCTTTTGTGTCAAACCCTAAATTGAAAATGAGTAAAATTTGAAGTAGCACCTATTCACACCCCCTCTAGGTGCCCATACCATCCTTTCACATGCTTGTAGTTCATGTGTTGGATTCAAGTGTGGATGCCATGAAGACAAAGATATACCTTGAGTATTGTCATCAAGATCATCGAGTTGAAGAAGAATATGATTTGATCAAGATCTTGAGAGTGTGATCTCAGTAGAAGAATTCAAGATATGGCTCTAAGTCGGTGTCATGATAGCCTCATTAGTTGAGCTATGGTTGACTAAGATTTAGAGCATGTAATCAAATGAAGAGTTCTTTATGTACCTCAAGATATTGAGATGGAGCATGAGAAGATACTTGGTTTACCAATACACAGAGTGAAGAGTGATTTCAAGTTGGTCAACACATGAAGCATAAAGAATGTATCACATGGATCTTGTGGTATGGTAAGCCATGTCAATTATGCATCATGAACTAAACCATTATATATATTCCTTCGCATTTTCTATATGGGATAAGTATCTTTCGATGGGCATGCTTCAAAAGTGAAGATTTCATATAGCCCATGAGAGGATTACATCTAGTGGTGATCATCATCAAGGTTGAGAAGGGCAAGTTCAAGATAAGCATCTCGAGAAGATCATTTGCTTGAATCTTTCCATCCATATTGGTGATAAAGGACATGTGAAGACGTGTCTTAATGAAGCTATCCCATAATGGTGTATGGGGGAGCAAATTATGAGTCTTCACGAAGCAACAATGATCAAGTGATGCATTCTGGCTTGGATGGAGCTTGAAGCGTTATCATCAAGATCAAGCGGGATGCATAAGGCAAAGGTATGGCCTTGCTAGGTTTTCCTTTCACTGGTATCAAGGTGGTTGTTAGGAGACCGGGTTATAGGATAGACAGTCGCACTACCAAGAGGGGCTTTTGGTTGGGTAACTTGATCACATCGTCATAGGGAGCTCAGTCCTTTGCATACTTTGCATCTTCCTATTTTGTTGCTTCTTGGTGTTTATCCATGTGAGGTTCTTGAGCTTGTTGCTAGCTCTTCAACAAACCCAAGTTCATCGAAAACAGAATTGAGTCAAGTGTTTTTCAGTAGGGTGAGGTGCTTGTCAGGGACAACATTTTTTCTCAGACCAAAGAATTTGATCCACATCTCCTTGGAGGGCCAGAAGCCGATATACCCCTCAATGCCGGAGGCAAAAGAAGAAAGAGAGGTAATGGCATTGGCGGGGAGATGATGCGGTTGGAGTTGATAAGTGGAAATGAAATCATGGAAGAAATCAGAAACGGGCAAGCCAAAGCCACATTGAAAATGGGAGAGAAAAACGACGTACTCCCCTGGATTTGGAGAGGGAGTAATCTCCTGAGCGGCGAGGCGACAGGCGACGCCCGCGGGGATGCGGCACGTCGCATACAGCCAGTCGATGTCGTCCTGGCAGACGAAGGCACCAGCCCAACCACCACGCTCATGGGCTTCTTCTTCTTCTTCCTGGGCGACAACGGCGACCTCCTCCTATGTCATGGTGAGATCAAGTTCCTCGAGGAAGTAATCAGAGAAGTAGTAGCTGGAGGAGGGGAATCTGGAGGTGTAGGGCCCCGTTGTGAAGAACTCGAATGGAGGCGGTGGCGTGGTCGCAAGGAGTGGCTGGGCGTGGCAGCGGTAGCACAGCACTAGCACTAGCACGAAAGTGGTGGCGGCGGTGGCGGCGCAGTGGAGAAGAAGAGAGGCAGGGGCGCGCGGAGTGGGGAACTTCCCCAAGGTTGCCCCTGCCCCCTATTTAACCGTGCATCGTGGGCGCGTAGTGGGATCCATTGCTGCGGCCCAACCGCATGTTGTGGTTGTGTACGCAACAAATCAACCAATCAAGCACAAGCCACAACAAGGGGCACAGGGAACAGAGAATCCCATGACGTGATGCAATGATACAGGTAACAAGGCGCTGCCGCGACGGGACGTGCGAAGAAGTTTTTCCTGACATTACTACAATAACCGGCGCAAACTGGCGTGGCCCTTAAAATGAGGCAAAGTGATGATTACCCTCCACGTAGGACGTGGGGAAGCGTACGAGAGAAGGAAAGATGACCCGGATATGGGGGCAAAACCCCGGCCAATGAGAAGTAACTCGAAAAAAGCCAAGGGAACAGCAAGGCAAGGGGACCAGGTTATAGAATAACTTTGCTAAAGAAGCACAGATTCGGATGGGGGAACCTGATGTGGCCTTAACAGCTAAAGTTGCTAAGACCGCACCAGCTTTGGGGACTAATTTTGGGTAGGGTCACGCCAGGGTATAAAGGCCAAGTTAGCCGAGGTACGGCACGGTCAAAGCAAATGTTGACCGGGTAATCTCAAGGCAGGCCAACTTACAGAGTAACCCGGCCCAGTGGGCATTTGCCTAGCATTAATCCGGCCAGCATAAAATATATGTCGGCCATATTTCTCTACCAATTGTGCAAGTACCCTCGTAGGCGGGTTAACCAGGCGCCAGCCGGGCTACCACTTGGCTTCTAAGAGAAGGAAGGAATCTCCCGTTGGTCAAAAGGTGGTCTTTGCCTGCTGTAGCGTGAGCGAGACGAGCAGAGGGGAGGACCAGCAGGGCGTGGCCGACAAAGGTGACGCGGGCGAAGCCGGCTGACGTAAACCGTGTTTGGTGACGCCAAAAGACAAGGGCCACACGGAGGGTTACGTCCAAAGCCTGGACGAGCCTTTAAAAGCAATAAAGAAGCATCTAGCTTTAACCAAGGGGCATATTCGGGGAATATGCCTCCACGTAAGCCCTAACTTTGTACCCTGGGCTCGCCTATATAAGGAGCACCAGGGCCTCCGTAGAAGGGGATCGATCATTTTCTCTATCCAAGGTAGAACTCTAGAGCGTAGTTGTGGGGGGTAAGATACCTAGTCTCCTTCTCACGAACAGCTCGAGGAGCATTTGTAATCCACCATTGATAGAGCAAATACATCAACACTTGTGCGTGGAATCAGAGGATGACTAGGGCGCGCTCTCTGCAAAGGACGCCAACGTGTGGCCGCTTGCACATGCGCACATCAGCCCCTCTTGCTCTCCTTGATCGCCACGTGGACACGCTGTTGCTCTGCTCTTGTACCGGTATTCTGCTATTGGGCGCACGTGGTATAGAAAATATCCACGACGACAAATAGGTGAGTAGTATAGCAAAAAGTGCACCGCACCATGGAAAAAAAAGAGAAAGAGAAAAAATTGTGAGCTACCACTTGATCGTCCCGGACACTGCGACCGAAGGCAGTACAACACAGTATAAATAGGCAGTGCACGACCAGTGCACTGCAAGAACATCGTCTCGTGCACTGCGACTGAAGGCAGTGCAACACAACACAACAAGGTAGTGCACGAGTAGTACACTGCCAGGATACTTCGTCGTGCACTGCACCCGAAGGCAGTGCAACATAGTATACCGTGCACTGCCAGGACATCGTCCCGTGCACTGCCAGGACATCGTCCCATGCACTGCCAGGACATCGTCCCGTGCACTGTGACCGAAGGCAGTGCAACACAACAGAAAAATGCAGTGCACAAGTAGTGCACTGCCAGGATACCTCGTCGTGCACCCACCTGAAGGCAGTGCAACACAGTACAAACAGGCAGTGCACCGTCCCGTGCACTGTGACCGAAGACAGTGCAACGCAACACAAAAAGGCAGTGCACGAGTAGTGCACTGCCAGGATACCTCACCGTACACTACGCCTGAAGGCAGTGAAATGTAATACAAAAAGGGAGTGTGCAGAGAGTGCATTGCCAGGGCATCGTTTCGTACACCACGGCAGAAGGCAGTGCAATGCAGAATAAAAAGGCAGTGCATCGACCATGCACCGCCAGGACATCGTGTCATGCACCACAACCGAAGGCAGTGCAACATAGGGTCCAAAGGCAGTACAAAAAAAACTTCGTCAAAAACTATTAATATGGGATCTAGTTTTGTAGATCTCGATATGACTAGTACAACCGTGAAAACGGATCTCGATTTGGCCAATTCGTTTAAAAGATATCACATTTTTCGTATTTGAATCAAAAAGAGAAAGGGAAAAAGGACCGCGACCCCCTCTCCCCAGGCACCACGTGTAACACAGGGAAGGCACGGGACAGCGCGCAAAGAACTTCCAGGACGCCACGTGCAGGGATAGCGGCGATTGTGAGGCGAGCTCTGGAACACGCACGCTTTTTCTAGTGTTTCTGGTGGAATCACCACACTATCCCTCCCTGGATTCCCCTAGCGTACATTGGCCCCATCTTTAGCCTATCCATGGCATATGTTGTGCCACCACCACGACACAAATTCTTGGATATGGGATCATCAACATAAAGTATGATGTAGAGATATGGCCTTGACCTTGTGGTCGTTTGGCTTGAAATCCAAGAATTGTTCATACTCGTTGACAACAAAGCTTAAATTCGTTTAAATTTCACCACTGACTTTTAAGTTAGTATTTTACATGGTCGGTGGGAGTACATTATAAATCAAGGACCTAAAAAGGGAAAATTACATCGAGATCCATACATTTAGCACAAAGGACCCTAAAATTGAGCAAAGAAAACAGTCGGG
The DNA here is from genome assembly GCA_910589775.1 of Avena eriantha. Taxonomy (NCBI): domain Eukaryota; kingdom Viridiplantae; phylum Streptophyta; class Magnoliopsida; order Poales; family Poaceae; genus Avena; species Avena eriantha. The sequence goes on along the minus strand of OU342744.1, from coordinate 283,524,538 downwards.
TTTGGATCCTTCCTAAGAGAGAAGCTGATCGAGCCATACTCTTCATACTACTTCATCTTCGATTGTTTTCAAAATATGGCAAAATCTATCGCCATGCAAATTCTTGGATATGGCGATCATCAACATAAAGTATGACGTAGAGATCTGGCCTTGACATTGTGGTCGTTTGTCTTGAAATCCAAGAATATACATACTCGTTGATAACTAAGCTTAAATTTGTTTAAATTTCACCATTTTTAGGTTAGAAGTTTACACAGTCGGTTAGAGTATATTTTACATCAAGGACCTCAAAAGGGGGAAAATTACATTGAGGTCCATACATTTAGCATAAAGGACCCTAAAATTAAGCAAGGAAAATAGTCGGGTTCGGCTCCTTCTCGAGAGAGAAGCTGATCGAGCCATACTCTTCATACTACTTCATCTTCGATTTTTTTCAAAATATGGCCAAATTTGTTGGCATGCAAATTCTTCGATATGGGATCATGACCTTGGTCGTTCATCTTGAAATCCTAGAATGGTTCATACTCGTTGACAACTAAGCTTAAATTCATTTAAATTTCACCTATTACTTTTAGGTTAGATTTTTAAACGGTTGGTCGGAGTACATTTTACATCAGGGACCTAAAAAAGCAAAAATTGTTGGGTTCGCAGCATAGAAAACAAAAAAATTCCTACGATGGGAACTATCGCCAAGATCTATCTATTAGATACAAGCAACGAGTGGATATACATCCATAGAGAACTTATCCTCGAAGACAACAAAGCTTTGTTAACAAAATTGAACTCGTGGATGATGTAGTCATACACTTGTTGATCTCAAGATAGTGATGAAGTCCAGCAGGTCCGGCTCCAGCACGTCTATCAGATCCAGCTCCAGCAAGTCCAGCACCACCAAGTCCAGCACCGCAAAGAAGCGGTGCATCCGTGATCGCATACACGTCCGATACCCCGACAACCTCCATCCCTCGCTCTAGTAAAGCAGCGGAAGTAGCAACTCCTTTCTAGATAAAGCCACCGGGAACATGTATCTCGCTAATCCGAGACCATGGGGAATAACTAGAAGAGGAGAGAGATCCTTCACGAGGAGGTGTAGCTTGTGAGGAGGAGAGGGGGGCCTTTTATAGGGAAGAGGAGGGCAGCCAAGGGCCATGGCATGGCAGCCATGGTGGTGCCCCCACCTCTTCCATCATTCATGTGGTGGATGCTCCACTCACATAAATATGCCTCCACTCACACTTCCACTCACATGCATTAAGTTTCCACCAAATTTAATGCAAGCTCTCATTAAATAAAACTATTTTATTTATTTTATTCAGAATTTTTTCAATTACTTTAATTAAACAACATTCACATAAAACCCCCTGCAACATTTCAATATCACATGCAGAACCAGATTCTGCAATTTCACCCGAAACAATTCCGGTTTCCATCGAAATGATTCCAGCGCTTTCTTAAATCTTTATCTGAAACATATTTGCTCCAAATGGTGTAGGTATCCCTTAAGTGTGTCACCCTACAGTTCGCAAATAATGCAGACATGATCGAGACCCCTCTCCGATCAATAATAAATAACGGGACCTGGAGATCCGTACTGACTCCCACATATTCAACGATGACTTTTATGATCGTGTGAACCTTTAACGTCGTAACCAAATCCCTTTGTCTCGCGATATATTACATGTCTGAGATTCGATCATCGGTATCCCAATACCTAGTTTGATCTCGTTACCGACATGCACTCTTTTCTCGTTCCCGTGATATAACATTCTAGTGATCACATCACTTGCTTGCAAGCTATCTTAATGTGATATCATCGAGAGGGCCTAGAGTATATCTATCCGTCATCGGGATTGACAAATTCCACTCTTGATCCATGAGCCTCAACATAACACCTTCAGAGTGTCTGAACCCACCTTTATAGTCACCCTTTTACGGTGTGACGTTTGATGTTATCAAGTCACTCTTCCGATGTTAGCAATTAACATGATCTCATGGTCTAAGGACTAAGATTACTTCTTATGATGTTATAGCAATATAAACATAATGACTTTGATCGTAATGCTATACTTCGGATGAATGTTGATCACATCATTCCACCAATGTTGTGACCTCGTTATTAACAACATCCAATGTCCATGATCAGGAAACCTTGATCATCTTGTTAATCAATGAGCTAGTCTATAAGAGAGGCACAACTAGTAACCTTTTATTTGTTTATTAAACACACATGTATTGAGGTTTCCAATCAATACAATTATAGCATGCAAAATAAACATTTATCATAAACAAGGAATAAGATAATAACCACTTTATTATCGCCTCTCAGGCATATTTCCTTCAGTCTCCCACTTGCACTAGAGTCAATATTCTAGTTTGAAAAACTTTGCGTATTGAACACCTATGGCTTTCTGGTGTTGCATATACGCGATTGCTAGTGGTTAACATAATTTTTGGATCTGATAGTTTCAGATTTGTGCGTATTTGCATGTCTTTGCGTCTCTACGCATCACTCATTCTCAAATGAGATGGCATTGTATAAATTTAGTCCTTTGGTGAGACATTTAGTTCGTTCGGGTTAAAATATGTTGATATTATTGTCATACAATATATCTTCATAGTATTAGCCCACTTTGAACCACACCTAGTTTGATACCAAACTATTTAACACAAATGCCCTCCTTTGTTGCTACTATAGCAGTCATATACTTAGCCTTTTGTTGTAGTATCTGTCACAATGTCTCAACTTTGGAACTCATCCAAATCCATCATGGAACATCTTTTCCATTACATTGTGCCACCCATAGTCTAAATCGAGATAAATTTAATTTGTATCTTGTGACAAAACTAGTATCAATGTAACACTTTACAATGAACTACCTTTAACTATTTGTCACTTATACATGATATATTCTTAGTTCTTGCAAAGCTCATAAGAATATCTTTACTATCGTCCAATGATCATCTTATGAATCATTCTGGTATGTGCTCATAACATTTAGAGCATAGGACATATCTGGATATATACATATCATGGTATAATCGATCAAAATCTTCATGTGATTTTACTCACCAAGTGTTGAAACACTTGAATCTTGATGCAATCCTTTCCATGCAGCTAGAACCTTTCTTGTTGTTTCCATATTGAACCCTTTCAATATCTCATATGTGTACGTCTGGCATAACCATATTAGCGCCTCAATCTATCCATATAGACGTTGATGCCAAATATTCTGATTTTGCCCAAGTCTTTCATCGAAATCTTATTTTAATGAAATTCTTAACTTGTGTCAATAAAAGATACATCATTTCCAATCAACAATATGTACTATGCATAATGTATTGGAAATTTGTCTCAGCGCTCCCACTTAATTTCTTGCAAATGCAAGCATCTTCATCATCTCCGATGAAATTAAACTCCTTTAACATTTTCATCATGGTGAAGATTCCAACTCCGTTATGCTCACTTCAACTATTGAAGTTTGCATGCCCTTTCAGCACCCTTTGAATTAACAAAACCCTTCGGACCGTGTCATGTACACGTCCTAGGTAACCATTCTATTAGAAGAAACTTGTTTTGTTTATTCAACTACCATATACCAAATTATATGCAGTGGTTGCTACATTAATCTGTCAAGACTAAATATCGCTATGAAAGATCAAATCTTGTCATAGTCAACTCCTTGAACATTTTCGTAAACTTCTTTCCGACATGTTGACTATTTCATAGATGTTAAACATCCATGTCTATTTCTTTATAGATCCAAACACGACCGATAGGCTTCACGCCTTTCCGGAGGGTCTTCCAAGTTTAGAAACTTGATTTCTCGTGTATGGATACTATCACGGATTCTATGACTTCTTAGTCATTTTATGGAGTCAGGGCCCATCATCGCTTATTTGCATGCAGTTGGTTCATCATTGTCAAAACAATAACAACTTCTGTTTCAAATCTTACTATTTGATTCTTACCGACCCACATGGTTCAATAAGAACTCAAATCTCCAAGATCACACCCTTTGTAATCACAGGAGCCATGAGCATTGTGGCCGCCATCGGGACACTTTCCGGTGCTGCGCTACTTAGCACATATAGCTATGGTTCAACAACCTTATCAAAGTTCTATTGTCCTCCCACTTAACTTTTCACGAAAAATTCCTTCTCAAGAAACTTGACGTTCCAAGCGACAGACTCTTTTGTCCTCGGTGTTATGGAGAAATTCCCAACAAATTATTTGGGATAACCTACAAATACGTGCTTATCCGACTTTGGTTGTAAACATTTTACTTATGCATAGCATACCAGAATTTAAGAAAAGACAATTCAGGTTTTATCCCAAACCATAACTCATATGGTGTCATTTCAACGGATCACGATGGTGCTCTTTTTAGTGTAAAAGCGGTAGTCTCTAAAGCTTTAATCTTTAAAACATAATGGCGGTTTTATAAATGACACCTTTGATCTTACCATGTCAAACAAGGTTTGATTTGATCTCTCAAACATACCATACTTCTGTGGTTTATCGGGAAATGCAAATTCATGGAATAATTCCTGAAACCTTAGGTGTTTTGCTAAACCTGTAACTCAAATATCTTCCTTTATGATCAAATCATAAACTCTTTTATTTTCTTGTTACAATTATTTTTCACTTCATCTTGAAAGTCTTTGAACAATTTTCAAATGTTTCATACTTCTTCCTTATTGAGTAAATATATAGATATATTCACTCAAATTTCTGGATAAAGCATATGAAGCAAAAAGATCCATCGCATATGGCTACATATAATGGACTATATACATCAACATGCATAATATCCAATAAGTTAGTCATCCGTTCCTCTTTGGCCTATGGACGAAGTTTTAATTATCTTGAGGAAAGTTTCACAAGCGTCAATTGATGAAAATCAAAAGACTCCAAAAATCCATCAACATGGAGTTTCTTCATGTTCACTTTCCAATATAATTCAAATAGCGACGTCACTTCATAAGTGATCTTCCAATCATTTGTCTTACGACATTTTAGCAATAATGTTTATGGATGTGATTTCTCCAACTAGACTTGTAAACATTCATCCATCCTTTATGGAATACGGTAATTATTTGAACAACCATTGTTCTCGTAATACCGGAACAAAATAACAATTATTAAAACAAAATCTCGAAGGTTAGGTTTGACGACAACGAAAAGACAATAACACTTTATTTGTTTTTGATGAACATCATCACTTATTCTCTTGGCAGTTACTCAAGCTGTTTTGCAGTTCATGAATTGTGTTGTTCTGTATGACACTTCACACCAACCAATTCGGTATCCAATACCTAAGAACCACATTGTTTAACAAGCAAGGAATACAACCATAACATGTATATCTTCTATATACCTAAGTTGGACATCTCCAACCTTTTCTTTTCTGCCAAATATTTTATAGATTCTCTTTCAACAATTCCTTTTCTTTTAAAAGAATCTATTAACATCAATAGTGGTGTAATTCACATGACACATAGTACAAAGTGTATATAGTCAAATACTAATACCTTTGGACTTGCACTTTGAAGTGGATCACCATCATCAAATTTTTGGTGTTCTTTCAAAAATCCATACTTTAGTAATCTATTAGTGTAGTAAACATTTTACTTACATCTTATATTCATCCTTATCATGACAACTTTCATGATCAAGCTACTATAGCCTATAAGGAAGAATCGTGAGTATAATGTTAGTTCCCAAAACATTTTGGGAGATCCGGATGCCTAGCATCTCCATCCTTCACAAATTATCATACGATATGAGAACATGTATTTTGCTAAATTATACTATATCATAATGCAACCAAAAACATTGTTTCAAATATCACAATATCTTCCACATATGATGGTTTCTAAAACAATTTTTTCAGCTCCTAGATAATCTTGATATTAATACAACTTTTGAATATCAATAATCACGGAGGCAACACATGATACTTTAGATACTAACATTGGAATTCTTACTCTTGATTTAATACTACTTATTAAACTTCATGGAGTACATAGAGTTTGCTGAAAGTTTGCAATAGGACTTCTAAACTTTAAATTGACATTTAAAACAATACAATACTAGTTCGTAAAGTAAATATCCAGAATTCTATAGTTCTATTATCTCAATTAAAACTAAGAATAAGGTTGTGAACATATGCCAATGACTACAATTATGCAAATTCACTTCGATTTAGTTTATGACAAATTGAGTTCGACTAATCCAAATTAGAAATGAACTTCCACTCAAAAACGACATCCCTCGTGCCTTTTTGGTGATTACATGAACCAAATCCACTACACCAAGTCCGATCATCACGTGAGTCGGTGTAGCTTCAAAGTCGAGCATCAATATGGGCATCACATTAACTATATGACTCATGCTTAACCTTTCTGTCCGTGTTCCGAGGCCATGTCTGTACATGCTAGGCTCGCCAAGTAAGAACCTTAGTACTCGCGTGTGTAAATCTATCTTACACCCGTTGTATGAAAGCGTAGACGAGTACACCCGATAATCACGTGATGTCTAGAAACACGATCCATAGAATGGTGCATACTTAAGGAAGAACACATTTTATCTTGATATTTAAATGAGGGATCATCTTATAATGCTACTAAAACGCCAAACTAACAATATAAGATGCAAACATCAGATTTGAAAAGTGGGATGATATGGTCCGTGCATTTGATCACCATCATATGCATCATGGTATGATCTCTATCATTCCTTTGTGTGTAAGGCCAAGGTCTATGAAACTTACACGTTAAGTGTGTTGTAAGGGTATCTACCATACATCAACTTACAACATTACCATATCATGACACTAGCCCATCAACAATCTAAACTAGATGCCTCTAATTTATCCATTGCAAGTTATACATGGCTTAGGGCTTTTGGAGATAGAACCGGTCTTACCTACGAACATGGAACCACAAGATGATAACTAAGTTATTAACAACTCGTTGTAAATCAGATATTGACTATAGTAGGAGAGACAGACACCCGCCAGCCACTTATGCAAAACTAGTTGCATGTCAGTCGTGGAACCGGTCTCATGTGCGATGACATGTAAGGTTGGTCCCGACCGCTTCATCCCACTATGCCACCGATATCCAAAATACATGAAAGAAGCAATAACATGATCATCATCGCCCATATATAAACATATGTGTACTACCCATGCAAAGCACCTACGCATAGATCAGTCTCTGATACCACTGTTGGGTTCGCAGCATAGAAAACAAAAAATTTCCTACGATGGGAACTATCGCCAAGATCTGTCTAATAGATACAAGCAACGGGTGGATATACATCCATAGAGAACTTACCCTCGAAAACAACAAATCTTTGTTAAGGAGATGGAACTCATGGATGATGTAGTCGTAGACTTGTTGATCTCAAGATCGTGATGAAGTCCAGTAGGTCCGGCTCCAGCACGTTCATCAGATCCAGCTCCAGCAAGTCCAGCACCACCATGTCCAGCACCGCAAAGAAACGGTGCTTCCGTGATCGCACACACGTCCGGTACCCCGACAACCTCCATCCCTCGCTCTAGCAAAGCAGCATAAGCAGCAACTCCTTTCCAGATAAATCCACCGGGAACATGTATCTCGCTAATCCGAGACCATGGGGAATAACTAGAGGGGGAGAGAGATCCTTCACGAGGAGGTGTATCTTGTGAGGAGGAGAGAGGGGCCTTTTATAGGGAAGAGAGGGGCAACCATGGTGGTGCCCCCACCTCTTCCATCATTCATGTGGTGGATGCTCCACTCACATAAATATGTCTCCACTCACACTTCCACTCACATGCATTAAATTTCCACCAAATTTAATGCAAGCTCTCATTAAATAAAACTATTTTATTTATTTTATTCAGATTTTTTTAATTACTTTAATTAAACAACATTCAATATCACATGTAGAACCAGTTTCTGCAATTTCACCCGAAACAATTCCGGTTTCCATCGAAATGATTCCAGCGCTTTCTTAAATCTTTATCTGAAACATATTTTGCTTCAAATGGTGTCGGTATCCCTTAAGTGTGTCACCCTATGGTTCACAAATAATGCAGACATGATCGAGACCCCTCTCCGATCAATAATCAGCAGCGGGACCTGGAGATCCGTACTGACTCCCACATATTCAACGATGACTTTTATGATCATGTGAACCTTTAACGTCGTAACCAAATCCCTTTGTCTTGCAATATATTACATGTCCGAGATTCGATCATCGGTATCCCAATACCTAGTTTGATCTCATTACCGACATGCACTCTTTTCTCGTTCCTGTGATATAACATTCTAGTGATCACATCACTTGCTTGCAAGCTATCTTAATGTGATATCACCGAGAGGGCCCAGAGTTTATCTATCCGTCATCGGGATTGACAAATTCCACTCTTGATCCATGAGCCTCAACATAACACCTTCGGAGTGTCTGAACCCACCTTTATAGTCACCCTTTTATGGTGTGACGTTTGATGTTATCAAGTCACTCTTCTGATGTTAGCAATTAACATGATCTCATGGTCTAAGGACTAAGATTACTTCGTATGATGTTATAGCAATATAAACATAATGACTTTGATTGTAATGCTATACTTTGGATGAATGTTGATCACATCATTCCACCAATGTTGTGACCTTGTTATTAACAACACCCAATGTCCATGATCAGGAAACCTTGATCATCTTGTTAATCAACGAGCTAGTCTATAAGAGAGGCACAACTAGGAACCTTTTATTTGTTTATTAAACACACATGTATTGAGGTTTCCAATCAATACAATTATAGCATGCAAAATAAACATTTATCATAAACAAGGAATAAGATAATAACCACTTTATTATTGCCTCTCGGGCATATTTCCTTCAAAAATTACATCGAGGTCCATAGATTTCTCCCTAAAAGGAAAAATTTCTGGTTTGGCTCCTTCTTGAGGGATCAGCTGATCTGAGCCAAAATCTACATACTACTTCCTCTTCGATTATTTTCAAATATCACAAAATTTGTCGCCATGCAAATTCTCTCATATGGGATCGTCAACATAAAGTATTGTGTTGGTATGGCTTTGACCTTGGTCGTTCATGGTCATACTCGTTGACAAGTAAGCTTAAATTCATCTAAATTTCACCACTTACACTTTTAGGTTAGAATTTTACACGGGCGATGGAAGTACATTTTACACCAAGGACCTAAAAAAGGGAAAATTAAATCTAGGTCCATACATTTAGCACAAAGGACCCTTAAATTAAGCAAGGAAAACAGTCGGGTTCAGCTCCTTCTCTAGAGAGCAGCTGATCGAGCCATACTCTTCATACTACTTCATCTTCGATTGTTTTCCAAATTTAGCCAAATTTGTTAGAATGCAAATTCTTGAATATGGGATCATATGCATGAAGTATGATGTAGATATGGCCTTGACCTTGGCCGTTCATCTTGAAATCCAAGAATGGTTCATACTCATTGACAACTAAGCTTAAATTCGTTTAAATTTCATCACTTACTTTTAGGTTAGAATTTTATAGGGTCGATGGGAGTACATTTTACATCAAAGACCTAAAAATGGATAATTACATCGAGGTCCATACATTTAGCAGAAAGGACCCTACAAGGAAAACTTTCTATTTTGCCTCCTTCTCGAGAGATCAGCTGATCTGAGCCAAACTCTTCATACTACTTCATCTTTGATTGTTTTCAAAATATGGCCAAATCTGTTGCCATGAAGATTCTCTGATATGGGATCATCAGCATAAAGTATGATGTTTATATGGCCTTGACCTTGGTCCTTCAGCTAAAATCCAAGAATGTTCACACTCATGGACAAGTAAGCTTAAAATCGTCTAAATTTCACCACTTATACTTTTAGGTTAGAATTTTACACGGGCGGTGGAAGTACATTTTATATCAAGGACCTAAAAAGGGAAAATTACATCGAGGTCCATACATTTAGCACAAACCCCCAAAAATTAAGCAAGGAAAATAGTCGTGTACGGCTCCTTCTCGAGAGAGCAGCTGATCGAGTCTTACTCTTCATACTACATCCTCTTTGATTGTTTTCAAAAATATGTCCAAATCTCTCGGCATGTAATTTTTTAGACATGGGATCATCACCATAAAGTATGATGTTGATATGGCCTTGACCTTGGTTGTTCGGCTTGAAATCCAAGAATGTTCATACTTGTTGAATACTAAGCTTAAATTCGTTTAAATTTTACCACTTATACTTTTTGGTTAAAATTTTACACGGATGGTGGGAGTACATTTTACATCAAAGACCTAAAAAAAGGTAAAATTACACCAAGGTCCATACATTTAGCATAAAGTACCATAAAATTGAGCAAAAAAAAGTCGGGTTCGGCTCCTTGTTGAGAGAGCAGATGATCGGGCCCTACTCTTCATACTACTTCCTATTCGATTGCTTTCAAAATATGGCCAAATTTGTAGCCATGCAAATTCTTGGATACGGGATCATCGGCATAAAGTATGATGTAGATATGGCCTTGACCTTGGTCGTTCAGCTTGAAATTCAAGAATGTTCATACTCACGTTTATCTTTAAATAGTTGTCAAAACTCATGTTTATCTTCACGGAAAGTAGTACATGCAGGAGAACGTCGTATGAATTCTTTTGTTATTAGTACTCATTATTTTTTGTTTGATTTTTTTTTAAACAAGGACAATTTTTTTGGCATCCTTTCAAAAACCATGTTTCGCAATATGGCCTACTATATGTATTAACATTCATGTGTTTCAAGCAAGATGACCGAGGCCAAATTCCATATATATTTCGTAGTTTATGATATGTGCCCAGATTTTGTAGATGGGTTCATCGTGGAATGGTAAACAACGTTCCAGTGTATGGTTGGATCCTTTATGTCCAAAAAATAGCATATTAGTTCCTAGGTGCAAAAAAACGTGTTGTTTCATGAAGTAAGTATTAGTACAAACAAAACACGTCGGAATCGCACCGCATATTTTGTTTCATTCCGTATATATGGAAATCTTTCTTATAAATTGGCCTGGCCATCAATTTGACTAGAAATTACACAAGAGTTTTTTTGTTGGAAACTAGTACCACAAAAGAGCTTGAGAACAGGAGAAATTATTATTATAGGTGGATCGCTACTCCTACGGCTACCCCTACATTATACTTAGTAGTACTCCATTTTCATTTTACAAGAAATATTTGTTATGGAGGGAACTGGAGCAGAGTAGTACTATTCTGAAGGGAACTGGAGCAGAGTAGTACTATTCTGAAGGGAACTGGAGCAGAGGAACATGCGTCCATTTTCATTTTATTCAACCTCACCTATACGCTCTATCCCCATTTCCCCATTACCCTACGTCTACGCCCAACGTCGTCATTCTTCTCCTCCACAATGCTGCTTTCCGATCTTGTTCACCGCACAGTATGAGAGTGTTTGTTCTTCTCCCTGTCTCACTCCCACCTACTACCATCGATCTTCCCTCTTTTCCAGAAAACCAAATCAAGCCACCGTCCCAACTTCCATCAGCTCCCTTGCGATGGCAGGACCGAGCAAAGACAGTGATGATTCTGAGCTATTCCAGGAGGTCTTTACCGAAGGCCCGCTTGAAGAACTCATAACCAGATGTGACGTCATCACCAGCGTGAGCCTCGTCGGTTCGTCCAAACATCTTCTTGACTCGGCAAAATATAGTGCAACTTTACATGCTTCTCAGCCGTTTGGCCTCCCCTGTGTTCTTCATTCTCACCCGACTAAGAAACCATGGGAATGCAACGAGTACTTAAAGGGCAAGGGCATGACATGCAAGCTGACGCAACTAGGCAGGTTCTCCTTCGACATCGTGTTCCTGAATTTTATGGGTAAGCAGTGGGTAGGTGCCAATGGAGATTGGATCGCCACTGTTGGGTCCGAGTGCAAGTGGGAGCTTGTCAATGTGTACACTCATGGACGCGTTCCTCTCCCACAAATCAATGAGTTTGTACCCACCAACGATCCGTTTACATTCATGCATAATGATCGCCCTATTCTCTTCCGGAAGATTGTTATTTGCCGAGCTCCCATAGCTGCGGCGGATTATTTAGATTTCTCTCTTATCGCTATCTTCGACTACTCAATTGCTACCCTTGATGGTGATGAGTATGCATGGATAGTTCTTGAGAACTAGTTCGTGCTATTTCAGATACACCGATGCACTTATCCACAAGGGTATGGTGTTTGTAGCCACTGCAAGTGAGAGTGTTTATGTCTAGAATCATCTGTATTTTGGTAAGTTTGATCCATTCCTATTCTAAACACTAGCTTCAATTTTAATGGATGTAAACTAGTGTTGGGTGATTTGGCCATCATTTCTTTTTCGAGGTCCTATTCTGCTCCCGTCACCACCTGGCGTGCATCTCGAGGAGGGAAACCTTGATGCCATAGATGATAACGAGCACGAACCTAGTTTATGGTTTTTAGCAATATCTGCAGATGAATCTCACCTTCTTCTTATCCATACCGAGGGCATTACTGATGAGGAGTTTTATGGCGGTACTTATTATGGTCATGGAAATCTTGTTATTGATCATAGTGTTGATCGTTGCGGTCACACTTATGGCACATATGGTACTGGGTTTGGCTGCAAGGTGTACTCAAATGACACTGCTTACTTGTATCCACCGAAGCCATGGATAGAAATTGCTGACATGGGAGCATATTCCCTTTTCCTTGGATTGAACTATCCGATTAACATTGCAGTAGGCGGTGTAGATGTTTCCCCAGGATATTTGATGAGAAGCAACTATGTCTACACCTCCCACCATGCAAGAGGACTTGGATATACGTTGTTTCCTGAAATATGTTGCTTCAATCTAAATACCGAGGAAGCAGCGGTTGGTTTCTCAACCAACGTTGCATGGAAATCTCCGGAGACTCCATTTGTTCATCCCGAGCTTCGCCAATGCCCGCGATTGGAACCAAACTACTGTAAGTAATCGTAATACTATGTAATAGGATAGTTCAGTTTAGGTCAAGTGCAATAGATGGTCTTGCTTTTCTTTTATAACTTGGCCTTATCATAAACTCATAATCTAGACGAGGCTTTAGGAATTTTGAGTTGCTTATGGAAGTCACGCACAGGCATTGATGTGAGAAGGAGGCATGCACACAAAAACAGACTTGATTGTCAATTTTGTTTTGTCCAATGACAAGTGTTCGAAGAAAAGGGCAAACTAAATATGTCACTTTGAAATGTTGTTGAATATGTCCAAGTGCCGCTGAATGTGAACTGGGAATCTGTCGATATTTTTCTTTATTATTATGTACTATTGAATCTTTCAAATGCTACTGAACCTGTCAAAAGTTTTGTTTGGTACTTGTTCAGATCGACCAGCCAAGTGCAGAATATGGTCTCGCTTTCCTTTTGAATCAGGCCATGCTACATATATTGAATTTCAATGTCCGCATTACTGAATCTGTCAATTCTTTTAGTCACTGTCTGTGTACTGCGAACCGATCACTTTGAATGATGTGCTAAATCTGTCAAGTGCTGATAAATATGAACCGGGAATCTGTCTGATATTTTCACGGTCTTATTCTGTATTGCTGGATCTTTCAAATGCTACTGAATCTGTCAAATGCTCTATCGTTACTATTAGTACAATATTTTGTAGAACGAACTATGATGTATTGGTACTTGTTTAGATGAAGTGCATCAGATTGTCTTGCTTTTCTTTTGAAACTTAGCATTGTCACAGTTATCTAGATGGGTCTTGGGCAGTTTGGGTTGCATATGGGTGGTCATACATGCATTGACGTAAGGAGGAGGTATTCACACAGAAGCAGACTTGATCGTCAGTTTTGCTTGCTCTAATGATCAAGTCTCTTCAGAGAACAAGCCAAATTGATCGTGTGTCAAGGTTTTTTTAGATGGAACAGGAATTGATTCTCTCTATACTGCTATTGAATTTCAAGCAGGAAAGCTACTAAATCTCTCAAATATTTTGTTGTTGCTATTACTAAAGCATTTTATGGAACTAATACAGGTACTTGTTTAAACCAAGGACAGTAGATAGTCTTGCTTTTCTTTTGAAATATGGTTGTGCCATAATCTAGACGAGACTTGGGCATTTTGGGTTGCATACGGGGGTCACACATGCATTGATGTGAGAAGAAGGTACTCAAAGCATACTTGATCGTCAGTTTTGCTTGCTCTAATGGTCGAGTGTGTTTGGTGAAAAGGACAAACTGATCGCGCGACAAGGTTTTTAGAGCTAAAATAAGAACCAGTTCTCTCTGTACTGGTATTGTATTTCATTGTCTGTATTGCTAAATTGGTCACTTTTAAAATGCTGCTGAATTGGTCAAGGGCTCCTGAATATGAACTTAGAATCTGTTGATAATTTTTGTACCTTACTCTGTACTGCTGAATTTTGACATGAATATCTGCCAAAAAGAATTATCACTTTCCCCTCCATCTGTGAGGTCTTTGTTTCGAATATGGCCGAGCACATCACAATGCAATTTTTATTAACCAGGAGAAGAAATCTAGTAGCTCATTCGACCCCTCTTTAGCCTAGAACATTTTTATTCGGTCTTTTTGGGGTCAGGGGACTGCTGACTACAACCCAGTGAAATTTGAGAAAGGATCCCATGAAGCATAGCCGAGAACATACTAATTCGGCCTTTTATGGGTCAGGGGACTGCTGAGCACATCCCAGTAAAATTTGAGAATGAAGCCCATGGAGCATAGCCTACGGAGTAAGCAACCTATGTAGAATAGTCAAACTCTTTTTAATTCGGCCGTTTGGGCATTTCCTCCCACCTACAAAATAAAAAAACTCTGCCTATCCATGTTTTTGAGAAAATACTCCATTATGTGGCATTTTATAAATTGAGATGCTAGGAACGCTACCCGTTATATTTTAAAAGAGATAAACATAGACACACAAAATATTTTTAAGAAGACTAATACATAAGTTGTAGTACTAATAAAAGTTTAATGATATTTTTTTATAAATATCTTTGTGATAGTGGCAAAGCACTCAGTTTACATTTATTTGATTTAAAGATCTTTTGTTCGAATCGCCTGTGTTTATGTGTGTGTATATCTTGGGTTTACAGTTTTTCTTCTATCAATATCGCATTACGGAGAGGCTGACATCACGGACCCACCAGCACGCAGCATCACTCGAGTTTTTTGAGGGTGGGTTCGAAAAGAAAATTTAAATACTTGTACAAGGAGGCTGTCATCGGGGACCCACTAGACAGAACATACAAGGCTGTATTGGGGACCCACAAGCCAGAACATACTAGAGAGGCTGACATAAGGGCCCCAGCAGTGAGACCATACACGGCTGCCACGGTGCAAATAGCGAACACGACCAAAAAAAAGTTCATCATACACACGTTGCACTTCAGATAAGCTGACATGTCGGACCCAACAAACCCAAGCATAGTCCATGAAATAAGTCTATCAGCCCCAAGCATAGCCTAAAACCTTCTAATTCGGACTTTTTGTGGTCCTGTAGCCACCAACCATAGCCCATTCAATTTAGGAGTGAGCCCATGGAATATAAGCTATGACGAATAAGGCATCCGCCCTGAGTTAGCCTAAAATCTTTTTAGTTCGGCCTTTATGAGCATTTTTTGTACTTAGGGCTGACATCTGGGACCCAAAATAGTCCAACATACACACTTTTCTTTCAAATAGAGGATGTCGTCTGGGACCCAGTATAGACACGTTTCCTGCACAGAGGAGGTTGACACCTTGGACCCAGCAAGTTGCCAAAGTGAAAACAGTAGACACGACCAAAAAAAGTCTATCATATACACGTTTCATTTACAGAGAGGCTGATGTGTGGGACCGAACAGCGCGCTCTTATACATATGTTGCATCGAGCAATGTTGCCAGTTCGAAACAGGGAGGCGCGAGCGAGAAAAAAGTTCAGCATGCACACATTTCTTGTAATGAGAGGCTAAAATAGAGGACCCAGCTACGTGAAGAAACGGCAAAGTCGTCGAGTAACGCTATCTATTTTAGAATAGGGTAGCGCTAGATAAAAATCCATCATACCCACGATTCTTCTAATATGAGGCTGACATAAGGGACCCACCAGTTTGAATAAATGGTTGATGCAGCGAGCAATGCTATCAAGTTCGAAACACAAAGACGTGACCGAGGGCAAAAGATTCATCATACACACGTTTCTTCTAATGATAGGATGACATGTGGGGCCTAGGAGGTTGATTAACCGGTAGATGCATCGAGCAACACTATCAAGTTCGGAACATGGTAGCGTGAGCGAAGGAAAAATCCATCATATACACGTTAATTCTAATGAGAAGATGATATGTGGAGCCCAGGAGGTTGATTAAACGGTAGATGCATCGAGCAACACTATCAAGTTCGAAACACGAAGGCGCGGTCGAGGAAAAAAATTCCATCATACACACGTTCTTCTAATGAGAGGATGACATGTGGGTCCTAGAAGCTTGATTAAATGGTAGATGCATCGAGTAATGCTATCAACTTCGGAAAAGGGTAGCGCGAGCGAAGGAAAAAAATTCCATCATACACACAATTTTTCTAATGATAGGCTGACATGTGGGACCTAGCAGCCTGACTAAACGGCAGACGCATCGAGCAATGTTATCGAGTTCAATCAGGGAGGCGCGACCGAAAAGTATGGTCCGCTAGAGATACTGACGTCCGGGACCCACACACCTCAAAAGACTTCGGCGAGTCAACATTGCGCGGGGAAACAAAAATCTTGCTTCTGCCACGCGCTGGTCAAGCTTCCTCCATATTTTTAGCGGTTCCGTCGTACTAGAGGGCCGCGGAACCGGAAAAAAAAGTTTTCCATCGGCCACGATCGAGCCGAGAAATTCTTCGCGGAAGACGCGTCTTGTACGACGACCGTCAGGCCAAGTCGTTGCGGAAGAAAACATTTCTTGTAGTGTGAACTAATTACACATGCTAACATTGGATCGGTAGTAAGCTTGATAATCTATAGGACATGATCAAGTGAGGGTGCAACTACAAACAAGGTGAGAGGTTTTTACAGCCGATTTGAGATGATGCCGCACAAAGGTTGGGTACAAGGGATATGCCGGCAGGACCACCGTCATCATGGTTGAGGGAGTAGCCGGCAAGATCACTGTCACCATGGACGAGGGAGATGCCAGTAGTACAACCCTTGCCATGATCGAGCGTGAAGCTGGTGTGCCCACCATCGTTGTGCTCGTCGGCGAAGCCGCTGGACGCTAAAGACTCACTCGTCATCGCCCTAAATATGATGGCGAAAGAGCTCGAAGGGGGGAATGGTGGATTCTGATTTGGGGGGGAGGGGGGGCACCGTCATCTCTAAATAGGGAGCAGAGTACGTGGGCGGTAAATTTCTCGCGCCGGATTTTCGCCGCCGATCGCGAGCTCCCGCCATCTCCGTGCCTATACGAGCTACGGCGTCGCGTTTTTGGTTTTGCATGCAACGAGTCTCACTCAGAGGAGACACCCAAATCAAGTGTTGTTCTACGGCTTGGTTGCAAGGTGTTTTGAGGTTCGAGTTGATGCAACACAATAGAGCATGCTGGAAACCAAACGACCCATTTTCATGTCCCTGCCCGGACCTCCCGCAGGCTACCAAACGCGTCCCAGGTGATTGATCGGTCTAAGATCCTTACCAGTTGCCTCCTTGCCGACAGAATTGGTGATCCTCAAAAATTCGATGAAGCAGCAGATCGATCATCGATCAATTTTGATTGTCTCGCCCTATGTTTTCCTTTTCTTTGCCATCAGTCAGCCCTAACTTCATTGTTCCCGCGATGAGCCTCGGTCGGCGATTTTGTTCACGTGTTAAGTATGACAGCTGCAACTCGTCTATTCACGTTGAATTATTTTGTTAATCTATTAATTTGTGAAACATGACAAATCATGAAAAGAGCAAAGTGTGCGTCAATCTGATGGTGAAAAGAAGAAGAAGAAAAGACAAAGATTAGAAGTAGCAACTCAGTTTTAAAAGGGTGCTCTAGATAATTAAGTAAACACATTATTTTACTTTACTTGTTATTATTGAGTTTGAACGAAAATTCGGACCACATTTTATAAGTCTGGCCCCCAAATCCTGTAGACAGGCCTAGCTGCCCTGCGGCAATGCTGCCGGAGGACCGCTGCCGCCGCGCGCCCTGGAAGTGGAGGGAGAGGCCAGACGAGTGACGACGGTCGACGGAGAAGAGAGAGCTTGTGATGAGGTGCCGGCAGCCAACATCTTAGCCATGCATTGTACTAGGTACATGTACAGATGTGCTACTCACTCACCCCTCGTATATAACTATATATAGCACACAGCATCATGCGGTTGCCATTGTCCTTCCTTTCATGCGTTGGGTGGCCATATATTCAATTCAAATGGAATACTGCATCTAACTTCGATTGGTTGGATACGTATATCGATCGATCGGCTAGAGGTGTTCTTGTCAGTTACAGTACCACCCAGATGGGCACGTTGAGGACGACAGGGCTATAGCTCCCGGCAACGGCAATGTTCAGATCAATCACAGATGTCACCAGTCCCTAACGCATTGATCAACATTGCTTCACATCACATTGCCCCTCCTTTATACTGGATTCGTTTCAAACGTTCGTTGTCGGCTCCCAGCTCCCATGGAGGGACCCCCCGTGTTTTAGGTCGACCTAGAGGTAATATTTCAAGTTTATTTCAGTGGAGCATTAATAAATGAGTTAGTAGTAGTGTACATTGGATTTCAAGAATTTGGTTAGTTCATTATGTGCACTAATAAATAAATGAGTTAGCTGGGATTCTTCCAGGCTCCAACAATGCTGGCTTGCATCACTGTGGCTCATCAAATGATCGCACTGCAGGACTCCATCATCCCTGCGGACCCTGACAACAGGGATTTGGATGGCAGATTACATATTGGGTGTACAATCATGGCCAAACAGTATTGCTGCAGGAATGTTAGCATTGAATACGTATAACTGGATTAGGAAGGCGATGGTACTAACATCATTGCTAGGAAACAAAATGATCAACAGAGCCCCGGGGCGATGGTACTTCCAGACCCACATCTCAGCTAGCTACAGTCAACAGATCAGAACTGAGAATCGTTGTGGAATTTCATAATTCAGAGACCTTTTCTAGTGGGCTTTCCTTAGAGGAAGTTTTCCGTTAGAATGTGTAACAAAAGTGCTAGTGATGTAGATGTCGGCTAAATAGCAGCGGATGGTTAATAAAACGATAGCTGCTGATAGTGATAGAAAGTTCCTTTTCTGGTTTCCGGTTGGTTTGTCACTCGCGGCGATATGAATGTTTTACTGGAGAGTGATACGGAACTCCCGCAGGTTCAAACATCCAGAAGAAAAATCATGCTTACCAATTCGGTTGATGGTGATTCAACAACAATAGACATGATATTTATTTTCGCGTTCTTTTTTCTTTCCATGCGAATTATTGTATCAGGACGTCAGAGTTATATCCGCGAGAATAGTCCTGGCAAATTGTTTCCCTTGGAATCAGCAGTTATCTATTTCATTACGTATCCTTACAAGTACTAAGCTCTCTAAAATTGGTGGTCTCTGCTCCTAAGTTTTTCCAACCAAATGGTAACAGCACACCTATGTGCAAACTCACTCATCCATGTATAATTTGAAATGCTAGAGCGGTGAGTAACCGGGTCCTTGGCTCATCGGGTCGCTTGGTCATATAAATATAACCGGTTCGTTTGATTTTACGATATGTTTGATACGTACAAAAATATCATGGATTAATATAGCCAAAAAAACGTAAATTAGTTTGACATACTTCGAGTTGGCATGGACATAGTAGAGGCAAGTAAATTATTGGCCATAATTTGGGCTTTCGCACGTGGGTTCAAAATCCTGCTGAGCGCCTATATTTTTCTCGATCGAGAGTTTCGTGACCCAGTTCGACTGCTCTGATTTACCGGCCAGTTTGCCCCCAATAATGTCTGGTTCGAACATCTTATCCCATGCTGGTGGCGGTAACTATTTGTTGCGCTTGAGAAACTGGCTGAATTGTTGGTTCTGGTTTTTTGGTCCAACCGATGAAACTTTATTAATGCCCGGTTCGAACATTTTATCCCATTCTGGTGGCGAGAACTATCCATTGCGCATGAGAAACTGTCTGAGTTGGTTCTGGTTTTTCTGGTCCAACTGATGACTCGATCCTATTTTTTAAACTATTCACTCATCTTACAGTTGACAACTCACTCACTTATCATTTTCTGCCGCATCCAGCATCCAACCATACTGGCGCGCAGCGTATTGACGAAACTAGGATTTACAATTTGGGTGCAACGGTTCATGTGCCGGTCATGTCTTCTATGCGGAGGGGAAGCGCGGGGTGCTATGTCGCTTCACGTCTGCTCCGATTGTCGTGTCAGTCTTTCTCCTGCTCTTCTCACTGAGCCGATGGTTTTCTTTCATGTTGGGCAACCTCCTGCTTCCTCGCCTCCTTTGATTCGTCGGTCTAGGCGGGCTCTACGTGCGGGCGCCACGCCCGCTTGTGTGTCGTTTCCCTTGCTCTGCATCTTTCTTCCATGTCGTGGTGGTTGGCTCCGGCGGAGGGGCGTGTTCGATGTATGGGTGTGTTTGTGTTGTGGATTTGTGCTGGACAGCGGTGCAACCATTGGCCGGGAGTTAGGGAGAGCGCGTGAATGTGGTCTGCGATTCGTGTGGATTTGGGGATGACTGGGGCGTATCTCATGGCCTATTTTTTATTTCTATTGTGACTGGTTTATTGCTACTGCTTTTTTGGGCAGCCCGCGTTTGTGGTTGGGCTACACGGGGTTGTGGCTACTTGGATCGATTATCTGCCATTCGTATGACGGGTCGGTTTCTGTCGTTGTGAGTGTGGTGTGTGTTATTGTGAGTGTGGTGTGGGCATGTCATTAGTGCTCCGGCGAGTGCGTCGTCTCGGTGTTGATTACCTGAGTGTGCTACGAATTTTGTCGGTGTTCATGGCGCGGTAGGTTTGGGGTGGGTGTGTCTAGGGTCGTTTATTTCTTTATTTCTTGGATGGATGTCAGGTAGCTGGCACGAGTCCACCGCGGTTGGAAATGTATTGGTAGTTTATTTTTTGCTATCGAAAGTTGACTAGATATCTTGTTTTATTTCTTCGCGTATCTTACTTGTTGTTATATTGATGCTTGCGCATTGTGTTATTTAGTATTCGGGTTATCCAATGTGATTTTATTGTGTAGTTAGGCACGTCAGCTGCTGGTCATCATGTGTGTGTTCATGTTTTTGTTGCTTAGGATTCGGCTAGCTTTGTTGTTGATGCGTTGCGCCAAAACCGAAACAATGAATCCACCATCGAACGAACACTCCCATCATAAAAATTTAAGCGTTTGACTACGCAGCAGAGCGCGTTGGGTCCATCTAGTATTGACCAAGCCTCCACGTTTTAAGATAAGCACAGAGAAAGCACGCGCTATTTATTTTTTGTATATATGACTATTGTTTCAGATAAAGCAGAATTTGTAGAGATCACGAAAATAAAAGATTAGGTTCGATGGAACAACTTCTCGAACTAAGCTAGTGTCACCGTTTGAAATCCAAACTAAATTTATGAGGAAGCTGATCCACTTATGTATGACCACAAGTTCGTCGTGAGACTATGAATACATGGTGTTTGGTTTAATCACATCTGAAAAGTTAACTGCCCAGAGAACAGCATTTGGCAACCTACCAAGCTGGAGATCTAGACCAATTAAAGGACGGGAGCAAGCAGCAGCAATTTATTGACCAGGTTTAGGAGCACGTCAGCCGCTCAGGTGGTTACATGTATCTGTAGGTTAGCAGCTGTTGTTGTCATGATCAGAATGTCAACAGCAGTCCAGCATGTGTTAAGTTGTGTGCAAGTGTGCTGATCAACATGCCACAATGCTCGAGAAATTCAAATAATTGTAAAAGCAAACCTGAAGCTTCAATTCCATCTTGTGACAGCGAGTTGAAGTTGGACCATATGTTTCAAGATTGAGCAGAGGTCAAACAAGGGTCGAGCATTCTGCCTGACTGATCATGGCGGGCTGGCAGAGGTGACCGACTGCTGCTGCGGTGTCTGCGCCTGGGCGGTGCCAGCCAGTCAGGGTGCAGAAAGATGTAGTTTCGTGTCATTTTCAGCTGAAAGCCAAGTCCTGAAACTCGCCATAAGTCGGTGGCTGTAACCGAAAGGAAGCAGCCCAATTGATTGGGCGTTGAAGCAAAAGCAGATTAACAGTAACAACTGAGAGGAACATTTGGTACCGTACAAGCATGACCATTGACCATGTTTTGTTCTTTTTCTTTTGATCCGACACTTCAGACCCTATCGATTAACAACAGACGGAAACCCATCTGCAAAAATGCAGTGAACATTGCAACAAATTACTCCAAACTATTGCCCAAGCCGACACTGGAACAGCTCATCTTTTAGAGGATGGAAACCAGGTGAACATGCCGGAAAAGAAGGTAATGGGCTTTGTAAATATTGTTTCATCAAGCGCTAAACAAGTACATGTAGCCCAAAAAAAAACAGAAGTGGACATCATCTTCTACAGCAGACGGCAGAGTTCCAACACCATAAAACTGAATGAGGTTGATACATTTTTGTCACACAGCCAAGGCACCATCATCACCAGCAAAGAACACACACTATGATGATAAGACTAAATCGCCAGGGGTGGCAAGACATAAAAAACATGACCCGATTTCATTTGCTGCGCACACACTATGATGATCATGTTTCTTTTATAGCAGACTGTTTGCTTCTCCGCTGGTGCACGTCCCAGTTAAATATCCGAGCAATTGTAACCTGACAAAAAAACGAGTTACAAGATATTGAGCGTCAGATGATGGTGTGTATTGCACACTCAGTCGAGCACACTTTGAGACTAGTGAAACTAGTCATGGCCATTTTACCTGAGTTATGGTTTGTTGGTCCCGCAAGAACTGAAGATCACCAACAAGGATTTCTAAGCTAGCCCTCGCATTTTCTAAATTCTTTTTCAACAGGTCATTAGCCTGTAAAACTCCAGGAAGTTAGGGGGGAACTAAAATCGAAAGGCTGGAGTAAGATAATGCTTGGTCCCCCAAAAATAACCTCGTCACAGGAGTATTCCAGCATCACATTTGCACCCAACCATAGACACACTGAATCAGAGTCCTTGATTTTCACACGTGAATAGATTCCCTCAGATAATTCAAAATCGGCTATGAGTGCCTGCATTAAATGTATGAAAGCCATAGATAGTTAGCTACTTAACTTTTACTAAGATTATCTCACATGGAACAGCTAGTGTTCAGCATAGTTAAACATTTTATGAAACTAACAACATTTGAGCTATTTTATTTTCAAAAGATGCACTTAAGTGATGTTAGCAATGGACGGACAATGAATAATAACAAAATAATCTAAAAAAGAGTAGAGTCACGACGTGCATCCACATTTTGGAGATAATTGAAACAGGTAATGCAGAGTAATAACCTAGTATATTGGAATAAGGTAATGAAACAGAAGACAAGTTAGCAACAGACTGTTAAGAAAGATGCAAAAGGTCAAACATGGCATTTTATGTGTCTAAATGCTAAGATACTTAGGCATGCAGTCTGCCTGTCCGCCGGACATGACGGACAGTCCATGTCGTTATACATGGAACAAACTGACTAAGGATTAGTAAGTACACTGACTAATGAGAACTAATTGGCGGACAGCCCGGGAAGCCTACACTTGCGTCCATCTACATCCCTAAAGATACTCTATCTACAACCTTCAACTACAATTTATGATTTTATCAAGGTATTCGATGTAAGATATATACCATAACTTACGGCATTAAGCCGAAACAAAAAGGAACATACCATACACAAAAAGAGGAAAACAACTGAACAGGGAATGTAGTTCAGGAAATTATACAAACCTCGCCCAAAGCCTTTTTAGCTTGTAATGTTGCAACAATACCCAAGCATTTCTCTATATCAGGAATTTTTGCCTGTAATAAAGAACAGATAGTTACAATATGTCATGTGTGCTATAATTAGCATGCATCATTGGCGACTGCTAATAAAAGTAGGTATGGTACTTGTAACATATATTTGATTAATGACCAAAAGCCATGTAAGCTTTGGCATAGTTTTTACTAATTCTCGAACTTTCATCTGTATAAACTAACAGTTGTGCTGTGGAATAATATATGGCAATTCAGGATCAGAAAGACCATCGCGGAAGAAGTAAAATCTTATCATACTTCCACTCGGAAGATCAGTGATAAAGTCAAGCAATGCCACGTTTAGTAATATAAGAGAAATGGTATGAGCACCTGAAGTTCTCTTTGTTGTGCCAAAAGCTTCATCTCCACCATTTTGTACTGCTGCAGCCTAAGCAAAGACCGTAAAAGACAGGTTACATTTCTTGAACTCTATTACCAAGAATAAGTGTAAATACACACATGTAGATAGACAACTTTTTTCCAAAATATGCTGGAGAACAATTCTGAAATTGCTTTTATTCACATGACTGTGATGCACAGAATCAGTGGCAGTTACCTACCAACTACAAATGAACATGGAAGGCAAGAACACATGTACTTTGTTTTCAGTATTTGTTAGAAACAAGCACATGGCATAATACTAAACAACGAAGGAATGATATCAACAGACTGTTTTTCTGAAATGGCAAGCGTACACATAATGGAAAGTTTAGTTGCAGGAACGAAGATGTGAAGAAAGTAACAATTAGGGGCGGCACGAGCTACTGTCAACCCTGAAGAATTTGCCAATATCCAAGCTCTCAACCTATCATCATAAGCAGTTCATTCAACATCTGAATGAACCGTACTGATCGTGAACAATAAGCCTCTTTCACATTGACTCTGTAGCTAAAGGCAGGATTTGGATCGTCTCAGTCGCAATGAAGTAGAAGTGAAACACTCCTTAAGAGTGGACTAATAAGCTGGCATGTCAATCCACAAGCGGGCAACCGAGACTGGAACTTGCAGAGATCCAATCCAAGCATGAGCCAGCACCAGTGCCAAAACCCTACAGCAGGCGCTTGATTCCTCTAACAAGTACGGCAAGCCGTGTTAGCTAATCCGATAATCAAAGTAAACAAAAGCAGCACCGCCCTTCAAGGATCTAACATGTTGAGGTCTTGATGAGCTTCCAGAGATAGATCAGAGATACATGGAAGGACGCGGACGACCTTCCGAGCAACGCGACACGACCCACGTCTCAGAAGATTTCTGGATCAAGAGCGAGCCGATGGCCGCCCACCCAGCTCCCCAATTCACCGAACAGGTGGAGGGCACGGCGCCAGAAGCAGTCAAAGGATCCAGCCTCCCAGTTGCAGCAGCAGCCGGACCAGGGTCCCCGGACACCGCGAGAACGCCAAATGGGGAAGGTTCTTCGAGACGAGCACTCGGAGAGAAAGGTAGGGTGTACGAGTGAGTAGCGGAGCGGAGCAGTTACCTCTCTTGGAGGAAGGCGAGGGCGGAGTTGACGTCGAGCCCGGCCTGGCGGAGGTAGGTCTCAACATCCTCGACGAAAGACGCGGCCGGGATTCCCCGCCGCTCCGGCACTCCCTGCGGCGTAGATGCCGCCACCGCCGAGGAGGAGGTGGCCGCCGCCATGAGCACGAGAGAGAGACAGCGAGAGGAGACGAGGAGAGAAAGCCCAAAGTGAGGTGGAGGACAGAAGGGTGCCCAAGCTAGGCCCAACTGAGGAGTATGACGAGATGCTGTACAACTGTTAGGTGGGGTCCATCTTAGTTTGGGTTTTAGGGCCGGCCCAGCGGGTTGCCGTACAACTAAAATAGGCCTAGAACGGCCTGAAATGAGAATAGTTCATCTGAACAACTTTTTTTTTTTTGGCAATCATCTGACTGAATTATCTCAAAAAAAACACCTGACTGAATTATCTCAAAACATCTATATCTATACTCCCTCTGTTTCACTTTAGTCTGCGCATAGGCTCAGACCCGCGTATCAAGGAGAGTGGTGGAGCGTTGTTTTCCATTTTATGCGGACTGTTTTGCCCTGGCGGATGGATCAGCGGCTCTGCATTTATGACAGTGCATGCCTGATTGGCTCTTGTCTCAGACGTTTCATTCTCCTGGCCCCATGACGCCCACGTCCCTCTGCATGCCGGGGGTTATTTCGGAAACCGTCGCTTCTAAAACGCAACGCGCGGAGTATTGTGAAAAAACTGAAAAAGCTTACACGCAGAGTAAACTGGAAGAGAGGGAGTACCTAATAATAAACGACAGATTGTTTCTCCCGATTCAACACTTTTTTGAACAATTTTACCCTCGCTATTTTGAAGATATTACCCACTGTGCCACCGATAAGTCAAAAAAGACTTCTTCATGACCTCCGATCACCTAACCTACCGTACCACATACCGTCGTATTACCAAATAACCATCATGATTTGACCCGGGCGTTCCTCTCATCTCTCTTCGACACGATCTCTGCTCCAACAACGATCTCTGCTCCAACATGGAGTCCGCTCAGAGCACGACATGGACTCCTTTGCTCGGTCGGCAAGCCGAAGGAAATAAAAGGTCTCGAGAGCCTCGAGCAAAACCCTAGAAGCCGTTGTGCTCCTGCGCATTGAGGCCGAGCCATGACTCGCCGTCGCCGGGATTCGATCGAGATTAAGGATCATCTATACATGCATCTGTCGTCTTTACTCTCACCTCACCCCCTATTGATCTCCCTCACCCATGATTCTCCCCGTCGTTCCTCTCACCTCGGCGTTCTCCACCGCAACCCGCTGTCTAAGAACCCGCAAGGACGGATCCCGTCGCCGCCTCCTCCTCTGGGGAACGGTCTCGCCCAGGAACGGTAACGCGGTTGGACGCACTGCTCTGCCGGAGGAGTCGAGGAAGCATCAACCGGAGAAGAGTCTAAATTGTTCAATTTTAAGATAACGCCGGAGAGCTCATGTGGGCACGTGTGGATCCTCTTGCTGTGCGGTGGCTGGCCTCGACAAAAACTGTAGGTGATGCGGCTCGGGCGGCGGTCGTCGAAGAAGCTGCATCCGGTGGCAGAGGATGGAGGCTGCGTCTAGGTGGCGGCCGGCTCAGCCGGTGGAGACAGCGGCAAGGTCCTTGGCGTAGAGCGTGGAACGCGACCAGTATTCAGGCGCCAACGGGAGCACATGTCAGGGGCGACCAAGATTCAGATGCCATCCGGAGCACATGGCAGGAGACGCGGAGGAGGACGGCTGTCGGGCACCTTGGTGCTAGAAGAGGACGGCGATGCCTATCGCGAGGCATAGCGGTAGAGAGCAAGGCCTAGAGGCGTGCCCCTTGTGTCGGGGATGAAGTCCTGGACGACAGCAGCAGTGTGAGTGCCATAGGCAATTTTCAAGTCCTCCATGCTCAAACGTGGCTCGGATCCTCATGGCGACGCATCCGTCCGCGATGGAGGCGGCGATCACCGCACAACCCTGTCTCCAATGGCTGGCTCGCGGCAAAGCACTCTCTAGTCTCTCATGTGGCTGTTGTCTTCCCGTCAGCTGCAGTATTTGGAGAAAACTTCTGAATTTGGGCACCGAAATACCTCTCGTGAGTTGCAATCTTTGGAGAAAAATCATCTGAATTTGGGCACCAAAATACAGAAATACCAACACTAAAATCAGAAAAGAAGTCTTCTCACCTTGTGGCGGATGCAGAAACACATAGCATCCGCTAGACTGCTATTGACATGAGGAAACGCACAGGTTTATTAGATCCATTTCGTGGTTGGCCATTGACAGGGATATCAAAGAAAACTTCCGCCTTCAGGTGCATATCATCCGTTTCTTGTGAGCATTGGACATTTGTTAACTTCAACCTTAATAAGTTATATATTTATGAAAACTCGATTTACTAACATAGATTTTGTTGAGTGAGTCCGCTAAAGAAGTGAGTATCTCGGTATGTAGTATATTAGTTGCAGTGAGACTCTTTCAATTATCAACTGTATTTTATGTTCAAGAATTTAGAACTTCTATGAGAAGCCTTTCTTTTTGGAAGTTATTTAATTCAAATTTAAACCAAAACCCAGAATTTACGAAAGGCGAGGCCAGTGACCACTTCATAGCCCCGACACCAAGAGGCGACACGTGGCAATACACTCTTTCTCGCGCGTCATCACTGCTTTGATCGGCTTCACTGTTTAAGGAAAAGGAGAACTATCAAAACGAGAATGCGTAGAGATGCTGAGCCGCCGTCGGTTAGTAGTGGCCACCGGAGATAAGGGTGTTACCTATGACCTTGACGGCACTAGACATTGTGGGAGATACGAGCAACGAGGGGGTTACACGAGGTTGTCGTATAGTAAAAATCAACCCGTAGCAACGCACGGGCATTTATGCTAGTAAAATAAAAATGTCTGAACGCCTAAGCCTTTATATATATTCTAACTGAACAACAAAATAAAACAATATTCCACTGAAAATTGTATTTTTAGTAGAAACTGTCAAGATTTTTTTTTTTCAAAATACATCAGTTTGGTTCTTGCAATTGAGCACATATTCTGACATTTAGGTTTCCTATCATTAACTTTGTTATTTGGAGTTTGATGCCTCTGGAGTCAGAAGCGTGTGAGAACTTTCAGCTCAAAAAGGGAAATAAACCACATCAAGCTCTCAACCTCTCATCATAAGCAGTTCATTCAACATCTGAATAAACCACATCAATGTTAAACGTAGCAACAACCCAAGACCCAACCATGTGTCACTGGTGCATGGTGATATCTCATTGTCTCCCATAGGCCAATACGGACATATATATAATAGCATCAGGATCTACTGAAAATTCACTAAAATTGCTAGGCTTTGTCAATCAAAAAACCAGTTGAGAACCTGTTTGTGTGAGCAAGGCGCTGGCGATGACCGTTCAGCGTAATGACCAAGCCTCAAGCTCAAGCGTCGGTTCTAAGCTATGGTAGAAGGCACCATGGAAGCTTGAGGGCCACCAAAAATTCACTCTTTCTGGTGGTGAGTGATTATATTCCTTGTCGACAAGTGCTGAATAAAAGACATATGGAGGAGATTGCATTTTGCAAAACATGTGGAGCCGAGCGGGAAACGATCTTTCATGCATTTTTTTAGTGTACCTGGGTAAAACTTTTCTGGCAGGAAATTAAAAAGGTAACGGCTGTTAAAATTATAGAGCTGCATCCGAGATCATGGTCTACTGATTTGATCGATGGAACAAGAGCTTCCAAGGAGGAGGGGTGTATTATTCTGTGTGGGTGTTGGGAAGTCTCGACTGAACGCAATGCAGTCTGGCGTGGGAACAACGGGAGGTCGATCATCGAGACATTGACTCAATGAGGGGGGTAATGGAAATAACCTTTAATTTGGCCCAGCTAGGAAAGAAGAAGACACCGAAACCGGCAAAACTTGTACCCCAATGGCATAAACCTGATATAGGGGTACCGAAGATCAATGTTGATGTGGGTTTTAATGCTAATGCTCAGCAAGGGACATCAGGCTTGGTGGTCAGAAATCACGAGGGCCACTTAGTATT
This sequence comes from Avena eriantha, assembly GCA_910589775.1. NCBI lineage: Eukaryota > Viridiplantae > Streptophyta > Magnoliopsida > Poales > Poaceae > Avena > Avena eriantha. The sequence goes on along the minus strand of OU342744.1, from coordinate 283,495,024 downwards.
GGGATAGGCGCGTTGTTGTTGTACAATGTAGCGGCTAGCCTGTTGATCATGGAAGCGATGGTTGTTCGAGATGGTGTCCAACTAGGCGTGGATAGAAAGAGTAAAATCCACCAAAGGTACCTAAACTTGACGTCTTTTTCAACGCTGTCATCGATCTCAGGAATACGTGACTTACGGTCACTAAATACGTTGGTTGTTTCATTATGGTCAGTGGGCCTCTGTACAGCGGTGTATTCGCCGACGTGGCATGCTTTGACCGGTCTATAACGATAATTTTTGTGCAAAAAAACCCTTTGACTAAAAAGTATTTGGCATATTCCCCTAGGCCCACCTAGCAGCCTCTTTGCAAACACAATATTCAGAAAATCAATCAGCAAAGGAGGCAACGGTTCAGACTCTGTTTAACTGGAGTAATAGACTGGGATTAACCCACTCACTCCACGCGGACAGAGGAGATGTCCGCTGGTCGCGTATGGCAGCCGAGCTCCGGCCGGCCCCGGTCTCTGCTCCGGCATGTGCCGTTGCGGCTCCGCCCCTCACTCCGTCCTGTCCGGCCTCTGTCCCTCCCCCACTCCGGCCTAGCTCGCCGCGTCCATGGGTCCTGCTTCGGTGCCACCGCCCACAACCTCCGCTGCTGGAGTCGTCGGCGAGCGTGCAACCGGCGTTGGTGGCGTTCCTCACAGCCATGTCGTGCGTCACCTCCCCACCATCACGCCGCTCCCCCGCCGCACGACTTGTCGCCGCCGGCCACTCTCCACTGTGGAGGCTCGCCTGATTCGTCGCCGCCCGAGTCATGATGTGCTTGGAACCGACGACACCGGCATGGAGGCTCGCCGGAGAGGAGCAAGGGCAGATCATAGTGAGGGGTGGAGGCAGCGGCGGGCATTCTCCCCGTGTCGGGCTGCCGGTGGCATCAAGGTGGAATCAGACGGGTGGTTGGAGGCGACAGTAGGATGACCCTATCTCTCTGCCATTTTCTAATTTAGCCTTGTTGTTTTTTGTTCTTCCAAAATAGTCCCTATGGAGGGTTATGGGGATGACAGATGGGGTCCACTCAGTGCCACGTGAACGAATACGCCGATGTATAGAGGCCCAGTGACTATAATGAAACCGCCACCGTATTTAGTGACCATAAGTCGCGTATTTCTGAGGTCGATGACCGTATCAAAAAAGGTGTCAAGTTTAGGTACCTACGGTGGGTTTTACTCGGATAGAAATTACCATGCGGTGGAGATCGAAACCGATGCACAAGGACATCTCTAGCAGATACCGCATCCCGCCCCGTACCGCAAAATAACCGCTCGTTTGCGGTACGAGGCGGGAAAAGTGGTCATTCCAGATATCCTAAACCATGCCGCATCCGTTTTTTTTACGGTTTCCCGCATATCGATGCTCCGTGCCGCATATATACCGTACCGAGGGCTATCGATACGGTTCACCGCATCCTTACGCGTCTGTTGGCGGGAGGAAAGTTTCCCCTATCCCTGCTTCCCGCTCAGCCGCCACCGTCGCCGATCTGTCGTCGTCGGCCATTTCCACCCCCCTTTATCCCTCTCCTCCGTCTCATAACTCTTTTCTCTCGTCGTCGTAGCCATGGCCAGACCTAATCTAAACTACTACGAGGCATCGATGTTTGCCCACCACGGTATCCTCGCACTGCCTCGCACGACGATTCCGGCAGCTTCGAGCTCAGCCACTTCGGGGTGCCCATGGCGCCGGTTCCACGCGACGCCGAGTTGTTTCGCCGGATCAAAGAGCGCCGCCTCGAACTGCCGTACTGGAAGAGAGCAATGCCCTGATACGCGGTTGGGAGATCCTATTGGCATAGGCTATTCAAGCTGGAGCGCAGGGCGACACTTGCCATCTTCCATGAACACCGGCGCGAGGTCCACCCCGACGACCGCAACGCCGAAGGCAAGGCGCAATTCTAGGCGGTTCCTGGACGCACCATTAGCACCGCCATCAACGATGCGCTCCGGGAAGAGTTCCTGAGGGAGGCGAACCGGCCAGAATCATAGAGATTTCCGATAGCGGCGGCGACGAGGAGGAGGCGGAGGACGGGGCGCGGAGAAGACGGAGAACGGGGGCGCGAAGGAGGCGGATGAAGATGACGCAGAGGAGGCGGAGGACGATGGCGCGGAGGTGGACGGCGGCACGGAAGTTGACAGCGAAAGCGAGATCGTTGATTAGGGTTCTCATGTAATCGTTTGCTATGTCGCTTAATTACTTCGATTGAAAACCTCAATTACTAAATCCATGGTTTTCTATTTCTAATTCATACGCCGAATTGTGTAGCGAGATGCTCTTATAGAACTGATGGAAGACCCTGACGGCAGCAGATCTGAAACTGCTAGCATTTTCCAGGAGATTAAGGAGGTTTGCGGATTCTCTTTTGTCAGGAGGCTTGCCAATGAGACGGCTCATCTCTGTGTTAGGAAAGCAAGTAGCGATAGGCGTAGATGTTTATGGGTAAACTTTCCCCATCGTTCTTAGAACATGTCCTTCAAAAGGACTGTAAGCCCATTGATTTATCAAAGCTCCCGGATTGTCCTTCAAAAGGACTGTAAGCCCATTGATTTATCAAAGCTCCTAGATTCGAAAAACAAAACGTAATTAATATGGTGGTATCGAGTAGTGAAAGCAACGCAATAAGGCACATGAGTTCAATCTGGTTGGTACATGATGAGTGGGCATTTGGACCGGAAGCCAAAATGAATTTCTGTGCAATCATGTGACTTATTAATGCAGTTTGATTCAAGATTCCGTTTCCTCTGCTTGTACAACTTTCAACCACAAACAGAATGCCATTGATACAGTAAACGATTTCTCTGAGGAGATACTTAACCAAAAAAAAGCAAAAAAAAAAAAAGCCAATCCAACGTTTGTTAACTTACGGTCCATGGATTTCACACGTGCATGGCACATGCCTTTTACTAGTCATAAGACAATACTGTTAGTTTGATCTCTCCCGTTCGAGCCCAACGGCCCGAACGAGCTCCTTATCCGCGCCCTGATCGGGGGCGCCCAACCTTATCATGGTTGGTGGGCCCCTGTCGCCGCGATATATAAAGTGGCGGGGGACTGGCAGCACGGGTTACGAGGATCGCCGCTGCTCTAATCACCCCACCTACACCCCTACCGATCTAGGGTTAGCGCGAGCCGACGGGAAGTGCCGCCACCACCGCACACCCACACCGTCGACCCTTTTCCCATGGCTAATGACGGCGGCTCCAGCTCCGGGACTAGCTCCGGCATCCCCTCTGGCTCGTGCTTGTCGAGCCAGGGCGCAGGTGATCCTCTCTCTCTCTCTCTCTCTCAGATGCAACGGTTAGTGCTAGTGCATATGCTATCGGAAAGATCTAGACTAGTAGATGTAAAGTCAATATAACATTGGTATCAGAGCCACTAGTTACTAGTTTTTGCGGTGCAAAATAAAGCAAAAGTGCAAACCTAGATCTAAAGTGCGCATGCCCTTACGGCCGCGCCGTCCCCCTCGATCCCTATGCGCATCGGCAAGCCGAGGCATAGGGAAGAAGGGCAACCCCTTTTGGGGCAAAGAGAAAGGAAATCCCAAGGTGATACCCTAGATCCTCCTAGATCCCGCAAATAAAGCCCCAAGAAAAGTAGATCGAAAAGTTTGAACCCTAACCCTAGTTTCTCCCAGATCCCGCATGCAAATCCCCACCCAAATCGAAAGAAAATTCACTCCGGCCACCGCCGGGAAAGGATCTGCCCCACCTCGGCCACTTGACGGCGGTGCACCCACCCTCGGGTGGATGCACGTGTCGGCAAGGAGACAAGGGGAGGCGCCGTCGCTGCTCACTCCTCTCTGCCTCGTTGCTCGCGGGGTGGGGGGGGTACTGGACAGAGGGGAAGGAGAAAGGGGTGGCGGCGTAGGAAAGGGAGGGGACCGTCGCCGGCGCCGTCGCCGGACGGACGGCCACCTCGCCTCTCTAGTGTCGCTAGAGAGAAAGCAGCCGGGGCAACCGCTGCTCAACGCGCGCGGGGCTAGGCGCCACCGCTGCTGCGGACAGAAGGGGGCGTGGGAGGGAGGGGCTCGCCGCCGGCAACGCTGCCGGGCGGCGCAGCCGCCTCACCATTCCCCACAGCGCCGCTAGAGAGCAGAGCAGCGGCGGGTGGCTCGCGGGGTGGACGAGGTCGAATGGGGCTAGGGTTAGACAGGGGCGGAGCGCTGAGGGGTTTTATTCATCCGATCGGCGCGGACAGCCGCACGATCGGAACCCTAGCGCGTGGACGGCTGCGTTTGCAGCGGCACTGGCGGGCTGCGGGCGAGCGCTGGGCCGCGGGCGGGCCGCTCTGGGCTGCATGCGAGCGGGCGCTGCGGGGCTTAGGCAGAGCGCGGGCGAGAGTTGTGCCCTTAGGCGGGGCTGCTGGGCCGCTCTGCTGGGCTGTTGTGCGTCGCGCTGCGCGGCGCGCAGTAAGCAGGCCGCTGTGCTCCCAACAGGCCCCTTTCCTGGCTAAAGTTTCTTTTTACAGAGCAGTTTGTTTTTTCTTATTTTTAAGCAAATTTTTAATATGGCTTTCTCTAGTCATTTTATTTCAGTAAATTTTTGTCTAGAGAATGCAATAGAGGCAGAATTTTTCTGTAAAGTTTAAAGTTTTATGAAAGTTGTAATATTGTTTCCGCTGCAAATAGTTGTTTTAAATTGCTAGAATGCAATAAAGTGTATTAAATTTTGTTTTAAAAGATGTGATTAGATGTTTTAAAGCTGATTATGCTTCATGTTATTTATTGACCAACGTTATTAATAAACATGATCATGATCCCTTTTATTATGTATTAAAGGTGCATTTAATTTTATCTTCACCCAACGGTGATATAATTTTAAATGGCACAAACAATTGTATGCTTAATTTATACCAACGTTGGATTAATGCATATAGTTGTTTCTGGTTATCTCACATCTTTTGTGGTTTTCAGGAGGTCTCAACCTCATGAGCTGCCTGAAGGATATCCCACTGCTCAGAGGGGATAACTATTCAGAATGGAGGAAAAAGGTTGACTTGACTTTTGTCTGCGCAGAAGTGGACTGGGTTGTTGATACTAAATAGCCAGTCAAGCCTGAGGACCCAGTGAGGGGTGATGCTGAGGAAAATGCTGCATGGGAAAAGAGAAAGAGAGACCATGCTCCTTTGGACCTGGCCCACTCAATAGATAACCAAAAGTGGGTCAATGCAAACAAGAAGTGCTTGGCTTTTGTCAAGAACACGATTGAGAATGCAATAGTGGGCTCAATTGAAGAGTGTGCGTCGGTTGGTGAGTATCTTGCAAAGATAAAGAGCCAGTTTACTGGCTCCTCAAAGATGTATGCGACCCAGCTGCTAAAACAGCTGGTGACAGAAAAGTATACGGGAGGGCCACATGGCATTAGAGAGCACATCTTGAAGATGTCCAACATGGCGTCTAAGTTAAAGCCCATGGATGCAGACCTCGAGCTCAAGCCTGCTCTACTGGTGCATCTTGTCATGGCCTCTCTTCCCCAACAGTTCGAGAATTTCGTCATCAACTATAACATGTCCCCTGAAAAGTGGGACATTGAAAAGACCATAGGGATATGTTCTCAAGAGGAAGAAAGGCTTAAGTCCATTCACGGTAGTTCCTTGAACTACGTGAAGGACAACAGGAAGAGGAACTTCACCAACAACAACCATGGTGGCTCCCCTTCCAAGCCATATGGCAAGGGCCTCCTACAGCACCAACTTCCGTATCAACAGTCTCTCCCTGGGAACAAGGACCTTTGTCACCATTGCAAAAAGCCTGGTCACTTCAAGAAGGATTGCCATTTATGGCTTAAGACCATAATGGCAAAGAAAGATAAAGACATAGTATCTTTTGTAAATGAATCCTTGTATAAAAAGTTCTCTAAATCTACTTGGTGGATTGACTCTGGTGCAACCGTTCATGTTGCCAACTCTTTACAGGGGTTCCGTTCGACAAGGACTTTGCCAAGAAGAGAAAGACACATTGAGGTGGCTAATGGGGTCCAAGCAGAAGTGGAGGCTGTTGGCAACATTCCTCTAGAGCTAGCTGATGGCTCTACTATTCTGCTTAAGGATGTTTTGTTTGTTCCTTCCATCCATAGAAACTTAATAAGTGTGTCGTGCCTGGACAAAGACATGTATGAGTGTTATTTTGGACATGGCAAATGTGCCATTTGGTTGAAAGATACTTGTGTGTGTGTTGCTTCACTACATGACAAGCTTTATTTATTATCCTTGCATGAGAAAGTGTTTTCTGTGTGTGATGTGAACGAACAAGTTCCCTTGTCGAACAAAGAACAAAAGAAAAGAAAGAGAACTCTTGACTCATCGAAGTTGTGGCACTGTAGATTAGGCCATATTTCGAGGGGAAGAATAGAAAGCATCGTTAAAAATGACATTCTTCCTCCGTTAGAGTTCTCAGACATCGAGCAATGCATAGATTGCATCAAAGGAAAGTATGTAAAGCAGATTAAAAAGGGTGCAAACCGAAGTATAGCTACACTAGAAATAATCCACATTGATATTTGTGGACCGTTTCCCGTGAAAAGTGTGGATGGTTATGATTCATTCATAACATTCACGGACGATCACTCCCGGTATGGTTACATTTATCCAATCAAAGAAAGATCTGAAGCATTGGATAAGTTTAAAATTTTCAAAGCTGAAGTTGAAAATTAGCATGATAAAAGAATTAAGATAGTCCGGTCTGACTGTGGGGGGGAGTACTACGGTCGGCATACTCCATATGGTCAAGTACCAGGACCTTTTGCAAGGTTCCTACAAGAAAATGGAATAGTCGCCCAGTATTCTATGCCGGGCGAACCTCAGCAAAATGGAGTAGCTGAAAGGCGCAACCGTACCCTTATGGATATGGTGCGCAGCATGATGAGCTATTCTACCCTCCCATTGGGATTGTGGATGAAGGCGCTTAAAACCGCCATTCACATTCTCAACAGAGTACCAAGTAAGTCGGTTCCCAAAACACCGTACGAATTGTGGACAGGCAGAGTCCCCTCTCTGCATCACTTGAGGGTCTGGGGGAGCCTAGCTGAGGCAAAAGTTTTCAATACAAACATTGCAAAGTTAGACCCCAAAACAGTATCTTGCCACTTCATTGGCTATCTAGATAGATCAAAAGGTTATCGTTTCTACTGTCCTGACAGATACACAAAGTTTATAGAAACGAGACATGCAGTCTTCTTGGAGGACAAATTGATGAGGGGGAGCACGGTAGCTCGGGAAATTGATCTTGAGAATAAGAGGGTGCATGCACCTAATCCGATGACTCAGGAGCCATTTTTCTCGCTACCTGTTGTGCCACCATCTACAACCCCTGAGGTTGTGGTGCCGACACCTGTTGTGACTCCACACGTGACAACAATGGGAGAAGGTTCGGAACCTGTCTGTCAGGAGCCACCTGAACCCACTGTTGAGCACGAAACGGAGCCAGAACAGCCACATATTAACAATGTGCCAGAACCCGAGGCAAGAAATGAGCAAGAGTCTGATGAACTTAGAAGGTCTAAAAGAGAACGGAGACCAGCCATTTCCAAAGAAATTTACAAAGTCTACAACACAGAAACAGTTCATATGGAGGGAGGTCCTACCTCATATGAAGAAGCCATGAGAAGCCCTCACTCAGCCAAGTGGGTGGAGGCAATGGAAGATGAAATGAAATCGATGAGTTCCAACAATGTTTGGGACTTAGAGGAAATTCCTAAAGGAGCCAAAACAGTAGGATGCAAATGGGCCTACAAGACAAAGTATGACTCCAATGGGAATGTAGAAAAGTACAAAGCTAGACTTATGGCAAAAGGCTTTATGCAAAGAGAAGGGGTAGATTACAATGAGACTTTTTCTCTGGTCTCATGTAAGGATTCCTTCAGAATCATAATGGCACTAGTTGCACATTTTGATCTAGAGTTACATCAAATGGATGTTAAGACGACATTTCTAAATGGAGATTTAGAAGAAAATGTTTACATGAAACAACCCAAGGGTTTTTTCATGGAGGGGAAGGAACATATGGGATGCCGCCTAAAGAAATCCATTTATGGGTTAAAGCAAGCCTCTAGGCAGTGGTATTTAAAGTTTAATGATACAATTAAAAGATTTGGATTCAAAGAGAATGTTGAGGACAACTCCATTTATGCAAAGTTTAAAAGTTGTAACTACCTCGGTGAATTACGCTCTTAGTTAATGCCTGGATGAACGAAAGTGGTTAAAATAGTACGGTGGGGCCCAGGGCCACTCACGGTAGACCTTTCGGCCGTCCTAACCACTTTCAGACAACGGGACAAGAACGAGCGGCGTAATCGGCAGGCGAAGGGATCAACTACATACACAAATGAGTATGTATGCAAGCCACATACAACAGTCCTCAGAGCCATTCCATCTAAAAGAAATAGAAATATAGCAACGCCATACGGCAAGATCCAAATGTCCTAGATAGATATAATAATTTAGGATAGCTCCTCATACATCACACATCAGAGTATCAGGCGGAAGCGGAAAACAAAATCTGAGTACGGATAAGAAGCAAATTGGCATAAGATGCCCCATAAATAAACACATCCCGCCCACAGATCACACGGATCCCCGTTCCCGGAATCTCTACACCGAATGATCGTTGCCAACATCATCTGTATCTTCCACCCAGTATCCATCTTGCGGATACACCTGTTCATCTGAATCAAACAATTTATCGTGTGAGACCCTAGGGGTACTCAGCAAGTCTTTATGCCGCTAAAGGGGACACAACCTGGGGTGACGCAATTGCGGCAAAAGATAATATCTAACAGTTCTACAGATACTCGCTAACCTTCTGCCTAACCAATGATAGACGGAAGTCCGTGAATTAAGAACAACAGTTATAACAGTATAATTAACAGATCCATCCTCCTCCTCGCTTACCAACGAGGAAGCGGACGAACAACCCCCATCATCCGTTGGCAGTTTTATTAACCATTCCATGAGTATGGCAGTATTTACTAGTCAAGTACTTAATCAATTTAAAAGCGGAACTTTAGTTACTCTTGTCTATGATCGAGAAACTGTGCTCCAAGTCGTCCATAACCGCGGACACGGCTTTCAGAAAGATTTACCCTGCAGTGGTGCACGAATAGAACCACACACTCGATCAACCTCGGAAAAACCAAATCAAAACCCAACGAGGCATTCACGACAAAGCAATCACAGGATTCAGAAATATTTCAGGGGGCCACCCCATTAAGCTACCCGCAACGAAGTTGGCCGGCTCCGAGATGGACCCAAGGTTTGTGTCAATGGCTGTAAACGACTGGGAACCCAAAAATGTGACTGGGCTTGTCGATACCGCGAAAACATTCCACGATCCAAAACAGTACAGGTGCTCCTCGCACAATCTTAAATAAATCAATAACATGGCATAAGTACAGGATAGTAATAAAGCCCCAAACTAATTGTGGCCCCAAGAAATAAGAATGAATCAAGCTCTGACTCAGGGGGGTCCATAAGGCCTCCCGAATGTGGATAGTGCGAATAGTCAAGGAACAGGAATCAAGTACTCGGGGTCCTACGATACACAAGTGAGCATGAAAAACCAAATAGCAGATATTGCTCACCGGTGCCTCTTTCATTAGTTATCCCATTACTACTCAGGTTATGTTGTTTAGGTACCTCATTATCCATCAGACACTCACATACCCTACTCATGCTTTTCTACGACTCGCATGGCTCAAACAACTCCTGTAATAATGGCTCATGGGACCGGAACAGGCTTGGTGTGGTTTAAAAGTAAAGGCTATGCAGTACTTGGGATTCAATTTAATGCAATCGCGACTCAATGATGCAAGAATAAGATAGAGGCAATAGGTACTGTATGTATGCAAGCATGTGGTAGTGCTTGCCTGGCAGCTCAGTTGAAGCGAGAGATGGATCTGGGTAATACTCCTGGGATTCCTGGTAATTCTCCTGCTGGGCGTCTATTCGAAGAAGAACCAAACAAACAAGGGCCAACATAAATCAAGTGCACAAGCATATGGATTAAAATGCGACAAGCAAACAAGCATGCCATGATGAATGATGCACAATTACATGGCATTAAAGTAGCATGGCAAAGGTGAGGGGTGGATACAAGAAATAAAGCACTTTATTATTTATTTGCCCTAGTTTTATTGTCATAAACAGTTCAGATTTTAAATGACAACATGATGCATGCTTCAATTCAGAACAAGGACTGCATAGATAGAACGGGCTCGTCGCGCTGATCGATTTAGACATATTATTTGTCAAATTTGGAGTTATAAAGCAAAAGTTATTAATTAAATAAGGAAAAGGGCATTTTATTGTAATTTTAATCATCTCGAAAATTAAAATATTCAAAATATATTTTGAAGGGCATATTTGAATTCCTCACATTTTTCTGATTCCAAAACATATATTACATGTATTATTTGGATTTGTATTTTAAAAATTATTTGAATCTGAAAAGAATTTGAATTTAAATCAATTTGGAAAGATTTAATTTAAAACAGACTCAGGGAAAACTTTTGTTACCCAGGCAATTCTAGCCACAGTCACTGACGGGTGGGCCTGGTGCTGTCTGGGCCACGCGTGCGGAAAACACTTTTTCCACAGCGGGTCTGGCTAACCACTGTGACTGCGGGGTGGGCCAACTGGCGCAGGCCCACGTGACAGCGGCGAGGGAGACAGGGGCTGACAGGTGGGGCTGGGGCTGGAGCGCGGGTTGCGGCTGAGAAAGGCTGAGGGGTTTTCTGCAAAATGGTCAGGGTGACTGGCAGGTAGGGCCGCTAGGAGCGCGGGTTGTGGGAATCAAAAAGGTGGGAGGCTTTTTGTAAGATGACCACTGGCCCGTGTTACTGTTTTTCTTCTCCACGTTCTAGCGAGGGGGTCGGCGCGCAGCGCGAGCGGGGATCGATCCCGGGACGCGGGCGTGCGCGCGGAGGGTGCTAACCGGTGCGGCTGGCTCGGGTAGTTGACAGGGAGGTGGGCGCGGGCTAGATAAGGGGCTGTGCGACGCGGGGAGGCTGGCAGACTACGACGAACGGCGCGCACGGCAGGCGTACGACGAAAAGAACGGCGGCGCTAAGGCGGTACCGCGAGGCGGAGCGTGTCAGGAAGAAGGAGATGCTCACCGCGGGCTGCCTGGTGTGGTCGGATCGGCCGGGGATGCTCTGGAACGGCGAGGACGCTGGCGCTCTGGCAGCTAGGGTTTGGCGTCGGCCGGCGAGGATCTGGCGGTGCTGGGGCTCCCTCCTTCATGCTGACGGCCACGGGGCGACGCAGGGGATCGTCCATGATCTCCCAGACCTCTTCCACGACGAGCACGGCGGCTGGAACGAGGAGGAGCGGAGGGTGCTGGCGGCGACCGGCGGCGGGAGCTGTTGTCGGGGAGGAAGAAGGAGAAGACGGGGGCGGATCGGGCCATATCTGGGCGAGGCCAGAGAGACGTGGGGAGGGAGGAAAACAAGGGAGAGAGGGAGGAGGGCAGCTGGGGCACGACAGAGATAAAGGTGGCCTCGGTGCCACCTTTTCTCTCCTTCCTCCTCGAGCACGTGCTCGGGCGGCTGGGGCTGGACCTGGGGCTGCAGGGGAGGTTGCAAGTGGGGCCGAGGACGGGAGAGGGCAGGTGGGGCTAGATCGGCCAGTAGGGAAAGAAAGAGAGGAGAGGGAGTAGATCGGGCTAGGGTAGATGGTGGCCTCGGTTAGGGTTTGGCTAGGGCTAGGGTTAGCCGAGGTGGCTGTGGTTTGGGCCAGGGAGAGGGTGGCCAGGGTGGTGCCCAAGGTAGAGAGAGAGGGGTGTGAGAGAGAGAGGTAAGTGGAGTTAGGGTTTAGGAGAATAATAGAGAGAGAGAGGAAAAAGTTAGGTTAGGTTTTATTAGGCATTTATATTTTTAATTTGATTATGAGGCCAAACCAAGGAGAAGCATGAAACTTGATCTTGCTAGAGACAATGTGAAGGAGAAACAAGAAAGAAAGAGGAAGAAAAGAATAGATAGCAAAGGTCACATATGGCTCATGCATGGAGGATTGAAAAATAAGAGGAAAAAGAGATGGTGAAATTATGAGGATGGTGTAATAGTGGTAGATGGTTTTTCTTAGATAGGATCCACCAAATCCAAAGAAAAACAATGGAGGGAAAAGGTGGTGAAGAATTGTGCATGGCCCATGCAAAAATACTAATGCCATTATTTATTTGTGAAAACAATATTAATATTATGGCATTACTCTATGCATATCCAAGAAGTGGAATAGAGCCAAGCAAAGGAAAATTAAGGACTAGGTCCACCCTATTGCCCATGAGCTAGAGAAAACCAAAATAAAGACAAACAAGCTGATGGTCTAGTAGGATGGTGGAATTATAAAGTGGAGGAAGAGAAAGATGGTGGAATTGCAATAGAAGATATGCCCCCAACTCAACTTGGGCATTGAACAATATATTAATAACCAAATACAATATCAAGAGGCAAATACAATTAATAATGCATGTGAGAGAAGAACCAAAATAAAAGGAGTTTTATATGATGCTCAATGCAAGGTGGCATGATGACATGAGCACGATATAATTATGATGCAACAATAATATCTATGGAGTAGCCAAAATCTTACTAGGACAAGTAGCATTACAATTGTTAGACAATTGGGATGCTACAACTCTCTCCCACTAAACAGGAATCTCGCCCCGAGATTCTAGGAAGAAGACGACTCAAAGAGGGTAGGATACTTGGCACGGAGCTCATCTTCACGTTCCCAGGTTGCTTCATCAATGGAATGGTGCGACCACTGCACCTTGCAGAACTTGATGGACTTGTTGCGAGTCCTTCTTTCTGCGACTTCAAGAATTTTTGTGGGGTGTTCTTGATAAGAAAGGTCTTCTTGGAGATTAATGAGTTCATGGTCCACGGTCCTGCCGGGATCCTTGAAGCACTTCTTGAGTTGCGAGATGTGAAAAACATCATGGACTTTGAGTTGTTCAGGGAGCTCAAGAGCATAAGCAACTTCTCCTCTTCTTCCACGAATTTTGAAAGGACCGATGTATCTAGGAGCCAGCTTTCCTTTGATACCAAAGCGGTGCGTGCCTCTCATGGGAGTGACACGAAGGTAAGCGAGATCACCAGGGACATACTCCATGTCTGTGTGCTTCCTATCATAATTGCTCTTCTGGCGACTTTGAGCAATCTTCAGATTTTCAAGAATGATGTGAACTTTCTCCTCCGCTTGAGTTACAATGTCGGGGCCAAACAATATTCTTTCACCTGCGCCCGACCAACCAATCGGAGTTCTGCACTTGCGACCATAGAGAGCCTCAAATGGTGCCATCTTTAGACTTTTCTGGAAGCTGTTGTTGTAAGAGAATTCAGCATAAGGAAGACATTCTTCCCACTTCATGCCGAAAGAGATAACGCAAGCATGGAGCATATCTTCCAGAATCTGATTGATCCTTTCAACTTGTCCTTGCGACTGAGGGTGGTAAGCTGTGCTGAAGTTTAACTTTGTTCCCAAAGCATTTTGGAAACTTCCCCAGAACTTGGAAGTGAAGATGGTCTGAACTGATCTCAAGAGGAACTCCATACAGAGAGACAATTCTGTGGATATAGAGCTCAGCCAACTGAATTGCAGAAATTGTTTCCTTTACTGGAAAGAAGTGAGCTACTTTGGAAAGCCTGTCAATGACAACAAAGATTGCATTATTGCCCTTCTGCGACCTTGGAAAACCAGTGATGAAGTCCATCTCTACTTTCTCCCATTTCCATTTCGGAGGCTTCAATGGCTGTAGAAGACCGGAAGGTTTCTGATGGACAGCTTTAACTCTGCGACAAACATCACACTCTGAGACATACTTGGCACAATATCGTTTCAAACCAGGCCACCAATATTGTGTTTTCAAGTCCATGTACATCTTAGTGCTTCCAGGGTGGATAGAAAGAACAGAATCGTGCGCCTCCTTGAGAACTTGCTCTCTTAGACCCGGGTAGTTCGGAACAAACATCCGGTGTTCAAAGAAAAGAGTGCCTTGGTCATCCAGGTGGAACGACTCGTACTTCGGAAGTTGAATGTTGGAGATAATATTTTTAGTGTAAGGATCCCCAAGCTAAATGGAACAGACCTTTTCTTCCAAGAGAGGTGTTGCTAGAAGGTTCAGAAGATAACCTTGATCCACAATTTCAAGGTTGAGCTTGCGGAATTCCTCGCACAAGAGAGGCTGTTGTTCTTCCACCATGAGGTTGTTGACATAAGCTTTTCGGCTGAGAGCATCTGCCATGACATTGGCTTTGCCCGGGGTGTAGTTGATGGTCAAATCGAAATCATTGATTGTTTCAATCCACCTCCTCTGACGAAGGTTGAGATCAGGCTGTGTGAAGATATACTTCAGACTCTTGTGATCAGAAAAGATCTCACAACGGTTGCCAAGCAAGTAATGCCTCCATACTTTCAAAGCAAAGACAACTGCTGCGAGTTCGAGGTCATGTGTAGGATAGTTGATCTCATGCGTCTTCAACTGTCGAGAGGCATAAGCAACAACTTGTTTTTCTTGCATAAGGACCGCACCCAATCCTTGCAATGAAGCATCACAGAAAATCTGGAAAGGCTTTGATGTATCTGGAGGAACCAAGACTGGTGTGGAAGTGAGCTTCTCTTTGAGTGTTTCAAAGCTTGCTTGACATGCAGGAGTCCAAAGATATTTCTTGCCTTTCTTGAGGAGATCGGTAAGAGGCTTCGCAATCTTTGAGAAGTTTTGAACGAAGCGACGACAGTATCTGGCCAAACCAAGGAAACTCCGGACTTCTTTGACATTTATGGGTGGAAGCCAGTCCATAATTGTCTTAATAGTTTCTGGGTTGACGGCAATGCCCTTGGCAGAGATGACGTGACCAAGGTAGGTGACTTGAGGCAGCCAGAATTCACACTTGGAGAACTTTGCATACAGGCGGTTCTCACGAAGCTTGTTTAGGACACACCGAAGGTGTTCTTCATGTTCTTCCTTAGACTTAGAATAGACTAGAATGTCATCCAGATAGACGACAATGAACTTATCAAGATACTCCATGAAAACCGAGTTCATAAGCCTCGAGAAGGTGGCAGGTGCATTGATGAGACCGAAAGACATGACCGTGTACTCATACAGGCCATAGCGGGTGGTGAAAGCTGTTTTGGGAACATCTTCCTTGCGAATCTTGATTTGATGATAACCACTTCTCAAATCAAGCTTAGAGAATACCACAGCTCCAGCTAGCTGATCGAAGAGATCATTAATCCGCGGAAGGGGATATTTATTCTTGATGGTTTTAGCATTGAGTGCCCGATAGTCAACACAAAGTCTATCAGTCTTGTCTCGCTTCTTCACAAAGATGGTTGGACTACCCCAAGAAGAAGTACTGTGCTGAATGAAACCCAACTTCTCTTGTTCATCCAACTGAGCTTAAGTTCAGCCAACTCAGCAGGACCCATTTTATAAGGCCGCTTGGAGATAGGAGCGGTACCAGGTTCAAGTTCAATGACAAACTCAACCTCACGATCTGGAGGCATACCTGGCAACTCTTCAGGAAAGACATCTGGAAACTCACAAACTATAGGAACACTCTGGATACCTTCCATAGCATCATCATTCAGAGCTGCCAAAGAATAAAGCTGAATTGCAGGAGTCAGACTTGGAGAATAGACTATATGGCCTTCAGGAATTTTCAGAGAAACCGAACGTTCAGCACAATCAATCACAGTTGCATTTGCTGTCAACCAATCCATGCCCAAGATAACATCAATATCAGAATTTCCCAGAACAATTAAGGAAGCCGGAAAAGAAGAACCGCCAATCTCAATTTGATTGCCATGGCTGATCTTAGTAGATAACAATCTTGCCCCGGGAGAAAGAACCATTAACTTTTTATCCAGCTGGTCTATAACAAGCTCATGCTCATTTGCAAATTTGTGAGAAACGAAAGAATGTGAAGCACCAGAATCAAACAAAACTCGTGCAGGAACTGAGTTAACAGGAAGCATACCCATGACAACTCCAGGTGCATGCTCAGCTTGAGCGACGTTGACACAGTTGGCACGAGCAACCGTAGATCCCGGCTTAGTGTTGATGTTGAGAGCCCGAGGTGGAGGTGCACGAATCATAGGAGCACTTGCCGCAGGTCTTGGAGGTGGTGGTGGAAGAGCTTTGTTGTTCATTGGACAATTCCAGTGTCGATGCCCAGTGTTTCCACAAGTATAGCAAGCACCAGGTGGACGTGGAGCAACGTAGCCAGGGACTCCGCCAGGCGCTCCAGGGTAGTTGTGGTTGTAGCCCCTGGGAGCCGCAGTGAAGGAGTTTGGTGGCCTTGGTGCGTAGCTTGAAGGTCTTGGTGGAGCAGGGAGCGACGGTGGGGTGTTAGGAACCCAGACACGACGCTTAGAAGGAGCTGTCATAGCAGAAGAGCTTGCTGTATCACGGTTGTGTTTCTTTGACTCCTCAAACACTTGCCTACTTGCTTCTTCCTGAAGAGCTGTGTGTTGAAGTTCCAGAAAGGATGTTGGCCTTGCATGAGTGATTGCATATTTTATGGAAGCATTAAGGCCTTGCCGAAACCTCTTTTGCTTCTTCTTGTCATCAGAGATCTCATCGCCACCATAACGAGACAGGTTCATGAAGTTTCTGATGTAGGTGTTGACATTGTCAGTGCCCTGCTTGAGGTTGAGAAACACTTCCTTCATCCTTTCCATGACAATTTCTGACAGATATTGCTCTTTGAAAGCAGCAGTGAACCGCTCCCAAGTAGGCTGAAAACCAGAAAGATCTGCCTTGAGGTAATTTTCCCACCAGAGAGCTGCATCTCCCTTCAAAAGGTGAGTAGCACACTTGACCCATTCTTGCTCGGGAACATCCGCAGTCATGAGCAACCTTGACACTTCACAAAGCCAATCATCCGCATCAAGTGGCTGATCAGACACTTCGAATTGACGTGGGTTGAACTTGTGAAAACTCTTGATGTCTCCTCGCTTGGGAGGTGGAGGTAGCGGAGCAAACTCATTCCTCCTCACACTTTCCTCGAAGCGTTGCTGGTTCTGCTGCATAGTGCCCAAAGCATTTGCAATACTTGCCAAAGCGGCCCCAAGTTCAGGTGGTATGTCCTCCTCAGAACGGCGTGGTGGTGCCATCCTGTGATTGATATAAAACACAAGTCAGTACTATAATGGAGAATGATAATAATCCAAAATAGTACCAAAATGGAATTAATCGAGATTAAAGAATGCAATTCACTGAGGTGATATTAAAATATCAACAAAGTTCAAGGCAACTAGAAGATATTAAGCATAACACACACGACTGAACAAGGAGTGTGGTATACAAACTAACAAAGAAAATTTTTCCGCAAATTTTGGCATTAAAATACCACTATATGCGCAAAACCACTTAACGAATCAAGATTAGTAACTCTACTAGTTCAATATACAAAAGCAAATGACAAAAGTAGTGGTATGGTCGCGACTCCATCCCGCACTCAAATCATTACTCCGTACATGAATCAGTAAAACACATATCCCAACAACTTCTTCTAAAGATGAACCTAAAGATTGGTAACTACGAAAAAGAACACCCCAACAAGAGAACGTCGGATAACAAAGAGTAAGATAAATCGCATCGGTATACAATGAATTGGAATAGATCGCGTCGGTTTACAAAGGACTGTCAGTAGGGAATGTACCAACAGTTGATAACCAAAAGGCAGATAGTGATAACATTTGGATGCAACAGATAGACAAGGAATTCACACACACACACACACACACAAACACAAACACAACCTATGGTACTACGGAACCCAGAACACGTGAATCCTAGTTTGAATTTTAGAAGAGGATTGAAAACGTTACACTTCCTTACCAGAAAAGGGTGGGTGGGTGGGTAAGAAGAAAAATGGAAGCAGTCCTACTCTCACGTTTGTTTTTCCCTAGTATACATAACTACCAAAATATTTGCTAGACTGACAACGACCATTTTGGCTGAGACCCTGAAGGGCGGGATGGCTCTGATACCAATTGTAACTACCTCGGTGAATTACGCTCTTAGTTAATGCCTGGATGAACGAAAGTGGTTAAAATAGTACGGTGGGGCCCAGGGCCACTCACGGTAGACCTTTCGGCCGTCCTAACCACTTTCAGACAACGGGACAAGAACGAGCGGCGTAATCGGCAGGCGAAGGGATCAACTACATACACAAATGAGTATGTATGCAAGCCACATACAACAGTCCTCAGAGCCATTCCATCTAAAAGAAATAGAAATATAGCAACGCCATACGGCAAGATCCAAATGTCCTAGATAGATATAATAATTTAGGATAGCTCCTCATACATCACACATCAGAGTATCAGGCGGAAGCGGAAAACAAAATCCGAGTACGGATAAGAAGCAAATTGGCATAAGATGCCCCATAAATAAACACATCCCGCCCACAGATCACACGGATCCCCGTTCCCGGAATCTCTACACCGAATGATCGTTGCCAACATCATCTGTCTCTTCCACCCAGTATCCATCTTGCGGGTACACCTGTTCATCTGAATCAAACAATTTATCGTGTGAGACCCTAGGGGTACTCAGCAAGTCTTTATGCCGCTAAAGGGGACACAACCTGGGGTGACGCAATTGCAGCAAAAGATAATATCTAACAGTTCTACAGATACTAGCTAACCTTCTGCCTAACCAATGATAGACGGAAGTCCGTGAATTAAGAACAACAGTTATAACAGTATAATTAACAGATCCATCCTCCTCCTCGCTTACCAACGAGGAAGCGGACGAACAACCCCCATCATCCGTTGGCAGTTTTATTAACCATTCCATGAGTATGGCACTATTTACTAGTCAAGTACTTAATCAATTCAAAAGCGGAACTTTAGTTACTCTTGTCTATGATCGAGAAACTGTGCTCCAAGTCGTCCATAACCGCGGACACGGCTTTCAGAAAGATTTACCCTGCAGTGGTGCACGAATAGAACCACACACTCGATCAACCTCGGAAAAACCAAATCAAAACCCAACGAGGCATTCACGACAAAGCAATCACAGGATTCAGAAATATTTCAGGGGGCCACCCCATTAAGCTACCCGCAACGAAGTTGGCCGGCTCCGAGATGGACCCAAGGTTTGTGTCAATGGCTGTAAACGACTGGGAACCCAAAAATGTGACTGGGCTTGTCGATACCGCGAAAACATTCCACGATCCAAAACAGTACAGGTGCTCCTCGCACAATCTTAAATAAATCAATAACATGGCATAAGTACAGGATAGTAATAAAGCCCCAAACTAATTGTGGCCCCAAGAAATAAGAATGAATCAAGCTCTGACTCAGGGGGGTCCATAAGGCCTCCCGAATGTGGATAGTGCGAATAGTCAAGGAACAGGAATCAAGTACTCGGGGTCCTACGATACACAAGTGAGCATGAAAAACCAAATAGCAGATATTGCTCACCGGTGCCTCTTTCATTAGTTATCCCATTACTACTCAGGTTATGTTGTTTAGGTACCTCATTATCCATCAGACACTCACATACCCTACTCATGCTTTTCTACGACTCGCATGGCTCAAACAACTCCTGTAATAATGGCTCATGGGACCGGAACAGGCTTGGTGTGGTTTAAAAGTAAAGGCTATGCAGTACTTGGGATTCAATTTAATGCAATCGCGACTCAATGATGCAAGAATAAGATAGAGGCAATAGGTACTGTATGTATGCAAGCATGTGGTAGTGCTTGCCTGGCAGCTCAGTTGAAGCGAGAGATGGATCTGGGTAATACTCCTGGGATTCCTGGTAATTCTCCTGCTGGGCGTCTATTCGAAGAAGAACCAAACAAACAAGGGCCAACATAAATCAAGTGCACAAGCATATGGATTAAAATGCGACAAGCAAACAAGCATGCCATGATGAATGATGCACAATTACATGGCATTAAAGTAGCATGGCAAAGGTGAGGGGTGGATACAAGAAATAAAGCACTTTATTATTTATTTGCCCTAGTTTTATTGTCATAAACAGTTCAGATTTTAAATGACAACATGATGCATGCTTCAATTCAGAACAAGGACTGCATAGATAGAACGGGCTCGTCGCGCTGATCGATTTAGACATATTATTTGTCAAATTTGGAGTTATAAAGCAAAAGTTATTAATTAAATAAGGAAAAGGGCATTTTATTGTAATTTTAATCATCTCGAAAATTAAAATATTCAAAATATATTTTGAAGGGCATATTTGAATTCCTCACATTTTTCTGATTCCAAAACATATATTACATGTATTATTTGGATTTGTATTTTAAAAATTATTTGAATCTGAAAAGAATTTGAATTTAAATCAATTTGGAAAGATTTAATTTAAAACAGACTCAGGGAAAACTTTTGTTACCCAGGCAATTCTAGCCACAGTCACTGACGGGTGGGCCTGGTGCTGTCTGGGCCACGCGTGCGGAAAACACTTTTTCCACAGCGGGTCTGGCTAACCACTGTGACTGCGGGGTGGGCCAACTGGCGCAGGCCCACGTGACAGCGGCGAGGGAGACAGGGGCTGACAGGTGGGGCTGGGGCTGGAGCGCGGGTTGCGGCTGAGAAAGGCTGAGGGGTTTTCTGCAAAATGGTCAGGGTGACTGGCAGGTAGGGCCGCTAGGAGCGCGGGTTGTGGGAATCAAAAAGGTGGGAGGCTTTTTGTAAGATGACCACTGGCCCGTGTTACTGTTTTTCTTCTCCACGTTCTAGCGAGGGGGTCGGCGCGCAGCGCGAGCGGGGATCGATCCCGGGACGCGGGCGTGCGCGCGGAGGGTGCTAACCGGTGCGGCTGGCTCGGGTAGTTGACAGGGAGGTGGGCGCGGGCTAGATAAGGGGCTGTGCGACGCGGGGAGGCTGGTAGACTACGACGAACGGCGCGCACGGCAGGCGTACGACGAAAAGAACGGCGGCGCTAAGGCGGTACCGCGAGGCGGAGCGTGTCAGGAAGAAGGAGATGCTCACCGCGGGCTGCCTGGTGTGGTCGGATCGGCCGGGGATGCTCTGGAACGGCGAGGACGCTGGCGCTCTGGCAGCTAGGGTTTGGCGTCGGCCGGCGAGGATCTGGCGGTGCTGGGGCTCCCTCCTTCATGCTGACGGCCACGGGGCGACGCAGGGGATCGTCCATGATCTCCCAGACCTCTTCCACGACGAGCACGGCGGCTGGAACGAGGAGGAGCGGAGGGTGCTGGCGGCGACCGGCGGCGGGAGCTGTTGTCGGGGAGGAAGAAGGAGAAGACGGGGGCGGATCGGGCCATATCTGGGCGAGGCCAGAGAGACGTGGGGAGGGAGGAAAACAAGGGAGAGAGGGAGGAGGGCAGCTGGGGCACGACAGAGATAAAGGTGGCCTCGGTGCCACCTTTTCTCTCCTTCCTCCTCGAGCACGTGCTCGGGCGGCTGGGGCTGGACCTGGGGCTGCAGGGGAGGTTGCAAGTGGGGCCGAGGACGGGAGAGGGCAGGTGGGGCTAGATCGGCCAGTAGGGAAAGAAAGAGAGGAGAGGGAGTAGATCGGGCTAGGGTAGATGGTGGCCTCGGTTAGGGTTTGGCTAGGGCTAGGGTTAGCCGAGGTGGCTGGGGTGTGGGCCAGGGAGAGGGTGGCCAGGGTGGTGCCCAAGGTAGAGAGAGAGGGGTGTGAGAGAGAGAGGTAAGTGGAGTTAGGGTTTAGGAGAATAATAGAGAGAGAGAGGGGAAAAAGTTAGGTTAGGTTTTATTAGGCATTTATATTTTTAATTTGATTATGAGGCCAAACCAAGGAGAAGCATGAAACTTGATCTTCCTAGAGACAATGTGAAGGAGAAACAAGAAAGAAAGAGGAAGAAAAGAATAGATAGCAAAGGTCACATATGGCTCATGCATGGAGGATTGAAAAATAAGAGGAAAAAGAGATGGTGAGATTATGAGGATGGTGTAATAGTGGTAGATGGTTTTTCTTAGATAGGATCCACCAAATCCAAAGAAAAACAATGGAGGGAAAAGGTGGTGAAGAATTGTGCATGGCCCATGCAAAAATACTAATGCCATTATTTATTTGTGAAAACAATATTAATATTATGGCATTACTCTATGCATATCCAAGAAGTGGAATAGAGCCAAGCAAAGGAAAATTAAGGACTAGGTCCACCCTATTGCCCATGAGCTAGAGAAAACCAAAATAAAGACAAACAAGCTCATGGTCTAGTAGGATGGTGGAATTATAAAGTGGAGGAAGAGAAAGATGGTGGAATTGCAATAGAAGATATGCCCCCAACTCAACTTGGGCATTGAACAATATATTAATAACCAAATACAATATCAAGAGGCAAATACAATTAATAATGCATGTGAGAGAAGAACCAAAATAAAATGAGTTTTATATGATGCTCAATGCAAGGTGGCATGATGACATGAGCATGATATAATTATGATGCAACAATAATATCTATGGAGTAGCCAAAATCTTACTAGGACAAGTAGCATTATAATGGTTAGACAATTGGGATGCTACAAAAGTGGAAAATATGTTTTCCTAATTCTGTATGTGGATGACATCTTGCTTGCTAGCAGTGATGTCAGTCTACTACTAGAAACAAAGAAGTTCTTGTCTTCAAATTTTGACATGAAAGACCTTAGTGAAG
Organism: Avena eriantha; assembly: GCA_910589775.1. Lineage (NCBI taxonomy): Eukaryota > Viridiplantae > Streptophyta > Magnoliopsida > Poales > Poaceae > Avena > Avena eriantha. Next base: position 283,472,381 of record OU342744.1, on the reverse strand, counting down.
CTTCTGATGTTTTGGGCATAGAAATTCACCGAGATAGAAAGAATGGAGTGTTAGGACTGTCGCAAAAAGCATATTGTGAAAAGATTCTAAAGAAATACAATATGCATGCGAGTAATGCAACACCTGCTCCCATAGTCAAGGACGATAGTTTTGGGAAATCCCAATGTCCAAAGAACCAGTATGAGATCGATCAAATGAAGTCAGTACCATATGCTTCGGCTGTTGGAAGCTTACAGTATGCACAAGTGTGCACTCGCCTTGACTTAGCTTTTATCACCGGGGTACTCGGCAGATATCAAGAGAATCCAGGCATAGAGCACTGGAAGATGGTAAAGAAAACTTTGCGTTATGTGCAAGGCACACAAGGCCTCATGCTAACATATAAAAGATCTGATTCCCTGGAGATAAAAGGATACTCAGATGCGGATTTTGCGGGAGATAAAGACGATAGAAAGTCCACGACAGGATATGTCTTTACTCTCGCAGGAGGTGCTATTTCATGGAGAAGCGCCAAACAGTCGATAGTTGCATCATCTACGATGTATGCAGAATTTATAGCATGTTATGAGGCCATGGGACAAGCGTTATTGTTAAAGAAATTTCTACCCGACTTGAGAGTGGTAGACTGCATCAGTAGGCCGCTAAAGATGTACTGTGACAACGAGCCCGCAGTATTCTATGCTCACAACAACAAGTCGAGTAATGCTACAAAGTCAATAGATATAAAGTATTATGTTGTGAAGGACAAAGTCCAGATCAAACTATAAAACTCGAGCATATAAGGAAAAAGGATATGCTTGCGGATCCGCTAACGAAAGGCTTACCACCCAATGTGTTCAAGGAACACATAGCCGGTATGGGATGAATGGAAAGCCTATGATTTCTGGACTACAGAGGCCTAAAAGTAAAAGGATTTGTTTCAAAATAGAAAAGTATGTAGTGGATGTCTGATTCTATATTGCCGAGACGATGAAACATGCTCTATGTATCGATCTGTGATGAAACGAGTAAAGTACAAAGTTAAAAGTAAAGTCGAGATCAAGAGGGAGAATGTTAGTTTGATCTCTCCAGTTCGAGCCCAACGGCCCGAACGAGCTCCTTATCCGCGCCCTGATCGGGGGCGCCCAACCTTATCATGGTTGGTGGGCCCCTGTCGCCGCGATATATAAAGTGGTGGGGGACTGGCAGCACGGGTTACGAGGATCGCTGCTGCTCTAATCACCCCACCTACACCCCTACCGATCTAGGGTTAGCGCGAGCCGAAGGGAAGCGCCGCCACCACCGCACACCCACGCCGTCAACCCTTTTCCCATGGCTAATGGCGGCGGCTCCAGCTCCGGGACTAGCTCTGGCATCCTCTCTGGCTCGTGCTTGTCGAGCCAGGGCGCAGGTGATTCGCTCTCTCTCTCTCTCTCAGATGCAACAGTTAGTGCTAGTGCAGATGCTACCGGAAAGATCTAGACTAGTAGATGTAAAGTCAATATAACAAATACCACACATATTAACCACATCCGTGGTACACGCAGCAAATCAACCATGCATAACCAGCGCCCCGTAATACCTCAGTCTCTCATACCCATAGCCCATACGTACATAGCCTCAGGTTCCTAACTGGACATTAACTGAAAACCTAGGAGTTTTTTCATACAGAAAACAAGCTGAGAACTTGTTTGCAGCCAAAAGACCTGAAAGGCTAAACTTCCGCTTCATCTGAGCAACTAATACGGCTGGTTTACCCTCACAGCTTTGGGTTCACGGGCTAATTCCTGTTAGCAACCCTGAGGTTGTCAAGTCGGTACAGCTGGCCGCCTGCATGGAAGGCGTAGCCGACCTTCGCCCTGTCACGGTTCCTTGTGATGGTGCAGCCACGGGGCCCGAATGCGACACTGAAGCCACTGTCGGTGAGCTGGGTCACTGAGATGATGTTCTCGGTGAGCCCCGGGACATAGCTGATGCCGGGGACGGCAAGCTTGGTAGAGCTCAGGGATCCCTTGCCACACACCAGCAGCATCTCGCCCATGTGCGTCCGGACCGGGCGGCCTGGACGAGTGGCAGTGAAGTCTGCCAGGAGGTGCAGGTTGCCCGTCATGTGTTCAGCAGCATTTGAGACGATGTACCAGGGAGTTGCACTGAACAGACAGGAGAAAAGAATAGCACTATTAGCCAGACAAAAATATTGGCAATAGAATGCATATTCATGATCAAGTCGATAGAAACCAAATGATATGACTATTCATCGGTAACCATCAGAGTAGCATGGCTATTTTTTAAGTAGCATTGTGAGTAGAGTAACTAAATCATACTCTGAACAAAGTGGACCATAAGCTCCAACCTAGCAAAGCTACAAAGAATCCACTTGTAAATAAACTAGGGACATTTTAGGGTAGTAGGGTATAACCACTTCAATATGGACCTATAATTCTGCATTATCTGAAGGGTCATATTTACCCTTACCTACTGTAGGGAGGAAAATGTTACCAATACCCAAACCGGTTAACACGGACTGAGAAAGTAATAAAATGTTGAACGTAATAACATGTTAATTTATTTTAGACTTATGTTCCGGATATTAGTTTGAAAATGATGCCCACCATTCGTGCTGGTCATCACATCGTACACAGTGCACAAGGTATATGAAGAAATCATTCATTTAATTATTTATGCTACTTAGCAGTGCACAAACAATGAGTCAAACATACAATTTCTTGTAATTTCATTTTCCATCCGAGTGCCATTATTTGTACACAATTGTTTGCAGCACAATTGTAAAATTTTATTCAGCTATCATGGCGAATCTCTAGTGCGTTGTACATCAGTTGATAAAACGAGCATGAAGAATACTTCATCAGAAACTGTGCTTTAAAATGCAACCTACGAGGCAAGGAGTATAATAAAAAGAGCTCAATAAACTTGTGCTATTCTTCCATACATGCAGATTACACATACAGGGACAAAATTTTGCACATCCATATCAATTCACTACCATGAGAAAGTAACATACAAAGAAAAAACAAAGAACAATAACAATCATTCAGGAAAGTAATTTATCATACCTAGTGGTGTCGAGAAAGTCGAGCTCATACAGATTGTCTTTAAGACGTCCTTTACCAACTACTGTTCCATCAGGGCGCTCAATAGAACAGGCACCGCCTCCCATACTGACTTGAAGTTCTTGACCATGGAAATGGGCAACCGATGCCATATTCACCGTGAACCCAGGAACATACCATACGTCATCGAGCTTGACCCCATTGCAGTTCACAGATCCCCGAGCACAGACTTGCATGGGCGGCCCAATCCCAATGATGGATTTGACCCAACGGTCATAGACAGGCATGATGTCCATCAGCATGTTCAGATTGCCAGTTATGTGGGGGCCATTTATGCCGAGATACCAAACAGCATCATCTGCATTTGAACTGTCTTTGGAGGAGGGGCCATCAAGGGGATCAAGAATGGAGGTAAGGGCAGCACTGTTCTTCTTCCTGAGAAATTGCAAGTCAACACAGCAGCATAAATAAATAACCGCATACACTGAAAGTGAACCAAAGTATAGGGATCATCTTGAAATACCTTAGATCACACCAATAATTCATGCAACAAACTTTTTCGTAAGAGGAACACTAAGAACGCAACAACCAGCATGTGTAAACAACCACCTATAATCATTTGACTCTTTCGTAAGAGGAACGCTAAGGATGCAACAACCAACCAAGTTACAATATTAACGCAAAAGAGTCAAAAATCGCAATCCATGACTACAATGGTGGAAAGGTACATTCCAAAATGAACAAGAACCTTAAAGTTCCTGTTGCCTAGGTCCATGAAGCAATCGCATATAACCCAGAATATCAGCATTGCTCTGAGCCCCCCAATCAACAAAATGCTTGCATGTTCCATAAAAAAGGTGTACAATTCCTGAACTGTACACAAAAAGCTACATTTGTTTTAAAATTATCGCTTAAATACATGCTAAATATACTACAAATTCCATCAGTAATTTCTTTTTGACTCAGAATTCAGTGCTAGCATAAGTCACAGCTTTCTGTGGTCATATCAATTTATTTATTTTTCACTGGGAGATTCAACCTAAAACAAACATTTGACCATGTCAACCCCAAAAAATCTAAATTCCAATGAAATTCATCAGTTGTACACAAATCTACAGCAATATTTTTGAAACTTCAGCTGGCTAAACAACACATCACCTACTAATTCCACATTTCAGCTGGGTGCTTGTATCGATCGACCCTTTCTCTAACCATTTACAAATCCAACCCTCGCACTAGTAGATTTAACCATAAATCTGTACTAACTCCTTCCAACCCAACAAGAAGTCAAGTAGCACAAACCAATTCCGTGCGCCATGGCATCTCTCCTCTGAAAGAAGCCAATAAACCCTAACAGCCCAAAACCCCACCTTTATCTAATGAAAATGCAAGTGAGACAAAGAAAATCCGCCGCGCTCGCCTTCACCGTCGACGTAGTAGAATCGCAAGCGTGCGTGCGCGGCGCCGACTGTGTCTATGTCCGTACCTGATTTTTTTTTGCAGGGATAGTCCGTACCTGATGGCGTCGAGGAGGGCAGGGTTCTCGGTGGCTGGATCCACCTCGACCATCGTCAGCACCCTCCCCTCCACGGTGGCGTCGACGAGTACCGTCTCCGATTTCACCGCCGTCGGGTTCGCCCCCTTCTTCCCCATTGGCGGTGGAGGCGATGGAGGTGGAGGTGGAGGTGGAGAGTTCTGGAAGCAGGTGGAGTGGAGTGGAGTCCAGCGGCGGACGGGTTGCGGGGAGTGGGCACGCTTTGCCTTGAAAACCGTCCGTTTAAAATGGCCGGTGGAAGTGGGCCGGGCTGAACTGGGCTGCAGGGACACCATTGAAGGGCTCGAAGCTAAGCATGAGAAGTTTTTTCTTTCTCGCTAAATTAATAATTACTAGCTGAATACCCGTACATTGCTACGGCACTGATAAAAAGGATGTATAGATATACAAATTGATAAATGTTAGTCATAAATATAGCTGTGGCACATGTTTTTTTTTCAGTTGTGTTGAATTAAAAAAAGATATGACCCCTCTCTAGGCCCCCTCATAAAAGGATAACAAAGGCATCATGTTTCCAATTCTTTCTCAGCTTTTACATTTACTTATCCACCTCTTAGCTTTGCCTAATGTTTTCTCACACCTTCGTCACCATTGTATTGTCCTTTTTCATTTATCCTATCCGCCTCTTAGCTTTGTCTAACGCTTTATCGCTCCTTTGTCACCATATCTTCAGCTCGTTCCATTTTATTGATCTTGGTACCCGTCGTCATAGGTGAGAAATGTCAAGGAATAAGACCACCTTACCTGAAAATGAAATATCAAAGTCTTGTATGGAACGCCATTTTCTTTACGTTGGTACCCTTTAGAGAATATCCAAATAAAGTTTTATTCAATGTTAATTCTACCTTTTATCTATAGTCTAATTAATATAACAACCTTTTCTTGAAAATTAGTGCATAATAGAAAAAAATTACAAGGACAAGCGAGTGGCTGCCAATAAAGTTTAAGGTATCGCTTCATAATTACAAAATAGGATAGACTTATTTATTAGGGAATATGATACACATTTACATGTTCCTATAGCTTGATGATCTTCCTAGAAGCGCATAGTGCCTTAGTTGATCTTAGAAACTCCCTCGTCAACTGAAGAAGAAAAGAATTACTCTATGGCACAACCATTGCGACATTCTTTTCCATCGATATTTATCCCGCATTATCACCTTCAGCAACATCAATTTAGGGTGTCACTACACCTCGATAATGCGCACTTCTAAAGGCGTCTAGTCCTTGTCACCAACTCCAAACCCGCGAGAAGCGAGAAATTTGAAGTCTGTATCCAAGTAAGCAGAATCAGTTCGTGTAGCTGCTACCATAAAAAGCATGAGTGTGACAATTTGATAACCTCGTAAGCTTTGCATACTTCTCCAAGTTAACAATGTAGTATGTAGTTATATTCCATAATTCCTGTTCAATAGTGAATTTTCTGAATTAGGGGCCTACACAAAAATGTGAATAAGAAAGATGCACAAATTAATACCTTTTGCTCCTATGGAGGATAGTTAGATGATCGAAGTGTGAATAACAAGAATTCCCAAATTAATCTATCTGTCTCGATCATTATTGCTAATAATAGAAGTGTTGAATGAAAGATAGTTAAGGAAGTATCAGTACAATTGAAAGGTTTCTCGTGCTAGTGTCTGTAGTCGTCGCTAGGTGGTCCAATAGCCTATTTGTAATTTCTATTACCTTTAAGGCTCTTTGTATTGTTGTTGATGATTTTTAATAGATCCATGGAATTTCGCAAAAAAAAAGGTATTCATATTGTACATACTCAATATTTCTTACAAGTGTAGCAGAAACCAAACCAAAGCAAGTACAATTCCTTATGTCTAGTGTAAGTTTCTAGATACTAGAAGGATCATTTTCAATGAAATCTAAATGAATACAATCGTGTAGCTATCAAAAATATAAGCTGATATCATGTCAACGAATTTCAACCCACATATTTCAATGTCACGACAACAATGCAGTAAACTAAAATTTTACTTGAGAAATATACCAAAGGTTTCTATTAATTTGATAATTGCATTTGGAAATTACAAGATATGCCCTCAGAAAGATGTCTACAAATTTTGATCAAACAGGCACATTATATGCGAGCTTTGGATGCTTCTACTTTTCATAAAATATATGTAGCAGACAAAACAACATGCGTTGAATTGTATCAGTTTTTTCACACAAAGGCTGACCACATTTGTCATATGAACAACCGTACATTGATTTATTCAGAAATAATGTGCACAGAAATAAAGAATGCCAACTGGTTCAGCCGTTCAGCTCAAGCAATTAATTCCTAGCTAAGCAAGACAAATGTCATCTGTCCTAAGCTAAGTAGGACTGTGATAGGTTTTGAAATTTTACCTTTTGTAGCATTCAATGCCCAACATTTGCTAGAGCCTTGGACTTGCATTTGTTGTTTCATGACTTCACATGGCACATAGATAAAAGATCCAAGTGTATCTCCTGGAATAAGAAACAAAAATTTATGGGGTGTGAAGGAAGCGGCACAACAAATTTTCATGAGATGCCAAGTATTCTAATTGAAAGGTAAACCACATTATACAGTATGACATGAGTGGCAAAGAGAAGATCGACCTCAAAACAGAATATTTGAATTGCCAAAGTATCATTCATTCAAAACTCCATGCGGTCATCATGTAAAAATATTCCCTTATTCTTCTTCTGAATCATAGGAACATGATTCAGTAACACATTGCACCTATAGCCTTATAGAAAGTGAATGAGTAAAACCTGGACTAATTCCTCGCTACAAACATGAATTAGGACAAGAGTACGAAAGTTCATCGAGAGCTTTGAACAAGTTCAATCGTTTGGCCATCCTATATCTCAGGGCTCAGGTATAGGGAGGTTTTTGCTGGTTTTGTAGTGCTCTCTCTCTCTCTCTCTCGATAAAAGGGGGGCAGGCCATCTGAAATATATTCCTCGGGTCATGTTCAAAACAAATGAAGAAAGACACTTGTGTCAAAATCATGAGCTCCAATAAGAAACTCTACATCTAAGTCCCATGTAAAGTGAACAAAGATTCTTAGGAAACGATAACATACCCTAGCCACAATCACTTTAGACTAAGCCTTGTGTTCAAAGTGTCAACTCTATGTATCATGTGCCTTCTCCGTGTGCCTGCAATGACTCCCCACACAAATTCGCTCTATAATGCGGTATAAATTTCATCTGAGAAACAATTTCAGGCACATTTTGGGAATTACGTATTGCAGTATAAGGGATGAGCGTGGTCAGGGGGCTCTACACTCCTTCACACATTCTCTCTCCCCAAGTCTTCACCTTCATCTTGACATTCACCTACAGTGCCCCTGATGGACTGATGGTGCTCCTGGTCATTGTTCTCCAATTGACGGAAGGCGAGCCTGATCAGGCCACCACCACCCACGCGAAACCGTCTACCATTGCAAAATCCTCCGCCCCTGCAACGCCTTTCCTCAAGCTGGGGCACCCGTTCATTGTCAGGTCCTAGTGCCACAGAAGCCTCTGACGCGCGGCGTTGAAATGGAGGACATAGAGATGGATGTGTAAAACTAAAGGGAGGGGAGAGAGGAGGTACAAGGGTAGGCCCTCCCTCTGCCCTATCGTGGCTGCACAATGTATCTACCACTGTTGCCCATCTCAGGCCCCATGTTGTATCCGCCGCTGCAACCCCTTTCTCCTGTCGCACACACTGTATCTACCACCGTTGCACCATGAGCGGAGATAAGAAGGGGAACATAAGAGGGATTCAAGAGAAAGGGGATGGATCCCGAGGTGGCGGTGTTGGGGCCTTGGGGAAAGATGAAGATGGCGTCATATCCGGTTTGGAGTTAGTTTTCTAGTTGGAGGATAACGTGGGATTTGATCTGTTAGCTAATCACAATATTAAAGGGATCACATACCACGTGTAAGGCGGCATAGTTCTTTGTTGCGGCTAAAAAGTAGGGACGCGTTGTTGCGGTGGTATTTTCTCATTATTTTTTTTGGAAGTGTGACACCTGACACCACCGCTTTGCTTTTAATAATAAATATCGTATGTCGTCCACTCAAAAAATTCGTACGTCAAAGCATATCGAAGAACGTTCGGAAACAAAAGAAGGATAACCCGTGGAATGCACATAATCATATACCATGTCTGTTTCTAAAAATAAGATGTATATTTTTAGTCTAACCAATTATGTAGACAAAACATAAATTTCTAGAATACCAAATTAATATCAATAAGCAATAGAATATATTTTGTAGATCAAAATATATTTTAAAATATTGTAGATGTTCGTATTATTATCTTTATAAGATTGGTCAAACTTATACGATGTTTTTTTTGGACTGATTAGTATCATATTATGATACATGCATAATATGATACTGGTGTATGATACTATCTCTACAATGCATTGTATCATATATTGATATCATAGTCCTTCTATATTTAGCATTTTTTAGTAATTCAATGAAAATTCGTTTGCAAATTTTTTTATACTAATTTTTTCTAGTTTTAAGTGATATGATACAGCATCTATGTATGATACTACTACCATCAACCGGCGAGATTCTTTGCCCTAGACCAAGTTTATCACCCCGAATACTTAGAAAGACACCAAGTGAGGGGACGTAAAAAAAACACCCACACCCCCGTGTCGCTCGTAGGAGGCATCGGGGGAGAAACCCTTCCGCAGCCACACTACTCCCCCTTCGGCCTCCATCTCATCGCCTCTGCCGCCGGCCTTGGTGTTGCGGTGGCAGCGAGGCCCGCTTCCAAAGGGCGGGGATCCCCTTTTCTCGGTCGGCGGGGGGAAGGGGGGGTCGTTTGGCTCGCTGGACGAGCTCGGTCGTGCTCGCCGGCGAGGGGAAGCTAGGGCGGCAGCCCAGGTCGTGGAGGCGGGGGCCCAGCGCCGTGCGTGGTGGCTGGGTGCTTGGGCGCGGTGGTTGGGTCTAGATCCCACCCCAGATCTTGCGGGTCGGAACCTCGCCGACGGTCCTGGCTGTGAGGGCGGCAGAGATGCAGCGTGGTGGAGCGGCGTGGGCGTGTGGGCTGCGGTGGTGGTGATTTCATCGAGGGTTGTCGGGGCTGCCTTCCCAAGGATGTGAACCGGAGGCGTCAGGGTGAGGCTAGATCCGATGAGGAGATCGTGGAGGCTGCAATGGTGGGGTTGATGTTAGTAGGTGGTCCGGGCTTGAGCTCATTGCTGGATGGCGAGCCATGATCCGGGCAAATGCTTGTCCTTGGCAACTAGCCGGCCGACAGTTGGTCGAGGCCGGCGGTGGCGATGGCTACGGGCGCTACTCCCTTCTTGAAGGCATCACCGAGGTGATGTCCTGCCATCGCTATCTAGGGAAGCTCCAGGGAAATCCCTAGATCCGCCATGATCGGTCAATGGCGGGGCTCTTGTGTCGTCTTCCCTCTTGGGGCATCGATTTGGAGTTCCTCGGTCCGGAGGGACCAGTGGACGATGGTGGTGTTGGCGTTGCAAGTTGTGTGGCAATGATGACAATGGTGAGTGGATCTGAGTAGCGGCATGTCCTTTGTCATCGATTGTCCCTACCATGATGGTGAAGTCGGAGCTGCGGTCGCGGGATGACTGTAACATCCAGCATTAGAGCCTAGAAATAAGCTGAGATGAGGTGTGTGCATTGCATTCATGCATAGAAAATCTAGATTATTTTCGCGCTTTTAAATAAAACTTGTTAATGTGATTGAAGCTTCTCTTGACTTGGTTGAATTGAAGTCGATCATCAAGTTGATTGTGATAAGTTTCAATATGACCTTTGCTAAAACCTTATATTTGGGTAATATAATTTGATTTATGGGTAGATAAAATGGAATCAAGCTAAACCCACAACACATTATTTAATGATTAATAAAGGATCTTATAGATATCATATCTGGGTATTCATTATAACAACTCTTAAATACTCAATTAAGTTTATAACTTAAGCAAGAAACTTAATAACTGAATCTTGAAATACTTTTTTGCCATAGATATTCCCACCATGGGTATCATGGTCGTTTTTAAATATGAACTCTTATCACAAATGAAGTAGAATGGAAGACAAGCCAAGACCATTCATCGCATATCCATATTATCATATTAAGAGATGACATTTTAATTTAATCAAGTCCTAGTGTCGATGGATCATCAATGTTGATTAACCAATTCCTGACCTAGAACTTATTGACCTATTATATTAACCTTCCAAAGATCTTAAGTAAATTAATAAGAAGAAGGAACTAGATATGGTAGAGTATGCCATCATCAACGGAATGTGATCCTTAGTGAAGATCAAACCATTGGATGTTGGAGGAGTTAACTCACTCATGAGTTAACTAGAAGAAGTACCTAAATCTAAGAGCTAAGCTAGTGATCATGAAGCTATGAGAAAGCTAGTAGTATTAGTGACATGGGTATACCCTACAGGTACTCGAGCTTGGTATATACGGTCCAAATACGTATAGGCCCACAGTGTCGCCAAGGCCCAAAACAAGGGACTCGAGTGGCCTACGGACTCTCGATTGCTTGAAGAACAAGAAGAAGTTAAAGATAGAAAGTTTGAAGGGGAAAACCCTAACTTTTAACCGACTTGACCTGCTACCCGGGACCTAGCCTATCTATATAAAGACTAGGAGGGGGCGGCGAGGAGGACACACGCAACCCTAGTTTCCACAACCCTCGTCAGATTGCATCTGCGCACCATTGTAACTTTCGACTCCTTCGATAATTCCACGAGCAGACAAGCAGGAGTCGGGACCTCTACGAGGCCTGAACCTGGGTAAATCCTTTGTCCCCTGTGTGCTTGTTTGCTAGCCGATAGATGTCTCCAGCGCTCCCTCCTTCTCCAAAACTCAAGTCCATAACAATGGGCATTGATGAGTTAAACCCTCGTCAATTGGCGCCGTCAGTGGGAAGTGGGAGTGCTGATGTTGCGGCTTCTTCGGCCCCATCAACTGCGATCTACAACTCCGCAACAGCGGAGATTCGCCAGCTCTTCAGCGCCTTCGACTTCACCGTCCACACGCCGGCCACCCGCCCGGCCTTCGAGTCCGTGGGCGACGGAATCAGCCTGGCGATTGGGAGCTTCCGCTTCCAAGTTGGTCAGATGGGCACGCTTCGTGTGCCTGATCAGCCGACAGCGCCGGCGATTGCCCCGGCGTCATGGTTCCCTCCATTGATTGGCACCCTCAGCGAGCTCAACGCCCCGATGGCAATCGAGAATACGGTCAGCGACAGCAGTCGCGATTCCGATCTAAGCGATCTGGCCACTAAAGATGGAACCTATGGTTCCGGATCTGAGAGTTGTGGAAGCAACAGCTTCCCCAATCACTTCATGTGCGCCGTCATCAACGCAGGCGACACCTCTACCAATCGCGACAACGGTGGCAACCCTGGCAACGGCACCGATCCACCCAACGCCGGCAACGGTGGCAATGGTGGCAACGGCGGTAACGGTGGCAATCGCGTTCCCGTCAACAACGGAGGAGCAGTCGAACCTCCTAGCATAATCAATGAGCAAACCGGCGAACGCGTCGTAATCAAGCTCAACAAGCAAGAGTGGGCTCGCTGCCGCGAGGCCCCACGGGGCACACCCCTACTCTTTGGGTCCCCGCAAGAACTGCTGATGGGCTACCACTGGCTCCTGAAGGAAGAATTCAAGCGCCAGGTGCAAACAATCGCGCAACTTGAGGCGCGTAAAAAGGCAGCAGATGAATCGAGCCTTCGTTGCGCTAGGCTCTCCTCCTACGGAGAATCCTCCTCAAAGGGCAACGAATACCTCGCCAAGAAGAGGCAGTCGCGGATGGCTCACCTTACCGAACAAGAGCGCATAGAGGCCGCGAAAGTCCTCGACTTTGGCTCTATGACAGTCGACACGAGAGGCAACGTGGTTCCCAAAACGCCGCAGGCTGCGGTGACGGCAACCACCATGTACCTCCTCAACAACCAGCCGCCAGCTGGAGAGCCCCGAACTTCCATGCACCGATCTACAATCGCGGGCTTGGGATTAATCGAGGCCGCCCTCGACAAGGAGCCAACACCAGACCCAAAAAAGGGCAAAGCGCTAGGAAAGCGCCACTCCTTGCCCTCATCCAGCGATGACAGTCACGACCTGTCTCGGCGCCGCCGCTCACGACGACATGATCGTGACTACGATGCACGCGACGACCTCACGCATCGCAAGATCGACAAGTCAAGGGCACGACGTGCTCGGTCGACTAACACGGAAGAAGAAGATGGGGAGCTCTACGGCGCCAGATGCTTTAGCAGATCCATTAGGCAGAAGCGGATGCCTAAAGGGTTTAAACTCCCGTCGGAGAACCCGAAATTCGACGGTCTACAGGACCCCAAGATCTGGCTGGAGGATCACATCTCCTCCGTCAGGCTCCACAGAGGCAGTCGAAATACTGCCATGCAATGTTTGCAGCTACAGCTGCAGGGCGCCGCCCGAGCATGGCTCAATAACCTCCCACGCGGATCCATTCGCAGTTGGGATGAGCTGGTTTACAGCTTCGTGCGCAACTTTAAGGGCACGTGGAAACGGCCCGCATCAATCGAAGAACTGAGATGCTGCCAGCAAAGATCTGGCGAATCGCTGCCCTCATACATCCAAAGGTGGTCCATCATCAAGAACACCGCGGAAAACATCTCGGAAGACCGCGCGATTGATGCATTCAATGGTAGCGTCCGCCGCCTAGAGCTCCGGGAGGAGCTGGGTCGCTCAAAGCCCCAGACCATCGACCACCTGATGGAGATCGCGAATCAGTGGGCCGATGGAGAAGATTCAGTGAAGAATCGCGCTCACTCCAACAAGGAGGCGGAACTCAAACGTAGACGCGACCACCGAGGCAAGCGTCGCATGAGCACCTACGACGATCGCGACGATGTCAACATGGTCGCAGCCGGCTACGCCGATAGACGCAACGATAACCGCAACAACGGATACCATAGCGGCGGATACCGCGACTCCGGGAAAACCACGCAAGTATGGCAACGCCGCACTCGCGATGAGGCACCGGCGACCTCCATCGAGGATAAACTGTCCGGGCCATGCACGGTACACTTCTACATCGACAAGCATGACGGCAAGAGAAAGTCCAGCCACCTCCTCAAAGACTGCCACGAGTTCCTCAAGCTACACGAGGGATTGGTTCGGATGAACCGCAACGCAGTCGAAAGAGGCTACGGAGCCGCTCCAGGCGCCGTGGCACACGACGCACCACCACCGCCACCTGGGCCACCCCCGAACGGAGTCGCACCGGACCAGCACCACGGAGGAGAACCGTACCCACGGGCCATGGGTACCATGATGATCCAAAAAGGGCGCCCCTCCAATAGGGTGCAGAAGGCCATCACTCGCCAAGTCAACTTGGCCACGCACTCGCCACCATCCACCACTGAGTACCTCAGCGGCAGCAAGTCGTGCATCACCTTTGACAAACGCGACCACCTGCCTCAGATACCTCGCCCAGGTCATTGCCCCCTTATACTCGAGGCGCAAATTGGAGGATTCGACATGAGCTGCGTCTTCATGGACGGCGGAAGCGGCATCAACCTCATATTCGCGAGTACCTTGCGAGCGATGAGGATCCCTCTAACCTGCCTGGAGGCATCGGACACAACGTTCCATGGCATCGTCCCAGGAAAAGGCGTATACCCCCTGGGAAAAATCAACCTCGACGTCATCTTCGGCACGCCGAAGAACTTCCGGCGCGAATGCATTGACTTTGAGGTCGTCGACTGACCCTCACAATACCACTGCATCCTCGGGCGCGTCGCATTCGCTAGGTTCATGGCAGTGCCCCACTACGCCTACCTGCAGATGAAAATGCCAGGCCCCAACGGCGTCATCACGATCAACGGGAGCTTTGAGCGATCTGACAGTTGTGACAGGGAATTCAACAGAATCTCCCAGTCCTTTGGCATGCAGGAGGAACTCGCAAGACTGAAAGAGACGACAGACAACAGTCTGCCCCCCCTGAGCAGGCCAAGCTCACCTGACCTCTCCTTCAACTCATATGTTCCCACAAAGAAGGTGCAGGTCCATCCATCGGATCCCGCCAAGACGGCCCTCATCGCCAACAACTTGAGTCCCGCATAGGAACTCGCGCTCGTCGAATTCCTCCGTGAGCACTGGGAAATTTTTGCCTTGTGTCCTGCGGACATGCCAGGAGTTCCCAGGGAATTCGCCGAGCACGCACTCAACGTCAACCCTGACGCAAGGCCAGTCAAGCAAACAATCAGGCGACTGTCTGAGCCACGGGCGCAGGTAGTCGGAATGGAGATCAACAGACTCCTCGAGGCCAAGTTCATACGCGAGATCAAGGAAAGCACTTGGCTCGCCAATACGGTGCTGGTACCAAAAAAGGACACGGATATCCTGCGGATGTGCGTGGACTTCACTTCTCTGAACAAGCACTGCCCAAAGGATCACTTCCCACTGCCACGGATCGACCAGATCATCGAGTCCACCGCGGGATGCGAGCGTCTCTGCTTCCTCGACGCCTACTCAGGCTATAACCAAATTCGAATGAAGGAGGAAGACCAAGAGAAAACAGCGTTTACAACGCCCTTTGGTGTGTTCTACTACAACACAATGCCTTTCGGGCTAAAAAACGCAGGAGCCACCTACCAGCGGTGCATGCATGCTTGCCTCAAGGAACAACTGGGTCGCAACATCCAAGTCTATGTCGACGACATAGTAATCAAGACCAAGGAGGAAGCCTCTCTAATCGACGATTTGCGCGAAACCTTCGCCAACCTTGACCGCTACGGATCAAGCTCAATCCAGACAAATGTGCCTTCGGCGTACCATCTGGGAAGCTACTTGGGTATCTCATCTCCGCGAGGGGAATCGAGGCTAACCCGAAGAAGATAAAAGCCATACTGGCCATGGAGAAGCCGAAGAACATAAGAGGCGTCCAGCAACTGGCCGGACGAATCGTGGCCCTCAGTCGA
Source organism: Avena eriantha (assembly GCA_910589775.1). NCBI lineage: Eukaryota > Viridiplantae > Streptophyta > Magnoliopsida > Poales > Poaceae > Avena > Avena eriantha. The sequence goes on along the minus strand of OU342744.1, from coordinate 283,456,824 downwards.
TTTATCGGTCGGATGGGTGAAAAGGCACTGCCCTTCTACCAGCTCCTCCGCAAAGCTGAAAAATTTGAGTGGACCAATGAAGCGCAAGAAGCATTCGAAGATCTCAAGCGCCTGGTATCCACTTTGCCAGTGCTGGTGACTCCACAAGAAAGGGAACCACTATTGCTGTACATCTCCGCCACCAACCAGGTAGTCAGCACAGTGCTTGTTGTCGAGCGGGCTGAGGAAAACAAGGTCCAGGCATACAACGCCCAATATACAACCTCAGCGAGGTCCTCACGCCAACAAAACAGCGGTACCCGCACTACCAGAAGATGGCGTACGGTGTCTTTATGACCGCTCGGCGACTGCGCCACTACTTCTAGGAACACCCGATCGTGGTAGTCAGCGACGCCCCGTTGGGACATATCCTCAATAACCCCGACGCCACGGGGCGAGTCGCACTTTGGGGAATAGAATTGTCTCCACGAGACATCACGTACGAAAAACGCTACGCAATCAAGTCGCAAGTTCTCCCTGACTTCCTCGTGCACTGGATGGAGAACCAACTCCGGGACAAGACAGATATGTCCTACCTCTAGACAATGCACTTCGATGGGTCCAAGCGGAAAGATGGAGAAGGCACAGGTGTCATACTGACATCACCTCAAGGGGACAAGCTGAAGTATATCCTGCGAATGCAGTTCACGGCCTCAAACAATGAGGCTGAATACGAGGCCCTGTTGCACGGGATGAGGATGGCCAGAGCTTGCGGCGCCAAGAGGCTCATCATATATGGCGACTCCAAGTTGGTCGTCAACCAAACAATGCATGAGTGCGACGCACTGAACGATAACATGATCGCGTACCGCGATCTCTATGATACACTCGAAGGAGACTTCGATGGTTGCGAGCTGCGACATGTAAGTCGCGAAAGCAACGAGGAGGCGGACGCACTCGCCAACATAGGCTCTACCTGCGCCCCAATACCACCTGGGGTATTTCTCGAGCGCATATGCGAACGCTCCATTAAGCCAAAGGCCGCAGAGAAGAAAACAAGCGCAGCAACGGACTCGGGGGATACGCCACCCAATGAGCCCATGGCACTCGATGACTTGGAGCTGGACACCGGACTCGAAGGACCAATGAGCGTCATGCTGATTGAGCAATCATGGACGCAGCCGTACATCACGTACCTCCTCAGTAAGAGGCTACCGGACGATCCGACAGATGCACGGCACATCACGCGGCGCTCCAAGGCATTCGCCGTTATCAACGGCGAACTGTATAAACGCAGCATCACAGGAGTGCTACAACGATGCGTCTCCATGGCCGATGGAAGAGCAGTTCTCCTCGACATCCATGAAGGGACATGCGGGCACCACGCTGGCAGTCGCGCCCTCGTTGTCAAAGCTCTACGAGCTGGATTCTAATGGCCTACGGCCATGCGCGACGCCAAGGATATCATCCAAAAATGCAATGCTTGCCAGCGATTCGCGGACAAGCCGCACGCACCAGGCGCAAAGCTACGGCCAATCCCATTGGCCTGGCCCTTCGCGCAATGGGGGCTCGACATGGTCGGCAAGCTTCCAATGTCCTCGCGAGGAGGCTACGTCTAACTCTTGGTCGCAGTCGACAAATTCACCAAGTGGATTGAGGCCATGCCAGTAACCAACCAATCCGCGCATAGCGCAGTCAAATTCTTTGAGTCCATCGTCTACCACTTCGGGGTGCCACATAGCATCATCACCGACAACGGGACGAACTTCACATCTAAGGAGTTCCAAGAATTCGGTGAGAGCCTAGGGATCAACATCAGCTACGCCTCAGTAGCGCATCCACAGACCAACGGTCAGGTGGAAAAGGCAAACGGGCTCGTCTGCAGCGGCATCAAGAAGCGACTCCTCCGACCACTCGAACAAGCCGTGGGCTGCTGGCCGGATGAACTGCAATCCATACTCTGGAGCCTATGTACAACTCCAAACAGCGCCACGGGCTACACGCCATTCTTTATGGTGCACGGAGCAGAGGCAGTGCTACCCACCGAAGTACGGTACAAAGCGCCACGCATGGTCACCTACAGCGAACAGGAATCATCCCTCGCACTCGAAGACTCGGTCGACCTCCTTGACGAAGCAAGAGAAATCGCCGAAGAAAGATCCACGATCTACCAGAAGTACCTGCATAACTACCACAGTAGGAGGCTTCGCCCCAGATCCTTCGTCGAAGGTGACCTGGTCTTGCGACTGAAGCAGCAAGGGCATCTCAAGCTCGAGTCCCCCTGGGAAGGACCGTACGTGATTATAAAAGTAATCCCAGGTGGCGCCTATCGCCTTAAATATTTAGAGGCAGGAGTCGCATACTCCAACCCCTGGAACGTCGCACAGCTGCGACGCTTCTACCCTTAGTTTGTTTCTACTTTTACATTGCAAATAAGGCTACTCAGCCAAGGCTACTTAGCCACACATTGTACCTCGCACTGTTCTTCGAATAAGTAAAAGCTAAGTGCCCCAAAAATCTGTGTTCTCCTTTACTTTTTCAATTTATATACTCGGGGGCTACGCCACCCTATACACATCTGTTCTTCGAACCAAAACGCGGTGTCCTGAGTAGCTGGTACATCAATCGAAACCCTTAAAACATGACCTCAACTCAGTTGCAATGCACCTGACAGGTTGACAAGGGACCGAGATAAAAGATGGCCAGGCTAACGAAAAGGACTCGCATAGTGCAACGCACCTCACGCTCACAGAGCTCTTTATACACATTCGACAATTAATTATCTACAACATCTATACGAACTTTACAACACAAGTACACTTATGTGCAGGATACAAATTTGGCTACTCTTGCAACAGATGAACGTTGGTTTGTTCCTCAAAGAAGTCGACGATCTCCTCTGCTGGACGGTCCACTGCCTGATAGTGCGGTACCATATTCTAGGCATATCCTTCTGGTGGCGCTGGTGGCCCAGAGGCAATGGCGGCAATATCCACGTCAGGCCTGTGCAATCGCACCATTGAGAGGGCAGCGTTGGCACCAGCCACCAACTGCTGCCTCACGCACACGCGAACCGCGGACAGATATTGAAATTTGACAAGAAGAGCCAGAAGGCTTGATGGAGTGTCGTCCAGCGGAAACATCGCCCGATAAATGTTCTTCAGGCACGACTATGACTTCTTCAGAAAAAGCAGCACTCTTGACGCGCGATCCTGTAGGGTCGCCAACGCAGTCGCACGATCATGATCTACCCAAAAGTATCCACTCTCTTGAAGTTGCTCCTGGGTGAGATCATGAAGGCGAATGGCAATTCTATCCTTCTCCTCCTGCGGATGGCGCACGCTAATAACTACACGAAGCAACATCAATAGCATGAGTACAACGTACCGCTGCGAGAAACTACAAAGGAAAATATGAGAATAGGCAAACTAACACTTAAACTGGTCGCCCAGCTGCGCCACCTCACCAAGAAGATACTGCTCGCGGGCGGCGGCTTTTTCTGCATTCGACTTCCACACGTCTGCGCTATTGCGGATCACGGGAAACTCACGCTCCAGCTGCTTCACGCGGTCACGAAGTCGCGAAAGCAAGGATAGCTCCTCTACCCTGGAGCGCGGTGGTGCCACTATATCACCAAGAGATGGCGAGTCCTGGGTCCCCCCCACGGGATCACTTGATGTACCCTACTACAAGTCAAGATAGAAGCAAATAAGGCGACTAAATCAACACAAAGGCAAATGGGTCAGATGCATTCAAGACCGGCATAAGTATCAACAGACACACTCGCCAGCAGGCATGTTCTTAAACAAAAGGACAATTAATCAACTATTACAAAAAGCTAACTACGGAGCAGCTGGCTTCTTCGACTTCGACGGCTTCGGGGGCTTCATCAAACCCGTGGCAGTGTCAGATGCCACTGACTTTCCGCCGGCCCCTGAGGCCGAAGCCTTCGCCGCCTTCTTAGCACTTTGGAGCTCCTCCGAGTACTTCGCAATAGTATTTATCAAGTGATGCCCATATTTGCCATAGGCAGTCGCAAAAGGAGCGAAGACTACCTGCTGACCATCTGCGCCAAGAGGCATCGCCTTCGACACCGCGGAGGGATCGATCTCGATTCCGTGGGCTTGCACCATGGCGAGTGACATGGTCGCGCCAGCCACGCGGAGGGAGTTATTGTAGGTGGAAGGCACACCCCCGGCGAGTGACTCCGCCGGCTCGTCCATATTATCGACCAGCTCCGCCTTCGGCATCAACTCCTCCCAGAGGCGACTGAGGGCGGCCTTGGCCTTGGAAAGTGTATCTTGGATGGTGGCGCTACGGTCCTCGACTGCAGCCACCGCACCTGCCAGAGCGTCATCGCGATGAAGGGCCTGCGGGTTGAAGCTCAAATCGCCAGCATCTATACATGAACCCACACATGGATCAAAACTTCAACATCACCAGCAAAAACATTCGACGCGGAGAAGGACAACAATATCCGCAAGCAAAAATACCTGAGAGAGCCTTGGTGACTGAGAACAGTTGTTCTTCGAACAACTTCTCCCTGGCCGCAGAGGAGGCACGCAGATCCTCCTCACGCTTCTGTGCCTCGTCACGAGCCACGAGTGCCTCGTCGTGACCCTTCACAGCCGCGACAAGCGTTTTCTCCAAGATGGCAACGTTGCGCAGTAAAGCGTTATGTTCAGCTACATGGCAATCAAAAGTTGACTATCAGTCGACTATACAAACAAAGGAGAAGACAAAAAGAATAAGTGTAGAACACTCACTTTCGACCACGCGGTGACGCGTCTCCAGCATTGCATGCTGGCAACCCATCGCCATCACCTGCTCTGCCACTTGCGCGGCTTCCTTTACAAGGAGCTATCGCACAACCAAAGAACCATCAGAGCAAATATATAACATTGACTGCAACACTACAAAGGAGGAAACAACTATACTTACATGGTCCTCCAATGACTCTGAAGATGTTTGTTGTGCCGTCATCCGGGCAACCATTCGATGCTCCCCTGCGTGGGGAGAGCTGGAAGAGTTGTGCCAGGAGTGGGCGGCGACTGGAGGGGAAGGAGCGCGCTCGACCTCTTTCTTGGCCTTTGAGGTCGCGACTCCAGATTCCTTCAAAAACTCGACGTCGCCAGAAGATGACGATGCCTCTTGACTACAAGAGCAAAACTTACCTTGAGCAAAGGCAAACTCCAGGGCAAGTCAACAAGAAGAAAACAGAGAAGAGCAAATGAACTTGAAAACTTACCAGTCAAACTTGTCAAGATCAAACGTGGCCTCCGCTGACTCCGACGAAGACTCCTTAGGTAATCGCATCTTCTTGCGAGAAGACGGTGCCACGGTCCTCACAGGGACGTCAGGAATTGGCGACTCCGCACCACCACCCGTACCTTCTGGAGTCAAAGGAGATGACGCGTCCGAATCCTTGCTGCGCGAATGCTTGCGAGTGTCCGGACTCTCGGACTCGGGGGCTTCCTCCTCCACATCAGAAGGGACAGTCGACTCAGACTCGTCCTCTTCCAAAGCTTCTCGAGGAATAACCCCCTCAGGGAGAGGAGGCATACACGGCGACACCTCCCAATCCTGCATACAGAAAACAAAAATCAGCAAAAATCAAGTAAGCAACAGAAAAGTAATCGAGAAAATAAGCTACTGCGTAGCACAACTGTACCTCAGGAGGAGGATTCGAAGCATCAAAAGGAGGAACAACTGGCTCATTCGGAAGCACATCCTTGCCGGTGTACTTCGTGACCAGTCAAACCCTCTTATCCACCTCACTCGCGGACATGCCATCGGCAGACACGCGAGTGGCATCATCAACGCCAGCCCATTGAAACATGGGATGAACTCTAGCTTGAAGGGGTTGGACGCGACGGCGCAGCCAGGTTCAGATAAGGGCGCACCCTCCCTCTTCTATGCCTATGCGACTCTCGAGGTCGCAGACGCGTTGATACAGCACGTCTGTCTCCGCGAGCTCGCCAGGCATAACTACGTTCTTCCAGGAATGCATCTTCTTGCAGGGAGTCGCGGGATCGAAGGGCGCGAGTCCAAAGTGCTCATCTTTGGACTTCTGATCGCGGACATAGAACCATCTGTCCCTCCATCCCTGGACGGACTTGGTGAGCTTGATGTCGAAGTAGGTGGCGGATGGGTCGACGTGGATTCCGCAACCACCTACGTCGTAAACTAAAGAGCCATATGCGGACTAACGCTTCAATTTAAAAATGCGCTTGAAAAGACCAAAGTGTGGCTCGATTTCGAGCCAGCACTCACAAAGAGTGATGAAGCAGGTGATGTGGAGAATCGAATTTGGGGACAGCTGATGGAGCTGGAGCCCGTAGAAACAAAGAAGACCCCTAAGAAAGGGGTGGAGAGGCAAGGAAAGACCGCGAATGAGGAATGCAAGAAACATCACTCGAAAACCAGCGGGAGGAGCAGGAACGGCCTCACCGCTGGGGACGCGCGTATCGGCAATCGCTGCGGAGATAACTCCGGCTTGGCGAAGAAGACGGAGATCCGACGCCTTGATGATGGAAGGGCGCCACGCACCATTTGTCACGCGGGTGCCCGCGACCTTCTTCTTCCCGCCGGCGGTGGTGTTGGTGCCCGCAGCAGCGAAGCCACCCTTCTTCTTCGCCGCGGCAGCGGTGGCCGCGGAATCAACAACAACGCCTCCTTTCTTCTTTCCCATTGCGCGACGGCGGTGAGAACGGAGGAAGTAGCTGGGGAAGATGCAGAGTTCGTCCAGCGCCGCAACAAGAAAGAGCGCAAGGAAGCAGAGAGCAACATCAATGTCAATGGCAGCAAGGAAGAAAGAGCGCAGATGGGAAAATTACCGACGCATCGCCGCTACTTAACCCCTGGAAGATGCAATCCAACGGCTCAGAAAAACCCTACCGGATGCGTGGCACACATCGCGTTGGACACGTGGAGAAGGGGAAGCACGAACCGTCCCTCCACTACTCCCATTACGCACGGAAATTGAGGAGGCGCAGTTAAAATAAAGATTACGCACGCCTAGTCAAATCAAAGTCAGGAAGTGGGACCCACCGCTCGTCACGTCCCGTCAAACCCGCTCACGCGGGCAACTGAGGTCATGCAAGCGTCAGCACTGACGTCATCAAAGCTACGCAGTGGAAAAATTCGACTACTTTAGTCCTTGCTGGAGTCTTCGACTCCACCAAGCACTCGGGGGCTACTCCCATAGGGAGCGCTGGTCGCGCACCCTACGATTTTTTCTTTTTCTTTTTACAGGAACATGGACAATCAGAAGTAAACCCAAACCACTCGAAACATAATTCGACTTTGGACATGGGTTACTCCCATAGGGAGCGCCAGAAACAAATTTGACTAAAACAAACAAGCAAAAGACGACAACAGTCGCAAAAGTTATTTAGTCCCTGCGTGAGTCTTCGACTCAACCAGGCACTCGGGGGCTACTCCCATAGGGAGCGCTGGTCCCGCACCCTATGATTATTTATACAAAATACTATGTGTTGATAACATCCACACTCGAAGCTTATGGCGACACCGCCTCAAAAAAATTCCCCTACAAAGAGATTGCGTCTCCTGGGTCACCCGAATCGTCTCCGCGATGATAAAATTTGGATGCCGCGCTTACAACGTGAAGGTAAGACCTGAATAAGGCCTGGCAACGCATTAGCTGCGGACTACCAGAAATATATCCGTGCCTAAAGGTACGATGAACATGCCTTGACGGACGCGTCGAGTGCTCACACCCATATAACTGGAATTTGAATCATGTAAGACCTCCGCGGCCTGAGTCGAATTACGCCAGCACTTTTCCGGATTCCAGTCCGGGGACTCGAGTTCGAGTAGATTGCGTTGTTCCACCCTAAGGTGGTTAACTGATACCGATACTTCGGTTATATCAGGCGCGTATATCAACAATCCCTATGACACAAATAAAAGCAGTCGAAATGCACTTAGGCACTCGAAGACTTCAAAAAGTCCCCAGTCGAATCTGCGATTCTACTGGACACTCGGGGGCTACTGACATGGGTATACCCTACAGGTACTCGAGCTTGGTATATACGGTCCAAATACGTATAGGCCCACGGTGTCGCCAAGGCCCAAAACAAGGGACTCGAGTGGCCTACGGACTCTCGATTGCTTGAAGAACAAGAAGAAGTTAAAGATAGAAAGTTTGAAGGGGAAAACCCTAACTTGTAACCGACTCGACCAGCTACCCGAGACCTAGCCTATCTATATAAAGACTAGGAGGGGCAGCGAGGAGGACACACGCAACCCTAGTTTCCACAACCCTCGCCAGATTGCATTTGCGCACCATTGTAACTTTCGACTCCTTCGATAATTCCACGAGCAGACAAGCAGGAGTAGGGACATCTACGAGGCCTGAACCTGGGTAAATCCTTTGTCCCCTGTGTGCTTGTTTCCTAGCCGATAGATGTCTCCAGCGCTCCCTCCTTCTCCAAAACCCAAGTCCATAAAAATGGGCATTGATGAGTTAAACCCTCGTCAATTAGAGTATCCAATGATGATTTAATTAAGACAAGTAGGTACAAACTTAAAGTAAGTTTCCTTAACAAGATAAGCCTGTAGAGAGACTAGTACAAATCTAGTACCTAGTGATAATAGATCTTGATCAAACAAATAGAAGCCTAAGCTCACTATGATCAAAGAGTGGAAGCCATCATTCCCAAATCACTTGAGAATTGATGATTAGGTGTTGAAGAAGAGTTGTGAGTATACTAATTTAGGCAAGCCCTAGTAAGCCGAATCATCTATCTTGATCATGAGAAGTCAAGCTAGGGTATGATGAAATATATAATATTAGTTGTATGGAGTAGTTGGAGGCAAAGTAGCTTAACCAAGCTAACACAAGAACAAGCTGATATTGTGGGAGTAACACCCTACCCATTCCAGAGGTTTGATACCACACGTGGTATAAAAAGAATTGTAATCTTGCAAGCCTTAGAAGTAGATGCAAGGCTAATACAAAGGAGTTTGTGGAGGGAGTTAGAAGCTACTACATTTATGGATTCATCCAGGGTAGTTAAGAAGTGCAAGTTGTGTAGTAAAGTAAGAATGTGACAAGAGTGGATTATTGAAGTGAGAACTAATTAGATGAATTCCTCAAGGGTAGTTTAGAAATGGAAGTCATTTGTACTACGAGAAGAATTTAGGGGAGTATTATTGAAATGACATGACCATGTCAGCACATGATGATGGATATGGTGGAGCCAGATGATTGACTTATTCAGAAAGATGTGATATTTGTGAATAAGATAAGGGAAATTTATAGAGTATATTTAGGAAAGGAATTCCTTAACTATGATCCAAGTTTAGTGAAAGGTGAGGATAGGAATTTTTGAGAAACCTTTAACCAAGGTCTTATCAAGTTATGCCTACCTCTTTGTTTAAAACCCTTGAATAAAGAGGGTAGTTAAACCAATTCCTATTTTTAGGCAGCCAATGGATAGTATCTCTTAGTCAAATGAAATGTCTAAGAGATAAGTAGTATAACAGATGAGAGTGTATTGATGGAAGACTTGTCCACCTGATTGTCTTAAACCCTAATAAAGATCTAGTCTCATATACCATCAAGATCACTTTAGTAAAGCAATCTCAATAGCTCACTCTAAGTTGAGTTGTTATCCATGGCCACAAGGCATGAGGGCAAATTATCTTAGCTCTTAATCTTTACCCATGCCTATAATAGAATGTGAGTATATTCAATATTCTCCAAACTTAGGATAACCACTTGTTAAATGAGTATCTTCCTTTCTCCACCAGTGATTATTATTTGTGCATAAAGACTCCACCAAGATTGTTCTATGCTAGTTATAAACCCCACAAACTAAGTACAATTTAAATAGGAGAAATCACCAAATATGGAGAACTATGAAATTCAAATGATCATATTATAAACCCAGGGTTTAATACTTTGTAATATAATTGTATAGTTCCTTTATGAGACTAAGCATGAATAGAGTCCTATATATATCATTCACCATTTTAAATCTTTACCATTACAATTATCAAGTGAAAACAAAATCATATTTAAAGGATCCTTGAATAAGAAGTAATTCCTAAAAAAACCAATCCTTAAATATTTTGATTAATAAATAAGTTCCTATATAATAGTGAAAATTGTAACACACTAACAAGGTTAGGTCAATCAACCAATACCATGTCCTTAGAAATGTTTGAAATACTATATAAAAGTTTTAATGCTTAAAGGGTTGAAATTTGAATTGAAAATGGAATGTGAAAACAGAAAATCGAAATAGAAAAGGGAAAAGCAGCACAGTAGAACCAGCCACAGCCCATTCCCTATTCCTGGCTCGTGAGCAGTAGAAAGAAAAAACCGCTCACTTTGCAAAAGCCCAACATCAACCCGTGTTCTCTCTCTCACTAACAGGTGGGATAGCTAGGTGGATCGCGGGTTGATTCGTAGAAACGTTAGGGGGTTTTCTGCAGAAAGTCACCGTCGTCGTCACCCTCATGCACACAGGCAGCTGCGTGTGCTCCGCCGATGCCATCTGCTGCTGTCAGCAAGCTTCTGACCGCCGCGATGGATCGTCGTTGACAGGTTGATAGGACCGCCACCGCAACGCTCCTGTCCATCCTCATCCCCGTTTCCCTCTCTGTCGTTCTTATCCTCTCCACAGAGGAGGCCACCGAACCCTAGCTTGCCGGAGTTTGCTGGTCTCGCCACCACGGACCGCCCCTGAGCCAACCAAGGGCACCGTCGTGCTCGCCATCATCTCCTCCTTCATCTCCAACTCGTCTTGCAAGAAGGCGTGCTTCGAATCAGCCGGAATCGAGCTCTGCATCCGATGCTAGCCACCGTCGATTCCATCGATTCCGACCACCTCTCACCTCGCCGTCACGTCTGACATGCTCACGGTGAGCTTGTGCATCTCCCCATGCCCTTCACTCTCTTTCTCTAGCTCTGTATCGTCACCGCACCGAGCACCGCCGCCAGTCACCGTGGTTGTCGCTGCTCTGATGACCTTTAGCAAGCGTAAACACTTTAGCTAGGTTCGCCTTGCTCCACTAGTTCGAACAAGCCCCACCGCGTGGCCTCTGGTGCCATAAATCTGCGTCGCCGCGGTGCTCTGGTGAGGTTCTGGCGTGCTGACATCAGGTGAGGTCAGTGTTGACCGGTCCACGCCAACGTGGCTAAGGACGTGGCCCCTGGCCCACATGTCTGTGACCCTAGCTAGGATTAGTCTGAGTGTAAAAAGTAATTCATGTTTAATAAATAGATAAGACATTATAACTTCATACATAAATATTTTCCAGAAATCTAATAAATTGATTAAATCTTATAAATTCAATATCTTTTGTTTTATAACTCAAAAATATATATATTATATATCAAAATATTTAGAAAAATAAAATCTATAATATAAACCTGTTGTTATAATTTATTCTCCAACTTAAATAAGATAATAATTATTCGTAGTAAATAACATATTAGGGATAAATTTTAAATAAATATATTCTATTATTAAAAATTCATGAAAATAAGTATAATATATTAAAATTCTTAGAAAAAACAAAACATACATTTATAAACTTATTTTGTGATACTTAACTAAGTATTTATTATTTATTTAGTATTTATAAAGCGATAAAACTCATAAAAGTCATATCTTATTATTTAAAAATCACAAAAATATATATAATATACCAAAATGACCACAAAAATAGAATCTACACCTTAAAAATATCCTCTTCTATAATTGAAGTGAAATAAAAGGTAAAGGTCTAATAAATCTTGTTACTACTCTTTTCTTTTATTTAAATTCCTTAAAAGTATATACAGTTTTACTATTACCTTTGGCTTTATTTGTTTAAAACCTAAAACTATAATAAAAAGTTCAATTGTTGTTTAAGTGAAGTAAAAATAGGTTCAACCATTTTTTTTGAAATATTTACTAAATCTACCATTTAAAAATTAAGTGCATCTTAATTTTACCCATTATAAGATCATCAAGATATTAACTACAATTTCTTTTACAAGTTCAGAAATCTACCTAAAGCTCTAAACCAAGTTTTGAAGTAATTAAAGTACGACCTTTTCCATGTTTATAAAATATAAGCATTAATTCTAAAATAGGTAAGTGGTCCTATCCACTTATAAAATTATGAAGACACCACTTATATAAAGGCAATAATACTTTTACTCCACCTTACTATAAAACATTAAGAAGTGAGCCACATATAATATAATACATATCCAAAATATCTAAGTATCCGCACCAAGTGGAATATCTATTCAAATATGGTAATTGTTTTCTTCTTTAATATTTATAACTAGTAAGAAAATCTTAAAGTGTTAGCTTTAAGATTAACTGCTTTTACTTGGTAAAGAAATCTTTTCCTCAAAATTTATTCTTTTAAGAAACATTAAAGGTAATCCTTAAACATTTGTATAAAGGCTCTAATTGAATAATAATCTTGCTTAAGAAATATTTTACTTACCATACCCCAATTGCGTGCTTTAGTATTGTATGCTACTTGTTGTATTTACTTAATTGTTTCACACACACACTCTCACAAGCCTTAATAAGAAGCACGAATGTGAAGTTGATATAAAAGTGAAACACATTCTAAAGAAACCATTCCCAATTTCCAGACCCTAGATTTGATACGATTATTCAGGGAATTCGTATTTATCAAACTACATTACATTACTTCTACATAATTGCATCTTGCTTCTTTAAACACTAGTCCTTACCGGACCAATGATGTTGCTTACAGAACTTAGATCTTCTAGTATCTTGAAGACCGTGAGTGCATTGCAATCAGAAAAGGCAAGTTCACACTTGCTCATGTCCTTTGATTATTTTCTATCAAATGCTTGTCACTCAAATGTTGTCATCACCTACATTTTAAAAAGGTCAGAAAACACTATTTTCATAATAATATGATTATGGATTATTTACCAAGAGGTAATAATCTACTAATACAGTTCTAGTGGTAAAGGAACATAATACCTAGGACTTAATCAACCAATGTCGCCAGTGATTCTAGCGCTGTATATTACACGTTAACCATGATATTTGGAATGGCACGAAGAAGTCAGTTGTATCTTTTTCCTCTCGTATGTAGCCGGATGCGCAGGTCGTGGCTGTTATCCTCGTAGCGTGCATTAATTGGTAATCCATAGAGGATATGCAGCATATGGGTGGGAACCCTCAACGTCCCATGATAGTTCTGGCATCTGAATGGTCTGTACTAACCATTGATGTAATTCTATATGTGGGTATGGCGTACACCAAGGAGACATGAGGGGTCACGAAGGGGGCAGTGATTGGCTTGGATCATCTACTAGGCCCCACACCAAAGGAAGTGTGGACGGGAAAGATCTCCCGGTTGTGCAACAAGGATTTGGTCTCTCATGGGTAAAGCAACGCACCTCTGCAGAGTGTATGAACTATGACATGTTACTCCCTGTTTCGGAAAGGAGCTACGAGTGCGGCAGGAAAGGAACTCCATGAAAGTTCTGGTCAACCTATGAAAGTTTTCGGACATAGTTTTCAGAATAAAAGCAACCTTTGAAGAAATGTTTATGAAAACCTGCATTACCTACGACCTTTGGTCTGTGGCTGTAGATATAGTGCATCATATACTCCTTTTTAGTGAACTTGCTGAGTACGCTCGTACTCAACCGTACCTTCTTAACCCTTGCTAGATTCTAAGCCATTGAAGACGACGTCAACATCAATTTCTGCTCAAGAAACCATCATCGGAAGCTCAAGTTCTTCAATAAAGTCAATGAAGTCAACATATACATCAACCGAAACAAAGGCGAAGATCTTGATTAGATAGGAGTAGATACTCTAGCCATAACACCTACTTCTATAGAGCATTCTACTAGCAGCAATTGCAAGCCGGATAGTGTAGATGTTAGTCTTATTAGCTAGATAGTTCTGAGTTATTATTTCTGGTTCTTCTTTGTAAGAAGTTTCTTTCTCCCTCTTTAACCTAGAGTGTTCTCTGGATCTTTTGTAAAGAGTCGAGTTGTAATCTATAGTCATATCTTGGACCTGCTGTGTTTCTATTGTACCACTCCGAGGGATGTAATACTAGTGAACGATATTTCATTGGTGTTATGTCAATGACTATAGTGTACTACATCATTCAGTGGTATGCTGGTTCACCGCAGCTGGTATCAGAGCATATTCTTTGACCTTAGGTTGGTAAACCTAGTAAATGGGTTGAACCTGTAGGAAGGATGTTAGCAACAATAAAGAGTTCTATAGAAATATGATGGATATTCAATTGGGATCTCGTCATGTTGCTAGTGCGATGATTCTTTATTATGATACAATTTTAAATAAGTACTATGAGTTTTAACAAAATATGATTGATGATAATTTCTTATCTATAGTACAAGAATGGCACCTAGGTATCCACCTCGGAATGTTCAAGTATTGAGCAAGACCTTAGATGATTATGAAGATGATTGGACAATCACTCTAAGACAACTTCTATGTGGTCTGGATTATGAGTGTCGACTTCTGGTCAAGGTTTACAGTTTCTATGACGGGCGGATATTGGCCAAGTACCGTATCCTGATCATTTTACCCAAGAAGTTGGGAGTCCATGAAGAGATGCCATCAGGAGAACCAAGATGTATGGAACAGCCTATCAGATTGCAGTAGTAGCAGCCATAACCAGGATAAGGGAACAGAATTCCAAGGCACTAGTAGGTACTACCTATACTGTAATACCTCACGAAACTCGTAGTACTAATCCGGAGTTAGATCATTCTGCTTTGGTAAGGACTAAACCTACTCTGGCAGTAGAGTATATGGATCATTACAAGTCTTTACTGAACACATTCCATAACACTCATCAAGTGCTAGTTCAAGAGTTGGACACTGTCACTGAGGATTTTACTGATCCTACAAAGGCAATGGCACATAGAAAGAAGTTATCTAAACAAGCAAAGCATCCGAAACTAGTCTATTTAGGGGAGGTGTTTTAAGAAACGGAGTTTAATGACCCACACTCTGAAGTCTATGCCTATTATCCAATTGAACCTCAGCAACCAATAGACCCGTGGACCAAAATGAGGAGGAGCAGAAAATTTGGAATGCACCCAACCCCAATAATGCCGTTAGAGGTAATACCGGATGGGAAGACCAGTTTTATGATAAAATCATGGGAAAACCTATACCCTGTGGATCTGGTAATGGAGTAGAAACCAGTTACAACCCTATAGAGTCTTATGGACCATATGGGGGTGGTAACAATTCCATTGAGTTGGAAGAGTGTCCTGGTAGTTACTATACCAATATGTATGACTGGACTGTGGAAAAGGCAAAGAATACCTCTTACTTTGAAGATGCGCTCGAAGGAAGAAAGAAGAATCCTGAAGAAGATCATGAGTATGTTAGTCAATTTTCAATGGCTAATCTCAATCTTAGTACTTCTACTCAAGATTACGCACCTACTAGATGTTCTTATGCACCAGAAGGCACGCGTCGAACTTCGCGCCATCATGGACGAAAATCCCAGAATCCCTGAAGTGAGAGAGGAAAGTAAGAATAGAACTAATCCATAAAGTAGAGTGCTTGAGTAATGTTTATATTGGGTAATGTGTATTGTAGCATTTGAGAGGCTTGCTGAAATAAGTGAGACATGGGCAAGAGAGCTCTTGTAATATAAGGAGGAGTGTACAAAGGGAGTGTCTTACCGTGGTTGGGAGTTGTAATATTTCAAAGACATATGTTTAATACATGGTATATGTTTGAGTATTACTTGGTTTTATTGGTTCTTCTTGATTGACTAGATTTGTACATAAAGGTTGACTTGGTGTGCAAATGCATGTTGCATCGTCAAGTTATTACTTGATGTTATAGACCTAGATAATAAAGGGAAATCGTGTAAGGTAGTAACGAGTTCCGAAGATCAAGATGAAGACTTGCACGAAGAATGAAGTTTAATATAAGGAGTATCAACACTATTTTGAAGGATGGATCAATCCCAACTCACTATGAGGTTGCAATAAGAAAGAATACTAATGCGGACAAGGTGCGGAGCAACATGAAGGAATCAATTTAAGTTCACTCAAGATAGGTGATGTTGCTTGGAAGTTAATGAAGTAGTTGTCCCAAGATCATGGAAGTTTCATGAATTAGTGCAAAGAAGTCTTGGAACAAGGGTGGTATTCAAGCTCTGACAACTCAGAGAGAATGCTAGTAAGAAATCGAAAACCCATAGGGTAATCCATACACCTAGGAGGATCCGCATCTGGTATCCTTGCGGTTTAGGAAGTGAGGTCAACAATGTATAAATTAAAGAGCATAAAACTTGGCCTAAGCTAAAAGAGACATAAAGAAGTATAAAAATTTAAGCGAACGACTTTCGAGACGTTTCGCGAAATCAGGGTTGTCAGTGAGAAATAATGGTTAAGACGATAAAAGGAAAACAAGTAACATTGGAAGATTCGTTTCGAAGATCCGCGATTATGTGGATATACCATAGATTCTTTCGTGAGATCTTCTAGAGGTAAGGTATAAGCTGGACAGAGACTGGTATCCTAACTATTGAGTGAATGGGTATTATACATACAGTTTAAAGGACATTAGGAAAACCCAAGGGGGAGAGTAAGTAATAACCACTGAAGTGTGTTACCTGACTTTCTGACTAAAGGTTGGAAGAGAAGTACTAAACAATGATAATATTAAACCTTATTCTTATAAAGTTATAAGAAGCCATCATTATAAAGTATTTCTGAGAGTATGTACGGATGAATGGTGGAAGGAGATAAACGAGGCTAGCTTTAGTGGACTAGTTCTAAAAGAAACAACTCGTAAGTTGTCCTTGAGAAGGAGGAGAGCCTACTAAAATAGTCTAGTGTATAGTAGCAGGAAAACCTTATTGGAAGGGACAAGATGTGTCTACAACCAATTCTAAATAGGACTATAAGGGCATAAACCCAAAGATATATAGTAAAAGGAACTATATGGTAAACTATAAACGATAGTGGATATTGTCGGAACAAAGAGGATTCAAGGAAAAATATCTGGATATGGGATGTTGCAATTATCCCCATTTGTGATTGATGGCCCACAAGTATAGGGGGTGTATCGCAGTATTTTCGATAAGTACGAGTGTCAAACCCAACGAGGAGCAGAAGGTGTTGATGAGTGCCTTGGAGCAGGAATTCTCTGTAAATACTTAGCAAACGGATTTTTAGTGTTTTTTGATAATGCAGATAAATAAAGTGCGAGTAAATAAAAGGCAATAATAATAGATGCAGCAAGTGGCCCAATCCTTTCTTCAGAAAAGGACAAGCTGGTTGTATTACTTAAGATGACCAAACATTCTCGAGGACACACGGGAATATCTTCAAGTGCTTTTGCTTCACATACTTGATTAATCTTCTTTAGTTTGCTAAGTGTTGTGTGGGTGAACCTGTGCTAATGCACCGACCTTCCTAGGACTAATACATACTTGTGATTATACCCCTTGCAAGCATCCGCAAGTACAATAAATTAATTAAGGTAGAAACCTAACCACAACTTTAAACTCTAAGACCCTGACATCCCTTGTGCAAAGGTTTCCTAACGGGGGTTCAGGTTTCTGTCACTCCGGAAACCCCTACAATTAGTAGCCAAATACACAATGCATTCCCCTAGGCCCATATAGGTGAAGTGTCATTTAGTCGACGTTCACATGACACCACTAGAAGAAATACACCACAACCTAAATATCAAACCATTGAATCTTTCTCAACACAATTCCACTACTAACAAGATGACTTCTCCCATGTCCTCAAGAACTAAACGAACTACTCACAAGACATCATATGGATCAAGATCAGAGATGATATAATGATATGTAACAATCTGAACATAAACGATAATTCAATGGTTCACTCAATAGCATCAACTACAAGGAGTAATCAACATCGGGAAAGTTTCCCCTAAGAACTATGCAAGATTCAACCCAATTGTTACAGTGGTATGAAGTGGTGATGATGGTGCTGGTGGAGATGATGGTGGTGGTGATGATGATGATGATGATCCCGATGAATTCCAGCTTGATGGTGGTGTTGATGGCGACGATCTCCCCTCTCCGGGAAGGAATTCCCCCGACAGAATTCTGTCTGCTGGAGAGATCTTTCTCTCCCGGTGTTTTCCGCCCCGCAGAGGCGGCGGAATCTTTCTCTGGTCGCTCCCCCGGTATTAGGGTTCCGTGGCACAGGTTTTGGTTTAAGGATTGGATGCATGAGAAGCATTCCCTCTCAATACAGGTTTTTGGCTAGCAAGGATGGTAGCAAGCATAAGAGTTGAAGGAAACAAACAAATATACAAGTGATAAAAACAAACATGCAATCTTCCTTGGAAGCACAAAAGATCTTAACTGGAGAATACTAAACTTATGAGCAAATCAAGAAAGAAAGATGATGAAATTATATTTCTTTAGAGTACTTTTATCTTTTCATTCAATTCTCAAAATAGTGTTGCTACTGACCGAGCCAGGTTTTCCAAAACCAACTAAATTTACTCAATGATCCCAAAGTGATACCAATACTAACGACAAGATCAATCATATAATCATAATTTGAAAACTAATATAAGATATGCAAAAGAGTAAATGATAGAACTTCTCATTAATATTCCATAACGGCACTCACACCAAGGGATACATAGATATCTAACGAGAGGGGGGACACTTCCATAATGCTAACCATCCTACATGATAACTTCTCTATTCATGATATGACTCTACTAAAAAGGTAAAAAGATAGAAGATAGTGATGTGATACCGCGTCACTCCCCCAAGCTTGGAACAAACCAAGGGGATGCCAAAACCTGATGACGAATTACTCCTTCGGTAGTGGTGGTGTCCTCCTAATGAGCTTTTTGATTAATTTCCCCAAGTCCTCAATCTCGAAGGTGAGAGTACGAATCAACTCCGAGATTTGCTCAATACGGCTCATGATCATGTCGGGTTGCGAATTCCAGTTCTTGCGATTCTTTCCCCACTCTTCCTCCTTGAAGTCTTCTTTTCCTGCATGGTTAGAATGAGGCATATCCCAATTGGAGGGTAGTTTCTCCTTGGACATATTCTGGAATTGATGCTCATGGATAAGCGTATGGAAGGTATTCTTGGTGCGTGGAGGAGGTGACCGTGGAGCCAAACAATGACGTGGAGGCTTCCCTCCAGTTGACATCCGTGCAGTCCTTTTGATCTTGGCAGGGTTTGCCAACACTTCAATGCTTATAATGGTAGTGACGGTGTGCGGATGCTAGCTTTTGTTTGCCTCCTCTTCATCTTTACTCTTGATCTCCTTCTCCTGCCCGGGGTCTTGGAGATCTTCCTCCATAGGTTCCTTGCCCTTATCGTTGGCGGAGACCATTGTGCTTCTAAACTTTTAATAATAGTTCTTGGCAGAAACAGATCGAAATGAAAACACGACAAAAACACGATATACGAACCTCGGGGGATCCGGGGGATTATATATTACGAAGTTTTACAACAAAAGGAAGGTACTAGGAGAAAATGGGTCGGAGGCGGAGTCCGAGGTGGCCACACCACCTGCTGGCGCGGCCAGGGGGGCCGCGCCAGGGGGTGGTGTGAGCCACTCTGGCTCCATTTCCGTCCCTCTTTCACTTTGTTGTTTCCCTTGTTGGATAAAAACTACAAAAATATAACTGGACATAATTTTCGCGGAACTTTTCTTACCAGAACTATTACCTATTCGAAAACGGACTCTACAGGTCTCTAAATTTGGTCTTTAGTAGATTCTTCTGGAGTCACCACTTGAATAACATCAATATCTTCATCTTCATACTCATATTGCTTGAGTCGTGAAACCTTTCACTTTCTTATTACACCATTTTCTCCGATAACCTGGAAATTTCTTTCACACAAAACTTCACACAATTTTCATTAGCAACATTAGTATAAGCGAGGTAATTAACCTTTTAAGTTCAATTTCAACTGAAATCCATCAAAACTTAAGCTACCGAAACAACTCCTTCCGGAAACCCAAAAGAATTCAAAAAGGAAATCGATTTAAGAGGCAAATGCGAAAGTGGCAAAAATCTGTCAAAACAGACCAGCAGGTAAAGATAATTTTTTCGGAAGTCTTATGTTGCTCAAATAAAAAAGTCCAAAACTAACTAAAGTTAAATAACAACCCGGGGAAGAAGCACAAAAAATTACAGCTCAATCCCACATACAGAGATCTCTCACGAATTTTTACGGTGAAGCACAAAAATCTGTTTTGGGACAGCAACTTCCCCAAATCTTACTTCTCTCTCATTTGAGGTTGATCTTTACATAAAACCCAAAAAAAGGATAAGGAGAGGTTATTACCGAAGTAATAACTTCCAAGACTCAAATAAACAAAAACAAACTGAAAGCAAAAATATATTGTGTTGTCTCCCAAAAAGCTCTTTCTTTATAGCCATTAAGATGGGCATAATAATTTCAATGATGCTCACATAAGAATATGAATTGATGTGAAAGGGAGCATCGAGAAGCAAAAATACACATGTTTAAGTCTAACCCACTTCCTATGCAAGGGAATTTTGTAAGAAAATAAATTGTTGAAACCAGATGCTACTAGCATAGGAAGGCAAAACAAGTGCAACATAAAAACTTTCAGCATAAAACGAGGAAACTTAATATTATTGAGATGCATTAGAACCGTCTTCCCTCTCTCATAATAAATTTCAGTATCATGCATAAATTTAATGATGTAACTATCACAAGAACCGTTGTAGCAATGGTCACTTATCCTAACAAAAAACATAGGGACACTAGCTCTCATAACACTACTTTGTGAAACAATATTAGGGATATCCTTATAGAGGATAGTGTGTCCATCTTCTTCATATTTAGTGACAAAGTCTTTCACATTTGCTATTATAGGTTCATCATCCATTTGTTTATCAGGTTCAACGGCTTTATTTGTACTTTCATTAACCATACTAGCTATGATAGAATGTTCCTTTACTTTAATCGGGAAAGGTATTTTGTCAATGTAAGGTTTAGGTAAAACATGATTAGCAGTATAAACTTCAGTATTTATTGCAGGAACATTACTAGCAAAAGCCTTAAAATAAGCTGCAATAGCTTGAGAGTCTAAACCATAAGCATTTTTAATATTTCTAAAGTCATCAGTTCCCATAAAAGATTCAATGCATTCATAATCATAATTTTTACCTGACTTTCTTCCTTTGTCATTCTTCCATGCTTTAGCATTGTCTTGAATACGGTCTAGAAGATCCCATTTAGCTTCTTCTTCCATGCGTGTAAATGATCCAGCACAAGAGGCATCCAATAGATCCTTATCATGAAGAGAAAGTCTTGCATAAAAGTTATTGATAATAATACTATGAGGGAGATCATGAATAGGACATTTGAGCATTAGTAACTTCAATCTCCCCCAAGCTTGAGCTGTACTCTTTCCATCAAGAGGCAAAAAGTTGTATATTTGATTCCGATCTTTATGAATCTCACTAGGAGGATAAAATTTTGAATAAAAGAGAGGCACTATTTCCACCCATTCAAGAGCTTGACCATTCTTCAGCAGCTTATACCATTCTTCAGCTCTTCCTTTCAGTGATAATCAGAATAACTTATTCTTGACTTGATCTGTTGTAATACCTGCACACTTGAACAACCCGCATAATTCGTGTATAAAGAGAAAAAGATCACCGGGATGGATAGTTCCATCTCCAACATAATAGTTATCCATAACATGATCAATAATTCTTGTAGGTATTTTAAAAGTATCATTCTCAACAGGTGGTGGTTCATCTACTACCTTAGCAGTGGTAGTAGCATTATGAAATAAGACACTCAGCGAATTATCCATATTGAAAATGAAGCAACTAACAGAAGTAAAAAATACTTACAGTAGAAGTTTCCTTTACCAGTTTCACTCTCCAATAGCTCTTCACTTCCCGGCAACGGCGTCAGAAAATAGTCTTAATGACCCACAATTATAGGGGGTGCATCGTAGAATTTTCGATAAGTAAGAGTGTCGAACCCAACAAGGAGCAGAAGGTGTTGATGAGTGACTTGGAGCAGGTATTCTCTGTAAATACTTAGCAAATGGATTTTTAGGGGTTTTGATAATGCAGATAAATAAAGTGCGAGTAAATAAAAGACAATAATAATAGATGCAACAAGTGGCCCAATCCTTTCTTTAGAAAAGGACAAGCCGGTTGTATTAATTAAGATGACCAAACGTTCTCGAGGACACACGGGAATATCGTCAAGTTCTTTCGCTTCATATAGTTGATTAATCTTCTTTAGTTTGCTAAGTGTTGTGTGGGTGAACCTATGCTAATGTACCGACCTTCCTAGGACTAATACATACTTGTGATTATACCCCTCACAAGCATCCGCAAGTACAATAAAGTAATTAAGGTAGAAACCTAACTACAACTTTAAACTCTAAGACCCTGACATCCCTTGTGCAAAGGTTTCCTAACGGGGGTTTGGGTTTCTGTCACTCCGGCAACCCCTACGATTAGTAGCCAAATACACAATGCATTCCCCTAGGCCCATATAGGTGAAGTGTCATGTAGTCGACGTTCACATGGCACCACTAGAAGAAATACACCACAACTTAAATATCAAACCATTGAATCTTTCTCGACACAATTCCACTACTAACAACATGACTTCTCCCATGTCCTCAAGAACTAAACGAACTACTCACAAGACATCATGTGGATCAAGATCAGAGATGATATAATGATATGTAACAATACGAACATAAACGATAATTCAATGGTTCACTCAAAAAGCATCAACTACAAGGAGTAATCAACACCGGGAAAGTTTCCCCTAAGAACTATGCAAGATTCAACCCAATTGTTACAGTGGTATGAAGTGGTGATGATGGTGTTGGTGGAGATGATGGTGGTGATGATGATCCCTATGAAGTCCAGCTTGATGGTGGTGTTGATGGCAACGACCTCCCCTCTCCGGGAAGGAATTCCCTCGACAGAATTCTATCTGCCAGAGAGATCTTTCTCTCTCGGTATTTTCTGCCCCGCAGAGGTGGCGAAATCTTTTTGTGGTTGCTCCCCCGGTATTAGGGTTCCATGGGGATAATATACGCCAAAGGGGAGAGCCTGGAGTGGGCTACGGCGGCCACACCACCTGCTGGCGCTGCCTAGGGCTACCCGCGACAGGAGTGGTGTGGGCCCCCTGTGGCCCATCTCCACTCCCCCTTCTGGCAATCTTCGTCTTCTGGAAAAATAGAATTTTCCATGTATTTTCCCGGATTTTCTGATCTTCGCGAATTTCGCCTCCAAACAGCATCTTTTCCATCAGAATCCTGACTACAACGGTCCATGCTCCAAAAGTCATCAACCATGCAAAAACAGGTGAAATTACATAAGTAACATCTCTTAATATGAAATATATCAATGAATAATAGTAAATTATGATATAGAATAGTGATGCAAAATGGACATTCAGTGATCACAATGGAATTTGAGAAATGCGTGATCAATACAAGTCGACATCACATTCCGAAACGTAAGAGAGTATGAACTTCGGGGATGAATTTTATTTTAAGGGGGAGAGTCTGTAACATCCCAACATTAGAGCTTCGAAATAGCTGAGATGAGGTGTGTGCATCTGAGTAGCGGCATGTCCTTTGTCATCGATTGTCCCTACCATGATGGTGAAGTCGGAGCTGCGGTTGCGGGATGACTGTAACATCCAGCATTAGAGCCTAGAAATAAGCTGAGATGAGGTGTGTGCATTGCATTCATGCATAGAAAATCTGGATTATTTTCGCGCTTTTAAATAAAACTTGTTAATGTGATTGAAGCTTCTCTTGACTTGGTTGAATTGAAGTCGATCATCAAGTTGATTGTGATAAGTTTCAATATGACCTTTGCTAAAACCTTATATTTGGGTAATATAATTTGATTTATGGGTAGATAAAATGGAATCAAGCTAAACCCACAACACATTATTTAATGATTAATAAAGGATCTTATAGAGATCATATCTGGGTATTCATTATAACAACTCTTGAATACTCAATTAAGTTTATAACTTAAACAAGAAACTTAATAACTAAATCTTGAAATACTTGTTTGCCATAGATATTCCTACCATGGGTATCATGGTCATTTTTAAATATGAACTCTTGTCACAAATGAAGTAGAATGGAAGACAAGCCAAGACCATTCATCTCATATCCTTATTATCATATTAATAGATGACATTTTAATTTGATCAAGTCCTAGTGTCGATGGATCATCAATGTTGATTAACCAATTCCTGACCTAGAACTTATTGACCTATTATATTAACCTTCCAAAGATCTTAAGTAAATTTATAAGAAGAAGGAACTAGATATGGTAGAGTGTGCCATCATCAACGGAATGTGATCCTTTGTGGAGATCAAACCATTGGATGTTGGAGGAGTTAACTCGCTCATGAGTTAACTAGAAGAAGTACCAAAATCTAAGAGCTAAGCTAGTGATCATGAAGCTATGAGAAAGCTAGTAGGATTCGAGTATCCAATGATGATTTAGTTAAGCCAAGTAGGTACAAACTTAAAGTAAGTTTCCTTAACAAGATAAGCCTGTAGAGAGACTAGTACAAATCTACTACCTAGTGATAATAGATCTTGATCAAACAAATAGAAGCCTAAGCTCACTATGATCAAAGAGTGGAAGCCATCATTCTCAAATCACTTAGAGAATTGATGATTAGGTGTTGAAGAAGAGTTGTGAGTATACTAATTTAGGCAAGCCCTAGTAAGATGAATCATCTAACTTGATCATGGGAATTCAAGCTAGGGTATGATGAAATATATAATATTAGTTGTATGGAGTAGTTGGAGGCAAAGTAGCTTAACCAAGCTAACACATGAACAAGCTGATATTGTGGGAGTAACACCCTACCCATTCCAGAGGTTTGATACCACACGTGGTATAAAAAGAATTGTAATCTTGCAAGCCTTAGAAGTGTAAGCAAGACTAATATAGAGGAGTTTATGGAGGGAGTTAGAGACTACTACATTGATGGATTCATCCAGGGTAGTTAAAAAGTGCAAGTTGTGTAGTAAAGTAAGAATGTTACAAGAGTGGATTATTGAAGAGAGAACTAATTGGATGAATTCCTCAAGGGTAGTTTAGAAATGGAAGTAATTTGTACTAGGAGAAGAATGTAGGGGAGTATTATTGAAATGGCATGACCATGTCATCACATGATGATGGATATGGTGGAGCCAGATGATTGACTTATTCAAGAAGATGTGATATTTGTGAATAAGATAAGGGAAATTTATAGAGTATATTTAGGAAAGGAATTCCTTAACTATGATCCAAGTTTAGTGAAAGGTGAGGATAGGAATTTTTGAGAAACCTTTAACCAAGGTCTTATCAAGTTATGTCTACCTCTTTGTTTAAAACCCTTGAATAAAGAGGGTAGTTAAACCAATTCCTATTTTTAGGCAGCCAATGGATAGTATCTCTTAGTCAAATGAAATTTCTCAGAGATAAGTAGTATAACAGTTGAGAGTGTATTGATGGAAGCCTTGTCCACCTGATTGTCTTAAACCCTAATAAAGATCTAGTCTCATATACCATCAAGATCACTTTAGTAAAGCAATCTCAATAGCTCACTTAAGTTGAGTTGTTATCCATGGCCACAAGGTATGAGGGCAAATTATCTTAGCTCTTAATCTTTACCAATGCCTATAATAGAATGTGGGTCTATTCAATATTCTCCAAACTTAGGATAACCACTTGTTAAATGAGTATCTTCCTTTCTCCACCAGTGATTATTATTTGTGCATAAAGACTCCATCAAGATTGTTCTATGCTAGTTATAAACCCCACAAACTAAGTAGAATTTGAATAGGAGAAATCACCAAATATGGAGAACTATGAAATTCAAATCATCATATTATAAACCCAGGGTTTAATACTTTGTAATATAATCGAGTATGAATAGAGTCCTATATATATCATTCACCATTTTAAATATTTACCATTACAATTATCAAGTGAAAACAAAATCATATTTAAAGGATCTTTGAATAAGAAGTAATTCCTAAAAAAACCTAATCCTTAAATATTTTGATTAATAAATAAGTTCTTATATAATAGTGAAAATTGTAACACACTAACAAGATTAGGTCTATCAACCAATACCATGTCCTTAGAAATGTTTGAAATACTGTATAAATGTTTTAATGCTTAAAGGGTTGGATTTTGAATTGAAAATGGAATATGAAAACAGAAAATCGAAATAGAAAAGGGAAAAGCAGCACAGTAGAACCGACCCATAGCCCATTACCTATTCCTGGCTCGCGAGCAGTAGAAAGTAAAAACTGCTCACTTTGCAAAAGCCCAATGATGGCTCAGTGCTGATGTAGAGCTCGTTGGGAACCCCAAGAGGAAGGTATGATGAGCACAGTAGCAAGTTTCCCTCAGTTATGAAACCAAGGTTTAATCGAACCAGTAGGAGCAAGGAAACATCCCAAAGGTGTTACTAGCTGAGCCTTGGCAGGGCGCACTACCGGTGCTAGTAGCAACGTGGAGACCTGCACAACACAACCACAGAACTTTGTCCCCAACTTGCGATGAGGTTGTCAATCTCACCGTGTTTTGCTAAAAACAAAGGATTAAACGTATCGAATGGAAAGAAGTAATAGTTTCCAGAAAGTAAACACAAAGCAGTAAACAGTTTGTAGATTGTATGTAAAGAAAGAGGACCGAGATCCATAGTTCACTAGAGGTGGCTCTCCTTAAGATAGATAACATGCTGGGTGAACAAATTACAGCGGGGCAATTGACAAACTTCGAGAAAGCAATACATGCATATACTAATCATCTTGACTCCTTTGAGACTTGATTGGGCATTACAACATTATACATAGACCGCCATCCAACTGCATCTATGACTAATAATCCACCTTCAGGTTATCATCCGAACCCCCTCTAGTATTAAGTTGCAAGCAACAAATTATTGCTTTATGAACTGCGTGTAAAGTAAACAATATGATTGTTCTATGAACAAAGGATTGTTGTTTTATCCCTAGTCGCAACAGCACATCTAGTACCTTAGAGATTTCTGTCACTTCCCCAGATTACCAGAGGCATGAACCCACTATCAAGCATAAATACTAACTCTTGGAGTTGCTACCATCTATTTGGCCAAGATAACTACTACCAACGGAAATCATGCAAGATCACAAATAACAAAGACATGATAGAATCAATAATCAATCTGAAATAGCATCTCAATATCCATCGGATCCCCGCAAACACAACATGCAGAATTACAAATAGATGATCTTGATCATGAACGGAGCTCACAAGATCTAGACATGAAAGCACAAAGGAGGAGAACCAGCCATCTAGCTAATACATGGATCCATAGTCCAAGGATGAACTACTCACGCATCACACCGGAGGCTTGCATGGTGATGAAGAAGGCCTCCAGGGTGAATTCCCCTCTCTGGCAGGGTGCTGAGAAGAGCTTCAGATCCCTCCCGATCTAGGGATGGAGATGACAGCGGCTACAGACTCTTTCGTGGATTTTTTGATCGGGCACTTAGGGTTTTTGTCCCGAGGGCATCTTATAGGCAGAAGGGGAGGCCGAGGGGGTGCCTGGGCTGGCCACACCACCCCCTGGCACGGGCCAAGCCTGGTTGCGCGGCCAGGTGGTGTGGCCGCCCTCTGGCCCTTCTCCGTCTCGTACTCTGGCATCTGATGACTTATGGAAAAATAGGCACTTTGGCCTTTGTCCCATCCAATTCCGAGAATATTCATTTTCTGACTTTCCTGGAACCAAAAACAGCAGAAAACAGGCAGCTGGCACTATGGCTCTTGTTAATAGGTTAGTCCAAGAAATCATATGAAAAGTACTCCATAGTGTGGGCAAAACACAAGAAAGTGGATAAAACCAAGCATGGATCATCAAAAATTATAGATACATTTGCAATGTATCAACATCCCCAAGCTTAACTCCTGCTCGTCCTCAAGTATTTGTAAAATATTCAAAGCTAGGATCATAGTACTTCAATCATAACATGAAATACAAAGTTCTAGCAATAAGACAAAGAAACTATGATGCAACATGAAAAGGCACAAACAAAAGATTCATGAATAACAATGCTTTGCAAGACATTTGTTTGTTTCACATAAAGAAAACGTAGCATAATAGTATTCAGCTTGTCCCTCATAGAGTAGCAAAATATAAATGCATAGGACACCTTCAAAGTTCATAAGAGTGACTAGATACAAATAGTTTAAAACAAGCAATATCAAGTTATGCATCAATCAACTAGTCTTGGGATAATGTACATATAACTAAGAGTGGCCACTATGCTCTCAAAGTAGGTGCATAAAGGTAGAAGGTGGAGACTCAATATAATGGTGGAAGAAAGGCCTTCATAGAAGGAAGTAGGGATTCAAGTCTCATAAAGAGCTTCCAAAAATTATGGTACTTATAGCTTTCAGCTCTCATTGCCCCTATCATAAGCATCTTGAAGGTGATTAAGGTTAAAGTGACACAACTAAGAGGATATGCTTGACAAGTTATAAACCGAAATCTCATGCCCCTTACTTACGAAGACCGATCCTCATGCTACTCAACTTTAGTCACAAGTAAGCTCTTGTCATTGTAAGCACATGTGTATCATAAAGAACCGCCAACGGGGTACCCCTTGCACATGATACAGGAGCTATCCCATAATCAAAATGACAAGGCAAGCAAACAATGAGCATCTCAGCGATCTTTTTATTTGCTATTTGCATAGGTTTTTATTGAGGATGCTTCATAGAGTGCTCATTATGGTGATGCTACAAGTTTCCACCATGATTAGGCATGGTTTAGGCTAGCGGCCCAGGCATTTCTCTAACACACATACAAACTCCATGATCTTACAAGTTCCACTTTTATTTCACACCGCCGGGATCCATAAGCAAAAGAACATGATATCAATGGGGTACAAAGTACAAGTGCAATGTTGAAAGCGTTCTCCATGATACATGGTTCTGCTAATTTCAACTTATAAAGCGCAAGCATATACGCAACAAAGAAGGACCCAATGGTTCAAGTTTATTAGATGCAAAAAAGTAAAGTGTGCCATCAAGTTTGTGAGAGCTTTAATCACTAGTTTTCTCATAAATGGTTTAATTTGGAAGGTAAACAAAAGCATGAATATACTTGGAATAGCATAAGCTAGTAGGTAGGTATGGTGGACTCTTTGGAATAACTTGGTTTAGGGAGTTGGATGCATGAGTGGAACTCATACTTGGTTGTGGAGGGTAGCAAAAGACTGGGAGCGACAAACTAAGAGAGCAATAATGGCCATAATCATGCAGAGCGACAAAACATCATTGATCAAAGCATAAAGTGATACTACAAGTTGAAAACAAAAGGATCATAAAGGCTATGGTGACTCGAGATAGTCATAAAGTCTATGGTGACTGGGAGCGAAAAAGAAGACGCTCCAAGAACAATACAATTGTGCATGAAACAATAAAAATGAAGCGTTTAGAAGAAACCTGGGATTTTTATTGATGAAGAAGGGGCTGCCTTGGGCATCCCCAAGCTTTGACGCTTGTACTTCTTGGATATTTCTTGGGGTGACACGCGTGGCATCCCCAAGCTTGAGCTTTAGCCCATCCTTCATCTCGTTACTCATTCCTTCCATACACCTAAAATTTTCCCTTCATACAAAGCTTCACACAATCTTTATTAGCAACATTAGTGCACTCAAGATAATAAGTATTTAGGTTCCGTTCTAACACAAATAAAACTTCCATTAAAACACAAGCTACCGTAGCACTTCCCTCAAAAAGCTCAATTTCCCAAAAGATCTCAAAAAGGAACCAACAAGAAGCAAATGCAGAAAATGGCAGAAATCTGTCAAAACAGACCAGCAGGTAAAGAAGAATTTTTTCGAAGACCTTATGTTGCTCAAATCAAAAGGTGTTGAACTAACGAAAGTTAGATAACAACCTGGAGCAGAAGTACAAAAATTCACACCTCAAAAAGACGTTCAGAGATTTTACACGAATTTTACGGTGAAGCACAGAAATCTGTTTCAGGACAGCAACTTTCCCAATCATTACTTCTCTCTCATTAGAGGTTACTCTTGGCACAAAAAGCAAATAAAAAGGATAAGGAGCGGTTATTACTGAAGCAAATAAAAAGGATAAGGAGCGGTTATTACTGAAGTAATAACTTCCAAGACTCATCTAAAACTTTTGGGTTATCTCCCAATAAGTACTTTTCTTTAACGCCTTTAAGTTAGGCATAAGAAGCAAGAAAGAATCAAGTGTTCTCAAATGAAGAAGCATTAAGAGCAAATTTTGTTTTCATAGGAGAAGCAAAAGAAATCTTCTCTCTCTTCTTGGGGAAGTGATCTATACCTTTCTTGAGTGGGAGTTGATATTTAATGGTGCCTTCTTTCATATCAATAATGGCACCAACAGTTCTAAGAAAAGGTCTTCCCAAAGTAATAGGACAAGAAGCATTGCATTCAACATCCAAAACATAGAAATCAACGGGGACATAGGCATTGTTAACCATAATAAGAACATCATTAAGACTCCCCATGAGTTTCTTTTTAGCATTATCATCAAGTGGGACATTCAAATAACAATCTTCAAGTGGAGGCAAATCAAGCATATCATAAATACTTCTAGGAATAATAGAAACACTACTATCAATATCACATAAAGCTTCGAAATCAAAGTCATTCACTTTCATATTAATGATGGGTTCCCAACCATCTTCTTGTTTAATAGGAATAGAAGCTTTATGTTTCATCTTTTCTTCTTTAATCTTTATGAGAACATCAGTAATGCGTTTTGTAAAGGCCATGTTCATAGCACTAGCATTAGGACTTTTAGCAAGCTTTTGTAGGAACTTAATAACTTCAGAGATGTTGCAACCATCGAGATCAAAATCAGATTTATCATCTAGAGTAGTAGAACTATTACTAGCCTCAACACTAGTGGTGGTAATAGTAGAAACACTAATGTTTCTAGCAATTTCATCTTCTCTTTCCCACTTAGCATGTAATTCAGCTAATAGTCTAACATTTTCATCAATTCTTACTTGTATAGCATCGGTGGCTGCGAAGGGATTGTCATTAGTTTCAGGTTTAGCAGCCATTTTATTCAAAGAAGATTGAGCTTCAGCCAAAGATGCTATATTTCTTTCAGCATTGGAGAGTTTTTCCTCAATAGTTTTATTGAAAGAAGTTTGCTTACTAATAAAGTCTTTAAGCATAACTTCAAGTTCAGAGGGTGCACTCCTATTATTGTTGTAGGAACTTCCATAAGCATTACCATTGTTGGGAGGATATGGCTTATAATTGTTGTTACCAAAATTATTCCTATAAGCATTATTGCCAAAATTGTTATTTCTTATGAAGTTCACATCAACTTGCTCTTCTTGAGCAACCAAAGAGGCTAAAGGAACATTATTTGGATCAATATGGGCTTTCCCATTAACAAGCATAGACATAATAATATCAATCTTATCACTCAAGGAGGAAGTTTCCTCAACAGAATTTACCTTCCTACCTTGTGGAGCTCTCTTAGTATGCCATTCAGAATAATTAACCATCATATTGTCCAGAAGTTTTGTTGCAGCACCCAAAGTGATGGTCATAAAGGTACCTCCAGCAGCAGAATCCAATAGGTTCCTTGAAGAATAGTTCAATCCTGCAAAAAAAGTTTGGATGATCATCCAAGCAGTCAGTCCATGTGAGGGACAATTCTTTACCAAAGATTTCATTCTTTCCCAAGCTTGAGCAACATGTTCATTATCAGATTGTTTAAACTTCATTATTTCATTTCTCATAGATATAATCTTAGATGGAGGATAGTACTTTCCAATGAAAGCATCTTTGCACTTAGTCCAAGAATCAATACTATTCCTAGTTAAGGAATTCAACCATTCTTTAGCTTTTCCTCTCAAAAAGAAAGGAAACAATTTCAGCTTATATCACCATCTATATCCCTATGCTTTTGCATCTCACAAAGTTCAACAAATTTATTTAGATGGGCAGCAGCATCTTCATTACCAATACCAGAAAATTATTCTCTCATAACAATATTGAGTAAAGCAAGTTTTATCTCAAATAAAGTATCTTCACGCACAGATGGAGCAATAGGTGTGCTCAAAAAATCATTGTTGTTGGTGCTAGTGAAGTCACACAACTTAGTGTTTTCAAGAGTAGTCATTTTTTGTGTTTTTCAAATAAGAAAGCAAACTAGTAAAACTATTTTTTGTGTTTTTGATAAAGAAACAAGCAAACAAAGCAAAAATAAACTAAGCAAAACAAAAGTAACAAAGTAAAGAGATTGGTTATGAGGGACTCCCCTTGTGAAGATGTCATTGACTCCTCGGCAACGGCGCCAGAAAAATGCTTGATGGCTTAGTGTTGATGTAGAGCTCGTTGGGAACCCCGAGCACAACAGCAAGTTTCCCTCAGTTATGAAACCAAGGTTTAATCGAACCAGTAGGAGCAAGCAAAAAACCCCAAAGGTGTTACTAGCTGAGCCTTGGCAGGGCGCACTACCGGTGCTAGTAGCAACGTGGAGACCTGCACAACACAACCACAGAACTTTGTCCCCAACTTGCGATGAGGTTGTCAATCTCACCGTGTTTTGCTGAAAACAAAGGATTAAACGTATCGAATGAAAAGAAGTAATAGTTTGCAGAAAGTAAACACAAAGCAGTAAACAGTTTGTAGATTGTATGTAAAGAAAGAGGACCGGGATCCATAGTTCACTAGAGGTGGCTCTCCTTAAGATAGATAACATGCCGGGTGAATAAATTACAGCGGGCCAATTGATAAACATCAAGAAAGCAATACATGCATATACTAATCATCTTGACTCCTTTGAGACTTGATTGGGCATTACAACATTATACATAGACCGCAATCCGACTGCATCTATGACTAATAATCCACCTTCAGGTTATCATCTGAACCCCCTCTAGTATTAAGTTGCAAGCAACAGATTATTGCTTTACGAACTGCGTGTAAAGTAAACAATAGGATTATTCTATGAACAAAGGATTGTTGTTTTCTCCCTAGTAGCAACATCACATCTAGTACCTTAGAGATTTATGTCATTTCCCCAGATTACCAGAGGCATGAACCCACTATCGAGCATAAATACTAACTCTTAGAGTTGCTAGCATCTACTTGGCCAAGATAACTACTAACAACGGAAAGCATGCAAGATCACAAATAACAAAGACATGATAGAATCAATAATCAATCTGAAATAGCATCCCAATATCCATCGGATCCCCGCAAACACAACATGCAGAATTACAAATAGATCATCTTGATCATGAACAGAGCTCACAAGATCTAGACATGAAAGCACAAAGGAGGAGAACCAGCCATCTAGCTACTACATGGATCCGTAGTCCAAGGATGAACTACTCACGCATCACACCGGAGGCTTGCATGGTGATGAAGAAGGCCTCCCGGGTGAATTCCCCTCTCCGATAGGGTGCCGGGAAGAGCTTCAGATCCCTCCCGATCTAGGGATGGAGATGACGGCAGCTACAGACTCTTTCGTGGATTTTTTGGTCGGGCACTTAGGGTTTTCATCCTGAGGGCATCTTATAGGCGGAAGGGGAGGCTGAGGGGGTGCCTGGGCTGGCCACACCACCCCCTGGCGTGGGCCAAGCCTGGTCGCGCGGCCAGGTGGTGTGGCCGCCCTCTGGCCCTTCTCCGTCTCGTACTCTGGCATCTGATGACTTCCGGAAAAATAGGCACTTGGGCTTTTGTCCCGTCCAATTTCGAGAATATTCATTTTCTGACTTTCCTGGAACCAAAAACAGCAGAAAATAGGCAGCTGGCACTGTGGCTCTTGTTAATAGGTCAGTCCAAGAAATCATATGAAAAGTACTCCATAGTGTGGACAAAACACAAGAAAGTGGATAAAACCAAGCATGGATCATCAAAAATGATAGATACATTTGCAATGTATCACCCAACAGCAGCTCGTGTTCTCTCTCTCACTGACAGGTGGGACAACTAGGTGGACTGCGGGCTGATTTGTAGAAACGTTAGGGGGTTTTCTGCAAAAGTCACCATCGTCGTCACCCTCACGCACATAGGTAGCGCTGTGTGCACCGATGATGCCATCCACCGCCGTCAGCAAGCTTTTGACCACTGCGATGGATTGCCATCGCCAGGGAGGGGGATAAGACTGCCACCGCAATGCTCCTGTCCATCCTCATCCCCATTTCCCTCTCTCTCGTTCTTATTCTCTCCATAGAGGAGGCCACCGAACCCTAGCTCGCTGGAGTTTACTGGTCTCGCCACCAAGGACCGACCTCGAGCCAACCAAGGGCACCATCGTGCTCGCCATCATCTCGTCGTTCATCTCCAACTCGTCTCGCAAGAACTTGTGCTCTGAATCAGCCAGAATCGAGCTCTGCATCCGACGCCAGCCACCGTCGATTCCATCGATTCCGACCACCTCTCGCCTCGTCGTCGTGCCTAACATGATCATGATGAGCTTGTGCATATCCCCATGCCCTTCACTCTCTTTCTCAAGCTCTGTATCGTCACCGCACCGTGCACCACCAAGCACCGCCACCAGTCACCATGGTTGTCGTTGCTCCGATGACCTTTAGCAAGCGTAAACACCTTATCTAGGTTCGCCTTGCTCCACTAGTTCGAACGAGCCCCTCCGCATGGCCTCTGGTGCCATAAATCGGCGTTGCTGCCATGCTTTGGTGAGGTTCCGGCGTGCTAACGTCAGGTGAGGTCAGTGTTGACCGGTCCGTGCCAACGTGGCTAGTGACGTGGCCCCTGGACCACATGTTTGTGACCCTAGCTAGGATTAGTCTGAGTGTAAAAAATCTATAATATAAACCTATTGTTATAATTTATTCTCCAACTTAAATAAGATAATAATAATTATTAGTAAATAACCTATTAGGGATAAATTTTAAATAAATATATTCTATTTTTTTAATTCATAAAATAAGTTTAATATATCAAAATTCTTAGAAAAAACAAAATATACATTTATAAAATTATTTTGTACATTTTTGTGATACTTAAATAAGTATTTATTATTTATTTAGAATTCATAAAGTGATAAAACTTTAAAAAGTCATATCTTATTATTTGAAAATCACAAAAATACGTATAATATACTAAAATGACCACAAATATAGAATCTACACCTTAAAAATATCATCTTCCACAATCGAAGTAAAATAAAAGGTAAAGGTCTAATAAATCTTGTTACAACCCTTTTATTTTATTTAAATTCCTTAAAAGTATATAAATTTTTACTATTACCTTTGGCTTTATTTGTTTAAAACCTAAAACTATAATAACAAGTTAAATTGTTATTTAAGTGAAGTAAAAATAGGTTCAACCATTTTTTTGAAATATTTACTAAAGCTACCATTTAAAAATTAAGTGCATCTTAATTTTACCCATTATAAGATCATCAAGATATTAACTACAAATTCTTTTACAAGTTCAGAAATCTACCTAAAGCTCTAAACCTAGTTTTTCAGTAATTAAAGTAAGACATTTTCCATGTTTATAAAATATAAGCATTAATTCTAAAATAGGTAAGTGATCCTATCCACTTATAAAATTATGAAGACACCACTTCTATAAAGGCAATAATACTTTACTCCACCTTACTATAAAACATTAAGAAGTGAGCCACATATAATATAATACATACCCAAAATATCTAAGTATCCACTCCAAGTGGAATAGCTATTCAAATATGGTAATTGTTTTTTCTTTAATATTTATAACTAGTAAGAAAATCTTAAAGTGTTAGCTTTAAAATTAACTGCTCTTACTTTGTAAAGAAATCTGTTTCTCAAAAGTTATTCTTTTAATAAACATTAAAGGTAATCCTTAAACATTTGTATAAAGGCTCTAATTGATTAATAATCTTGCTTAAGAAATCTTTTACTTACAATACCCCAATTGCATGCTTTAGTATTGTATGCTACTTGTTGTATTTACTTAATTGTTTCACATACTCTCACAAGCCTTCATAAGAAGCACGAATGTGAAGCTGATATAAAAGTGAAACACATTCTAAAGAAACCATTCCCAATTTCCAAACCCTAGATTTGATATGATTATTTCCGGAATTCGTGTTTATCAAACTACATTACATTACTTATGCACAATTGCATCCCGCTTCATTAAACATTAATCCTTACCGGACCAATGATGCTGCTTACTGATGCGCTCGACTTTCAACGTAGAGCTCGTTGGGAACCCCAAGAGGAAGGTATGATGAGCACAACAGTAAGTTTTCCCTCAGTTTTGAAACCAAGGTTTAATCGAACCAGTAGGAGCAAGGAAACACCCCAAAGGTGTTACTAGCTGAGCTTTGGCAGGGCGCACTACCGGTGCTAGTAGCAACGTGGAGACCTGCACAACACAACCACAGAACTTTGTCCCCAACTTGTGATGAGGTCGCAGTCTCACCATGTTTTGCAGAAAACAAAGGATTAAACGTATCGAATGGAAGGAAGTAAAAGTTTGCAGAAAGTAAACACAAAGCAGTAAACAGTTGTAGATTGTATGTAAAGAAAAAGGACCGGGATCCATAGTTCACTAGAGGTGGCTCTACTTAGATAGATAGCATGCTGGGCGAACAAATTACAGCGGGGCAATTGACAAACACCGAGAAAGCAATACATGCATATACTAATCATCTTGACTCCTCTAAGACTTGATTGGGCATTACAACATAATACATAGACCGCCATCCAACTGCATCTATGACTAATAATCTGTAACTATCTCGGTGAATTACGCTCTTAGTTACATGCCTAGATGAGCGAAAGTGGTTAAAATAGTATGGTGGGGCCCGAGGCCACTCACGGTAGACCTTGCGGCCGTCCTAACCACTTTCAGATCATCGGGACAAGAACGAGCGGCGTAATCGGTAGGCGAAGGGATCAACTACATACACAAATGAGTATGTATGCAAGCCACATACAACAGTCCTCAAAGCCATTCCATCTAAAAGAAATTGAAATATTGCGACGCCATACGACAAGATTCAAATATCCTAGATAGAGATAATATTTTAGGATAGCTCCTCATACATCAAACATCAGAGTATCAGGCGGAAGCAGAAGACAAGATCCGAGTACGGATAAGAAGCAAATCGGCATAAGATGCCACATAAATAAACACATCCCGCCCACAGATCTCACGGATCCCCGTTCCCGGAATCTCTACACCGAGTGATCGTTGCCAACATCATCTGTCTCCTCCACGCAGTATCCATCTTGAGGGTACACCTGTTCATCTGAATCAAACAATTTATCGTGTGAGACCCTAGGGGTACTCAGCAAGTCTTTATGCCTCTAAAGGGGACACAACCTGGGGTGACGCAATTGCAGCAAAAGATAATAACTAACAAGTCTATAGATACTCGCTAACCATCCACCCAACCAATGATAGACAGATGTCTGTGAATTAAGAACAGCAGTTATAACAGTATAATTAACAGATCCATCCTCCTCCTCGCTTACCAACGAGGAAGCGGACGAACAACCCCCATCCGTTGGCAGTTTTATTAACCCTTCCATGAGTATTGCACTATTTACTAGTCAGGTACTTAGTCAATTTAAAAGCGGTACTTTAGTGAGACTTGTCTATGATCGAGAAACTGTGCTCCAAGTCGTCCATAACCGTGGACACGGCTTTCAGAAAGATTTACCCTGCAGGGGTGCACAAATAGCAACACACACTCGATCAACCTCGGAAAAACCAACTCAAAACCCAACGAGGCATTCACGACAAAGCGATCACAGGATTCAGAAATATTTCAGGGGGCCACCCTATTAAGCTACCCGCAACGAAGTTGGTCGGCTCCGAGACGGACCCAAGGTTTGCGTCAATGGTTGTAAACGACTGGGAACCCGAAAATGTGACTGGGCTTGTCGATACCGCGAAAACACTCCGCATCCAAAATAGTACAGGTGCTCCACGCACAATCTTAAATAAAACAGTAAAGCATGGCATAAGTACAGGATAGTAACAAAGCCCCAAACTACTTTGTGGCCCCAAGAAATAGAAATGAATCAAGCTCTGGCTCGGGGGGTCCAGAAGGCCTCCCGGATGTGGATAGTGCGAATAGTCAAGGAACAGGAATCAAGTACTCGGAGTCCTACAGGACACAAGTGAGCATGAAAAACCAAATAGCAGATATGGCTCACCGGTGCCTCTTTCATTAGTTATCCCATTACTACTCAGGTTAAGTTGTTTAGGTACCTCGTTATCCATCAGACACTCATATACCCTACACATGCTTTTCTACGACTCGCATGGCTCAAACAACTCCTGTAGTAATGGCTCATGGGATGGAGGAACAAGCTTCGGTGGGGTTGAAAAGTAAAGGCTATGCAGTACTTGGGATTCAATTTAATGCAATCGCGACTCAAATGATGCAAGAATAAGATAGAGGCAATAGGTACTATATGTATGCAAGCATGTGTTAGTGCTTGCCTGGCAGCTCAGTTGAAGCGAGAGATGGATCTGGGTAGAACTCCTGTGATTCCTGATAATTCTCCTGCTGGGCGTCTATTCGAAGAAGAACCAAACAAACAAGGGCCAACATAAATAAAGTGCACAAGCATATGAATTAAAATGTGACAAGCAAACAAGCATGCCATGATGAATGATGCACAATTTACATGGCATTAAAGTAGCATGGCAAGGTGAGGTGTGGGTACAAGAATAATGCATTTTATTCTTTATTTGGTCAAGTTTTATTTCCATAAACAATTCTGGTTTTTAATAATGACATGATGCATGCTTCAATTCAGAACATGGAATGCATAGATAGAACGGGCTCGTCGCACTGATCGATTTAGACATATTATTTGTTGGATTTGGAGTTATAGATTTAAAGTTATTAATTTATTAAGAAAAGAGCATTTTATTGTAATTTTAATCATCTCTAAATTTTAAAGTGGTCAAACATTATTTTGAATAGCATATCTGAATTCCTCACATTTTTCTGATTCAAAAACATATATCATTTGTATTATTTGAATTTATAATTTAAAAGTTATTTAAAAACATATTTGAATTTGTTTTTAAACATTTAAGAAAAATTTAAATAAAACAGATAAACAGAAAAACCTTTTTCTACTCAGCTAGACCCAGCCCCAGTCGGTGACGGGTGGGACCGGCCTGACTGGACGACGCAGCGCGCAAAAAGCGTTTTACACTGCGGGTTTACCTAGCCTCAGTGACTGCCAGGTGGGACCTGTGGGTTATGGGCCCACGTGCCAGTGGCTGAGCCCGCAGAGGCTGATAGGTGGGTACGGGCTGGATCGCGGGTTGAGGTTTACGAAAACCGGGGTATCTTTTTGTAAAAAGTCCACAGGCACAGACAGGTGGGACTGGCCTGGACCGCGGGTTACGGCAAAAGGTTGTGGAGGGGGTATTTGCAAAAGGTGCGCGGCTACTGTTTTTCTTCTTCTCGTTCTGACAAATCTGACGGACGTGCGGCGCACGGCGCGGCGAGGCGGGGATTCGATCCCGTGACGCGGGGCGCGCGCCCAGAGGGGCGGTACCAGCGCGGTAGGACGGGGTCGTTGACAGGGAGTAGCTAGGCAGCTAGGTGAGGCACTATGCGGCGCAGGGGCGTGCAGACGCCAGCGCACGCCGCCGCGCAGAGACCGCTCGGCGAAAAGTCCGGCGAGTACGGGCCTCGACGGCGCGAGAGGAAGTGTCAAGGGGCGTCCAGGGCTCACCGCGAGGTGGTCGACGGTGATGGATCGGGCCGGGGAGCGACGGAACGGCGACGATGCTGACGAACGGTGGCGCTAGGGTTTCGGTGTGCGCGTCGGTGTTTTACTGGCCTTCTCCTCCTCACTGGGGTGCTCCGGGAGATGTAGAGGAGCAACGCGGTCTTCCTCGACACCCTCCACACCACGCCCGCCTCCTCGATCCGTAGATGGCAGCCGAAGCCGAGGTGGTGGCCGGAGTAGACAGAGGTGGAAGGGGACGAAGAGGAGGTAGGGCACGACGCGAGGCCAGGGGAATCTGGGGGCACGGCAGAGACGGTAGGGGCTTGGAGATAAGGACGGGAGAG
The DNA here is from genome assembly GCA_910589775.1 of Avena eriantha. Taxonomy (NCBI): domain Eukaryota; kingdom Viridiplantae; phylum Streptophyta; class Magnoliopsida; order Poales; family Poaceae; genus Avena; species Avena eriantha. The sequence goes on along the minus strand of OU342744.1, from coordinate 283,416,730 downwards.
AGAGGGGGATGCCGTGGGGCTTGGGTTGGGAAAAGTGGCTTCGGCCACCTTTTGCCACCTCGAGCACGTGCTCGCAGGCTCGGGCAGGGGTGTAGGGCTACAGGTGGGGCTCGGCCGGGAGAGTGGGCCAGACAGGGAGAGAGGCTCGGGTAGTGGGGCTGCAGGGCAGGGAGAGAGGGAGAGAGGCCGAGAGAGAGGGTCGGGTAGCTAGGGTTAGCCTCGGCTAGGTTTAGGAGGGGGGCTCGGGTTAGGGTGGTGTTAGGTTAGAGAGGGGTAGCTAGGGCCAGGTTGGCAGAGACAGAGAAGGAATGAGAGAGGGGGGAAAACTAGGGTGCTCGGCATGGAGAGGAGATGGTGAGGTGAGTGTTAGGGTAGAGAGGGTATTAGAGAGAGGGGTAGGGGTAGGATCTTAGGATTTTGGGCTTCTCATGATCATGGCAAGCTCAAGCAAGTAAAGATGTGGCCAAGAGTGGATGTGTTCCTAGGGTTTTGTTGAAGCATTGTCATGTACATGGGAACATACTCAAAAGAGGGGTGGTGAGGGTGGAAGGGAGAAAAGAACTAGGTGGTGAGAAACTAGATTGAGAAAAAGGCTACCCTTGCATATGCATGCACTATGGCTCAATCAAGACAAGAGTGGTGGTGCCCTAAGAATGGTGGAGAAAAGAAAAGAGCCCACTTGGCTTGATTCCCAAAGAACCAAGATCCACTCATTAATCAAATTAAAACCAAAAGGATAGAATGGTGGTGGTTTGCATGGCTCATGCATGGGCATTAAATGCCTTGTTTTATTCTTGTGATAACAATAATAATGTAACATGGAATTATTCCCATGCATCCCCAAAATGTGGAGTAAAGGCCAAGCAAAAATAAAATGGAATTGGATTCATCCCAACTCACATGAGCTAGATTATATGCCAAAAGAAAATAAAAGCCCATGGGTAATTAGGATGGTGGAATTATAAGGTGGTGACAAGGAAAAGTGATGGAGTTGAATAAAAGATATGCCCCCAACTCAACTTGGGCATCAAGCATTTATCAAGAACCAAATACAATATATCAAGAGTCAAATACAATTAATAATGCATATGAGAGAAGAACCAAAAGGAAAGGGTTTTTATATGATGCTCAAATGCAAGGTGGCATGATGACATGAGCATGATATAATTATGATGCAACCATTATATGTAGGAAGTAGCCATTATAATACTAGACCAAGTAGCATTACAATTGTTAGACAATTGGGATGCTACATAATCCACCTTCAGGTTATCATCCGAACCCCCTCCAGTATTAAGTTGCAAGCAACAGATTATTACTTTACGAACTGCGTGTAAAGTAAACAATACGATTGTTCTATGAACAAAGGATTGTTGTTTTATCCCTAGTAGCAACAGCACATCTAGTACCTTAGAGATTTCTATCACTTCCCCAGATTACCAGAGGCATGAACCCACTATCAAGCATAAATACTAACTCTTGGAGTTGCTAGCATCTACTTGGCCAAAATAGCTACTAACAACGGAAAGCATGCAAGATCTCAAATAACAAAGACATGATAGAATCAATAATCAATCTGAAATAGCATCTCAATATCCATCGGATCCCCGCAAACACAACATGTATGAATTACAAATAGATGATCTTGATCATGAACGGAGCTCACAAGATCTAAACATGAAAGCACAAAGGAGGATAAACCAACCATCTAGCTACTACATCGATCCGTAGTCCAAGGATGAACTACTCACGCATCACACCGGAGGCTTGCATGGTGATGAAGAAGGCCTCCAGGATGAATTCCCCTCTCCGGCAGGGTGTCGTGAAGAGCTTCAGATCCCTCCCGATCTAGGGATGGAGATGACGGCGGCTACAGACTCTTTCATGGATTTTTGATCGAGTACTTAGGGTTTTCATCTCGAGGGCAATATATAGGCGGAAGGAGAGTCCGAGGGGGTGCCGGGAGCGGCCACACCACCCCCTAGCGCGGGCCAGGCTTGGCCACACGGCCAGGTGGCGTGGTGGCTCCCTGGCCCTTCTCCGTCTCGTATTCTGGCACTTGATCACTTCCGAAAAAATAGGCACTTTGGCTTTTGTCCCGTCCAATTCCGAGAATATTCATTTTCTGACTTTCATGGAACCAAAAACAGCAGAAAACAGGCAGCTGGCACTGTGGCTCTTGTTAATAGGTTAGTCCAAGAAATCATATGAAAAGCACTCCAAAGTTGGAACAAAACACAAGAAAGTGGATAAAACCAAGCATGTAACATCAAAAATTATAGATACATTTGCAATGTATCACTTACTGAAAGGATAGAGATGTTGTCTAGAGGGGGGTGAATAGGCAATTGCAGAACTATTACAGTTTTGGCTTGATAGAATGCGGAATTAAACTAACATTTATTTTACAAGCACAAAACCTAAATACACTAGGCTCAACTAAATGCACCAACAACAAGATAAGCTAAGCAAGATAGCACAAGATAAATATACCACAAGTGATAGGCAATATATAAGTACTTCAAGCTCGATGGCTATCACAAGGAAAGTAAGCTCAGGTATAGAGATACCGAGGCACATGGAGACAAAGATGTATTCCCGTGTTCCCTTACAAGTAAGGTACATCACGTTGGAGAGGTGTGGGATTCCACGAAGGATTTCCCAACGCCATGAAGGCTCACCTTCTTCTCCGAGTCTATCCCACGAAGGAATAGGCCCTTTTCTTATGGCTAGCTTTTCCTCCACTCCGGAGATGGCAAGATCCACAACCACTTCACAAGCTCCACGAAGGAGAACCCGGGTCTCTTCACAATCTTCCATGAAGAGGACACCGCGGCACCAATCGCCAAGCCAACTAGGCGGTCACCCTCCAAGAGCAACAAGCTCACGGTCTCTCACTCGAACAAATCGTAATGGAGAACTCAACACTTATGCAAGAATGCAAAGCAAGAACACCAAGGGTGTTCAAATCCTTCACTCTCAAATCCCACCAAAGCAACATGTGCTAGGGAGGAATTAGAGAGGAAGAACAATGGTGGAAGTCAACCAATGACTACAAAATCTAGATCCAAAGGGTTCCCCTCACTTAGAGGAGGAATTGATTGGTGGGGATTGTAGATCTAGATCTCCTCTTCCAAATCCCTCAAAAAGCTGCAAGAATCATAGGAGGGAAGGGAGAGGAAGCAAGATCAAGGGGGTAAAAAATGGAGGTCAATTTCGGGCTCAAGAACACCCAAAAATGTTGGGGGAAGAACCCCCTTTTATAGGGAAAAGCAAATATGGCCATTGGAGAGAAAACAACGAAAACTCGGTTTCAAAGTCGGTTGGACCGGCCCCAGAACCGGGAAACTCGGTCCCCAGGCCGGAGGACCGGCCTACAAACCGGAATACCTCTGTTTGCCAACCCGGAATAGACTCGGTCGCAAAAACCGGAAAATCTGGTCTACCGGCGCTGGCACCGGACCGTCCGGTGTGGGACACGGTTGAATCGGATCCACAACCGGGATGAAACATACTTCACGAAAAACACAATAACTTTTGCATCCGGACTCCGATTTTGATGATCTTGGGCTTGTTTTGATGAGGAAAACAAGCTCTACAATATGGTGCATGAAAACATCATAGTCCAACAAAGGAGAATAGAACCAAATTAGGAAAGGTATGAAGCCTCCCTATAAGAAGAACCGGTAAAACCTTCAAACTTGAAAACGCCATAGAAGATGCATACAAATTCCATTTTCGATGAACTTGGGCTTGTTGAAGAGCTAGCAACAAGCTCAAGAATCTCACTTGGAGAAACACGAAGAAGAAAAAAAATAGGAAGATGCAAAGTATGCAAAGGATTGAGCTCCCTACGACGATGTGATCAAGTTACCCAACTGAAAGCCCTTCTTGATAGTGCAGCTATCTATCCTATAACCCGGTCTCCCAACAACCACCTTGAGATCGGTAAAAGGAAAACCTAGAAAGGCTATACCTTTGCCTTGCGCATCCTGCTTAATCTTTATGACAACGCTTCGAGCTCCATCCACGCTGGAATGCATCACTTGATCATTGTTGCTTCGCGAAGACTCATAATTTGCTCCCCCATACACCACTATGGGATAGCTTCATTAAGACACGTCTTCACATGTCCATTATAACCAATATGGACGGCAAGCTTCAAGCAAGTGACCTTCTCGAGATGCTTATCTTGAACTTGCCCTTCTCAACCTTGATGATGATCACCACTTGATGTCATCATCTCATGGGCTATATGAGGTCTTCACTTTTGAAGCATGCCCATGGAAAGATACCTATCCCATATAGGAAACGCAAAGGCACATATATAATAGGTTAGTTCATGATGCATAAATGACAAATCTTACCATACCATAAGATCCATGTGGTGCATTATTTATGCTTCATGTGTGGACCAACTTGAAATCACTCTTCACTCTTTGTATTGGTCAACCAAGTATCTTCTCATTCTCCATCCAAATATCTTGAGGTACATAAAGAATTCTTCATTTGATTACATGTTATAAATCTTAGTCAACGATAGCTCAACTAATGAGGCTATCATGACACCGACTTAGAGCCATATCTTGAATTCTTTTATTGAGATCACACTCTCAAGATGTTGATCATATCATATTCTTATTCAACTCAATGATCTTGATGCCAATACTCAAGGTATATCTTTATCTTCATGGCATCCATACTTGAATCCAACATATGGACTACAAGCATGAACTATGGATTATTCCTTCATTTCAAACTATGAAAACATTAGTCCATAGGGATTGTCATTAATCACCAAAACCACACATAGGGGCAATTACCCTTTCAATCTCCCCCATTTTGGTAATTGATGACAATCATAACAAGAGGATTTATATAGTGAATATTAGAAACAAGTACACAACTTATCCGAGAATAAGTTGTATACAAGATGTTGTATTTGATATGGTTAAGTAACACAGAGATACTAGACCATATCAAAACCGATTCTACTCACACAAACTACAACTAATGCACGAGATGTGAGTAGAACCAACATATATAGAGCAAACTCCCCCCACAATATATGCACGTGTGATGAACTTGAATTTCATTGCATACATTGCCAAGCATAACCTTTGGGAGAGTTTCCACTATATATTCAACCATGCAATACATAATAAAGATGAAATGCATGAAAGGCAAACACTTAATAAAAAACCAATCTTAAGTAGAAAACCATTTCCCTTGAAACCCTCTAAACTTCTCCCCCATTGACAACAAGTGCCAAAATGGATGACAAAGTTAGAAGACCAATATAGTTCAAGTTCCTCCCAAGGTGTGCATTTCTCATAATATGAGTGAAATCATATGCACATATCCAATGACGAATACTTGGAGGAAATCAACTATATTGAGGATCATATTTTGCTAAAAGGATAACAAGGTGAAGAAACTTCAACAGATGAAGAAAGCAATCAAAAGATCCAAATAATCAAATGGACAAATAGTGCTCTAAATGAAATAAGGAAGCTCCCCAAGGTTTGTGCATAAATGAGTTGTTTCATTTGAATACAATATGCACAAAAATGGAATCCTCACTCCCTCTATATCATTTAGAACACAACCAAGATACAAGGAGTAGAGATATAAATTAATACACTTGTCAAGACAAGCTTAAGTCCAAAATAAACCAAATATGAGATATGAGTGTGTGAAGATGCAGTAAAAGTAGACCGAGCACTCACAAATCAAGACCTTACCAATACCATTAAAAACTAAGAGGATAAGAGATATGGTTGGCAACGAGTGAGGATATTAACACTCTTGTGTATATAAGTTTCTGAGTGGACAAGACATGAGAATAATCCACAAAGAACATCCACACATAAGAGGTTAATAAAAATAAGAATACAAGATATCCAAGAGGAAGTCATAACATATACCAAAAATGATATTTTGCTTAAGTGCATATATATAGCCCATGGCTCTATTTTCTCTTATGGTATATCAATGAACTTCACCAAAGAAAAATAAAAACCTCAGAAACATCACGACTAACACTAAGGGAACTAATGCTAGTTGGGATATTTTGAGAAAGGCAACAAGTATCAAAAGGAAGGATTCAATGCAATTTCAACAATATTGCACATGAGAGTACTTTGAGGAATTGATATGCACTAAATTGCTAGAAGGCATATTTGGGATTGGTGAATCATGAACATGATTTTATATACTCCCCATTATATGCATCATCTCAAATTACTCACATAAGCAACAAGGATAGAAAAGTTTTTTCAAATATCCTTGCAAGAACCGCAACATTTACAAACAAATAAATTCATGCCAAGATGCAACCTACAAGAGATTGGATGGAAGAATAGTATACATGAATAAGATACTTGTTACCGAGACAGCAATGGTATGATGTAGTAGATAAGAATTCTTCAATCATCCTAGCTTGGCTCCAATTATCATGTGGTGTCAACACGTTCCTTATAGATAAGACAAGCATCCATTGCATCTCCAATGTACCTAAAACAACATTCAAGTACATATTGGTCCCCAAACTTATTGGGTCCAAAGTGGTTAGACTAACCACAACACATAGGACATGCTTCATATAAATATGTGCATATTTAGAGATGAAATTTGAATTTCATGCACATCATAGCCGTTTAAGGATTTGATGGAGTATACCCTATATATTGGATCAAAGAAATCAAAACGTGATATAAGATATACATTTAGTAAACATGCATGCACGATACTTTCAAGAACCAATGAATATATAATTTGGACAAAACACCAAAATATTCAAGAAGGCATACAAGGTGTGACAAAACACATTTGTTGTCCAAACTATATCAAAGAATAAAATCAACACAAGATTTGTTAAACAAAGTTCAACAAATGAACCAAGCAAAAACTATTGAGCATAAAAGACGAGATAAAAACACAAATGCTCAAAGATTTATCTCATTCAAGCAAATAACACAGATAAGAAAGAATGAGATAACAAACTCACAAAAGAGCCAGGTTTCAAAAAATAAACCAAACCCTTAACACTTTTCACAATGGCACAAGGTTTCGAGAAGAAAAGGTTTGTCTTCTACTAAAAACACATTTTATAATAATCAAAAACACCATCAAAGAGATGTTCAAAATCCAAGGAAGACAATGGGAGCCACAAAAAATTTTGGAAAGAAAAAAAGGCAATAAGAGGTGAAAACCAAGGTGAAGATGATCCACAAATGCTACCACACCCAAGTATATCAATTATCGAAGACAATGAGTGTATTGGAATTTATTTCCATTGGTATATTGCACGGATATCAAAGATAAATCTTCATAATAAAAAGCATAGGATAGGAATAAAAAGATTAAGCACTATGCAAAGATAGAGATTCTTGATAGCTTCAACTAGTCACACAATCATGCAAAGGAATGATTAGAATAACTTGAAGCAAATGGTCTCCCAAATAAGATATAGAGATATGCATTTGAGGAAGGCCACACCAAGAATTTCTTACTCAAGCAAAGACCGAAAAGATGAGCAATAAAAGCTTCTAACAAAAAATAGGATCTTGTTTGAGCTAACATGCCACCTAGATACAAGATAATCAACAATATCAACTCTAAGTGGCACCACCTCATATGTTCACATTTCCTAGGATTGTGATATGCAAAAGAAGCATATTACTCCCCCATAATGTGGTATTCAATTTTTTTAATAAGAGGAAAAACAACCTCAACTAGAGATAATTAATGGACATTTAGAATTTGAATTTCTCATGAGTATGACACACCACATAGTGACTAGATAAGCTTTCAATATCAATACTAAGTGGTAGTACTCATTTACACACATTTTAAGGTTTGAGAGATGCGCGAGGCATATCACTCCCACAAAATGGGATGTTCCATTAACCACTCGAAAAAAGCCAAAAAAGATATCATCAACATGCATTAGAGGCTCAAAGCAAAACCCATAAGTAAATGATGTGCCAAACACATATACATACTTGAATACACAAAATAAGCATAGCATGAGGCACAACAAATACAAACACATACTTGGTACAAAACCAAAACATGTAAAGGGGCAAGTAACTTACAATATAAAAGAGTTCAGTTCGAGTTACCGCAAAGAGGAACACTAGGTATATGGTAGGGAGATGATAATCCTTATAACTTGGCTTTATAAAATATAATATATGAAGATCCCTTAATTCTTCATGAGTCATCCAAGTCTCCAATGCCCTCCAAAAACACCTATTGATCAAGTTTGAGCTTGTTGGTCCCCAACCAAGTTGGGTCCTAAGAGGTTAGTCACAATAGGCTTGGCAACCCAAATGGTTCATTTCTTGACACCACTTTGAGTTCCAACAAACTTGGCAAACACATTGCCATCCTTATCCTTCCCAAGAGAATAATAATCATCAACAATGATAGGGTTAGATAAGGTACCATTTGAACATGAAGAGGCCAAGTGCCCCTTCTCACGACATATGTAGCAACAAGTTCTCTCCTTTCTCTTCTTTATTGATTTCTTGTGTTGGGGAGCCTTATCTTGATTCTTCTTGGGAAGTGGCCTACCTTCAACTTGAGGTTGAGATTGGGCTTGACCTTGACCTTGTGGCTGCTTCCCTTGTTGCTTCTCATTCAAGTACTTTTTCTTCAATGGACAAGATCTTACATGATATCCTACAACCTCGCACTTGAAGCAAATAATCTTGGCCGAATCCTTGACTTGGTCTTGACCCTTCTTCTTGTTGCTCTTGGACTTGTTCTTGTTATTGGAGTTGAATTCAAGTCCACTTTTATCATTGGGGTATTTTTGCACACTCAAAATATTATCGAGTGTGGATTTGCCTTCATGACTCTTTTCCACATCTTTCTTCAAAGAAGTGGCTTGGGCCTTGAGCTCTTTGATTTCCTCTACATGGTTAGTAGAAATAGAGGTACTAGAGGAAGTAGATTCTTCATTGTTAGAGCAACAAGGCAAAGCAAGTAATCCAACACAAGGTTTATCACTAGTATGACTAGAAGGATCACTAGGACTAGCACATGGCAAAATAGCATTTTGAGTAGAAGTTGTGCTAATGTCCAGAAGAGGCTCACAAGATGTTACCTTATTGATACTTGCCTCACGAGCTAATTTTAGCCCATCATATGAGATTATAAGATCATTATGATAGTCCAAGAGCTTTTCATGACTTTCTTCCAATTTCCCATAATTGCTAATTAGCAAGTTGAGCCCTTAGCTCAACATTCTCCTTTAGGGTAGATGCTTCACAAGAAGTAGAGTTAGTAACACTAGCATCATTAATAGATTTTTCCTTTTCAAGCTCATAAGATTCAATTTTTTGTATGAGGAGACAATTAGTGTGCTTCTCCTCGGCAATCTCTTGCTTAAGGAGATTGAATCTCCGACTCCCATCATTAAGTTGGAAATCCAACTCCTCTATGGTTTCCGTTTGTTTAGTTATGGTGTCCATAACGTGTTTGATACAAGCAACGACCTTATTATTACCACGAAGAGAGGTACACAAAAAGGTCAGCTCAAGCACAAGAGCTCTAGTATCCTCATCAAGGTCATCATCACTATCATCATTATCATTGCTATTATCTAGAGAAGATATCTTGGGATCCAAAGTAGGAGATACCTTTGATCCTCTTGCCATAAGGCACATGTGAGCACGGGAGGATGAAGATGAGGATATTCTTGAATCTTCATTCATGATCGTGTCTTTCTCCATAGGGTGTTTGATTTCCTCTACATTGTTAGATACACAACTAGAGGAAATAGAAGCATTTTGTTTATTGGAACAAGACAAATCAAGCATATCATCTACACTAGTACTCAAATAATTTCTAGACAATATGCAAGGACTAGCAACACAAGGAGATATATAATTATTGTTGCAAGAAGTGCTTAAGTCTAAACTCTCTACACCATTAGCATTTATAGAACATGAATCATTGGTGTAAAGAGAACCACTACCATCATTACATATGATTTCTCCACTCACCATGCCATTACCTTGTGACTTGTCACATGTAGGTGAAGTGGAGGGAATTGAAATCTCATCGCAGCCATAGGTGGAAGCCACTTGGAGCTCTTCATGATGTGAAGGAGAAGAGATCTCCTCGGAGATACCACTGACCCTATGAGAAATGGACCCACCAAATATTTATTTAAGCTTGGTCCACATCTCATGAGATGACTTGCGCTTCACAATCGTCAAGAACAAATTAACTGTGGGGCTCAAGGAGAAAAATATATTATTAGATACTTGAGCTTCGAGATGTAAATTTTTCTCATCCTCTAAAGATAGATTTTGAGGATCCATCGGAGGAGAAAAACCTACATCTAGAAATTGCTCAATATTTGGACACAAGGTCTGAAGATTACAAAGCAAGCAATTTCTCCACAAAATATAATTTGTGCCATCAAAGATAATTGTGTCATTGTGCACTATACTACTAGCCGACATCTTTACACTCTAGGCGGTGAAGCCTAAACAAGGAGAGACCTTGCTCTGATACCAATTGAAAGGATAGAGATGTCTCCTAGAGGGGGTGAATAGGCAATTTCAAAACTATTACGGTTTTGGCTTGATAGAATGCGCAATTAAACTAACATTTATTTTACAAGCACAAAACCTAAATACACTAGGCTCAACTAAGTGCACCAACAACAAGATAAGCTAAGCAAGATAACACAAGATAAATATACCACAAGTGATAGGCAAGATATAAGTACTTCAAGCTCGATGGCTATCACAGGAAAGTAAGCTCGGGTATAGAGATAACTGAGGCACGCGGAGACGAAGATGTATTTCCATGTTCCCTTACAAGTAAGGTACGTCACGTTGGAGAGGTGTGATATTCCACGAAGGATTTACCAACGCCACGAAGGTTCACCTTCTTCTCTGAGTCTATCCCACGAGGAATAGGACATTTCCTTATGGCTAGCTTTTCCTCCACTCCGGAGATGGCAAGCTCCACAACCACTTCACAAGCTCCACGAAGGAGAAGCCCGGGTCTCTTCACAATCTTCCACGAAGAGGACACCGCGGCACCAACCGCCAAGCCAACTAGGAGGTCACTCTTCAAGAGCAACAAGCTCACGGTCTCTCACTCGAACAAATCATAATGGAGAGCTCAACACTTATGCAAGAATGCAAAGCAAGAACACCAAGGGTGTTCAAATCCTTCACTCTCAAATCCCACCAAAGCAACAAGTGCTAGGAAGGAATTAGAGAGGAAGAACAAGGGTGGAAGTCAACCAATGACTCCAAGATCTAGATCCAAAGGGTTCCCCTCACTTAGAGGAGGAATTGATTGGTGGGGATTGTACATCTAGATCTCCTCTTCCAAAGCCATCAAAAAGATGCAAGAATCATAGGAGGGAAGGGAGAGGAAGCAAGCTCAAGAGGGTCAACAATGGAGGTCAATTTCGGGCTCAAGAACACCCAAAAACATTGGGGGAAGAACCCCTTTTATAGGGAAAAGCAAATATGGCTGTTGGAGAGAAAACAGCGAAAACTCGGTTTCAAAGTCGGTTGGACTGACCCAAGAACTAGGAAACTCGGTCCCCGGGCCGGAGGACCAGCCTACAAACCGGAATACCTCTATTTCCAACCCAGAATAGAATCGGTTGCGAAAACCGGAAAATCCGGTCTACGGTGCTGGCACCGGACCGTCCGGTGTGGGACTCGGTTGAACCGGATCCACAACCGGGATGAAACAGACTTCACGAGAAACGCAATAACTTTTGCATCCGGACTCCGATTTCAATGATGTTGGGCTTGTTTTGATGAGGACAACAAGCTCTACAATATGGTGCATGAAAACATCATAGTCCAACAAAGGAGGATAGAACCAAATTAGGAAAGGTATGAAGCCTCCCTATAAGAAGAACCGGTAAAAACTTCAAACTCGAAAATGCCATAGAAGATGCATACAAATTCCGTTTTCGATGAACTTGGGCTTGTTGAAGAGCTAGAAACAAGCTCAAGAACCTCACATGGAGAAACACCAAGAAGCAAAAAAATAGGAAGATGCAAAGTATGCAAAGGATTGATCTCCCTACGACGATGTGATCAAGTTACCCAACCGAAAGCCCCTCTTGATAGTGCGGCTATCTATCCTATAACCCGGTCTCCCAACAACCACCTTGAGACCGATAAAAGGAAAACCTAGCAAGGCTATACCTTTGCCTTGCGCATCCTGCTTGATCTTGATGACAATGCTTCAAGCTCCATCCACACTGGAATGCATCACTTGATCATTGTTGCTTCGTGAAGACTCATAATTTGCTCCCCCATACACCACTATGGGATAGCTTCATTAAGACACGTCTTCACATGTCCATTATCACCAATATGGACGGAAAGCTTCAAGCAAATGATCTTCTCGATATGCTTATCTTGAACTTGCCCTTCTCAACCTTGATGACGATCACCACTTGATGTCATCCTCTCATGGGCTATATGAGGTCTTCACTTTTGAAGCATGCCCATGGAAAGATACCTATCCCATATACAAAATGTAAAGGCACATACATAATGGGTTAGTTCATGATGCATAAATGACAAGGCTTACCATACCACAAGATCCATGTGGTGCATTATTTATGCTTCACGTGTGGACCAGCTTGAAATCACTGTTCACTCATTGTATTGGTCAACCAAGTATATTCTCATGCTCCATCTCAATATCTTGAGGTACATAAAGAATTCTTCATTTGATTACATTCTCTAAATCTTAGTCAACGATAGCTCAACTAATGAGGCTATCATGACACCGACTTAGAGCCATATCTTGAATTCTTCTATTGAGATCACACTCTCAAGATGTTGATCATATCATATTCTTCTTCAAATCGGTGATCTTGATGCCAATACTCAAGGTATATATTTATCTTCATTGCATCCATACTTGAATCCAACATATGGACTACAAGCATGACCTATGGAATATTCCTTCATTTAAAACTCAATGAAAACATTAGTCCATAGGAATTGTCATTAATCACCAAAACCACACATAGGGGCAATTACCCTTTCAGCTACGGAATTTGGATCTTCTAGTATCTTGAAGACCGTGAGTGCATAATATTGCAATCACAAAAGGCAAGTTCACACTTGCTCATGTCCTTTGATTATTTTCTATCAAATGCTTGTAACTCAAATGTTGTCATCACCTGCATTTCAAAAAGGTCAGAAAACACTATTTTCATAATAATATGATTATGGATTATTTACCAAGAGGTAATAATCTACTGATACAGTTCTAGTGGTAAAGGGACATAATATCTAGGACTTAATCAACCAATGTCACCAGTGATTCTAGCACCGTATATTACGCGTTAACCATGAGATTTGGAATGGGACGGAGAAGTCAGATGTATCTTCTTCCCCTCGCATGTAGCCGGATGCGTAGGTCGTGGTTGTTATCTTCGTAGAGTGCATTAATTGGTAATCCATAGAGGATATGCAGCATATGGGTGGGAACCCTCAACGTCCCACGATAGTTCTAGGATCTGAATGGATTGTACTAACCATTGTAGTAATTCTATATGTGGGCATGGCATGCACCAAGGAGAGATGCGGGGTCGCGAAGGGGACAATAATTGGCTTGGATCATCTATTGGGCCCCACACCAAAGGAAGTGTGGACGGGAAAGATCGCCCGGTTGTGCAACAAGGATTTGGTCTCTCATGGGTAAAGCAACGCACCTCTGCAGAGTGTAAGAACTGTGACATGTTACTCCCTGTTCCGGAAAGGAGCTACGAATGCGGCAGGAAAGGAACTCCATGAAAGTTCTGGTCAACCTATGAAGGCTGTCGGACATAGTTTTCATAATAAAAGAAACCTTTGAAGAAATGTTTACGAAAACCTACATTGCCCACGACCTTTGGTATGTGGTTGTAGAGATAGTGCATCATACACTCCTATTTAGTGAACTTGCTGAGTACGCTCATACTCAATCGTACCTTCTTAACCCTTGCTAGATTCTAAGCCGTTGAAGACGACGTCAACATCAATTTCTGCTCAATAAATCATCATCGGCAGCTCAAGTTCTTCAATAAAGTCGATGAAGTCAACACATACATCAATCGAAACAAAGGCGAAGATCTTGATTAGATAGGAGTAGATACTCTAGCCATAACACCTACTTCTGTAGAGCATTGCACTAGCAGCAATTGCAAGCCAGATAGTTTAGATGTTAGTCTTATTAGCTAGATAATTCTGAGTTATTATTTCTGGTTCTTCTTTGTAAGAAGTTTCTTTCTCTCTCTTTAACCTAGAGTGTTCTCTGGGTTTTTTTAAAGAGTCGAGTTGTAGTCTATAGTCATGTCTTGGACCTGCTGTGTTTCTATTGTACCACTCTGAGGGACGTAATACTAGTGAACGGTGTTTCATTGGTGTTATGTCAACGACTATAGTGTACTACATCATGCAGTGGTATGCTGGGTCACCGCAGCGACTTGTGGCAATGATGCCACTTGATCTGGTGTGGATTTCGTTAGTGCAAGGTGTGCAACTTTCTCATGTGAAGGTCGCGGTTGAAGACGGAGCTACCCCCTCCTCGGCACGCTTGGGGTCGACTATTTGGCATGGGCCGACATGGGCTCCATTGCTGTTTGCGGTGAGGATCTCGTTGGTGGTTGTCGAAGTGAAGTCGGAGTCGCTGACTCGTGGAGGAGTGATGACGATGACGATCGATGATGTCCTCAATGATGGTGTCTCTTCTCGATGACGTGTGTGCTCCGTGTGGGTGGCCAGGTTGGCCGGGGTGCACAATGTGGTCGTGTTTCATGTGACACATTGGTGCTTTGTAACGGTTTTTGGCTGATTCCCCATTAATGAACTGGTTGATTCTCTTCTATTTTTTTAAATAAAATGAGGCAAATTGCTTATTCAAAGATACTACTACCATCTCTGACATCATTAACTGCAGTGACACATCATCGTGTTACATTCATGGAATGCATAATAGCCTATGACACTCACACCGTGACTAGTCTCACAGTGGTCAGTATCATTATCATGCATATGATAAATATTAATGTATTATACTATTTGTACAATGCATTGTATCATGTATTATTATCATGTTCTCTTTATATTTAGTGTTTTTATAATCTCAATGCAAAATTGGGTACGTACAAGGATTTTTTACACTATTTTTTTAATTCTACGTGCTATAATGTGACACGGTTCAAGTTGGACATGCCCCATGGCAGTTCTCTCCACAAGCCTACCATCCACCATATGACCATGCATCGCATCATATGACAACTAAAGAAAGATACTCCTAATCCTAACTTCAAGAAGGGATCATTGCACATGCATCGTTATTGACGTGTCCAATAAGAAGTGAATTCAAATTTTCATCTTTAAAGTCAAGTTTTGAACCTCGAATTTGAATTTCCATCTCCAAAGTCAAGCTCTGAGCCAACACCTTCAAACAAAACATGACGTTAACGTTTTCAATCAAGACAGGGAGGCGAGACTATCCGATTTCACCCAAAGTTCATGCATGTTTGCTGTTAAAATTGGCCACTCACATCGACTTCTCTACCGACTGATGATGTCTCACTAGCCAAATCCCAGTGCCTAGAGAGTCCAAGGCAGGGTCACACTCCAGGATATGGTGTGGAGTCTCGATAATAGTGATTTTCCATAAACATCGTTTCACTGCGGCCAAACAAAACATGTATGGCGGCCAAACAAAACATGTATGGTAGACGATAGGCATCAGCCGGTTGATATGAGCCTAGGATTTATCAACCAATTATCTTTCGATCCCAAAAATACAACGAATGTGACAATGGTCGTGTACTTACACTGGTATGCCACAAACAACAAGCAATTTATAAAAATTACAAACCATGCCACTACAATAGACAATTCACACAAACTACAAGCGCATACCCCTGAACCAATTAATTGAGAAAATAAGCCATCAACATCCTTCCACCCTTTGTTTCGTCCACCTACCTCTACCTCTCCTCGTCGTCGTCATGATCTCGGCTTTGGTTGCTCAACTTGAAACATCTGCCCATGGACCTCGGAAAATCAGAGAGCTCGGACTTGAAACAAAAAAAATCTGCCTTATGTATCACATTTGTAAAATGAGCGCAATAAAATCAGCAAACATATCCAACAATGGGTAATAACATGTGCACTAAAAAGCTAATAAATTTATGCAATTGTAAAGATTAAACTTGCAACATATGTGCAACAATATCCCAACTAAATTACCAGATGCATGAAACAATTAAGAAGGCCTATGTAACACCAGAGAAGCTTGTCAATGAATTTAAAACTCATCCAACAAGAATATATAATCAATGCAACAAAAGAGAAAGACATACACACCAAAAGAAAACAAAGTTTTGATAAAGCTTTTGAGAATTTTTTGTCATAACACCTCGTTCGATTCTCAGAATTGAGCCCGTAATTCTGATAATTTATGTCTGTTATCGTGACTTGTGTAGTTGGGAATTGTATTACAGTGGAGTCATATGTGTGTGAGAATTATCAGCTTAAAAAGACAATTAACCACATCATGAGATAAAACCATATATATTAACCACGACCATGGTAAATGTAGCAAGCCAACCATGCGTAACTGGTGCGCAATAATATCTCATCCTCTCCCATGCCCATAGCCATACATACACAGTAGCATCAGGACCCTAACTGGATATTAACCGAGACACCTAGATAGGTGTTTCACACAGAGAATTGTTTGTACTAGCCAAAAAGACGTGAACGGCTAAACTTCCTCATCATCTTAGCAACTCATATGGCTGGTTACGCTCACAACTTCAGGTTCACAGGCTATTTGCTGACAGCAACCCTGAGGTAGTCAAGTCGGTACAGCTGGCTTCCCGCATGGTATGCGTACCCAACCTTAGCCCCGTCGCGGTTCCTCGTGACAGTGCAGCCATGGGGCCCGAAGCTGACACTAAAGCCGCTGTCGGTGAGCTGGGTCACGGAGATGATGTTCTCGGTAAGCCCCGGGACGTAGCTGACGCCAGGGACAGCGAGCTGGGTGGAGCTCAGGGACCCCTTGCCACACACCTGCAGCATCTCACCTGTGTGTGTCCGGACCAGGTGGCCTGGGCGAGTGGCGGTGAAGTTTGTCAGGAGGTGCAGGTTGCCAGTCATGTGTTCAGCAGCATTTGAGACGATGTACCAGGGGGTTACACTGATCACACAGGAGAGAAGATTAGCACTACTCGCCATACACACATGTTGACAATAGAAATGCACATTGATGATCAAGTCGATAGAAACCAAATGCTATGACTATTTTTTTCAAGAATGAAATGCTATGACTATTCATAGGTAACCATGAGATGTAGCATGGCTATTTTTAAGGTAGCATTGCAAGTAGAGTAACTAAATCATACCTTGAACAATGTGGACCATAAGGTCCAATCTAGCAAAGCTACAGAGAGTCAACATGGAAATAAACGAGGACCACTTTAATATGGACATCTATTTTTGCATTACCTGAAGGATTATATTACATTTACCTCCTGTAGGGAGGAAAAAGGACCAATACCCAAACCATTTAATATAGACGTATACAGAGAAAGTAACAACATGTCAATTTATGATCCGAATATTAGTTCTAAAATGATGCCCACCATATGTGCTGGTCATCACATCATACATGGTGCGCAAGGTATATGAAGAAATCATTCGTTTAATTGTCATTCGACTGAGTACTGACCATTGCTCAATCAACGGGTCAAATGTAGAATGTCTTGTAATTTTGTTTTCCCATCCAAGTGCCAGTATTTGTCCTTTTTATGTAGCATCATTCATGAAAATTGATTCAGCTATCAATGTGCATCTCTAGTGTGTTGTGCATCAATTGATAAAATGAGCATGAAGAATACTTCATAAGAAACTGTGCGTTAAAACACATCATATAAGGCAGGGAGTACAATAAAAGAGCTCAATAAACTAACTGTGCTATTCTTCCGAACATACAAATTAAGCATTGGTGGAAAAAACTATCAACTATGCACATCCAAATCAATCCACTATCATGATAACTTACCATACCAAAAAAACAGAGTAAATAATAAATCAATCAGGCAACTAATTACTGTACCTAGTGATGTTGAGAAAGTCGAGCTCATACAGTCGGTCTTTACGATGTCCTTTGCCAAGTACTGTACCATCAGGGCGCTCAATAGAACAACCACCACCTCCCATGCTAACTTTAAGTTCTTGATCGCTGAAATGGGCAACTGCCACTACATTCGCTATGACCCCAGGAACATACCATACGTCATCAAGCTTGATCCCGTTGCAGTTCACAGATCCCCGAGCACAGACTTGCATGAGTGGCCCTCCATTCAGGGATTTGACCCACCGGTCATACACAGGCTTGATGTCCGTCAGCAGGTTCAGATTTCCAGTTATGTGGCATCCATTTATGCCGAGATACCAAACAGCGTCAGCTGCATTTGAACTGTCTTTGGTGGAGGGATCATCACGGGGATCAAGAATGGAGGTAAGGGCAGCACTGTTCTTCTTCCTGCGAAATCACAAGTCACCGCAGCACAAATAAAACAGCATACACTGAAAATGAACCAAAGCATAGGGATCATCTTGAAAGACCTGAGATCACACCTATAATAAATGCAAAAGACGTTTTAATAGCCAATAGGGAGATATGTAAAAGACAGATAGTGTGCATGTGAAAATAAACGCCTATGATCATTTGACTCTTTCCTAAGAGGAAAACTAAGCATGACAACTAACCAAGTTGTAATATGAGCATAAAAGGAGCCAAAAATAGGGATCCCAGGACAACAAAAGGCAGAAAGGTGCACTCCAAAATGAAGAACCTGAGTGGTTCCTGTTGCATATGTCCATGAAGTTACAATTGCACAAAGAATATCAGCATTGCTCTGAAGCCCTAAGATGAGCATCAAATGCCAATACGATGTACGTGGCAGGTCAAACATAATAAGTAGCAAGTAACTGCACTGAGCATATTTCAATAACAAGTGAGTCTATTGGTTCAACATGAAAAGACGATGCCCCAGGGACCCAATCAAACAAGATGCTTCAAGTGTTTCATCAATAAAAAAGGCAATTCACCGATAGGACACAAACACCTACATTTGTTTTCAAATTATCTGTTGAGTAGATGATAAATTGTCTACAAATTTTGTCAGTAGTTTCTATTTGACCCAGAATTCAGCGCTAGTATAAGTCACCCCCTTCTGGTCATATTTAACTTGTTTATGCACTAGTAGAGACAACCTAAACCAAACATTTGGCTAAGTCTGTCAACCCAACAAGAACCTAAATTCCAAGGTAGTTCATGATAAATCGTCTAGAAATTTTATCAGCAATGTGTATTTGACACAAAACTCAGAGCTAGTATAAGTCACCCCTTTCTGTGGTCACATCCAATTTACTCCCTCTGTCCCAAAATAAGTGACTTGAGTTTGTCTAGATTCGCATGTACCTATATATAAAATGTGTCTAGATACATCCGAATCTAGACAAACCCACGTCACTTATTTTGGCACGGAGGGAGTATTTATTTTTGCACTAGTACATTCAACCTCAAGTAAACATTTTACCAAGTCTATGAACCCGACAAGAACCTAAATTCCAAGGTAATTCATCAATTGCACAGAATTCCATAACATTGTTTTAGTATGATATTACGAATTCGAGATTACAGTTTTTCTAACATTATTCAGTGCTTGTACCGATCGCCCCTTGCTCTACCCATTTAGAAATCCAACCCTTTGCACTAGCAGATGCATTTCTCTGCATCTGGATCTGGACAGCGTACTTCCGTTGCAATTCCGGAAGCTACATTTGTACGAACTCCATCCAACCGAGCAAGAACCACGAACAATTTCGCGCGCTCTCCTCTCGAAGAAGCAAATGAACCCTAGACAGCCCGAACCCTACCTTATCTCACCAAAACGCAAGCGATCCACGGGAAAGCCGCCGCGCTCGCCATCCCCGTCGACGTAGTAGAAGCCCAAGCCTCGATTGTGTCCATGTACGTACCTTATGGCGTCGAGGAGCGCAGGGTTCTCGGTGGCGGGGTCCACCTCGACCATCGTCAGCACCTTCCCGTTCCCGCTGGCGACGTCGAGGATCGTCGGCACCTTTACGGTCTCTCCCATCGTCGCCGTCGGGTTCGCCCCCTTCTTCCCCATTAGTGGTGGACTGGTGGTGGAGGCGATGGAAAGTTCTGGAAGCAGGTGGCGTGGGGTGCAGCGGCGGACAGGTTTCGGGGAATGGCCACGCCTTGGTAACCGTGCGTTTAAAATGGCCCGCAGAAGTGGGTCGAGCTGGATTGGGCCGCAGGACACCCACGAATTGCTGAAATTAAGAGCACGTACAATCCAAGACGATTAGGACAGTGCTTAGTAAAATAAACCGTTTTTTATTAAGCATCATGCTTATTTATACTATGTACTGCCTAACTAAACATCTCTTCTATATGAATAAGCACCAATGCTTAGCAAAAAGAAAATGATACTCTTAACCCGGACGATCCCGCACTTCCCGTCCTCCGGATTGAGAGCACGACACGCGTCTCGCGTGGACCCACACAACACCGCTCCCGTTCGACCTCCTAGATTTTCCCCCTTCTTTCTCCCCATCGGTTGTGCCCATGTCTCTCATTGCCTCCAAATCGTGAACTCGCCCCGCCGGTAACCACCACCTCCAAATCGTCAGCTCGCCCCGCCGCCGGCCTGTATTTGTGTGAGCAGACTCGCACCGCCCAGAGCTCCAAGGGCGAGGCGATGTTGCTGCGAGCGAGAGATAGCAGTGCTACCAATGGTGGCCACGTATAACCTGCAGGCCAGTGTTGTGGACCACGGGTTCGTCTCCGGCAAGGGCCTCGTCGGACGCCGCCCTGCCGCTCCGGACGGGCTCCTCTGCCACGCCTCCTCCGCATCACCCTCCTCCGACGTGCTCCGGACGGGCGCCTCCGCCACGCCTCCTCCGCAGCACCCTCCTCCGACGTGCTCCTCTCGCCGCACTCACATGGTGGTTCTGCTTGGTGCCTTCTCATCCCAGGCCCCTTCTCCCTCGCCGGCGTAGCAGCCTCCCGGTGGACGCCCGTTGCTGTTTTCCATAGTCGTCGCGGCCGTAGCTTCCCAGAGCCGCTGCCCGCTGCTGCTCCTCCGCGCTACGCACGTCTGGTGGCGCGGTCCCCAGCTGCCCGTGCTCCTCGTCGCGGCCACCCTAGCGGTGGAGCTCGCGGTAGTCCACTCTTGCTGCGAGGTGGGTCGGTGTTACTGCGAGTAGTGGTCGCCGGATGTTGGGAGGATACCCCGGGTAGGGTCACGCCGGGGTATAAAGGCCAAGTTAGCCGAGGTTCGGCAAGGCCAAAGCGAATGCTGGCCGGGTCACCTCAAGGCAGGCCGAATCACGGGGTAATCCGGACCTGGGGGCGTTCACCTAACTAGGTCTCATCCGACTTAAGCAGCAAGTCGGAAGTACATGTTTTACTTGTATGCAGGAACAGTTGTGGCCGGATCAACCATGATCCGGGTCACAGCTAGCTTCTAGGAGAAGGAAGGAATCTCGCTGGTCAAAAGAAGCCCCGGTATGCACTACCTGAGCGAAGCAAGCGAGGACAGGACCACCGGGGCGTGGCCGACAAGGGTGACGACGCCCATGTCGGCTGACGCGGGCGCCGCAGAGGCTCAGGTAGCTAAAGCATGTGTGACGCGGGGGAAAAGCACCCCGGTCGGCTTACTACTTTGGGGAGGAAGCATATTCCTAGGAATATGCTTCCACATGTGCCCTAGGCTGAGCCCGAGCTCCCTCTATAAAAGAGGGGCTAGGGTTTCAGTAGAAGGGGTTGATCGCTAGTTGGTTGGTCTTTTTACTATTCTGTTTTGGCTAGGGTTTCAGGTGTGATCTGTGGGTGAGGGTAAGAGAGCTCCTTCTTCCTCCTCTCGCCAATACAGCTCTAGGAGCCCTTGTAATCTTGGAAGGAAATCAATATAAACTTCTGTGTGGAGAATCACTCCACTATCCCTTCCTAGATTCCCCTAGCGTGTATTAGTCCCCACCTTTAGCCTATCCATGGCATCTGCCGTGACACCACCACGACAGTTGGCGCCCACCGTGGGGCTAGCGACGCTAGCAGGGGTCAAGATCCGGATGGGAAACATCATCGGCACCGGCGAACGCATCGTCTCCGGGCTCGTTCAGCGCTTTGGAGCATTGGACTTCGTCAGCGACAACGCTGGCTGCTTCGGCACGCGCCCTCTTCCGCGCAATGGCCTCTTCGTCAGGCTCGGCGCGCACAAGGTCTACGTTGATGTGGACGTGTCAGGTGCCCATCCGCGTCACGTCGTCGACACGGGGGAGCCTCCCCTCAGCGTGGTCCCTAGGACGCGTATCGCTCGCTCCCCGGACCATACAGAGGTGATGATGACTGTGCCAGGTGCGGGCGCGAGCAAGGATCCGGCGCCAGATCCGGAGGTAACGCCTAAGGCACCGAGGAAAGATAGAGGTCCTCCACTAGAGAGGCCAGAGAACGTGTTGAGGGAAGCAATGGATAGCTTGGCAAACCCTGTAGTAGCAGCGGTAGATCTGGCTCGAGCGCAGGCCGAGCTGGAAGAAACTAGGCAGAAAATCCTAGAGGGCGCAAAAAAGATAGCCGCGGCACAGCAGTCGTTGAATATGACGCTGCGTGAGTACGCAAAGGCGAACAAGGTTGACGCTGTAAAAGTGAAGGGGAGAAATCTCATGAGCGAGATGAACAAAGAGGGTGATACTGGAATTGAGGTATCAGAAAACTGTTTGTCCGTGGGGCTGCCGAGGTACAGTACCCCGGCGAAGAACCTCAGAGCAGCGGATGCAGCTGCATCCGAGTTGGAGGGTCTAACAGGTGAAGCCCGACAAAGACAACAAGATAGGGGTAACGAGCTGGTTCGGATTGCGAACAAGCAAAACGAGGAACTGCTCAGGGCTAACCCGGAGAGAGCTGGAGCCTCCAAGATCGTCCATTCGGCGGTGGGTAACCCGGAGAAATCCGCTGGAGCCGCATCGTCTCCTCATGGTGGTCCAAGGAGAGAAGAGGTGGTAACCTCGGCCAGACGGAACAAACAGATCGTCCCGTATGACCCGACGCGGGCAGGGAAAGGAAAAGAAGCGCAGAAAAATGATGATCGACAGAGTGTGAGCCGAGGTGAAGCTGGCCGAGGTAACCGCGACCAAGGCAATGCCGGTCAAGGGAACGTTGTCAACGGCAATGCCGGACAGCGAAACTCGGCTGGAGCAGGACAACCGCAGCAGCGGAATATACCAAGGCAAGAGCAAAGTGCCGGCCGAGGTATGCAACAGAAAGGCGCTCCAAGAGAGCAAGACAGGTATAATGATGGAGACTCGGAAATGGCGAACGCGGGATACCCAAGGCCGGACTATCATGTGATAGGGTCAAGATTGGGGAGCAGGGATTTGATGCCGGATGATGCCAGGTTGAAACTGGATCGACTGTATAGGTCGGAACAAATTGAATGTCAAGGTCCACCGGGCCCAACATGTTTTGGACCCCGGATCATGAAGGAGCCACCGGTACCGAACTTTCAGCTATCCAGGGGCACGAAGACGTATGACGGCAGTACAAAGCCGGAGGATTGGCTGATAAATTATGCTACGACTGTGAAAATTGCCACTAGCAACCTGAGATGGGCTGTACGATATGTACCCCAGATGTTGGAAGGCCCGGCAAGGGTATGGCTGAACAATTTGCCACCAGGAAGCATCAACTGCTGGATAGATTTCGAGGAGATGTTCATCAGCAATTTTTCGAGTACGTATCAGAGGCCAAATAGGCCACAGACCCTAGCTATGTGCAAGCAGAGGCAAAATGAGACGGATTGGGAGTTTTTAACCCGGTGGTGCACTGTGAGAAATTCGTGTGAGGGCGTGATTGAATCACAGGCCATAGCAATGGTTTGCACAAGGGTGCAGGTATGGAAGCGAGCTGTGGATGAAGTTGCAAAGGAAAATGCCAACTACATTGGTGGAGATGATCCGGATTGCAGATTCGTATGCTCTGGATGATCCGACTCAACCTAGGCTCGTATCAAACGAGTCAAACGATGAGTACTATCAGAGAGATGAGGCCGGATCATCCCGAAGGAATGACTACAGAGGAAAAAGGAGAGATGATAGACCGGATCATCGGTATGGTTCGCACCAAGTTGCAGCTGTGAATCAAGATCAGCCCGGAGCAGGGGGCAGTCAACGCCAAAAAACTGGAGGGCAATGGACTCCGAGAAACGATGGCAAGAAAACTTGGACACCAGAGCAAAAGAAGCAGTGGCAAGAAAGGAAAGACCGTCCGAGGTATACTTATGAGTCGATGTTGGACCAGTCGTGTAAGTTTCACACGCCAAATCCGAATAAGCCAGCGGGTCATACGACGAGGCAATGTGAGTGGATGCGCAAGATTGAACAAGGCGGTTCGGGGAATGCTCAGGCACCCAGGAATGATCAGCCTCGGCAGGAGTTACCTCGGCAGCAATTCCTCTCCAGAGCGAACACGCAACAGCTAATGTTGCCTCCCCCTCCGCCGAGGTATGATAATAATGAGAGAAGGGATGCAGTGCATCAAGTGGAAAATCAGCATCAGCCTGATCAGAGGTACCCCGGAAATGAGGGGAGAAACGAGTACAGGGAACACCATCAGAGCTATTGTGTGTTCACCACTGAGGAAACCGATAGAAAAAGCTTGCAGCGTAGGCATATGGAGGTGAATGCAGTGATGCCTGCAGTGACGAGGTACATGCCTTGGTCCGATCAGGAAATCACCTGGAGCATCAGGGATCATCCCAAGCTCATGCCAAGCCCTGGTTCGTATGCGTTGGTGCTGGATCTGACATTCATTGGACCTAGCATTAACGTAAGATTCTCAAAGGTGTTGATCGACAACGGCAGTAGCAACGGCAGTAGCATTAACATCATGTATGCGGACACAATGCGAAAGTTGGGTATCTCGGAGAACATGCTCCAGGCCACGAGGACAACTTTCCATGGCATTGTGCCCGACATTTCTTGTGAGCCCATAGGCAAAGTCCGGGTTGACGTCTTGTTCGGCACGAGGGATAACTGCCGAACCGAAAATTTGGAATTCGAGGTAGTGAACTTGGAAAGTGCTTACCACGCATTACTCGGAAGGCCAGCCATGAGCAAGTTCATGGCAAGTTGTCACGTTAGCTACTTGAAGATGAAGTTGCCCGGACCGAACGGAGTGATTACCATTGCTGGGGATTTCCGACGTTCCATGGAGTGTGCGTCGGCCGGGTCAAACTTAGCCGAGTCACTTGTGATTGCGCAGGAAAAAAGGAAAATTCAAGAGGTGGCGGCATTGGCTCAGTCCGCGCAGCAGTATATGCCGGCGCTAAATAACCCACATGGAAGTGTCTCTTTCCAGGCCACGAAAGATACCAAGAAGGTTCCTGTTGATGACATGTTCCCAGAGCGCACCGTAACAATTGGTGCCGGGTTGGGTGATAAATAGGAAAGCGAGCTCGTCAGCTTCCTCCATGAGAATCGGGACATTTTTGCTTGGTCCACTCAGGACTTGCAAGGTGTTCCGAGGGAGCTGGCCGAGCACTCTTTGAATGTGAGACCCGGAGCTAAGCCGGTGAAGCAACCTCTCCGCCGCTTTGCCAAAGATAGGAGGAAAGTCATTGGGGATGAGATAGCTCGGTTGCTAGCTGCAAGATTTATCATGGAGGTCCTTTACCCAGATTGGCTGTCTAATCCGGTGCTGGTGGAAAAGAAGAAGGATGACCCGAACGTGGCAGTGGTTTGGCGCATGTGTATCGATTACACGAACCTGAACAAGGCGTGTCCAAAAGATCCATTTCCGCTACCAAGAATAGATCAGGTCATAGACTCAACTGCTGGGTGTGAACTGTTGTCATTCATTGATGCATATTCTGGTTTCCACCAGATACCTCTGAATCCGGATGATCAAATAAAGACTGCATTTATTACCCCGTATGGGGCTTATTGCTATCGCACCATGCCGTTTGGTTTACGTAATGTAGGGGCAACGTACCAAAGATGTATGCAAAAATGTTTGCACGACCAAATAGGTCAAAATGTACATGTGTACGTGGATGATGTGGTTATCAAGATCAAGGAAAGCAAAATGCTCCTTGACAATATCAGCCAAACGTTTGCGAACCTAAGGAGGTTCCGGATGAAACTTAACCCAGAAAAATGTACCTTCGGTGTCCCGGCTGGGAAATTGCTCGGTTTTCTTGTTTCCAGCCGAGGTATCGAGGTTAACCCAACCAAAATCCGGGCCATCGAACGAATGGAACTACCAAAGTGTCTTAACGATGTCCAGAAGTTCACAGGTTGCCTGGCCTCGTTAAGTCGATTTGTATGTCGGTTGGGAGAAAAGGCGTTGCCTCTTTACCAACTCATGAAAAAGTCAGATAAGTTCGTTTGGACGCCACAGGCCGATGAAGCCTTTACCCACCTGAAGAAAATGTTAGCCACGGCACCAGTGCTAGCCTCACCACTATCGAAGGAGCCAATGTTGCTCTATATAGCCGCAACCAACCGAGTTGTAAGTGCAGTGATAGTGGTGGAGCGCGACGAGGAAGGTAAGTCGGTGCAAAGGCCAGTATATTACTTGAGCGAGGTGTTGTCTGCCTCAAAGGAGAACTATCCACATTACCAAAAGGTGGAATATGGCGTGTACATAGCCGCCAAGAAACTGAAGCACTACTTTGAGGAGCATCCTATCCGAGTCATATGTGAGGCCCCCATATCCGAGATAATGAGTAACAAGGATGCGAGTGGCAGAATTGCAAAATGGGCAATTGAGCTAGCTCCTTATGCGCCACAATATGACAGAAGAGAGGCCATCAAATCTCAAGCTGTGGCGGACTTTTTCGTGGATTGGGCCGAGGTGCAATACGAACCGCCACTTCCAGATCCGAACTATTGGTGAATGCACTTTGACGGATCAAAAACCAAAACCGGGCTAGGTGCCGGAGTTGTACTCACATCGCCAAAGAAGGACCAGTTGAAATATGTGCTGCAGATCCATTTCACCGCATCAAACAATGTCGCTAAGTATGAAGCACTTGTGCATGGGCTTAAGGTAGCAAAAGAAATTGGGATACGTCGGATCATATGCTTTGGCGACTCGGATTTGGTGGTGCAGCAAGTGTCGGGAGTGTGGGACGCCCTTGATCCAAACATGGCGCTGTACAGATTTCATGTGCAGAAGATATATGGTTACTTTGAGGGCTGCGAATTTCATCATGTACCCCGGGTGGAAAATGAGGCTGCCGACATGCTGTCGAAGCTCGGGTCAACCCGACAAGCAATTCCACCGGGTGTAGCATTAGAGCACCTCAAGAAACCATCCATCAGGCCATCCCCAGAATCCGAGTCAATCTATGTCCCGGAGGACACGGAATCCGGAGCTGTGCCCATGGACATTGACATGGGAAGTGGTGCGCGAACCCCGGGGACTGCCTTGGCAAACCCGGGGACTACTTCAGTAAACCCAGGGACTGCTCCGCAAGACCCGAGGACTGCTCAGTGTGATCCGGTTGAAGTTATGCCGGTGGATCAAATGGAGATTGATGAGGATGTATTCCCTGTGCGAACGATACCAGCTTGGACATTACCTATATTTCAGTTCCTGAAGGACGGAACGTTACCCACTGAGGAAGTGCTATCCAGGAAAATACAGAGGAGGGCAAAGGCTTACACGATCATCAATTCCGAACTATACAAAAGAAGTGTGACCAATGTCCTCCAGCGGTGTGTTGACCTGGAAGAAGGGCTTGAAATCATCCGAGATATACATCAGGGGGAATGTAGGCATCATGCCTCATCCCGAGCCTTGGTAGCAAAAGCTTTCCGGCATGGATTCTACTGGCCAAATGCCTTAAAGCAAGAAGAAGATCTGGTGAGAAAATGTAATGGTTGTCAGAGGTACGCTACCAAGACACATATGCCAATGTCGGAACTCAAGACCATACCAATCACTTGGCCATTTTCCGTATGGTTCTTGGATATGGTTGGCCCGTTCAAACCAGCAAGGGGAAATATGACTCACATCCTGGTAATGGTGGACAAGTTTACGAAATGGATTGAGGTAAAGCCTATAAGAAAATGTGATGGAGCTACGGCCGTAACGTTTCTCAAAGATATCATCTTGAGGTACGGTTATCCTCACAGTATCATAACTGACAATGGCACAAATTTTGCGGAAGGAGCATTTGCTCGTTTCTGCCGGGATAAGAGGATCCGGCTGGACGTAGCCTCGGTAGCCCACCCTGCATCGAACAGGCAAGTGGAAAGATCCAACGGATTAGTATTATCCGGGATAAAACCCCAGCTCATTGAGCCGCTGCAAAGATCAGCGGGGTGCTAGATAGAAGAACTACCAGCGGTACTGTGGAGTTTAAGAACAACTCCGAATCGATCAACAGGCTACACGCCGTTTTTTCTGGTATATGGGGCAGAAGCTGTATTACCAGCCGACATAGAGCATGATTCGCCTAGGGTAACCCAATACACAGAAGCCGAAGTGCAAGAAGCCCGGCAAAATGATGTTGATCTGCTGGAAGAAGCGAGAGAACTGGCATTGTCCAGATCCGCCATATATCAGCAAAATCTCCGACGCTATCATAGCCGGAAAGTGTGCCCCCGGGTCTTTCGGGAAGGCGATTTGGTACTCCGGTTGGTACAACGTACTACAGGCATGCATAAGTTATCCCCCCCATGGGAAGGGCCGTTCATCGTGAGCAAAGCATTGCACAATGATTCTTACTATCTTATACATACAAAGCCACAGGAAAAGAACAAGGCGGACAGGTCCGGAGAGGAATCCAAGCGACCATGGAATATAGCTCTACTTCGTCCTTTCTACACTTAGCTAAGAAGTCTATGTATCCGAGTTATCTCATATGTCGGTATGTATGTCGGCAATGAACTTATCAATGAAATGTTGGCACCTCGAGCAGTAACTCGGGGACTGCCTTAATAATGTTTGTTGTTTTTTGCGCGTCAGCTGGAATAAGTTATTCTACTTAACTCGGATTAGTAGTGTGCGAGCACCAGAAACCCAACTCTTCGACTTGCTGCTGTCCAACAAGAATTGGCTTCAGGGCAAGCAAGAGAACCAGTTTGGAATTGCGTAGCACATGAAAAATGACTAAGGAGAAGAATTTATTCGACCCGACGTTTGTTTTTCGTACTAACCCTGCATTTATTTTCAAGTTATTATGCAGTTTTATTTTGGTGCTAAGTATAAAAGTTTCCCAGTATTGTTAAGACAATTTTTGAAGCTCGGATTCGTAAGTCATAAAACCGAATCAAGGTAGACACGAACCGAGCCAAGAGATTGAACGAACAATAAAAATAAACTCAGGGACTACGCCCAAGTTAATTTGGCATAAGAACTTAGTAGCAAAATATCACATATGTTTGGAATACAACTCCACCCGGCATACCAGGGATCTGATAAATTTTTAAGTGTTTTAGCTCAAGGAGCAGCAGGAGGAGGAAGTTCGGCATCGTCCTCGCTGCCCTCAATATCAGAGGCATCATCTTCTCCTTCATCATCCGAGCCATCTTCACCGTGCTCAACCTCTTTGTCTCCAGCAGCTTCCAAGAAGCTCGGCCCCTCAACCCATTCATGAATGGGAGCATATTCAATGAGGCTATAGGCACAAGCCTGGCGCCGAGCTACCCACTCCGGGTCATTAGTCCATCTGGATCCTGTGCGAAGACGTGTCAGGAGGTTGAGATCAATCTTCTCGTACCACGTGAGTATGTGGTGAAGGATGGTATCAGCCGCGGCACGTCCAGCGGACTCTCTCCAGAGGTCAAGCTGAGTCTCGGTTTCCATTAACTTCTCAATGAGAAGTGCGGTGGTCTCCGGGGCTTCTTCGCCGGGCCAGGAAGTGTTAAAGATGCGAGCTACAGCGCCGAGGATGTCCTTGCCATAATTCTTGATGAGCTCCACGCGAGATGATAAGCTGACCAACAGGTCCTCCAGGTCGTAAGGAATCCCTTCACTATCATAAGTGACCGGAGCACCCCTTTGTCGGCGGAAGTTGGCATCTGCTGCGCTCGCGATAGGAGTGCCCTCTGGAAATTTGCCTGGAAGCGAGACAAAGGAGAAAGGTCAAGAAAATACATATGAAGTAACCCGGAGAAGTAGGTAGAAAAAGGGAAAGGAACTTACGTGATATATGACTAAGGATCCGGGTCAACTCTTTGGTGCAGTCATCACGTCTCTTCCGGAGCTGCTCAAGCTCAGCGTTCGCCGACCCAAGCTGGATGCCGGACTCCTTGAGAAGATCTTGGTCCTTGGCGATCTGGAGGTTGAGGCGCTCGCGCTCTTCTATGAAATTCTGGCCAGCCTTTTGAAGTTCCGATTGGTGTTGCGCCTTCATCTTCTGCATTTCAGCCTTGAGCTTGGCAATCTCATCGTCCTTGGTCCGGAGAAGGGCGAGCTCGTCATCTTTCTTCTTCATCTCGGCTTGGTGTTGCCCTGCTTGTTCGAGGAAATGCAGCATCATATCAGGCACGGGCACACTATCTTCAAGCAATGCTGAAATAGTGTGTTGGCCCGGCAGAGCCGAGGTATGAATGTTGGCCGAGCCAAGGAGAAAAGGGAATGGAAAGTGTGGCAAAGTCAGACAGAAATGACTTACCCTTGATCTGCTCCAGATTTTTGCGCATAATGATGTTCTCAGCTTCCACCCCAGCTGCGGAAACCGAATGATGAGGTTAGTCCGGCAAAGGAAAATGAAGCAAAACGAAGAAGCGCTAAGGAAGAAATTTACCCCTCTTCTCGTATTCCGCAATAAGTGCAGCCTGCTTTGCGCGTAGCAGCTTATGGGTATCCAGCAAGCGTTGGAATTCCGCACTCTGACGATTGGTGGTCACCTGAAAGGGATACAGAAGGACAAATTAGCTCAATGCATATTCGAAGTGTACTAAAATCCGGACCAAGTGGAAATTAACCCGGCTCTAGGTGTGTGCATATTCGAAGTGTACTAAAATCCGGGCCAAGTAGAACTTAACCCGGCTCTAGGTGTGTGCATATTCGAAGTGTACTAAAATCCGAGCCAAGTGGAACTTAACCCGGCTCTAGGTGTGTGCATATTCGAAGTGTACTAAAATCCGGGCCAAGTGGAACTTAACCCGGCTCTAGGTGTGTGCATATTCGAAGTGTACTAAAATTCGGGCCAAGGGGAACTTAACCCGGCTCTAGGTGTGTGCATATTCGAAGTTCTCATGGAGCTACGTTAGTTTTCTAAAGAGCATCCGGCCAAGTAACGAGTTACTCCCCCGGAGGCTCGAGGACTAATGGTTACTATCTACAACTTGTAAAGGGGAAGCGGCGTACCTCCATCATTCGCCCAGCGAGGTTAATTGCCTTTGCGGCTGTGTTCATCTGAGCTGAAAACTCGGCAGGGCCGAGCTTCTCCGGAAGATCAGTGTCTTGAACCACCTCTGCCTTATTCCAATTCATGACGAATTCAATTAAGCTCGGAGGGTACCGTTCACCGCTGGGCATATGGGGTGCCACCAAGCCCTTCGCATGCACTTCTTTCCTTTCGGTCAAGGCAAGGGCTGGGCTGGTGTGCAGAACCATTTGCTGTGTGTTAGTTGGCTCGACAGGCGCGTCCTTCGCTGTTGGTGCTTTCTTGGGAAGCATTGACACGAGGGTACGCTGCCCGGCTTCGATGGATGGTGGCTTGGTAGTGTCCGGAGCCTTCTTTTCCTTGGCTTGCTGGGAAGAGGAAGCTGGCGCAGCGGTTTTTCCCTTAGGAGCGGCCGGAGTG
This sequence comes from Avena eriantha, assembly GCA_910589775.1. Classification (NCBI taxonomy): domain Eukaryota; kingdom Viridiplantae; phylum Streptophyta; class Magnoliopsida; order Poales; family Poaceae; genus Avena; species Avena eriantha. Next base: position 283,384,860 of record OU342744.1, on the reverse strand, counting down.
GTTCCTTGCCGAGGTTGAGAAGACTCGGACGAGGCAGAGGAGCTAGGCACTGATGCTCTTGGGGCTGGACTTGGTGCTGCTGCTGATGTTTTAGCAGCCGTAGTTGGTGTTGATGCCGGAGTTGGTGTTGGTACGGGTCTGGTTGTTGGTACTGGTGTTGGAGCCAAAGTTGCTTTAGTGGATGCTGGTTGCGGCGATGCCAAAGTGGTGGATGCCGTCACCTCGGTCGGGCCGGTCTCCCCCGCTCCAAGGTTACCCCCTCTTGCCGAGGTGGAGCAGAACCCGGAGCGGCCGCAGAACCCTCTGGAATAGGGCTCAGCGGACGGGACTCGTCGTCACGACGGGGAGAAGGGCTGGGTCGGAGAGGTGAAGAGATGCTCGATCCACTTTGAGGGACCTCTACCGGAGCCCTGCAAAAGAGAACAATGTGAGAAGAGAAATCACAACGATGCAAGGGAGAGCAAGTTACAGAAGGCAAAACAACTTACGCATCCGAGGTTTGGGCCTCCTTGGGTTTCCGAGCCCTTCGTGCTAGGGCCTTGCCTGCTGGCTTGGAGGCAGTCTTGTCCCCGGACTTCTTTCGCCTTTTAGCGGGCTGAGAAGGTCCGGAGGATGAACTTGAAGCAGCCCCGCGCTTCTTCTTCGGAGCCACCGGAACAGGTTCGCCCGTAGCGAGGGGAGGATCCTCGTGGATATGACCACCGGGGTAAGCTGATGGCGGAAAAGCAAAAGAAAGGGGGACAGCCTTAACAGGTTCAATCACCTCGACATCCGAGTCATCTTCATCATCGGGCCAATCTCTAATGGAGGAGGATTTACCCGTGGGTCGTTTCGTGGCGTCGGTCATTGGGAGGAACATCTCCTGGTCCGGCTCCTCCTCATCCGGGTTCTCCCGGTCCGGCGCCCACTTAAGGGTCGGATCGGTGCCGTCCTCGATGGTCTGCTGAAGAAATTGCTGAGGAAAGGAATGAACGAAAGATTCAAAAATGCAACAATAACTGACATATAATTGGTCCGGAGTAAGTTCGCAACATGAAGCTTACCACGGGAGGAAGCCTATCGCGGCAGTAATGCTCCATTCCCCAAGTCCACTTGGAGGAGAAGTCCTTGTGGGTGGTGAAAAGAGCCTTAACCCGGCGATAGATCTCCGTGTTGCTTAGCTCGAAGGAGGAGGTCCGGTTGGGGTCGCGACCGAAGCTCATGTGGCACACCTTGTGGGTGCGCTTCTGGAGGGGGGAAATCTGGTTGCGCACGAAAGTGATCATGGCATCCTCGTTGCGCAGCCCGAGCTTCTTCAGCTCCGCGAACATCTTGTTGACTTGATTGGCCAGGGCAGTGGGCTTCTTGGGGATCTCATCCCACAAATCCGGGTTAGGTAGACCCGGAGTATAGGGGAGCAACTGGATCAAGTCTTCAGTGCCCATATTCCGGACATAGAAGAAGGTCCGGGCCCATCCTTTGCAGGACTCTAACCCGGTGACCCGGGGGAAAACAGAAAACCTCCGGGGTGAAATGGAAGCCGCTCCGAATTGAGTGAGCTGTTTGTCCTCCGGATCAGCGTGGATGTTGGGGATGACATTGCGACGAAGGCCGAAGAACCGGATCCATAGCTCCTTCGTGGGCCACAGTCCGGCGTAGCCTTCGATCGTAGAAGCAAAGGCAGAAAGAGAAGTGATGGTGTTGGCTGGAAGATGGTGCGGCTGGAGCTGGTATGTACTGAGCCAGTCCCGGAAAAAATCGCTCACCGGCAACCCGAAGCCCCGTTGGAAGTGGGACAAAAAGACGACGAACTCACCCGGATTGGGTGAGGGGGCCAGTTCGTTAGAAGGGAGACGAGCAGCGATGCCGGCGGGGATGCGCCTGGTTCGGTAAAGCCAGTCAAGATCATCTTGACAGACCCATGACCCGACCCACGCGACACGGTCTGCCACCGCGACGTCCTCCTCCATCTCCTGCTCAGCAACGATGAGTTCTTCTTCCGCCATCTGGTCCTTGAGGCCCTCGCTGGCGCTAGAGGTGGCGGGGGACAGTGGCCGGAATTGACGAGGACCAGTGGCGAGAGATTTGCGTCGCGGTGGCGGCGACGCAGAGGTGCGACGGAGAAGCGCGGCGGCGACGCTGCTATTTGGCAGTGCTGGCGGCGGCGCGGTCGCGAGGAAGACGAAGAAGAATAGCAACGGGCAGAGGGGTGCGGAGGGGGAAAAATCCTAAGGGACGCACCCCTCCGCTATTTAACCACTCCCACCAGGGGTGAGTGGGATCGCGTCTTGTGGACCGGCCACACGCAGTGGCCGTGTATCACCCGTCCGGACCAATCAGTGGGGAACCACACAGAGGGCCACAGAGCGGAAACGATCCTATGACGTGACACTGTGATGCAAAAAACGAGGAGGCAGGCATGACGTGACCCGCACATAGTGATAACTAACAATTACTGCGGCGGTTACTGTGCAGGCCCTTAAAATAAGAAGACAAAATGATTACCCTTCACATGGGTTGGCGTACGAGAGAAGGAAACAAGACCCGGATGAAACTATGGTAACCCGGCCAGCAAGTAAAAACTTGGCATGTGCGAAGGGAAAGTAAAACCATGAGGTCCGAGTTAAAGTGGTAACCCGGCCGGCAAGTGAAAACTTAGAATATGTGAAGGGAACGTAAATCCATAAAATCCGAGGTAAAGAGGTAACTCGGAAATAACGACTGGAGCTTGAAATTGAACCTGATGTGGCCTTAGCGGCCAAGGAAGCTAAGACCGCACCAGCTTCAGGGACTAATGTTGGGGGGATACCCCCGGGTAGGGTCACGCCGGGGTATAAAGGCCAAGTTAGCCGAGGTTCGGCAAGGCCAAAGCGAATGCTGGCCGGGTCACCTCAAGGCAGGCCGAATCACGGGGTAATCCGGACTTGGGGGCGTTCGCCTAACTAGGTCTCATCCGACTTAAGCAGCAAGTCGGAAGTACAGGTTTTACTTGTATGCAGGAACAGTTGTGGCCGGATCAACCATGATCCGGGTCACAGCTAGCTTCTAGGAGAAGGAAGGAATCTCGCTGGTCACAAGAAGCCCCGGTACGCACTACCTGAGCGAAGCAAGCGAGGACAGGACCACCGTGGCGTGGCCGACAAGGGTGACGACGCCCATGTCGGCTGACGCGGGCGCCGCAGAGGCTCACGTAGCTAAAGCATGCGTGATGTGGGGGAAAAGCACCCCGGTCGGCTTACTACTTTGGGGAGGAAGCATATTCCTAAGAATATGCTTCCATGTGTGCCCTAGGCTGAGCCCGAGCTCCCTCTATAAAAGAGGGGCTAGGGTTTCAGTAGAAGGGGTTGATCGCTAGTTGGTTGGTCTTTCTACTATTCTGTTTTGGCTAGGGTTTCAGGTGTGATCTGTGGGTGAGGGTAAGAGAGCTCCTTCTTCCTCCTCTCGCCAATACAGCTCTAGGAGCACTTGTAATCTTGGAAGGAAATCAATACAAACTTCTGTGTGGAGAATCACTCCACTATCCCTCCCTGGATTCCCCTAGCGTGTATTAGTCCCCACCTTTAGCCTATCCATGACATCTGCCGTAACACCACCACGACACCGGAGCTACAGACTAAGGATGGCGGTGCTCGTCAGAGCTGCAAACTAAGGCGACCGATGCTACAAAGGCTGGCCTCCGATTTTTGTTACATTGATATTTTTTTTGCTATCTCAGTTTATTTGTTTGCTACAATACCGTAAATCTTTTGCTACAAGTTTTCCGACGAGGTCTTCTGGCTAAAGTCTTCAGCCATGTATCCGACGAAGTAGGTTTATGCTACATTAGAAGAATGTTGTTGCTACAAACGTCTTGTTCTTTTACTACAACAGTGTCAACTTTTTGCTACAAGGTCTCCGGCGAGAGTCACCAGCGAGTTTTTTCTGACGATGTTTCCGGCGAAGTCGGTTTTGCTACATTAGTACAATTTTGTTGTTGCATGGTCTCCGGCGAGGTCTCCGGCGAAGTCTTCGGCGAGACGTTCTATTTCTAAAACGAACCCTTTTTTTGCTTCGGAAGCAAAAGCGGGACATATGCAGCAAAAATGTGTGTTTTGCAGCAAACGCGGGATTTGGAGCGATTTCGGTGGACACGTGTCGTGCATGGGAGGAGGACGATGGAAACTCCCCATCGTCCGGGGGACGCCTAGCAGTTTCCATAGCAAAATGGTTGATTTATTTTTATAAGCACTCCTCTAAGCACCTTCCATTATACATGCTCTAAGAGCATCTCCACCCCCAACAGATACTAAAAAAATATCTCCGGTCCTAACAACGCAATTCGCCAATTCCTATAAAATCTTAAAAAAGACCGACCTTCACAAAGATCTGTCTTGGACATCGTTGTCGTACAAGTGGCATCTTTTCCTTCGGACGGTCCTCTTAATAAGCCTATGTATGTTTGCTAACTGTTGCAACCAGAATGGAAGTGTGATTAGGATGAGAGAGGAAAATACATGAACGAGCGTATATATTTTCCCTTTATTTTTCCAAATATGATGATTCAAAACAAAATATTTTGAGAACCATTTGTTCAAATTACAAACAGTTTTCACTTTTGAGCTCTTCGTACAGGAAACTTTAAAAGTAGATCTTATGTTAATGGACTGGGATTCAGTGAGGCACGTTGTACCTGGCCCCTACCATCGGCCATCCACTGTCCATCCAAGGGTCCACGGCTCGCCGACCAAATTAAAACTGAACCGATTAACTTACTGTTTGCACATCTAGCTAGCTTCAAACTGTATGCAGATGATGGTTGCTTTTGTTCTAAGGGCTGTTGCATGCCAATGGTATAAAGTGGCGCGTCCCAAAACTAAATGGATAGGATAATGAGTTTAGGCCACAATTCCATACTCCGATTGATGATGTATCATGTAAGTAATGCTCAATGAATGTATTGTTCAAAAACATATATTCCCTCTGTCCTAAATTAAGTGACTAAACTTTGTTAAAATATGCATGTATGTAGATAAAATTGAGTCAATTAATTTGGACCCCGTGAGTAGTATTTTCCTGAAAAAAGAAATGATTATATAGTATTTTTTCTAACTTAAGAAAGGCACACATTTAAACACTTTGGGCTGCACCATTATCACGGTGATAGCGTTTAAAACATTTGCCTACGGGAATAATGTAATTATTTATTTGTTATATTTACATTTTAAAAATTGATTATGTAATGCTTTTGGAGTTATTAAACTTTTAAAAATGTAATTCTTCCATAATTTCCAGCCAGAGTGTCAACATTTACATAATTTATAGTAGCATGTCCAATACATAGACGAGTTATTTTTACTCCAAGTGAAACAATAGTTATTCTAGACCACACTATTTTTGGTCAGCTTCCCATCACTTATTCTACTGCAGATTACGGTTGTACGGTGAAAACTACAAGTCTGAAGCTAGATTTAGTGTTAACAACAAGTTAATCGGTTCAGTGTTTGGTCAGCTAGCTGCAGACCGTTGGATGGACAATGGAGCGTGGATGGGAGGGTCCAGGTACAGCGTGACTTGCTGTGGGCAAGTCACTAAATCCCATTCCCTAATGGGGACCTGCCACCTCCTGCTCCTTCATCACTTGGTACTTCAGCCCTTTTTTATCATCAGTAGCATCGATGGAAATGGTCGAGCCTCGACAGGCTTCTCCATTGACCAGCATGTCTGCAAGAACAGCTGTCACATTTTTCTTCATCCATCTCCTTATAGGCGTTGCGCCATACACCTGCACGAGCCCATGAATATATCGTTATCGGGACATACAAAAATTCTACTACGACACAAATAAGTTTTTGGTACAGATTAGGTGTACTTACTGTATTGTATGACTTTGACCAGATGACGTCCAATGCGGCATCACTTGCAAATAGGGAGACGCCCTTGTCAGCTACCGTGGCAATGACACTCTTCATCTGGATTCTCACGATCTCCCTCAATTCCTCATGTGAAAGCGGCTCAAATATCACAATTTCACTTAGTCTGTTGATAAGTTCAGGCTTCAAGGATTTCTCAACCTGCATGAACAAGTATAAATGACAATCGGTGGCTGCACATTGGGTGCTTTATAAGGCTATAGTTTGGGATGCACCTATACCTTTTTAATGAGAATATCTCGTATAGTTTCCATGTTTTCTCCGGCCATTCTAGTTGATAGGGTTTCTGCTCCTAGATTTGAGGTCATAATGATGATAGTATTCTTCAAATCTACATTCCTTCCTTTCCCGTCAGTGAACATACCGTCCCCGAGAAGTTGAATGAGAATCTTAACTATCAAGGGATTTGCCTTTTCCACCTCATCAAAAAGAACAACACTATATGGTTGGCTCCTGACTTTCTCGGTGAGTTGTCCTTCTTCTTCATAGCTTCAAAAAATCAAATAAATAAATAAATTGTGAGACATCATAATGAAATGTGGGAAAGGAACACGAGTAGGAAAAGTGTACAAGTCAAACCTTCGAGGTCCTCCTACGAGGCGTGACACAGATCAAGTCTCGGCATATTCAGACATATCAAAACGAACTAATGTCTTCTCATTGTCAAATAGCTTCTCGGCAAGTGATTTAGCAAGCTCGGTCTTTCCAACACCTGTTGGGCCCAAAAACAGGAAGGAAGCTAGTGGTTGGCCAGATTGTCCAAAGCCAACCCTAGAACGTCCAAATTAACCGCTTTATTCTGACCTACAACTCGCTCATGCAACTTCTCTACCAAGTGGATCAACTTCTCCTCCTCTTGATCAAATGTGGTGATAGGAATTTTAGTCCATCGGCTCACAACCTTGAGAAAACATTGGAACATGACATGAACATCACACTAAAACAGTGGAAAGTAAACTACTCGCACAGTTATGATTGGGGAGGTTAACTTACCTCTGCGACTTGACCTGGACCAACAATTACCCCCTTGGGTTCAGTTGTAGTGCCGCTAGCTCCAATAGTTTCAACTTGTTGCTTTTGTTTACGCGACTTCACGGTAGTGCATGCCTCGTCAATCAGATCGATTGCTTTGCCAGGGAACTGGCGACCTGACAAGAAACAAAAATTCAAGCTCACTAACTGGCACGAGAGTAAATTGTCGTGACAACTTCATGAGAAAAAACACACACATGTACGTACGTATGTATACCTGTAATACTCCCTCCGTCCCGAAAAGGATGTCGGAGGCACAGTTCAAATACATTTTTACAAAAAAGTACCTAACACATTCAAACGTGTCCAATTTCTCCTTCAAATTCAAACTTAAAGCTGACATTTTTGTCTCCCTCCGTCGTCCTGGACGTCCGCCTCGAATCTCCGGCAGCGCGCGCATCACACATCGGATCAGCTCAGGGATCCATCTAGCGCAACACCGGGATCAGAACAGCACATCAATCGGTCCTTCTCCGGCTGCTCCGGCAGCATCGTCAAGCCGACGAACCAACCTCAGCTTCTCCCGCTCAGCTTCTAGCCGGATCTTACCTCCCCGTCTCGCCGGCAGCTCCGGCAGCTCGTACCCACACCTCCAGGCTGCCCAGGAAGCTCGCCGACAGCCTCAGTTTTTCGCGGGCAGCGTCGTGTGCTCCGACAGCTCATCCCCAGCCTCCAGACAGCGCAGGAGGGAGTGCCGGCAGCTCGCCGTGTGCTCCGGCAGCTCGTCTCGGCATTTCGCGGCAGCACCGTGTGCTTCGGCAGCTCATCCCCAGCCTCCAGACAGCGCATGAGGGAGTGACGGCAGCTCGCCTTGTGCTCCGGCAGCTCGTCTCGGCATTTCGCGGCAGCACCGTGTGCTCCGGCAGCTCGTCCCCAACCTCGCCTCAGCTTCTCGCCGGCAGCGTGGTGCGCTTCGGCAGCTCATCCCCAACCTTCTAGCTGCGCAGGCGAAGGACCAAGACAAGCCGACCACCTTAGCTGGGAAGAAGCGGAGGAGGAAGCTGGGACACGGCCGCAACTTTGGCCTGCACATAGTATTACTCTGCTCTAGCGAGTCTGAGGACAAGGAGGAGGTGGCGCTCTTCGATGCCAGGATCACCAGACTCTCCACCTGCAACATCGCCGTCGGCCACGAGCTCTAGTTGCAGCTCCTTGCCGTCCGTGCCGCCGCTACGAGCTCTAGCTCGCTAAGCACCTGAAAAAACTAAAATACAACACAAGAAATGAGGAGATTATAGGCAAGAATAATTGTGTCAAACTATAGCCTAACTGTGCCAGGGATACAATAAGAAGAAATAGAAAGCCTAATTATTCTGAACTAACTTGTTCTTGTAGCTGATATTGAACTTTGCATATAGCTCACCTTATTCCGCATATAGAAATGGAAAGCCAAATGTAAAACAAGAACAAACAGTTAAATGAAATACTCAGGAACATAACTCTTCTCTTGCCCTTCCCCAATGAGATCTGAGATATTTTGGCAGTAATAAAGCATGTTTTTTAGAGATTGAGAATAACCCAGAGTAACTAATTTTATATTACAGGATTCATGCATTTATAGTGATGTTCCTCATCTTGCTAGATGCAATGTTTTACTGAAACTTGAAGCAACAAGCACCATGTAGTCTAGCCTATCCTATCAGGTCTTATATTCAAAGGTATACAGATACCATACATTGCCATACTGAGCAAAGAAAGAAAGAAAGAGTGATACAACGTAACTGTCCAGATATACAGTTATGAATCGCGATCCCAGCTCGGGATCCTCCACCCGCGCTGCGCCGCCGCTGCCAATATATCATGGATTATGCAGTCTAGACAGTTCTACTTTAGAAGAAATACTCATAGATTGTACTTGCTCAAGCAGATATCCATTTATTTATTCTGCCAGATACTCACATATTGTAGTTGAGCAAGATGCATACTCACAACCTCAGTCTGTTGGTTTTAACAGTTAACCTCTCAACGTCAGCTTTCATTTGCATAAGAAATTAGCATCCCAAATTGTAAAAAGAATGATTAAGTTAAAAAGACGTTTAAGTAAAAAATAATGCAATAAAATTTATCACTGCAAATAGCTGAGCTAATAAGCATGGTGTGTATTGCCCATATAGGAATGATATCATAGAGTTACCTCCGACATGGACACCTCTAACAAGTATGCTGACTCTCAACCACATCCAAGAAATCCCATCGAACTACCATCGACATGGACATGAGTGAGCTGAAAGAGAGGTGCAATGTATCACACTTCATTATTCTTGTACTGAATCCCCTTGCTCCACCATGACACGGTGTTCGTCACTTTCTTCAGATTAGTGCTTGAACACCTGTGCCCACACACAAATCACTTGAGGAAAATTCTGATGATATTTTCTCAAAATGCTAAACACACTGTGCACTGCAACGGAAGTGGTGACTTACATTGACAAGCCGGTTGAGGAAAAGGAGGATACCGGTGGCATTGTTTTAATGTCAAAAATCTCTGAAATGAGGTTAACAAAAGTCAAAAGATGTGCACAAATTAAGGAAATTATAACCTAAATGTTCAATAGCATAAGAGACCTACATCATCCATCTTCACACCTTATTATTACCTTAATGATGGATCTAGGGCATACATTCAGTATTGTAATATCCTCTCTAATATTTAGCTTTATTGGCAAGACAAGGCAAAGTGTTGAGAACTACCTTAACTTCAAAAGAAAACCTTGTGGTCTTATTTTAGATGTACAACACATATAATCTGAATTTTAAGAATATTACATGGAGTACTTGACATATGGGTGCGTGTATTGTATTATGTTCAGTACGAACAGAACTCTAAATTCCAAGGAGTATATATATATATATATCACTCCCATGGAGTAATATTCAGAACACTAAGATTTCCTGAAGCAATGGTTGATGAACTTACTTGTAGTTACCACCATCTTGAAAGACTGATGTACATACAGCTTCACAGGGTAAATTCAGAATTCAGAACTAATTAAGAAACAATCCACTTTTATGATTAGGTTGTTAGAATAAATGATTAGGCTGTTAAGAAACAGTCTCACTGCTCACTTTTCATGAACATAAATGAATCTTTTTTCCTGGTCATGAACTTCTGATTGTGGTAAGGTGAGATCTCAATGACTATAATCTCAGTAAAAAAACTGTACCAGACAAGAACCACTTTCAGTTAAAAACTCCTTCAAGCACAATGAATTACAGACAAATATGGGAGAGGGAATTACAGTCTAGTAGATCTAGTATTTACCAGAGTCTAAGCAAATCTAATCTTTCCTTCAAGCACAATGAATTACAGGCAAATATTCGGGAGGGAATTGCAGTCTAGCAAATCTAGTTTTTACAATGAATTACATGCATAGAAATCCATGAGCAGTAAATAACTTGATGGGAGTAGCGAACCAGAGAAGGGAGAGCTCGGCGGCCGTGTACGTGCCAGTCAAGCGAGTCGGCGAGGAAGACGACGCCGCCAGAAGAAGCAGCGCTCCCGTCTCTGGCAGTCCTGCTGGCCCAAGGACGCCAGCGTTCGTGAGGGCCGCGGCCTGCTGGCTGGCCACGTCGGCTCCGCGTGGTGCATCCGGTCGCCGTGCATCTCCACCACCGGATTCCTGTCCGCCGCCAACCATGGACGCCAAGATCGATTTTTTCCTCCGGCTCGTGTGTAACGGCGGCTAGGGTTTCTCATGGGGGGCTGTGAGGACAGTTCCACGCCGGTAGGAGGAGGAGGGGGTGGACGAGGGGTGGCAGCATAGGTCAGTAGGGCAAGGACTGGCCGGAGTTGGACGGGCGCTGCCGTCGTCGGAGGTGGCGGAAGGGGATATCGCGGAGGTGGCGGAGACAGGACGGAGGCGGAGAGGGGAATAGAGGAGACCGGACCGCGTGTTTTGTCGGGAAAACGACGAGGGTGATTTTAAAAAATTGCCATCGCGACATCTTTTACGGGACGGAGGGAGTATAACGTCCAGCTAGCCGTGCAGCAGCAACTAGAGCCTCGTCGTCAATTGTCAAGCTACCATGGTGCTTTTGGTACCGCTTCTTCAGGCCCTGCAATATGGCAAGGGTCGCTTCCACGCTCGGCTCCTCGACGTCAACCTTTTGGAACCGCCGCTCGAGCGCCGAGTCTTTCTCGATGTACTTGCGGTACTCTTGGGAGGTGGTGGCGCCTATGCACCGGACGCGACCACGGGCCAAGGCCGGCTTCAGGATGTTGGCGGCGTCGCCCGTGCGACCATGATCGTCGGCGCCGACAATCATGTGCATCTCGTCGATGAAGAGGATGAGCTTCCCGGCCGAATCCTCCGCTTGCTTGATAGCGTCCTTCAAGCGCTGCTCGAACATGCCGCGCCATCGGGTCCCCGCGACCATCGCCCCGACGTCGAGCTCGGCCACACGCGCTCCGACGAGGTCGTCGGGGACGTTCCCAGCAGCGATGCGCCGGGCAAGGCCCTCGACGATGGCCGTCTTGCCGACGCCCGCCGCTCCGACGAGCGCGGCGCAGTTCATTGTCCGGCGGCAGAGGATGCAGATGACGCGGTTGATTTCGTCGTCGCGGCCGATGACCGGATCGAGCTCGTCGGCGTCCAAGGTCTTGAGGATGGCCGGCCTGGAGACCAAGGGCTTCTTCTCTTGCTGGTATAACCTCCACACTGCCAATGACAAAGTAACAGCAGTAACGACCGATATTCCGAGCAAGGCCATGTGCTCCGCCTCTTTCGATAACCCAACGTGGTGTAGGAATCGCGACATATTCGAAGAAGAAGAAGATAACAAACCTTGCGGGAAGATTATTTTTGGATCGATTCCCGGTATATATTGCAGTGTACGTGCACACGACACGACCCTCGCCCCGAAACCGGCCTCTATTCTGATCAAGGACCCTTTGTGTGGGGCCACTCGGAAACTACTCCCTCAATGTGTCCAAGTTCTCCGTGAGTTTAGACCTAGTATTAGAACATCTCCACTCGCATTCCCAGTACGCCGTTCCTAGGGCGTATTTTTGGTCCGAACGACGATTTTTTGCTCAGTTGCGTTCCTAGGATGTCGGTTTCGTCTGGATTTGGCCCAAAATTGGTCCGTGGTTCCTAGGCCGAACCCGAGGCACCGGGAACGGCCTGGAAATGCCGGATGGAGAGAAAACGTGGGTGGGCCAGCCCTGTCGGCAAGACATCCCATTTTCCATCACCAGTCGCCTCCCCCCGCAGCAAAGGATTCCACCCCCAGCTGCCTCGCCGCCATGCTTACGTTGACGAAGCTCCGCCGATTCAAGCCGAACTCGTGCTTGTAGATAGGTCCGCCGCCACTACCACAAGTTCCCCCTGCAACCTAGGGCACTTTTGTCGTCTTTCCTTCGCCGTAGCTCGGCCACGCTTCTAGCTCCCACCACCTCGCCCGCCAAGTGTTCGACGATTGGCCCGTTCGGCCATGGACTCTGACGATGAAGAGTTGTTCGCCGTGTTGCTGGAGGAAGAGAACGCCGCAGCCGCCGAAGATGTAGAGCACGTGCAAATCCTCGCCTCCCCGGCACGGTTGTACATGCAAACTGCAACGCCGAAACGTGGAGGCTCCGCGTGAAGGAAATATGTACTGAGAGCCAATAATAAAGTTGTTATTATGTATTCCTTGTATATGATAGATGTTTATTTTGCATGCTATAATTGTATTGATATGAAACGTCAATACATGTGTGTTTAATAAACAAAAAGGGTTCCTAGTTATGCCTCTCTTATAGACTAGCTCGTCGATTAACAAGATGATCAAGGTTTCCTGATCATGGACATTGGATGTTGTTAATAACAAGGTCACAACATTTGTGAAATGATGTGATGAACATTCATCCGAAGTATAGCATTACGATCAAAGTCATTATGTTTACATTGCTATAACATCATACGAAGTAATCTTAGTCCTTAGACCATACGATCATGTTAATTGCTAACACCGGAAGAGTATCTTGATAACATCAAACGTCACGCCGTAACAGGGTGACTATAAAGGTGGGTTCAGTGCTACGAAGGTGTTATGTTGAGGCTCATGGATCAAGAGTGGAATTTTTCAATCCCGATGACGGACAGATATACTATGGGCCCTCTCGGTGATATCACATTAAGATAGCTTGCAAGCAAATTATGTGATCACTAGAATGTTATATCACGGGAACGAGAAAAGAGTGCATGTCGGTAATGAGATCAAACTAGGTATTTGGATACCGATGATCGAATCTCGGACATGTATTATATCATGAGACAAAGGGATTAAGTTACTAGCGTTAAAGGTTCTCACGATCACAGAAGTCATCGTTGAATGTGCAGGAGTCAGTATGGATCTCCAGGTCCCGCTTCTGATTATTGATCTGAGAGGAGTCTCAATCATGTCTGCATTATTCACGAACCGTAGGTGATACACTTAAGGGTTGCCGGACACCATTTTGGAGCACATATGTTTCAGACGAAAGAATTGCAAAGCGCAGGAATTGTTTCGATAGAAATCGGAATTGTTTCGGGTGAAATTGCAGAAAGTGTTTCTGCATGTGATATTGAAATGTTGCAATGGTTTTATGTGAATGTTTGTTAATTAAAGTAATTAACAAAAATTCTGAATAAAATAAATAAAAGAGTTTTATTAATTGAGAGTTGCATTAAATTTGGTGGAAATTTAATGCATGTGAGTGGAATTTTGGGTGGAGCTTGAATTGATGTGAGTGGAGCTTCCACCACATGAATGAGGAAGAGGTGGGGGCACCCCCCTTGGCCACCGGCCATGGGAGGGGAGGAGCCCCCCTCTCCTATAAAAAGCCCCCTCTCCTCCCTCACAAAGCACACCTCCTCATGAAGGATCTCTCTCCCCCTCTAGATATTCCCCCATGGTCTCGGATTAGCGAGATACATGTTCCCGGTGGCCTTGCGTCTGGAAGGAGTTGCTGCTTCCGCTGATTCGCTGGAGCGAGGAGGTGAAGGTTGTCTGGTGGCTTGAACGTGTGTGCGAGGACTGATGCACTGCTGATTTGCGGTGCTCGGACTTCCACACGATCTTGAGATCGGCAAGCGTACGACTACATCATCCACGAGTTCCAACTTGTTAACAAAAATTTGTTGTCTTCGAGGGTAAGTTCTCCATGGATGTATATCCACCCGTTGCTCTGTATCTAGTAGATAGATCTTGGCGTATAGTTCTCATCGTAGGAATTTTTTTTGTTTTCTATGCTGCGAACCCAATAGTGGTATCAGAGCCTGATCTATGCGTAGGTGCTTTTCACGGGTAGTACACATATGTTTATATGTGGGCGATGATGATCATGTTATTGCATCTTCTATGTATTTTGGATATTGGTGGCATAGTGGGATGAAGCGGCCCGGACCAACCTTATATGTCATCGTACATGAGACCAGTTCCATGACTGACATGCAACTAGTTTTACATAAGTGGCTAGCAGGTGTCTGTCTCTCCTACTATAGTCAATATCTGATTGACAATGAGTTGCTAATAACTTGGTTATCCTCATTGTGGTTCATGTTCGTAGGTAAGACCGGTTCTATCTCCGAAAGCCCTAAGCCACGTAAAACTTGCAATTGATAAATTAGAGGCGTCTAGTTTAGATCGTTGCTGGGCTAGTGTCTTGATATGGTATTGTTGTAAGTAGATATATGATAGATACTCTTACAACACACTTAACGTGTAAGTTCCATAGACCTTAGCCTTACACACAAAGGAATGATAGAGATCATACCACGATGCAAATGATAAGAGATCAAATGCATGGACCATATCATCTCACTTTACACATTAGATGTTTTTATCTTATACTGCTACTTTGGCGCTTTTGGTAGCATTGTAAGATGATCCCTCATTTAGATATCAAGATAAAATGTGTTCTTCCTTGAGTATGCAACGTTCTATGGATCGTGTTTCGAGACATCACGTGATGATCGGGTGTACTCGACTCCGCGCTTTCATACAATGGGTGTAAGACAGTTTTACACACGTGGATACTAAGGTTCTTACTTGACGAGCCTAGCATGTACAGACATGGCCTCGGAACATGGACCGGAAGGTTAAGCATGAGTCATATAGTTGATATGATGCCCATATAGATGCTCGCCTTTGAAGCTACACCGACTCACGTGATGATCAGACTTGGTGTAGTGGATTTGGTTCATGTAATCACCAAAAAGACATAAGGGATGTCATTTTTGAGTGGGATTTCATTAGTAATTTGGATTACCTGAACTCAATCTATCATAAACTTAGTCTAAATAAACTTTACAAATTCTGTTGTAGATGGCACCACCTGCTTTTAATTTCAACGTGTTCATGGAGAAAGAGAAACTTGCTGCGAATGGTAGCAACTTCACCAACTGGGCTATGAATTTGAGGATTCTCCTCACTGATGCACAAAAGCAATATGTGCTAGAGGCGCCACTAGGCCCCCCACCAGCTCCTGATGCCCCCGACGAGGAAAAATGTCTATATAACTCGTCAGGAGGACCACAACTCAGTTCATTGCGGCATACTTTATGGGCTAGAGTCAGAACTTCGAAAGTGTTTCGAAAATGGCAATGCCTTTGATACCATGGGAGAATTGAAAATGATTTTCGATACCCATGCTGCCGTAGAGAGTTATAATGCTTCTTAAAAGTTCTTTAGCTGCATGATGGAGGAGAACAGCTCCGTTAGTGAGCACGTACTCAAAATGTCTGGGTACACCGATAAGCTTGTGTCCTTGGGAATAATGATTCCCATTGACTTAGGCATACATCATGTTCTCCAATCTCTGCCACCTAGCTACAAAAGCTTCGTGATGAACTATAACATGCAGGGCATGAAGAAGTCTCTTTTCGAGCTTCTATCAATGCTTAAGACTACAGAAGTGGAGATTAGGAAATAACATCAAGTGTTGATGATCAATATGACCACCGGTTTCAAGAAGGACAAGAAAGGAAAGCAGAAGGGAAAGAAGGGCGGCAAATCTGTTGCCGCACCTGAAAAGAAACCCTGACCTGGCCCTAAGTCTGATACCAAGTGCTACTATTGCAAGGGGACTGGCCATTGGAAGCGCAACTGCCCCAAGTATTTGGCGGACAAGAAGGCCGACAAGGCAAACAAAGGTATATGTGATATACATGTTATTGATGTGTACTTGACTAGTACTCATAGTAGCACCTGAGTATTTGATATGGGATTGGTTGCTAATATATGTAACTCGATTCAGGGGCTGCGGAACAAGCGACAACTAGCAAGGGATGAGGTCACGATGCGAGTCGACAATGGATCAAGATTTGATGTGATCGCCGTTGGAATGCTGCCTCTCCATATGTCGTCGGGATTAGTGATAAATCTAAACAATTGTTATTTTGTGCCTGCACTGAGCATGAACATTGTATCCGGATCGTGTTTGATGCGAAGTGGTTATTCCTTTCAATCTGAAAACAATGGTTGTTCGATTTATATGGATAATATCTTTTATGGTCATGCACCTATGTTGAATGGTTTATTCCTATTGGATCTCGATTGTAGTATTATGCATATTCATTGTGTTGATGCTAAAAGGGTTTAACTTGATAATGATATATCTACATATATGTGGCACTGTCGTCTAGGTCATATTGGCGTTAAACGCATGAAAAAACTCCATTCTGATGGACTTTTGGAATCACTTGATTTTGAATCATTTGATACATGTGAGCCATGCCTTATGGGCAAGATGACTAGAACGTCGTTTTCCGGTTCAATGGAACAGGCGACAAATTTATTGGAAATCATACATACTGATGTGTGTGGACCAATGAGTGTGTCGGCACGAGGTGGATATCGTTATTTTGTTACTTTCACGGATGATTTGAGTAGATACGGGTATATCTATTTGATGAAACATAAGTCTGAAACTTTTGAAATGTTCAAGGAATTTCAGAATGAAGTGGAAAATCATTGTAACAGAAAGATCAAATTTCTGCGGTCCGACCGTGGAGGAGAGTATCTTAGTTACGAGTTTAGCACACATATGAAAAATTGTGGAATAGTTTCACAACTCACACCTGCCGGAACACCACAACGTAATGGTGTGTCGGAACGTCGTAATCGTACTTTATTGGATATGGTTCGATCTATGATGTCTCTTACTGACTTGCCACTATCATTTTGGGGTTATGCACTAGAAACCGCTACATTCACTTTAAATCGGGCACCATCTAAATCCGTTGAAACGACACCGTATGAATTATGGTTTGGAGACAAACCTAAGCTGTCATTTCTTAAAGTTTGGGGATGCGATGTTTATGTGAAGAAACTTCAGCCGGATAAACTCGAACCCAAAGCGGAAAAACGCGTCTTCATAGGATACCCTAAGGAAACGATTGGGTATACCTTCTATCATAGATCCGAGGGCAAGGATTTTGTTGCCAAGAATGGATCCTTTCTTGAGAAGGAGTTTCTCGCGAAAGGTGTGAGTAGTCGGAAGGTAGAACTCGAAGAGGTTATTGAACCTTCTCTTCATGAAATAGCGAGTAGCGGAGCACCGGAAGTTGTTTCGGAGTTGACTTCACCTAATGAAGAGAGATCTAATGATATTGATCGTGAATCTCCAAAAGAGGACACTACCGAACCTTGCAGGTCAAGCAGGACATGTGCAGCTCCTGAACTGTACGGCAATCCTGTTATGAATTTCATGATTGATGAAATAGATGACCCTACGATGTATGAAGAAGCAATGATGAGCCCGGATTCCAACAAATGGCTAGAAGCCATGAAATCCGAGATGGAATCCATGTACGAAAACTAGGTTTTGGACCTTGGTGGACTTACCTCACGATCGAAAGGCCGTTGAGAATAAATGGATTTTCAAAAGAAAAATTGATGCTGATGGTAATGTAACCATCTATAAGGCTCGACTTGTCGCAAAGGGGTTTCGACAAATTCAAGGAGTTGACTACGATGAGACATTCTCTCCCATAGCGACGCTGAAGTTCGTTAGGATTATGTTAGCAATTGCTGCATATTTCGATTATGAAATATGGCAGATGGATGTCAAAACTGCGTTCCTCAATGGTAATATTGAAGAAGAGTTGTATATGATACAACCTAAGGGTTTTGTCGATCCTAAGGATGCTGATAAGGTATGCAAGCTTCAGCGATCCATCTACGGACTGAAGTAAGCATCCCAGAGTTGGAATCTCCGCTTTGATGAGGTGATCAAAGAGTTTGGATTTGTCCAAACTTATGGAGATGCTTGTATTTACAAGAAAGTGAGTGGGAGCAATGTGGCATTTCTAATATTATATGTGGATGACATATTATTGATTGGAAATGATATAGATCTTTTAAACAGTGTTAAACGTTATCTAAACAGCAAATTTTCGATGAAAGACCTTGGTGAAGCTTCATATATATTAGGCATTAAAATCTATAGAGATAGATCAAGACGCCTAATTGGGCTATCACATAGTACATACCTTGATAAGATATTAAAGAAGTTTAATATGGACGGAAGTAAGAAGGGGTTCTTACCTATGTTGCAAGGCAAGACATTGAGTAAGACTCAAAGTCCGGCTACGGCGGAAGAAAGAGAGATAATGGATAAGATCCCAAATGCCTCAGCCATAGGCTCTATAATGTACGCCATGCTATGTACAAGACTGGATGTAGCGCATGCTATTAGTTTGACTAGTAGGTACCAATCTGATCCAGGTTCGGAACACTGGGTAGCGGTCAAGAATATCCTTAAGTATTTGAGAAGAACTAAGGATATGTTTCTTGTATACGGAGGTGAAGAAGAGCTAGTCGCTATGTGTTATGTCAATGCTAGCTTTGACACCGATCTGGATGACTCTAAGTCTCAATCCGGATACGTATTTCTCTTGAACGGAGCAGCAGTTAGTTGGAGGAGTTCCAAACAACCTGTGGTGGCCGGATCAATGACGGAGGCAGAATATGTTGCTGCTTCAGAAGCGGCGCAGGAAGCAGTTTGGATGAAGGAGTTCATAACAGAACTAGGTGTGGTTCCTAGTGCATTGGACCCAATGGTGATCTATTGTGACAACAATGGAGCCATAGCCAACACCAAGGAACCAAGGTCTCACAAGAATTCCAAGCATATTAAGCGCCAGTTTCACTCCATCCGTGAGCATGTCAAGGATGGAGATATAAAGATTTGTAAAGTACACACCGACCTAAATGTAGCAGATTCATTGACTAAAGTTCTCCCTAGGGCAAAACATGATCAACACTAGAACTCCATGGGTGTTAGATTTATGACTATGTAAACTAGATTATTGTCTCTAGTGCAAGTGGGAGACTGAAGGAAGTATGTCATGAGAGGCAATAATAAAGTTGTTATTATGTATTCCTTGTATATGATAGATGTTTATTTTGCATGCTATAATTGTATTGATAGGAAATATCAATACATGTGTGTTTAATAAACAAAAATGGTTCCTAGTTATGCCTCTCTTATAGACTAGCTCGTTGATTAACAAGATGATCAAGGTTTCCTGATCATGGACATTGGATGTTGTTAATAACGAGGTCACAACATTTGTGAAATGATGTGATGAACATTCATCCGAAGTATAGCATTACAACCAAAGTCATTATGTTTACATTGCTATAACATCATACGAATTAATCTTAGTCCTTAGACCATGGGATCATATTAATTGCTAACACCGGAAGAGTATCTTGATAACATCAAATGTCACACCGTAACAGGGTGACTATAAAGGTGGGTTCAGTGATACGAAGGTGTTATGTCGAGGCTCATGGAAAAGAGTGGAATTTGTCAATCCCAATGACGGATAGATATACTCTGGGACCTCTCGGTGATATCACATTAAGATAGCTTGCAAGCAAGTGATGTGATCACTAGAATGTTATATCACGAGAACGAGAAAAGAGTGCATGTCAGTAACGAGATCAAACTAGGTATTTGGATACCGA
Organism: Avena eriantha; assembly: GCA_910589775.1. NCBI lineage: Eukaryota > Viridiplantae > Streptophyta > Magnoliopsida > Poales > Poaceae > Avena > Avena eriantha. The sequence goes on along the minus strand of OU342744.1, from coordinate 283,365,004 downwards.
TGATCGAATCTCGGACATGTATTATATCATGAGACAAAGGGATTAAGTTACTAGCATTAAAGGTTCTCACGATCACAGAAGTCATCGTTGAATGTGCAGGAGTCAGTATGGATCTCCAGGTCCCGCTTCTGATTATTGATTTGAGAGGAGTCTCAATCATGTCTGCATTATTCGCGAACTGTAGGGTGACTCACTTAAGGGTTGCCGAACACCATTTTGGAGCACATATGTTTCAGACGAAAGGATTGCAAAGCGCATGAATTGTTTCGGGTGAAATTGTAGAAAGTGGTTCTGCATGTGATATTGAAATGTTGCAAGGGGTTTTATGTGAATGTTTGTTAATTAAAGTAATTAACAAAAATTCTGAATAAAATAAATAAAAGAGTTTTATTAATTGAGAGTTGCATTAAATTTGGTGGAAATTTAATGCATGTGAGTGGAATTTTGGGTGGAGCTTGAATTGATGTGAGTGGAGCTTCCACCACATGAATAAGGAAGAGGTGGGGGCACCCCCTTGGCCGCCGGCCATGGGAGGGGAGGAGCCCCCCCTCTCCTATAAAAATCCCCCTCTCCTCCCTCATAAAGCACACCTCCTCGTGAAGGATCTCTCTCCCCCTCTAGATATTCCCCCGTGGTCTCGGATTAGGGAGATACATGTTCCCGGTGGCCTTGCGTCTGGAAGGAGTTGCTGCTTCCACTGATTCGCTGGAGCGAGGAGGTGGAGGTTGTCCGGTGGCTTGAACATGTGTGCGAGGACGGATGCACTGCTGATTTGCGGCGCTCGGACTTCCACACGATCTTGAGATCGACAAGCGTACGACTACATCATCCACGAGTTCCAACTTGTTAACAAAACTCTGTTGTCTTCGAGGGTAAGTTCTCCATGGATGTATATCCACCCATTGCTCTGTATCTAGTAGATAGATCTTGGCATATGGTTCTCATCATAGCAAATTTTTTATTTTCTATGCTGCGAACCCAACACGGCGAAGGGTCGCCGGAAGTGCAAAGCAAGGCAGCGGGCGGAGGCCTACTGCATGCTGTACGCCGACTACTTCTCCGACGAGCCGCTCCACGAAGAGGTCATGTTTCAGCGCCATTTCAGGATGAGCCAAAAGCTCTTCCTCGAGATCGTGCACTCCGCCCGGGAATTGGACCCCTATTGCGTGTGCAAGAAAGACTGCACCAACATGGTTGGATTTTCCTCACTGCAGAAGTGCATAGTGGTGATGAGTTTGCTTGCATACGGAGCGCCAGGTGACAGTGCTGATGACTATCTTCGCATGGTTGAATCCACCACCATCGATTGCTTGTACCGGTTCTGCATGGCGGTGATTGTAGTGTTTGGGCCACAGTACTTGAGAACACCCACTGCCGAAGACACTGCTCGGATCCTCGCAGTCAATGAAAAAATAGGATTCCCTAGGATGCTTGGAAGCATAGACTGTATGCATTGGCACTGGAAGAACTGTCCATTTGCATGGCAGGGGATGTACAACGACCACAAAGGAGGTTGCACTGTGATACTTGAGGCAGTTGCTACACATGATCTTTGGATCTGGCACTCCTTCTTTGTCATGGCAGGATCGAACAACGACATCAACGTTCTCAACTCCTCAAATGTCTTTGCCAAGCTTGTTGAGGGTCATGCTCCTCCCGTGGACTTTGAGATCAATGGGCACCACTACAACAAGGGATACTATCTTGCAGATGGCATCTATCCAAGATGGCCAACATTTGTGAAGACTATCTCAAACCCAATACTTCCCAAGCATGCTCAGTATGCCAAGGAACATGAAGCTTGCAAGAAGGATGTGGAGCGGGCATTTGGTGTGCTCCAACAGAGGTTTGCAGTTGTCCGGTTTCGTGCAATGACCTGGTCGAAAGATCAGATTGGGAAGTGATGAACTGTTGTGTGACCTTGCACAACATGATCATTGAGGATGAGAGGAAGGACCCAGTGAGTTTGATCGAGCAGAACGAGCCATACTACAGACAGGGACCTCTTGCACAGCTTGATCACCAGGTGCCGCCAACCTGGGCTGCCTTCATCACCATGCGTCAGGAGATTCGAGATCTGGTAGTGCATCAACAGCTGCAGGATGATCTGGTTGAGCACCTATGGATACGTAGGGGAAACACATAGATGCCTAACATGAATCTGGCCATACAAGGCTGAAATATGTTGTATTTTCATTGTTTGCCGAACTATGTTTAAATTTATGCCGAACTTTGGTTGATTTCATCCAGAAATATGCCGAACAATGCTCTGTATTCGAAATATGCTGAAACTGGATGAATTTGAGCCAAATTTGGGTGAAAATACGCTGACCTAGGAACTCGGCTTGGGAACACGAGTGGGAAATCGGCCATTCCCAGGCCGAAACCTTCGTCCGTCCGGCGCTATTTAGGTCCGGATTTCGGACTGGGAACGACCAACGAGTGGAGATGCTCTTAGCCTAAGTAACTTTGATTTAGTTTTCTTCCCTAGAAAAAGAGTTAATTACTTTTCTTCCCTACAAAAATAGTTGATTAGTTTTTCTATTCAGCATAGGTTTGGCTAAATTAGTCAATCATGTTAGGTAGGGGAATGTTCGTTTGCGGTACCAAACTTCCCGGGTGAGTGCACCGCGGTACCCGAGTTGTCATCAATCGTGCGGAGGGGCCGTAGTAGAATCGCCAATTGTCTAGAAGGGCCAAATGGGGGTGAATACAAATCTAACGGCCAAATGGTCGTTTGAACCAGACGAAAAATGGTTGAACTCAAATACCGCCGTTAGGTCAACTCTTCTTGGCCCGCCATGTCAGTATTCTCCGTTATCTTTTGCGGTCGTGGACTAGCTTACCCCTGCGTGGACCAGATCCCTGAGTGGACCAGATCTATTTCTTTGCTCTGCTCTGGTCTTCTCCCCTGCTCCCCTCCCCATAGCATTTGCTCAGCTCCGGCTGCTCATCTCAGATCGGAGCTTACACTTGCTCTAATTTGCGTCCCCGCCATGTCCGGTCAACCTCCCATGCCTCTAATCGAAGCTCGCAGCTGTTGCCATCGCATCGTCCGCCGTATTGGAGCTTCGCGCCCCTGGACTAATATCTTGCCTTTGACTAGTCCTTCTCGCATGGTGGAGCGCGTCCCGTCAGGCGATCCAGGCCGGCGACCGGCCTCGGGAAGTTGCGTGCTGCCGCACACCCCAAGCATGGTAGCCCTGGCACAACAGTTCGACGACCACACTCTCATGGCCACCGTGCCGGGCGTCCGTCCCGCCGTGTCGCCGGTAGAGTTGCTGTCGGCTTTCAGGTCATGTTTTGGGATCAGACGAAATGAGGTCAAGATTGAGGTATGGACGCCGCCATTTGATTTTTTCGTCCGGTTCGAGCACAGCTCAGACACTGAGCGCGTTCTGCATTCTTCCCGTTCTTTTGAGTGCTGTAGAGAGAAAATAAGCTTCATGTGTTGGCATCGCGCCTGTGGGTGGGACGATCGCTTGGGGCAGCTTCGTTTCTTCTCCAAACTCGGCTTTGACGGCCTCCCATTGGATGCTTGGGAGCTGGAGGCCCTCAAGCAGGTCGTCAGTAGCCTTGGCGGCAAGCTGGTGGAAATCGTGCCACCGAGCAACAGATGGGTCATCGAGGTAAAGGCGTGGCTGAAAGATCCTGATGCCGTTCCTAAGATGTACGAGGTGCAGATTCCAAGCAGGGCAAGGCGACAACTTTGCTGGAAGCACCCGGTCATCATCCACCTGGAGGAGGTTCTGGAATCGGTACATGGCATTCATGGCCCTGAAGAGGCTGCCAGAAAGCGTCCTTGTCGCCTGTAGTGTTGTCTTGGAAGGATCGATGGCATAGGACCACCACCGTTTCGCGACGGCACACACAGTTTCAGTGGGGGAATCGGGCTTGGACGAGCTGGTGGTTCTGATTTCCCTCGAGTGAAGACAGAGCTCTAGTGAATTGCCATGGTAAGTGTGGCTAATGAATTTGTAGTATGGAGAGCATAGCAGGAAGTTAGCATCGACTAAAAATGTGTAATAGTTTGAATCGATGTAGTACGTGTGTGTAATAGTTTGAAGTAGTATGTGTGTGTAATAGTTTGAATCAATGTAGTATGTGTGGGTAATGAATTTGATGTAGTGTGTGTGTAATAGTTTGAATCAATGTAGTTGAACATCGTGCTTTATAATTTCTGTGAATAACCAAGGACAACCTCATGGAAAGAGGGTGGTATGGCAATGAGCAATGTCAATTCTGTGGATGCCAAGAAAATGTAATCCATCTCCTCTTCAACTACAAGGTAGCTACATTTGTAACACATTGAACTGCAGGACCGTTTTGCAGGCAACACAAGACAAAGGAAAAATGGTTTACAGCACATACAGCAGACACAAAATCTGTAGTCTAGGATAAAAAATGCCAGTTAACTGGATTTAACCACGACTAGTAATTGAAGGAAATAGATACTTGATAGTATTTGCTTACAACAGTAGTACTTCCATACAAAAGGGGATTATACCTGCACAAAAGTGGGCTAAACTTCCTACTAGTTTATAGAACAATTCGTCAGCATTTCATCTACAAAAGCCATTCTTCAGTCTGAACTTAACTATTCTACACTGAAGAAACTACAGATCTCCACCAGAAAAGTTAGCTGGCCAATTTCCTTGAGAGGACATAAGTTCTTTGATCATTTAACCCAAACCGATCTATTGCCTTCCTGCCAAACTACAAGAAATCTGCATCGTTCATGCTCGAGCGATTTGCATGTGCCAGTCCCGGTTCAATTGGACCATTGATGGCTCAGTGTTGATGTAGAGCTCATTGGGAACCCCAAGAGGAAGGTATGATGAGCACAGCAGCAATTTTCCCTCAGTTATGAAACCAAGGTTTAATCGAACCAGTAGGAGCAAGGAAACACCCCAAAGGTGTTGCTAGCTGAGCCTTGGCAGGGCGCACTACCAGTGCTAGTAGCAACGTGGAGACCTGCACAACACAACCACAGAACCCTGTCCCCAACTTGCGATGAGGTTGTCAATCTCACCGTGTTTTGCTAAAAACAAAGGATTAAACATATCGAATGGAAGGAAGTAATAGTTTGCAGAAAGTATACACAAAACAGTAAACAGTTTGTAGATCGTATGTAAAAGAAAGGACCGGGATCCATAGTTCACTAGAGGTGGCTCTCCTTAAGATAGATAACATGCTGGGTGAACAAATTACAGCGGGGCAAATGACAAACATCGAGAAAGCAATACATGCATATACTAATCATCTTGACTCCTTTGAGACTTGATTGGGCATTACAACATTATACATAGACCGCCATCCAACTGCATCTATGACTAATAATCCACCTTCAGGTTATCATCCAAACCCCCTCTAGTATTAAGTTGCAAGCAACATATTATTGCTTTATGAATTCCGTGTAATGTAAACAATACGATTGTTCTATGAACAAAGGATTGTTGTTTTCTCCCTAGTAGCAACAACACATCTAGTACCTTAGAGATTTCTGTCACTTCCCCAGATTACTAGAGGCATGAACCCACTATCGAGCATAAATACTAACTCTTCGAGTTGCTAGCATCTACTTGGCCAAGATAGCTACTAATAACGGAAAGCATGGAAGATCACAAATAACAAAGACATGATAGAATCAATAATCAATCTGAAATAGCATCTCAATATCCATCGGATCCCCACAAACACAACATGCAGAATTAAAAATAGATGATATTGATCATGAACGGAGCTCACAAGATCTAGACATGAAAGCACAAAGGAGGAGAACCAGCCATCTAGCTACTACATGGATCCATAGTCCAAGGAGGAACTACTCACGCATCACACCAGAGGCTTGCATGGTGATGAAGAAGGCCTCCAGGGTGAATTCCCCTCTCTTGCAGGGTGCTGGGGAGAGCTTCAGATCCCTCCCGATCTAGGGATGGAGATGACGGCAGCTACAGACTCTTTCATGGATTTTTGATCGGGTACTTAGGGTTTTCATCCCGAGGGCATCTTATAGGCGGAAGGAGAGGCCGAGGGGGTGCTGGGGTCGGCCAGACCACCCCTGGCGCGGGCCAGGCCTGGCCGCGTGGCCAGGTGGTGTGGCCGGCCCCCAGCCCTTCTCCGTCTCATATTCTGGCATCTGATGACTTCCAGAAAAATTGGCACTTTGGCTTTTGTCCCGTCCAATTCCGAGAATATTCATTTTCTGACTTTCCTGGAACCAAAAACAGCAGAAAACAGGCAGCTGGCACTGTGGCTCTTGTTAATAGGTTAGTGCAAGAAATCACATGAAAAGTACTCCAAAGTGTGGGCAAAACACAAGAAAGTGGATAAAACCAAGCATGGAACATCAAAATTTATAGATACATTTGCAATGTATCAACATCCCCAAGCTTAACTCCTGCTCGTCCTCGAGTAGGTAAGTGATAAAAAGAAAGAATAATTTTTTAGGTGACATGCACCATCAAAGACTTGATCAAAGTATTTGTAAAACATTCAAAGCTGGGATCATATTACTTCAATCAAAACATGAAAGACAAAGTTCTAGGAATAAGACAAAGAAACTATGATTCAACATGAAAAGGCACAAACAAAAGATTCTTGAATAACAATTCTTTGCAAGACGTTTGTTTGTTTCACATAAAGAAAACATAGCATAATAGTATTCAGCTTGCCCCTCATAGAGTAGCAAATATAAATGCATAGGACACCTTCAAAGTTCATAAGAGTGACTAGATACAAATAGTTTAAAACAATCAATATCAAGGTATGCATCCATCAACTAGTCTTGGGACAATGCACATAAAACTAAGAATGGCCACTATGCTCTCAAAGTAGGTGCATAAAGGTAGAAGGTGGAGACTCAATATAATAGTGGAAGAAAGGCCTTTATAAAAGGAAGTAGGGATTCAAGTCTCATAAAGAGCTTCCAAAAATTATGGTACTTATAGCTTTCAGCTCTCATTGCCCCTATCATAAGCATCTTGAAGGTGATTAAGGTTAAAGTGACACAACTAAGAGGATATGCTTGACAAGTTATAAACTGAAATCTCATGCCCCTTACTTACGAAGACCGATCCTCATGCTACTCAACTTTAGTCATAAGTAAGCTCTTATCATTGTAAGTACATGTGTATCATAAAGAACCACCAACGGGGTACCCCTTGCACATGATACAGGAGCCATCCCATAATCAAAATGACAAGGCAAGCAAACAATGAGCATCTCAGCGATCTTTTTATTTGCTATTTGCATAGGTTTTTATTGAGGATGCTTCATAGAGTGCTCATTATGGTGATGCTACAAGTTTCCACCATGATTAGGCATGGCTTAGGCTAGCGGCCCAAGCGTTTCTCTAACACACATAAAAATTCTATGATCTTACAAGTTGCACTTTTATTTCACATCGCCAGGATCCATAAGCAAAAGAACATGATATCAACGGGGTACAAAGTACAAGTGCAATGTTGAAAGCATTCCCCATGATACATGGTTATGCTAATTTCAACTTAGAAAGCGCAAGCATATACGCAACAAAGAAGGACCCAATGGTTCAAGTTTATTAGATGCAAAAAAGTAAAGTGTGCCATCAAGTTCGTGAGAGCTTTAATCACTAGTTTTCTCATAACAAGTTTAATTTGGAAGGTAAACAAAAGCCTGAATATACTTGGAATAGCATAAGCTAGTAGGTAGGTATGGTGGACTCTTTGGAATAACTTGGTTTAAGGAGTTGGATGAATGAGTGGAACTCATACTTGGTTTTGGAGGCTAGGAAAACACTTGGAGCGACAAACTAAGAGAGCAATAATGGCCATAATCATGTAGAGCGACAAAACATCATTGATCAAAGCATAAAGTGATACTACAAGTTGAAAACTAAAGGATCATAAAGGCTATGGTGACTTGAGAAAGTCATAACATGGTGTGAGCATGTGCCAAGTCAACCCAAATAAAGCATCAAAGGAGAATACCACTATACTATGCTTTAATATGCTAAAACAACGCATGATTCATCCAAGGCACATTAAGCAATATAAATTGTTTATAACAATTCATGCTACAACAAAGAATACTAAGCCTAAAGCTAAAACAATATCAAGCATGGCATGACAGAGCATAGGCCACAGTCAAAAACAAGCTCTTTTTACCACATAAGCATGAACTTTCCTACTCTTTTCCAAACCAAACCAAACTATTTGCAAACCAATGTATGAAAGAGGGGGTCCAACCAATTTATTCCGCAAAATAAGCAAACCAATCAAACGAAAAACCAAAATGAAAACGAAAAAGAAGACGCTCCAAGAACAACACAACTGTGCATGAAACAATAAAAATGAAGCGTTTGGAAGAAACCTGGGATTTTTATTGATGAAGAGGGGGATGCCTTAGGCATCCCCAAGCTTTGACGCTTGTACTTCTTGGATATTTCTTGGGGTGACACGCGTGGCATCCCCAAGATTGAGCTTTAGTCCATCCTCCATCTCATTACTCATTCCTTCCATACACCTGAAATGTTTTTCTTCATACAAAACTTCACACAATATTTATTAGCAACATTAGTGCACTCAAGATAAAAATAAGTCTTAAGGTTCAGTTCTAACACCAATAAACTTCCATTAGAATACTGGCTACTGTAGCAGTTCCCTCAAAAAGCTCAATTCCCCAAAAGAACTCAAAAAGGAACCAACAAGAAGCAAATGTAGAAAATGGCAGAAATCTATCAAAATAGACCAGCAGGTAAAGCCGAATTTTTTGAAGACCTTTTGTTGCTCAAATCAAAAAGTGTTGAACTAACGAAAGTTAGATAACAACCTGGGGCAGAAGCACAAAAATTCACGCCTCAAAAATACGTTCAGAGATTTTACACGAATTTTATGGTGAAGCACAGAAATCTGTTTCGGGACAACAACTTTTCCAATCATTACTTCTCTCTCATTAGAGGTTACTTTTGGCACAAAAAGCAAATAAAAAGGATAAGGAGCGGTTATTACTGAAGTAATAACTTCCAAGACTCATCTAAAACTTTTGGGTTATCTCCCAATAAGTACTTTTCTTTAACGCCTTTAAGTTAGGCATAAGAAGCAAGAAAAAGAATCAAGTGTTCTCAAATGAAGAAGCATTAAGACCAAATTTTGTTTTCATAGGAGAGGCAAAAGAAATATTCTCTCTATTCTTAGGGAAGTGTTTTATACGTTTCTTGAGTGGGAGTTGATATTTAATGGTGCCTTCTTTCATATCAATAATGGCACCAACAGTTCTAAGAAAAAGCCTTCCCAAAGTAATAGGACAAGAAGCATTGTATTCAACATCCAAAACATAGAAATCAACAGGGACATAGGCATTGTTAACCATAATAAGAACATCATTTAGACTCCCCATGACTTTTTTTAGCATTATCATCAAGTGGGACATTCAAATAACAATCTTCAAGTGGAGGCAAATCAAGCATATCATAAATCCTTCTAGGCATAATATAAACACTACTATCAAGATCACATAAAGCTTTGAAATCAAAGTCATTCACTTTCATATTAATGATGGGTTCCCAACCATCTTCTTGTTTAATAGGAATAGAAGCTTTATGTTTCATATTTTCTTCTTTAATCTTTATGAGGGCATCAGTAATGTGTTTTGTAAAGGCCATGTTCATAGCACTAGCATTAGGACTTTTAGCAAGATTTTGTAGGAACTTAATAACTTCAGAGATATTGCAACCATCAAGATCAAAATCCAATTTATCATCTAGAGTAGTAGAACTATTACTAGCCTCAACACTAGTGGTGGTGATAGTCGAAACACTAATGTTTCTAGCAATTTCATCTTCTCTTTCCCACTTAGCATATAATTCAGCTAATAGTCTAACATTTTCATCAATTCTTACTTGTATAGCATTAGTAGCTGCAAAGGGATTCTCATTAGTTTCATGTTTAGCAGCCATTTTATTCATAGAAGATTGAGCTTCAGCCAAAGATGCTATATTTCTTTTAGCATTAGAGAGTTTTTCCTCAATAGTTTTATTGAAAGCAGTTTGCTTACTAATAAAGTCTTTAAGCATAACTTCTAGTTCAGAGGGAGCACTCCTATTATTGTTGTAGGAACTTCCATAAGAATTACCATTGTTGGGAGGATATGGCTTATAATTGTTGTTACCACAGTTATTCCTATAAGCATTATTGCCAAAGTTGTTATTTCTTATGAAGTTCACATCAACTTGCTCTACTTGAGCAACCAAAGAGGCTAAAGGAACATTATTTGGATCAATATGGGCTTTCCCATTCACAAGCATAGACATTATAATATCAATCTTATCACTCAAGGAGGAGGTTTCCTCAACAGAATTTACCTTCCTTCCTTGTGGAGCTCTCTCAGTATGCCATTCAGAATAATTAACCATCATATTGTCCAGAAGTTTTGTTGCAGCACCCAAAGTGATGGTCATAAAGGTACCTCCAGCAGTAGAATCCAATAGGTTCCTTGAAGAATAGTTCAATCCTGCATAAAAAGTTTGGATGATCATCCAAGCAGTCAGTCCATGAGTGGGACAATTCTTTACCAAAGATTTCATTCTTTCCCAAGCTTGAGCAACATGCTCATTATCAGATTGTTTAAACTTCATTATTTCACTTCTCATAGATATAATCTTAGCAGGAGGATAATATTTTCCAATGAAAGCATCTTTGCACTTAGTCCAAGAATCAATACTATTCCTAGTTAAGGAATTCAACCATTCTTTAGCTTTTCCTCTCAAAGAGAAAGGAAACAATTTCAGCTTACTAATATCACCATCTACATCCCTATGATTTTGCATCTCACAAAGTTCAACAAAGTTATTTAGATGGGCAACAACATCTTCATTACTAATACCAGAAAATTGTTCTCTCATAACAAGATTGAGTAAAGCAGGTTTTATCTCAAAGAAAGTATCTTCAGGCACAGGTGGAGCAATAGGTGTGCTCATAAAATCATTGTTGTTGGTGCTAGTTAAGTCACACAACTTAGTGTTTTCAAGAGTAGTCATTTTTTTTGTTTTCTAATAAGAAAGCAAACTTGTAAAACTAATTTTTTGTGTGTTTTTGATAAAGAAACAAGCAAACAAAGCAAAACAAAAATAACAAAGTAAAGAGGTTGGTTATGAGGGACTCCCCTTGTGAAGATGTCCTTGACTCCCCGACAACGGCGCCAGAAAAATGCTTGATGGCTCAGTGTGGATGTAGATCTTGTTGGGACCCCAAGAGTAAGGTATGATGAGACAAGCAGCAAGTTTCCCTCAGTTATGAAACCAAGGTTTAATCGAACCAGTAGGAGCAAGGAAACACCCCAAAGGTGTTGCTAGTTGGGCCTTGGCAGGGCGCACTACCGGTGCTAGTAGCAACGTGGAGACCTGCACAACACAACCACAGAACCCTGTCCCCAACTTGCGATGAGGTTGTCAATCTCATCGTGTTTTGCTAAAAACAAAGGATTAAACGTATCGAATGGAAGGAAGTAATAGTTTGTAGAAAGTAAACACAAAACAGTAAACAGTTTGTAGATTGTATGTAAAAGAAAGGATTGGGATCCATAGTTCACTAGAGGTGGCTCTCCTTAAGATAGATAACATGTTGGGTGAACAAATTACAGGGGGCAATTGAGAAACATCGAGAAAGAAATACATGCATATACTAATCATCTTGACTCCTTTGAGACTTGATTGGGCATTACAACATTATACATAGACCGCCATCCAACTGCATCTATGACTAATAATCCACCTTCAGGTTATCATCCGAACCCCCTCCAGTATTAAGTTGCAAGCAACAGATTATTGCTTTAAGAATTGCGTGTAATGTAAACAATACGATTGTTCTATGAACAAAGGATTGTTGTTTTCTCCCTAGTAGCAACAACACATCTAGTACCTTAGAGATTTCTGTCACTTCCCTAGATTACTAGAGGCATGAACCCATTATCGAGCATAAATACTAACTCTTCGTGTTGCTAGCATCTACTTGGCCAAGATAGCTACTAACAACGGAAAGCATGCAAGATCACAAATAACAAAGACATGATAGAATCAATAATCAATCTAAAATAGCATCTCAATATCCATCAGATCCCCGCAAACACAACATGCAGAATTACAAATAGATGATCTTGATCATGAATAGAGCTCACAAGATCTAGACATGAAAGCACAAAGGAGGAGAACCAGCCATCTAGATACTACATGGATCCGTAGTCCAAGGATGAACTACTCACGCATCACACCGGAGTCTTGCATGGTGATGAAGAAGGTCTCCAGGGTGAATTCCCCTCTCCGGCAGGGTGCCGGGGAGAGCTTCAGATCCCTCCCGATCTAGGGATGGAGATGACGTCGGCTACAGACTCTTTCGTGGATTTTTGATCGGATACTTAGGGTTTTCGTCCCGAGGGCATCTTATAGGCGGAAGGAGAGGCCGAGGGGGTGCTGGGGTCGGCCAGACCACCCCCTGGCATGGGCCAGGCCTGGCGGCGCGGCCAGGTGGTGTGGTCGGCCCCCATCCCTTCTCCGTCTCGTATTCTGGCATCTGATGACTTCTGGAAAAATAGGCACTTTGGGTTTTGTCCCGTCCAATTCCGAGAATATTCATTTTCTGACTTTCATGGAACCAAAAACAGCAGAAAACAGGCAGCTGGCACTATGGCTCTTGTTAATAGGTTAGTCCAAGAAATCATATGAAAAGTACTCCAAAGTGTGGGCAAAACACAAGAAAGTGGATAAAACCAAGCATGGAACATCAAAGATTATAGATACATGTGCAATGTATCAACCATCCGTGCCGCCGCAATGATTTCTTCAAAACTTAAATTCGGCATCTCCTTCTTGGGATCATAGGTCCGTGTGAACTCGAACCTGAATTCTGGGGCTGAGCTGATGCCCGCCGCTGGCTCCGGCTATCGAACAATCCAGAATGCTGAGCGTAGACGCTTTGTCGCTGCCACGGTACGGCCTCCGACGGTGTGTATGATGGAGCATCTTCGCTGCAGACGGCGTGCTCCCAGCCTCCCCCCACTGCGGTAAGGTAGTCCGCGCCAAAGCTTGGACGCGAGAGTTCCTAGACCTTGGCGCTGCCCTATTCGAGGGTGTGTACCCTCGGCGACATGCTCTCGTGAACAATTTGATACGTACCTTGTTCCCACTGCCTCGAGCATGCCGTAATGTCGCCGCGCGATTTCTCCACATCGCTCTCTTGGCCCTGCTTGCTGTATCTGGTACCGACGATGCAGCCGTCGCCACCGCGGACGATTCGACACATTCGGGGAAATCATCCGCCTGGTAGGGCAATGGGAGACCGGCCTTGAAGTAGAGCTTCATGGCCTGCCTTAGAGGGGCTAAATACCCCAGTTTCGGCGGCTATCACGGCGGTGGCGGCTACTTAGGCGGGGCCATGTTACCCAAATTGGTGCGACGCGGAGGAGTTGCGCAAGGTGAAATGTGGTTTATCGGAGAAGGGGAGTGAAAGACTGACAGTAGGTTTGGAGTACGGACACGCGTGAAAATAACCATCTCCCATTTCCTTAGAGGGTAATAATTCGACACTCGTTGCATTGACTGCTCAATCTTTATTTCCCTTCTCAGCATAAGAGTGCGAACGTATTAAAAAGATCGGTCGTGGCTATCCACCTCATCAGGCAATGTACCAGGACAGGTAGGAGACGGGACCGGGTTTCATTTTAGAAATGTTGACAACTGTGCCCTTATGTTTATACGATATTATTTATATGCCACCATGTACCATCGATTGTAACAACATCATCAGAAACAGGGGATGACGATGTGGCGTGTTTTCTTTTTTTAAAGGGCATCATAAACAGGGGATGCCGATGTGGCATGTTTTTTGACTAGCGGGCCCGCCGCCTCCACCATCGACGGCACGCATCCTAGGTTCGAGGGCTGGTGCCGCCCACCAACACATTATTGTGTAATTTTACATGTGGAACCTGAATTCCAGCGCTGAGCTGATGCCCATGTCGAACATAAAGAATTCTGAAAGAAGCTACTAAAAATAAATACTTTGAATTCTGAAAGTACTAAAATTAAATACATTACTATTTTGTTTGAAAGGTAATACGCATACTGTTGATCAAAATAATATAAATACAATACAAATTTCTACTTCGAAAGATATACCTAAAAATGCTAGTAAATAACCTAGGATGAATATAGGATTATATTTTATCGTCGTCGGCTCCCGCATGCTGCAACACATATTCAAAGAACTCTCTCCGTCTGCAATGTGCTGCCAGTATCTCGTCCAGAGGGTAAGGCCTCGGTGTATGTTCTAGACTTAAGCCATACTTCATTGTTGGTTCCTCTTCCCAGGCTTGAACCTCATGATCGTACAGTCTGATATAATCCCTGTAGTATATGCAACCGGGTTTGACTGTGGGGTGTAACCTGGTGTCAATGGAGATAGACCGATTGTAATCAACAAAGAGGGCACGACTTCCAATGTCATCGACGGCCTCGAGAGAGCGGTTCTCCGTATCCACCCGGTACAACACCGGTTGCCCTTTGGAGAAATCCCCGTTCAACATAAGAAGCAGATAACCATCTGTCTCCACAAGGTAAAATTTGTAAGTTCCGCGTACCTGTTCAAAGACTAGGGCTGAAATTATTTTGGCCATCGTGACAGTGCTCGCGCGCTGCTCTAACTGGATGTTGGTCGATAAGATATCTCCATTCTCAAGTAATGCATATACTTCCCCTCGGAATGCCGTCATGCAGTCCAGAAGCGTAGCAGGAGGTGGCGAATACAATCCTTATCCAAATGATTCATTGATTTGCCCCGTTGGGGTTCTCTCATCGGCCCATGCAATATGATCTAGATAATCAGTGCAAACAAACACCATCGTTGGGGACTTCGTCACGATGAAAGATTGCAGAAGATCAGATGGTATGTGTGCTTGAAACTCAGTGTTAGACTTATGAGTGATTGGGTTCAGAATCTGAATCTGGTACGGCTCCACCCTCTGAGCAAGCACAATGACGTCACGAGAAACACCGACGAAGTAGAATCTTTTGGAAGAAGAGGGCATCCGTTAGCACTAAGATGTTTACAATGGCAAATACCAATAAATATCGGATGTGAATGTGAACCTGCGATGGACGTCCATTAGATTTGTCCTGAAGCAACGACCAGTGGCGAGGTTGAGGAAGGTGAAGTCGCCAACGTCTGAAAGTGTGTGATCTATCATGATTCAGTTGTTGAGATGGAATTCGGGCACCTTTAAAGTGCGACGCCAATCGGTGCAGACTTCCCGACAAGCAGCATAGGTGTCGATGTACTCCTCTTTCTCCATCAAGTAGTCGGCGATCTTGCGAAGTGGGTCGGCCGGGAGATCGGACCAGTTCCTCTTCATCCGGCTACTGGCCATGGCTTACGTGCAGGAATGTTTTGCTCGAGGAAGAAAGAAGAACTGCCACTGAGAGGAGAAGAAGAAGAGGAGAACAGACAAGGGAGACGAAGCGGAACTGCCACTACGAGGAGATGAGGAGACGAGGGAGAAGAAGCGGAACTACCACTTCAAGTTTGGATCAACGGGCTTTTTTTTGGAACTAGCGCATGAACCAGCCATGCACTGCATGCATGTTTTGATCAAACAGACTTGCATGTGGGACCTGCTAAAAAATTCCATGAAGTGCTACCGTGCATAGTGCGCTGACAGGTGGCATGTTTTCTGACTGGCGGGCCCGCCTCCTCCACCTTTGACGGCGCGCGTCCCAGGTTCGAGGGCTGGTGCCGCCCACCAACACATTATTGTGCAATTTCCATGCTTTGTCGCAACCAGCTCCGCTCCGCTCCTCTGCTCCTGCCACCGCCACTCCGCTCAATCGTGCACCGCTCTCGTCGTCCCCTTGGGTCGTCGTCCTCCCTCCCTCCCTGCCATCCCCTCATGTCCCTTCCCCTCCCCTCCCTGCCCTATCTCCTTGCCGCCGTCCACCGCCCAAGCGTGTCTGGAAACGAAAACCGAGAGTCGGCCGTTGGGTTAGGGGCCTAATGATGCTGGTGATCCGGATCCCGCTCGGAGATGGATCCTGTGAGGCTTGAGAACATGGAGATGGGTCCTGCGCGGCTAGAGAGCACAGAATCTTCTTCAAGTCTAGAGAGCTCAGAGGACAACGAAACAGGGGGAGATGAAGCGGGGTGCAGAGCTTTGGAGGTATGGAGCCCGGAGAAGGTGCCGTGCGTCCACATTGAAGGGTAAGAACTGTAATTCCTTTTCTGCATACCCCAATTAGCGTTTCTAGTCTCGTGGTGATGGCAAGGATATGTGTTGGTAACCGCAAGACGTCTGTACAGCTTGTCCTTGCGCATGATGCTTTGTCAAGCGAGCATGAAGGCACTGAAATGTGTGGTGGTGCGAATGATGATGAGAAAGCATATCTAGACGTGGCTGCTGACCCTGATAGGATGGAGAGTAGGGAATATTTGGTTGATTCGAACTTTGAGCCTGATTATGGGACTGATGAGGAAGAGGAATGTGAAGATGTGGAAATGGGATGTAGATACGACGATGAAGACAAGGACAAGCCAGTGATACACTTTGACAGGGACAATCCTACAATTGATCAGGGGACTGTCTTTGATAATGTGGAGGACTGCAGATATGCAGTTGCAACCTATGCAATCAGAGTTGGGTTCGAATTTATCATTGAAAAGAGCGACCAAAAGAGATTTAGGGTGCACTGTAGGGAAAGTAATGTGTGTAAATGGAGATTACATGCATCTCCAATGCGGGCTGGACACCCATTTTAGGTTGCAATAGCTACATTTAGTTTCAGTCTTTCTCATATTTATTCTGCTGATAACTAGCTCTGAATTATTTGGATTCTTATCGAATGCAGATCAAAGTAAACACGAAGAAACACAACTGTCATAATACTTCTTTAAGTGATAAAATTAGACCGGCGACTACCAAGTGGATTGCTGCTACTGTACTTGACTGGGTGAGGCAGGATCATAACATTGGACCTGCTGAACTCAGAGCAAAGATTAGCAAAAAGTTTAACATTCTGATTCCTTACCACAGAGTCTTTGATGGGAAGGAGATGGATCTAGACTTCATTCAAGGAAAGTGGAATGACAGTTTTCATATGTTGTATAGTTTCAAAGCTCAGGTAGAGAAAACATCACCTGGTAGTGTTGTTGACATCGATTACGAGGTTGTGAAAGGAAGAGAAAAGGTCTCGAGGGGGGTCAGGTATAAGCAGGCAGAGAAGATATGCTTCAGGAGATGTTTTGTCTTCTTGAAGGCATGCTGGAAGGGGTTCCTAGACGGCTGTAGGTCATACTTGGCAATAGGCGCAACTTCTTTAACAGGGAAGTTCAGGGGACATGTTGCTTCTGCTTTTGCTTTGGACGCGCATAATTGGCTTCTACCCGTAGCTTATGCTGTTCTTGAGGGTGAATCAAATGAAAGCTGGGCATGGTTCATGTAGAGACTACGGGAAGTAATTGGTCACCCTGAGGGATTCGTGATACACACCCGTACATGCGAGGGTCTTGAGAATGTTGTTGATGCCGTGTTTCCTAGGGTTGAGCATAGGGAATGCATGCGGCACCTCGCTACTAACTTCATGAAGAAGTTCAAAGGAAAGATATTTGAAGAGGACTTGTGGCGATCAGCATACACATACACCCCAAGCATGCATGCTACTTACTTGCAGAACATGTATGTAGTGCCAAAGGTGAAAAAATACCTTGAAGAACATCACACCAAGCTATGGGCCAGAAGCAAGTTTGGTGAGTTAAGCAAGGTGGATTTTGTTTGCAATAATTTGGCAGAGAGTTTCAATGATAAGATTTCGGGCATGAAGACACTTGAAATTGTTATTTTGTTGGATGCAATAAGACAGTGCATAATGGTGAAGGTAGATTTAAGGCAAAGAATTTGTGCAAGAATTTTTTTTAGGCCATAAAATAGTTCCAAAGATAGTTATGTTACTGAATGCAAGAACCAGGGCAATGAGAACGATAAAGATGCGGATGGTCAGAAGTTCTAGAACATTGGCTGAGGTTTATGAAGAATACAAGAGTGGAAGTGAACGGAGATACACTGTAGACATTGGAAACAAGACTTGTTCATGCAGGCAGTGGCAGATTACTGGTCTGCCATGTCACCATGGAATTTACTTCATCTTAAAGCTTAGAGGTAGCGGAGCTGAAGTAGAGAACTATGTCGATAACTATTTCTCCGTGGACAAGTTTGCTGCAACTTATGCAGAAAACGTACCACCTATGACCGATGAAAATGATTGGGAGATTGTCGATCCAGGGTTCAAACTTCAACCACCAGTTCTTTGGAGGCCACCTAGGAGGCCTAGAAAGCTAAGGATCGAAGCCTCCACCGATAAAGGTTCAAGGCTGGGAGCTAGGAAAAGGAAATGCAAATGTTGTGGCGGATTCGGCCATATCAAGAGGTTGTGAAAAAACCTAGTTACACATGATATTGTCCCTGTTCACACCCCGGTGGCAAAAAATGAGGCTTCTCAGCCAGAACTGGAGGAAGAGCAGCGCAAAGACGGTGATGAGCACTCAGAGGAAAACGTACGTAAGCAGCCAATTTATGAAGAAGTGGAGGTGCCGGTGAGAAAAGGGTGTGAAAAGAAACAAAAGGGCAAGCGGACCGGGGAGGAAAGGGCAAATAATGGAGGTGTATTAGAATATGAAGAAGTTGCAGGGGTGATTGAGGATGTTCTTGAGGATCTTTCGGCTAACTACAGGAGAAATAATAAATCCCTACCAATTTCATCTTTGTACGATTCTCCGGATGAAAGGTAAGCTTAAAAATTGTTTTATTTGCCATTTTATCATTTTTATCCTCATCAACTGATGCTTAATGCAGCGTGGGCTAGCAGACTAATAAGAGGAGCAGAAAGATGCGGGCACAGTAACGTCGTATGTTGAATTATATCATTGAAACTAAACTAGTCGTGTCGTCTTTATTTATATCTGGCGCGTGCAACGTGTCTGTGATGGGGTCATGTGGACCAGATTACAATTTTCTTAAATATTATTACATTAATTTTTTACCTGCGTTTGGATGCGGCTACTAGTTCCCATCTCTCTTGCATTCTCATCTCCTCTAGCACACTCCAGAATTATGGTTGTGCCATCAAGTAGCAGAGTCAGCGTATTGTCCCATCAGATGTCATCGCAATGACTTTGTTTTTTTAGAATTTGATGACTTTTGATTACTTTGAAAGATAGAGAAACCTAAAACATATATCTAGCCATGTTTTGGGTATAGACACATTTATTAAATATCTAAAAAAACTAAGTCAGTTATATCTGGACAGAAGTAGTACACTATTACAACACGCTCAATCCCTTCTCCTCTAGCGTACTCCAAATTATGGCTGTGCCATCAAGTGCTGGGAGCAGAGTCAGCGTATTGTCTCATCAGATATGCCAAGAACGCGTGAACTTTATTTTCAGGATGGAACGAGTTTCGATCGACTAGTTTCAAAGACAAAGACAACTAAAACATGGCTAATATATATAGATTATGACGATAATCGACCATGACTCAAGTGACCCAGATCCAAAGAGCGCATTAAGATACCGTACATAGATTTAAATTATGCTTAAGTGGCCCTAATTGACTATGATGCTCCCGCAGTATCCATCATTGACGATGTTGTCCGCGTCGCCGCCAGCCTCCTCCGCGTCGGAATCGATGTCGATGTTCCCGGCAGCGTTCCTCCTCCTCATGGATTCTTCATGGCGTGCTGCATCGATAACGATGGAGGTCGTACGCCCAGGCACTGCCCAAAAGCGTTGCCTCCCATCGGGGTTGCAGATCCGGGTGGATCTCCCGCTGATGGGTTTCGCACAGCTCAATCAACGCAGCCCGCTCCTTCTTGAACAACTTTTGCCAGTACGCGCTTGTGCGCGAGTACCGTGCCATTGCCCTCTTCCGCTCCGACAACTAGCGATGGCGCTCCTCGATCTGCCTTGCTGAAAGGATCGTATGGGCACCTAGAGGGGGGGGTGAATAGGTGCTACTCCAATTTTTTACTCTTAATCAAATTAGGGTTTGACACAAAAGGTAAATTCTCTAGATTATGCAACTAAGGTGAATTTACCTATATGTCAACTAGCATAAGAACTAAGCAAGAACTAGAGAAGTAAAGTGCGGTAAAGGATAGAGGTAACCAAAGTGGAGCGCTCGGAGACACAAGGGTTTGTTTCCCGTAGTTCCTTCCTTTTGAGGGGAAGTACGTCTATGTTTGGAGAGGGGGTGGTATCAAACCACCAACGCCACAAGAGGCCTCCCTTGTTCTCCGATGAACCTCACCCCAAAGGGTTCGATTCACCTCTTCCACTATAACGGCAACCTTCGAGGTGGAAGCCGACACCTTTACAAAAAGTTCGAGGCACACATCCACAACCTAATTGGAGGCTCCCGAATACAAGAAATCTATCAAACAATCAAAGACAAGCTTGTAAGAGCAAACCAAAAGCTAGGGTTTCCAAGGAAACCCTAGAACAAGGGGCCCTCAAGTGAATGAGGGGGAAATGGAAATTTCTCTTGGTGAAGTAGTAGATCAAAGCCTCCTCCTTCGATTCTCCAAAGATCAATGACTTTGGATGGTTGAGTGAAGAGTTCTTGTGGATTTGGTGGCTCAAATGGTGATGCTTTTCTTGAACTGGACGAGCAGCTTCCAAGGTAGAAGAAGGGGCCTATTTATAGGGCCCCTGGAATTAGAGCCGTTGGGAGCCACTTACACCGGACAGTCCGGTAAATACAAGCCGGACAGTCCGGCCTAGCCGGACACTCCGGGTGACACCAGCCGGACACTCCGGGTGACACCGGCCGGACACTCCGGCCTGGCAAAGTTTCCGGCTAGTGTCCGCACCGAGTCCAGGTGGAGTCCGATGAGCCAGACAGAATGTCGAGACTGATCGATAAGCCCCTAGGGCCGGACACTCCGGGGCAAGCTCACCGGACACTCCGGCTAGAGAAGATTCCGGCCAGATTCCGGACCGTGTCCGGGTGGAGTCCGATATGGTGTTCAGACTGTCTAGGGAAGATGCCCACAACCCAGGGGTGGAAAGTCCGGCCAGATCCAACCGGACAGTACGACCTGGGGGACACTCCGCCGAAGATCAGCCGGACAGTTCGGCTGGGACATGTTTCTAGCACAGACATGATCCAGGGGAGCTCTTTTCCTTCAGTGCAAAAACTTTCGACTATCTGATATCTCCTGCAACATTTAACAGCAGATTAAACTTATCCAAGTGTTGTCAACAAACATCAAAATAATAGGAAGGGCATAAATTCCCTTTCACTCGCCAACGTGTTGTCGCACAAGAGCAGCACAATAGGAACCCCGACATAGTTGAGCTCGAAGCTGGCCGGAAGCCTCGCGATCGGCGGCATGAGTATGTCGTAGTGGGCGAACATCTGAGCCTCGTGCAACCTGAGTTTGGGCCTCTCCCTCTCCATGGCGATGAAGGAACATGATCTGGGCTTCGGCCCCGAATTTAAGGGGATAAGGGCAAGGACGAAGGCCAGCATCGTTGCCGCTACCAATCAGTTTGTAAGACAGACTTCTCGCTGATCGCCCTCGCGAAGGACATCCTTATCGTCCACGCACCCCGATCCAATGGCGCCTAACAATCGGGGATCGGGTCTTCTAGAAGCCTAGAGCGGTTGCTGGTTTGCTCTACGTCCCGATTGTTTGTGGCCAACGGCTGTAGTTGAAAATAATACACATTTCAATGACACTGGTGGATCCATATGTGGTATGTGAAAAGAATAGTCATGAAATGACTCCAGTTGTTGTTAGTAAAAAGAACACACATGCAATGACACTGGTGGATCCATGTGTGGTCTCTAAAGAGAACACACATGCAATGACTCTGGCTGTTGTTAGTAAAAAGAGCATACATGCAATGACACTGGTGGATTCATAGGTGGTATGTGAAAAGAGCACACATGCAAAATGACTCTGGTTGTTACTAAAAAGAACACACATGCAATTACACTGGTGGATCCATGGGTGGATTGTGAAAAGAGCACACATGCAATGACACTAGTGGATCCACATGTGGTATGTGAAAAGAACACACATGAAATGTCTCAAGTTGTTGTTAGTAAAAAAACACATGCAATGACACTGGTGGATCCATATGTGGTATGTGAAAAGAACACACATTGAATGACTCTGGTTGTTGTTAGTAAAAAGAACACACATGCAATGACACTGGTGGATCCATGTGTGGTCTTTGAAGAGAACACACATTTCAATGACACTGGTGAAATGACCTTAAACAGTCATGAAATGACTCCAGTTGTGGTTAATGAAAGAATACACATTTCGATGATAATGGTGGTTCCGTATGTGGTCTGTGAAAAGAACACACATGCAATGAGTCTAGCTGTGGTTAATGAGAAGAACACACATGCAATGACACTGGTGGATCCATAAGCGGATTGCGAAAAGAGATTTGCCCTCTCTCTAGGTCACAAATCTCAAAAAAGCCCAAACGTCTAGAGATCCCAAACGTGTGCTCACTCTAGGTGCTATGCCCTGATTGGTTGACACAGATGTCACGCGGATCATCTTCACCAACCGTTGATCCTATGTGATCCAAAGGGCAGGATAACCCCTCCCTTCTCCACTTTTTTATGCATGGTCAATCCGTGCCACCTCTCTATCCGTGCCACCGATACTTTACCTCCATAAACAAGTGAAAATCCATCTATCTAACTAAAATAAATAAAATAAATGATCATATTTCGAAGAAGCCACCGTCCTCGTCTTCCGGTTCGTCCTCATCTTCGTCAACACCATGGTCCCTGCCATCACCGCCATCAGTGTCCTCCTCTGACGACTCGACAGCGACCCCTTCTTCGAATAAGCGCGCTATCTCCTCGTCGGAGTCCTCCTCCTCCTCTTCGTAGTCCCACAGGTCCACGTCACTCTCCTCCGCTTCTACCTCCAACTGATCGATGAACGCCTCCTCGTTGGTCGAGTCGGACTTGTACAAATAGCTATCTCCTCTCTTCTTCCTGGTCTTCTTCTTGTTCCTCTTCTTGTCTGTACTCGCCGGTGCAACATACGCCCCCGTCCTGGCTGCTGCTTTGCGCTCGTCCGACGCTGCAGGTACCCCATGCTCCTCCTGCACGGCCGGTACGAGCTTCGACGTCGCGGTGTCGTCGAGTGCCGATGTCGATGGACCCTAGCGCGGTCGGACACGACGTGCTGCCTCAGCAGGCGACTCACGAGTGTGAACGATGCAGCGAAGAGCCAGGAACGCAGGACGGTCAGTGGATGGCTTAGACCTGCCATTGCCATGGTGAGGGGGCATAGTGCTCGAGGTA
This sequence comes from Avena eriantha, assembly GCA_910589775.1. Lineage (NCBI taxonomy): Eukaryota > Viridiplantae > Streptophyta > Magnoliopsida > Poales > Poaceae > Avena > Avena eriantha. The sequence goes on along the minus strand of OU342744.1, from coordinate 283,341,649 downwards.
GTTGCTCCGAATGGTCGATGGAGGGTACATAGAATGGGGTGCCAATCTGATCAAGGATGAGCAGCGGTTTCATGCACCATGTCCATGCATGCATTTGTCGATTATCAAAAAAAGTAATATCTCGCGTACTGAACATAATTTGATCACAACAAAAGTGGCACAGCGTATTCTAGACTCGTAAATATCCCGTGCGTGCCTATCACGTGGTGACATGGGTATACCCTACAGGTACTGGAGTTTGGTATATACGTCCTGAATACAGCGGAAGCCCATGGTGTCGCCAAGGCCCAAGAGAGGACTCGAGTAGCCTACAGACTCTCGATTGCTTGAAGAACAAGAAGAAGCTAAAGATAGAAAGTTCAAAGGGAAAAACCCTAACCTGTAACCGACTCGACCTGCTACCAGAGACCTAGCCCATCTATATAAAGGCTAGGAGGGGGCGGCGAGGAGAAGACACACGCAACGCTAGTTTCCACAGCCCTCGCCAGATTCTCGATTCCTTCAATAATTCCACAAGTAGACACGCAGGAGTAGGGACCTCTGTGAGGCCTGAACCTGGGTAAATCTTCGAGTCCCATGTGTGCTTGTTTTTCTAGCCGATATATGTCTCCAGCGCTCCCTCCTTCTCCAAAACCCAAGTCCATAACAATGGACATTGATGAGTTAAACCCTCGTCAATTGGTGCCGTCTGTGGGAATTGGGAGTGCTGATGTTGCGGCTTCTTCGGCCCCATCAACTACGATCTACAACTCTGCAACAACGGAGATTCACCAGCTCTTCGGCGCGTTTGACTTCACCGTCCACACGCCGGCCACCAGTGGTGGATCTAGGATTTTACCGTAGGGTATGCCACATTAAAATTATCATGCATGTTTTGTAAAAGACCTTTTTACAATTTCATCACTCCTACTATTGAGTTTGCTCTTCTCGATAAGCATTTGAAACATCAAATTTTTGTTCTTTTACTATTTAATTTTACTCAACTCTCTTGATTTATTTAGAATATACATAAGGTGTATATGTCCAAATATAGAAGGATGCTACAAGTTATATACTCCCTCGAATATAAATAAGCAGACTCAGATTTGTCTAGATTCTAATGTATCTAGCACTGAAACATGACTAAATACATCTGCATCTAGATAAATCTAAGTCCACTAATTTAGATCAAAGCGAGTACTAACTTGTAAATAATAGATGGCAAATTAATCAGATACGTATAATTAACTAGCCTAACAAATTGAGGTGCCTACCGTGGTTCGGTAAACCACATGCAACTATGTTCGTTTTAATGGACGGTGAGGAATTAGTGCACACGTCGGCCTAACATGCATGTCCTGTCTGCGTATATGGAAAGAACTGGGTCAATCAGCTAGCTAAATGGAAATGATCAACCAGTAAGCTAGATTTGGAAAGGATTGACCAGCTAGAGTCGGGCATCGTGGGGTATGCCGCGGCATACCAGGCATACCCCGTAGATCCGCCACTGCCGGCCACTCGCCTGGCTTTCGAGTCCGTGGGCGACGGAATCAGCCTGGCGATCGGGAGCTTCCGCTTCCAAGTTGGTCAGATGGGCACGCTTCGCATGCCTGACCAGCCAACAACACCATCGGTTGCTCCAGCATCGTGGTTCCCTCCGCCGATCGGCACCCTCCGTGAGCTCAATGCCTCGACAATAGTTGAGAATACGTTCAGCGACAACAGTCGCGAATCCGATCTGGGCGATCTGGCGACCAAAGATGGAGCCTACGGCTCCGGATCTGAAAGTTGTGGGCGCAGCAGCTTCCCCAACCACTTCATGTGCGCCGTCATCAACGCGGACGACTCCTCCGCCAATCGCAACAACACGGGAAACGGCGGCATACCCAATGGCAGACCACCCAATGGCGGCCCTACCAATGGCGCCCCCGTCAACAACGGAGGGGCACCCTAACCTCCTACCATGGTGAACGAGCACACTAGAGAGCGCGTCATGATTAGGCTCAACGATCTCGAGTGGGCCCGTTGCCGAGAATTTCTGCGAGGCAATCCCTGCCTCCAGGCACGTTGCAAGAAATGCTAAATGGGCTACCATTGGCTACTTAAGGAGGAATACAAACGCCAACTGCAAACAATCGTGCAACTCGAAGCGTGTAAAAAGGCGACAGATGAGTCGAGCCTTCGACGTGCCGGACTCTCCTCCCACAGAGGATCCTCCTCCAAGGGCAACGAGTACGTGGCCAATAAGAGACGATCTCGAATGGCCCATCTCACCGAGCAGGAGCACAAAGAAGCTGCAAAAGTCCTCGACTTCAGCTCTGTGACAGTCGATACCCGGGGCAACATGGTCCCAATGACGCTGCAGGCAGCGGTAACGGCGGCCACCATGTACCTCCTCAACAACCAGCCGCCAGCTGGAGATCCTTGAGCTGCCATGCACCGATGTACGATCGCAGGCTTGGGGTTAATCGAGGCCACTCTCGACAAGGAGCCAACGCCGGAGACGAAGAAAGGCAAGGCTCTGGCAAAACGCTATTCCTCACCTTCATCCAGCGACGACAGTCACGATTTGCCTCGATGCCGCTGCTCACGGCGACACGATCATGACTACGACGCGTGTGACGACATCACGCAGTGCAAGATTGACAAGTCAAGGGCGTGACGTGCCCGTTTGATTGACTCAGAAGACGAGGACGTGGGGCTCTGTGGCGCCAGATGCTTCAGCAGGGCCATCAGGCAAAAGCGAATGCCCAAGGAGTTCAAGCTTCCATCAGAAAACCCAAAGTTTGACGGCCTGCAGGACCCGAAAATCTGGTTGGAGGATCACATCTCCTCTGTCAGGCTCCATGGCGGGAGTCGAAGCACAGCCATGCAATTCCTACAGCTACAGGACGCTGCTCGGGCATGGCTCAATAACCTCCCGCGCGGATCCATTTGCAGCTGGGAAGAGCTGGTCTACATCTTTGTACACAACTTCAAGGGCACCTACAAAAGGCCCGCGTCAATCGAAGAGCTGAGGTGCTGCCAGCAAATATCAGGCGAATCACTACGCTCGTACATCCAGAGGTGGTCCATCATCAAAAACTCCGCAGAAAACATCTCGGAGGATCGCGGGATTGACGCATTCAACGGCGGCGTACGCCGCATAGAGCTCAGGGAAGAGCTGGGCCACTCGAAGCCCAAGACCATCGACCACCTGATGGAAATTGTGAATCGGTGGGCGGATGGAGAAGATTCGGTGAAGAATCACGTTCACTCCGACGAGGAAGCAGAACTCGAACATAGACGCGACCGCCGAAGCAAATGTCAAATGCGCATCTACGATGACCGCGACAACGTCAATATGGTCGCAGTCGGCTACGCCGACAGATGCGGCGACAACCATAATAGCGGCTACCGCAGCAGTGGATACCGCGACTCCGGGAAAACCACGCAAGTATGGCAGCGCCGCACTCGCGATGAGGCACCCGCAACATCCATTGAGGACAATCTATCTAGGCCATGCAATGTGCACTTCTACATCGACAAGCACGATGGCAAAAAGAAGTCCAGCCACCTCCTCAAGGACTGCCGCGAGTTCCTCAAGCTTCATGAGGGTTTAGCCTGAATGAATCGCGACGCTGTCAACAGGGTCTATGGAGCCGCCCAAGGTGCTATGGCACATGGAGCTCCACCACCACCACCTGGGCCACCCCCAAACGGAGCTGCGCCGGACCAGCACCACGGAGGCGAGCCATACCCATGGGCCATGGGTACTATGATGATCCAAAAGGGACGACCCTCGAATCGGGTGCAGAAGCCATCACTCGCCAAGTCAACTTGGCAACAAACTCACCACCATCCACCACTGAGTACCTCAATGGAAGCGACTCCTGCATTACCTTTGACAAGCGCGACCACCTACGCTAGGTACCTCGTCCAAGCAATTGTCCCCTCGTCCTCGAGGCACAAATTGGAGGTTTCGACATGAGCCGCGTCTTCATGGACGGCGGAAGCGACATCAACCTTATGTTCGCGAGTACCTTGCGAGCAATGAGGATCCCTCTGGCCTGCCTGGAGGCGTCAGACACAACATTCCACGACATCATCCTAGGCAAAGGCGTGTATCCTCTTGGTAAAATCAACCTCGACGTCATATTTGGCACGCCGAAAAACTTTCGACGTGAATGCCTCGACTTCGAAGTCGTCGACTGACCCTCACAGTACCACTGCATCCTCGGACGCGTCACGTTCGCTAGGTTCATGGCAGTGCCCCATTATGCCTACTTGTAGATGAAAATGCCAGGCCCTAACAACATCATCACAATCAACGGGAGCTTCGAGAGATCCGAAAGTTGCGACAGGGAATTCAACAGAATCTCTCAGTCCTTTGGCATGCAGGAGGAACTCGCAAGATTGAAGGAGTCGACAGACAACAGTCTGCCTCCCCTGAGCCGGTCAAGTTCACCCTACCTGTCCTTCGACTCATTAGTGCACACGAAGAAAGTTCAGGTCCACTGATACATTACAAATGTATCTATAATTTTTGGTGTTCCATGCTTGCTTTTATCCACTTTCTTGTGTTTTGTTCCAACTTTGGAGTACTTTTCATATGATATCTTGGACTAACCTATTAACACGAACTAGAGTGCCAGCTTCCTGTTTTCTGCTGTTTTTGGTTCCAGGAAAGTCAGAAAATTAATATTCTCGGAATTGGACGGGACAAAAGCCAAAGTGCCTATTTTTCCAGAAGTGATCAAGTGCCAGAATACGAGACGGAGAAGGTCCAGGGAGCCACCACACCACCTGGCCGCGCGGCCAGGCCTGGCCCGCGCCAGGGGGTGGTGTGGCCGCTCCCGGCACCCCCTCGGCCTCTCCTTCCGCCTATATATTGCCCTCGAGACGTAAACCCTAAGTACCCGATCAAAAATCCACGAAAGAGTATGTAGCCGCCGTCATCTCCATCCCTAGACCGGGAGGGATCTGAAGCTCTTCCCGGCACCCTGCCAGAGAGGGGAATTCACCCTGGAGGCCTTCTTCATCACCATGCAAGCCTCCGGTGTGATGCGTGAGTAGTTCATCCTTGGACTACAGATCCATGTAGTAGCTAGATGGCTGGTTTCTCCTCCTTTGGGCTTTCATGTTTAGATCTTGTGAGCTCCGTTCATGATCAAGATCATCTATTTGTAATCCATACATGTTGTGTTTGCGGGGATCCGATGGATATTGAGATGCTATTTCAGATTGATTATTGATTCTATCATGTCTTTGTTATTTGAGATCTTGCATGCTTTCCGTTGTTAGTAGCTATCTTGGCCAAGTAGATGCTAGCAACTCCAAGGGTTAGTATTTATTCTCGATAGTGGGTTCATGCCTCTGGTAATCTGGGGAAGTGACAGAAATCTCTAAGGTACTAGATGTGCTGTTGCTACTAGGGAGAAAACAACAATCCTTTGTTCATAGAACAATCGTATTGTTTACTTTACACGCAGTTCGCAAAGCAATAATCTGTTGCTTGTAACTTAATACTGGAGGGGGTTCGGATGATAACCTGAAGGTGGATTATTAGTCATAGATGCAGTTGGATGGCGGTCTATGTATTATGTTATAATGCCCAATCAAGTCTCAAAGGAGTCAAGATGATTAGTATATGCATGTATTGCTTTCTCGGTGTTTGTCAATTGCCCCGCTGTAATTTGTTCACCCAACATGTTATCTATCTAAGGAGAGCCACCTCTAGTGAACTATGGATCCCAGTCCTTTTTCTTTACATACAATCTACAACTGTTTACTGCTTTGTGTTTACTTTCTGCAAGCTTTTACTTCTTTCCATTCGATACGTTTAATCCTTTGTTTTCCGCAAAACACGGTGAGATTGACAACCTCATCGCAAGTTGGGGACAAAGTTCTGTGGTTGTGTTGTGCAGGTCTCCACGTTGCTACTAGCACCGGTAGTGCGCCCTGCCAAAGCTCAGCTAGCAACACCTTTGGGGTGTTTCCTTGCTCCTACTGGTTCGATTAAACCTTGGTTTCATAACTGAGGGAAAAATTACTGTTGTGCTCATCATACCTTCCTCTTGGGGTTCCCAACGAGCTCTACGTTGAAAGTCGAGCGCATCAAGGTCTTTTCTGGCGCCGTTGCCGGGGAGTCAAGGACATCTTCACAAGGGGAGTCCCTCATAACCAATCTCTTTACTTTGTTGGTTTTGTTTTGTTTAGTTTTCTTTTTTGCTTTGTTTGCTTGTTTTGTTCTTCAAAAACACAAAAAAATTAGTTTTACTAGTTTGCTTTCTTATTTGAAAAACACAAAAAAATTAGTTCCTACTATAGTTGTTGGTCTATTATTGCCTTGCTTTATCATGCTTTCTATCAATGGTTGGTTTCTTTGAAACTGAATCTTATTGGCAAGGTGGGTTCACGGAAGAACACAAATATTATTATAAGGAACACCGTTTGTCACAAAAAGGGAAACTCTTATGGGAACAAATTGATAAATTGAATACCATTGCTAGAAATGTGTGCTCTACTTACAATGTTACTTATTGCTTTGACAAATCTTGTTGCTGTAGGAGGTATAAACACCTCCCTTTTCAATGTGAGTATAATGATAATGTTACCATATCTTCTTATGTTAAGGGAAATTATGGCTTTTATGATGTGGAACAAATTGAAGAATTTATTGCTTGGAAGGGTGCATTCGAACTTGCTTATTTGCTTGAAAATATTGATGATGCACCTTATAATATGAGGTTATGATATACTAAAATTTTGCTTTGATAATTACAAGGAAGAAACTGGCTATATTCTTGAATATCTCAATAGATGCTCTCCACCAATGGAAGAGACTAATTCCTTGCAAGATACTATGGAAGAAGAAATTGCTGAAACTGGAAGCTCATTGGATGAAAAAGATGAGGAGAGTGATGATCTAGGGGAGGAAGAATGGATCTCCCCATGCCTACCTTCTAGTGAGAGTAACTCTTTACCCCTTACATTATTTGATTGTCCCCCATGCTTACCAAAGGAGGATGAATGTTATGTTCCTGAGGATTCTTTTGAAAATGTTTATAATAAACCTCTAGTGCTTGTAGATCATGAAAAGCATTCTTTATGTGATAGTTATGTTTTTGAGTTTATTCATGAGGCTACTGAAAATTATTATGAGAGAGGAAAATATGGTTGTAGAAGTTTTCATTGTAATGAAACACCTCTCTATGTGTTGAAAGTTTTGAAGTTGCTCTTGTTTTATCTACCCATTCTTGCTACTATGTGCTTATTTTATTTATTTTCTTACAAGTTTCCTTTGCATAGGAAGTGGGTTAGACTTAAATGTGTTTTGAATTTGCTTCTTGATGCTCTCTTTTACTTCAATTCATATTTCTTATGTGAGCATTTTCTCAAACTATCATGCCTAACTTAAAGGCGTTAAAGAAAAGTACTTATTGGGAGATAACCCAAAAGTTCTAGACGAGACTTGGAAGTTATTACCTCTGTAATAACCTCTCCTTATCCTTTTTATTTTCTTTTTGTGCCAAGAGTAACCTCTAATGAGAGAGAAGTAATGATTGGGAAAGTTGTTGTCCCGAAACAGATTTATGTGCTTCACCGTAAAAATTCATGAGAGAGCTCTGTATGTCGGATTGAGCTGTCATTTGTTGTGCTTATGCCCCAGGTTGTTATATAACTTTCGTTAGTTCAACACTTTTTGATTTGAGCAACAGAAGGTCTTCGAAAAAAATTCGTCTTTACCTGCTGGTCTGTTTTGACAGATTTCTGCCATTTTCTGCATTTGCTTCTTGTTAGTTCCTTCTTGAGTTCTTTTGGAGAATTGAGATTTTTGAGGGAAGTGATACAATATCTAGTATTCTAATGGAAGTTTATTTGGTGTTAGAACTGAACCTTGAGACTTATTTATCTTAAGTGCACTAATGTTGCTAATGAGATTGTGTGAAGTTTTGTATGAAGGAAAAATTTCAGGTGTATGAAAGGAATGAGTAATGAGATGAAGGATGGACTAAAGCTCAAGCTTGGGGATGCCACGCGTGTCACCCCAAGAAACATCCAAGAAGTACAAGCGTCAAAGCTTGGGGATGCCCAAGGCATCCCCCTTCTTCATCAATAAAAATCCCAGGTTTCTTCCAAACGCTTCATTTTTATTGTTTCATGCACAGTTGTGTTTTTCTCGGAGCGTCTTCTTTTTCGTTTTAGTTTTGGTTTTTAGTTTGCTTTGGTTTACTTAGTTTTCTGAATAAATTCGTTGGACCCCCTCTTTCATACTTTGGTTTGCAAATAGTTTGGTTTGGTTTGGAAAAGAGTAGGAAAGTTCATGCTTATGTGGTAAAAAAGATCTCGTTTTTGACTGTGGCCTATGCTTTGTCATGCCATGCTTGATATTGTTTTGGCTTTATGCTTAGTATTCTTTGTTGTAGCATGACTTGTTATAAACAATTGAGATTTCTTAATGTGCCTTGGATGAATCATGCGTTGCTTTAGCATATTAAAGCATAGTATAGTGATATTCTCCTTTGATGCTTTATTTGGGTTGACTTGGCACATGCTCACACCATGTTATGACTATCTAAAGTCACCATAGCCTTTATGATCCTTTAGTTTTCAACTTGTAGTACCACTTTATGCTTTGATCAATGATGTTTTGTCGCTCTACATGATTATGGCCATTATTGCTCTCTTAGTTTGTCGCTCCCAGTCTTTTGCTAGCCTCCATAACAAAGTATGAGTTCCACTCATGCATCCAACTCCCTAAACCAAGTTATTCCAAAGAGTCCACCATACCTACCTACTAGCTTATGCTATTCCAAGTATATTCATGTTTTTGTTTACCTTCCACTTGTTATGAGAAAACTAGTGATTAAAGCTCTCACGAACTTGATGGCACACTTTACTTTACTTGCCCTTAATAAACTTGAACCATTGTGTCTTCTATGTTGTATATGCTTGCACTTATTTGTCGGGAATTAGCAGAACCATGCTTTCATGGGGAACGCTTTCAACATTGCACTTGGTACTTGTACCTAGTTGATATCATGCTCTTTTGTATATGGATGTCATCGGTGTGAAATGAAAGGGGAGCTTGTAAGTCCATGGAGTTATGTATATGTGTTAGAGAAACGCCTGGGCCGCTGGTCTAATCCATGCTGACATGGTGGAAACCTGCAGCGTAACCATAATGAGCTGTCTATGAAGCATTCTTCTTATAAAAAAGAGAGTCCTATATTGAGAAAAAAAGAGAAAAAAAGAGATACTATAAAAAGAGGAAAGAGAGAAAAAAGCACCATATTCCCATGGTAAATAAGAAGAATGTTGAGATGCTCGTTGTCTGCTTGCCTTGTCATTTTGATATGGGGATTCTTCCATACCATCGGGCAAGGGGTACCTCGTTGGCGGTTCTCTATGATACACATGTACTTACGATGACAAGAATTTACCGGTGACTAAACTTGACTAGCATGAGGAGCGGCCCTCGTATACAAGGGACATGACATTTCTGACTTATACTTCGTTAAGCATGTACACCATAGTTTGTTCACTTTAACGTTAATCACTTCAAGATGCTTATGATAGGGGCAATGAGAGCTGAAAGCTGCAAGTACCATAATTTTTGGAAGCTCTTTATGAGACTTGAATCCCTACTTCCTTTTACAAAAGGCTTTTCTTCCACCATTATATTGAGTCTCCACCTTCTATCTTTATGCACCTACTTTGAGAGCATAGTGGCCATTCTTAGTTCTATGTGCATTGTCCCAAGACTAGTTGATTGATGCATAACTTGTTATTGCTTGTTTTAAACTATTGTATCTAGTCACTCTTATGAACTTTGAAGGTGTCCAATGCATTTATATTTGCTACTCTATTGAGGGACAAGCTGAATACTATTATGCTATGTTTTCTTTATGTGGAACAAACAAACGTCTTGCAAAGCATTGTTATTCATGAATCTTTTGTTTGTGCCTTTTCATGTTGCATCATAGTTTCTTTGCTTATTGCTAGAACTTTGTCTTTCATGTTATGATTGAAGTACTATGATCCCAGCTTTGAATGTTTTGCAAATACTTTGATCAAATCTTTGATGGTGCATGCCACCTCAAAAATTATTCTTTATTTTTATCACTTACCTACTCGAGGACGAGCAGGAGTTAAGCTTGGGGATGTTGATACATTGCAAATGTATCTATAATTTTTTATGTTCCATGCTTAGTTTTATCCACTTTCTTGTGTTTTGTTCCAACTTTGGAGTACTTTTCATATGATTTCTTGGACTAACCTATTGAAAGAGCCACAGTGCCAGCTGCCTGTTTTCTGCTGTTTTTGGTTCCAGGAAAGTCAGAAAATGAATATTCTCGGAATTGGACGGGACAAAAGCCAAAGTGCCTATTTTTCCAGAAGTGATCAAGTGCCAGAATACGAGACGGAGAAGGGCCAGGGAGCCACCACACCACCTGGCCGCTCGGCCAGGCCTGGCCCGCGCCAGGGGGTGGTGTGGCCGCTCCCGGCACCCCCTCGGCCTCTCCTTCCACCTATATATTGCCCTCGGGACGAAAAACCTAAGTACCCGATCAAAAATCCACGAAAGAGTGTGTAGCCGCCGTCATCTCCATTCCTAGATCGGGAGGGATCTGAAGCTCTTCCCGGCACCCTGCCGGAGAGGGGAATTCACCCTGGAGGCCTTCTTCATCACCATGCAAGCCTCCGGTGTGATGCGTGAGTAGTTCATCCTTGGACTACGGATCCATGTAGTAGCTAGATGGCTGGTTTCTCCTCCTTTGTCCTTTCATGTTTAGATCTTGTGAGCTCCGTTCATGATCAAGATCATCTATTTGTAATTCATACATGTTGTGTTTGCGGGGATCCGATGGATATTGAGATGCTATTTCAGATTGATTATTGATTCTATCATGTCTTTGTTATTTGAGATCTTGCATGCTTTCCGTAGTTAGTAGCTATCTTGGCCAAGTAGATGCTAGCAACTCCAAGAGTTAATATTTATGCTCGATAGTGGGTTCATGCCTCTGGTAATCTGGGGAAGTGACAGAAATCTCTAAGGTACTAGATGTGATGTTGCTACTAGGGAGAAAACAACAATCCTTTGTTCATAGAACAATCGTATTGTTTACTTTACACGCAGTTCATAAAGTAATAATCTGTTGCTTGCAACTTAATACTGGAGGGGGTTCGGATGATAACCTAAAGGTGGATTATTAGTCATAGATGCAGTTGGATGGCGGTCTATGTATTATGTTGTAATGCCCAATCAAGTCTCAAAGGAGTCAAGATGATTAGTATATGCATGTATTGCTTTCTCGGTGTTTGTCAATTGCCCCGCTGTAATTTGTTCACCCAACATGTTATCTATCTAAGGAGAGCCACCTCTAGTGAACTATGGATCCCGGTCCTTTTTCTTTACATACAATCTACAACTGTTTACTGCTTTGTGTTTACTTTCTGCAAGCTTTTACTTCTTTCCATTCGATACGTTTAATCCTTTGTTTTCCGCAAAACACGGTGAGATTGACAACCTCATCGCAAGTTGGGGACAAAGTTCTGTGGTTGTGTTGTGCAGGTCTCCACGTTGCTACTAGCACCGGTAGTGCGCCCTGCCAAAGCTCAGCTAGCAACACCTTTGGGGTGTTTCGTTTCTCCTACTGGTTTGATTAAACCTTGGTTTCATAACTAAGGGAAAACTTACTGCTGTGCTCATCATACCTTCCTCTTGGGGTTCCCAACGAGCTCTACGTTGAAAGACGAGCGCATCATCCAGCCATCGGATCCCGCCAAGATGACCCTCATCGCCAACAACCTGAGTCCCGCATAGGAACTCGCGCTCATCAAATTCCTCTGTGAGCACTGGGAAATCTTCGTCTGGTGTCCAGCGGACATGCGAAGAGTTCCCAGGGAATTCGCCGAGCACGCACTCAATGTCAACCCAGACGCAAGGCCAGTCAAACAAACAATTCGGCGACTGTCTGAACCAAGAGCAAAGCCAGCCGGAATTGAGATCAACAGACTCCTCGACGCCAAATTCATACGTGAGATCAAGGAACGCACTTGGCTCGCCAACACGGTGCTAGTACCAAAAAAGGACACGGATATCATGCGGATGTGCGTGGACTTCACCTCTCTGAATAAGCACTGCCCGAAAGACCACTTTCCACTACCGCGAATTGACCAGATCATCAACTCCACCGCGGGATGTGAGCGCCTCTGCTTCGTCGACGCCTACTCATGCTACAACCAGATTCGAATGAAGGAGGAAGACCAAGAAAAAACGGCGTTTACAACGCCTTTCAGTGTATTCTTCTACACAATGCCCTTCGGGCTGAAGAACGCAGGAGCCACCTACCAGCGGTGCATGCAGGCTTGCCTCAAGAACCAACTTGGTCGCAACATCCAATTCTATGTCGACGACATAGTAATCAAGACCAAAGAGGATGCCTCACCAATCGACGATCTGCGTGAAACCTTCGCCAACCTCGACCGCTACCGGATCAAGCTCAATCCGGACAAATGCGCCTTCGGCGTACCATCCAGGCAACTATTCGGGTATCTTATCTCTGCGAGAGGGATCGAAGCGAACCCAAAGAAAATAAAAGCCATACTGGCCATGGAGAAACCGAAAAACATAAGAGGAGTCCAGCAGCTGGCTGGGCGAATCGCGGCGCTCAGTCGATTCATCATTCGCATGGGAGAAAAGGCACTGCCCTTCTACCAACTTCTCCACAAAGCTGACAAGTTTGAGTGGACCAACGAGGCACAAGAAGCATTAGAAGACCTCAAGCGCCTACCGTCCACCTCGCTAGTACTGGTGACCCCACGCGAAAGGGAACCACTGTTGCTATACATCTCCACCACCAACCAGGTGGTCAGCACGGTACTCGTGGTAGAACGAGCCAAGGAAAACAAGGTCCACGGAGTACAGCGCCCAGTCTACTACCTCAGCGAGGTACTTACGCCAACAAAACAGCGGTACCCGCACTACCAGAAACTGGCGTACGACTGTGCCACTACTTCTAGGAGCACCTAATCGTGGTAGTCAACGACGCCCCACTTGGGCACATCCTTAACAATCCCGACGCCACCGGACGAGTCGCGCTTTGGGGAATCGAACTGTCTCCACGAGACATTACATATGAAAAACGCGATGCAATCAAGTCGCAAGTTCTCCCTGACTTCCTCGTGCACTAGATGGAGAACCAGCTCCCCGGAAAACCAGATATGTCCTACCTCTGGACAATGCACTTCGACGGTTCAAAGCGAAATGATGGGGCCGGCGCAGGCATCGTACTGGCATCGCCCCAAGGAGACAAACTGAAATATATCCTGCGAATGCAGTTCACTGCCTCCAACAATGAAGCTGAATATGAGGCCCTACTGCACGGGATGAGGATGGAAAAGCCTGCGGCGCCAAGAGACTCATAATATATGGCGACTCCAAGCTGGTCGTCAACCAGACAATGCACGAGTGCGACGCACTAAACGACAACATGATCGCCTACCGCGACCTCTACGACACACTCGAAGGGGACTTTGATGGTTGCGAGCTGCGGCACATAGGTCGCGAAAGCAATGAAGAGGCGGACACACTCGCCAACATAGGCTCTACCTGCGCCCCCATACCACCTGGGGTATTTCTCGAGCGCATCTGCGAACACTCCATCAAGCTAAAGGCTGCAGAGAAGAAAGCAAGCGTAGCAATGGACTCGGGGGCTACGCTGCCCAATGAGCCAATGGCACTCGATGACGAGGAACTGGACAAAAAACTCGAAGGGCTAATGAGCGTCATGATGATTGAGCCATCCTGGACTCAACCGTACATCACGTACCTTCTCAGCAAGAAGCTATTGGATGATCCAACTGAAGCACGGCATATCACGCGGTGATCCAAGGCATTCGCTGTTATCAATGGCGAACTATACAAGCGCAGCATCACAGGAGTACTCCAACGATGCGTATCCACGACCGATGGAAGAGCTGTTCTCCTCGACATCCATGAGGGGACCTGCGGGCACCACGCCGGCAGTCGCGCCCTCGTAGCCAAAGCTCTTCGAGCTGGATTCTACTGGCCCATGGCCCTGCGCGATGCCAAGGACATCGTCCAAAAATGCAATGCGTGCCAGCGATTCACGGACAAGCCGCATGCACCTGGTGCAGAACTCCGGTCAATCCCATTGTCCTGGCCCTTCACGCAATGGGGACTCCACATGGTCGGCAAGCTCCCAAAGTCCTCACGAGGAGGCTACGTCTATCTCCTGGTTGTAGTCGACAAATTCACCAAGTGGATAGAGGCCATGCCAGTGACAAACCAGTCAGGATACAGTGCAGTCAAGTTCTTCGAGTCCATCGTCTACCGCTTCGGAGTACCGCACAGCATCATCACCGACAATGGGATGCGACTCCTCAGGCCACTCGAACAAGCCGCAGGATGCTGGCCAGACGAGCTGCAGTCCGTACTATGGAGCCTACGCACAACCCCAAATAGTACAACGGGATATACCCCATTCTTCATGGTGCATGGCGCTGAGGCGGTGCTGCCCGCAGAAGTACGGTACAAAGCACCACGAGTGGTCGCTTACAGCGAGCAAGAGTCAATAATTGCACTCGAAGACTCCGTCGACCTCCTTGACGAAGCACGAGACATCGCCGTGGAAAGATCAACGATCTACCAGCAGAACCTGCGCAACTACCACAGCAAAAGGCTACGCCCTAGATCCTTCGTCGAAGGAGACCTGGTCCTGCGACTGAAGCAGCAAGGGCACCTCAAACTTGAGTCCCCCTGGGAGGGACCATACGTGATTACAGAAGTAACTCCAGGTGGCTCCTATCGCCTTAAAGATCTCGAGACAGGAGTCGCATACTCCAACCCCTGGAACGTCGCACAGCTACGGCGCTTCTACCCCTAGTCGTTTTTCTATTTTCACATTGCAAAATAAGGCTACTCAACCAAGGCTACTTAGCCACACATTGTACCCAATACTATCCTGCGAATGAATAAAGCTAAGTGCCCCAAAACTCTATGTTCTTTTAATTTCCTGCAAATTATTCACTCGGGGGCTGCGCCACCCTACACATCTGTTCTACGAACTAGCGTGATATCCTGAGTAGCTGACATACCAATCAAAACCCTTGACAAGCACCAACCTAGTTGCAACGCACCTGACAAGTTGGCAAGGTGCTGAGATAAAAAGAAGTCAGGCTAACGAAAAGGAATCGCATTGTGCAACGTACTCGCAAAATATACATGCTAACAAGCTCTTTACATACATCAATGTCAAATCAATTATACACATCATATATACGAACTTTACAACACTGGTGCAACTATGTGCATGATACAAACTAAACTATTGCTGCAACAAAAGTATGTTTGTTTGCTAGTTGAAGAAGTCGACGATTTCCTCCGCTGGGCGATCCACCGCCTGGTAATGAGGAACCATGTTCCAAGTCGAACCAGCTGGCGGCGCTGGCGGTCCGGCTACAATCGCTGCAACATCCACATCAGGCCTGTGCAATCGCACCAGTGACAGAGCAGCCTTGGCACCAGCCACTAACTGTTGTCGAAGACATTCGCAGACTGCACTCAAGTCTTGAAACTTGGCAAGAAGGGCCAGCAGGCTCAATGGAACGATGTCTAGCGGGAACATCATCTGATAAATATTCTTCAAGCATGATTGCGACTTCTTCAAGAAGTGAAGCACTCGCGACGGACGATCCTGTAGGGTCGCCAGTGCAATGGCGCGATCGTGATCCACCCAAAAGTACCCACTTGCCTGAAGCTGCTCTTGGGTTAGATCATTCATGCGAATGGCAATCCTATCCTTCATCCTATGGATGGCGTGCACTGACAACTATACCAAGCAAAGGCAGAAGTATGAAGACAACGAGACTACTGCGAGTGACTACAAGAAAAAGATAAGGAAGAAGAAAACTAACATTTGAATTGGTCACCCAGCTGCGTCACCTCCCCTAACAGATATTGTTCTCGGGCGGCGGCTTTATTCGCCTTCGACTTCCATACATCCGCATTACCGTGGAGCACGGGCAGTTCACGCTCCAACTGCTTCACGCGGTCACGGAGTCGCGAGAGCAGGGACAGCTCATCCACCCTTGAGCGCAGCGGCGCCAAGGTGTCATCAAGGGGTGGCGAATCCTGAGGTTCCCTCAACGGATCACTCGATGTGCCCTATCACAAGTCAAGCAAGAGGCAATAAGAAGACTAAGGGGAGGCATAGACAAAAGATTCGAGTGCATTCAAGATTAACAAAGTATCAGCAGATACACTCGCCAAAAGGCATGTTCTCAACAAAAGACATAAGCTATTTAACTATTACAAGATACGACTACTGAGGAGCGATTTGCTTCTTCGACTTTGACTTCGGTTTTGGGGGCCTCATCGCGTCTATGGCAGTGTCGGACGCCACAGACCTCCCGCCAGCCCCTGACGTCGTAGCCTTCGCCGCTTTCTTGGCTCGCTGAAGCTCCTCAGAGTACTTTGCAACCGTATTGATCAGTTGCGGGCCATACTGGCCACAAGTAGTCGCAAAGGAGCAAAGACTACCTGCTGGCCATCAGTGTTGACAAACATCGCCTTGGAGGCCGCTGCAGGATCAACTTCGACTCCATGGGCTTGAACCATTGCGAGTGACATGGAAGCGCCAGCCGCATGGAGCGAGTTCTTGAAGCTTGCCGGAACGCCCCCGACAAGGGACTCCACCAGCTCATCTATATTTTCGATCAACTCAGCCTTGGGCACCAGCTCTTCCCGGAGGCGACTGAGCACGCCCTTGGCCTTGGTAATTGTCCCCTGAACAGCAGCACTGTGATCCTCGACTGCCGAAATGGAACCCGCCAGGGCATCGTCACGACGAAGTGCTTGGGGATTGAAGCTCAAACCGCTGGCATCTACAACCAAGCATAGGCACAAGGGTCAACACCAACAACAAATTCGAAAGAAGAGAAAACACCGAAAATTCAGATAAAGGAATAACTGAGAGAGCCTTGGCAATCAAAAAAAGTTGTTCCTCGAACAACTTCTCCCTAGCCACGATGGAGGCGCGCAGATCCTCCTCGCGCTTATGCGACTCGGCACATGCTGCGACTGCCTCATCGTGACTTTTAACCGCCGCAACGAACGTCTTCTCAAGGGAAGCAGTGCTACGAAGGAGCGCATTATGCTCAGCTGTGACGCAAATGAAGATAAACCATCAGTCGACTACATCAAAAGGATGCAGAGGAAAAATAAGGAACACTCACTTTCCACCGCGCGATGGCGATTGTCTAGCATTGCGTGCTGACGACCCATCGCAAGCACCTGCTCTGCAAGGCGAGCGGCTTCCTTCACAACGAGCTGCAGCAGAAGACATAGTAAAGGATCAACAGATGGCATAGATGAAAATTCGACTGCCAAATTAGAAGAAGAGATACTACACTTACATGATCCTCCAAAGACTCTGAAGTCGATGGATTCGCAGATGTCCGGATAACCATATGGTGCTCTGTATTGTGTTGAGAACTTGATGAATAATGCCCAGAGTGGGCCGCCAATGGAGGAGAAGGGGCACGCTCAGCCATTTTCTTGGCTTTGGAGGTCGCGACTCCAGATTCTTTCAGAACTTGTACGTCGCCAGAAGATAAAGATGCTTGTTGACTGCAAAATAAAACCAATATCAAGGAAAGGCAACTTCAAAGAACAACCAGAAAAAAGACCCGTCCACTTACCAATCAAACTTGTCAAAATCAAAGGTTTGATCCCCCGACTCTAACGACGACTCCTTCGGCAGGCGCATTTTCTTGCGAGAAGATGGCGCCACAGCACTCACAGGAATGGCAGGTATCGGCGACTCTGCACCAACAACTGCATCTTCCGGAGTCGAAGGAGACGACGCATTCGAATCCTCGCTGCCCGAACGCTTGCGAGTATCTGGACCACTCGACTCGGGGGCTTCCTCTTCCACATCAGATGGGACGGTCGACTCCGACTCGTCCTCTTCCAAGGCTTCACGAGGGATAACCCCCTCAGGAAGAGGTGGCATACAGCGTGACACCCCCAATCCTGCATACAGAAAACAATTTAGCGCAAAGTCAAGAAACAGCAAAGAAGCAGTCGACAAATAAAGCTACTACGTAGCACACCTCAGGAAGAGGAGCAGGGTTAGTAGCATCGAACAGAGGAACATCTAGATTATTGGGAAGCACATCCTTGGTGGTGTACTTGGTGACCAGTCGAACCCTTTTATCTACCTCACTCGCATAAATGCCATCGGCAGATACGCGAGTGACATCGTCCGCACCAGCCCACTGGAACATAGGGTGGACTCTGGCCTACAGGGGCTAGACGCGACAGCACAACCATGTGCAAATGAGGGCGCAACCTCCCTCCTCTTTACCCATGCGACTCTCGAGGTCGCAGACATGCTCGTATAGCACATCTGTCTCTACGGACTCGCCGGGCATCACTACGGTCTTCTAGGAGCGCCTCCTCTTGCACGGCGTCGCGGGATCAAAGGGCGCGAGTCCAAAGTGGTCTTCGTCGGCCTTCAGGTCGCGGATGTAGAACCACTTGTCCCTCCACCCTTGGACGGATGCCGTGAGTTTGATATCAAAGTATGTGGCGGAGGAGTCGACGTGGATACCACAGCCACCTACATCGTAGACTACGGAGCCAGACGCCGATTGGCACTTCAGCTTGAAGAGACGCTTGAAGAGACCGAAGTGCGGCTCGATTCCGAGCCAGCACTCGCAAAGAGTAATGTAGCAAGCTTCATGGAGGATGGAGTTTGGGGACAGCTGATGGAGCTGGAGCCCGTAAAAGCAGAGAAGGCCCCTGAAGAAAGAATGCAGGGGCAACGAGAGACCGCGGATGGTGAACGCTAGGAACATCACCCGAAAGCCGGCAGGAGGAGAGGGGATTACCTCGCTGCCAGGGACGCGCGTGTCAGCGACTTCGGAAGACAAAACTCCGTCTTGCCATAGAAGATGAAGCTCGGAAGACTTTATCACGGATGCGCGCAAAGCACCATTGGTGATGCGAGTGCCCGTGCCCTTCTTTTTCCCGGCGGCGGCGGCGCTGGTGCCCATAGCGGCGGAGTCACCTTTCTTCTTCGCAGCAACCGCGATGGCGGCAGAATCAGCCACAACACCTCCCTTCTTTTTCCCATTCTACGGTGGCGGTGTGACCGGAGAAAGTAACTGGGAAATACGCGGAGCTGGTCCAGCGCCGCGAAAGAGAGGAACAAAAAGAAGTAGAGGATCAGAAGCAATGGCGATGGAGGCAAAGGCAGAGAAAAGAAGCAGATGTGAAAATTACCATCGCCGCATCGCTACTTAACCCCTGGAAGATGCAATCTAACAGCCAAGAAAAACCCTACCAGACGCGTGGCGTTCATCGTGCTCGACATGTGGAAGACCCAAAGCGCGAACCGTCCCCCACTACCCCCATTACGTGCGTAAATCGAGGAGGCACAGTTAAAAACAAAGATTACGCACGCCCGGTCAAGTCAGAGTCAAAAAATGGGACCCACCACTCGTCACGTTCCGTCAAACCCGCTCACGCGGGCAACTGAGGTCATCGCATTGTCAGCACTAACGTCAGCCAAAATTGGGTAGCAGAAGACTTCGACTAATTGAGTCCTTGCTCGAGTCTTCGACTCCACCAAGCACTCAGGGGCTACTCCCATAGGGAGCGCTAGTCACGCACCCTATGCTTTTTTCTTTTCTTTTCAGGACTATGGACATGGGTTACTCCCATAGGGAGCGCTGGAAATAAATTCATCTAGAACAAGCAAACAAAAGACGATAGCAGTCGCAAAAGTGCTTTAGTCCTTGCTTGAGTCTTCGACTCAACCATGCACTCGGGGGCTACTCCCATAGGGAGCGCTGGTCGCGCATCCTATGATTATTTGTACATCGTAATGGGTGTTGATAACATCCACACTCGAAGTTTATGGCGACACCGCCTCGTATCTTTTCCCTACAAAGAGACTGCGTCTCCTGGGTCACCCGAATCATCTCCGCGATGACAAAATTCGGATGCCGTGCTTGCAGCGTGAAGATAAGACCTGAATAAGGCCTGGCAACGCATTCGCTGCGCACTACCAGAAATATATCCATGCCTACAGGTACGAGGAACATGCCTTGACGGATGCGTCGAGTGCTCACACCCATATACTGGAATTCGACTCCTGTAAGACCTCCGCGGCTTGAGTCGAATTACACCATCACTTTTCCGGATTCGAGTCCAGGGACTCGAGTTCGAGTAGATTGCGATGTTTTACCCTAAGGTAGTTAACTAATACCAATACATTGGTTAAATAAAGCATGCACATCAACAATCCCTATGGCACAAACAAAGCAGTCGAAAATATACTCCTTCATGCAGTCGAAAAGAACACACATGAAATGTCTCAAGTTGTTGTTAGTAAAAAGAACACACATGCAATGACACTGGTGGATCCATATGTGGTATGTGAAAAGAACACACATGCAATAACTCTGGTTGTTGTTAGTAAAAAGAACACACATGCAATGACACTGGTGGATCCATGTGTGGTCTTTGAAGAGAACACACATTTCAATGACACTGGTGAACTGACCCAAAACAGTCATGAAATGACTCCAGTTGTGGTTAATGAAAGAATACACATTTCGATGACAATGGTGGTTCCATATGTGGTATGTGAAAAGAATACACATGCAATGACTGTAGCTGTGGTTAATGAGAATAACACACATGCAATGACACTGGTGGATCCATAGGCGGATTGTGAAAAGAGATTTGCCCTCTCTCTCGGTCACAAATCTCACAAAAGGCCAAACGTCTAGAGATCCCAAACGTGTGCTCACTCTAGGTGCTACGCCCTGATTGGCTGACACGGATGTCACGCGGATCGTCTCCACCAACCGTTGATCCTATGTGATCCAACGGGCCGGATAACCCCTCCCTTCTCCACTTTTTTATGCATGGTCAATCCGTGCCACCTCTCTATCCGTGCCACCGATACTTTACCTCCATAAACAAGTGAAAATCCATCTATCTAACTAAAATAAATAAAATAAATGATCATATTTCAAAGAAGCCACCGTCTTCGTCTTCCGATTCGTCCTTGTCTTCGTCAACGCCATGGTCCCTGCCATCACCGCCATCGGTGTCCTCCTCTAACGACTCGACACCGACCCCTTCTTCGAATAAGCGTGCTATCTCCTCGTCGGAGTCCTCCTCCTCCTCCTCTTCGTAGTCCCACGGGTCCACGTCACTCTCTTCCGCTTCTGCCTCCAACTAATCGATGAACGCCTCCTCGTTGGCCGAGTCGAACTCGTCCAAATAGCTATCTCCTCTCTTCTTCCTGGTCTTCTTCTCATTCCTCTTCTTGTCTGTACTCGCCGGTGCAACACGCGCCCCGTCCTGGCTGCTGCTTTGCGCTCATCCGACGCTGCAGGTACCCCGTGCTCCTCCTGCGCGGCCGATACGAGCTTTGACATCGCGGTGTCGTCGAGTGCCGATGTCGATGGATCCTGGCATGGTCGGACACGATGTGCTGCCTCAACAGGCGACTCGTGAGCGTGAACGATGCAGCGAAGAGCCGGGAACATAGGACGGTCAGTGGATGGCTTAGACCTGCCATTGCGACGGTGAGGGGGCATCGTGCTCGAGGTAGTTGCTCCGAATGGTCGATGGCGGGTACACAGAATGGGGTGCCGATCTGATCAAGGATGAGCAGCGGTTTCGTGCGTCGTGTCCACGCATGCATTTGTCGATTATCAAAAAAAAGTAATATCTCGCGTAGTGAACATAATTTGATCACAACAAAAGTGGCATAGCGTATTCTAGACTCGTAAATATCTCGTGCGTGCCTGTCACGTGGTGACATGGGTATACCCTACAGGTACTCGAGTTTGGTATATACGGCCTGAATACAGCGAAAGCCCACGGTGTCACCAAGGCCCAAGAGAGGACTCGAGTAGCCTACGGGCTCTCGATTGCTTGAAGAACAAGAAGAAGCTAAAGATAGAAAGTTCAAAGGGAAAAACCCTAACCTGTAACCGACTCGACCTGCTACCAGAGACCTAGCCCATCTATATAAAGGCTAGGAGGGGACGGAGAGGAGAAGACACACGCAACCCTAGTTTCCACAACCCTCGCCAGATTGCATCTACACACCATGTAATCCTCGATTCCTTCAATAATTCCACGAGCAGACAAGTAGGAGTAGGGACCTCTGCGAGGCCTGAACCTGGGTAAATCTTCGAGTCCCTTGTGTGCTTGTTTTGCTAGCCGATAGATGTCTCCAACACTCTCTCCTTCTCCAAAACCCAAGGCCATAACAATGGGCATTGATGAGTTAAACCCTCGTGACGTGGAGTTCGACGTGCCAACGTGATCGTGCATCAGTTGCGCGCGTCATTGCCCCATCAACACGTGACACACGCACATGGGATGTGCGTGCCGATTCCCGTGATGACCACCCGGCTCGCACTCCCCTTATTATATACTGGATTTTGCACGGCGCCGAAGACCATTGAAGTGTCCATCGCAATAAAGACAAGTCCCATCGATTCCCTACCCCAGCCTCCCTGGCTTCTTTGAGAAGGTAGACCATACATGGTGGTCTTGTATAATAGTACTAGTACTACTAGACCACAACCTGTACTCTTTGACTCTTCTCCCACACTAATCACTATCTCCTTCCTCCTGCTGCCGCCACCCTCACCCTGCAAGCCATGGCTCCACTAAGAAGGGGGAGAGGCCGATCGACGATCCTCGCGGAGAAAAGGGAGAGAAATCGCCGCGAGGCACTTCTTTCTCTACCAGCCTCTCAAGCCCAACCTCTCATCGAGGCCAAATCTCCCCCGAAAATGGCGCCGAATGTTCTAGCAGGCGAGGGCTCCTCCCGGTACGGTCTTCTTATTCTACTTCTTCTCCATCTCCGTCTCCATCATGATCTTATTCAGCTTCTTCTTGTTTTTCTTCTTCTTCTTGCTCTTCCTCTTCTACGTATTACAGGCCAGCCGTGGAGCCCGAATCCACCACGACGGAGGCGTTGCAGGATCCGTTCGTCCCATTCCATGTCTCAGTGAGGTAGCAAATCTCCACGCTATTATTTCTCCGAGTTGTGATGTGGATTTCTTAGATCCTATCCGCCCCGCATTGGTTTTTCTTCTTCTTTTACGAGTTGTATTAGTTTTCATGAATATGACTGGATCTCTTGGTCTTTCCTTAATATCACTGTTCATAGATTCACTATGAATTTTTTGTGATTAGGATTAGTTTATCGTGGTCATGAATAGATCTCTAGGTCCATTTTTAACACTACAGTCAATAGATTCAACGGGGATTTTTTTGATCTGTATTAGTATTCACCTGGAACCTAGAGTGTAATTATAAAATTCCTATTTCAATTAACATGAATGATGCAGCGATCGAAGGCTGAATACCGTGACAAGGTGGCCATGACCAGTTCCAAGATTGTGAACCAACATGAGCTTGCATGCTCCCTCACCCAAGCTAATGAGACCCTACGCAAGCAATTATCCATGCAGAAGGATATCTCGCTAGATTTTGCACGTGATGTTGTTAGGCTGCAGAAAGTGCTCGACTGTAACTTGAATAGGCCATCAAGATAATCAACGAGCTCATGGAGGAGAAGAAGAATCTCATGGAAATGTTCATTCTCCTGTAGGACGAAGTCAGCGAGGCACTCAGAGGACGCGTCAAGGACACCAAGGCTACCATCCGAGCCTACCATGACAGGAACCATTGCCTGGATGTAGTGAAGGAGATGAAGGAGGACATGAGCAGAGGGATCACCGTACTCGAGGGTCTTCGGAAAGAGAACGAGGATCTAAGGGCATGTCTGGAGGCGTATCAGAGCAATGCCCAAGTCTGATTCCCGTTAGCGGGAACACGAATATCAGTTCGTCCTCCACTCCTTTTGTAATGTTTAGGGTTCAGAGAGCAATGCCCAAGTCTGCTTCCCATTATAGGGTGCAATAAGAATCCTAGGGAAACTCCTTATCTATCCGGACATGTGTTGGTGTTCATGTTCATGAATGGACACCATGTGCTCTTTCCATTATGTATCTGGACATGGGTTTCTGCATTATGAGTTTGCCACTCTCCCACTACTATTTGGTGATATTGGGAAAAACCCACAACACACTAAACTGCAGATAAATCTTATTTGTCTTTGAAATTGAAATTATGACAGTGCCACTAGTCGATTCATAAAATGTTGATCAGTGCTAGATTGCTCCTTAAAATTATGACAGTGCCACTAGTGGATTCAGTTAATTATGGAAACTAACTAGCTTGTCCTAGTGAACTGAACAAACCATACTATGTATTTTTGTTGCAGGGAAAGAGGCGAAAGATCGACCAGGACCTGGCGACCTAGCTAAATGACAAGATAGCAATCCAAAGGGAGAAGAAGAATTCCCAGAAACTGGCCTTTGACCACCTGCACGCTGAACTCGCGGTCCTTTCTGACAAGTGCCAGAAACCGAAGGAGTTAAACGCTGGCTGGGCGAAGCTACACAGTGAAGGTCGCACCTCGGCTAGGAAGCAGACGGGGATCATGCAAGGGATCTTGAAGGAAAATTGTATGGCTACGGACCAACTTCGCCAATCCGTGACGGAGCGCTGGAACCTATAGCTGAAGCACCACATAGTACTGAAGGAGCTGGCCGATCTTAGGGAGGAAAACAGGCAGCTCCGGGCCAGGCTCGCTTGAACACAACATATGTCTATTTAGTACTGAACTGCCTGGTTTATCCTCTGAAGTGGTGATTTTGTAAGCGTGAACTTAACTCTATGCACAATATGTGTGTTTGTCTGAAATTAGTTTGCTCAAGGATTGAGTTTGGCTTAGTTAATAAAGCGCAACTGCAAGTCTTACAGTTAACTAGTTTCAGGCATTGGCACAACATAAATTATTCATCTCAAATTTCCTTTATCCTCTATAGTCTGTCCTTGTTCACCCTCGCGCGCCTTCTTCGGTTCCTTCAACAGATCCGCAGTGCAGTACTCTAGCTTATTCTTGTCTTCCCTAAGCTGATCCCTCTCCTTTTCTGCATTATGAATCAACATGTGACTATCCTGAAGCTTCTTTGCAGTTCCAACAACCAAGCTCCCATCGATTCCGTCAGTTAGCTCTGACTGCAAATTCTCGATTTCTTGTTCCAGCTCCTTATTTCGTACCGACAACTTGTAATTTTTTTCAGCTGCATCACTTACATCAGTAAATATCCCTGACCTTTCCAACTCATACATCTCCCATAACTGTGCCAAACATTTCTTAAGTGCATCTGGCCACTCAAGATCCACCCACTCTACTGCTTTACACACCAGGCCAACCTAAAAACACACACACTATAGTTTTATGAACATGCACGATACATTTTACTTCATGTCACAGTTGCACATAATGTAAACAAACCTGATTTGTATAGCCCAAAAACCTTCTCCCAGTGTTACTGCCTTCGAATGCAACATATCTCCTCAGTTTTAGCCCATGGTCACATAGCACTTCTCCATCGAGATCTAGGCCCTCCCATTCGGAGTCGTGGATCGTCCGTGGTACCTATAGGTAAACGCAAAGCTGAAATCGAACACGTTTGCATGCACATATGGAGCTCATATCGAGAGATTTACCATTGCCTAACCCTAGCCAGAAAAAACAGAGGAACTCACATCATGGAAGGAATACTCGATGTCGGAGAGAAGGCTGTCGCTGCTCGACTGGTCGTCCTCGCCGTTCAAGGACAGCATGGCGAATGCATCGTCGCAGGCGATGGCGTCGGCATCAGCGTCGGCGAGAGAGAGAGAGAGAGAGAGAGAGAGAGAGAGAGAGAGAGAGAGAGAGAGAGAGAGAGAGAGAGAGAGAGAGCAGCCCTTCTACCGCTGCAACAATGACTAAATTGGCATGTTACAATAGTTTAATGGATACCATGCCTTTTCCCTAGATTACTGTCTCCTGCCTAATATGGATTCTCTTTATACATTCTCATTTCAAATATTAAACCTGCACTCCCTCCATCCCAATTTCATTGCCTAACAAAAACATACCAGTATATTACATCATCTAAAGAAACAAAATCATGTCAACTACAAGGTACTTATGCATAACTTATTTAGTCATGGTTTCACAAAATATTACATTACAATCTCTCAACAAACATAATCACATCATGGTTTCACAAAACATCACATTACAATCTCTCAATAAACGTAATCACAGAAACAAGTATATTACATCAACTCAAGAAACAAAATCATGTCGACTACAAGGTACTTACACATCACTTGTCCTGTCATGGTTTTGCAAAACATTACATTACAATCTCTCAACAAATAAAATAACAGAAACAAGTACAGTACATCATCTCAAGAAATATAATCATGTAAACTACAATGTATTTATGCATCACTTGTCAAGTCATGGTTTCACAAAACATTACATTACAATGTCCCAACAAACATAATAATAGAAACAAGTACGGTACGTCATCTTAAGAAACATAATCATGTCAACTACAATTTACTTATGTCTTATTACAACAACGATGGTTTCAGTGAGTGACATGTCCGAAAATCTCAATAGCTCGCACAACATTATATCGCAATCTCTCAACAAACATAATGCAACAACAGTCAATATTAAAAATACAGGCAGGGAACCCCGTGGTCCATATGACAAGCCTAGGGTAGCAGCTCTCATCAGATCTCATCAACGTCGACTACCTCATTCTGTTCAGCCACTACAGGGGCATCTACATCCACTATAACCTGTTCAACAACATCAGAAATGGTATCAAGGAAGAACACCTTCTTAGTTCGCTTCTTTCGTTGCATAATCTGCATAAAATCTTCAGTATCCAAAACATCTATGAATTGCTGCTTCTTATGATGCCACCGTCGGATTTTTGCCATCTTCTTAGGGCCAATACTGATTTCCTTACCGATCATCTCTCTCATTTCATCAAAAGTTATGTTTTTGGAATCGACAGTGATCTCCACAGTACATGACGAAACTGGCTTATTAACTCCCTCATCAAGTTTTGCCATGTACGAATCCACCTCTATGCGTATACTGAACTTATCTAGATCAGCATCTATTGGTCCGTATTCTCTAGGAGCAGAAGCTCTGGCAGCAAGATCTCCAGCATCTGCATACATATCATCAATCATCACTTCAACTTTCACCTTACGATCAGCTGCACAACACTCCCAAACCATCTGAAGCTCATGGGAGTGCTCAATTTGCTGATAGGTATCATTCATGTTGCGCCACACCAATTTTGTCCTCTATCTAGAACCCTAGGGAATTCTAGCGGCACGCACATCTACCAGCTGCGAAACAGATACAACCTCTTTGCAATTCACAAGCAGATGCACATCTTGCCCGAACACAACCCTCTCGCAACCAAAATCAAGTTTTGCAGTGTACCGCCGAACATGAACTATGAACTCATATAGGTCCCTTGTATCAAAGTTGTGTCTAATTTGATTAAAAAGGGGAACTTTTCAGTTCATTCGATTCTATTATGCCGTAACTAATCTACTTGCAAGATAAGACACAGATAAGAAAAATTTACCTCTCGCTCTTCTCTCGGTTTTTTTCTTCGAGATCTGGGTGCTGCATCCGCCCACCGGAGCCGAACAATCCGCTGTCGGCCTTGCTTTTCTCTTCAACTCGCTGCTCGTAGGTACCTTGGGAGCAGAATCCTTGCTGGCCTCCTTGCTAACCGGGGCTAAAGACCTCGCTGATGCTATGCGTTGAGCCCCAGACTTGGGCCCCGACGGACCCGAATCATTCGGCGATGTAGCTACAACCTTCGTCTTGCAAGACATGCTGGGCCGCTGCCGTCGGATTCAATGTCGGGGAGGGAGAAAAAAGGTCCTCTGCCGCCGACAGATTTAGGGTCGAGGAAGGGAAGAAAAGGGACCGCCGCCGCCGTAGCAAGATTCAGTGTCGAGAGTTAGGAAAGTACAGTAATGGATTTGCCCCTACGACACGTGCAGGGTGGCTACGAAGAGTGACCGACGAAGAAGGGGCACATCAGGAACTAGTGTAACGGAACATCCTGACTTAACGAGCGTGATTTGAAACTATTGGGTTTATCCATCATTCACTTGAAAGACCCCTCTCAGCAATTGGCGCCCCAACTTTTCGAATCGCGGTGATTAAAATCAACTTGGATACTGCGTTGCCTAGGCGCTCCAACTTTCGGGCCGCAAAATGATATTCTCGTTAGGTAGGGACTGGATTAATTTTGTAGTCTTGTTTATATAAACACCCTCTGAGTGCCTCTTGGGTGTAAGGGTGTTCCCGTGTGCACCGTTATTGACTGGATGTTCATGCTAGTTGTAATCAACAAGAATCTGTAGTCGGCTTCGCCTCAGCAAACCCAAGCTCCCCGCCTCCTCAGAGAAAAAATTGCCCTAACCGTCGCCTCCTCCCCGTAGACTATCAACGGGTCCTCATCTCCCCCACAAGGCCGGCTCTGGGCCATGGCAACCTTGTGCCATGGCCATGGGCCCATGCTGAT
Organism: Avena eriantha; assembly: GCA_910589775.1. NCBI lineage: Eukaryota > Viridiplantae > Streptophyta > Magnoliopsida > Poales > Poaceae > Avena > Avena eriantha. Next base: position 283,313,137 of record OU342744.1, on the reverse strand, counting down.
GTGGGGCCCATAATTCTGGAAAAAAGCTGAAGCCCAAGCGGCCGTCCACGTCCAGGAAGGCAGGAAGCCCAAGGGAAGAGCCAGACAAATGACTCGCAGATAAAATGGTGCGATCGACGCCATACACCAGTTGCCGCTTGGACTCCTTCGTCTGTTCTAATCGATCTGACCATCTCCCTGGCGGCCCTGCCTCCTCGTTCCGCCGTGGCGTCGTTCGACAATTGGGTAGCAGGACGGCAGTTTCCGACGAGCCGACGAGCAGGCGCGATGACCTGACGTACACGATACACCTGAAGCTATGCATGGTGCCAGACTGCGAGTGCTCGTGCGATCCTTCCTTTGCTCGCTTGCTGACTCTCTCGGTAATCACTCAATCCCATCTAGGCTAGCTAACTAGTTTCAATTAGTTTGGCATTACTTAGCAACGTCCGTGTAGGAGTATCTCACGAGAGTATTGAGAAGGATATATTGCACAACATTAATCTTAATAGTGTCCTTCATGGTTTTGCATCTAGAAATGCACGAAGAAGCTTTTTTCGAAGCACCAAAGCTTAATTGTCGATGAACTTGTTGGAGACTGTTTTTTTAGGTATTCGCTAGCATGGAATACTTGTTATGTTTCCCTACCATTTTTATTTTTTTATCTAAATATCACAATGTTTTAGCGCTTAAGAATTATTTATAGACATCTCGACTATGAACGTGTGGTTATATGCTTTTAAATATTTTAAGTGAAATTGGCATATATATCATCTATATATTTAGTTATACATACTAGCTGAATACCCGTGCTTTGCTACGGGTTGTTTTTTGTGTTTGTCATGATGTGGTCTTGTAGGACTTGTTGCGTAAAATACTCCACCCCAATAACGGAAACCATAATTGTTAACTAAAATAATTGGAATATATAGTGATGCATTACGGAATGGGTATGCACCTGCAAATTTAGTTCTCTAACTCTGGGGTCTCTGGCTAGAGATGCTCTAACAAATATTCCCAAAGTAACATCCCATTTTGCACGTTAACTGATATTTACATGTACAATCAATTTGATGATACCAAATGCCTAAAAAGGAGGACAATCACAAAAGGTTGATTATATAGTTGTATTTTTCTATTGTTACGAAAGGTGAAGGAGTAATTAAAATTATAAACGAGTGTCATGTCCAAAATTTGCATAGTGCCCCAAGCTAGCTTTTGTCCTTTAGAAATCTTTCTTTTTTGGCAGTTGTTTTGAAATCTTTCGATGTTTTCGATGTTATCTGAAGTAACTTGAAGATGTAACCAATAATGTTTTCTTTTCCGTTTTGATTAAGTTGTTGTTTACCTTGTGTATTTTCTATTTTCATTTAGACATTTAGTGTGTTGCACCGTCAGAGAAATTGGGACTACTGTAATAAAATCAAATGGCATCTAGATACGGTACGCTGAAATTGCATACGTACCTTTTCCCTTTTCTCAAGACGATTACCACATACAAATGTAGGCGAAACAGGAACTATTGTCTTAGTTTTTCCACCTCTTTCTGAGATTACAGTTCTGTATGAAGCTCAAGGAAAAACCCGATATAAATGAGAAAACCACAATCTATGCAATCAATTATTCAGACACTGAAAGAAAAATTTCCTAGGCAATTTTGTGTGGTTAAAATAATAAAAACACACAAATGTAGTTGCATTCTGATCTTGTTATGCATAAAGGGTGTGGATGTGTCCACGTGAGAATATCAAGGAGTTCCATATCTTAGCAAAAGGATACGATTAAGTAACTGAATATGAGTCCTCTTCTTGACTGTTGGTATTGTCTGATTGTTGAGGCTTCCTGGGTGTCACTGATGGACTCTGCAATCCATAACTAGTAATTTGTTGATAGAACTGCCTACAGATAGCTAGCTACAATTTGTGCCAAAAAGGGCCAACAACCAGGTAAACAATAAAACTCTTGTGCTGACAGCAAATTTGATTTGCACCGGTTCAGGTTCATGCAAGTATATGCAATAAAGAAAAGATGTTGTCCAGTATAAATAGTAAAGATGGTTGTTCTTTCCTATCAGACAGCCGTTGAAGATCGGCAAGGCACCATCCAAATAACAGAATAGGAAGTGTATTGGTACCATTTCATGTGAAAGATAGCCTATCCATAGAACTACATTCAGAAATTTCTCAAGGTAATACCAACAGTTGATAGAAAATCAGCAGATTTCTTGAAAGAAAATATAAATGAGATTATTTTTTGAGGGAGAATACAAAAGACAATGATGCAGATGAAACATGCACAATATGATGCAAGCGTGAGTACAGATGACTACCATACATTCTTTGCCATGCTTGCCAGTGAGCTGCTACTTAAAGTTTTTCTCCATTGCTGGTTGAATGAGATATTGAAGTATAAGGAACTTCTCCAGAAACCCTTCTTTTGGTTCGCCTGCTGCTGCCGCCGTTCGCGCACAACGGTCGTCGGCCGTCAAGGGACGCCGCTGTGTCGACCCCCTGCCGCTGAGCCCTAGCCTCCCTTCTCAATCTATGAAGGTGTCCACCTGGATCTTCCAGCTCCTCACGGATCAACCGTGTGTCTCCCATATGATCCCCGAGGTCACCTTGCTCCAGCCGTCGCCGCTGATGCCTCTCCTCCCTCCGCCCTCTCTCCTAGGCCACCAGGCGTGGACGCGGACCTACCGGATGGAGGTAGAATCGGGGATGAGCGGCACCGCCTCTGCCTGCACTCCCCGCCGACAGCGGGAGGAACGGCGAGTGGCGGAGGGATCGGCACCGACGTTAGCAAGGCGATCGACAGAGAGATTGGGGATGGATCTTGAGGGGAATCGCGTGTCCTACACGAACGATAGGTAGAAGGCACAGGCGGGGGCGTTTTTTTCGCGAGGAACCGGTTTTTTCACTTCAGGATGGCAGTGGCGGGTAATTTACTTCAAAGTGTAGGGGCAAAAGCGGAATAACATGGCAGACGGAAAAATTTGCCAGATGACGAACGACGCAAATCTTTTTAATAGTATAGATATATATTATCATTAGAGGTCCTTTTGTCGACTTCGCCCCAGGGCCCCGAAAAATATAGAGCCGGCCCTGCTCCCCCATGTCCGCTCACACGGACGGGAGGGGGTGGGGACCTAGAACGTACGCTCGACGTTCATCAAGATCTCTAAAGTCAGCCTTTTTTTGGTGTTGTGTTGGCGCATCTCAGATGGTGGTGGATGTGCTACATCGAATAATAGTACCCAGCTTCAACTCCATCTTGGCGACATTTACGATATCGAGAAGTTTGTGGAATTGTGTCTTCGCCAGGCGTGTGCTCCGCCTTTGTGTAGTGTCGATCTGGTCCTGGCAGCCTTGGAATGCAACAATGCGGATTGCTGCTAGCTTATGGTGGATGGTAGAGGATCCGACTGCTTGATAGGCAGGTTGGTGTGGTCCCCGGATCCGGCGTTGAAGATGCTCGGAGGACTCCTTCGGCCGATGTTTTTTAGTAGCAGTCTAGATACAGTCTTGGCTGGTAGTTATTATCTTTGTATTACTACAGTAATAAATATAATTAATGTATGTTCGGGGGTGTACATATTAAAAAACAAGAACATGTAGTTATTAGTTAAGAAAAACAAGAATACATAGTAGTTTGAGGTACGTGATTATTTGCTCGCCAGTAATAATTCAGACTAATGGATGTTTTTTCAGGTTAACTCCAACTACCCCGTATTTGGACACCTATTCGATCTGAATCGGCCTGCTTGTGGTGCCCAGCGGATACCCTTGGGGCTTTGTCCACCCACTAAAGGCATGCATCCAATGGGCTAACCCATTAGCGGGGCCTGCTGTCCACCCGGCTGCCCTTGATGCGATGTAGTCACCTCATTAATGGCAGCCGACGTGCTTCCTGTCGCCTTCTCCTGCCTGTGCCCCCGGTACTTATCACCCGGTAGCGCGCCTGCCAGGCCTCCATTTCCCACCAGGCCTATAAAAACTGACCGTTGGGGAGCGGGACATGCCACAACCATGGTTCACCGTCTTCTATCTGGGTGCAGATAAGCCATAGCGTGAGTGGCGACAGCCAAGCTAGCTACGCCGATGAAGATGGCGGCAACAACCTAGTTATGTCGATGCGGGCTCCAGGGCCCTATTTACTTTAGCTAAATTAGGTTTATTTGTTTAATTTTTAGTTGTAAACTCTATCCAATGAATTAATGAAAAAATCTACCACAACTGACTTGTGGGCCATGGGAGGACCGGGGGAGGACACATGCGGACTCACGGCCGATCCGCCTTCCCGCAAAGCCAACACAAATTTGTGTTAGAAATTGGGGGCGATCAGGATAGAATGATGGGCATGATCCGTTTGCTGAGTGCCGATGGGCCTTGCCCCCAGTCTGGTAGGATAGAATCGAACGGTCACGGTCCCTTGGGGCGATGGGAGGGGCGGTGGAGTTTCTCTAAGTTTGTTCGGAGAGTAAATTCCATCTCAAGTCACTGGATTTGACAGACTTACCCGTCGTGATTACCATACATCACGATAGTGATTTACTGTACCGGAATGCCCATTGGAGGCCCATCGTCAGTCACTCGTCTCGGTACAACCTTGTATTTGATGACGTGGCAAGTTGTTGACTAATCTCCATATGCTTTTTCAGCCAAAAAAACCCTGGCAGAGTTAAAATGCTAAGGGACCAAATAAAAGATCTGATGACTAAACTGCAAGCACTAGTTATAAAATACATAAATCGACCGAAAAAGAAGAGGCGAATATGTGTTCATGGTGGCAACTGCGCACAATTAGATTGCCGTTCAATCTGGGCACACCCGGGCAAATCAAATAAAGGATCCTTTTGGTGGAGAGAATGCTCCGATCTGATTAACGTTTTCAAGAACAACATGAACATTCAGGTTAACTCAGGTAGTACTGCCCTCCTATGGAAGGACAATTGGCATGATGAGAATATCAACAGGATAAACTTTCTTAACTTTTCTCATTTGCAAAGCAACCAGAGATCTCAGTCAGGCAAGCTAAGAATCTAAATACTGAGAATTTGTTCGAAATGTTTGACCTGCCACTCTCCATGATTGCATACAACCAATCCCAGGAACTCAAACATATACTTCAGGATATGGATGAAAGCAATGAATATGATGTATGGACACAACTTGGAGATGGTGATAACTACAGTACAAAAAAATGTATGAAGCTATCTCTGCTTTCAATGAAGCTCCAGCACCTTTCAAATGGATATGGAAATCATACTGATTATCAAAACAGAAAATTTTCTTCTGGCTACCGTTACAGAACAGATTAAATACAAAGGAGTTAATGCTGAGAAAGCATTTCTTTGTAGAGGAACCTGGTTGTGCACTTTGTTCTGATGAACCAAGTGAAGGATTGATTCATCTATTCTTTGAATGCGATTCCAGTCAATGTTTTTGGTGGAAACTGGGTTTTCAATGGGATACAAATCACTCACTAATTGATATGCTGATAGAAGGGAAGCAAAGACAGAACAATGGGTGTTTCAAAGAAAGCCTGATCCTGGGATGCTGGAGTATCTGGAACCATCGAAACAGATGTACATGTTCAGAGAATATTTCTCGATGATTATGCACAGGGTTAAGCCTAGTCTCAAAGAAGGAATGCAACAATGGCTAGATAGTTTGTGAACTCTTGTACTCATTTTTTCTTTCTGTCTTTGTTTTTTGAGGTGTACATATTCGAACTCTTACTATAAGTGAAAATTGGCAAAGTAGGGGTCTTCCCTACCGTATGTGCTTCAAAAAAAGATCTGGGCACACCCACGTCTAGGAGAGTAGGAGATCGTTTTTTATTTATTTTTGTTTTCAGTAACTTCTAGCCGTACTGCCGCCCACCCCCTCTCTCTTGCTCCTTAAAGCATCTCTAGCAAATCCCTTAAAGGGGATGGTCTTTATAATTCCAACAGGTATAAGCATTGAGCCATCCTTTTTAGCCCGAATAGACCCGTATACGCCGCCGGCTCTTATTTTTTCAGGGGACACCGCTAAAACAACCCCCGAAATTATATCTAAGGATCCAAGGGGCCGATACGGTTCTAGATACGTCCCATTTCCCCTCTCCTCCGCTCCTCCACCGCGCACCGCCGCAAAAATCCGCCACCGCCGACGAGAAATTAGGCTCGCCACGCAACTGATCGGGCACCGCACCACCGCATGTACCATCGGGAAGCTCGGGCGGAGTGGGGGCGGCCAGGTGGGCTGTTCCGTGGCTTCTTCATCACGCAGCCACGGTCGCAACGCCGTCTCCGACTCGGAGGAGCGTTGTCGCCGCGAGCACTCAGACGGTGCGAGGAAGTGCGTCGCGCTACACTACATCCATCACCACGCGCTGGTCATGCGCAAGAACCAGCGTAGCACTCATAGGGTTGTGCCCCACACGCTGCTTGCGGGTTGTAGGGGGCGACGCTTCCCCATGACGTCCCTGAGCATTGGTGATGTGCTCGTCGAGGTGGTGGAGCTCGTTCTTCCCGAGTAGCCTGTGCAAGAGCTAGGAGAAGGGCTGGTTACGTAATAACCTACAGATATGAGGCTAGGGTAACCTGTGGAGATGTTGTGGATGGGAGTGCCGAGGTAGGTCAGTGTAGGATCGTAGATGTACGGGATCCCAGCGTACCCGTAGGAGGGCTCTGAGTAGATAGCTTGCAGGAGGTCCACCGGGAGCGGAGTGCCGGGGTTGAAGTAGTCTGCCTCCGGCTGCGTGTAGAGTGCCTCGAGATGGCGAAGGTACGCAGGCTCGTATGTTGCCTCGATGTTGTTGTAGTAGATCTTGTGCGATGCAGATAGGGTATCAGGGGTGTATTCTTCCTCCGGTGCCCTGGCGGCTGCGCGGCCATGGTCCGGATCTGGAGCCCCCGCGTCTCTGTCTGGGACGTCTCTAGTGGGTCCGTCCACCAGGGTGATAGATTTGATCTCCATGACACGTGCACCCCCTTCCTAGCATGCCAACTAACGAAGGATTATTTTCACGATCTCTCGGAGTCTCTCTTCCAAGGAATGGAAGAGAGTTTATTTGTTTGGTGGACCACTCGGGTCAGCAGGTTTAGATCTCAAAGATAAAGATATGTGGATAATAGGAGGAATCCCTCAGACTTTATTCATAAGGCAATCGAAATATCGTACAATTTGTCTACAAGATGATCCTGGTGGGTTTATAATGATACCCGACGAGAGAGATAAATCTAGAGCTATGACTAAGGCTAATGACGAAGACATGGGCGATTATGGCGTGTCCTTCTAGGGTGAATGTATATGGGTATTTAAGGCGTCGATGGTAGCTGAGTCCTTAGTCACGTCGGGTCTTCATCTTGTCTTGCACGTAACCATGATCTTCGATGTCCCATGCACGTATGTCTGGTCTTCGGGATCACGAGAGAGCCGTCTTGCAGCCCCACGGGTCAGTTTGGTTGAGGTTAGGTCGGTGTGAGAGCTTCTAGATGCATGCCTCCAGGTCCTTAATCGTCAGAGTTGTCGTGGGCAGGAATCGTGTGTTCAAGCCCATATAGGGTACAAGCCTGAGTCCACCCATTACTGACAAGACAACACTATGACTCATCTTCCCACTAGTATAAACTCGTTACTTAGAGACTGTACCTAGAGCCGATTTATTTCTAAAATACAAACCACCGGCTATATTCATCAACCTCAGGCGGTCGTAATTTTTTGACTGCCTCTAACTCAAACCTCGGACGGTTGTGAATCTGTACCTTTTCTAGTATGGCCCCCCCTCAACCGCTCGTTAAAACAAAATGTCTCTAAATGGATCTGAGACGACAGAAATTATTGGCCATCTCTTTTAAAAAATTAACCACAGCCGTCCATAAATAATCACCGCCTCCAAGAGCATCCTGAGGCTAGCCATTATAACGACCGTCACGAAAACTTGTAGCTAGGGTAGTCATTAATTGAAAATGTCTCAAATATATATCTAACTAGAAGCGGTTTAAATTATAAACCATTTAAGATCTCCTTTGCCGTTTTTCCTGTGGGATGCATCTCCTTTGCTAACTATATATATGGATCAACAAGACATCGTTGCCTTCACTCTTGTGCTGGGGTGATCGAGTTTGCCAGTGTAATTTTGAAGGTGTGTTTTAATCTTGACCACTTTTATTTTTGTACAATCTATTTTTCTTGCAAACTGATTAATAACACATACAATCATGCAATCAATTCTCACATACTGATTAGTAACACATACAATCATGCTGAGAGTAACAATTAACTACTTCGCGCATTTAAAAACCCGGACATGGCTATTATAACCGCGACTAGGATAACAATGGCACCAAAGGCATATTGTAGACACCTTTCCTTCCAAATAGCATATTTTTTTATCTTATTCATCTTCAACCTAGTTGTTTTTCTACTTTCTTGCTTCTTGATGTTGTGTGCACCGATGGTATCGGCCAACACCAACTCTATTTGCCCCTTCTCTTCCATAGCCCTTTCTATTTTTTCATTGACGGTTTTCATTGCTTTCTCCATCATTCGGATTGTCTCATGAGCTAGCCTTAGTTTCTTTTTCGTCTTCCTCAATTCTTCATTGGCCTTTCTAAATTCTTCATTTGTCTTCCTCTTCTGCTCCCTTATAAAGTCCAATTCTCTTAGAACAGTGATTTTTGCATCTAGACAATGTTGGAACTGGGCACATCCATCATGAATACCATAGCACAGGCTAATTCATAGAAAAACTTTAAAACAAATTGAATTATGAAAAGTTCAGCAGATGCATCCAAATTTTCAAGACAAATAGAATTAGAGAGACGAAAGCTAGAAGCTTAGTACCTCATCTGACGAGGAAGAAAAGTTCCCGAGGCCGACGAGGATCTCGCTATCACCCATTGTCCTAACCATGGCAACACGTATGCAAGCGGTGTAGACCTAAGGCGCGATGATGATTTGATGTTTGTGGCACCTCGTGGCGGAGAAATCCAGATGCTGGGTTCTCAATCTAAACCACGACAGGCAGACGACGACGGGTGGAGGAAGCCGGTGGTGGTGGTTCAGGAGGGAGAATAGAGAGGGCACGGGTAGAAATGGGGCTTCAGAAGAGTGAGAAGGAAAGCTAGGAGAAGGGTCTGGCTGCAGGTCATAAAGAGGAGAATTCAGACCCTCCGAATAATAGACGGACGTCCCGGTAAAATGCCTTTTTGGGATTACTTCAATTTTCATCTGTTTGTTTTAGGATAAATGTTGTATTAAATGCATGTGAATTTATATTTTTTACTTATGCATGTTAATTTGTTTTATTTTGCAGATGGACCATGGGTGGATGTACCTGGGGAATCGTGCGACCAATGTGTACCTTGACGGTGTCAAGGAGTTTTTGAACACAGCTGAAATGAATGCAGTTCATACAGAGGACCCATGGATACTTTGCATGTGTTGTGACTATAAAAACATCCAGAGTTTTACAAGCATTTCAGAAATTCAGACACATTTGATCAAAAGGGGATTCATAGTGGGGTATGATTGTTGGCTTCAACACGGAGAAGTATGACAAAGTACATATGAGGAGGGGGATGCTAATGAGGAGGATGATGCTAATGAGGATGCCAACGGGGATGATGTTGACTTTATCAAATGATGACGAGGTTGGTCGAACAAACGACATGGACAATATATCGTCGCAAGAGGACATGGAAGATGTTGAAGAAGACAATGTGAGTCAGATGTTGCGGGAGTTGAAAGAAAATGGTGAGGATCAGAAAATGCACGATAAATATGCTTGCATGATCAAAGAATCGAAGACACCAATGTATCATGGGTGTAAGCCACACTACACAAAGTTAGCTACTCTGGTAGAACTGATGCAGATGAAGCAAATGTTCAGATGGTCAGATAAGAGTGTAACCAAGTTATTAACTTTCTTACAAGACTTTCTTCCTGAAGGAAACCATATGCCAGATAGTTTTTACAAAGCTAAGAGGATTGTGTGTCTGTTGGGAATGGAGGCTCAGAGAATACATGCATGTAAAAATAATTGTATATTGTACCGTGGTGATGCCTACATCAATTTGCGTGAATGTCCAATGTGCGAATTTCTAAGTTCAAGGTTCCCAAGATTGAGGCAACTAATATGGCAGATGACAACATCATTGAGGATGACCTGGACACTGATCAGGCGAGCAAGAAGAAGCATAAAAAACCAGGTAGGAAGGAAATCCCGGTAAAAGTGTGTTGGTACCTGCCTATTATTCCTCGTTGAACACGCTTATATGCAAACCCGGATATGGCAAAACTGATGCGTTGGAACGCAGAGGAGCACATTCAGGACGACATGCTCGGACACCCTGCCGACTCTCCATAGTGAGGAAAGCCAATAGGTCGAAGCCTTTGGGTCCATATGATGTGGTCGTTTTGGAGATGATCCTAGAAATGTGAGGTTTGCACTGAGCACCGATGGAATAAACCTGTTCAGAAACTATAGTACCACCCACAGCACCTGGCCCATGAATCTCAGCATTTACAACCTTCCTCCATGGTTATGCATGAAGCGAAAGTATATCATGCTCGCAATACTAATCCAGGGCCCCAAGCAACCTGGTGACGACATTGATGTGTACCTTGCACCTTTGGTGGAAGATTTGAAACTTATTTGGATTGAAGGAGTAAAAATATATGATGCACATGTCAAGAAAAACTTTACTGTGAGATGCATGTTATTCATAACCATCAATGAATATCTAGCCTATGGGAACTCCTCCGGCCAGTCTATAAAAGAGACCTATGTGTGTGTCCAGTGCCTAGACAGTCTATAAGTAGGTATTTTCATGAGTGTAAGAAAATGGTGTACATGTGGACTTGAAGGTTTTTGCCAAAGGGTCATAAATATTAGACTCTGGAGAAAAAGTTGATAACACTTGTGAGGACGATTTGGATCCTCCAATTTTAAATGGCAGTTAGATCTATCATCATCTTAAACACTTGAGAGTTGTGCATGGAAAAGGATGATTCAAACAAAGGGGCAGAGGCAGAGGCAAAGGCAAAGGAAAAAAGCAAAGACAAAGAAATAGATATAAATGACCAACCTCGCAAAATAAAACCAGTATGGAAGAGGAGATCGACACTATGGGACTTACCTTATTGGGAGCATCTCGATGTTCGACATTCCATCAATGTGATGCATGTTGATAAGAATGTGTTAGAAAGCATAATAGAGACATTGCTCAACATGAAGGACAAAACTAAAGATAGTGCAAACTCATGACTTGAAGCTGCCAAACTCAGAGGGGGAAAACCCACCTGAGGTTGATGCTCAAGGAAAGCAATCCACTATGTGTTATGTATGCGACAAAGTAGAGGGAAAAAGTTTGCGTGATTCTCTATATGGCATGCGTTTCCCAACGGGCTACGCCGCCAACATGCAAATGATTGTTTCAAAGAAAGAAAATAGAGTAATGGGTATGAAGTCACACGATTGCCAGGTTCTGATGACACAGACGCTCCCTGTTGCGATAAAGAATGTCTTGACATCACATGTTCGAGACACTCTAACGCGTTTGTGTGAATTTTTCAACACAATTTCTCGGAAGGTGATTGGTCCTAGTAAGTTGGATGATCTACAAACTGAGGTGGTGGAGACTATGTGCAATTTGGAGACGATATTCGCTCCATCATTCTTCGATATCATGGCATCTCATTGTCCACCTTGTGAACGAGATAAATATGTGTGGTCCCGTATATCTACGAAGCATGTACCCGTTTGAATGCTACATGGGAATTCTTAAGCACTATGTCAGGAATCGAGCATGTCCAGAGGGGAGCATCGTCGAGGGCTATGTAACTGAAGAGGTCGTTGAGTTTTGTCTTGATTACATGGCATGTCTTGACCCGGTAGGGGTGCCTAGGTCTGTCGATGAGGGGAAGCTTACTGGTGTCGGAACGAGTGGAAAGATCAAGTTCAAGCTGACTCACACTAAATATAATCAGGCACACTATGTTGTGATGAAGCACATGGACAAAATCACTCCGTACATAGAAGAACACCGTGATAGTCTACGAGCAATGCATCCCCATCGACGTTCGATCGAGACACTCCACGTCGAGGTGTTCAACACCTGGTTCAGTGATTGACTACGTGATGTTGAAGCAAAAGATCTCATAATGGCTGCTCTTGCAAGAGGCCCTACATGGGAGGTTAGAAAGTTTCAGGTGTACAAGATCCATGGGTACACATTTTCTATGAAGAAAAAAGATAGCACAACAATGACGCAAAACAATGGTGTAGTTTTAGAGGAAATTGAAGAAAATGGTGAAGAAATGACATAGCTCAACTACGAATACATAGAAGTGATTTGAGAGCTAGACTATGTGGATTTCAAGTTTCCATTGTTGTTGGGCTCATAAGAATCAGGTGGATCCAAATGACGATGGCCAAACTACCGTGAACCTCAATCGGACTGCTTACAAGAACGAGCCATTCATACCAGCTAACCCAGTTCATCAAGTCTTGTACATTGTCCACCCGAGGAATAAGAAGAGACGTGTAGTTATGCCATCAAAAAGGAGTATCATCGGTGTGGATGGCGTGTTCTCCGAGGGAGATTACAACAATATCGATGATGTTCCTGACCCTTCGTACTTGGTCAAGAAAAGAAACCAACAAGATGAGCTTCTTCTGGAAAAACCGCACATTCGCGATCAAGAATCCGGAGAATGAATTTGTATGACTAATCCAAACATTTGTGTGAAGTTGTAATAAATTTCTAAGTAGTTATGAAGAATATTTGGAATAATCCAAACATCTTATAATATATTATCAACATTTACTATATCCAAGGTGTTTATCAGCCCGGTAGTGGATTTCTAGAGTGGCTAGGGTTCCGATTATGACACAACGCAGATGCGATCATGTGTTTAACAAACGTCTCTAATAAACTTTTAGAGGCTGTTAAGAAAACAGCCTGTCTGATGTAGCAGGTTCAGAGGCGGTTTTTAAAATATTCGTCCGAGGTACCAACTGTTAGAGGCGGTTATTAAAATAACCCATCTGAGGTGTGACTAGCAGGCCATGACGGAGCATGGACGGCAGCGACCGAAAGACACAGCGATGTCCACTCCTCCGCCGTTTTATTGCAATGCATTATACAAACACACATTACAAATAATAACATTAGACGTAGCTAGATGATGATATATTAATAAGATTGTACTGCAAACATTATGAACAAACAACATTGAGAAATACAAATATATACAACTAGAACCAAAGGTTAGCTAGCTAGTAGGGATAATATATTACATAGCCAACAGGTGCATCCACTGGCTAGACCAGTCAAAAGCAAACATACTAGTGGAACCAATTGATCACCAGTGTTGTTGCGATGCCCCAGCTATCATCTCCCTGCTCCCACCTATTCTGGCCCCAGCCAACGTCTCCCTGCTCCCACCCGTTCTGCCCCCAGCCATCGTCTGCCTGCTCCCACTAGTTCTGCCCTAGCCATCACCTCCCTTCTCCCACATGTTCTGTCCCCAGCCATCACCTGTATGCTTCCACCTCCTCTGTCCCTAGCCATTGCCTCCCTGATCCGACCGGTTCTGTCCCCATCCATCGCCGCCCTGCTTCCACATTTTATGTCCCCAGCCATGCCCTCCTTCCTGCTGGATTTTCTTCACATGTTTGGACCTCCTATAATCCTCGCTGGTCTTGCATCTCGGACAGAGATTATCATTCAAAATTGTCTTGCCTAGACCTATCCCTACATTCATCTTCAAGATCTTCTTATACATCTCGTAGCTCACGTAGCCATCAACTACATCATACTTCAGCTGATCCGGGCTAAGCGTCTGATGTCATGTCTTGTGCATATCCTTTGTCCATTTATCCTTCATATCCAGGTAGAAGCCATCGATGATGTCCGCCGCAAGATAATCCATGTCAGCCTTGGGTCCCCGCTCAACGATCTTGTACACTTCCTAGATGTCGACATATTACTCAGGAGGCATACGTATATTTTCGACCCAGAGGATATCCCTGTGTCTCCTTATATCAACACTAGAAAAAGTTATTTGCTTCTTCTCCAAGAACTGGCGAATCGCTCGATGCCCATCGCCATACCTCGGGCTCCTGCAGAATTGATAGACTAGCACATGTTGTCGCAAGGCTAGCTGCACCACCGCGACTGTCTGCGGCTCATCACTACCACAGCGAGGGTAGGTGTACTCGAGTTCCAACCCAACAATCCGATCCTTTTCTGATTCAAGCCAAGCCTTGTACATGGCAAGAGTTTCTTGGACCTTCGAGTCCTTGTTGGTGTACACCACCGTCAGCGCGGTGGTGCCCATGCGCAGTGATGGAGACTGTGTCCATGAATATTCGTCCATCATCGACTGGTAGGCGGCCGCTCATGGCGAAAAGGATGAGGGGTGATTCCGCCGGAGTGAGGAAGAGGAATGGGGGCGCGGGTGTTGTGAAAATGAGGAGGGGGAATGGGGGCATCGGAGAGAGGGAAGAGGAAGTGGTCAGAGCAATGCCGCGGATGATTCATAGGACTAGCGCGGGTGATTTCAGCAGTGGAATAGGAAGAGGGAGTAGTGGGGAAGAGAAAGAGGAACTTCTGGCAGTAATATTGCAGTGCAGTTTCTTGAATTGGCCGGGGATCGAGGCGACGAATAGAGGAGTACACCAGAGCGACGGTTCCCGATAAAACAGGGGCATGGCAGGTTGTGCGTCCCATCATTTTGACTCACAGAGGCGCCCGTAATTACAAACCATCTCCTAGGAAGTTTCCGCATGTATCCGACGTTTTTAGAGACGGTTCTTTTAAGTGGCCATCTAAGGATGATTATTAGAGGCACATTGGAATAATGCCCGTCTGAGGGTGTATCGCCGGCGACGACAAATTGGCATGACGGTGTCCGCTTCTCCGCCACCAGGGACGATGTGATCTTGCAGTTCTAAAGTATATATAGCTCATACTCCATAATATATAGTAGCAGTTCAAAATTTAATAAAAGCTAATAATTAAACCCATCTCTACGATAAATATAAGCAGTTCAAAAGTACTCTAGAATGAGCACAAAATCACCCCGACATATATACAACAAAGTTTGATGAATGAAGATGCAATATCTAGAACAACGGATCATTGTCGACTTCAACATCATCACTGACTTCATCGTCAACAGGAGGTCGTGCCAATATTGCATCTTCTACATCATCACTAGGTGCAAATACAACATATTCATTAAAAAGATCACTCCCCTTCTCCTCGGACCTGGCTGGAGTCAGCATATCAATTTTTTTGTGCATGATCAATGCTTTCAGCATCCTGTTATTCTCTTTCAGTCTAGCATGATCCCTATGACGCTTTTCCTGATCTTCCATGTAGATGGAATGCCACATTCGTAGCCCTTTAATGAGTCGCCCTTGTGTCTTCTTGTTCTCATAGGTAGATGATCCAGGAATATCCAGATACTCCACATCTCTTGGAGCCCTATTCCGTTGTGATTTCTTGGTGACACCTTTGATAGGATTGTCAAGGGGGGTCTGTGAATACAATGCTTCTTGTAGCGCATGCTAGAGTTGTACTGTAGTTTGGTGAGATGCTGAATGAATGCATGAATTTATGGAGCATACACTAGTGACCTCCGATGATCAACCATGTTACTCCTAATCTCTTGATACAAGATATCCATAACATCAATCTTTCCTTCCTTCCTTTGTAGGATAAACCATATGAGGTTTTTTGCATATCCACGTATGCTAGAGGAGTCTCCCGACTTTGGGAACAAGGTCCACTGAAAAAGCTTGTGCAATGTGTCAAAGAAGGGCAAGAGGCCACCAATTTTCCCATGCACAATAGCATTACCCTCAGGATGGGAAGCTGGATGATATATAGCAGTCATTCAGTTCATTGGGATTCTTTGTGGGATCATCATGGATACGGATGAAATTAGTATCATCTGGATCAACCATATTGATTCCAAGAGCTACAGCAAATTCACTAAGTGGGACATGGTATTCTTTGTCATCGGTCATCCACCAAAAATGCCTAGAATCATCCTTCTCAAGAAAGAGGGTACAATAGAATTGTATTACCACTTGTTTGTTGTAGTGACACCTGAATTCCATGATCTTCACTAAGCCTACGCGATCACATGTTTCAAATATGTTGACAAGTCTTTCCTTGTTTTTCTTGATGTGCTCAAAGTCGATTTCCCTTTGAGGAGCAACCTTGGTTTTAAGTAGGAGAATCATCTCAAAGAACTTTTGTTGATTTAATATGCGGAACCATTTGCCAATACGTTTATCTCTCTTAGCCTCATACTAATTTTCTTCCCAATGAAGAGCTTCATACTGGCGCTTCCGCAATTTCATCAAGCTTATAATTTTTGTAGGAAATGCTACTTTGGGAGCTGCGATTATGACCTTCTTTGTGGCAGGGTTTGATGAGCTGCCTGCCATATTAGTTGCATCTCTCTTCGCATCAGTTCTTTTAGGATCTGTCCTCCTATTCACCTCAATCGTCGCAACCACGTGCCTATTCCCTTTCTTCTTCGCAACCTTGTGCCTTTTCCCTTTCTTCTTTGCAACCTCATGCTCACTTGAACCTATGTTATAAGATAAAAATTATATAAAATATGAACTCTAGGAAATATGAACGGATCTATTATGTATACTTTATTCAAGTGTGAGTTGGATAAATATATTATGATGTAATAGCTGACTGTCCTAACTCTGACGAAGCTGAATCGTAATAAACAGCTAACTCCTGAAATTGAATCATGCGCTGAATTAGTATGGGATATACTAGCACTACGAGAGATTTCATCACGAAATATACTGGTACTATGAGAGGGATTTTAAGAAATCGATCAACAAAGTTTGTACCTGATTCGTCCAATGACATCTCTGTTCTATGAGATTGCGTCCGTGCTTCCGACAAGGTAGCGGAGGGGAGGCGTGGGCTGGCAAGGAGGGCGGTGGAGGTGTGGGCTAGCAAGGAGAGGGGCTTCGGCGGTGTTGTGGTCACATGAGAGGCGGCAGAGACAGTGGGATAGGGTTTGAGTGGCGGAGGCCGGTGGGATAGGGTTTGACTGGTGGTGGCCGGCATGATAGGGTTTGACTGGCGGCGGACGTCGGGATAGGAAATATTAACATCGATCGAATGTATAAACCTTTTTTCTGGCACTGTTGCCGGGGAATAAATTTTCTATCCTGGTGTGGTCACTAGAGACCTTGTTTTTAGTTTTATTTTTGTTTGTAGTTTATTTCTTGTTATTAGTTCACTTTTTGTTATCTACTGAAAACCCCAAAAAATTGGTTACTTGTTTATGTGTTTCTCTCATATCAAAAACACATAAAAGAAAAGATCCATGGATCAAAAGGAACTTGAGGAGTATGCTACTCCCACTGATGAATTTATTCGTGCACCTATTACTCAGCCTGCTATTGATGCGGAAACTTATGAATTTAAGCCTAACCTTTTAAGTTTGGTTCAACATAATCAATTTAGAGGCTCATCTGCTGAGGACTCAGGTTTGCACCTAAATACTTTTACTGAGATTTGCGACATGATGCGAATAAAAGATGTTGACCGAAATGTAGTTAAATTACGTTTATTTCCTTTCTCTCTAAGAGGAAAGGCTAAGGATTGGTTGCTAGCTTTGTGTAAATGCACTAATAAATCTTGGGAGGAATGAAATAATCTTTTTATGACTACATTTTTCCCTCTAGCTAAGACTATATAGCTAAGGTACAACATTACAAGCTTTAGACAACAAGACTGCAAGCCAGTAGCACTTGCTTGGAAAGGATGAAAGAATCCATAATGAACTGTCCTAGTCATGGGATTGAAGAATGCTTATATTATATTTTTTTATAATGGTCTTAACCCGATGTCTAAGTCTATGCTAGATATCACCGCAGGAGGAACCATCATGGGAAAGCAAGTGAGTGTTGCAAAGAAATTACTTGATATGCAAAACAACCATGCCCAATGGCATGTAGAAAGATCCTCAAAAAGGGTGAATTCCATCACTAATGAACATAATGAAGAGCTTACGACAAAGGTAGATGAGTTACTTAATATTATGAAGGGTAAGGAAGATATCCAAATTAATGCTATCATTACCGATGCTAATAATGTTAATTTTATAGCTCGTAATCCTTATAATCCTTCTTGGAAGAGTCAAAACTTTGGCTCAAACTTTCAAAAGCAATATTCTAATCCTGCATGTGCTACTTATAATAACACTTATGATAATCATAATGGAGCAAATCATGGCAATCTCTCTCTCTTTACAATAGTATTATAACTTTCATGCAAGCTCAAACCGAGCAAAATAACATGCTTATTAAAATCACGGAGAACCATGAGACTAGTATTGAAAAATTATCTAACCAATCCATTACAATTAGAAATGATGTGCATGCTCTGTAGGAAAGAACCAATACTGTGGAGGAACGATTGGGCAAAGTAGTTGAGAGCCAAGCTCTCATACTTGAAAAATTCGCTGGAAAGCCCGAGCCAAACCTGGTGGAAGACCTCAAGATGAAGAGGGTAGAAAATAAAGTTTAGAAGCCTGAAGAGCTAGACTATAGCAATGCGCCATCTCCAGATTATATCATGGAAGATTTGTTGAATATGATTACCGTCAAGAATCCCGGTATAGAACAAGGTAACGATGATACATACCAACAATTTATAAAATATAAGTAGCATCTAAAGTTCTTGAACTAGAAATGGACTATAAGAAACTAGTTGATAAGCTTCCAACTAAGCTAGATGATATTTTTGAGCCCACTATTAAAATTAAAATTGGGGTTAATGAGATAGCTGCTCTTTGTGATCTTGGTGCGAGCGTCTCTATGATTTCCAAAATGTTATTTGATAAGATAAACTTAGGACCATTTACAACTACTAAAATGCGACTCCATCTTGCCGATTCAACCTATAGACAAGATGTTGGGATAAAATAAAATATAGTTATTAAAATTAAAGGATGTATCATGCTTATTGATCTTGTTATAGTGGACATGCCTGAAGATCCCATAGCACCTATAATTTTAGATAGGCCTTTCCTAAAAACTATGAAAACTTTAATCAATTTACATGAAGGGAATATGATAATAAGACTACCATCTAGAGATCATTTTATAGTCCACTTCCCAAGAAAGAAGAAGTCCAAGCATAATGATGATGATGGTATAATCACTTTAAAAGATAATTACTTTGGAGTGGGTGTCCCACATGCAAAGCCTCAATAATCACCATCTTGGTTAAGCAAATTAACCTTAACTAGAAGTGCTTCATGGGAGGTAACCCATGTGAAGTAAAGTTTTAATCATGTGTTAGTTTTGTTTTTGTTTTGTTTTTAATAAAGAGTGTTCAAGAAGGTCCTTTGAAGAGAGGAGAAGAAATCAAGGTAATCCTCGATCTATTTATTTGCTAACACATGGCCATAAGGTACTGTTGTTTTTATTAAGTTTATTTGCTATTATTTTGTTTTTGCTAAGTTGTGCAAAGGTGCATGAAGATATACTAACTTAATTCTTTAAGTTTTTGAAGCTTACTGTGAGCTTAACGAGCACTAGGACAAGTACGACCGGAGGCTACCGTACCGCGTGCCCGTACCACATCGCGGCACAAGAAAATGCAAACATTGATTTTTGTTGATGGACATAGAGGCCATAACGACCTATAGTACTACTAGAGTGGACCGTACCATCCGCCCATAACGTACACGCGAGCAAAACATCAAGTTTGAGGTAAACATACTAAGGAAATAACGACCACTAGTATGGGCGCGGGCGACCATACCACGCGTTTGTACCTCGTGCGCCACCAGAAGGTTCCTTCGACCCCAAGGTACGACACTTGGTATGTGAGGGCTCCGGCCATACCGTCCGCCTGTACCGCATACCCGACTATGACAAGAACGCCAGGGATAGGTAAACCTAAAATTCCAAATCACAATTTTTTCTTTCTTCTTCCTCCAAACTCTAAACTACCTTCATCAGATCTTCAATTCTGTCTGTTATTTCTTCGATTCCTCACACCCAATTGATCTAAGGTATGTTTCTCCTCTGATCCCTAGCTATGCATCAAAACCTTGCTCAATCTTTCTCATTATCAATCTGGACTTAGGTCTTGTTCTAGGGCTAATTTTGATTATGAGCATGCTCAGTTTTGTCTTTAGAGGAGTTTCTTTTGTAAGAAGTGTAGAGGATCACTTATGCTATGTGTCTATTGGATAAGTTTTTAATTATCTTTATTTTTGTTTTAGATGAATACGAGGAGCATTACATGTGAAGTGGTTGTGGAACAAGCTGCACCTCCCGTTGATACGCTAACGCCGAGTCATTTGGCACCAAGTTCACCAAGGAGTTTCAACTCACTCATTTCAACCGTCTCAAGAACCCAGAGATCAAGTCCACCAAGTGGGCGTGTCCTTACATCCTTAACCAACTAGGCATTCATCATGATTTTGATTTCCTTTGTGACAATGTTGGTTTGTATCACTTTGTTTTTAGGTAGCCTCCACATATCACCGCTTGACAATTGAGTTCCTTAGTACCTTGACGTACACGGTGAGTCCATACCACTGCTTCGAGGATCATATGCCAGGATTTGATCGCATCAACTTCCGCTTTATGAACTGTGAGTATTCCTTGACACTCGACCAATGGGCTCATCATTTTTGGTTTTCCAACAACAACATCGACTTATGCTCCACCACCTTTGTTCTTGATCCATCACCCTTGGACTACTTTTGTATAATGAAAATCCATGGAAACATCCCCAAGGGAAACCAAATTGATCACCCTACTATTTGTTATTTGATCTATGTTATTGCTAACACTTTGCAGGAACATGGTGAGTTTACTAGAGTCAATGAGGAGTACATGATGATCCTCGCAAGAGCTGCTGACGAGGGGTAACCTCGGCAATGCCCATGATGATGGACTTAGGGTTTCACGGAAAAGAGAACGTTGGGGATTTCGTCGGATGTCAGGAAAACAATGGAGTCAAAGTCGCCTGAATATTGGGAAATCGAACTGTTACAAGTTGCCTGGGATTTTTCGGTGCCCTCTCTTAGGCTTCTCCCGTCCTATATATAATAGGTCGGGTCTCAAAGCTGTATGCGGATAGGTTTTACATATGCGTGATTACAATACCAATACATTGTCGGTTAGAGACTCTTTCCTAATACAATCAAAGTCTTTTTCGGTTGCTTCTTTGGGCTGTCATCTGAAATGTTCATGGGCTGGAGGCCTTTTACCCAATATAGGGTAGTAAATCATAAGCATCCGAGTAATCATACCTATGTCAGTAGCCCCCGAGACTCTACTTGAACCGCAGTTTATCGGGTCGCTGAGGTCTTATCGAATACTGAATTCCAGCTTCTATTTTATCGGGTACCCAACACGTCCGTCAAATTTTTTATCGTATCGTTGATACGGATATTTTACTGGCAGAGCGCATTCTTGTGCGATTACCAGACCACACAAGACGAATCCTGGGGTCTTACCTTCATGTTTTTGAACACAGTATTCAGATTTTTGTCGCGTTTGAGCGTGATCCGAGATTTTTGTTTTTTTGGCGGTTTGGCCTGCTGGGCTGCCAATATTTCTGATTTATCAGATAACTTTAATGCTTTATGCTGGCTCCCGATGGGAGTAATCTTTCAGAGGATACCCTTTTGAGGATACATTGATGTAAAACTCAAAGGTATTTTTCAATCATGAGTATCTTTGTTTAATCATACACAATTCTATCGGGTCCGGGCCAGCGCTTCCAATGGGAGTAGCCCCCGAGGCTATGTTTGGATGACTGTATCTGGACATAGGCTCATAGTTGTTTGTTAGCTTGATGGAAAGCATAGATCTTTGAATGGATATAAATAATAAAGAGCTTAAGGTAAAAAACTTATATCTTTATACATAAGGCAAAAAAACGATGATATAATATTCTTTTTGCAGATGGCGCCTAGCCGTTGGCCTGGATATTCTAGCTTAAGAAGGTGAACCATAAATCTTAAGTAGTCTTATCCGTAAAAGTGGCGTAGCTGTGCTACGTTCCATGGATTGGAGTAATTGACTCCTGTCTTCTTGTCTTGTAGTCGATATGCTCTTCCGGGAATAACTTCTATGACGATGTATGGTCCTTCCCATGTTGACTCTAACTTTCGGTGGCCATCTTGCTTGAGGCGAAGAACTAGGTCCCATACCGCGAAGGACCTAGGCCGCAATCTTCGGTTGTGGTAATTGCGCAAGTATTGCTAATACATAGTTGCTCTTTATAGGGCTTCATCTCGAGCTTCATCAAGTGCATCCACATCATCTTCGAGTGCTTCTCTCGATTCTTCTTCAGCTACATAGCTACTCTTGGGGATTCATGTGACACTTCAACAGGAAGCACGGCTTCTGCACTGTGGACCAGAAAGAAATGTGTCTCTTGTGTCGAGTTATTTGGGGTTGTACGTAGACTCCATAAGTAATATTGTAATTCATCAACCTAGGCTCCTTTTTCTCTATCAAGTGACGCTAGCAGTCTTTTCTTGAGCCCATCAGTTACTAGTCCATTGGATTTTTCTACTTGTCCATTTGTTTGCGGGTGAGCTACCGAGGCGTAGCTTACTTTGATGCCCATCTCTTGGCAGTACTCCTTGAACTCATTGGAAGTGAAGTTAGTTCCATTGTCTGTAATGATGTTGCTCGGTACACCGAACCGAAATACTATGGATTTAATGAAATTCACAGCCGAAGTTCCATCTTGGGTGGTGACAGGCATTGCTTCAATCCATTTAGTAAATTTGTCAACTACTACTAGCAGAAAGACGTGTCCTCCTGGCGATGATTTGTGAAGTTTTCCCACCATATCGAGTCCCCATTGAGCGAATGGCCAGGCCAGAGGTATAGGATTTAACTCAGCGGTGGGTGCTCCTGGCTTTGTTGCGAATCATTGACATGCTTCACATGTTCTAACGATATCTTTTGCATCTTGAACTGCAGTGAGCCAGTAGAACCCTGCCCTGAATGCTTTGGCAGAAATTGCTCAACTACTAGCATGATGACCACAAACTCCTTCATGTATATCTTTGAGTATGATTTTTCCTTCCTCGGGTGTCACGCAACGCTGCAACACTCCTGAAATACTTCTCTTACACAGCTCCCCTTTGATTATTCTGAAGGCTTTTGATCTTCGGGTGATTTGCCGGGCTTCTATCACATCTTCAGGTAGCTCACCCTTAGTCATATATGCTATATCCGGCTGCATCCATGTGGTTTCAGTTAGCGTGACCTCTCCAATTTCCTATTCTTCCTCTTCAATGTCTTCTTCCATACTCTTGGTTGCTGATGAAGCCCCCGAGTCTTTTCGCGGGTTAATCTTTTTCCTGTTTTGGGTGCTACAACCTCAGAGACTCTTTTTGCTTTGATTGATCGTTCCATTATTTCTTCCCAAAAAACTCCGGGTGGCACTGGTGATACGTCCATTTTGTATCACTATTCTATATCATAATTTACTATTATTTATTGATATATTTCATATTAAGAGATGATTGATGGCCCAAAATATATCGAGCTCGTTGGGAAGGTATGATGAGCACAACAACAAGTTTTCCATCAGTACGAAACCAAGGTTATGAATCCAGTAGGAGCAAGGAAACACCTCAAAGGTGTAGCTAGCTGAACGTTGGCAGGGCACACTACCGGTGCCAGCAGCAACGTGGATACCTACACAACACAACCACAGAACTTTGCCCCCAACTTACGATGAGGTTGTCAATCTCACCGGTTTTGCTGAAAACAAAGGATTAAACGTATCGAATGGAAGGAAGTAATAGTTTGCAGAAAGTAAACACAAAGCAGTAAACAGTTGATTGTAGATTGAATGTAAAAGAAAGGACCGGGGTCCATAGTTCACTAGAGGTGGCTCTCCTTAAGATAGATAATATGGTGGGTGAACAAATTACAGCGGGGCAATTGACAAACATCGAGAAAGCATACAAACATATACTAATCATCTTGACTCCTTTGAGATTCGATTGGGCATTACAACATTATACATAGACCGCCATCCAACTGCATCTACGACTAATAATCCACCTTCAGGTTATCATCTGAACCCCCTCTAGTATTAAGTTGCAAGCAACAGATTATTGCATTATGAATTGCGTGTAAAGTAAACAATACGATTGTTCTATGAACAAAGGATTGTTGTTTTCTCCCTAGTAGGAACATCACATCTAGTACCTTAGAGATTTCTGTTACTTCCCCAGATTACCAGAGGCATGAACCCACTATCGAGCATAAATACTAACTCTTGGAGTTGCTAGCATCTACTTGGCCAAGATAGCTACTAACAATGGAAAGCATGCAAGATCAAAAATAAGAAAGACATGATAGAATCAATAATCAATCTGAAATAGCATCTCAATATCCATCGGATCCCTGCAAACTCAACATGCAGAATTACAAATAGATGATCTTGATCATGAATGGAGCTCACAAGATCTAAACATGATAGCACAAAGGAGGAGAACCAGCCATCTAGCTACTACATGGACACGTAGTCTAGAGAGGAACTACTCACGCATCACACCAGATGCTTGCATGATGATGAAGAAGGCCTCCAGGGTGAATTCCCCTCTCCGGCAGGGTGCCAGGAAGAGCTTCAGATCCCTCCTGATCTAGGGATGGAGATGAGTGCGGCTACAGACTCTTTCGTGGAATTTTGCTCAGGTACTTAGGGTTTCCGTATCAGAGGCAATATATGGGCGGAAGGAGAGGCCGAGGGGGTGCCTGGGGCGGCCAAACCACCCCCTGGCGCGGGCCAGGCCTGGCCACGCAGCCAGGTGGTGTGGCCGGGCCTAGCCCCTCTCCGTCTCGTATTCTGGCTCCAAGTGTCCCCCGGTAAAATAATGACTTTGGCTTTTGTCCTGTCCAATTTCGAGAATATTCATTTTCTGCCTTCCTGAAACCAAAAACAGCAGAAAACACGCAGCTGGCACTGTGGCTCTTGTTAATACGTTAGTCCAAGAAATCGTATGAAAAGTACTCCAAAGTGTGGACAAAACACAAGAAAGTAGATAAAACCAAGCATGGAACATCAAAAATTATAGATTCATTTGCAATGTATCAATGATACTTATGTTATTTCATCTGTTTTTGCATGGTTGATGACTTTTGGAGCATGGACCGCTGCA
The DNA here is from genome assembly GCA_910589775.1 of Avena eriantha. Taxonomy (NCBI): domain Eukaryota; kingdom Viridiplantae; phylum Streptophyta; class Magnoliopsida; order Poales; family Poaceae; genus Avena; species Avena eriantha. Next base: position 283,287,956 of record OU342744.1, on the reverse strand, counting down.
GTCAGGATTCTGATGGAAATGGTGTTGTTTGGAGGCGAAATTCGCGAAGATCAGAAAATCTAGGAAAATACATGGAAAATTCTATTTTTCCAGAAGACGAATATTGCCAGAAGGGGGAGTGGAGATGGGCCACAGGAGGCCCACACCACCCCTTGGCGCGGGCAGCCCTAGACCACACGAGCAGGTGGTGTGGCCACCCTGGCCCACTCCAGGCTCTCCCCTTTGGCGTATATTATCTGCACGGAACCCTAATACCTGGGGAGCAACAATAGAAAGATTCCGCTGCCTCTGCGGGGCGGAAAACTGCAGAGAGAGAAAGATCTCTCCAGTAGACAGAATTCTGTCGAGGGAATTCCTTCCCAGGGAGGGGAGATCGTCGCCATCAACACCACCATCAAGATGGACTTCATTGGGATCATCATCATCACCACCATCATCTCCACCAGCACCATCATCACCACTCCATACCGCTGTAACAATTGGGTTGAATCTTGCCTAGTTCTTACGGGAAACTTTCTCGGTGTTGATTACTCCTTGTAGTTGATGCTATTGAGTGAACCATTGAATTATAGTTTATGTTCAGATTGTTACATATCATTATTTCATATTTGATCTTTATCCATATTATGTCTTGTGAGTAGTTCGTTTAGTTCTTGAGGACATGGGAGAAGTCATGTTGTTAGTAGTGGAATTGTGTTGAGAAAGATTCAATGGTTTGATATTTAAGTTGTGGTGTATTTCTTCTAGTGGTGTCAAGTGAACGTCGACTACATGACACTTCACCTATATGGGCCTAGGGGAGTGCATTGTGTATTTGGCTACTAATCGTAGGGGTTGCCGGAGTGACCGAAACCTGAACCCCCGTTAGGAAACCTTTGGACAAGGGATGTCAGGGTCTTAGAGTTTAAAGTTGTGGTTAGGTTTCTACCTTAATTACTTCCTTGTACCTGCGGATGCTTGCAAGGGTATAATCACAAGTATGCATTAGTCCTAGGAAGGTCGGTACATTAGCACAGGTTCAACAACACAACACTTGTCAAACTAAAGAAGATTAATCAACTATATGAAGCGAAAGCACTTGACGATATTCCCATGTGTCCTTGAGAACGTTTGGTCATCTTAAGTAATACAAGTGGCTTGTCCTTTGCTAAAGAAAGGATTGGGCCACTTGCTGCATTTATTCTTATTGTCTTTTATTTACTCACACTTTATTTATCTGCATTATCAAAAACCCCTAAAAATATGTTTGCTAAGTATTTATAGAGAATTCCTGCTCCAAGCCACTCGCCAACACCTTTTGCTCCTCGTTGGGTTCGACACTCTTACTTATCGAAAATACTGCGATACACCCCCTATACTTGTGGGTCATCAAGACTATTTTCTAGCACCGTTGCCAGGGAGTGAAGCGCTATTGGAGAGTGGAACTGGTAAAGGAAACTTCTACTATGAGTATTGTTTACTTCTGTTAGTTGCTTTATTTTCAATATGGATAATTCACTGAGTTTCTTATTTCGTAATGCTACTACAGCTGTTAAGGTAGTAGATGAACCAACACCTGCTGAGAATGATACTTTTAAAATACCTACAAGAATTATTGATCGTGTTATGGATAACTATTATGTTGGAGATGGAACTGTCCATCCTAGTGATCATTTGCTCTTTATACACGAATTATGCGGGTTGTTCAAGTGTGCAGGTATTACAATAGATCAAGTCAAGAAGAAGTTATTCTCATTATCACTGAAAAGAAGAGCTGAGGAATGGTATAAGCTACTGAAGAATGGTTAAGCTCTTGAATTGGAGGAAGTAGTACCTCTCTTTTATTCTAAATTTTATCCTCCTAGTGAGATTCATAAAGATCGGAATCAAATATACAACTATTGGCCTCTTGATGGAGAGAGTACAGCTCAAGCTTGGGGGAGATTGAAGTTACTAATGCTCAAATGTCCTATTCATGAGCTCCCCAACAATATTATTATCAATAACATTTATGCAAGATTTTCTCTTCATGATAAGGATTTATTGGATGCCTCTTGTGCTGGATCATTTATACGCATGGAATAAGAAGCTAAATGGGATCTTCTAGACCGTATTCAAGACAATGCTGAAGCATGGGAGAATGACAAAGGAAGAAAGTCAGGTATAAATTATGATTATGAATGCATTGAATATTTTATGGGAACTGGTGACTTTCAAAATATTAAAAAAATGTTTATGGTCTAGACTCTCAAGCTATTGCAACCTATTTTAAGGCTTTTGCTTCCTATATTAAAATTCCTAAAAAGAAGTGGAATAAGTATCATGCACCTTATAAAGACATTGTTAGTAGTGTTCCTGCAAGAAATACTGAAGTTTATACTGCTAATCATGTTTTACCTGAACTTTACATTGAGAAAATACCTTTCCCGGTTAAAGTAAAGGAACATTCTATGATAGCTAGTATGGTTAATGAAAGTACAAATAAAGCTGTTGAACCTGATAAACAAATGGATGATGAACCTATAATAGCAAATGTGAAAGACTTTGTCACTAAATATGAAGAAGATGGACACACTATCCTCTGTAAGGATACTTCTAATATTGTTTCACAAAGTAGTGTTATGAGAGTTAGTGTCCCTGTGTTTTCTGTTAGAATAAGTGATCATTGCTACAATGGTTCATGTGATAGTTATATCATTAAATTTATGCATGATACTGAAAATTATTATAAGAGAGGGAAGACTGTTCTAATGCATCTCAATAATATTAAGTTTCCTCGCTTTATGCTGAAAGTCTTTATGTTAGACTTGTTTTGCCTTCCTATGCTAGCAGTCCCTTATTTCAAAAATTTGCTTGCTTACAAAATTCCCTTACATAGGGAGTGGGTTAGACTTAAACATGTGTATTTTTGCTTCTCGATGCTCTTTTTCACTTCAATTTATATTCTTATGTGAGCATCATTGAAATTACCATGCCCATCGTAATGACTATAAAGAAAGAGCTTTTTGGGAGACAACCCAATTTATTTGTGCTTTCAGTTGTTTTTGTTTATTTGAGTCTTGGAAGTTATTACTTCGGTAATAACCTCTCCTTATCCTTTTTGTTTGGTTTTTGTGTCAAGATCAACCTCTAATGAGAGAGAAGTAAGATTTGGGGAAGTTGCTGTTCCGAAACAGATTTTTGTACTTCACCATAACAATTTGTGAGAGATCTTTGTACGTAGGATTGAGCTATAATTTTTTATGCTTCTGCCCCAGGTTGTTATTTAACTTTAGTTAGTTTTGCACTTCTTGATTTGAGCAACAGAAGATTTTCGAAAAAATTGATCTTTACCTGTTGGTCTGTTTTGACAGATTTTTGCCACTCTTGCATTTGCCTCTTAAATCGATTTCCTTTTTGAATTCTTTTTGGGTTTTCGGAAGGTGTTGCTACAGTAGCTTATGTTTTGATGGATTTCAGTTGAAATTGAACTTAAAAGGTTTATTACCTCGCTTGCACTAATGTTGCTAATGAGAATTGTGTGAAAGAAATTTCCAGGTTATTGGAGAAAATGGTGTAATAAGATAGTGAAAGGTTTCATGACTCGAGAAATATGAGTATGAAGATGGAGATATTGATGTTATTCAAGCAGTGACTCCGGAAGAATCTACTAAATGCCAAATTCAGAGACCTGTAGAGTCCATTTTCGAATAGGTAACAGTTCTGGTAAGGAAAAGTCCGTGAAGAATCTGTTCAGTTATATTTTTATAGTTTTTATCCAACAAGGAAAGCTACGAAGCGAAAAAGGGACGGAAACGGAGTCAGGGTGACTCACACCACCCCCCGGCGCGCCCCTGGCCGCGCCAGCAGGTGGTGTGTCCACCTCGGACTCCGTCTCCGGCCCGTTTTCTCCCAGTACCTTCCTTTTGTGGTAAAAAATCGTAATATATAATCCCCCGGATCCCCCGAGGTTCGTATATCGTGTTCTCGTCATGGTTTTTGTTTCGATCTATTTTGTTTAGATGTCGTTCATGGATTCATCTTCAAAGGATTATGATCTGTGACGCCGTCACGAGCTCCATCGCAATCTTGAGCAGGAGACTCTCATGGGACAGGTGAAACAAGAAAGGATCGCAACTAGGTGCGTAGACATGGACCGGAACGTCGGGGAGGAAGTAGAAGACATGACATTAGGCATGAAGGGGCTGATACCTCCAACTCTAGATCTCAGTTCCTGCCCTACAGTAGTGGAAGCTCTACGAGTAACTGATGAGTTCTGCGACATGTACCGAGTCTTGAGGAGGAAGGTGGATATGCTTCAAGAGGAGAATAACAGGCTTCACAAGATACTAGAATATTTCCTCACACCAATCGAGAGAACACCACCACCACCGAAGGAGTAATTCGTCATCAGGTTTTGGCATCCCATTGGTTTGTTCCAAGCTTGGGGGAGTGCCGCGGTATCACATCGTTATCTTCTATCTTTTTACCTTTTTAGTAGAGTCATATCATGAATAGAGAAGTTATCATGTAGGATGGTTTGCATTATGGAAGTGTCCCCCCTCTCGTTAGATATCTATGTATCCCTTGGAGTGAGTTGCCGTTATGGAATATTAATGAGAAGTTATATCATTTACTGTTTTGCATATCTTATATTAGTTTTCAATTTTTGGTATATGATTGATCTTGTTGTTAGTATTGGTATCACTTTGGGATCATTGAGTAAATTTAGTTAGTTTTCACAAACCTGGCTCGGTCAGTGGCAACACTATTTTGGGAATTGAATGAAAAAGATAAAAAGTACTCTAAAGAAATATAATTTCATCATCATCTTTCTTGATTTGCTCATAAGTTTAATATCCTCTAGTTAAGATCTTTTGTGCTTCCAAGGAAGATTGCATGTTTGTTTTTATCACCTGTATGTTTGTTTGTTTCCTTCAACTCTTATGCTTGCTACCCAGCCTTGCTAGCCAAAAACCTATACTGAGAGGGAATGCTTCTCGTGCATCCAATCCTTAAACCAAAACCTATGCCATTTGTGTCCACCATACCTACCTATTAGCATTATTGCCATTCCAAGTAAATTCATGTTTTTATCTACCTTCCAAATTAAACTTGTTATGTGAAAATTAGTAATTAAAGCTCTCACGAACTTGATGGCACACTTTACTTTCTTACACTTAATAAACTTGAACCATTGTGCCCATCTATGTTGCGTATATGCTTGCGCTTTGTAAGTTGTGAATTAGCAGAACCATGTTGTCATGGGGAACGCTTTCAACATTGCACTTTATTTAGTTGATATCATGCTCTTTTGTTTATGGATGTCGTCGGTGTGAAATGAAAGGGGAGCTTGTAAGTCCATGGAGTTATGTATGTGTGTTAGAGAAACGCCTGGGCCGCTGGTCTAATCCATGCCTAATCATGGTGGAAACCTGTAGCGTAACCATAATGAGCAATCTATGAAGCATTCTTCTTATAAAAAAATAGATAGAGATTGAGAAAAAGAAAAAAAATGAGAAAAGAGGAAAGAGAGAAAAAAGCACCATTTTCCCATGGTAAATAAGAAGATTGTTGAGATGCTCGTTGTCTGCTTGCCTTGTCATTTTGATATAGGGATTCTTCCGTATCATCAGGCAAGGGTACCCCGTTGGCGGTTCTCTATGATAGACATATACTTACTATGACAAGAACTTACCGGTAACTAAACTTGAGTAACATGAGGAGCGGCCCTCGTATTCAAGGGACATGAGATTTTCAACTTACAACTTGTCAAGCATATCCTCATATTTGATCACTTTAACCTTACTCACCTAAAGATGCCTATGATAGGGCAATGAGAGCTGAAAGCTAATAAGTACCATAATTTTTTGAAGCTCTTTATGAAACTTGAAATCCTTGCTTCCCTCTGCGAAGGACCTATCTTTTACCTTTTAGTTGAGTTAGTAAACCTATTCCCTTCTATCTCAGCAAGTATTTTGAGTTGTTGTGTTTCATTCATTCATATGATGATTTATTCAATCATGTTTCTTATGTTCCTTGTTTTGCACATTTTTTCTTATCTTAGTGTTTATTATTTGAAATCTATCATTGAAAACCCTTTATGTTTGATCTCCTGCAAATTTTCAACTATTCTTCGACCAAGAGCTAAGTTTGCCATTACCAATTGTGATTTACTTTGTGTATCTTTATGGTGTTTCCTTTACTTATTGCAAGATAAGTTATATAATAGTGAGTTGTCTTCTATTATGATTTGTGTATTGATGAATGTGATGCTTCTTGTCCGTATTCTTTTATCGACTCTTCACTCTATAAACCTGAGGTCATGTTTATTGAGCTCAGTTTTTGCTTGGGGACAAGCGAAGTCTAAGCTTGGGGGGAGTTGATATGTCCATTTTGCATTACTATTCTATATCATAATTTACTGTTACTCATTGATATATTTCATATTAAGAGATGATAATTATGGTATTTCATCTGTTTTTGCATGGTTGATGACTTTTGGAGCATGGACCGCTGCTGTCAGGATTCTGATGGAAAAGGTGCTGTTTGGAGGCGAAATTCGCAAAGATCAGAAAATCCGGGAAAATACATGGAAAATTCTATTTTTCTAGAAGACGAAGATTGCTAGAAGGGGGAGTGGAGATGGGCCACAGGGGGCCCACACCACCCCCTGGCGCGGGCAGCCCTAGGCCGCGCCAGCAGGTGGTGTGGCCACCCTGGCCCACTCCAGGCTCTCCCCTTTGGCGTATATTATCCCCACAGAACCCTAATACCTGGGGAGTGACCATAGAAAGATTCCACCGCCTTTGCGGGACATAAAACTTCAGAGAGAGAAAGATCTCTCTGGCAGACAGAATTCTGCCGGGGGAATTCCTTCCCGGAGAGGGGAGATCGTCGCCATCAACACCACCATCAAGCTGGACTTCATCGGGATCATCATCATCATCATCACGACCACCATCATATCCACCAGCACCATCATCACCACTCCATACCGCTGTAACAATTGGGTTGAATCTTGCATAGTTCTTAGGGGAAACTTTCCCGGTGTTGATTACTCCTTGTAGTTGATGCTATTGAGTGAACCATTAAATTATCGTTTATGTTCAGATTATTACATATCATTATTTCATCTCTGATCTTGATCCATATGATGTCTTGTGAGTAGTTCGTTTAGTTCTTGAGGACATGGGAGAAGTCATGTTGTTAGTAATGGAATTGTGTTGAGAAAGATTCAATGGTTTGATATTTAAGTTGTGGTGTATCTCTTCTAGTGGTGTCATGTGAACGTCGACTACATGACACTTCACCTATATGGGCCTAGGGGAATGCATTGTGTATTTGGCTACTAATCGTAGGGGTTGCCAGAGTGACAGAAACCTGAACCCCCCTTAGGAAACCTTTGAACAAGGTATGTCAGGGTCTTAGAGTTAAAAGCTGTGGTTAGGTTTCTACCTTAATTACTTTATTGTACTCGCGGATGCTTGCAAGGGGTATAATCACAAGTATGTATTAGTCCTAGGAAGGTTGGTACATTAGCACAGGTTCACCCACACAACACTTGTCAAACTAAAGAAGATTAATCAACTATATGAAGCGAAAGCACTAGATGATATTCCCATGTGTCCTCGAGAATGTATGGTCATATTAAGTAATACAACCGGCTTCTCCTTTGCTAAAGAAAGGATTGGGCCACTTGCTGCATTTATTCTTATTGTATTTTATTTACTCGCACTTTATTTATTTGCACTATCAAAAACCCCTAAAAATCCGTTTGCTAAGTATTTACAGAGAATTCCTGCTCCAAGCCACTCGCCAACACCTTCTGCTCCTCATTGGGTTCGACACTCTTACTTATCGAAAATACTCGATACACCCCCTATACTTGTGGGTCATCAACTGGTAAGCACAAGGACCCGATGTTTGCTAGATTGCCGGCTTCTTGATTGCTTGCTCTCCCTATGTGTGATACTTCACATCCATCAAACTGAGCTTCCATAATGCCATATAGGTCGCGGTAGGCAACCATGTTTTTGCTGAGGGCCTCGCACTTGTTCATCGCTTGCTGTGCCACAAGATTGGAGTCTCCAAAGATTTTGAGGTGAGTTGCACCGCAAGCTTTGGCCATTCGCATGTCGTGCAACAAGGCCTTGTATTCTGCTTCATTATTGGATGCATTGGCAAAGCTCATTCGAAGTATATAACACATTTTGTCGCCTTGTGGTGATACTAATATGACTCCTGCCCCTGGTCCTTCCATTATTTTTGATCCATCAAAGTACATTGTCCAGGCACTAGAAAGGTCAGGTGGACCCGCACATTGCAACTCTGTCCATTCTGTGATAAAATCTGGCAAAACTTGTGACTTGATTGCCTTGCGCTTCTCATACGTGATGTCTCGAGGAGATAATTCGATGCCCCATGGAGAGACACGCCCAGTTGCTTCTAGATTGTTAAGGATGCTTGACAAAGGTGCTTCATTAACCACTATGATCAGATGTTCCGAAAAATAATGGCGTAGTTTTCGTGCTGTCATAAATACCCTATATGCTAGTTTTTGGTAATGTGGGTACCTTTGTTTGGATGGCAATAAGAACTCGCTCAGGAAGTAGACTGACCTTTGTACACCATGGGTTTTCCCTTCTTCGGGTCATTCCACCACCAAGACCATGCTGACCACCTGATTTGTGTCAGTGATATAAAGCAGTAAAGGCTCTTTCTAGTTTGGTGACACGACGATGAGAGATGTCAAAAGTGTCCTTTTAAGATCTTCAAAGGCGCGTTGAGCTTCTTCCGTCCATTCGAATTTCTCTGATTTCCTCATAAGGGCATAAAATGGCAATGCTTTTCTCCTAGTCTTGCAATGAAACGACTAAGTGCCGCTACTCGCCCCGCTAGCTGTTGTACGCCCCGTAGGTTCATTGGATTTTTTATTGTTAAAATTGCTTGTATTTTCTCGGGCTTAGCCTTGATTCCTCTTGCTGATACCAAATGTCCGAGGAGTTGCCCTGCCGGGACTCCAAAGGAACACTTCTTCGGGTTCATTTTGATGCTAAACTTGTCATGATTTTTGAATGTTTCTTTGAGGTCCTTGATGAGTGCATATCCTTGTCTTGTTGTAAGTATAACGTCATCCATACATACTTATACGTTTGTGCCTATTTGGCTTCCCAAACACTTCTGCATCATCCACTGATATGTTGCTCCGGCGTTTTTGAGGCCAAAGGGCATTGTTGTGTAGTAGAATACACCATAAGGCGTGATAAACGTCGTCTTCTCCTGATCTTCTTCCTTCATCCTAATCTGGTGGTATCCTGAGTAAGCATCCAAGAAAGAAAGACATTCACATCCCACGGTTGCATTGATTATTTGGTCGATTCGCGGCAATGGGAAGTGATCTTTTGGATAATGTTTATTCAGTGCAGTAAAGTGGATGCACATCCGAAGTTCTGTAGTATTTTTCTGTGGAACACATACTGGGTTTGCGACCCACTATGCTTTTTTAGCTCTTTGATACAATTAGCGTCAGTAAGGAGATGGAGCTCCTTTCCAATGGCTTTAGGCTTTGGTTCTGCGAAGCGACGAAGCGGTTGCTTTACTGCCTTTGCCTTTGGATCCAAATTTAATGTGTGCTCAACGAGTTCTCTGGGAATTCCTGGCATGTCAGAAGGTAGCCATGCGAAAATCTCCTAGTGCTCACGGAGGAACTCGATGAGCGTGCTTTCCTATGCGGGACCAAGATTGGAAGCCACAAATGTTGTTTTCATTAGATCAACGGGGTGGATCTGTACTTCTTTTGTGTCCTTTGAAGTGTTAAAAGCCTGATCGGGATTGACATGCGCTACTTCCAGTGGTTCTATAATTGCCAAAGTTTTGAGTTGTTCGAACTCCGTTGCCATCTCGGAAGATTCAGAAATTTTATTGAACTCCCGATCACAATTGTCGGGACGAGTAAAGCTACGTTTTACCGTGATGATTCCTTTTGGTGCTAGTATTTTCATGACTAGGTGTGCATAATGTGGAAATGCCATGAATCGTGCGAAGGCTGGTCGTCCCAGGATCGCATGATATTGTGATGGTCAGTCCATGACTTTGAATTCGATTTTTCCTGGCCTGAAATTTACTTTGGAACCAAAAACAACGTCAATAAATACTTTTCCTAAAGGAATTTCGGCTTTACCTGATGGATCAAAATATATTCGAGCTCGTTGGGAACCCCAAGAGGAAGGTATGATGAGCACAACAGCAAGTTTCCCTCAGTTATGAAAGCAAGGTTATCGAACTAGTAGGAGCAAGGAAACACCTCCAAGCTGTTGTTTCCAACTTGGAATCCTGCACAACACAACCACAGAACTTTGCCCCCAACTTACAGTGAGGTTGTCAATCTCACCGGTTTTGCTAAAAATAAAGGATTAAACGTATTGTGTGGAAGATAGTAATTGCTTGTAGAAAGTAAACAGGAAACAATAAATAGATTGTAGATTGATGGTAAAAGAATGGATCGGGGTCCATAGTTCACTAGAGGTGATTCTCCTTAAGATAGTTTACATGTTGGGTGAACAAATTACAGCGGGGCAATTGACAGACACCAAGAAAGCATACATGCATCTACTAATCATCTTGACTCCTTTGATATTTGATTGGGCATTACAACATTATACATAGATCGTAATCCAACTGCATCTATGACTAATAATCCACCTTCAGGTTATCATCTGAACCCCCTCTAGTATTAAGTTGAAAGTAACAGATAATTGCATTAAGCAAAGTGTGTAAAGTAAACAATACGATTGTTCTATGAACAAAGGATTGTTGTTTTCTCCCTAGTAGCAACAACACATCTAGTACCTTAGAGATTTCTGTCACTTCCCCAGATTCCTAGAGGCATGAACCCACTATCGAGCATAAATACTCCCTCTTGGAGTTGCTAGCATCTACTCGGCGAAGTAGCTACTAACAACGGAAAGCATGCAAGATCACAAATAACATAGACATGATAGAATCAATAATCAATCTGAAATAGCATCTCAATATCCATCGGATCCCCGCAAACACAACATGTATGATTACAAATAGATGATCTTGATCATGAATGGAGCTCACAAGATCTAAACATGGTAGCACAAAGGAGAAGAACCAACCATCTAGCTACTACATGGACCCATAATCCAGGGATGAACTACTCACGCATCACACTAGAGGCAGTCATGGTGATGAAGAAGGCCTCCAGGGTGATCTCTCCCCTCCGGCAGGGTACCGGGAAGAGCTTCAGATCCCTCCCGATCTAGGGATGGAGATGGAGGCGGCTACAGACTCTTTTGTGGAATTTTGATTGGGTACTTAGGGTTTTTGTCCCGGAGGCAATATATAGGAGAAGGGGCAAGGTCGGTGGAGTACCAGGGGGCCCACACCAGGTGGCGACGTGGCTAGGGCTGGCCGCGCCACCCTAGGGTGTGACCGCCCTGGCTCCCCTCTTCGTCTCCCCTCTGGACTCCGTATTCCTTCTAGTGAAATATTGACTTAGGCTTTTGTCCGCTCCAATTCCGTGAATATTTCCTTACTAGCTTTTCTGAAACCAAAAATAGCAGAAAACAAGCAACTGGCACTGTGGCATATTGTTAATAGGTTAGTTCCAGAAAATGTGTAAAAATACTCCAAAGTGTGGACAAAACATAAGAAAGTAAATATAAAACAAACATGGAACATCAAAAATTATAGATACATTTACAACGTATCAACATCCCCAAGCTTAACTCCTAATCGTCCTCGAGTAGGTAAGTGATAAAAAGGAATAATTTTTGAGGTGAAATGCACCATCATAATCTTGATCAAGGTATTTGTAAAACATTGATAGCTGGGATCATAGTACTTTAACATAGACATGAAAGATATAGTTCTAACAATAAGACATAGCAACTATGTTGTAACATGAAAAGGTACAAACAAAAGATTCATGAATAACAATGCTTTGAAAGACGTTTGTTTGTTTCACATATAGAAAACATAATGAGAATGGTATTTAGCTTGTCCCTCATAGTGTAGCAAAACAGAAATGCATATGACACCTTCAAAGTTCATAAGGGTGACTAGATACAAATAGTTTAAGAACAAGCAATATCAATGTTATGAATCAATCAACAAGTTTTGGGACAATGCACATTAAACTAAGAATGACCACTATGCTCTCTCAATAGGTGCATAAAGATAGAAGATGGAGACTCAACATAAAAAGTAAAAGAAAGGCCCTTCATAGAAGGAGGCAGGGATTCAAGTTTCATAAAGAGCTTCCAAAAACTCACTAGCTTTCAGCTCTCATTGCCCTATCATAAGCATCTTTAGGTGATTAAGGTTAAAGTGAAAAAATATGAGGATATGCTTGACAAGTTATAAGTTGAAATCTCATGCCCCTTACTTATGAAGACTGAACCTCATGCTACTCAACTTTAGTCACGAGTAAGTTCTTGTCATTGTAAATACATGTGTATCATAGAGAACCGCCAACAGGGTACCCCTTGCCCGATGATACGGAAGTATTCCCATATCAAAATGACAAGGCAAGCAGACAATGAGCATCTCAGCGATCTTTTTATTTGCTATCTGCATAGGTTTTTATTAAGAATGCTTCACAAATTGCTCATTATGGTTATGCTGCAAGTTTCCAGCATGATTAGGCATGGCTTAGGTGAGTGGCCCAGGCGTTTCTCTAACACATATACAAACTCCATGAGCTTACAAGCTCCCCTTTTATTTCACACTGCCGAGATACATAAGCAAAAGAACATGATATCAACCAAATAAAGTGCAATGTTGAAAGCATTCCCCATGGTAACATGGTTCTGCTAATTCACAACTTATAAAGCGCAATCACATACGCAACATAGATGGGCACAATGGTTCAAGTTTATTAAGTGCAAGAAAAGTAATGTGTGCCATCAAGTTTGTGAGAGCTTTAATCACTAATTTTCACATAACAAGTTTAATTCGGAAGGTAGATAAAAACATGAATATACTTGGAATAGCAAATGCTAATAGGTAGGCATGGTGGACTCTTTGGAATAACTTGGTTTTATTTGGAGTTGGATGCATGCGTGGAAGTCATACTTGGTATGGAGGCTAGCAAAAGACTGGGAGCGACCAACTACTAGAGCAATAATGGCCATAATCATGCAAACCAATAAAACATCATTAATTAAAGCATAAAGTGATATTACAAGTCAAAAACTAAATGATCATAGAGGCTATGGTGACTTGGTATAGTCTTAACATGGTGTGAGCATGCGCCAAGTCAACCCAAATAAAGCATCGAAGGAGAATACCACAATAATATGCTTTTATATGCTAAAACAACCCATGATTCTTTCAAGGAACATTAAGCAATCTCAATTGTTTGTAACAAGTCATGCTAAAGAAATAATCACTAAGAATAATGCCAAAACAATATCAAGCATGACATGATAAAGTCTAAGTCATAGTCAAAAACAAGTTCCTTTTATAACACTTAAGCATGAACTTTCCTACTCTTTTCCAATCCAAATCAACTTATTTGAAAACTAATGTATGAATGCGGGGGTCCAACCAATTTATTCAAGCAAACTAAGAAAACGAAAACTAAAAACAAAACGAATACGCTCTAAGAACAACACAACTGTGCATGAAGCAATAAAAATGAAGTGTTTGGAAGAAACCTGAGATTTTTATTGATGAAGAAGGGGATGCCTTGGGCATCCCCAAGCTTTGATGCTTGTACTTCTTGACTATTTCTTGGGGTGACACGGGTGGCATCCCCAAGCTTGATATTTTATCCATACTTCATCTTATCACATTACTCTTCCCTACACTTAAAATTACCTTCATACAAAACTTCACACAATCTTCATTAGCAACATTAGTGCACTCAAGATAATAAGTCTTTTGGTTCAGTTTCAACACAAGTAAAACTTCCATTAAAACACAAGCTACTGTAGCACTTCCTTTAAAAAGTTCAAATGATCAAAGAGAACTCAAAGAGAAAGAGATTAGGAGGCAAATTCAAATAATGGCAGAAATCTGTCAAAATAGACCAGCAGGTAAAAACCAATTTTTTCGAAGTCCTTCTGTTGCTCAAATCGAAAAGTGTTGAACTAACGAAATTTGGATAACAACCTAGGAAGAAGCACAAAACATTATATCTCAAACGGACATACAGAGATTTTTCACAAATTTTATAGCGAAGCATAAAAATCTGTTTCGGGATAGCAACTTTCCCAAGCATTACTTCTCTCTCATTAGTGGTTACTCTTGGCACAAAAACCACACACAAATGATAAGGGGAGGTTATTACTAAAGCAATAACTTCCAAGACTCAACAAAAGACTCCTAACAAAATTTGGGGTATCTCCCAATGAGTGCTTTTCTTTCTCGCCTTTGAGCTAGGCATAAGAAGCAAGAAAAAATCAAGTATTCTCAAATGAAGAAGGATTAAGATTAATAGCAGAAATATCTTCAACAAGGCAAGGTATCTCATCCAAATAAGTTCTAGAGTATCCCCTCTCACTACTCTTGAGTTCACTATTTTCATCAAACGGATTTTTAGGAACAATCCAATCAAAATTCTTTTCTAAGGCTTCTTGCATTCCTACAAGTGTAAAAGGTGTTGGTATTTTAATTTCCTTTCCATCTTTAGGTGTGGTTTTATCCATCCTTGCTCGTGTACGAATAACATCTACACATGAGCCTAACATATTAAAACGATCAAAGACTTTTCTAGCTTCCTTAACAACATCATAGAATTCTTTAAGCAAGGTTTCTAGAATGAAATCTCTCTTTTGAGTATCCTCAATATCTTTAAGTTTAAGAAACATTACTTGCATTATGGGGTTAAGGTTAACAAACCTAGCTTCCAACATGTGAACTAAAGAAGCTGCAGCAATTTCATAATTTGCAGCAAGTTCTGCAAGGGATCTATCCTCAATATCCTCATGCTTGCTAACATAATTAATTTTTTTTTCCAATATTATCTTTCCCAATTATAGAGCCACTACCTATTGAATGGTCTTTCAGGGTGAACTTAGGGATCAACATGGTGAGCGAAGAACGAGGTAACAACTATAGAAAGAACTAATTTTTTTTTGTGTTTTTGATATAAAGAAGCAGACTAGTATAACTAATTTTTTGTGTGTTTTTGATAAAGAAACAAGCAAACAAAGCAGAAATAAACTAAGCAAAACAAATAAAACAAAGTAAAGAGATTGGTTATGAGGGACACCCCTTGTGCAAATGTCCTTGACTCCCCGGCAATGGCGCTAGAAAAATAGCTTGATGGCTCAAAATATATTCAAGCTCGTTGGGAACCCCAAGAGGAAGGTATGATGAGCATAGAAGCAAGTTTCCCTCAGTTATGAAAGCAAGGTTATCGAACTAGTAGGAGCAAGGAAACACCTCCAAGCTGTTGTTTCCAACTTGGAATCCTGCACACAACGCAACTACAGAACTTTTCCCCCAACTTACAATGAGGTTGTCAATCTCACCGGTTTTGCTGAAAACAAAAGATTAAACGTATTGTGTGTAAGAAGTTAATTGCTTGCAGAAGTAAACAGAAAACAGTAAATAGCTTGTAGATTGATGGTAAAACAATGGACCAGGGTCCATAGTTCACTAGAGGTGATTCTCCTTAAGATAGTTTACATGTTGGGTGAACAAATTACAGCGGGGCAATTGACAGACACCAAGAAAGCATACATGCATCTACTAATCATCTTGACTCCTTTGATATTTGATTGGGCATTACAACATTATACATAGATCGTAATCCAACTGCATCTATGACTAATAATCCACCTTCAGGTTATCATCTGAACCCCCTCTAGTATTAAGTTGAAAGTAACAGATAATTGCATTAAGCAAAGTGTGTAAAGTAAACAATACGATTGTTCTATGAACAAAGGATTGTTGTTTTCTCCCTAGTAGCAACAACACATCTAGTACCTTAGAGATTTCTGTCACTTCCCCAGATTCCTAGAGGCATGAACCCACTATCGAGCATAAATACTCCCTCTTGGAGTTGCTAGCATCTACTCGGCGAAGTAGCTACTAACAACGGAAAGCATGCAAGATCACAAATAACATAGACATGATAGAATCAATAATCAATCTGAAATAGCATCTCAATATCCATTGGATCCCTGCAAACACAACATGTAAGATTACAAATAGATGATCTTGATCATGAACGGAGCTCACAAGATCTAAACATGGTAGCACAAAGGAGAAGAACCAACCATCTAGCTACTACATGGACCCGTAATCCAGGGATGAACTACTCACGCATCACACCGGAGGCAGTCATGGTGATGAAGAAGGCCTCTAGGGTGATCTCTCCCCTCTGGCAGGGTGCCAGGAAGAGCTTCAGATCCCTCCCGATCTAGGGATGGAGATAGCGGCGGCTACAAACTCTTTAATGGAATTTTGATCGGGTACTTAGGGTTTTTGTCCCGGAGGCAATATATAGGCGAAGAGAGAAGGTCGATGGAGTACCAGGGGGCCCACACCAGTCGGCGGAGTGGTTAGGGATGGCCACGCCAGCCTAAGGTGTGGCCGCGCCACCCCTTCTAATGAAATATTGACTTGGGATTTTGTACGGTCCAATTCCAAGAATATTTCCTTACTAGGTTTTTTGAAACCAAAAACAATAGAAAACAGGTAACTGGCACTGTGGCATCTTGTTAATAGGTTAGTTCCAGAAAATGCGTAAAAATACTCCAAAGTGTGGATAAAACATAAGAAAGTAAATATAAAACAAGCATGGAACAACCAAAATTATAGATATGTTTACAACGTATCATTACCTAGTACTATTCTGTGGAAAGTTGTTTCGGTTGGCGCAAGATTGTCCGAGGGATAACCCATTGTTCGTAACATTTTTGCGTAGATCAGATTTATGCTGCTTCCTGCATCCATGAAGACTTTTCTCATATCGAACCCGCCAATTTTTTCTTCAACTATCAGCGCTAAGTGACCTGGTCGTGGGACCTGAATCGGCTCTGCTGAATGTGATTTCTTGCTCAGACCAGTGGAGATATTTGAGTGTGGTTGATGTTGTTGTTTCGCCATATTGATATGTCTTGTGATGAGGTTCTGGGTTCTATTGGATGGACCTCCCTTCTAAATCATCGACATTGCCCCTTTTGACCTAGGGTATTCACCGTTTTGATCATTTGTGTTTTGTGGTGGTACTGCTGGTGGTGGGGGTGCGCCGATGGCTAATATGCCAGGCGTAGATGCGTATCCTCGGTTTGCCGCTTCGGTTGGTTTTGCATTACATAGCTCCTGCATCTTCAAGAATGTTCAACAGTCTTTCATGAGATGGTTATATTGTCGCCTGCCTGCTGAGTCATCGTAAAAGTGCATATTACAAGGTCCTTCCAACATTTGCATTGCGGACATAGGTGGGTCTCGAGCTCTTGGCTGGTACCACTTTGTTGACTGGCTTCCTCCGATGCCATCCCTGTTATGGCAGTACTCGATGTTGTAGTCGTGGCTTCTGTTGTTACCTTCACCCAAGAAACTGGCTGCGACGTAACTTGTTCCCGTGTTTCCATCGTTGTTCCTTCTTCTTCTATCATTGCCGCATTTATCCATGTCTTCCTCGGGTGATCACGTACGCTTATTATGTAGCACGTATTCTCCATCAACCCAGCGATTTGCTATTTCCATTAACTGTGAGATTCACTTGGCTTTAACCCGTCCTAGTTCTTCTATGAATTCTCGGCGATGGAGGCCGTCGTTGAAGGCATCGATGGCCCTTTCATCAGATATGGACTCAACTGAGTTTTTTTATGATATTCCATTGTTGGATGAATGCTCTTATTGATTCCCCAGATTTTTGTTTGCATGCTCGCAATTGCTCCAAGGATGCATGTCGTTTAAACGTAGATTGGAAGTGCCGGATGAACTTATCTACCAGGTCATTCCAGCTGCCGATGTAATCCTCGGGTAGCTGTCTGAGCCATGATCTTGCGGCACCAGTGAGGTGTAATTGTAAGCTTTGCATTGCGGTAGCTATGGAGCCGCCTTGTAACTTGACAGTGGCCAAATAATCTGCTAACCATGCTTCAGGTTCCTGGAGTCCATCGTACTTGTGGCAGTCGTGCGGAAGTTTGAAATCCTTGGGTACTAAGGTTTTGCGAATCTGCTGAGTGAAACATCTAGCCCCACATAGCTCGTAATCGTCTTTGTTGTATCCATCATGGTATCGTTGACTGTGGTTTTCGTCTCTTGATCCATCGTTCCTGGGTTGCATGTTGTCGTGTCATGTGTTGCTTCGTGGCTCTGATCCTACGAGATGTGCCTGGTGTAGTGATCGAGATCGTCGAGTGTGTGCCACTTGCCGAGGACTACTGTGACGGTGTTAGGGATCTATTGGGTTGCCACATGGTCCCTTGATCTGCTTATGCGAGAGAGGCTCCCACCATGCCAAGGTTCATCAGGGCAGAGCCGTGGGGAGCTGCACGAGGATCATCGGGTGCGGGCTGAGTTGTGAGCAGATATGTTTGTGCGGCCATGATGGCTGCCTGGGCCGTTTTTGCCTTGATGTTTCCTGCTTGATCGATCAACATGAATGATAGATCAAGATCGCGGATGAGTCCACCTCTCTGCCTCAGGGATATTCTCCAATCGAGACGTTCTCCTTCCTGGGGGGTGCTCCTCCTATTACGCTCCCTGATCCTCAGGTAGAACTTAATTGTGCCAGTCGTAAGCTAGATTCGTCGGCTAATCTCTTTCTTTCATCAAGTTGCCTTTGCATCCTGAGTAGGTCTCTCTTCTTGTGATGAAGCAGATATTGATATGCTAATAGATCCTCGTGTGAAGCATCTGTTGTCATCAGAACTGCTCCCAAAATTTCTTCCCTTGCCCTTTGCCATGCCGCTGCTGGCAGCCGAAGAGTTCGCCTCTCTCCTTCATGTGGCTCTCCGCCTCTTCCTTGGACTATGCGGTTATCTGCCGTTTCTCCTCCGTTTCCGTGGTCCCCTTCATTGTCATGATTTCCTACATTGTCATCTGTTAAAATATCATTAGGGTCGAGGATAGGGTTGCCGTTAGAGTCACGTGGTGTTGAGGTGTTCCCGTTGACCATGAAAACTTGGTGGCATGTTATGCGTGAGCTGGTGACGTTGTCTACTGCTCCAAAGGATGCGTTGTTAGCATTCTGACATTGTAGTTCTAGGTAAATCTCCGCCATCCTTATTCCGAAGTCAACATTTTCGCTGCTTTTGTCAGATTCTGAATTTGCTCGGCTTACTTCGCGTGGTGGGGTTGATTGTGGATCTGATCTGAAGGAGAGATTGTTGTAAAGACCATCAAGGTCCCCCAGATCCATCTCGATTTGCTTGCTTTCTTCGCCTGCTTCGATCTGTGCTGTGGCGTCCATGGAAGACCGACGGAAGATGCTAGTATCACCGTAGGTGTAGGTTTTTCCATCGACGGTTCTGATGTGATCAGGGCCGAAGGGTGTGATTCTTGCGGATCTTGTACTTGAAAATCGGCGGGTACCAATACAGGGGTGGGCGGGTGTGGATCTGCTTTCGTCGAATTGATGCTTGGTGGAGAGCGGTCCACCGAATCCATGTTTCCAACATTCAGGTTTCCCACAGACGATGCCAATTGACGAGGGGTAACCTTGGCAATGCCCATGATGATGGACTTAGGGTTTCGCGGAAAAGAGAATGCTGGGGATTTCATCGGATGTCAGGACAACAATGGAGTCAAAGTCGCCTGAATATTGGGAAATCGAACTGTTACAAGTTGCTTGGGATTTTTTGGTGCCCTCGCTTAGGCTTCTCCCGTCCTGTATATAATAGGCCGGGTCTCAAAGCTGTATGCGGATAGGTTTTACATACGCATGATTACAATACCAATAAATTGTCGGTTCAAAGACTCTTTCCTAATATAATCAAAGTCTTTGTCGGTTGCTTCCTTGGGCTGTCATCTGAAATCTTTATGGGCTGGAGGCTTTTTACCCATTATAGGGTAGTAAATCATAAGCATCCGAGTAATCATACCTATGTCAGCTGCTATTCCTAATTGTACTTTGATGCCAAATTTGGGCACCCTTCTATTGTTCTATCTTAATCATGAAGCTCTTCAATCTTGTGATCCCATATGTGGAGGAGTTATCACCGTTATTGCACGTGTACTTCAAGTCAACATAGGTAATATCCAACAGTCAGCAGGAGACCGCCGTCTCAGTTTCTCTACTCTAAGAGCTTGTGATATGATTTCTAAATCCAATGGTAGATACTTTATTGATACACCTAGAGCGGATCACTTGATACCAACTCCTTTTCCTAATGGTTTATTCTCTATCGAGGATGGATGTTTGCGTTTTGATGTGCAGGTTGAAGCGAGACTACCCCAACAAGAAGAACCTATGGATGAAAAAGGAGAAGATGAATAAGTAGAACAAGAAGGACCCGAACAAGATGAGCAGCCACCCAACTACTACACCACCTATGACGATATCTATGCTCTCTTAGGAAGCATCAAGAATATGAGAAACCTCTCCATCAACCTTCGAGATGCTACTGCCAACCTCTCAACCTAGTTCACCAATTGGGGAAGCCAATGGAACTTCCAGGATTATCCACCGCCACCACAATGAGCAACAAAAGGGCTTACAAAAACCTGAGCTTGGGGATGTGTCCCCTGTCATTTATATTTGTTTAATAATGAGGTTGTACTTCAGCTCCTTGTGAGCTTTGAAACACTCATATTGGTTTGTTCCAACACTTCGCTTTTTTCTTTTGTTTGTTTTTCTTTGCTTAGTTCCTTGCTCGCTCGCAAGTTTTTTCTATTCTTTAATCCCCATCCTCAAAAATACAAAAAGACTTTTTCTTTTATCCTTTTTCAAGAAAGTGGATTTACCAAATTGCACATTTGCTTCAATATTATTATGTGTGTGATTTTAACTTGAGTTTTGAAGGAACACATCCCCATAAGGAAGATAAATATGAAGTCACTCATGAGAGGTATTCATGTATGTCCTATGTCTCCCACTTTAGAAGTTTGAATTGTTTAACTTAGCTAGTTGATTTACTAGGATGCTATGATAGCGGGAGTAATTCAAAATAGTTAGAGTAAAGCTTTTATTTGCATGAGTAATTATTTGTGGAAGCTTTTGCTCGATTTCTTGTAGTTAACTAAGTCTTTCTTTGGAAATAATATTTCCAAACAAGTACAACAAGAAAAAGTCTCAAATTTACGAGTTGTTTGATCAGTGATTGTATTAAGAGTATACCTTTGAAGATACTTAATGTTGGGAATATGTCCTAGAGGCAACAATGTATGATGTAATTACCTATGTATTCATAAAGTTATTTAGTAGTCCTAGTATGAACATCAGATATATATATCATTGAATATGTGATTCAATTGTGGAACTATATATTCATGTTGTTTATACTAGATGTCCTTGGTTGCTGAGGTTGTGCTGGACACACAACTTAGACCAATGTGAAAGTCGTTTGATGAATCGGTTCCACTTGTCATGGGCATGGTGATGCTATTCTGACTTACACAGACTCGGCTAAAGAGTTTAGCGAGTCGTACTGACCCATAGTTGAGATGCAATGAGCATGTTGTCATTTGTAGTCTCAAGCAATGGAATCCTTCGACCTGAGGTGATCACAGGATCCGAGTT
The DNA here is from genome assembly GCA_910589775.1 of Avena eriantha. Lineage (NCBI taxonomy): Eukaryota > Viridiplantae > Streptophyta > Magnoliopsida > Poales > Poaceae > Avena > Avena eriantha. The sequence continues at coordinate 283,266,322 of OU342744.1, read as the reverse complement.
GTGGATCGCTAGCTTAGGTTCTATAAAACATTGTTCCATAAATGGGCAGTTATAAAGGTAGAGTTCAGGCTGGTTGTGAAGCAAGCTACGTGACATGGATTATCAAGATGGGATTTGCCCCTCCTTAATCGAGAGATATTCTCTGGGCCCTCTCGTGTGATATGATTTAGAAGCATGTCCATGCGCGAATTGGTTAAGTGTTAACCAATGAGTCGGACTAAGTGTTAGTCTAGTGAATCATATATCATGGAACAAGAATAGAGAGTTGAGTTATTAAAGGGATGTCAACTTCTCCCCTATAGCTTGACAAGGTATATCGTGAGGCAAAGGGACTTGGACGAAATTCATATTGAGAAAGGTTTGTCTTTTGACTTTATGGCGCTTGGGAGTTGGCACGTCTTGCTAGAGGCTGCTACCAGCTATCGACTCAGAGTGGTGAGTCGTGTCATGTACAGGTGTATATGAACCTACAGGGTCACACACTTAAGGGAAAGGAGCCCATATGGATTTGATCCATGTGGAGATTGGAGTATAGCCTAAATGATCCTCAAGGGTTGAGCCTAGCTAGGGGTGTATATAAGTGGCGTGACAAGGGATAGTCCCTGACCTAGCCATCACTTTCTCCACTCTCATTTCAGGCTAGACATGATCTAGCAGTCATCCGCATGGAGTTCCTCCATGTACGTGTGGATACCGGTAGAGGCGTTGCATGTGCGGTGCTGGAGACAAGGAGGTTCATGGGGATCTGGATGTGTTATATGTGGGATCATTCGACACGGCATCAACTAACGTGCTTCATCAACAATTGGCACTTGCGTGTCTAGTGGTAAATCTCGTGGCCTATCACCTGAGATGGATCTTAGGAGTACCGTGCAGGGGATTTTTTGTTTTATCTCTATGTGGCCCAACACTTAACCCCGAAGATGTTTTTATAGGTTTGATGGCACTCTTGAAAGGAGTTGTTTGATTGAAATGTCTAGTGGTAATTATGGTTCATGCCAAAGCTAACCTTGTGGATCAAACTGTGATACTATTTCAAAAGTATAAGTTTTTGATGACACATTGGGATGCCAACAACTCCACTGGCCTACGAATGTTTAGCCTACGAAGGACCAATGGTACAACCCCTGATTTTGGCTATGAGTTGACGACATGGGTGGCACTTGTCACTGTAATGCGCAAAAGTATTGGTACTCTTGAAGGCTGTGCAAACCATTTGTTAAAGTCACTCAATGATCCTTCAAGAAAAGTAAAGATCCACACAAAACTGTCTTTGGCATGTTCTCGTTACCACTCTATGACTGTTTTGAAAGACAATGATTGGAATAGTAGTGTTTCGATAGTCTTGATTTACTGATGTTGGTGTCAATAAGACACTTTACTAGTATACTACTTGGGACATGATCTCTCTTACTTAATTATGTTATTATGAAATATTCAAGTGTTCCTTGGCAAGCTAAGAGTTAACTAGAGGAATTGGATTGATTGTTACACTTCTAGTTATCCATACTTATATTAAACTCTACTTTGATTTTTTTGAGTTAACAAAGCTCGTTAGTATTCTTGGCTTCTCTCTAACTTTGATGATCTTTTCAAATGGAAGAAGTGTTGGATGCATACTCTAACTTTGATGACTACCAACCGTAAGTAAATTCATACTCTTGTTGTTTCAGTTTGAACTCTGAGTTCTTTATGGTTTTGTTGTTTTCTTGCTCGAGGATGATCAAGATTTGAGCTTTGGGTAAGTTGATGGCTGTGAAAATAGCCATCTTTCTCCGTGTTTAAACTTCATTTTTAGTAAAGAAATTGACCAAGAATGTCTCTAGCCTTGCTACTGATGAATAATTATTGAAAAGATATGAAATCAATTGTTTTGAATTGTGTTGTGAAGGAAATCATTCTTTTAAGGTGAAATAAGGATCCATTAATGAAGATTTTAAGGAAGTCTACATGGCAAAGCAATTCAGGACCAAAAACAAGTCGATTGGAGGATTAACAACCACTAATATGGGCAAGGCCTGCCCATACCATGTGGCATTGGCTCCGTCTTGTCAAGCCCTATGACTTTCGTGAATGCGCTTATATATTTTGAGGTTCCAGCCACCAGGCAGAGAGCCACCATTCTCAGATTGCATCGCAACACCACCAAAGGAGATCCACCACCATAGTTCATCCTCTCCACCCTCCATCCTCTCCATAGCCATATGCATTAGCTTGTACTTTAGATCTCCTTGTGATTCGGCGACCATTGTAGGAATACTTGATTTCAATCTAAGTATTTTGGAAATGTTTTTATCCTTGATCTTATTGGTATGAGTGAGTAGTCCTCACATGCCACGGGTTTGGGTGAAACCTCACATCGGTTATGTGCATCTAATCCATGGGAGTACTGTGTATTGATTGAATAGTGATTTGTATCTTTGTTTCTTTGTCTCTTGTCTCGATTGATGGACTTGTAGGTGCCCAAGATCCCGTAGATTGATAAAGGGTCGAGGTGAGATACTTGGTTAGCAGCGATCTCGTACAAAACCCAGTGACATAAAGGGGAGTACAGTGTTCGTTTATTGATCCATTTGGAAACAATAGCAACATCACTTCTTAACGCTTTGATTTGTGTTTTCACTCAATAATTGTTGAAAGCCCAGTGCTTCGTAGTTACAATGGTTGGATCAAAAGACTATTGATATGCCTATGACTCGTAGGGGCTCTAGTATATCTCGATGTGTTGCCCAGAAATTTTATCTTTGTTAAATCATTACACATGAATATGTGTATTACTATCTTTATCCCATATGATGTGAAGCTACATGTGAATCTTCAACCCTAGCCTATCTTCATCCATTGAAACAATCCATGTTCTAAAGTAAACAAGAAAGGTCCAATGAATGAAGTTAAAATGAAGAAACAAGTCTTGTACATGTGCCTTGTTATCTTATAGCATTATTTCCCAAGGATTCGATTAAACCTAGGTCTACTAGGGAAAAAGCTACTATACTGCATCTATAAATCCGGATCGAAGGTATCAATGAACAATACCAAATTTTAAACCACCAAATTCTGTCAGATTTTTTCATTTGTTTTGAGCCTAAGTTTAGACTTAAGGTATCTTAGGTTCAGACTTTGTGTGTTGGATAAAGTACATCATTATCTACATCTAGATTTTATTTTTAATAATTGTTTCATACTTTGAAATAAAAATTTCAATGTTTGTAAAATAGAGGACTTGTGGTGACCCAATACACCATTCATGTTGTAGTGTACAAGATGTTGACATGACACTCATGTAATTCCTCATCCGTAAAAATCACATCCCTCGGAGTGGTACAACAAAAACATCACGGGTTCAACAACTTTATTTGTTCATACCAAGAACCAAAAGTGTACAAATGCTTTGAGATCCTCCTTGGTCCAATGAGGATTCACATCGCGATGAAAATTCAAATGTAGAAGGAATAGCTTCCTAATAAATGGTAATAGTAAGCTTAAAACCATTGGAGCTGGCAACTTATTGGAGAAGCTATATTATTGCTAGCTCATATACCTATGCACGCTCTAGTGGATCCTATATCTACATGCTACCTTGTTTATACTAATCGGATACCCTATTGTTGATTCTATTCTTCGTGTCGCTCTTCGGGTCTTCCCACTACTTAATCAGGGGTTCAATAAGATAGATTGAGTATGAGCATACTCAACAAGTTCTATGGTGTTTGTATAACGCTCTAATGAAAGTCGTTGATCAAAGATCCAAGACTTGTGCAGGTTTTTGAAAACAGTTTTTAGAACAGGTAAGTTTTAGAGTTACATAAATTCTAAAGATGTCAGTATTAATGGGTTGTCTAAACTTTCATGGAGTTCCTTTCCACGATGTGATCACAATCCTCTCCTAGGATCAGGAGTATCATGTCACGTTTATACGCTCTCGAGAGGTGCGCTACTTTTTCCACAAATGTCCTTGGCCTTATTAATCTTTCCGTACTTCCTTAGGTATGGGGCATGTTACCAAGTTTCACCGAGTCATGCCGAGTCCCCCTCCACAACCCCACTTCCCACGCATTGTAACGAATTTTGGTCACGGGACCTACGTTCAATTACCATCCCTTCTAATATACCTAGTTGTTATCCTAAGACACATGCATGATAGGGATGTCATGGGCTCCCACTCGCTGATCACCACTTTGGTTCATATCCCGACTAGGCATATGAGGACAGACGAAAGGAAGAAGGTACTTCTGACTTGCTCGCCCCATAACAAGATTTGTGCTTAGCGCGGTATTATACGGCGGAAGAATGGATAACTATTGTTATTAATCATAACTTTCCTAGTACAATGGAACCTCCACCACGTGAACTTTCAACCATGTATAAATCCATGATTCCATCACCCACCATTTATTTATTTCATTTTGAAAACAGTACTGCATTAGAATGCAAGTAATAATATTGTTTTGAAAACATTTTCAAAGTTAAGCCAAAGGACATGTAAGATATCACTTCCAACAGGATTGCAAGTTTGTCCATGCAAAGGTGATGCAAGAATGAATTTGCTTGGAACTACGAGATAATGCAATTCAAAGGTTTTATTTGACCTTGGACCTCGGGTTATGGAATTTGCAACATCGTCTGTTAAATACAATGCTTCGGTGGCAAATATGTGATGCTCTAATGCATTTATATGCAATGCAAACTCTTTGTGTATTATGTTTGAATTTCACGAACTTAATTTCTTTGTTTTGGGGGATTTTCTCCCTTTTTAGGGTTTTATTATATTTTATCTGGTATTTTATTTATTGTTGCAATTCACAAGCTAATATCTATACTTTGTAATTTTCATAATCTTATGAAAATTGGGTTAACCTATTAATCCTTATTTTTCCTAATATTATGGAATTTTTGTAAATTTTTAAAGTCTAGAAAATAATTATTTCCACTCACAAATTCACAAAAAATAAAAGTATTTGCAAAAACCTCACAAAAATACTTTTTGGATTCCTTGCATTTTTGTACACACAAAAGATATTTTTTACTTTTATGAGTTTTTATGTGTGAGTTATGATTATTGGGATATTTTTACTATTTGGGAAATGATGAAAATGCCCCTATGGGTTTAGGCCCACTAGTCAAACTCTGGTGGTCAAAACCAGCCCTCGAATCGGTCTAGTCCAACCAGACTATGTCACCTCCCTCTCTTCTCCCCCACGCGCTCGCGCTCGTTCTTGCTCTCGCAACTGTGCATCACTACCGCATTGCCAAGAGGCTTCGGCCACCTTTGGCCTCCTCTGCCACCCCGCTTCCGCTCAAAACACTCCCCTACCTTCGCTCTAGAATCCTAGCAATCATATTTGCCCCTCGCTCTCTCGTCTATTCGCTCTCAATCCTATCCCTAACTAGGGTTTCAGCGATGTGCGACAAATCTCACGACGGTGCAACTCCGGCATCATCCACGTCATCGAGATGGCCCTAGGTGACTACTACGTCACCTCCCGTGGCTGATATGGCAGGCGTAGGTCGAGATACCCTCTAGGGTACTCCCTATGGCGCTAGTCGCTGCATCAATTGTTCTTCTTCCTCTTCTCAATCATTGGTGATCTGGGCTCCCACTTTTTGAAGGTAAATCTCTCTCCCTCCTTCTCTTCTTCCGCTGGTTCTACTCTACTTCTTGTTTCTAGGTTTTATCTACTTTCCTTCTTCAGTACTAGGATTTCTAGGGTTTCTAGAATGTTCTAGATGTTTCTAGGCTATCTATCATGTTAGCTAGGCTGCTAAGGTTCACCATGGTTAGTTAGTATCTATGTTCTAGTCTCTCATAGTGGTTCTGGTTTCTGGTTAATTTCTAGGTTTAACGTTTAACACTTGTATTGTGGTTTTGGCACTTTCTTCAGTTAAGAAATGTCAATTATTATTAAGTATTGGTGTTGTAGTTAGTTAGTAGCTACTGGTACTATGTATATCTGGTATACTAGTCTACTAGATTTTTTTAGTTAGAATTAGTTCTATTTGGTATACTGATTCATTGCTAAGCATGTATTACACTTAGATTACTTTAGTAGTTGTTGTTTATTTAGTTCATTGTTGGTTGAGCTTTCAACTCAAGTTCAGTTCTGTAAGTGTGATGAGTTAAGGATTGTTTACTATTTCTTATGTAGGTGTTTAATTTAGAATGTATGTTCTTTATCTCCCTTCTCATCCTTAGCCATATCTTAGGATTAGGTATGAGGGGTGAGATAGGGAATTAGTGTTCTATTACTAGTTGATTACTTGTTGTTTACTGTTCTTCTTCTACCTCTGGCTAATGTCTATGGTTGAGCCAGTGTACAGGATTAATGGTGCATGTAGTGTCCTTCACATGGTGAAGATGCACATTGTGCATCTCTAAAACACTAGGTGCTTTCTACTCCTACCTCTCTCTAGATCATTATCGACTCTATGGTTTCTATTCTAGGGTTTTGTGCTAACAACCTTTGTAGATTCCAAAATGTGCTTGGTGAAGATCTATAGCTGTGGTTGTGGTCCTTCTCTTCCTATTCTTGAGTTCTTCGTCCTTCTCTTTTATTCTCTCTCTTAGATCTCTCTCTAAACTCTAAGTGTGTGTTTTTGGTCCAACCTTGAGTGGTGAGTTATGAGCTCTAGGGTGTGAGATCCCTAGCTATTTATAGTGCTCTAGAATCACTATGAGACTAACACCTCAAGCATGCATTAAGGTGAATCACCTGCTTGGGTATGTGTGAAACCATCTTTGTGTGTTAACTTATGTGCAGATGGCATGGATTTTTCGGTGTTTAATCCCATGTCGGTCTTAACTTATATGTGTTTTCCAAATTTGGAATATGGTCCTTTTGTTCTTATATGTAGGGGGTTAGTATCTACATATGCCTAATCAGTCATGTCGATTTGATTTTTTCATGTATTGGTTTTGGACAATGACAAGTGTATATTAATTTTTATTATTAGTGATTTTAGTTTGGGTTTCATCCATGAGCCCTTGCAATTACTTTTGGATGAATTGGTTTAGTATGTGTTGATGTATATTCTGATAGGATTATATGTTTCATAGCTTATGATTTAAATTTCTTGAGTTTACTTGTTCTTGATAGAATCTTGATCCTGGAGATTTTCTTTGGTTAAAAGTCTTGTATTATGATGACTATTACTTCTATTGGTTTACTTATTTCATATATAATAAACCAAATTTCTAGATATTCTCTGGTTCTTGACAGTATCCAAAGCCTGGGTTTTTCCTTTGGTCATTGATCTTGTATTGAGGTTGTTGTTACTAGTATTGCTTTAGAATTTCCACTTGTTTTGTTTGAAATTTCTAGGTAGATGATAGATGTTTTTGCTTTACAGTTGAGTTGTAACAGTTCACTGTGAACTGTGAGTCATATTTGTTACTGTCTGGTATGTTGGATTCAAGTTTTTTATTGTGAAGAATTTTACTTCATCATTTGTTGTCTTCGTGTTTTGGTTGCTAACACTCATGCTTAGAGTTTACGGCTAGTTCATAGACTCTTATTTATAGGATTCTTACATCAAATGGTTTTGCCTTAGGGAAAACCCAACATTTTAAATTTGACAAATCTTTTTCTTCGATGTTTGTGTTTACATGTAGAAGGTGTTCGGGTGGTAGCAAGGATCAGAAGTTTAGATAGATAGATGTAGTGTAGGTTCTGTCCTGTGTAGTTTGTATTTAGGTTTTGTTTCATTATCTTTTGGTAATTTTGCATGTAATGTATCCTGTACTCATATTTCTATGAATAAAGATCATTAGGCTTCATTTATCTTGAGCTTTATGTTTGAATTCTCTTGTATGATTATGAATCTTAAGTTTGTGTGTATTTTGAATTTGAATTCAAGTTTGACTTAGGTCAAACCTTAATTTTGAATTCATTCAAAGTATTTAAATTCATAGTTAAATACGGTTTCAATTCCCGGTGACCATTTGGTTGCAAAAAACCTCACTAGAACCAAATTCAAACAAGGTTTTTGAAATTTTCAAAACTAACCCTAAATTTCTATATACATGATATGCAAAACATCAAATCACATTTCTACCCTTTCCTATATTTATTCCTTGGGTCATTACATCCTCTCCTCCTTATAACAAATTCATTATGAAGTTACAGATTCCTATATACCCGAAGTTTGAGGGTAATTTCTATGTAAATCTTCTTATTTCTACCAGGTAGCTTCACATTCTGGGTGGTGTTTCCATTAAAATGTGCAGCATTTTATGGATCTATTTCTTAGTTGTTTCCATTTCTCCTCGAGAATCTTGGATGGTGTTTCCTCATAGGTAAGGTCTAGTTGCAATTTTATTTCTTTATATGGTAACGGTTCGTCTGGTGCTTTTAAACATTTGCGCATGTCATGGTGTGGAACACGGCAGTGCCAATGGGGATGACATGAAGGGGACAATCAGGATGCTATCGGTGGCTACTCGCAATGGGTTGGGCACAGATACTGCAAACACAATGATGTACCCAGGTTTGGAGCCCTTAGGTTGAGGTAACACTCCTACTCCTGCAAGGATCTACTATTTGGGGAGCGAATGCTCAGTACAAGTGCTCCTTGAGTTGTTTAGCTAGCTGCTATCGAGAGCTAGAGGATGAATATGAACTACTGAACTTGTTGAATCTTGAGAACCTAGAGCTTGGAACCTTTGAACTTACCTAGAACCCTAGCACTACCCTCCCTTATATACTAGTTGGGAGAGGTAGGTTACAATGCGGGATCTAGGGTTTACTGCTTGGGATTTGGGTTTACAAAGAGGGCTGGCTGGCCGAGCCCAGCCGGTGGGATAGGACCCGGTCAAGCCTCCAGTATAGGGGGACAACGCTATAGTGTCCTAGTGCCTTTGCTTTACTAGTCAGCTGGTGCTTTACTCGTCAGTCGGCGCTTTACTCATCAGCCGACAATGCTCTCCTGATCTTCTAGCCTTCACACATTGGCACAAATGTCTTCTAGCGCTGGTAGGGAGGCGCGCCAGCCTGTCCAGTCAGGGGTGCACTCAGCAAGGAGCGTCACAACCTCCATATCCTGGCCAACGGATCCGAGGCGGTCGGGTAGAGGTGGTCACCTAACCGGCTCTTCTGGTCACCCGGCTAGACTGGCCAACGAGGGAATCTTGAGGGCGAACCGGGTGGAGCGGTCCACCCGGTTGTGGCTCTTGGTCTTCCGGCCATCCGGCCAGGCACCCCTAGAGCCAGCCAGTTGAGCCTAGCTTGGCCTACCCGGGGGTCATCCCCCTGACACTAGTCCCCGAGCCCGTTGGGACTTTGCTTTGTAGAGAAGTTCTTGCGTGCTCATTGACTAAACTAAAATGATTGGTGATTAGGAACTAGTTGAAGATTTGTCTTGTAGTGTTTGTCGTTTTCCGGCTTGAGATGCTTGTTATTTCCCGGCTGGAGTTTATCGGCTACAGATCCGGTGGCCTACCCACAGGGTGTGATCGGCGATCGAATTGACCAGCTGCCGCACCCGACGGGGAGATGGACTGCCTGGTCGCTGGCAAGTGCTTACGACGGCCACGCTTGTCACTTCTAGTGTGCATCACGTTAGTTTGACCGCTTGGTCTGCCATGGTAGTTTTTGGTAACCGCGCACACGTCTTCATCATTGCGGTTTCTTCAGGATCATGCGCACACCTCGCCTCCGGCAGTAACGCCTGCGGGATCTTCAGCGGGAGTTATGTTGGCACATGCGATCCATAACCAAAGCATCGTGGGGGAGCGGAGTAGTTTCTTGCCACATGGCGGAGGGGAGCGCAGGGGGCGTCCTGCTTTGCTTCGATAAATAGGTCTTTAAGGGAGGATGTTTCCCCACTTCATCTTCCTCCTTCGCCTTGCTTCTTCTGCCCTTTGCGCTTTGCCTTCTGTTTGCCCTTTGCGCCTCCCATTCTTGGTCGCCGGTGCCGCTGCATCTCCTTCGCGATGATGGGACCCTGATTTCCCGCGATGGCCACCACATCCGACGAGATGCTACCGGAGCAAAGGGAGGCTAGTGCGCCTCGTATGTCATGGAGGACCTCATCCGGAAGTACTGGCAGGGGAGGTTCATCCCGTCGGAGTGGGTGGTGAAGCACCACCTTGCACTAGAGGGGAGCGGGTGCCCCACCCCCAGCCCGACGAGGCCGTGGTCTTCCTTGTGCACTTTTCTCGGGGTTTCGTCTTACCGGTGAGCAAATTCGTCCTCGAGCTCTTCGTCGTGTTCGACCTCCAGCTCCATCATCTGGGGGCAAACGCGGTGGTGCACCTGTTGCATCACTCGGCTTTCTATGAGGCCTACTTGGGAGTTTGCCCATATACGACGAACTTCCTTAGGTTTTTTAACTTCAAGGTCCAGGTGGTGGAGAAGGATGGGCCATTGATAGAGACGGGGTGCTGCGCCATCTATCCACGACCGTCGTTGCTGATGTCACGGCTAAACATCCTCGACACGGTGAAGTTGTGGCAATGCTCGTACTTCCACATGCGCAATGTCACCAACATGGACTGGAACCGGCTTCCGCCCTTCGCCAATGTCCCGTATACCCGGAGAGCCTGGTCCATGAAGGGCCTGGATGCCCAGGCGGACATGGACTGGATGGCAACCCGGATGGAGGTCCTGGTGGAGAAGGAGGAGCTCACCCCCCAGGACATTTCATTATCCTGGATGACGTGCCGTGTGCTCCCCCTGATGGCACCGTGGCACAAGATGTGCCACCTTTCCGGCTCCGAAGACCCCACCCCGGTTTCTCGGCTAGAGGTGCCGTACGGGTTCCTTCTAGAGTGGCTTGCCATGATCTCCAAGGAGGACTAGACCTTCTCCTGCACGCTGTTCCACCATGGCTGGCTGCCGCCGAAGGTTGGTTTTTCTTTTCCTCTCTTGGTTGATTTTTCCAAAGGGCTTCTGCTTGCTCCTTATCTGCCCCTTTCGAGTAGCTCTTTATGGCACAACTTGTGGAGGATGGCATGGGAAACCATGAGCTTCCCATATTCTCGCTGGACTTCAAGCCACAGAAGTACCTGCCGACAGAGCCGGAGCGCTTCCCCACCCGGGCCAATGAGCGTTGCGAGGACCCGCTCGGTGAGTGTGCTTAACTTGCATCCTTTTCCTTGGCCGGCTTCTGCAGCCGGATTTTTGACGTCTTTTGTCTGTACTAGTGTAGTCGCGCTTGGTGAGGATGCTTCTCTTGCCCCAGCCGCCTCGGGGAGGGCAAGGGGGAAGCGGGCCGCCTCTGCTAGTGCCACCCCAGCTGGGGCCATCGTGCCGAACGTTGCCGGGTACGTGCCCTTGCTCTCTTTCTTATGTGAGACCATTGCCCTTTGCCTAGCGTGCCCTTGTGTTCTTCATGTAGTGAGGCGATGTCGCTGGCCGGCTCCGTGACCATCGCCACCGCGACTGCCCCACCTCCTGCTAGGGCTAAGGGGCATGTCGGGCCGGCTGATCTTTCTGCAGCTGCACCGGTTGAGGCTGCTGCAAGTGCAGCGGGGCCGTCGTCGCCAGCTACGCCCGTGACCCTGCATCAGGCCTCCGCCACCTCCAAGCTCGCTGAGACACTGTTGTCCGAGCATGTCTCTACGGATCCTCCGCCCCTCCGGCTATCGGAAGGGGTATACCCGGTCTTGAGAAAGGATCAGACAAGTTCTGTCGCTTACCAGGTGGAGGAGCCAGTGGAGGCGGCACCAAAAGCCTCCACGCAGCCAGCTGTGGGTGACAGTGGGCGGGCGACGGCTCCTAGCTTAGGCGATGCTGGCATCGGGGCCCAGGGGGAAGCTTCATGTGCTGCCACCGGCAGCAACGATGACCTCTAGGTTACTGGTTGGATGTCATCCCAAGTCGCGATGGTGGCTAACAATGTCCTGGTGCAGCTCTCCGAGTCTGCACCTATCGCCCTCGGCCAGGCGCGTCACCTGGTTGAGGTGATGGAGCAGGGACTTGGCCATGCCAAGGCACTGGGGGCTTCGCTGGAGGTAAGCGTCTCCTTACTATCTTTGTTGTTTTTCTCTTCAGTCGGTTTCCGTATTATATTTTTTACTCCTTCATTTCCGCAGAAAGCTTTCGCTAATGCTGCCAAGACGATGCAGGACCTGTGGCGTAAGATTGCTTGCTCTGCCATGTCCTCTCGATTGTGCGAATTGTCACATTTTTTGGTGACCATTGGGTACCCTCCTGCAACTCTGTTAGCGGACAGGGATCGGGAGGTGGAGAGGCTGAAGGCGGATGTTCTCTGGCTGGAGGAATCCAACAAGGCTCGCCAAGATCATATTGGCGAGCTGGTCGAGAACAAAAAGCGGATGGAGGTCAAAGCCGGTCAAGCAAAGAAGACTACCGACACTCGCGCCGACGCTCTCAAGCAGCTTGAGGCCCTGTACAAGAAGCAAGAAGATGCCTTGAAGGGGGCCCAAGCACGGGAGAAGGCTGTGCTAGAGGAGCTGTGTCAGATCGCTGAGATCATCATCAGTAAGTTGCTTCTTAACCGATGAACTTGTTTTTCATCTACTAGAGCAGGTTTTGACATTCGATGTTTGGCCAGGTGCAGCTCAACATCCTGAGGCGACTGACCAAGATCCTGCCCACGTGCCCAAGGCAGATGCTGGGCGCGACCTTCATTCGGAGGAGTTGGTGGCAGTTGTTAGCGAGGAGGCCAACCGGCCGCATAGCACTACTCTGGACATCTTCGCCTATATCTGGTTTGACACTGCCTTCCCCGCCACCATGCGTGCCTTGGCCGTCCAGCTAGCTGATGCTCCTGACCTCATGGATGCCGCGCGGGAGTGGGCGGCACGGAGATGGTGCTTGCACTATTGAAGTACTGGTATCCTGATGTAGATCTTTGGAGCCTTTCCCGAGGATTCTGGCAGGGGGCCAGCTACGACCAGCTTCGCGCCGAGGTTCTTGACATCCGCTCTTGCAGTGTCAAGATGAGGAGCTTCGTTCAGCTGGATCGGGACTTTAGCGATCTGGCTGGCACGTAGCCATATTCCCACAATCTGCTTCTAGCTGCAGCACCGACTGAAGCCCCAGCTGTGCCAGTCTTCGACCCGCCGACTTCGCCTCCAGCAGCCAAGCTCCGACAGATGCCTCTACCCCTTTAGTTGACCCTCAAGCCTGATCCCTGGAATGCCAGGAGTATTTGTATGCATTGGAAACTTGTCCTTTTTAACTGTTATGTTAACAATTCAGTCTGTTCTATGCTAAACTCCGGGTGGGAGCTTTGTCTCCTTTTTTGGTATTGTCTTGTTCTCTTTTGCTAGCACTTTCAGGGTAGATTACAATGTGGGCTATAGGGTTACTTTTTGGGCTTTGGGTTTACAAAGTGGGCCGACTGGCGGGGTCTAGCCGGTTGGCCAGGACCCAGTCAAGCCTCCAGTACAGGGGGAAAACACTACAGTGTCCCAGCACCATTGCTTTGGGCGTCACCTGGCGCTTTACTCATCAGCTAGTGCTTTACTCGTCAGCTGGTGATTTAGCAGTCAGCCAACAATGCTCTCCTCAGCTTCCAGCCTTGGTACTTTGGCGCAACTGTCTTCTAGCGCTGGCAGGGCGGCGCGCCAGCCTGTCCGGTCAGGGGTGTGCTTAGCAAGGAGCGTCACCCCCTCTGCATCTTGGCCAACGGATTCGAGGCGGCCGGTTGGAAGCGTCTAACCAGCCGGTTCTTCTGGTCATTCGGCTAGACGGGCCAGCCGGGGAATCTTGAGCGTGGACCGGATGGAGCGGTCCACCCGGTTGTGGTTCCTTGTCTTGCGGCCATCCGGCCAGACACCTCTAGAGCTAGCCAGTTGAGCCTGGCTTGGCCTACCCGGGGGTCATCCCCCAGACACTAGTCCCCGAGCGTGTTGGGACTTCGTCTTGTGGAGAAGTCCTTGCGTGCTCATTGAGTGAACTGAAATGATTGATGATGAAAAAACTGGTTGAATTTTTTTCTTGAAGAGCTTGTCGTTTTATGGCTCGACATGCTTGTTGTTTCCCAGCTAGATTTTACCGGCTACGGAACCAGTGGCCCACCCATAGGGTGTGAGAGGTGATTGAATCAACCGGCTGCCGCACCCAGGGAGGGGAGATGGATCGCCTGGTGGCTGAAGTTAGTGATTACGTCGGTCACGTCTGGCGCCTCTCGTGCATGTGGCGTCAGTTTGACTGCTTGGTCTGCCATGGCAGTTTTTGGTAACTGCGCGCATGTCTTCATCATTGCAGTTTCTTGGGGGTTGTGCACACGCTTTGCCTCCCATAGTAACGCCTACAGTATATTCTATGGGTGTTGCGTTGGCGTACGAGATCTGTAACCGAAGCGTAGTGCGGGAGTGGAGAGGTTGCTTTCCACGTGGTGGAAGGGAGTGCAAGAGACGTGCTCGACCCGCAGTGATAAATAGGACCACATGGATGGGTTTTCCCCACTTCATCTTCCTCCTGCTACTGACGTTCCTGCCCTTGTGCTCTGCCTCCTCTTGTTTTCTTCATCCAGCGAGGCGATGTTGTTGGGTGGCTCCGCAACCATCACCACCACATCCGCCCCCACTCCGGCTGTGGCTGCGGGGCTGGCCGAGCCGGCTGCGCCCTCTACAGCCACGCCAGCTGAGACTGCTACAGCCGCACTAGAGCTGTCTCCGCCTCTACATCACGCCTCGGCCACATCTAACTTGCTCAGATGTTCGCGGGCGGGAGTGATGGCACCGTTCCTCCGTTTCGACTGATGGAGGGCATGAACCTGGTTCTGAGTGACGCCTAGATAGGCTCGGCTACTTACCAGGTGGATGAGCCCATGGAGGCAGCGCTAGAAGCCTCCATGCATCTAGTTGCTGGTGGCAGCGGACGGGAGGCGGCTTCTGGCTCCAGCTGCGTAGACATCGAGGCCCAGGTGGCGGCGGTGGAGGTGCCACAGGTTTTCGCTGGTGATGATGATGACCTCCAGCTGACCGGCTAGCTACCAGCCCAGGCTGCGCTGACGCCGAACAATGTCCTGGCGCAGCTCTCCGAGTCAGTGCCTGTCGCCCTCGGCTAGGCACATCACCTGGTGGAGGTGATGGAACGGGGACTTGGCCAAGCCAAGGTGTTGAGGCTTTGTTGGAGGTAAATATCTCCTCATGGTTTTTTATTTTTCCTCAGCCGGTTTCCCCGTTCTCTTTTTCACTTCTCATTTTCTGCAAAAAGCTTTTGCGGAGGCTACCAAGAACACGTAGGACCTGGGGTGTAAGATTGCTTGATATGCCATGTCCTCCCAATTGCACGAATTTCCGCGTTTGTTGTTGACCATCGGGTACCCTCTTGTAGCCATGATAGCAGACAGGGAGTGGGAGATTGAATGGCTGAAGGCGGAGGTTCTCCGGCTACAGGACTCCAACAACATTCGCCAGTCTCAAATTAACGAGCTGGTGGAGAACCAAAAGAAGATGGACATTGCAGTCGGTCAGGCCAAGAAAACCGCCAGTATCCGCACCGACTCTCTCAAGAACCTTGAGGGCATGTACAAGAAGCAGGAGGAGGCTCAAAAGGATGTGAGGCTCGGGAGAAGGCCTCGCAGGTGGAGCTAAAGCAGATCGCCGAGATCATTATCGGTAAGTCACTTCTTTTCCTCTGTTGAGTTCCTTCCGCGGGTTGTAGCCGGTTTATAATGATTGCTATCTAGCCGGGTGCAGCTCAATATCCTAAGGTGACTGAGCAAGCTCTTGCCCGTGTGCCTGAGGAGGAGACCGGACGGGACTTGTGCCCGGAGGAGCTGGTGGCGGTAGTGAGTGAGGCCAACCGGCTGCATAACGCTGCCCTGGACGTCTTCACCTACCTCTGGCCTGGCAACGCCCTGCCTGCTTCAATTGATGCCTTGGCTAACAAGCTTGGCCCTATTGCAACGCAGGAATGGGTGGCACACGGTGGCGCGGAGATGGTGCTCACGCTGCTGAAGTCCTGGTACCCTAACGTGGATCTTCAGAGCCTTTCCCGAGGGTTCCGGCAAGGGGCCAGTTACGACCAGCTTCGCGTCGAGGTTCCTGACATCCGCTCTTGCGGTGTAAAGATTGGGAGCTTCGTCTAGATGGATCGATACTTCAGCGACCCAGAGAGGCTAGAGGCGTTCTGCTTTGTGCCGCCGCCTTCCAACCCAGCTCAAGCTACTGTGCCGAACTCCGACATTGCTTCTAGCAACCAGTCTCCAACGCCTACCTCTGATCCTTCTATCGAGCCTCAAGCTTGATCCCTGGAATGCTAGGAGTATTTGTATCATGTGAAACTTGTCGTCAACTTGTGTGAACAATTTGTCCTTGTTGAACTGTGATGGGAGTTTTGTCTCCCTTTATAATATTGTCTCAAGCTCTTTTGTTTGAACTTTCTAGTTGTTTTGATCTACCTTCGCCATTTGCGGACTTTTGTGTGGGGGCGTGTGCTGACTCATGTATTAACGAGCTCGTTGGGGAACCCCAAGAGGAAGGTAAGATGAGCACAGCGGTAAGTTTTCCCTCAGTTATGAAACCAAGGTTATCAATCCAGTAGGAGCAAGGAAACACCTCCAAGGTGTTGCTAGCTGGACTTTGGCAGGGCGCACTACCGGCGCCAGCAGCAACGTGGAAACCTACACAACACAACCACAAAACTTTGCCCCCAACTTATAGTGAGGTTGTCAATCTCACCGGTTTTGCTGAAAACAAATGATTAAACGTATTGTGTGGAAGAAAGTAATAGTTTGCAGAAAGTAAATAGAAAGCAGTAAACAGTTGTAGATTGATGGTAAAAGAAAGGACCAGGGTCCATAGTTCACTAGTGGTGGCTCTCCTTAAGATAGATGACATGTTGGGTGAACAAATTTCAGCGGGTCAATTGACAAACATCGAGAAAGCATACAAGCATATACTAATAATCTTGACTCCTTTGAGATTTGATTGGGCATTACAACATTATACATAGACCGTAATCCAACTGCATCTATGACTAATAATCCACCTTCAGGTTATCATCCGAACCCCCTCCAATATTAAGTTGCAAGCAAAAAATAATTGCATTACGCATTGCGTGTAAAGTAAACAATATGATTGTTCTATGAACAAAGGATTGCTGTTTTCTCCCTAGTAGCAACAACACATCTAGTACCTTAGAGATTTCTACAACTTCCTCAGATTACTAGAGGCATGAACCCACTATCGAGCATAAATACTAACTCTTGAAGTTGCTAGCATATACTTGGCCAAGATAGCTACTAACAACGGAAAGCATGCAAGATCACAAATAACAAAGACATGATAGATTCAATAATCAATATGAAATAGCATCTCAATATCCATCAGATCCCTGCAAACACAACATGTAGGAATTACAAATAGGTGATCTTGATCATGAACGGAGCTCACAAGATCTAAACATGATAGCACAAAGGAGAAGAACCATCCATCTAGCTACTACATGGACCCGTAGTCCAGAGATGAACTACTCACGCATCACATCGGAGGCTTGCATGGTGATGAAGAAGGCCTCTAGGGTGAATTCTCCCCTCCGACAGGGTGCCAGGAAGAACTTCAGATCCCTCCTGATCTGGGGATGCAGATGACGGCGGCTATAGACTCTTACGTGGAATTTTGATCAGGTACTTAGGGTTTCTATATCGGAGGTATCTTATAGGCGAAAGGGGAGGTTGAGGGGGTGCCCGAGGCGGCCAGACCACCTCCTGGCACAGGCCAGGCTTGGCCATGCAGCCAGGTGGTGTGCCGGCCCCCTGGCCCCTCTCCGTCTCGTATTCTGGCTCCGTGTGTCCCTTGGTGAAAAACTGAATTTGGCTTTTGTCCCGTCCAATTCCGAGAATATTCGTTTTCTGACTTTCCTGGAACCAAAAACAGCAGAAAACAGGCAGCTGGCACTGTGGCTCTTGTTATAGGTTAGTCCAAGAAAGTGTATAGAAAGTACTCCAAAGTGTGGACAAAACATAAGAAAGTAGATAAAAACCAAGCATGGGACATCAAAACTTATGGATACGTTAGCAACGTATCAACATCCCCAAGCTTAACATCCTCGAGTAGGTAAGTGTAAAAAAAGAATAATTTTTGAGGTGACATGAACCATCATAAACTTGATCAAATTATTTGTAAAACATTGATAGCTAGGATCATAGTACTTCAACATAGCATGAAAGACAAAGTTCTAACAATAAGACAAAGCAACTATTGTTGCAACATGAAAAGGCACAAACAAAAGATTCATGAATAACAATGCTTTACAAGACGTTTGTTTGTTTCACATAAAGAAAACATAGCATAGTGGCATTCACCTTGTCCCTCATAGAGTAGCAAACATAAATGCATAGGACACCTTCAAAGTTCATAAGAGTGACTAGATACAAATAGTTTAAAACAAGTAATATCAAGGTTATGCATCAATCAACAAGTCTTGGGACAATGCACATAGAACTAAGAATGGCCACTATGCTCTCAAAGTAGGTGCATAAAGATAGAAGATGGAGACTCAACATAAAAGTAAAAGAAAGGCCTTCATAGAAGGAAGTAGGGATTCAAGTTTCATAAAGAGCTTCCATAAATTATGGTACTTGTTAGCTTTCAGCTCTCATTGCCCCTATCATAAGCATCTTGAAGTGATTAAGGATAAATTGAACAAACTATGGTGTATATGCTTGATGAAGTATAAGTTGGAAATCTCATGTCCCTTGAATACGAGGGCCGCTCCTCATGCTACTCTAGTTTAGTTACCCGTAAGTTCTTGTCATAGTAAGTACATGTGTATCATAGAGAACCACCAACGAGGTACCCCTTTCCCAATGATACGGAAGAATCCCCATATCAAAATGAGAAAGCAAGCAGACAATGAGCATCTCAGCAATCTTCTTATTTACCATGGTAAAATGGTGCTTTTCTCTCTCTTTCCTCTTTTCTCATTTCTCTTTTTTTTTTCTTTTTCTCTTTTTTCTCAATATCAGACTCTTTTTTTATAAGAAGAATGCTTCATAGACAGCACATTATGGTTACGCTGCAGGTTTCCACCATGTCAGCATGGATTAGACCAGTGGCCCAGGCATTTCTCTAACACACATACATAACTCCATGGACTTACAAGCTCCCCTTTCATTTCACACCGACGACATCCATAGACAAAAGAGCATGATATCAACTAGGTACAAGTACAAGTGCAATGTTCAAAGTGTTCCCCATGATAGCATGGTTCTGCTAATCCCCAACATATAAGTGCAAGCATATACAACATAGATGACACAATGGTTCAAGTTTATTAGGGGCAAGAAAAGTAAAGTGTGCCATCAAGTTCGTGAGAGCTTTAATCACTAGTTTTCTCATAACAAGTTTAATTCAGAAGCTAGATAAAAACATGAATATACTTGGAATAGCAAATGCTAATAGGTAGGTATGGTGGACTCTTTGGAATAACTTGGTTTTAGGAATTGGATGCATGAATGGAACTCATACTTGGTTATGGAGGCTAGCAAAAGAAAAGGAGCGACCAACTAAGAGAGCAATAATGGCCATAATCATGCAGAGCGACAAAACATCATTAATCAAAGCATAAAGTGATACTACAAGTCTAAAACTAAAGGATCATATAGGCTATGGTGACTTGGGATAGTCATAACATGGTGCGAGCATGCGCCAAGTCAACCCAAATAAAGCATCAAAGGATAATACCACAATACTATGCTTTAATATGCTAAAACAACGCATGATTCTTCAAAGGCACATTAAGAAATATTAATTGTTTATAACATGTCATGCTATAGAAAATATCACTAAGCATAAGGCCAAAACAATATCAAGCATGGCATGACAAAGCATAGGCCACAGTCAAAAACAAGCTCTCTTTACCACTTAAGCATGAACTTTCCTACTCTTTTCCAATCCAAACCAAACATTTTTGAAAACCAATGCATGAAAGAGGGGGTCCAACCAATTTATTCAGCAAACTAATAAAACCAAGCAAATTAAAAAAAACCAAAAAGAAGACGCTCCAAGAACAACAGAACTGTGCATGAAACAATAAAACTGAAGTGTTTGGAAGAAACTTGGGATTTTTATTGATGAAGAAGGGGATGCCATGGGCATAACCAAGCTTTGATGCTTGTACTTCTTGGATATTTCTTGAGGTGACACGCGTGGCATCCCCAAGCTTGAGCTTTAGTCCATCCTTCATCTCATTTCTCATTCCTTCCATACACCTGAAATTTTTCTTCATACAGAACTTCACACAATCTTTATTAGCAACATTAGTGCACTCAAGATAATAAGTCTTTAGGTTCAGTTTCAACACTAATAAAAGTTCCATTAAAACACAATATACTGTAGCACTTCCCTCAAAAAGCTCAATTCCCCAAAAGAACTCAAATGGGAACCAACAAGAAGCAAATGCAAATAATGGCAGAAATCTGTCAAAACAGGCCAGCAGGTAAAAACCGATTTTTTCGAAGACCTTCTGTTGCTCAAATCAAAAAGTGTTGAACTAACGAAAGTTAGATAACAACCTGGGGCAGAAGAACAAAAATTCACGCCTCAAAACAGCGTACAGAGATTTTACACGAAGTTTTATGGTGAAGCACAGAAATCTGTTTCGGGACAGCAACTTTCCCAATCATTACTTCTCTCTCATTAGAGGTTACTCTTGGCACAAAAAGCAAATAAAAAGGATAAGGAGCAGTTATTACTGAAGTAATAACTTCCAAAACTCATCTAAAACTTTTGGGTTATCTCCCAATAAGTACTTTTCTTTAACACCTTTAAGTTAGGCATGATAATTTGAGAAGATGCTCACATAGGAAATATGAATTGAAGTAAAAGAGAGCATCAAGAAGCAAATTAAAAACACATTTAAGTCTAACCCTCTTCCTATGCATAGGAATCTTATATGTAAATAAATTCACAAAGAACAAAGCGACATGCATAGGACGATAAAACGAGAGTAACTTCAAAACTTTCAGCAAATAGAGAGGTGTTTCAGTACCATTAAAACTTTTACAACCATATTTTCCTCTCTCATAATAATTTTCAGTAGCCTCATGAATAAACTCAACAATATAACTATCACATAAAGCATTCTTTTCATGATCTATAAACACTAGAGCTTTATTATAAACATTTTCAAAAGTATCCTTAGGAACATGACATTCGTTCTCCTTTGGTAAGCATGGGGGACAGTCAAATAATGTAAGGGGTAAAGAGTTACTCTCATTAGAAGGTAGGGATGGGTATATCCATTCTTCCTCCTCTTGATCATCACTCTCCTCCTCTTTTTCATCCAATAAGCTTCCAGTTTTAGCAATTTCTTCTTCCATAGGCTCCTGCAAGGAATTAGTCTCTTCCATTGGTGGAGAGCATCTATTAAGATATTCAAGAATATAACCATTTTCTACCTTGTAATTATCAAAGGAAAATTTAAGTATATCATAAACCTCATATTTATAAGGTGAATCATCAGTATTTTCAAGCAAACTAGCAAGTTCAAATGCACCCTTCCAAGCAATAATTTATTCAATTTGTTCCAAATAAAAAAAGTCATAATTCCATTTAATATAAGAAGATATGGTAACATTATAATTATACTCACATTGAAAAGGGAGGTGTTTATACCTCCTACAGCAACAAGATTTATCAAAGCAATAAGTAACATTATAAGTAGAGCACACGTTTATAGCAATGGTATACAATTTATCAATTTGTTCCCATAAGTGTTTCCCTTTTTGTGACAAGTAGTGTTCCTTATAATAATATTTTTGTTCTTCCGTGAACCCACCTTGACAATAAGATTCAGTTTCAAAGAAACCAACCATTGATAGAAAACATGATAAAGCAAGACAATAACAGACCAATGAAAATAACAACTATAGTAGGAACTAATTTTTTGTGTGTTTTTGATAAAGAAACAAGCAAACAAAACAAAAATAACCTAAGCCAAACAAAAATAACAAAGTAAAGATATTGGTTATGAGGGACTCCCCTTGTGAAGATGTCCTTGACTCCCCAGCAATGGCGCCAGAAAATATACTTGCTGACTCGTGTATTAACAAGCTCGTTGGGGAACCCCAAGAGGAAGGTCAGATGAGCACAACAGTAAGTTTTCCCTCAGTTATGAAACCAAGGTTATCAATCCAGTAGGAGCAAGGAAACACCTCCAAGGTGTTGCTAGCTGGACTTTGCCAGGGCGCACTACCGACGCTAGCAACAACGTGGAAACCTGCACAACACAACCACAAAACTTTGCCCCCAACTTACAGTGAGGTTGTCAATCTCACCGATTTTGCTGAAAATAGAGGATTAAACGTATTGTGTGGAAGAAAGTAATAGTTTGCAGAAAGTAAACAGAAAGCAGTAAACATTTGTAGATTGATGGTAAAAGAAAGGACCGGGGTCCATAGTTCACTAGTGGTGGCTCTCATTAAGATAGATGACATGTTGGGTGAACAAATTACAGTGGGGCAATTGCCAAACATCGAGAAAGCATACAAGCATATACTAATCATCTTGACTCCTTTGAGATTTGATTGGGAATTACAACATTATACATAGACCGTAATCCAACTACATCTATGACTAATAATCCACCTTCAGGTTATCATCCGAACCCCCTCCAGTATTAAGTTGCAAGCAACAGATAATTGGATTATGCATTGCGTGTAAAGTAAATAATACGATTGTTCTATGAACAAAGGATTGTTGTTTTCTCCCTAGTAGCAACAGCACATCTAGTACCTTAGAGATTTCTGTCACTTCCCTAGATTACTAGAGGCATGAACGCACTATCGAGCATAAATACTAACTCTTGGAGTTGCTAGCATCTACTTGGCCAAGATAGCTACTAACAACGGAAAGCATGCAAGATCACAAATAACAAAGACATGATAGAATCAATAATCAATATGAAATAGCATCTCAATATCCATCGGATCCCCGCAAACACAACATGTAGGAATTACAAATAGATGATCTTGATCATGAACGGAGCTCACAAGATCTAAACATGATAGCACAAAGGAGAAGAACCAGCCATCTAGCTACTACATGGACCCGTAGTCCAGAGATGAACTACTCACGCATCACACCGGAGGCTTGCATGGTGATGAAGAAGGCCTCCATGGTGAATTCTACCCTCCGGTAGGGTGCCAGGAAGAGCTTCAGATCCCTCCCGATCTAGGGCTGGAGATGACGGCGGCTACAGACTCTTTTGTGGAATTTTGATCGGGTACTTAGGGTTTTTGTATCGGAGGCATCTTATAGGCGAAAGGGGAGGCCGAGGGGGTGCCCGACGCGGCTAGACCACCCCCTGGCGCGGGCCAGGCTTAGCCTTGTGGCCAGGTGGTGTGGCGGCCCCTGGCCCCTCTCAGTCTCGTATTCTGGCTCCGTGTGTCCCTCGGTGAAAAACTGACTTTGGCTTTTGTCCCATCCAATTCCGAGAATATTCATTTTCTGACTTTCCTGGAACCAAAAACAGCAGAAAATAGGCAGCTCGCACTGTGTCTCTTGTTAATAGGTTAGTCCAAGAAAGTGTATAGAAAGTACTCCAAAGTGTGGACAAAACATAAGAAAGTAGATAAAAACCAAGCATGGAACATCAAAAATTATGGATACGTTAGCAACGTATCAGCGTGGGAGCGCACCCACAAGGTGTAGTCCCCGAGGTTGAGGCTAGCTGGAGAATCCAACCGGGTCAAAGCTCCTTTGTGTTGTTGACATTTGTAGGTCTTTGTGTGGGGGCGCAGGAGCGCACCCACAGGGTGTAGTCCCCGAGGTTCGGGCCAGCTAGAGAATCTAGCTGGGTCGAAGCTCCTTTGTGTTGTTGCCATTTGTAGGTCTTTGTGTGGGGGCGTGGGAGCACACCCACGGGGTGTAGTCCCCGAGGTTCAGGCCGGCTGGAGAATCCAACTGGGTCGAAGCTCCTTTGTGTTGTTGCAATTTGAAAGTCTTTGTGTGGGGGCGTGGGAGTGCACCCACAGGGAGTAGTCCCCGAGGTTTGGGCCAGCTAGAGGATCTGGCCGGGTCGAAGCACCTTGCTGCCTTCTGCTGTGTGGGGGTGATTAGCACCCGACCCTGGTACTTGGCTTGGATTTTGACTCATGCAAAAATAAAACACAAGTAATGGTTTCTGTGTTAGATATGCATAAGGGGAACATAGTTTGCAGTTCATTCGTTACGGCTGGAAACTTTGCGGTTTCATGCTAGGCCAACAACTTTGTCCTTTTCTTAGTGAGCATTGGATGTTTAAGATGTGTCCTTGCCGGTCGTGAGCTGGGTTGCGGTCTGCAGCTAGAACCAAAGGGGTAGCTAGTGAGCGTACTGCACGATACTACAGATTTCTGTTATTAGCGTCGAGCGAGCGAGCGCAACTAGAACGTCCAGATGTTCTGGTTTTCCTTATGAATTTTTGTGTAGGGTCCTCGAGCTTTTTTCTCTTGCCGGATCTATCAGCCGGATTGCGGTCTGCAACAAGAATTGAAGAGGAAGCCTTAGAGCCGCATACAATACTTCTCCGTTTGGAATGCACGACCATCTGGGCCACCCGGCGAGTCCCCGAGAGAGATCGCTGCATCCGGGGTTAAAAATAATGTAGTTGGAAAATGCCAAATGATGCAGCAAGAAATGCCAAATGATCACGGAATCCCCAAGACTATGTCGAGGCTCCTCAACTTGTTGATTACATAAAAGTAAGATACATACACTTCTTGTTTAAGTGTAAAATGGGTGAAGCAGGTTCGCATTCCATGGGCACTCAGTTTCTTTGCCGGAACGGTCCATCTTGTTCTTTGCCGGCTGGCGGGTGCCGATGAGGTAGTATGAGTTGTTCTGCAGCGCTCGGCTAATGATGAATGGACCTTCCCAAGGTGAAGAAATCTTGTGCATCCCCTTGGTGTATTGTACCTATCGCAGCACTAGGTCGCCCTCTTGGAACAAGACATGCCGGATCCGGCTAGCGTGGTAGCAGCATAGGTTCTGCCGGTAGATGGCGGATCTAGACAAGGCCAGCTCGCGTTGTCCTCATGTGCTTCTTTGGCTTGTTTCTCTGTGTATAACCGCTTGCGAGGTGCGTCGAACTTGATGTTAGTTGGCAGGACTGCCTCCTCTCCATAGACGAGGAAGGATGGCGTGTAGTCGGTGGAGCGGTTTGGCATGGTGCGCAGGGTCCACAGCACAGCCGACAGCTCTTCAATCTAGCATCTGAGGG
This sequence comes from Avena eriantha, assembly GCA_910589775.1. Lineage (NCBI taxonomy): Eukaryota > Viridiplantae > Streptophyta > Magnoliopsida > Poales > Poaceae > Avena > Avena eriantha. The sequence goes on along the minus strand of OU342744.1, from coordinate 283,241,201 downwards.
ACCTCATCAGTGGCTGAATCAGCTGGGGCTTGATTCTGGCTAGGACCAGGCCGTTTGCTCGCTCGCACTGCCCATTGGACTAGGGTGCACGGCAGAGGCGAGGTCTAGGCGGATGCCCTTTTCTTCGCAAAAGCGCGTGAAAGCCCCTTTAGCGAAGTTCGTAACATTGTCGGTGATGATGTTGTTGGTGTAGCTGATGGCTCGTGTATTAACAAGCTCGTTGGGGAACCCCAAGAGGAAGGTATGATGAGCACAGTACCAAGTTTCCCTCAGTTATGAAACCAAGGTTTAATAGAACCAGTAGGAGCAAGGAAACACCCCAAAGGTGTTGCTAGCTGAGCCTTGGCAGGGCGCACTACCGGTGCTAGTAGCAAGGTGGATACCTGCACAACACAAACCACAGAACTCTGTCCCCAACTTGCGACGAGGTTGTCAATCTCACCATGTTTTACTAGAAACAAAGGATTAAACGTATCGAATGGAAGGAAGTAATAGTTTGCAGAAAGTAAACACAAAGCAATAATTTTTTTATAGATTGTATGTAAAAGAAAAGGACCGTGATCCATAGTTCACTAGAGGTGGCTCTCCTTAGATAGATAACATGTTGGGTGAACAAATTACAGCGGGGCAATTGACAAACATCGAGAAAGCAATAGATGCATATACTAATCATCTTGACTCCTTTGAGACTTGATTGGGCATTACAACATTATACATAAACCGCCATCCAACTACATCTATGACTAATAATCCACCTTCAGGTTATCATCTGAACCCCCTCCAGTATTAAGTTGCAAGCAATAGATTATTGCTTTACGAATTGCGTGTAATGTAAACAATACGATTGTTCTATGAACAAAGGATTGTTGTTTTCTCCCTAGTAGCAACATCACATCTAGTACCTTAGATATTTCTATCACTTCCCCAGATTACCAGAGGCATGAACCCACTATCGAGCATAAATACAAACTCTTGGAGTTGGTAGCATCTATTTGGCCAAGATAGCTACTAACAACGGAAAGCATGCGAGATCACAAATAACAAAGACATGATATAATCAATAATCAATCTGAAATACCATCTCAATATCCATCGGATCCCCGCAAACACAACATGCAGAATTACAAATAGATGATCTTGATCATGAACGGAGCTCACAAGATCTAAACATGAGAGCACAAAGGAGGAGAACCAGCCATCTAGCTACTACATGGATCCGTAGTCCAAGGATTAACTACTCACACATCACATCGGAGGCTTGCATGGTGATAAAGAAGGCCTCCAGGGTGAATTCCCCTCTCCGGCAAGGTGCCGGGAAGAGCTTCAGATCCCTCCCAATCTAGGGATGGAGATGACGGCGGCTACAGACTCTTTCGTAGATTTTTGATCAGGGCCTTAGGGTTTTCGTCCCGAGGGCATCTCATAGGCGGAAGGAGAGGCCGAGGGGGTGCTGGGGTCGGCCAGACCACCCCCTAGCGTGGGCCAAGCCTGGTCGCGCGGCCAGGTGGTGTGGCCGGCCCCCAGCCCTTCTCCGTCTCGTATTCTGGCATCTGATGACTTCTGGAAAAATAGGCACTTTGGCTTTTGTCCCGTCCAATTCCAAGAATATTCATTTTCTGACTTTCCTGGATCCAAAAACAGCAGAAAACAGGCAGCTAGCACTATGGCTCTTGTTAATAGGTTAGTCCAAGAAATCATATGAAAAGTACTCCAAAGTATGGACAAAACACAAGAAAGTGGATAAAACCAAGCATGGAACATCAAAAATTATAGATACATTTGCAATGTATCAACATCACCAAGCTTAACTCCTACTCGTCCTCGAGTAGGTAAGTGATAAAAAGAAAGAATAATTTTTGAGGTGACATGCACCATCAAAGACTTGATCAAAGTATTTGTAAAACATTCAAAGCTGGGATCATAGTACTTCAATCATAACAAGAAAGACAAAGTTCTAGCAATAAGACAAAGAAACTATATTGCAACATGAAAAGGCACAAACAAAAGATTCATGAATAATAATGCTTTGTAAGACGTTTGTTTGTTTCACATAAATAAAACATAGCATAATAGTATTCAGCTTGTCCCTCATAGAGTAGCAAATATAAATGCATAGGACACCTTCAAAGTTCATAAGAGTGACTAGATACAAATAGTTTAAAACAAGCAATATCAAGATATGCATCAATCAACTAGTCTTGAGACAATGCACATAGAACTAAGAATGGCCACTATGCTCTCAAAGTATGTGCATAAAGGTAGAAGGTGGAGACTCGATATAATGGTGGAAGAAAGGCCTTCATAAAAGGAAGTAGGGATTCAAGTATCATAAAGAGCTTCCAAAAATTATGGTACTTATAGCTTTCAGCTCTCATTGCCCCTATCATAAGCATCTTGAAGGTGATTAAGGTTAAAGTGACACAACTAAGAGGATATGCTTGACAAGTTATAAACCGAAATCTCATGCCCCTTACTTACGAAGACGGATCCTCATGCTACTCAACTTCAGTCACGAGTAAGCTCTTGTCATTGTAAGTACATGTGTATCATTAAGAACCGCCAACGGGGTACCCCTTGCACATGATACGGGAGCTTTCCCATAATCAAAATGACAAGGCAAGCAGACAATGAGCATCTCAGCGATCTTTTTATTTGCTATTTGCATAGGTTTTTATTGAGGATGCTTCATAGAGTGATCATTATGGTGATGCTGCAAGTTTCCACCATGATTAGGCATGGCTTAGGCTAGCGGCCCAGGCGTTTCTCTAACACACATACAAACTCCATGATCTTACAAGTTCAACTTTTATTTCACGCCGCTAGGATCCGTAAGCAAAAGAACATGATGTCAATGGGGTACAAAGTACAAGTGCAATGTTGAAAGCGTTCCCCATGGTACATGGTTCTGCTAATTTCAACTTATAAAGCGCAAGCATATACGCAACAAAGAAGGACCCAGTGGTTCAAGTTTATTAGATGCAAAAAAGTGAAGTGTGCCATCAAGTTCGTGAGAGCTTTAATCACTAGTTTTCTCATAACATGTTTAATTTGGAAGGTAAACAAAAGCATGAATATACTTGGAATAGCATAAGATAGTAGGTAGGTATGGTGGACTCTTTGGAATAACTTGGTTTAGGGAGTTGGATGCAAGAGTGGAACTCATACGTTGTTGTGGAGGCTAGTAAAAGACTGGGAGCGACAAACTAAGAGAGCAATAATGGCCATAATCATGTAGACCGACAAAACATCATTGATCAAAGCATAAAGTGATACTACAAGTTGAAAACTAAAGGATCATAAAGGCTATGGTGACTTGAGATAGTCATAACATGGTGTGGGCATGTGCCAAGTCAACCAAAATAAAGCATCAAAGGAGAATACCACTATACTATGCTTTAATATGCTAAAACAACGCATGATTCATCCAAGGCACATTAAGCAATCTCAATTGATTATAACAAGTCCTGCTACAGAAAATAATACTAAGCATAAAGCCAAAACAATATCAAGCATGGCATGACAAAGCATAGGCCACAGTCAAAAACGAGCTCTTTTTACCACATAAGCATGAACTTTCCTACTCTTTTCCAAACCAAACCAAACTATTTGTAAACCAATGTAGGAAAGAGGGGTTCCAACCAATTTATTCAGAAAACTAAGCAAACCAAGCAAACTAAAAACCAAAACTAAAATGAAAAAGAAGACGCTCCAAGAAAAACACAACTGTGCATGAAACAATAAAAATGAAGCGTTTGGAAGAAACCTGGGATTTTTATTGATGAAGAAGGGGATGCCCTCCTTGGGCATCCCCAAGCTTTGACGCTTGTACTTCTTGGATATTTTTTGGGGTGACACGTGTGGCATCCCCAAGCTTGAGCTTTAGTCCATTCTTCATCTCATTACTCATTCATTCCATACACCTGAAATTTTTCCTTCATACAAAACTTCACACAATCTTTATTAGCAACATTAGTGCACTCAAGATAAAAGGTCTTAAGGTTCAGTTCTAACACCAAATAAACTTCCACTAGAACACTAGCTACTGTAGCACTTCCCTCAAAAAGCTCAATTCCCCAAAAGAACTCAAAAAGGAACCAACAAGAAACAAATGCAGAAAATGGCAGAAATCTGTCAAAACAGACCAGCAGCTAAAGACGAATTTTTTTGAAGACCTTATGTTGCTCCAATCAAAAAGTGTTGAACTAACGGAAGTTAGATAATAACCTGGGTCAGAAGAAAAAAACATTACAGCTCAATCTGACATACAGAGATCTGTCACGAATTTTTACGGTGAAGCACAAAAATCTGTTTTGGGACAGCAACTTTTCCAATCATTACTTCACTCTCATTAGAGGTTACTCTTGGCACAAAAAGCAAATAAAAAGGATAAGGAGAGGTTATTAGAGAGGTAATAACTTCCAAGACTCATCAAAATTTTTGGGTTATCTCCCAATAATTACTTTTCTTTAACGCCTTTAAGTTAGGCATAAGAAGCAAGAAAAAGAATCAAGTGTTCTCAAATGAAGAAGCATTAAGACCAAATTTTGTTTTCATAGGAGAAGCAAAAGAAATCTTTTCTCTCTTTTTAGGGAAGTGTTCTATACCTTTCTTTAGTGGGATTTGATATTTAATGGTGCCTTCTTTCATATCAATGATGGCACCAACAGTTCTAAGAAAAGGTCTTCCCAAAGTAATAGGACAAGAAGCATTGTATTCAACATCCAAAACATAGAAATCAACGGGGACATAGGAATTGTTAACCATAATAAGGACATCATTAAGACTCCCCATGAGTTTCTTTTTAACATTATCATCAAGTGGGACATTCAAATAGCAATCTTCAAGAGAAGGCAAATCAAGCATGTCATAAATCCTTCTAGGCATAATAGAAACACTACTATCAAGATCACACAAAGCTTTGAAATCAAAGTCATTCACTTTAATATTAATGATGGGTTCCCAACCATCCTCTTGTTTTATAGGAATAGAAGCTTTATGTTTCATATTTTCTTCCTTAATCTTTATGAGAGCATCAGTAATGTGTTTTGTAAAGGCCATGTTCATAGCACTAGCATTTGGACCTCTAGCAAGCTTTTGTAGGAACTTAATAACTTCAGAGATATTGCAACCATCAAGATCAAAATCAAATTTATCATCTAAAGTAGTAGAACTATTACTAGCCTCAACACTAGTAGTGGTAATAGTAGAACCAATAATGTTTCTAGCAATTTCATCTTCTCTTTCCCACTTAGCATGTAATTCAGCTAATAGTCTAACATTTTCATCAATTCTTACTTGTATGGCATTAGTAGCTGCAAAGGGATTCTCATTAGTTTCAGGTTTAGCAGCCATTTTATTCAAAGAAGATTAAGCTTCAGCCAAAGATGCTATATTTCTTTCAGCATTAGAGAGTTTCAATTGTAAACTAGGAATTTCCCTATTTAGACTCTCAAGTTGATGGCTAATGTTCTTCAAAATGGTAGATTGTTTCTCCATAGTTTTAGTGAATAGTTTATTTTGCTCATATTGCATTTGCATGAAGTTTTTAGTGGCTCTTTCAACTTCTAAAATTCTTCCTTCACTAGGTAATCCAGGTTTACCATTATAGCCATAAGTATTATTAGGAGGGTAGGGCATATAATTGTTATTACCATAAGCATTGTTGCCAAAGTTGTTATTTCTTATGAAGTTCACATCAACTTGCTCTTCTTGAGCAACCAAAGAGGCTAAAGGAACATTATTTGGATCAATATGGGCTTTCCCATTAACAAGCATAGACATAATAATATCAATCTTATCACTCAAGGAGGAAGTTTCCTCAACAGAATTTACCTTCCTACCTTGTGGAGCTCTCTCAGTTGCCACTCACAATAATTAACCATCATATTGTCCAGAAGTTTTGTTGCAGCACCCAAAGTGATGGTCATAAAGGTACCTCTAGCAGCAGAATCCAATAGGTTCCTTGAAGAATAGTTCAATCCTGCATAAAAAGTTTGGATGATCATCCAAGCAGTCAGTCCATGAGTGAGACAATTCTTTACCAAAGATTTCATTCTTTCCCAAGCTTGAGCAACATGTTCATTATCAAGTTGTTTAAACTTCATTATTTCACTTCTCATAGATATAATCTTAGCAGGAGGATAATATTTTCCAATAAAAGCATCTTTGCACTTACTCCAAGAATCAATATTATTCCTAGTTAAGGAATTCAACCATTCTTTAGCTTTTCCTCTCAAAGAGAAAGGAAACAATTTCAGTTTAATAATATCACCATCTATATCCCTATGCTTTTGCATCTCACAAAGTTCAACAAAGTTATTTAGATGGGAAGCAGCATCTTCATTACCAATACCAGAAAATTGTTCTCTCATAACAAGATTGAGCAAAGCAGGTTTTATCTCAAAGAAAGTATTTTCAGCCACAGGTGGAGCAATAGGTGTGCTCATAAAATCATTGTTGTTGGTGCTAGTGAAGTCACACAACTTAGTGTTTTCAAGAGTAGTCATTTTTTGGGGTTTTCAAATAAGAAAGCAAACTTGTAAAACTAATTTTTTGTGTTTTTGAATAACAAAACAAGCAAACAAAGCAAAAAAGAAAACTAAGCAAAACAAAAACAACAAAGTAAAGAGATTGGTTATGAGGGACTCCCCTTGTGAAGATGTCCTTGACTCCCTGGCAACGGCGCCAGAAAAATGCTTGATGGCTCAATGCACGGCGCCCAGAAAAGTGCTGGTGCGTGGTTGATGTAGAGCTATTGGGAACCCCAAGAGGAAGGTATGATGAGCACAACAGCAAGTTTCCCTCAGTTATGAAACCAATGTTTAATCAAACTAGTAGGAGCAAGGAAACACCCAAAAGGTGTTACTAGCTGAGCTTTGGCAGGGCGCACTACCGGTGCTAGTATCAACGTGGAGACCTTCACAACACAACCACAGAACTTTGTCCCCAACTTGCGATGAGGTTGTCAATCTCACCGTGTTTTGCAATAAACAAAGGGTTAAACGTATCGAATGGAAAGAAGTAATAGTTTGTAGAAAGTAAACACAAAGAAGTAAACAGTTGTAGATTGTATGTAAAGAAAAGGACCGGGATCCATAGTTCACTAGAGGTGGCTCTCCTTAAGATAGTTCACTAGAGGTGGCTCTCCTCCAAGGTGTTGTTTCCAACTTGGAATCCTGCAGAACACAACTACAGAACTTTTCCCCCAACTTACAATGAGGTTGTAAATCTCACCGGTTTTGCTAAAAACAAAGGATTAAACGTATTGTGTGTAAGAAGTTAATTGCTTGCAGAAAGTAAAAAGAAAATAGTAAATAGCTTGTAGATTGATGGTAAAACAATGGACCAGGGTCCATAGTTCACTAGAGGTGATTCTCCTTAAGATAGTTTACATGTTGGGTGAACAAATTACAGCGGGGCAATTGACAAACACCGAAAAAGCAATACATGCATATACTAATCATCTTGACTCCTTTGAGACTTGATTGGGCATTACAACATTATACATAGACCGCCATCCAACTGCATCTATGACTAATAATCCACCTTCAGGTTATCATCCGAACCCCCTCCAGTATTAAGTTGCAAGCAACAGATTATTCCTTTACGAACTGCGTGTAAAATAAACAATACGATTGTTCTATGAACAAAGGATTTTTGTTTTCTCCCTAGTAGCACAACACATCTAGTACCTTAGAGATTTCTGTCACTTCCCCAGATTACTAGAGGCATGAACCCACTATCGAGCATAAATACTAACTCTTGGAGTTGCTAGCATCTACTTGGCCAAGATAGCTACTAACAACGGAAAGCATGCAAGATCACAAATAACAAAGATATGATAGAATCAAAAATCAATCTGAAATAGCATCTCAATATCCATCGGATCCCTGCAAACACAACATGCAGAATTACAAATAGATGATCTTTATCATGAACAGAGCTCACAAGATCTAAACATGAAAGCACAAAGGAGGAGAACCATCCATCTAGCTACTACATGGCTCCGTAGTGCAAGGATGAACTACTCACGCATCACACCGGAGGCTTGCATGGTGATGAAGAAGGCCTCCTGGGTGAATTCCCCTCTCCGGCAGGGTGCCGGGAAGAGCTTCAGATCCCTCTCGATCTAGGGATGGAGATGACGGCGGCTACAGACTCTTTCGTGGATTTTTTTTTGATCGGGTCCTTAGGGTTTTTGTCCCGAGGGCAATATATAGGTGGAAGGAGAGGCCGAGGGGGTGCCTGGAGCGGCCACACCACCCCCTGGCGCGGGCCAGGCCTGGCCGCGCGGCCAGGTGGTGTGGCCGGCCCCCAGCCCTTCTCCGTCTCGTATTCTGGCATCTGATGACTTCCAGAAAAATAGGCACTTTGGCTTTTGTCCCGTCCAATTCCGAGAATATTCATTTTTTGACTTTCCTAGAACCAAAAACAGCAGAAAACAGGCAGCTGGCACTGTGGCTCTTGTTAGTAGGTTAGTCCAAGAAATCATATGAAAAGTACTCCAAAGTTGGTACAAAACACAAGAAAGTGGATAAAACCAAGCATGGAACATCAAAAATTATAGATACATTTGCAATGTATCACCCTTCTCCGTCTCGTATTCTGGCATCTGATGACTTCCGGAAAAATAGCCACTTTGGCTTTTGTCCCATCCAATTCCTAGAATATTCATTTTCTGACTTTCCTGGAACCAAAAACAGCAGAAAACAGGCAGCTGGCACTATGGCTCTTGTTAATAGGTTAGTCCAAGAAATCATATGAAAAGTACTCCAAAGTGTGGACAAAAAACAATAAAGTGGATAAAACCAAGCATGGAACATCAAAAATTATAGATACATTTGCAATGTATTAGTAGCCAAAGCGTGTGATGATGTATGTGAAGAATTTGATCATTGTTGGTCCTTCCAGCTTCTTGATTGGATTTGCCTCAATCCACTTGGTGAATTTGTCCACCACCAGTAGCAAGTGTGTCATGCCAGATCGCCCTGTTTTGAAGGGGCCGACCATGTATAACCCCCAGACGGCGAATGGCTAGGTGATGGGATTGTCTTGAGGGCCGCAACCGGAGTCTGCTTTTACTGGCAGAATCTTTGGCACCCATTCCATGCCTTCACCATTTTCTTGGCATCTTCCAGCGCGGTAGGCTAGTAGAACCCGTGGCAGAATGCATTTGCCACTATGTCTCATGATGATGCATGGTGGCCGCACTCGCCTTGTCGAATGTCCACCAGCAGCCGGATTCCTTCCTCTTGGCTCATGCAGCGCTGATAGATTCCCCGATGCTATGCTTGTACAACTCGTTATTGATGACGGTATACGCACTTGCTATGCACTTTACTTGCCTTGCCTCAACCTCTTTGTCGGGTAGCTCCTGTTTGGCTAGGAAGTTCATGAACGGCTTGTCCCATGGAGGGGTTTCTCGGATGGCGTACATGGTCACCATGATCAGGTTGATTTCCTCGCGCATGACCGGCTCGAGATCGTCGGGTGGCCTACCGGGTGGAAGAGTGGAGCCGATAGTCCCCAGGCTGCTTGAGCCAGCTGGGAGTGTTGCGGCCTTCGACCCGTTAGTCCTCGGGATTGTTGTGCTAGTCCCCGGGTTTGACGCGGCAGTCCTCGGGAACTTTGCGACAGTCTCTGGCCACTTGGAGCCGGCAGTCCCTAGGTCTGCATCCTGTATGATGGAGTCGGATTCTGGAGATGGCGTGATGGATGGCTTGCACAGGTGCTCGAGTGAGACTCCAGGTGGAATTGCTTGCCTTGTTGAGCTGACACGGGCGAGTGTGTATGCGGCCTCGTTGTTGGCCCGAGGGACATGGTAAAACTCACACCGTTTGAAGCAGGCACATAGTTCCTACAGGAAGAAGCGGTAGAAGGCCATGTTTGCATCCTTGGCGTCCCAATCGCCCGATACTTGTTGTACCACCAGGTCTTATCGTGGAAATGGCCACGGCAGTCGCTGCCATAGGCAGCGATTGATAGAATTGGGAGCGAGAGCTGGCAGCCATCTGCGGTGCGAGATGGGGGCGGATGCATATGGATTTATCCAGGTTCACCCCCCAGAGGGTAAAGACCTACTCCTGCTAGATTAGATTGATGGAGAGCGAGTTACAGGGGTGGCAAGCTTGGCGTCTAAGTAGCGAGTCGCTTGAAGGGGTATATGACAGAATGTAAGTCCTCAGACTACCCTAGGGAGGCTTATATAGGAGGCACCTCACTAGGTTTACAGTTTACAACCGAACAAGATATGGATTCGGAGGCTTTGACCTAATCCGACTGGGCTTCAAGTACGCTTCTAGGCCTCTAGTCTCCAATCACCAGGCCTTCTCCCCAGTCGCATTCTAGTCGCCGTCTTGCAGGCCCACTCGCTAGGCCTTCGGCCCGATCAGAATGTCCTGCTATGCATACCCCATTCGGCATATCCCCATCAGTAGTCCCCAAGGCCATCATTGATTCAAACGCAAGTGTTCATTTGGTAGTCAGAGTAGGCGAGTCCAATTTGGACGCCTAGTCGAATCAGCGATGGACTCTGCCGAGAACTGAGGAAATTTTCCACCGGGTTTCCAGTCGCAGCTTTGGTGAATTGCAATCACTACCGAGTCACTACCCCCGTTGACCGGACAGGGTATAGCTCCAGGCAAGTCGAGTGGAAGGAGTTGGACTGTCAGCTTGGTCAAACTATCTGTTGGGTAGTCCAACGGTAACTTCGGCACGAATATCGTGGGTAACGGCTATCCCGAGATTGGCGGGTAATGCTTGTTTATAAGGGGAGTGACGGATCAGTCATGTAGACCCTTCCCTACATTCCTCATCTTTGCACATCCATTCTCTCTGTCTCCCCTCGATATAAATTCTCTAGACCAAGCAACCTTGCTTCTTTCCTGATGGCGCCTCCAAAAGATCTATGGGGGAAATCCAAGTGCACTGCGGTGCAACTCAAGTCATTTAACAACGTTGGGGTCCTCTATAAGGGGAATTGGCGGATACCCACGTCTTCTGAGGTCGAGCCGAAGCCACGCGCTGGAGAGTTCATCTGCTTCCCAAGCCATTTGGAGAGGGGCTTGGGATTCCCCACCTCGATATTCTTCCAGCGATTCTACGTGTACTACGCGATCAAGCCATCGGATCTCGGCCCGCATAGCATCGAGCAATTGGCAATCTTTGTCGCCTTCTGCAAATGCTACCTCGGCTGCAGGCCATACTTCCCATTGTGGTTGGAGCTGTTCCACAGCCGCATCGGGCATGAGGGGTCTGGCGGCCCGATCTTGGCGGCAGGGGGCATTACGTTCCTGTTGAAGCCGAAGGCCAATTTCTTCAAGCTCCTGCTGCCGAAGAAGGCCGTGAGCGAGTGGAAGAGTTGGTTCTATGTGAAAGAATCCACTCCCTCTAGCGAAGTGGCACTCCCCGATTACGTCGTGGAAAGAAGCGAGCCCTGCCGGCTAACAGTGGACAAGCTTCCCGATGACCAGAGGATAGCCGTCGCGGAAATGATGGACCCGATCCAGGAGCTGAAGGACAAGGGATTATCCACAATTAATCTATATAATTGCTGGCTCGGGGGGCGCTTGGTCCCATTGGCGACCTGGCCCCATTGGATGTATGAGTACACCAGGAAGAATGACCCTTCCCGGAGAAGCAAGGAGCTATGGGATGCTGCAGATTACAAGGCCACTCTGAAGAAGATCACCGACCTGGAATTCACCACCAGATCGGTCGGGCTCGCTCCGTATGTACCCGAGAATAATGAAGCTCCCATGGTAGGCCACTCTCATCAAATTTACTCACAACCATTCTCTTTAATTATGATGGTCACTTGTGGCTGTTCTCAGCTATTTCAGGTCCTCGAGGGATGGCTTCCCCCGCTCGACGAAGAGGTCCCCAAGGAGCTCGAGGAGGGGACCAAAGGAGAGTCCTCCAAGAGCAAAGAGGAAGAGAGGGAGGTCCCTCCCCAGAGGGGAAGTGGCTTGCAAGACTCACATGCAGAAGCAACATGAGATCGAGGTGAGTCCTAGTCTTGAAGAGCGCGACGAAGACGATGGGATTTTGCAAGAGCACAACTCATGACGAATAGCCACACAGGCAAAACCTGCATGAAACCGAAGTCGCCTGTGAAGAAGCCGGCTCCGAAGCTGGCGTCACCACCCAAATTGGCGGTGGCGTTTGGGTCGGACGATGAGTCCGACGATGATGTGACCAAAACCTCACACGAGATCCTAGAGGGTGCGACTCCAATGATGGGATCAGAGGCTGCGGGCGCGACCAAAACCTCGCGGTGGAAGTTCCGCTCACGGCGATCGTGCCAATAGCTTTGGCTACATCAGAGCGGGAGGTTGCTGAAGTGGCAGCGTCAAAGTCGCCACAACCTTCGGGGAAGGCTGCGTCGTCTAGGCCGAAGATTCCCGCGACCGCGGCTTCATCATCGAAGAAGCCCGTGGTGTCATGGGCTTCGGATGTTTTCGAGAAGGGTCTCACGTGCAAGCTGGGCCCGGAGCTAGACAAACCTGCCCACATCAGCACGGGGTTACGCGTTCTTCCGGTTTCTAAGTGAGTCACAAGTTTTCCTTTCAATTCTTGGGCGACTTCTTCTATGATTTCTTTGCTGACTTTGGTGGTTTTGCAGGTCCGGCACTAAGAAGATAGGTCGCCCTTCAGTGGCTAAGATTCCGCCGGTCGTCACCACGGGGGAAGGCGATCCTCCAGGAAGAGGAAGCCTGCTGCGGACATCACGCATGCTGAGGGCACGAAGAAGCAGAGGGATGATGCTAATGATGCTACGGCAGAAGACAGCACCAAGGGGAGTGACCCTGCCACCGGCGCCGAGGAGGTGGCGGCCACTCAATCGGAGCCAGCTAGGGGGGCTCTGACGACAGAACCACCGGCCCCAAAAACCAGTGCCCCGGCGAGGGCGTATGCGTCGTTTCCGTGCTTCATGGCGAAGGGTTTTCCGATCGTGGCGGAAAACCAATCTCCGCAGATGCCAGGGATCGTTGATGAGGACGTTGGACCTCGTCGCGGACGCACCTCCTTCGTGGTCCCTTCAACGGACGCTAGTGGGCTTCATAGCATGCTTTGTGCCGCCATTCAGGTAAGTCCAGTCCCCGAGTGTCTAGTCGCTGAACTTCAATGGCTAGGCACTGAGTTTCTTCTAGTCGTCGTCCCCGAGTGTCTAGTCACTGAATTTCAGAGGCTAGGCATTGAATTTATTCTAGTCGCTAATCCCCGAGTGTCTAGTCACTGAATTTCAGCAGCTAGGCACTAAAATTGTGTTTTTGCAGTTGCTGATTATTCATGCTACTTGCAGGGCTTGTAGAGGGAATTGGCTGATCGGCAAGCCGCGAAGGAGTGCCTTGAGCATGACTTGCGCGTGGCGCAGGAGGCTAACCGGCGACTCCAAGAGACTGCTGGTGAGTAATTGTTTTACTTGGCTATCGCGAGCTGCTAGTGTTTGTGGGAGGTTGACTAATGTTGTTGTTCCTTTTAGATGGTCTTCCGGCTATCATTACCAAGGCTCGAGAGGGGTATGTCCCGGCTGCTGAACTGGACATAGAAAAGGAGCAAATCGACTCGTTGGAGAAGGAATTGGGGGAAGCGAAGGCGTCGATAGTCTCCTCTGAGGAGAGAGCCAAGGCCGCAGTCACCGCAGCGGAGAAGGAGCGGAAGGCTGCTGATTCAATCATCCTCGGGTTGCAGGGCGACCTGGCTACCCTTGAGAAGCATGTGACGGAGAACTGCCGGAAACTCCTTGGTGAGTGGTTGCTTTCCTCTTTGATGTATACGGTGAGTCCCCGAGTGGGTGAGTCCATAGTGACATTGGGTGTCTGACATTGCAGCTTTGATAGGGCAAGGTGATGCGGTGGTGCAGACATTCGATGCCTCACAATGCGTGACCGTGGTGGTGAACGCGGCCACCGCCTCGGCGTTGTGCGTCCACCCGGTGCTTCAAAGGATGTCCCCCACCGAGGTTATACCTAGGGGACTGACTGAAGTATGGAGCTACCTATAAGAGGCACCTGCCATTGTAGAATGGATGGTGCGTTCGACTTTCAGATGCAGGGCCACCACGGTGTTGAGCCTAGGGCTCGCGCATTTCCCTGACGACTTCGACCTTGACGGCATCACCAGCGGCTTCCGTTCAGCGACTGGCTCGGTGGAGATGTCAGAGGTGTTGAGGCTGACCGCCAAGGCTACTCCCTTTGTAGATCGGGTGCTAGCGATGGGGGACTTGCTGCCGTACCAGGAGACGGTGGTGGCGCTGGGCGACCCCGAGCTGGAGCATCACGACCTGAAGTCGGAGCAACCCTTCCGGTCGGTGCTATCAAAGTCGCTGACGACGTACCTGATGAATCTGTGGGAGCCATACATTCGTGTCAAGGGTGGTGGTGCTTCTTTGCCGGGGCCTGCAAAAAAGATAGCTGCCCTGGGGGATTTTGTAAATTATGCCTGATGGACATTTTGTGATATGAACAATACGTATGTATGAAAGTAAGGTGAGTCAATCGACTCGCAATGCATGATCAGTTATGTGATATGTTGACTTTTTGTTTGATCGAGTCCCCGAGCGCGTCCACCCTTTAGTGGGGTATAACTCGTTTATGTGCATGTGTGTTCGCTTTGGATTTTTGTTTTGGTTGAGACTGATTTGCCGTGGCATGTTGGGCCAGTCGCCTTGCGACTCCGAAGGGGCTCTATTTTTAGCTGAGTCCCCGAGCACGAGTGGGGTCAATTTAGGCGAGTCCCCGAGCGTGGTACTTAGCCGTTTTGGGTGTGTGCCTATTGTAAGGCCTAATGCGTTGTTTGTAACGCGTCTCTTCCCCTGGCTCGGAGAGCCAGTCGCGTGGCGAGTCCAAGACATCTCTCTTACTTGGTGTGTTCCCGAGCCACGTGAGGTTTTCTTGTTGCGAAGTCCCCATGCATGGTACTTAACCATTCGAGTTGCTTTGCACGAGGATGGGGAGGACAGATTGCTGTGTGAAGTGTTAATCGGTCGTCTTGGCCCGGGGGCCAGTCGAGCGGGGCGACTCCAATGGTGGCTCCGGGTTGGCGTTTTCGTGGACGACACAAAGCCCGAATATCTTTGGTACCCTTGGGTCGCACTACTTAGCTGTGCTGGTCACTCAACCAAGGGTTGACTTCCATGGGTAGCGTATTGCTAAATGTACGAGTGTGAGTGGCACAAGAAGATGGCGAGTAGACACAATTTGTGCGATCCGAATGTATTTCATTTATGTATCATTTGGGTACAAGTTTGAGTTCTATGTTAAGAACTTTCGGAGGAGGTTTACATTCCATGGCCTCCGAACTTCAAGCTGGCCATTGCCTCGTATGTCGATGAGGTAGTAGGCGTTGTTACCGAGGACGCACCCTATGGAGAATGGCCCTTCCCATGGGGGGAAAGCTTGTGCATGCCCTTCTTGTCCTGGAACAGTCGTAGGACCAAGTCGCCTTCCTAGAAGGTGCAGGTCCGAACTCGGTGGCTGTGGTAGCGGTGGAGTCCCTGTTGGTAGATGGTGGTGCGGGAGCGAGCTAGGTCGCGTGCTTCGTCGAGTTGGTCGACGCTGTCTTGGTGGGCGGTCTTGTTTGTCGCCTCGACATATTTGGCGACTCGAGGTGAATCGTGCTCCAAGTCGGTTGGCATTACGGCCTTGGTGCCATACACCATGAAGAAGGGCGTGAATCCCGTGGAGCGGTTGACGGAGGTGCGGATCCCCCATATTACGGAGGGGAGCTCTTTGATCCAACATCCTGGGGTTCGCTTGAGGGGCACTTGAAGTTGCGGCTTGAGCCCGTGGAGGACGCTCTGATTAGCATGTTCTGCTTGGCCATTCAACTCCGGGTGGGTGACTGAGGCAAGGTCGAGTCGTATGATGTGTTCTTCGCAAAATTCTGCCATGGCGCCCTTGGCGAAGTTGGTGTCGTTGTCTGTTATGAAGTTGTGCGGGTAGCCGTACCGGTAGATGAGCTCACTGAGAAACTTGGTGGCCGTCTTGCCATCACACTTTTTGATCGGCTTGGCTTCGACCCACTTGGTGAACTTGTCAATCGCGACCAAGAGGCGGGTGAAGCCGGATGGGGCCTTCTTGAATGGGCCAACCATGTCCATGCCCCATACGGCGAATGCCCAGGTGATGGGGATGGTCTTGAGTGCCGAACCAGGGAGATGCATCTGGTTGGCGTACTTCTAGCACCCGACGCATCGTTGGACGATGTCGGTGGCGTCGGTGTGCGCGATGAGCCAGTAGAAGCCATGCCGCATGGCTTTGGCAACTAGCGACTTGGCGTCGGCGTGATGGCCGCAGTTGCCGGCGTGGATGTCCTAGAGGATCTTGCGTCCTTCTTCTGGCTGTACGTAGTGCTAGAACATGCCGGTCACGCTGCGCTTGTGGAGCTCGCCATTGATAATGACGAAGGATTTGCAACGACGTGCGATCATTCGTGCTTCCGTCTCGTTGCTTGGAAGGATCTTGTGCTCGAGGAAGGCGACATATGGTGCAGTCAAGTCGCTAGGCTCTATGACCAAGGCGACGAGGGAGGGCTTGGGATGCAGTGGTATCTCGATGTTGATCTCCTTTGGCAGGGAGACCGAAGGCTTGTGGATGATGTCGAGGAAGACTCCTACGGGTGGCGTTTGC
This sequence comes from Avena eriantha, assembly GCA_910589775.1. NCBI lineage: Eukaryota > Viridiplantae > Streptophyta > Magnoliopsida > Poales > Poaceae > Avena > Avena eriantha. Next base: position 283,224,570 of record OU342744.1, on the reverse strand, counting down.
CTAGCTGACCCGATTCAGGAGAGGGCGTCTGCCTCCTCGTTTTTCGCCTGTCGATCCATTCGACTGAGTAGCCGGTGAAGTGCCATCCGAGCTGGTTGACTGCTTGGTGGTACGCTATCATTGTCGGGGAGACGGCATCGTAGGTCCCGACGACTTGGCTGGCGACTAAGTCGGAGTCGCCGTAGCACCGTAGGTGATTTACATTCATCTCCTTGGCGGCCCGCATGCTGTGAAGGAGGACTCGTAGTTGGCCATGTTGTTGGTGCAGGGCGTGAAGTCGAGGTGGAGCACGTAGTGCAGCTTGTCTCCCTTGGGTGAGGTCAGTATGACCTTGGCCCCTGCACCGTCGGCATTCTTGGAACCGTCGAAGTGGAACGACCAGTAGTGGAGGTATGGTAGCTTCTTCGGCTGCTGTGCTTCTTCCCAGTCGGCGAGGAAATCGGCCATGGCTTGCAACTTGATCGCTTTCTGTGGCTCGTACATGATGTTGTGGACGCTGATTTTGACGGCCCACTTGGGCACTCGCCTAGTTGCCTCGCAATTGCCGATGATGTCCTATAGTGGCGCGGAGGAGATGACCGTGATTGGGTGCTCCTGGAAGTAGTGCGGGAGTCGCCGCTGGGCTCGGAATACCGCGTATACCAGTTTCTGGTACTACGGGCAGTGCTGCCTCGAAACTGTCAGGACCTCACTGATGTAGTAGACAGGGCGCTGTACTGGGCGCTCCTTGCCCTCTTCTGGTCGTTTTACGACCATCACGACGTTGACGACTTGAGTGGTAGCCGCCATGTAGACGAGCATTGGCTCTTTGTTGACCGGGGCGGCGAGTAGTGAAGCCGCGAGTAGCACTTCTTTGAGCGCTTTGAGCGCATTGTCTGCTTCTGCGTCCCATTGGAACGTCGGGTTCTTGCGTATCAGGCGGTAAAGGGGCATTGCCTTCTCGCAGAGGCAGGGAATGAAGCGGCTGAGAGCCGTGACTCGCCCGGCCAACTTCTGGATGTCGCGCAGGCACTCAGGTTTCCTGAGCCATACGATGGTGTTGATCTTGGTGGGGTTCGCCTCGATGCCCCGCTTGTAGACCATGTATCCCAAGAACTGGCCGATGGGTACGCCGAAGGTGCACTTCCCTGGGTTGAGCTTGATGTTGTACCTCCGTAGATTTGCGAAGGTCTCGGCCAGGTCGGCGAGCAGGTCGTCCTGGCAGGTGGATTTAACCACCACATTGTCGATGTAGACGTGGATGTTGCGGCCAATTTGGTTCACGAGGCACTCCTGCATGCACCTTTGGTAGGTGGCGCCGGCGTTCTTGAGGCCGAACATCATGGCCGTGTAGCAAAAGGCGCCGAATGGCATGATGAACGCCGTCTTCTCCTCATCCTCGACCGCCATTTTGATCTGGTGTTAGCCAGAATACACGTCGAGGAAGCACAGCGACTCTGATCCCACGGTCGAATCGATGATCTGGTCGATGCGCGATAGGACGAACTCCTCCTTCGGGCAGGCGCTGTTGAGGTTGGTGTAGTCGATACACATTCTCCAGGTGTTGTTCTTTTTCAGGACCAGGACTGGGTTTGCCAGCCACTTGGAGTACATGATTGGCCGAATGAAGCCTGCGGCTAGCAGGCGCTGTACTTCTTAGGAGATTGCTTGCCGACGCTCTTCATTAAAGGTCCTCAGCGACTGCTTTACTGGTCACACTTTAGGGTCGACGTTGAGTTTGTTCTTAGCAAGTTCCCTCGAGACACCTGGCATGTCGGATGGCTTCCATGCAAAGATGTCGCGATTCTCACGGAGGAACTCGATGAGCGCGCTTTCCTATGTGGGGCTCATATGTGCCCCAATTGTGATCGTTTGGCTGGAGTCGCACGGGACAAGCTCGACGGTGCGGGGGTGCGTGGTCACCTCGAATGTGGAGCTCGTGGCGGTTGGCTTTTTCAGAATGGTGGGGTCATCCTTGTCAATGTTGCTCGCATATTTCGCGATCTCATCTGCGTGGTTTGTTTCAACGGCGATGACGGTGTCGGCGAGCTCAGCGCCTTTGTCTTCGCATTCCACGGCCATGTTGGGGTCACCGCGGACGTTGATGATGCCGCTTGGCCCTGGGAGCTTCATCATGTTGTAGGCGTAATGCGGGGTCGCCATGAACTTGGCGAACGCTTGGCGCCCTAGGACACAGTGGTAAGGGCTGTTGAAGTTCACCAGCTCAAAGATGATCCGCTCGGTGCGGAAATTCGCTGGTGTGCCGAAGGTGACTAGCAGCGTCACCTTTCCGATCGGATACGCCTTCCGACCAGGGACGATGCCATGGAAGGTGGTGACTGTCAACTCGATCGCTGACTCCGGGAGGTGCAGCCTCTTGAATGTGTCCAAGTACATGATGTTGATGGAGCTTCCGCCATTCATTAGCATCTTGGGCAGCTAGTAGTCGGCCACTTTGGGCCTGACCACCAGGGCGACTCGCCCTGGATATTCGATCCTGGGCGCGTGATCTTGGCGACTCCAGGTGATGCTTTGCTTGAACCAGTTGAGGAAGCGGGGGATGTCAACTTGGGTCACCACATTGACGGCGACTGTGCGGGCGAGCACCTTCTTCTCGCGTTTGGTGCCGAGCCCGGTGAAGCTGTGTAGCGAGCCGATGGTGTTTCCGAACCCGCCAGCATTGCTGTTGTCCCTTGGTGGGTTGTTGTTGGGGTCTTCTGTTGCTCGCCTTGCCTTTTCGATGTCCTTTAGAGAATGGCAGTCCATAGTAGTGTGGGTGGTAGGTTTTCCCTCCCTGCTATGGTAGACGCAGGGCTGGTTGAGCAGGGCAGCGGGGTCAAATTTCGGCCTCGTCGCGTTGTTGGCGCGGTAGTTTCCGCTATCGTGGTAGTTTCCTCCGTCGCGGCGGAAGTTCTTCAGGTCATGTTGGTCGTAACTGGCGTTAGCGACGAAGTCGACTCGCCCATCATTGCGGCGCTTACCGGTGAGGTGGGTTTTGCTGTAGCGCATGTCGCTGTCGCCCGTTGTCGTGGCCGCTAATGTGGCATCTTCCTCTCGACTCGTCGTCAGAGTCCTGGTTGGGGTCCTCTTCTGCGTAACACTTGGCGATCTCTAGGATGTCGGGGATGTTGTCGAGCGTCCGATAGACCCTCTTGATCTTGGCAACCAGGGGTTCGTATGGGCACGCGTTCTTGAAGAAGTGGATCATCGTGTCCGGGTGGATGCCGGAGGCATTGATCCATAGTTCCTGCCACCTCTAGATCCAGTGGCAGGTCGACTCGCGCTACCCCTAGATGCATCACTCCAGGTCCTCAATGGTGGTGGCGCGGGTGTAGGAGCCCTCAAAGTGCCTGATGAAGGCGTCCCGCATCTCTTCCCACGAGTCGATGCTATCTGCGGGGAGGGTGTTGATCCATTGTCGGGTCGCACCTTGAGGTAGCGAGCGGCTAGCAGGTCGGTGTGGCCGGCAATTCCCATCGCCATGAGGTATGTGTCTAGCCACACTGTTGGGTCGTACGATGGGTCATACTTTTTGATCTCCTTGGGCACCTTGAAGTTGGCGGGGTACTTCTCGCCTCGGATCATAGGTCCGAAGCACTAGGGGCCGACTCGGCTGAGCGAGCCCTTGGGGTCAGGGTCACCGCGGTTGGTGAGGGTGTGCCTCAAGTCGTTGGGCTGGCGCGCCCGCCAAGCCTGGTTGTTGACGATGTGTGTTTGGGCATCGATGGGTTGCTCATTGGCGGCAACGGTGTTGTTCACCGGTCGTGACTCGTTGGTGGAGAGCGCAAGGTTGGCCGTCCGTGGCTGATGCGCCAGGGGCTGGGGTGGTGGGCAGGTCACGGTGTTGGCGACGGTTGGAGGGCCGCTTGAGGCTGCCCTGCTTGTTGATGAGCAGGAATACATCCTCCCCCGCGGGTCAACTCCCACGGCTTGTTGCTCGACGACCCTGGTGAGTAGGGCCTTGGCGTATTGGATCTATAGCGCGCCCTCTCCTTGGACGTCGAGGTGGGTGACTGTGGCGTCGACCGCGATGATGTTGTCCATTGGAGTGGAGTACAGTGGGAGCCCGTTGGTGTCACAGGCCTCTGGCGAGATTATGATCCGCGGCTGGTCTGGTGGGGGCGCACGACCAATGGGTAGCGGTGGGGCCCCAGTGCCGGTGCGCCGGGTGGTGGTCGGTTGTTGTCACCTGGTGGTGCGTTCTCGCAGTATTCGCGCTCAGCCACGCGTGCGGGGTTGCTTTCATCGTTGAAGTTCAGGACGCGGCCCTGGACGTTGGAGTTCAGGCGGGTCCTGATGCGGCTCTGGTGGTAGAGCGACAACTCATGCGTCGTTGCCCGCTCGAGGCAGAATTTCTCGCGCTCGGCTAGCTCCTTGCGTTCCGCCTCCTCCAGTCGCAGGCGGGCTTCCTCCACCTCTGTGGTTGTGGCGGTTGGAGGGATCGGTGTAGAGAATGGATCTAGTGGGGCGACCATGCTACCCGCCATGTAGATCGTGTTGAAGCGATTGGATCTAGCACGGAAGTCGTCCGGGGACTCCGAGCCGGAGTCAGAATCGAAGATCCCAAGGATGGAGGATGTAGCATCCCATTTGTCTAACAATTGGAATGCTACTTGTCCTAATAAGATATTGGCTACTTCATATATATTATTGTTGCATCATAATTATATCATGCTCATGTCATCATGCCACCTTGCATTTGAGCATCATATAAAACCCTTTTTCTTTTGGCTCTTCTCTCACATACATTATTAGTTGTATTTGCCTCTTGATATTGTATTTGGCTATTGATATATTGTGCTATGCCCAAGTTGAGTTGGGGGCAAATATTTTCATTCCATTCCACCATTTTTCTCTTCCACCACTTTATAATCCCACCATCCCATTAACCATGAGCTTGTTCTCTTTCCTTTGCTATTTAATTCTAGCTCATGTAGTTTGGGGTGGATTAAATCCTCTAAATTCTTGTGCTTGGTTTTATCTCCACTTCTTGGATATGCATAGAGTAATGCCATAATATTCATATTGTTTTCACAAATAATCAATGGCATTATTATTTTTGCATGGGCCATGCACAAGTCTTCACTACCTTTCTATCCTTTGGTTGTTCTTTTGGTTTAGTAGAAACTATCTTGGGAGGCCATCTACCACCATTGCACCATCCTCATAATCTCAGCCATCTCATTTTTCCTCTTATTTTTATTCTCCATGCATGCTCCACATGTGACCCTTTCCACCTATTTCTTTTCTTCCTCTTTCTCTAGTTTCTCCTCCACCTTATCTTAAGCAAGATCAAGCTTCCTTTTCTTCTTCTTGGTTTGGCCTCATAAACTAAATCAAAATATAAACACCTAATAAAATTCAAACCTAGTTTTCTCTTTGTAATTCCTTTACACCTAAATTACACTAAACCCTACCTCTAAAACCCCCTCTCTCTCTCACTAGCTTGACCACCTGGCCACCCTCCCCCTGGCCCACACCCAGCCACCCTAACCCTAGCCCATGCCCTAACCCGAGCTCCATCTAACCCTAGCCCGAGCTAGCCTCCCCCCTCTCTTTCTTTCTCTACCGCCATGCTGGCCCCACCCTGCAGCCGTCCGCTGCCCTGGCCCACCTGTAGCCCCTCCCCGCCGTGCCTACCAGCCCCAGGGTGAGCCCCAGCTCAAGGCGGCACGTGAGAGAGGAGAGAAAAGGTGGCACCGAGGCCACCTTTATCTCTGTCGTGCCCTAGCTGCCCTCCTCCCTCTCTCCCTCCTTTTTCCTCCCTCCCCACGTCTCTCTGGCCTCGCCTAGATCTGGCCCGAGCCACCCCCGTCTTCTCCTTCTTACTCTCCGACCAACAGCTCCCGCCGCCGCTCGCTGCCAGCACCACCTCGTCCCCTACGTTCCAGCCGCGGAGCTCGTCGTGGAAGAGGCCTGGGAGCTCGAGGAGGTTCCTCTACGATGCCTTGTCCATGCCAAGGCGAAGGAGAAGCTCCCAGGGCCGCCAGATCCTCGCCGTCCTCCGAAACCCTAGCCCGCCGGAGCGTCTGCATCCCCGACGAACCGCCGCGCTTCTCCCCGATCCGACCACACCAGGCAACCCGCGGTGAGTCCCTCGACCTCACTGACATGCCCCGCCTCGTCGTCGACGAGTAGCCCCGCCGTTCATTTCGTCGAGCGCCCACCGTGCGCGCCGCTCGCCGGCATCTGCAGCCTCCCCGCGCCGCGCCACACCCTATCTAGGCCCCAGCCCCTCATCTGCCAGCTTCCCTAGCCCGCCGCAGTGGCTCCGCCCCTCAGCGCGCTCGCCCGCGTCCCAGGATCGAATCCCCGCTTCCGCGCCGTGTGCACGATTTGCCGTCAGAACGTGGAGAAGAGAAACAGTACCCGGGCCGTGGTCATCTTGCAAAAAGCCCCCCACCTTTTTGATTCCTGCAACCCGCGCTCCTAGAGACCCCACCTGTCAGCCGCTCTGGTAGTATTGCAGAAAACCCCTCAGCTTTTCCCGGGCGCAACCCGCGCTCCAACCCTGGACCCACCTGTCAGCCCCTGTCTCCCTCGCCGCTGTCACGTGGGCTAGCGTCAGTTGTCCCCACCCTGCAGTCTCAGCGGCCTAGCCAGACCCGCGGTGGAAAAAGTGTTTTCCGCGCGCGTGGCCTAGTCAGCACCAGGCCCACCCGTCAGTGACTGTGGCTAGAATTGCCTGGGTAACAAAAGTAATCGCCTGTGTCTGTTTTTAATTAAATCTTTTCCAAATTGATTTAAATTCAAATTCAAATCAGATTTAAATAATTTTTAAAATACAAATCCAAATAATACATGTAATATATGTTTTGGAATCAGAAAAATGTGAGGAATTCAAATATGCCCTTCAAAATCTATTTTGAACACTTTAAAATTTCGAGATGATTAAAAATTACAATAAAATGCCCCATTCCTTATTTAATTAATAACTTTTGTTTTATAACTCCAAACTTGACAAATAATATGGCTAAATCGATCAGCGCGACGAGCCCGTTCTATTTACGCAGTCCTTGTTCTAAATTGAAGCATGCACCATGTTGTTATTTAAAATATGAACTGTTTATGACAATAAAACTTGGTCAAATAAATAATAAAGTGCTTTATTTCTTGTATGCACACCTCACCTTTGCCATGCTACTTTAATGCCATGTAATTTGTGCATCATTCATCATGGCATGTTTGTTTGCTTGTCGCATTTTAATTCATATGCTTGTGCACTTTATTTATGATGGCCCTTGTTTGTTTGGTTCTACTTCGAATAGACGCCCAGCAGGAGAATTACCAGGAATCCCAGGAGTATTACCTAGATCCATCTCTCGCTTCAACTGAGCTGCCAGGCAAGCACTACCACATGCTTGCATACATATAGTACCTATTGCCTCTATCTTATTCTTGCATCATTGAGTCGCGATTGCATTAAATTGAATCCCAAGTACTGCATAGCCTTACTTTTAAACCACACCAAGCTTGTTCCGGTCCCATGCGCCATTACTACAGTAGTTGTTTGAGCCATGCGAGTCGTAGAAAAGCATGAGTAGGGTATGTGAGTGTCTGATGGATAATGAGGTATCTAAACAACATAACCTGAGTAGTAATGGGATAACTAATGAAAGAGGCACCGGTGAGCAATATCTGCTTTTTGGTTTTTCATGCTCACTTGTGTCCCGTAGGACCCCGAGTACTTGATTCCTGTTCCTTGACTATTCGCACTATCCACATCCGGGAGGCCTTATGGACCCCCCTGAGTCAGAGCTTGATTCATTCTTATTTCTTGGGGCCACAATTAGTTTGGGGCTTTATTACTATCCTGTACTTATGCCATGTTACTGCTTTAATATGATTGTGCGTGGAGCACCTGTACTGTTTTGGATCGTGGAATGTTTTCGTGGTATCGACAAGCCCAGTCACATTTTCGGGTTCCCAGTCGTTTACAGCCATTGACACAAACCTTGGGTCCGTCTCGGAGCCGGCCAACTTCGTTGCGGGTAGCTTAATGGGGTGGCCCCCTGAAATCTTTCTGAACCCGGTGATTGCTTTGTCGTGAATGCCTCGTTGGGTTTTGATTTGGTTTTTCCGAGGTTGATCGAGTGTGTGTTGCTATTCGTGCTCCCCTACAGGGTAAATCTTTCTGAAAGCCGTGTCCGCGGTTATGGACGACTTGGATCACAGTTTCTCGATCATAGACAAGTATAACTAAAGTACCGCTTTTAAATTTGACTAAGTACTTGACTAGTAATAGTGCAATACTCATGGAATGGTTAATAAAACTGCCAACAGATGATGGGGGCTGTTCGTCCGCTTCCTCGTTGGTAAGCGAGGAGAAGGATGGATCTGTTAATTATACTGTTATAACTGTTGTTCTTAATTCACGGACTTTCGTCTATCATTGGTTAGACGGAAGGTTAGCGAGTATCTGTAGAATTGTTAGGTATTATCTTTTGCTGCAATTGCGTCACCCCAGGTTGTGTCCCCTTTAGTGGCATAAAGACTTGCTGAGTACCCCTAGGGTCTCACACGATAAATTGTTTGATTCAGATGAACAGGTGTACCCGCAAGATGGATACTGGGTGGAAGAGACAGATGATGTTGGCAATGACCATTCGGTGTAGAGATTCCGGGAACGGGGATCCGTGTGATCTGTGGGCGGGATGTGTTTATTTATGGGGCATCTTATGCCAATTTGCTTCTTATCCGTACTCGGATCTTGTTTTCCGCTTCCGCCTGATACTCTGATGTGTGATGTACGAGGAGCTATCCTAAATTATTATATCTATCTAGGACATTTGGATCTTGCCGTATGGTGTTGCAATATTTCTATTTCTTTTAGATGGAATGGCTCTGAGGACTGTTGTATGTGGCTTGCATACATACTCATTTGTGTATGTAGCTGATCCCTTCGCCTGCCGATTACGCCGCTCGTTCTTGTCCCGTTGTTTGAAAGTGGTTAGGACGACCGAAAGGTCTACCGTGAGTGGCCCTAGGCCCCACCGTACTATTTTAACCACTTTCGTTCATCCAGGCATTAACTAAGAGCGTAATTCACCGAGGTAGTTATAGAGGAATCCTCGAAGTCCTCAGGGTTGGAGACCCACATGATGGAGTCCTCCCGTGATGTTGTGATGATGGATCCATCGACCGAGGCAGGTGTCGTGGAGTCGGTGTTGTTGTGGAGGGCCGCGTTGTCCGCGGCGGCGTTAGTCTCAACCGCGTTGCTGGCGGCCGAGTCGTATTTGGTGGCGAGGCGGCTGATGGAGCGGACTTGCTCCTCCGATAGCAGATCGCGATGTGGCGACGATCCGCCGACGATCATCATTGTCGTCGGGTCGACTGTGTCAATGAAGCTGACGAACAGGTTGATGGTGTCGACCGGCATTATCGTGTTGTGGGTGATCGGGTGTGACGCCGAGATGTAACTGCTGGGCAGGATCTGCAAGATCCCGCTGATGGCGATCATGCGGCCGGTGGTGATCGACCGATCAATCAGTGAGTAGGGTCTCGCCGCAGAACTCAGGCCAGTCTGGCTAGGCCCCACGGTGGGCGCCACTATCGTGGAAATGGCTACGGCAGTCGCTACCATAGGCAGCGATTGATAGAATTGGGACGAGAGCTGGCGCCATCTGTGGTGCGAGATGGGGGCGGATGCACCTAGATTTACCCAGGTTCGCCCCCCCGAAGGGTAAAGACCTACTCCTGCTAGATTAGATTGATGGAGAGCAAGTTACAGGGGTGGCAAGCTCGGCATCTAAGCAGCGAGTCGCTTGAAGGGGTGTATGATGGAACGTAAGTCCTCAGACTACCCTAGGGAGTCTTATATAGGAGGCACCTCGCTAGGGTTTACAGTTTACAACCGAACAAGATATGGATTCAGAGGCTTTGACCTAATCCGACTAGGCTTCAAGTACGCTTCTAGGCCTCTAGTGACCAATCGCCAGGCCTTCTCCTCAGTCACGTTCCAGTCATCGTCCTACAGGCCCACTCATTAGGCCTTCGGCCTGATCGGAACGTCCTGCTGGGCATACCCCATTTGGCATATCCCCATCAGGTCTGAGTCACCGAAGCAGAGATGCGACGGATGCTGATCTCTTTTGCAATTTTGAGGCCATGGATGAGCGCTTCATACTCGGTGACATTGTTGGATGTGCGGAACTGGATCTGCAGCACGTACTCCAGCTGGTCTCCTTTTGGAGAGGTGATGACGACTTAGGCTCGGAGTCCCCCGTACATCTTGGAGCCGTCGAAGTGTTGTTTCCAGTGCGTGGAATCAGGGCATGGTGGTAGGTACTGTGTTTCTTCCCAATCAACAAGGAAACCCACTAGGGCCTGAGAGTTGATCGCCGTTCGTGGCTCATATTGGATATTGTGGGCGGGGAGCTATATTGCCTATTTCGCCACCCGGCCTGTGGTGTCCCTATTGCCGATGATCTCCGACAGTGGTGTTGGTGCCACCACCCGGATGGAGTGCTCTTGGAAGTAGTGCTTCAATTTCTTGGCGCCCATGTATACGCTATACACCAGCTTCTGGTTGTGGGGGTAGTTATGCTTCCAGAGCGAGAGTACCTCACTCAGGTAGTATACCAGCCACTGAACCGGCTGTGCTTTTCCTTCTTCAAGCCTCTCAACCACGAGCACGACACTGACAACCCGATTGGTAGCTGCAATGTATATTAGCATTGGCTCCTTTCCAGCAGGGGTCACCAGTATTGGTGGGGAGGAGAGAATGTGCTTGAGGTCGCGAAAGGCCTCGTCCGCCTGGACCGTCCAGACGAACTTGTCCATTTTCTTCATGAGTTGGTACAGCGGGAGTACTTTCTCGCCTAGCCGGATGATGAACCGGTTGAGGGAGGCCAGGCACCCGATGAACTTCTGCATGTCACGTAGATTCTGCAGCGGCTTCTTGCGCTCTATTGCGCCGATCTTCTCCAGGTTGGCCTTGATTCCTTGTTTTGAGGCAAGGAAACCGAGGAGTTGGCCGGCTGGAATGCTGAACACACACTTCTCCGATTCCAGCTTCATCTGGAATTAGTGAATGTTACCTTCAGGTCTTCGAGGAGTGTTCATTGCTCCTTTGTCTTGACCACCGCATCATCGACATAGGCGTGTACATTTCTACCGATCTACGATTGCAGGCATTTCTGCATGCAGCGCTGGTACGTAGCCCCTGCATTTTTCAGTCCACATGGCATGGTGGTGTAGTACTAAGCCTCGTACGGGGTGATGAATGTGGTCTTTATTTGATCAGCGGGGTTTAGTCGGATCTGGTGGTAGCCAGAATACACATCCAGAAACAACAACAGTTCACAGCCGGCTATGGAGTTGATCACTTGATCTATGCTTGGCAGGGAAAACGGATCTTTGGGGCATACCTTGTTGAGTCTGGTGTAGTCAACACACATGCGCCAAGTCTTGTTCTTTTTCAGCACCAGCACTGGTTTTGCCAGCCATTCCAGGTGAAAAATTTCCATGATGAATCCGGCTGCAAGTAGCCGGGTGATTTCTTCACCAATTGTTCTTCTCTTCTTCTCAACGAAGCAGCATAGAGATTGCTTGACCTGTTTTGCATCAGCCTGACATGTAAAGAGTGCTTGACGAGCTCCCTCGGAACACCAAGCATGTCCTTGGGGGACCATGCAAAGATATCCTGATTCTCACGGAGAAAGTCGACAAGTGCACTTTCCTATTTGTTGTCAAGACCGTCTTTGACCAGGACGAACTTATCCGGCTCGACCTTGTTGAGAAAATTCTTCTTGGTGCCCTTGGATGGCTTGAACTGTGCTTGTCCGGCTGGCTTTGGCTCGCCAGCCGGCATTTCCGCCTGCAGGGCCGCCACATTCTGCATGATGATGCGCTTCTCCTCCGCGATGATCATGGCCTCGGCTAGCTTGGAGCCGTCTATGGCACATTCCACCGACTGCATGTAGTCACCAGCAATAGTGATTACCCCTTAGGCCTAGGGAGCTTCATCTTGAGGTACACGTAGTGCGGTACCACCATGAACTTGGTGAGCGCTGGGTGTCCGAGGTTGGCATGATATGCGCTAGAGAGGTTGACCACCTCAAACCATATGGGCTCACGGCAGAAGTTGCCCTCCGTGCCGAAGATGACGTCCAACCGGATCTTGCCGATGGGCGAATGCGATGGGCCCAGAATGGCTCCATGGAAGGAGGTACTAGACCACTCCAACTGGGACTCACTGATGCCGAGCCGGTCCAACGAGCTGTGGTAGAGGAGGTTGATCCTGCTGCCTCCATCCACAAGGACACGGGAGAATCTGCATGAGTGCTTCTTGGAGACAATGATGGGATCTTGGACCATTGCATAGGTGCCCGAGTGTGGAAGAACAGCCGGTTGGTCCTTCCTGCTCCACATGATCTATTGCTTAGACCAATTCAGGTATTGAGGAACATGGGGAACAATTGTGTTCACCTCCACCTCGCGACGCCTTTTGCTATGCTTGGTCTCCGGCTCGGTGGTGAAAATGTGGTAGTTTCCCACCCGGCGACGGTAATCACCATCATCCTCGTCCTGGCGGTTCTGGCGTTCGCGGTTGTCCTGTTGGTCCAGGTGGCGATGGCGATGGTAACCCGCAAACCTCGGCCATCCTCTTGGTCCAGGCGCACTTGCGGGTTGTGTGTGTATCCGGCTTGTTTCCACCACTGTGGAACTAGCACAGGCCATCAAGCATCGATTCAATGGTGTACTTGGGCTACGGTGGTCGATCATCGAGCTTCTACCTCCGGCTGCTGCCTGTAGCTGGATCTTCTTGGACGGCTGCTACTTGCTTGGACCCGTAACGGTTGTCCAGTTGGTCATCCTTTCTATTGACATGGCAGTTGTCGTGGTCGTGCCGCCTGGAGTTGTTATGATGCCCATCCGGTTGGCGCCGGTCCATGGAGTTATCCACGATGATCTGCCCTTGGTCATCCACCACGATGACCTTCTTCATTGTCGCGTCGGCGGTGGCATACTTGTCCGCGATGGCCACAACATGGGCAATGGTTTGAGGCTCCACCCGGTTGAGCTTGTGCTTGAGCATTGTGCCATTGGCGAAGAAGTCAATCGCATGGTGCTTGTGCAACCCCCTCGCAGGAGTTATGCATGCTGGTCCACCGGGTGAGGTAGGAGTGGACGGACTCTTCCCTGCCTTGAATGCATAGCGCAAGCTCGCGATGCCGCCCAGGACATTTGTAGGTGCTGGTGAAGTTGTGAATGAATGCTTCCTCAAAGTTGACCCAGGTGTTGATGCTGTTATCGGGGAAACTGTTCAGCCAGGTTTTGGCCGACTCGAGGAGCATGAGGGGTACGTAGCGCACCACCACTCGCTCGTTGCTGATAGCTATGCCCACCGCAGTGACATATTCCACCAGCCAATCCTCTAGCTTGACCGAGCCGTTGTACTTTGGTGTGTCCCTTGGGAGCGAAAATCCCTTTGGAAACGGTTCATTTCGGATGCGCAGTCTGAAACACCTCGGGCTGGCTGGGCTTTCTTCCTCTAGCGCGCGTGATTGTATCAGGAGGTCGATGCGCGTGCACGTTGCCCATTTCTGGCTTGCGTGGGCCGATCCGCCCTGTCAGGAGGGACTTAGGTGGCGCAAGGTTTCTTTCGGATTCGTTAGCCAGTTGATGGTGTTGCCCTTGTCCGGCTCCGTCAGCCGGAGCATGGTTTCAAGTGGTGACCGTCATGGCGTCGTGCTGATGATGTCTATGGCCAGCTGATCCGTTGCATGGATAGCTATTCTGCCTCGTACCATTTGGAGAGGAGGCCTTGCTGCCGCCAGTTGCCAGATCCGTTATCCAGCATGGCGGCTGGCTCTTGTTGTCACTACTACAAAATAAGCTACCAGTGACAGGCTCAAAAGGCCCATTAGTGACGGGCAAAACGCCTGTCACTAATGACTAGTCACTAGTTCAGCAAGTGTGAGTTTTGGCTGAAAGAAGTAGGATTCCTAGGACATATTGTGTCTGCCGGAGGAGTCTCTGTTGATCCCGCCAAAATCAAAGATATCGAAGAATGGGAAGCCCCAACCACTCAAACCCAAGTCCGTGCATTTCTCGGATTAGCGGGATATTACCGCAAGTTCATAGAAGGATTTTCGAGCATCGCCAGACCCATGACCCAATTGTTAAAGAAGGACAAGAATTTTGAATCGACCAACAAATGCGAAGCCAGTTTCCAGGAGCTGAAGAAGAGATTGATTTCAGCCCCAATACTGATCATGCTAGATATCAAGAGGCCATTTGATGTATATTGTGATGCATCCAAGATTGGTCTCGGATGTGTATTGATGCAAGAAGGCAAAGTTATCGCATATCTGTCTCGAGAACTGAAGCAGCATGAGCAGAACTATCCGACCCATGATCTTGAGCTAGCAGCTGTAGTTCTAGCATTGAAGACATGGTGTCATTATCTGATGGGTAATCACTGTGAGATTTACTCAGATCACAAAAGCTTGAAGTATATTTTCACTCAAAAGGAGCTGAATATGAGGCAAAGGAGATGGATAGAGTTAATCAAGGATTATGACCTTGACATTCACTATCACCCCGGCAAAGCCAATGTGGAAGCGGATGTTATTAGAAGATTGCCTTGCAGGCTAAACACCAAGATCAAGGAGAAGCAACCCAGTTTGTATGAGGAGTTGGAGAAGTTTCGGACTGAGCTTGTTAGCAAAGGATTCTTAGCTAGCATTGAACTTCAACCCAAATTAGTCAGCCAAATCAAGGAAGCCCAGAAAGGAAATGAAGTATCGACGGAATCAAACGTCGTATTGGTACATGAAAGGTACCTAGATTCACTAAAGACATAGAAGGAGTTCTGTGGTACAAAGGACATATCTATGTGCCAGTAGATTTGGAACTGAAGCAGGTTATCATGCAAGAATCTCATGATACTCTTTATTCTATCCATCCCGGAGGAACAAAGATGTATCAAGATTTGAAAGAGCAATTTTGGTGGCACAAGATGAAGAGAGAAATCGGGAGCTACATCGCCAGGTGTGACATCTGTCAAAGAGTCAAAGCAAAGCATCAGAGTCCCGCAGGACTGTTGCAACCATTGTAGATTCCGGAATGGAAATGGGATTCCGTCGGAATGGACTTTATCACAGGTTTGCCTACTTCTAGTAGGGGAAATGACTCAATCTGGGTCAATCATAGATATACTGTCCAAGGTAGCTCATTTTATAATTGTCAAGACAACCTACCAGAGTTCGAAGCTAGCAGAGATGTATATTGCTAGAATTATTAGTCTTCATGGAACCCCCAAGACCATAGTATCAGATTGAGGAACCCAATTTACCTCGAGATTTTGGCCGATAGTCCAGGAAGGATTGGGAACCAAGTTGAATTTTAGCACCGCTTATCACCCGCAAACTGATGGACAGACTGAAAGAGTCAACCAGATCCTAGAGGATATGTTAAGAGCTTGTGTGTTGGAATACAGATCAAAATAGGAAGACTGCCTGCCCTTCGCAGAATTCTCATATAACAATAGTTATCAAGCTAGTTTGCAAATGGCCCCATTTGAGTTCCTATACGGAAGAAAGTGTCGCACCCCTCTGAACTGGTCGCAAGTAGGAGAGAGTCAAATATTTGGACCCGACATTCTCCGAGAAGCTGAAGCGAAGGTTCACAAAGTCCATGAGCACCTCAAGACCGCCCAATCCAGACAGAAGAGTTATGCTGACAAGAGAAGGAGAGACCTGACTTTCAATGTCGGAGATTTTGTAAATCTCAAGGTTTCGCCATTGAAAGGAACCCAACGCTTTAGTCTGAAAGGAAAGTTAGCCCCCAGATATATTGGACCTTTCAAGATTCTGAACCATCGAGGAGAAGTATCATATCAACTGGAACTGCCTGAGGAGATGTCAGCTATACACAATGTGTTCCATATCTCGTTACTTCGCAAATGCCTAGAAGTGCTGGAGAAGACTAAAGTTTTCAAGAACATCGATCATCGAGCCGTTGAGATCAATAATGACCTGACATATCATGAAGTGCCCATCCATATCTTAGAAGAAGCTTACAGAACCACCAGAACCAGGAGTATCAAGTTTCTCAAGATTCAATGGAGCAACCATACCGAAGAGGAAGCCACTTGGGAGCGAGAAGATTACATTAGGACAGAGTTCCCAGATCTCTTTAGTTCCTAGTTTTCTTTCATAAATCTCGGGACGAGATTTTGTTTAAGGGAGGAAGGTTTGTAACATCCCAAAACTCTAATCCAAGGTTATCAAGATCCAAATCATCAAAATTAGGGTTAACAAAAACTTTTCCAATTAAAAATGTTAAAGCATTCATATGCGTGTGCATTTAAATAGGAGTTGTTTTGAATTGCCATGATTAAGTGATACATTGATTGTAAAATGATTATTAGGTGAAATAAAAATCATCTAGATCATTCCCAAACAAATTCCAAAGAAAAACAAATCAAAATGAATAAAATAAACGAATGGTCATTTGTGCCATTTTAACTACCATGCCTACTTTGGCTATTCCTAGAACTCAATTCTTAACAGAAACAAAAGTGGATCTTTGCACCCCTTGCTAGTACATGTAGTGATGTACCAAGGCCCACTTTGTGATCTACCAAAAAACTTGCAAACACTAATTTTAAATGGCATTTGAAAATTGAATCTAGTGTAGGTATCAAGATCACACTATTTCAAAAACCACTCAAATGAACTCCATTTTCAAATCCCAAGCAACCACAGATGCTTAAGCATGTGACAAACAACTCCACCAAAAATCATCTCAAAATTCAAAACTTGAATTCGTTCGGCCATTTCTACAAACACCTTGTGGGCAAAATTCAAACAAAAACCAAAACACTATTATGAGCAGTGTTTGGACCAATGTGGTCTCCCATTTTGCAACCACAGCCAACCCAGTGCACCTCCTACCCCTTTATAGCTCGGCCACCCACTGTGCACATGACCAAATGGTCATGGCCATTAAGGACGAGCACATTGGGCACCCTCACCGGCGACAGCACGCCATAGCCGCCGCCAACTTCGCCCACCATGTACAGCACATCACCTATGGTCCACCTACACCGCCCAGCCAGCCCTAGCCCGCGGGCAGCGCCAGGAGCAGCCAGGAACCGCCGTGCCCGGAGCCTGTCTGCCATGCCGACGCCGCCCGCAGAGCGCGCACGGTCCCCGCTTGACCAGACCCCGCCTCGCTCCAGCCGCCCGCCTACACGATCACCACCGGCCTAGGAAGCTAATGGACATGCCCGTTCCCCCGACTGTGCTCCGTAGACGCCGGCCGCCGCAAAACTCACTGTCGGTAGAGACATCGTGCGCGCCGCGCCACTCACCTCCCCCGACCGCAAACCACTTCACACTCACCTCCGTGAAACTCACCAGGGCACAGCCCACCGTCCTAGCCCACCTCTAGCTTGTTGTGCCGTCGTCACCGGCGAGCACCGCCCATGCTCCTCTACCGCTTCGTCGAGCCTATAAATAGAGGCCTCCCCATCACAAACTCCTCACACCACTCTCATCCCCTCCCTCTCAGAACACTCCCAGAGCCCCATCGGAGCAATCTGCCGTCCACATCACCGGAATTTTGCCGGAGTCTGCCGCGGAGGGAGAAGAAGGGGGTCGTTGATCAAGGCCACCTCTCGGGATGCCGTCAGTACCAGGAGAACTTCCGTCCTCGACTTGTTCATTTGCCCGCCTCGCCGACTCTCGCCGGAGCCCCGGTAAGCCGCCCCAGACCCCCACCGAGCCGCTAGGGTTACACTTCGTCGGCGACCTGTCCATCGTCGACGACAAGCCACAGCCGTAGATGGTTGTTTTAATCCAACGGTCCACGTCGCCCTGTACTGCTTCGTGTTGATGTGCCGCTGACCTGCGGGACCCCCCTGTCAGTTGTCATCCGCGTTGCGGAGCGCCACTGGGCCGGCCCGTTAGTTTTCCCGCGTGACCCATTTAGTTCAAATATGGATTTTTCTATTTTAGTTTGAACTCACTTCTGTCCATTAGTTCAAAATCAATTCCAGAAGATCTACTGAACCAAATTGAGTGATTCAAATTTTGTTAGAAAGCTACTGAAAAGATCAATCCAATCCCGTTGGATTTAATTCATTTAGAGTTAGAGATCTCTCCTAGTAATAATAACAAGACAGAAGCATTTGCACATTCAAACATTTTTATAAAATCAACCATAATAGCTTTTGAGTTGATTCCGACTCTAGAAAATCACATTTAACCATACCTAGCAAAATATGTAATAATATTAAGGTTTGCATGCAGTGAATTTGGACTAGTACCAAAATAATGCTATATAGGCATGTCTAGTCACTTTAAATCATTAAATTCTAAACTTAAACTTATTAAAATGTGATCCAACCCTTAAATCACATTCCCACATGTTAGCATATGTGGTGAGGACATGTGTCCACATGAGCCCATATTTTAAGTGGTGAATATTAAATCTTAGTTATTTTCAATGAGTAGAAATTACTTTTCTTAAATAAAAAGAATGAAACTAGTTAATAAAACCTTGTGATGGTAATAGATCATCAAATGTGTGCCTTAGAGTGCTAAGTAGACTAGTTAAGTATTGTTTGGTGATTGTGTACTCCGTATGTATTTATAGACGATAGTACCGACCAAGCTTTCGAGGAGGAGGAGTGCTATCAAGAGGAGGAAGAAAACTTCAACCACTGCACCAACCAAGGCAAGATAACACTTGCAAGTATTATACTAGAAAGCCATCTTTAACAATGCAAGCTAATCCTTGCAAACTAGATAACCTAACAAAGGCATTAGGCATGCTTTGGTGATACCATTTGGATTTATACTTAGTCCAATATTTAATTTCAAGCTTTACTTTCTTTACTTTACCAAAGTCCTTTACTTGTTTGAAGGTAGCATAAAAAGTATAAAACTTCACCTATCTAGATAACCTTAGATGTCATTCTATGGAATGAGATTGAGATTAGCATCCCACCTTAGTGAACACACTTAACTTAATAGCTTAGAGCTAAATCAAAACTTGAGTCACTTTAGATGGGAACACTTGGTGAAAATGAATTGTGAAAACCTTGGAATGATGAGTCATTCTATTGAGATGTTTTGACATGTGTTGAGAAACACAAATGGTTTATGATGATGAAAATGTTGAGGCATGAGCCTTAGCCCTTTTACAAAACTGATGGTTGGATTTGGATGTGATACCGTTCCAATTTTTACCGTACAACCACAATACCTGAATTGGGTAAGGCTTAGCCAGAAGTTTATATGGATTAGTATTAGTTCCCTCGCGGGAGAGGTTTGAGCTGAGGCTACCTCTCGATGTTGTCCACCTATGCAGTGCCCAAGATGACAGATGGTCATGGTTGGGAGGCCATGCTCATAGGAGATGTGCTTATACTAGGGTGTGTAAAGGAAAGGTTATGTTTGATTATCTGCATACTAAGTATGAAGATTCAGGGTTATCCCTAACAGATGTATCGAATCTTGTGGTGAAAGTGTACCACCTCTGCAGAGTGTCAAACTATTCGAATAGCCGCGTCCACGGTTATGGACAATTGGAGTGGCCATACTGTTTCGTTGTCAGATGTTTTTCAAAATGACTTATGAAATGAATGATGAATCTTGACTTGACCACAACAGGGTTGTGACTATGACACTAGCTTCCCAACTTAAGTGATTCTAGAACTTTATTTTATCTTTCTTTGTTTCAGAACTCAGCTTAGGTTTCAAACTTAACTTTATAGTTAAACTTAGAGTTAGGATTTTCTTTAGTAATATCCTACTTGTTAGTGGTACTTTGCGAGTACTTAAAGAGTACTCATGGCTTTTGTCCCTGGCTATTCCTATGGCCAGACTATGAAGGAGAATACCAAGATGACGGTCAGCAGGACGGCTATGATAACTAGGACTATCTGCCTTCGTCGGCATTGCATGTGCCCCTAAAGATGGACCCCACCGCTACGCTTAATATTTATTCCGCTGCTTGTTGTATTAAGACTGGATCATGATATCCTTTATCCGTGTAAGGCCTTATTATGGTTTGTAATGGATGATGTACTGTGATATCCAATATGCTATGTCTCTCAAAAATGGTAATCCTGGGATTGCGATGTATGACATAACAGGCATCTGGGATTAAAAATCTGGGTGTTGACAAGTTGGTATCAGAGCCATCTTGACCATAGGAGACCCTAGTTAGAATGGATGTCCGAACAAAAAATTAATTTCAAAATCAAAGTGAGTATTTATGAAAAACTATTTCCTCTCTTACCCTTGGGAATTCATTCTTGCTCAAAAATTCATGTTCCTCCAATTCTTACATTACTACCTAAAATTTGACACACTTGATCCCTTCACTAACTTCCTGATCCTTAATTCTTGTAGATGGAGACTTAGTTCAGCAAGTTCTACCAGTTGGGAAATGGAGGCCAGCTGATCTTCGAGAGGGATCTGAATTCCCTGTCTGAGTTATTGGGATGCCCACATCCAGAGTTTCTTGGAGCTCAACTTCCAGGACCCCCAGGAGGAGACTTACAGTGGCTAGTCACCGCTGATCTTCGAGGAAGCATAGAAGCACCAACATCCGGGAGAATCCAGTTCTCCGTAAGGGAGAACAACTGGCTATATGGGTTAGCCAGGGCAATGCATGAAGCTCTCGCACGCCTATGTGCCCTCAGTGTCAACCAAATCCAAGGAACCCGTTTTGATCACTATGCAAGACGTGACTTCATGGGAATGCCAATGGAGATGCCCAGTCACCCCGAGTTGAAGCGTCAAGTGGAGAACCTTGACTTCCTGCTATACGATCGCCAGAAGGAATTGGACAATGCTAGGGAGTTTGCCAACCACAACCGTGCCATTGCCGCCCAGAAGGCCTAGACTTTCTCACTGCTTGTCAAGGACCGTCAGTCTCTTCGCCTCCAGCGCGAAAAGAAGGATCGCACCATCGCTCGTCTTCGCAAGAAGGTGGCCGACCTCGAGAAGACCATCAAGGAGCAAGAAGCTCAGCTTGCAGCAAAGGAGGAAGAAGAGGAGGGTGAAGACATCCAGGGAGACATGGATTCTTACCTCAGTAATGATGATGACTTTCTGGAGGAGGATGTCGTGGACTTCTACACTGACGATGAGGACTCCGACTTCATCGATGATGAGTAGATGCACTAGATCACGGTCGTAGCATGAGATGTATCAGTCCCACTGTATCGTATCTTGCAGAATGGTTCTTAAAACCATCTGTTTTCCCTTATTGTTGTGGTGTGTGTTTGTATCGTGTGCTTGCTTGGATGAATGAAATGAAGTTAGTTGCAAAACCTGAGTCAAACTCAAAGTTTTAGCTTTGAAACCAAAACCATGAACCTTAGAACTTTCCCTCTTACCTCGTTATCTACCTCAATCTTCAGATGACTCGTGGAAACCAAGGAGGGAGCAGCTTGTCGCAAGACCCAATGCTGCAGATCCTGCAAAATCTCATCACAGACAGAGAAGCAAGCATGGCAGAGCGCCAAGCTAATCTAGCAACACTGCAACAGATCGCCCAGATGGCTCTCAACAGCCAAGGACATGGAAATCAGGATCATCAAGGATCCAAGCTGAAAAACTTCCAGAATACCAATCCCCCCATCTTTAGCACTTCAGAGAACCCATTAGATGCTGATGACTGGTTGCAGACAATGGAGAATAATTTGGAAGTAGCCAGAGTTGATGACAATGAGAAAGTTCTCTTTGCCACCCACTACTTGGCAGGAGATGCAAGAGCCTGGTGGAACAGCATCCGCCTGATGAACCATGGTCAAGTGATGACATGGGAAGCCTTCAAGATCAAGTTCAGCCGCACCCACGTGCCGCAGGGCCTACTCACCCGAATGAGGGATGAATTCAGAGATTTGAAGCAAGTCAGAATGACTGTGGTGGAATACCGTGACAGATTCCTATCACTTGCAAGGTATGCACCCGATTAGATCAACACAGAGGCCAAGAAGAAGGAGAGATTCCTGAATGGACTACATGATGAGATGCAGACTGTCCTCGTCAACATCCATTTCGAGGATCTCGAAGAGCTAGTCGACTCCGCAATTCAGATGGAAGGAAAGATTAACCAGGCAAACGACAACCGCAAACGTCGTATGATGTAGCAATCTGGATCCAACAGTCACCAGAAGTACCGTCCAAACCCCTCACCAGGATATGCACCCAGAAACAACCAACCCCCAATGTCTCGCCCAAGCTACCCCAACCGTAGCGGAGGTAATGTGAAGTCCGGAGGAAACAACCACATCTCCGGCAACACCAGCAATTTCAACCGTGCCCCTCCCAAGAGCAACAACAACAATAACAACAACAACATTGCACCCAGAACTGGCAGCAATGTTGTGCCTGTCGCAGCAAAAGACAAGTACCAGATCACCTGTTTTGAGTGTGGTGTGAAGGGTCACTATTCCAATGAGTGCCCCAAGAAGACTGTCGCCACTGCCAATGTGAATGCCCCAGCTCAATAGCAGCGTCGTGTTCAACCAGGGAGAAGATTTTCCCCAGGGAACCATCACAACCGCAACGGTCACCTCTTTCACATGAACGCCGAAGAAGCCCAAGAAGCGCCAGATGTAGTGCTGGGTATGTTTTCTGTCAACTCAGTTTTAGCAAGAGTGTTGTTTGATTCTGGAGCATCACATTCATTTGTCACTGAAGAATTTGCATGCACTAGTAAGATTCAACCAACCAACTTGAAGCATGTCATGATTGTTCAAATCCCTGGTTCAACAACAAAAGCTATAAAAATTTGCAAAGTTGTGCCTATCAGAATACATGGGATAGATTTTTATGCCAACCTAATCATACTCGGAACCAATGGATTGTAAGTAGTACTAGGTATGGACTGGATGTCAAGGCATAAAGGACTGATAGACTGTGCTAAGAAAGCCATCACCATGACCAGTAGCTCTAGAGTCACAGTAGAGCATATATCTGAAACCTTACCTCATCAATTCAAGTGCAACAAGAGTCTAGCCTTACCCACCATAGACCAAGTCAGAGTAGTCTGTGAATACCCCGACGTATTCCCAGATGAATTCCTAATTATGCCCCCGGATAGGGATATTGAGTTCATTATCGAACTAATCCCCGGAATCGGACCCATAGCCCAGAGAACCTATAGCATGAACCCCTTGTATTTAGTGGAACTAAAGAAGCAGTTGAATGCCATGTTAGCAACTGGCTTGATTCAACCAAGCGCATTGCCATGGAGATCACCAGTGTTATTTGTCGACAAGAAAGATGGAGGCAACCGTTTGTGCACAGATTACAGGAAGCTGAATGATGTCACAATCAAAAACAAGTACCCTTTGCCAAAGATAAAGGATCTATTTGACCAGTTGACTGGTGCCCAGGTATTCTCAAAGATTGATCTTAGGACTGGTTATCACCAACTTAAGATTCGTGCAATGGATATTCTGAAGACCGCCTTTACTACTCGCTATGGTTTATACGAGTATATGGTTATGTCTTTTGGATTAACCGATGCCCCTGCTTATTTCATGAATCTCATGAATAAGATCTTTATGAATTTCCTGGATAAGTTCGTCGTTGTGTTTATCGAAGATATCCTTATCTACTCCAAGTTAGAAGAAGAGCATGAGCAACATCTGAGAATCATCCTAGAAACCCTAAGAGAGCATTGGTTATATGCCAAGTTCAGCAAGTGTGAGTTTTGGCTGAAAGAAGTAGGATTCCTAGGACATATTGTGTCTGCCGGAGGAGTCTCTATTGATCCTGCCAAAATCATAGATATCGAAGAATGGGAAGCCCCAACCACTCAAACCCAAGTCCGTGCATTTCTCGGATTAGCGAGATATTACTGCAAGTTCGTAGAAGGATTTTCGAGCATCGCCAGACCCATGACCCAATTGTTAAAGAAGGACAAGAAGTTTGAATCGACCAACAAATGCGAAGCCAGTTTCCAGGAGCTGGAGAAGAGATTGATTTCAGCCCCAATACTGATCATGCTAGATATCAAGAGGCCATTTGATGTATATTGTGATGCATCCAAGATTGGTCTCGGATGTGTATTGATGCAAGAAGGCAAAGTTATCGCATATCTGTCTCGAGAACTGAAGCAGCATGAGCAGAACTATCCGACCCATGATCTTGAGCTAGCAGCTGTAGTTCTAGCGTTGAAGACATGGTGTCATTATCTAATGGGTAATCGCTGTGAGATTTACTCAGATCACAAAAGCTTGAAGTATATTTTCACTCAGAAGGAGCTGAATATGAGGCAAAGGAGATGGATAGAGTTAATCAAGGATTATGACCTTGACATTCACTATCACCCTAGTGAAGCCAATGTGGCAGCGGATGCTATTAGCAGATTGCCTTGCAGGCTAAACACCATGATCAAGGAGAAGCAACCCAGTTTGTATGAGGAGTTGGAGCAGTTTAGGACTGAGCTTGTTAGCAAAGGATTCTTAGCTAGCATTGAACTTCAACCCACATTAATCAGCCAAATCAAGGAAGCCCAGAAAGGAAATGAAAGTATCGACGGAATCAAATGTCGTATTGGTACATGAAAGGTACCTGGATTCACTGAAGATGAAGAAGGAGTTCTATGGTACAAAGGACGTATCTGTGTGCCAGCGGATTCGGAACTGAAGCAGGTTATCCTGCAAGAAGCTCATGATACTCTTTATTCTATCCATCCTGGAGGAACAAAGATGTATCAAGATTTGAAAGAGCAATTTTGGTGGCACAAGATGAAGAGAGAAATCAGGAGCTACATCGCCAAGTGTGACATATGTCAAAGAGTCAAAGCAGAGCATTAGAGACCCGCGTGACTGTTGCAACCATTGCAGATTCCGGAATGGAAATGGGATTTCGTCGGAATGGACTTTATCATAGGTTTGCCTACTTCTAGTAGGGGAAATGACTCAATCAGGGTCATCATAGATAGACTGTCCAAGGTAGCTCATTTTATACCTATCAAGACAACCTACCCGAGTTTGAAGCTAGCAGAGCTGTATATTGCTAGAATTGTTAGTCTGCATGGAACCCCCAAGACCATAGTATTAGATCGAGAAACCCAATTTACCTCGAGATTTTGGCCGAAAGTCCAGGAAGGATTGGGAACCAAGTTGAATTTCAGCACCGCTTATCACCCACAAACTGATGGACAGACTGAAAGAGTGAACCAGATCCTAGAAGATATGTTAAGATCTTGTGTGTTGGAATACGGATCAAAATGGGAAGACTGCCTGCCTTTCGCAGAATTCTCATATAACAACAGTTATCAAGCTAGTTTGCAAATGGCCCCATTTGAGTTCCTATACGGAAGAAAGTGTCGCACCCCTCTAAACTGGTCGCAAGTAGGAGAGAGTCAAATCTTTGGACCAGACATTCTCCGAGAAGCCGAAGAGAAGGTTCACAAAGTCCGTGAGCACCTCATGACTGCCCAATCCAGACAGAAGAGTTATACTAAAAAGAGAAGGAGAGACCTGACTTTCAATGTCGAAGATTTTGTATATCTCAAGGTTTCGTCATTGAAAGGAACCCAACGCTTTAGTCTAAAAGGAAAGTTAGCCCCAGATATATCGTACCTTTGAAGATTCTGAACCATCGAGGAGAAGTAGCGTATCAACTGGAACTGCCAGAGGAGATGTCATCCATACACAATGTGTTCCATATCTCGTTACTTCGCAAATGCCTAGAAGTGCTGGAGAAGACTGAAGTTTTCAAGAACATCGATCATCGAGCCATTGAGATCAACAATGACCTGACATATCGTGAAGTGCCCATCCATATCTTAGAAGAAGCTTACAGAACCACCAGAACCAGGAGTATCAAGTTTCTCAAGATTCAATGGAGCAACCATACCGAAGAGGAAGCCACTTGGGAGCGAGAAGATTACATTAGGACAGAGTTCCCAGATCTCTTTAGTTCCTAGTTTTCTTTCGTAAATCTCGGGACGAGATTTTGTTTAAGGGGGGAAGGTTTGTAACATCCCAAAACTCTAATCCAAGGTTATCAAGATCCAAATCATCAAAATTAGGGTTAACAAAAACTTTTCCAATTAAAAATATTAAAGCATTTATCTGTGTGTGCATTTAAATAGGAGTTGTTTTGAATTGCCATGATTAAGTGATCCATTGATTGTAAAATGATTCTTAGGTGAAATAAACATCATCTAGACCATTCCCAAACGAATTCCAAAGAAAAACAAATCAAAATGAATAAAATAAACCAATGGTCATTTGTGTCATTTTAACTACCATGCCTACTTTGGCTATTCTTAGAACTCAATTCTTAACAGAAACAAAAGTGGATCTTTGCACCCCTTGCTAGTACATGTAGTGATGTACCAAGGCCCACTTTGTGATCTACCAAAAAACTTGCAAACACTAATTTTAAATGGCATTTGAAAATTGAATCTAGTGTAGGTATCAAGATCACACTATTTCAAAAACCACTCAAATGAACTCCATTTTCAAATCCCAAGCAACCACATATGCTTAAGCATGTGACAAAAAACTCCACCAAAAATCACATCAAAATTCAAAACTGGAATTCTTTCGGCCATTTCTACATACACCTTGTGGGCAAAATTCAAACAAAAACCTAAACACTATTATGAGTAGTGTTTGGAACAATGTGGTCTCCCATTTTGCAACCACAGCCAACCCAGTGCACCCCCTACCCCTTTCTAGCTCGGCCACCCACTGTGCACACGACCAACTGGTCATGGCCATTAAGGCCGAGCACATTGGGCACCCTCACCGGCGACAGCACGCCACAGCCGCCGCCAGCTTCGCCCACCATGTCCAGCACATCGCCTGTGGTCCGCCTCCACCGCCTAGCCAGCCCTAGCACGTGGACAGCGCCAGGAGCAGCCAGGAACCGCCGCGCCCGGAGCCTGTCTGCCATGCCGAAGCCGCCCGCAGAGCGCACACGGTCCCCGCTTGACCAGACCCCGCCTCGCTCTAGCCGCCCGCCTACATGACCACCACCGGCCTAGGAAGCTAACGGACAAGCCCGTTCCCTCGACCGTGCCCCGTAGTCGCCGGCCGCCGGAAAACTCACCGTCGGTAGACATTGTGCGCGTCACGCCACTCACCTCCCCCGACCACAAACCACTGCACACTCACCTCCGTGAAACTTGCCAGGGCACAACCCACCATCCTAGCCCACCGCCCACACCTCTAGCTCGTTGTGCCGTCGTCACCGGCGAGCACCGCCCATGCTCCTCTGCCGCTTCGCCGAGCCTATAAATAGAGGCCTCCCCAGCACAAACTCCTCACACCACTCTCATCCCCTCCCTCCCAGAACACTCCCAGAGCCCCACCGGAGCAAGCCGCCGTCGGTAGCACAGGAATTTTGCCAGAGTCTGCCGCAGAGGGAGAAGAAGGGGGCCGTCGATCAAGGCCACCTCTCAGGATGCCGCCAGTACTAGGAGAACCACTGTCCTTGACTTGTTCATTTTCCCGCCTCACTGACCCTCGCCGGAGCCCCGGTAATCCGCCCCAGACCCCCACTGAGCCGCTAGGGTTACACCTTGCCGGCGACCTGTCCGTCGTCGACGACAAGCCACAGTCGTAGATCGTCGTTTTAATCCAACGGTCCACGCCCCGTACCGCTTCGCGTTGATGTGTCGCTGACCTGCAGGACCCCCTGTTAGTTGTCATCCGCGCCGCGGAGCGCCACTAGGCCAGCCCGTTAGTTTTCCCACGCGACCCATTTAGTTCAAATATGGATTTTTCTATTTTAGTTTGAACTCACTTCTGTCCCTTAGTTCAAAAATCAATTCCATAAGATCTACCGAACCAAATTGAGTGATTCAAATATTTTTAGAAAGCAACTGAAAATATCTATCCAAGCCCGTCGGATTTAATTCATTTAGAGTTAGAGATCTCTCCTAGTAAAAATAACAAGACAAAAGCATTTGCACATTTAAACATTTTTATAAAATCAACCATAATAGCTTTTGAGTTGATTCCAACTCTAGAAAATCACATTTGACCATACCTAGATAAATATGTAATAATATTAAGGTTTGCATGTAGTGACTTTGGACTAGTACCAAAATAATGCTATATAGGCATTTCTAGTCACTTTAAATCATTAAATTCTAAACTTAATCTTATTAAAATGTGATCCAACCCTTAAATCACATTCCCACATGTTAGAATATGTGGTGAGGACATGTGTCCACATGAGCCCATATTTTAAGTGGTGAATATTAAATCTTAGTTATTTTCAATGAGTAGAAATTACTTTTCTTAAATAAAAAGGATGAAACTAGTTAATAAAACCTTGTGATGCTTGTGATGGTAATAGATCATCAAATGTGTGCCTTAGAGTGCTAAGTAGACTAGTTAAGTATTGTTTGGTGATTGTGTACTCCGTGTGTATTTATAGATGATAGTACCGACCAAGCTTTCGAGGAGGAGGAGTGCTATCAAGAAGAGGAAGAAAACTTCAACCACTGCACCAACCAAGGCAAGCTAACACTTGCAAGTATTATACTAGCAAGCCATCTTTAACAATGCAAGCTAACCCTTGCAAACTAGATAACCTAAGCAAAGGCATTAGGCATGCTTTGGTGATACCATTTGGATTTATACTTAGTCCAATATTTAATTTCAAGCTTTACTTTCTTTACTTTACCAAAGTCCTTTACTTGTTTAAAGGTAGCATAAAAAGTATAAAACTTGACCTATCTAGATAACCTTAGATGTCATTCTATGGCATGAGATTGAGATTAGCATACCACCTTTGTGAACACTCTTAACTTAGTAGCTTAGAGCTAAATCAAAACTTGAGTCACTTTAGATGGGAACACTTGGTGAAAATGAATTGTGAAAACCTTGGAATGATGAGTCATTCTATTGAGATGTTTTGACATGTGTTGAGAAACACAAATGGTTTATGATGATGAAAATGTTGAGGCATGAGCCTTAGCCCTTTTACAAAACTGATGGTTCGATTCGGATGTGATACCATTCCAATTTTTACCGTACAACCACAATACATGAATTGGGTAAGGCTTAGCCGGAAGTTTATATGCATTAGTACTAGTTCCCTCGCGGGAGAGGTTTGAGCTGAGGCTACCTCTCGATGTTGTCCACCTATGCAGTGCCCAAGATGACAGATGGTCATGGTTGGGAGGCCATGCTCATAGGAGAGGTGCTTATACTAGGGTGTGTAAAGGAAAGATTATGTTTGATTATCTACATACTAAGTTTAATGATTCAGGGTTATCCCTGACAGATGTATCAAATCTTGTGGTGAAAGTGTACCACCTCTGCAGAGTGTCAAACTATTCGAATAGCCGCGTCCGCGGTTATGGACAGTTGGAGTGGCCATACTGTTTCGTTGTTAGATGTTTTCAAAATGAATTATGAATTGAATGATGAATATTGACTTGACCACAACAGGGTTGTGGCTATGACACTAGCTTCCCAACTTAAGTGATTCTAGAACTTTATTTTATCTTTCTTTGTTTCTAAACTCAGCTTAGGTTTCAAACTTAACTTTACATATAAACATAGAGTTAGCTTTTCCCACTAGCACTACCTTACTTATTAGTGATAGTTTGCGAGTACTTAAAGAGTACTCATGGCTTTTGTCCCTGGCTATTCCTATGGCCAGAGTATGAAGGAGACTACTAAGAAGACGGTCAGCAGGATGTGGCTATGATACGTAGGACTATCTGCCTTCGTCAGCATTGCATGTGCCCCTGAAGATGGACCCCACTGCTACGCTTAATATTTATTCCGCTGCTTGTCGTATTAAGACTAGACCATGAGATCCTTTATCCGTGTAAGACCTTATTATGGTTTGTAATGGATGATGAACTGTGATATCCAATATGTTATGTCTCGCAAAAATGGTAATCCTGGGATTGCGATGTATGACATAACGGGCATCTGGGATTAAAAATCCGGGTGTTGACAGAGCATCACCCCCTCTGTATCTTGGCCAGCGGATCCGAGGCGGCCGGGTCGAAGCGGTCACCTAGCCGGTTCTTCTGGCCATCCGGCTAGACGGGCTAACTGGATGGAGCAGTCCACCCGATTGTGGTTCCTTGTCTTGCAGCCATCCGGCCAGGCACCTCTGGAGTCGGCCAGTTGAGACTAGCTTGGCCTACCCGAGGGTCATCCCCTTGACACTTAACATTGCTAATTGAACAGGATAAAATCAAGAATATTCTAGTATGTATATGTGTCAAAGGGAGCACCAGGCCGCTAATCTAAGCCATGTCAAAAATGCCTAAAAGCCATTATGGTGGAAATTTACAGCATGATTATTCTATGAGGCATTCAAATAAAAAGCTATGCAAATAGTAAATAAAAAGATGCTGAGATGTTTCATTTGTCTATTTGTCTTATCATCTGAGTATGGATGTCTCTTCTCTCTTCCTAGTGGCCTTCGTGCAAAGGGGCAAGAGGTACCTCAGTGCACCTTGTTTGGAACTGTATGCATATAATGACGAATTTCTTATGATCTAAACTTGAGTAGCATGAGATAATGAGTACTTGTGGTTATCGGACATGAGACATTCAACTTGTAGTGGGTCAAGAATATAAAGTATAGAAAGATGCTTATGATGGGGTAAATGGAGCCAAACACCAATGACGGACTATGTCTCAACCATGAACTTATTTGAAATATATATTGGAAGCTAAATAGGCTTATTCACATGTTTAATCCCTGCTTGCATCTAAGTGTGCCATACGGTTTGTACTACTTTCTATTTGGTTTAACACATAGTCTACTTATTGTTGAGCATGTTTGTGGAGAGTAAGATATATCACTTTATAGCTCACTTGATAGTTGTTATTACTTAAATATTGTACCTAGCAAAATTTTATGTGACAATGAAAATAATCAAAGGCAACAAACTCCAAAGTCCATGTTAGTTTTTATCACCTTTATGCTCGAGGACGAGCATATGTTAAGCTTGGGGATGTTGATGCATGTAAAATACATACATGAACTTTGTAGTTTATTGACATGTATTCCCACATATTTGCAACATATTTAATGTTATATCTATGTTGTATATTGATTTTCAGGGATTTACCAAATGACCCCCTTTATTTTGGTTATAACCTTGCAGGACAGGAAAACCCTGTTTTGTGTATTTTTAGCTTTCAGGGACCTAAACGAAGTCAAACGGACTAGGGATTTATGGAGCGTAAATATTTCACTAAGGGAAGCATCTGGAGCGCTTGGATCTCACCATAAGGGCAAAAATGCACCTGGTGGCGCGCCTAGCCCAGTAGGGCATGCCACCCCCTCCCCCTCTTCGTCCTCGACCGTCGGATGCCCTTGATTCTTTCGCACATGGACTTGGCTTGACCTAAAAACCTCTATAAACAAGTCCCCCCAGAGGATCCATAGCTGAGAGTGCGGCACAACAGAGAAACACCAAAAGGAGTCAGAACTAGTGAAGATTGGAGGGGTAAACTCCACCGGAGCCACCGCCGGAGGGATCTCCACCTTCTCCACCATCGTCATCATGATGAAGAGGGAGTAGTCCACCTCTAGACTATAGGTTTGTGGCAGTAGCTTGATCTATTTCTCTCTTGTTCTTCATATATCTTAGTACCATATGAGCTGCCCAACATGATTATGGTCATATATATGTAATTCATATGTGGTGGATCTTGATTTTATGATTTGATATATGAGATTGGAACCCATTATGTGTAATATGTATTGATAGATGCATATCATGTACCCCGTTCTTAAGTACTTGTTTTGATACAACTTGTATGTAATAGTCCATGTGGGGAGAAGTGTGTATTATATGGAGTAGCATGGTGGTAGTGATTGGATAGTAAAAACTATGATCTACTATGGTTTTTACCTTTCTTTTGCTGCCTCACTAGGGATTAAGTGAATTCATGTGCTATAATTATCTTGTGATAGCTAGATAAACTTGTTTGGTCAAGGTAGCATATTTGTAATTCAAACATCATGTCATATTTCTTAAGGTTATACTCTGTGTAATGCTTAATTCAAGATTTGCTTGGAGTTGTACCTATCTTGTAGAGTATAAGAGAGATGTGTTGTATCATTTCTATGTTAGTATGTGATGCCCATATGAATGCTTATCAAACACATCTTTAAGTTCCATTAATATTATGTCTCTAATGAATTGTTTATGTCCACTACAACTTAAAAAGAGAGTAGACAAGTGAACCCATAAACTCTGGTCCATTTTAAATCACAAGCAACACATTTTCAACACTTTTTATCACACTTTACATTTGTTGTAATATTTTAATCCGAAAATACAAAAATATTTTCTTCATTTGCACTCCACAACAAAACCCAAAAACAACCAAACTATCACCTTCATCATCTTGTTTGCTTAGTTTACTTTACTGCACTTTATTTATATTTATATTTTTATTTCATATTACTAATACAAAACCTTGTGATTGACAACCACATGGTAGAGTTGGGGAAACAATACAAGAACTTTGCTTTACAGGTTGCTTGATAGGAGAAGAAGAAGAATTAATTTCTGAGCCAATTCCCCGAGAATTTGATATTAACCCTCGAGTCACCCTTCTGGGTAAAAGACGATTGGTACAACACTCTGCACTTGGAGTCCCAACGAGTTGGTACCCACAAAGTTGGTGCCATCAAAGTACTACAACAACAATGAATCCCCAAGCATGGACGACTTCGAGTGCGACATCGACGGCGCCTTCCAGAGCATGGAGTACATGGCGACATTCCTTCACCGCTTGGAGATGGAAGACTTCTACACCACGCAAGCGGAGGCGCATCATCAACAATGCATGACCTTCAAGTCCAAGCTTACCACACCAAAGAGCACCACTTACTTTGATGATCCACCTCCAAGGCGTCAAGCGCCACCACCTCCAAGGTGTCAAGCACCACCTCCTCCAAGGCGTTAAGCACCACCTACTCCAAGAAGTGTGGCGGCCCAACATCAATGCAACAAGAGGACCCAAGCAACAAGAATCTTCATCGACATACATCCTCTCAGGATCATCAACAACATAAATAGGATAAAAGACATCATCCAAGGCATCTTCGTCATAAATATGAAGAATACGTGATGAGTACCATCAATAATGCTCAATCAAGCTCAACAAGGCGGCACAATCATAAGATGAGTACATATGCGCATGATCATCATCATGGAAGCCATTACATGCAGAATCAAGAACGTCACCAACATGACCCATCGTCAAGGAATGCCAATGATCTTTGTCACCATATTGCACACCTTGATGATAAAGCAACAACAAGGAGCATAAGGCATATTCACCAAGAGAGCTACCTAGAGGACAATGAAGCAAGCCTTCTTCCATGCCATCAAGCTTCAACGCCAAAACTTGAAGTCCAAGATTAAGCATACTACTTCATCAACTTCGACAACACCTCTTCTTAAAGAAAATTTGCATACAAGGATAAGCAAGACCTCTACTTCACGAAGTTGGACGAGTACGTCAAAAATATGACTCCATAGGAGATAGAAGAGTGCAAGTTGTTATCCAAGCAATTGGGTGAACTAGATAAGATCTCATCAAGATCCAATAAAAAGGAACCTCATCATATGACACCTTTCACCACTAGTGCCACCACCACAATGGCACCCAAAGTAAGACGACGACAATGTTGATGATGGTGAGCATGGGAGTTTCCCTTGACCAAAGGAGACACAAAGAGTTGAAAAAACCGATCCTATCCCTATATGCTTGAGTGATGATGTGGTAAAAATCCCATGTGAGTATGAGAGCCACTTAGCCCACTTGAGCGAGAGCAAGAGTGAGATGAGTGACTCCACCTTATGTGAGATTGGGTGCTTCCACCTTGAGGGATGAGTGATACACCAAGTGAGTGGAGAGTAGTAGTTGGTGAAGGGTTCCGTAGCAGAAAACAAAAAAATTCTATCTACTCGGACACTAATACCAGGATATATACTATGTAGACATAAGTAACGGAGAAGGAATACAGTATTCATACCTTTGCAAACAGAGGCACGCCTTACGCAGGAAGGCGTATATTGATGAAGACGAGCAGCACCCCAAGTGTGATGCCTCCGAAGTTTGTCACACGTCCGGTGTAGGAGACGTCAACCGGACTCCGATCGAGCCGAGCAGCGGAAGAAGTAGATGCCGGATCGCCGATCACACGACGGTAGTGTGAAGGTGGAGAACTAAACTATGAGGTCCTCCCTAATATTACGGGGAAGTCCTCAGCATATGAGAGAGAGAGAATGAGAGGAATGGGTGATTTCCAAGGGGGAGGGGGACCCCTTCATATAGTGGGAGGGGGGCGCACCACCCAGGGGCCAGGCGGTGTGGGACTAATCCCACACCCGCCAGCCACCTTGGGGCAGCCCTCGGCCCTAGGTGGGCCCCACTGGGGCGGCCCACCAGCCCTAGGCCGGTCGGGCCCCACTCCCTAGGCGCCTTGCCATCTTGGGCCTCCCTTCGGGTGAGGCCCATTAGCAATATAGTGCCTTCAAAAATAAAATAAAATATATATTTAATTTTAGTTCTCCAATTAACATTTAAATACACATAATATATTATTCCTTTACTTCGGAACACCTTCCAGACCCCTTCGATCTCCATCGGATGTTACCGAAACTATTCCGGTTTCTCTCTCTATTTCTCATATGACTCCTCATCTACCCTAAGCGTCCCTACCCTTAAGCGTGACATCCTTTGGTTCGGAAACACTCCGGACATGATAGAGACTACTCTCATATCAATGATCAACAGAGGGACCTGGATGGCCATGTGACCCCCGTGCATTTCATGAATACAATCGCTCGAACAGTGAGATAGTCGTTCCCCATTCCCTTTGTCATTCGATACCTAATTCATCCGAGACTTGATCTTCGGTATCTGCATACCTCAGTTCGATCTCGTTACTGATGAACTTGTTTTCTCGTTCTCATGTCATTGCATTTTTTGACCTAGTCACATGCTTGCACGCTTCATTAATGCAATGTCACCGAGATGGACACATGTATCTGTCCGTTACACAGACTAAACAAATCCTGGTCTTGATATGTACTCCTCTACGCATCCCTTCGGAAAACCTGAGTGGCACCTTTTTGGTCACCCTATTACGAGATGACTCTTGATAACCATCTAAGCTTCTTCCGGAATGGTGATTTGCATTACCTCACAGTCAAAGGATCGGGTTACGAGGTTCTCTGTGTTTTATCATCAATGGTGAACTTTGTAAATAGATCTCATTAAGATATAACAGTCGGATGTTTGTCTATCATGTTATTCAACTAATAACATGACCTCATTGTCAGTTGGCATAAATGCCCATGGTCTTGAAACACAGACCATCCTTATGACCAATGAACTAGTTCACTTTAGGTAACTAGAGACTCAGTTTGTTTACATACCACACGTGTATTAACGTTTCGTATTAACACAGTTATAGCATAGTATGAAACGTATTATGAACATATAGGAGATATATCAAATAATACACTTTATTATTTGCCTCTAGGACATAACTCCTTCAGTCTCCCACTTGCACTAGAGTATAAACAAAACTAGTTTACAATAGGCAGGAACCTAACACCAATCGAATCTCGGTGTTGTTCATGCTTGTCTAGATGGAGAGCTTTCGTCAACGGATCTGCTACATTCAGTTCCGTATCTACTTTGCAAATCTTGACTTCACCTCCGTCAACGTTCTGCCGGATGACGTGAAATCTAAGCTTGATGTGTTTGGATGTGGAATGAGTTCTTGGTTCCCTTGCATTTGCAATAGCTCCCGTGTTATCACAATAGATCGTCACGGGGTCTTGCGCATTGGAAAAAACTCCCAGTTCGATGACGAAATTCCTTAGCCAAACAACTTCATTTGCTGCATTAGCTGCAGCAATGTATTCAGACTCCATTGAAGATTGTGCCACCACCGGCTGCTTCTTGCTCTTCTAGCTTACCGCCCCACCATTCACCAAGAAAACAAATCATGTCTGAGACTTCGAGTCATCATGATCTGATTCCAGCTTGCATCTACGTAACCTGTTATGTTTAGAGCTTCATCATTTCCTCCATAGATTAGGAACATATCCTTTGTTCTTCTCAGATACTTCAGGATATTTTTCACAGCTGTCTAGTGATTCGGTCCTGGATTACTCTCATACCGGCTCGTCAAACTAAGAGCCAATGCCAAATCAGGTCAGGTACTAAGCATTGCATACATGATAGATCATATGGCTGAGGCATAGGGGATGTAAGACATCCTCTCTCTATCATCGTCCGTTATAGGACATTGAGTCATACTCATTTTGCAATTCTTCATCATAGGTGTAAAACCCCTCTTAGTGTTTCCCATTTTGAACCTCTTCAAAATATTATCTATTTAAGTACTCTGACTCAATGCTATTAGGTGTCTTGATCTATCTCTATAGATCTTGATTCCTAATATGTATGCAGCTTCACCTAGATCCTTCATGGAAAATTGGTTGCTCAAATATGCTTTCACGCTTTTCATAAGATCCACATCGTTTCTCATGAGTAATATGTCATCCACATATACTACTAAGAAAACAACCGAGCTCCCACTCGCTTTCTTGTAAACACAGAACTCTTGTTGGTTTTGGACAAATCCAAAACTCTTGATCACTTGATCAAAACGTTGGTTCCAGCTCCGAGATGCTTGCTTCAATCCATAAATGGACCGTTGAAGCTTGCATACCTTTCCAGCATCCTTAGGATTAACAAAACCTTCCGGTTGCATCATATACAACTCTTCATCAAGGTGACCATTGAGGAAAGCGGTCTTGACATCCATCTGCCAAATTTCATAGTCGAAATGTGCAGCAATTGCTATTAAAATCCTGACAGCCTTAAGCATTACTACGGGAGAATAAGTCTCATCATAATCAACTCCTTGAATTTGCCGAACACCCTTTACGACAAGTCGATCTTTGTGAATGGTCACATTACCATTCGCATCTGTCTTTTTCTTAAAGATCCATTTATTTTCCACGGCCTTGTGGCCTTCTGGAAGATCCACCAAGGTCCAAACTTGGTTTTCATGCATGGATCCTATTTCGGATTTCATGGCTTCTAGCCATTTCTCGAAGTCAGCACTATCCATAGCTTCTTTGTAGTTTGCAGGTTCTTCCTGATCATCTAAGATGACAGACATCACAAGGCTACTATACCAATCTGGAGTGGCACGAACCCTTGTAGACCTGCGAACCTCAGGAGTCTCGATGTCATTGTTTTGATCAGCATCAATGGACTCTTCCTCCATATTGGAGAGCGGTTTCGGAATAGCTTCTGTTGCGCTACTCGGAATACGGGGAGAAGGGTCAACAATTTCATCTAACTCAATTTTCCTTCCACTCACTCCTTTTGCAAGAAACTCTTTCTCGAGAAATGTGCCCGATTTTGCGACAAACGTTTTGCCTTCGGCCTGGTTGTAGAAAGTATACCCAACGGTTTCCCTTGGGTATCCCACAAAGATACATTTTTCTTATTTGGGTTCGAGTTTGACAGGCTGTAGTTTCTTAACGTAAGCCTCACAAAACCCTAAACTTTCAGAAATGACAACAATGGCTTCTTGCCATGCCATATCTCATATGGGGTTGTCTCCACGGATTTGGATGGTGCTCGGTTTAGAATAAAAGCGGCGATTTCAAACGCGTATCCCCAAAAAGACACAAACAAATCAGTTAAAGACATCATGGACCATACGCTATCCAATAGGGTTCGGTTATGACGTTCTGACACACCATTACACTGTGGTGTTCCAGCTGATGTAAGCTGTGGTGAAATCCCACAGTCCTTCAAGTGCATGTTAAACTCATAACTCAAATACTCGCCTCCTCGATCCGATCGAAGGTGCTTGATTTTCTTGTTAAGTTGATTCTCCACCTCTTTCTAAAATTCCTTGAACTTTTCAAAGGTTTCAGACTTGTGCTTCATTAAGTAGATATATCCATATCTTCTCAAGTCGTCAGTGAAGGTAACGAAGTAACGATAACCATTGCGTGTTGAGACACTCATTGGTCCACATACATCCGTGTGTATGATCCCAAGTAGGTCTACAGCTCTCTCCACTATTCCGGAGAATGGTGTCCTATTCATCTTGCCCATGAGGCATGGCTCACATGTATCAAGGGATTCAAAATCCAACGATCCAAGAAGCCCTTCTGAATGAAGCTTCTTCATGCGCTTTATGCCAATATGACCAAGACGGCAATGCCATATGTACATGGAATTATCGTCACTATGCTTACAATATTTAGCATCAACACTATGGATGTGTGTATCACAATCAAGATCAAGTAAGCATAAACCATCACGTATAGGAGCATGAACATAGAAAACATCATTCATATAAATTGAACAACCATTTGTTCCTGATTTAAATGAATAACGGTCTTGCAACAAGAAAGACCCACTCACAATATTCATACTCAGTGCGGGTACATAATAGCATTTATTCAAAATCAACAATAATCCTGACGGTAGACGCATATGCAGGGTGCCGACGGCCGTCACTTTGACTCTCGAACCATTGCCAATGCACATCGTCACCTCGTCCTTCCTCAGGCGCCTCCTACTCTGCAGATCCTGCTGAGAGTTACAAATGTGAGCAACAGATCCGGTATCAAATACCCAGGTGTTACTCCTGGCGCTTGTAAGGAATACATCAATAACATGTATATCATATATACCTTTGTCCGGAATGGCTATCTTGCCAGCTCGCTTGTCTTCAAGGTACTTGGGGCAGTTGCGTTTCCAGTGCCCATCCCCTTTGCAGTAGAAGCACGAAGTGCCGGGCTTAGGGCCAGGCTTGGCAGTCTTTGAGGTGGTGGGAATAAACTTGCCATCCCTCTTAGACTTTTTACCCTTGCCTTTTCCCTTTTGCCCCAGTTTCTTAAAGTTGGTGGTCTTGTTAACCATCAGCACTGTGTTCTCCTTCTTGATATCAACCTCTACAGTTTTGAGCATGGCGAACACCTCAGCAAGGGTCTTAGTCATCCCTTGCATGTTGTAGTTCATCACAAAACCCTTATAGCTAGGGGGCAGCGAGTGCAGCACCCTATCTATAGCGAGCTCCTCCGAGATTTTGCAATCCAGGGCGTTTAAGCGTTTAACGTAGCCAGACATTTTGACCACATGCTCACTAATACTTCTGTGCTCTTCCATTTTAGCAGAGAAGAAGAGGTCGGAAGCATCATACCTCTCTTCACGAGCCTGTAGAGCAAAGACAGCCTTGAGATCCTCAATGATCTCAAAAGCATTCATCTTCTCAAAACGCTTTTGAAGCTCCTGCTCCATGGCATAGAGCATTCCACTCTGGATGAGGGAGAAATCATCTGCCTTGGACTGCTAGACATTCTTTTTGTCCTCAGAGGCAGAATCTGCAGGCTTAGCCGGAAGCTCAGCCTCGATGACATAAGTCAACTTGTAGGGGACTAGGAGGATCCTAAGATTGTGGAACCATGCGGTGAAGTTGGTTCCATCAGTTTTTAGCTTGTCCTTCTCGAGGAAAGTGCTAAGGTTGAAGGTGGGTGGGCGAGACATCTACAAAGGATTTGCAAAGTGTTTAGACTATGTTCATAATAATGAGTTCAAGTTTTAACTAAAAGAACTCCCACTTAAATGAACATCCCTCTACTCGTTCAGTGATCACATGATCCCTATCCTCTGCACCTCCCCCGGCCGTCACGGCCATCAGTGCAGTATCAAAGGTGGACATTCCCTAATGTCGATCACATCAACCATGTGATTCATGTTCGACCTTTCGGTCTCTTGTATTCCGAGGCCACGTTTCTCTAACGTGCTAGGCTCGCCAGTCCTAACTCATGTGTATTCGCAGTGCAACATGGCTTACACCCACTGTTTGCGAACGTAGATATGTCTAACACCCAGGCCTGTAACCCTAGATCGCCTCATACCGAAGAACTTTCTTGGTGGTGCACACACAAGGGGAATACGATAACTGGAATACTATGAGGGATTATCTTATTATGCTACCGTCTAGTAAGTATACTAGCACAGTAAGTAATACTTCTAAAAGTAAAGTGTTATAACATGGATGTAGCTTTATGATCACCATAAACAGCTTGAAAGTTTCGCAAACTTGTTTTTTGCCATGATATAATACTTGCCCCTATGCAATAATGAAGATAGACGCTTCTATATTAACTATTGCATGTTTTACGCGGCTTTAGGGCTTTTGGCAGTAGAACCCCTTTCCCACCTACGAACGTCGAGCCACAACATGGATTCAATGATTGTCGTTCTTCTTCCCTTTTCAGGTCCCTCCAGTATCAATGTCATATCAACTACTATAGAGAAACAGACACCCCCCAAAGCCACTTTGATTTGTGGACCAGTCTCGTGAATCACCACGTGAGGTCGGTTGGGGGCCGCTTCATCAAACAATGCCGCTATATGAACAATAACACTAAAGAGGGTAGCAACTAGAGAATCAATGCCCACATATTGCTATGTGTTCTATCTGTACGACATGTCTACCCATAGACCCGCTCTGATACCACTGAAGGGTTCCGTAGCAGAAAACAAAAACAAAAAATCTACTCGAACACTAATACCAGGATCTATACTATGTAGACATAAGTAACGGAGAAGGAATACAGTATTCATACCTTTGCAAATAGAGGCACGCCTTACGCAGGAAGGCGTATATTGATGAAGACGAGCAGCACCCCAAGTGTGATGCCTCCGAAGTTCGTCACACGTCCGGCGTAGGAGACGTCAACCGGACTCCGATCCAGCAGAGCACGGAAGAAGTAGATGCCGGATCGACGATCACACGACGATAGTGTGAATGTGGAGAACTCAACTACGAGGTCCTCCCCAATATTACGGGGAAGTCCTCAGCAGATGAGAGAGAGAGAGAATGAGAGGAATGGGTGATTTCCAAGGGGGAGGGGACCCCTTTATATAGTGGGAGGGGGCGCACCACCTAGGGGCCAGGCGGTGTGGGACTAATCCCACACCCGCCGGCCACCTTGGGGCAGCCGCCGGCCCTAGGTGGGCCCACTGGGGCGGCCCACCAACCCTAGGTCGGCCGGCTCCCACTCCCTAGGCGCCTTGCCCTCTTGGGCCTCCCTTCGGGTGAGGCCCATTAGCAATATAGTGCCTTCAAAAATAAAATAAAATATATATTTAATATTAATTCTCCAATTAACATTTAAATACACATATTATATTATTCCTTTACTCCGGAACACCTTCCGAACCCCTTCGATCTCCATCGAATGTTACCAAAACTATTCTGGTTTCTCTCTCTTTATTTCTCACAAGATTCCTCATCTACCCTAAGCGTCCCTACCCTTAAGCGTGACATCCTTCAGTTCGGAAACACTCCGGACATGATAGAGACTACTCACATATCAATGATCAACAGAGGGACCTGGATGGCCATGTGACCCCCGTGGGTTTCACGAATACAATCGCTCGAATAGTGAGATAGTCGTTTCCCATTCCCTTTGTCATTCGATACCTAATTCATCCGAGACTTGATCTTCGGTATCTGCATACCTCAGTTCGATCTCATTACTAATGAACTTTTTTTCTCGTTCTCATGTCATTGCATTCCGTGACCTAGTCACATGCTTGCAAGCTTCATTAATGCAATGTCACCAAGATGGCCACATGTATCTGTCCGTTACACAGACTAGACAAATCCTGGTCTTGATATGTACTCCTCTACGCATCCCTTCAGAAAACCTGAGTGGCACCTTTTTGTTCACCTTGTTACGAGATGACTCTTGATAACCATCTAAGCTTCTTCCGGAATGGTGATTTGCATTACCTCACAGTCAAAGGATTGGGTTACAAGGTTCTCTTTGTTTTATCATCAATGGTGAACTTTGTAACTAGATCTCATTAATATATAATAGTCGGATGTTTGTCTATCATGTTATTCAACTAATAACATGACCTCATTGTCAGTTGGCATAAATGCCCATGGTCTTGAAACACAGACCATCCTTATGACCAATGAACTAGTTCACTAGAGGTAACTAGAGACTCAGTTTGTTTACATACCACACATGTATTAACGTTTCGTATTAACACAGTTATAGCACAGTATGAAACGTATTATGAACATACAGGAGATATATCAAATAATACATTTATTGTTTGCCTCTAGGGCATAACTCCTTCAGTTTCCCACTTGCACTAGAGTATAAACAAAACTAGTTTACAATAGGCAGGAACCTAACACCAATCGAATCTCGGTGTTGTTCATGCTTGTCTAGATGGAGAGCTTTCGTCAACGGATCTGCTACATTCAGTTCCGTATCTACTTTGCAAATCTTGACATCACCTTCGTCAATGTTCTGCCGGATGACGTGAAATCTAAGCTTGATGTGTTTGGCTGTGGAATGAGTTCTTGGTTCTCTTGCATTTGCAATAGCTCCCGTGTTATCACAATAGATCGTCACGGGGTCTTGCGCATTGGGAAAAACTCCCAGTTTGATGACGAAATTCCTTAGCCAAACAGCTTCATTTGCTGTATCAGCTGCAGCAATGTATTCAGACTCCATTGAAGATTGTGCCACCACCGGCTGCTTCTTACTCTTCCAGCTTACCGCCCCACCATTCACCAAGAAAACAAATCATGTCTGAGACTTCGAGTCATCATGATCTGAATTCCAGCTCGCATCTACATAACCTGTTACGTTTAGAGCTTCATCATTTCCTCCATAGATTAGGAACATATCCTTTGTTCTTCTCAGATACTTCAGGATATTTTTCATAGCTGTCCAGTGATTCGGTCCTGGATTACTCTCATACTGGCTCGTCAAACTAAGAGCCAATGCCAAATCAGGTCAGGTACTAAGCATTGCATACATGATAGATCATATGGCTGAGGCATAGGGGATGTAAGACATCTTCTCTCTATCATCGTCCGTTATAGGACATTGAGTCATACTCATTTTGCAATTCTTCATCATTGGTGTAAAACCCCTCTTAGTGTTTCCCATTTTGAACCTCTTCAAAATATTATCTAAGTACTCTGACTCAATGCTATTAGGTGTCTTGATCTATCTCTATAGATCTTGATTCCAAATATGTATGCAGCTTCACCTAGATCCTTCATGGAAAATTGGTTGCTCAAATATGCTTTCACGCTTTTCATAAGATCCACATCGTTTCTCATGAGTAATATGTCATCCACATATACTACTAAGAAAACAACCGAGCTCCCACTCACTTTCTTGTAGACATAGAACTCTTGTTGGTTTTGGACAGATCCAAAACTCTTGATCACTTGATCAAAACGTTGGTTCCAGCTCCGAGATGCTTGCTTCAATCCATAAATGGACCGCTCAAGCTTGCATACCTTTCTAGCATCCTTAAAGATCAATTTATTTTCCACGGCCTTGCGGCCTTCTAGAAGATCCACCAAGGTCTAAACTTGGTTTTCATGCATGGATCCTATTTCGGATTTCATGGATTCTAGCCATTTCTCGAAGTCAGCACTATCCATAGCTTCTTTGTAGTTTGCAGGTTCTTCCTGATCATCTAAGATGATAGACATCACAAGGCTACTATACAAATCTGGAGTGGCACGAACCCTTGTAGACATGCGAACCTCAGGAGTCTCGATGTCATTGATTTGATCAGCATCAATGGACTCTTCCTCCATATTGGAGAGCGGTTTCAGAACAGCTTCCGTTGCGCTACTCGGAATACGGAGAGAAGGGTCAACAATTTCATCTAACTCAATGTTCCTTCCACTCACTCCTTTTGCAAGAAACTCTTTCTCGAGAAAGGTGCCAGTTTTTGCGACAAATATTTTGCCTTCGGCTTGGTTGTAGAAAGTATACCCAATGGTTTCCCTTGGGTATCCCACAAAGATACATTTTTCTGATTTGGGTTCGAGTTTGTCAGGCTACAGTTTCTTAACGTAAGCCTCACAACCCCAAACTTTCAGAAATGACAACAATGGCTTCTTGCCATGCCATATCTCATATGGGGTTGTCTCCATGGATTTGGATGGTGCTCGGTTTAAAATAAAGCGGCGATTTCTAACGCGTATCCCCAAAAAGACACGGACAAATCAGTTAAAGACATCATGGACCATACGCTATCCAATAGGGTTTGGTTACGACGTTCCGACACACCATTACGCTGTGGTGTTCCGGCTGACGTAAGCTGT
Source organism: Avena eriantha (assembly GCA_910589775.1). NCBI lineage: Eukaryota > Viridiplantae > Streptophyta > Magnoliopsida > Poales > Poaceae > Avena > Avena eriantha. The sequence goes on along the minus strand of OU342744.1, from coordinate 283,180,432 downwards.
GGTATAATCCCACAGTCCTTCAAGTGCATGTTAAACTCATAACTCAAATACTCGCCTCCTCGATCCGATCGAAGGTGCTTGATTTTCTTGTTAAGTTGATTCTCCACCTCTTTCGAAAATTCCTTGAACTTTTCAAAGGTTTCAGACTTGTGCTTCATTAAGTAGATATATCCATATCTGCTCAAGTCGTCAGTGAAGGTAACGAAGTAACGATAATCATCGCGTGTTGAGACACTCATTGGTCCACATACATCCGTGTGTATGATCCCAAGTAGGTCTACAGCTCTCTCCACTATTTCGGAGAATGGTGTCCTGGTCATCTTGCCCATGAGGCATGGCTCACATGTATCAAGGGATTCAAAATCCAACGATCAAAGAAGCCCTTCTGAATGAAGCTTCTTCATGCGCTTTATGCCAATATGACCAAGACGGCAATGCCATATGTACATGGAATTATCGTCACTGTGCTTACAACATTTAGCATCAACACTATGGATGTGTGTATCACAATCAAGATCAAGTAAGAATAAACCATCACGTACAGGAGCATGAACATAGAAAACATCATTCATATAAATTGAACAACCATTTGTTCCTGATTTAAACGAATAACGGTCTTGCAACAAGAAAGACCCACTCACAATATTCATACTCAGTGCGCGTACATAATAGCATTCTTTCAAAATCAACAATAATCCTGACAGTCAACACCCGGATTTTTAATCCCAGATGCCCGTTATGCCATACCTCACAATCCCAGGATTACCATTTTTTCGAGACATAACGGATTGGATATCACAGTACATCATCCATTACAAACCATACATAAGGTCTTACACAAATAAGGATCTCATGATCCAGTCTTAATACAACAAGCAGCAGGAATAAAAGGTAAGCGTAGCGGTGGGGTCCATCTTCAGGGGCACAGGCAATGCTGACGAAGGCAGATAGTCCTAGTTATCATAGCCGTCCTGCTGGCCATCATCTTGATAGTCTCCTTCATAGTCTGGCCATGATAATAGCCAGGGACAAAAGCCATGAGTACTCTTTAAGTACTCGCAAACTACCACTAACAAGTATTATAGTTCTAAGTTAAAGTGCTAAATCTAAGTTTAACTACAAGGTTAAGTTTGAAACCTAAGCTGAGTTCTAAAACAAAGAAAGATAAAGTAAAATTCTAGAATCACTTAAGTTGGGAAGCTATTGTCATAAACACAACCCTGTTGTGGTCAAGTCAAAGTTCATCATTCATTTCAAGTTCTTTAGAAAACATCTGACAACGAAACAGTATGGCCATTCCAACTGTCCATAACCGCGGACGCGGCTATTCGAATAGTTTGACACTCTGCAGAGGTGGTACACTTTCACCACAAGATTTGATATATCTATCAGGGATAACCCTGAATCATCATACTTAGTATGCAGATAATCAAACATAACCTTCCCTTTAAACACCCTAGTATAAGCACCTCTCCTATGAGCATGGCCTCCCAACCATGACCATCTGTCATCTTGGGCACTACATAGGTGGACAACATTGAGAGGTAGCCTCAGCTCAAACCTCTCCCGCGAGGGGACTAATACTAATGCATATAAATTTCCAGCTAAGCCTTACCAAATTTAGGTAGTGTGGTTGTACGGTAAATTTGGAATGGTATCGCATCCGAATCCAACTATCAGTTTTATAAAAGGGTTAAGGCTCATGCCTCAACATTTTCATCATAATAAACCATTTGTGTTTCTCAACACCTGTCAAAACATCTCAATAGAATGACCCATCATCCCAAGGTTTTCATAATTCATTTTCACCAAGTGTTCCCATCTAAGGTGACTCAAGTTTTTGATCTACTCTAAACTACTAAGTTAAGAGTGTTTACTAAAGTGGAAAAGATGGGTTCAATCTCATGCCATAGAATGACATCTAAAGGTTACCTAAATAGGTCAAGTTTTATACTCTTTATGCTACCTTCAAAACAAGTTAATAACTTTGTCTACACCAAGGGAGGTAAAACTTGTAAATAAGACTTGGGGTAACTAATAGTCAAAGAGGTGTGATCAAAGTATGCCTAAGGCATCTTTGCTAAACCATCTAGTTTGATCCTAGCTTGCTAAGCATTAAACTTGCAAGTGTTAGCTTGCATTGTTAATGGTGTCTTGCACTTGGATAGTGCTAGCTTGCTAATAGTAGCTTGCCTTGGTTGGTGCAGTGGTTGAAGTTTTCTTCTTCTTCTTCGTAGAACTCCTCCTCCTCGAAATCTTGGTTGGTACTATCGGCTATAAAGACATACGGAGTACACAATCACCAAACAATACTTAACTAGGCTAAATAGCATTCTAAGACACACATTTGATGATCTATTATCATCACAAGCATCACAAGTTTAAATCACTAGTTTCAGCTTTTTAATTTAAAAAAGTAATTTCTACTCATTGAAAAATTAACTAAGATTTAATATTCACCACTTAAAATATGGGATCATGTTGACACATGTCATCACCACATATTATAACATGTGGGAATGAGATTTAAAGGTTGGATCATAATTACTTTGGTTTAAGTTCATTATTTAATGATTTAAAGTGACTAGAAATGCCTATATAGCATTATTTTGGTACTAGTCCAATGTCACCGCATGTAAACATTAATATTATTACATATTTAGATAGATATGATGAAATGTGATTTTTGAGAGCTGGAATCAACTCAAAAGCTAACTTGGTTGATTTTATAAAAATGTTGCAAGGTGCAAAAGCTTCTGTTTTGTTATTTTTATTAGAAGAGATCTATAACTCTAATTGGATTGAATCCAACGGCTTGGATAGATCATTTCCATACCTTTCATGAAAAATTGGTTTCATGCTATTTGAATTTGTAAAACTCCTAGAATTGAATTTTAAACTAGTGGACAGAAACTAGATTTAACTTAAAAAGTAAAATCCAATTTTGAATGGCTGGGGTAGCGCGGGAATGAACATGGACCGGCCCAGTGGCGCTCCGCGGCGCGGGGCTCAGCTGAAAGGGGGGTCCCGCTGGTCAGCGGCACTTAACACGTGAAACGGTACGCGCGCTATGGACCGTAGGATTAGAAGGGGGATCTACGGCTGAGGTTCGTCGTCGACGACGAACAGGTCGCCGGCGAGCTCGAACCCTAGCAGAACGGTGGGGGTATACCGGGGACGTACCAAGGCTCCAGCGATGATGGTGAGGTGGGCAAATGAACTGGAAGATTACGGCGAGGCGAGGCATGGTTGCGGCGGAGCTTGGGGTGCCCTAAATCACAGGCGCCCTTCTCCTCCTGCTGCGGTGGCTCCGGCTCCAATTCCGGCGAGGCAGAGCTCGAGCAGCATCGGCGAGAGGTGGGTGAGGTTCAGTGAGAGGTGGGGAGTGAGTGAGTGTGGAGAAAAGAGGCTGGGGAGGCCTTCTTATATAGGTCCGACGGTGAGACCGAACGGTGTGGGCAGGCAACTCCGGCGAGGGCGGCACAGGGGGCTAGCAGCGTGGCTCGAGGTAGGGGACGGTGGCTTGTCTCCTGGCAGTGCGCTGAGGCTTAAAAGCGTGGCAGGGCAAGCTCTGTGCTGGTCGGGCGCGTCACGCGCTCTGGGCGGCAGAGGCGGCGGGTCCGACGGCGAGCGGTGGCTGGGGTGCGTTGGGCGGCCATCAGGGGTGTCTGGGGTGTTCCCTAGGTCATGGCGGAGTGGTAGGCGCGGGCTGCGGCCGAGGGGCGGTATGTGCACGCGGGGACAGAGCGTGCTCTGCGGGCGGTGTCGGCATGGTCGACCAGCTCCGGGCGCGGCGGTTCCTGGCCATTCTGCTCTCTGTCTCTAGGTTGGGGCTGGTTGGACGGTGGCGGTGGACCACTGGCCAGCTTGTAGACATGGCGAGAGAGGTGGAAGCGGTCTGCTGCTGCGAGTTCATGGTTGGCCGGCGAGGAGTGGCTCGGCATGGCAATGCAGTGCAGCTAGGAGGTAGGGGATGTGCTGGTGTTTGTCTGGTTAGGCTTGAGGGAGACAAGAGTGATCAAAGAACTCCAATTTGCTAGACAAGATCAAGCCCAAAACAGTGATAGTTAGGCCACTTTGATCTTGCCCAGAAAGTGTTTGATAGAATGGCCGAAAGAGAAAAACTTTTGAATTTTGGTTTCAAAATTTTTGGGTGTCCTCCACTAGTGCTAGGTAGTCTCTGGTTGCAAGGGTTTTGAAAGTGAAGCTCAAATAGATGGTTTTTGAAATAGGGATGATCTATGCATATGCATTGGATTCAATTTTCACATGCCAATTAAAATAAGTAAAAGAATGTTTTTAGCAGATCAAAAGGTGGGCCTTGGTACCTCATTATGTGTACTAGCAAGGGGTGCAAAGTTCATGAATTTGTTTCTGTTAGAAAATGAGTGCTAGGAACACTCAAAGTAGTGTAGTGGATTAAAATGGCCAAAATGACCATTCTTCCTTTTAAATTGTTTTTTATTTGATTTTCTTTAGGAAAAGTTTGGGAATGATGTAGATGATGTTTAAATCACCTATGAAACATTTTACAACCAAAGAATCACAGAACCATGGAAATTCAAATCAATTCCTAATTTAAATGCACATACACATGAATGCCTTTATTTTTAAATTGGAAAAGTTTTTGTTAACCCCAAATTTTATGATTTAGATCTTGATAAGCTTGGATTGAAGTTTTGGGATGTTACAAACCTTCCCCCCTTAAACAAAATCTCGTCCCGAGATTTACAAGAAAACTAGGAACTAAAGAGATGTGGGAACTCTGTCTGGATGTAATCTTCTCGCTCCCAAGTGGCTTCCTCCTCGGTATGGTTGCTCCACTGAATCTTGAGAAACTTGATACTCCTGGTCCTGGTGGTTCTGTAGGCTTCTTCTAAGATATGGATGGGTACTTCTCTATAGATCAAGTCATTGTTGATTTCCACAGCTCTGTGATCGATGTTCTTGAAAACTTTGGTCTTCTCGGGCACTTCCAAACATTTGCGAAGTAACGAGATATGGAACACATTGTGGATGGCTGACATCTCTTCAGGCAGTTCCAGTTTATATGATACTTCTCCTCGACGGTTCAGAATCTTGAAGGGCCCGATATATCTGGGGGCTAAATTTCCTTTCAGACTAAAGCATTGAGTTCCTTTCAATGGCGAAACTTTGAGATACACAAAATCTCCTACATTGAAAGTCAGGTCTCTCCTTCTTTTGTCAGCATAACTCTTCTGTCTGGATTGGGCGGTCTTGAGGTGCTCACGGACTTTGTGAACTTTCTCTTTTGCTTCTCGGAGAATGTCGGGTCCAAAGATCTGACTCTCTCCTACTTGCGACCAATTCAAAGGGGTATGACACTTTCTTTCGTATAGGAATTCAAAGGGTGCCATCTGCAAACTAGCTTGATAACTGTTGTTATATGAGAATTCTGCGAAAGGCAGGCAGTCTTCCCATTTTGATCCGTACTCCAACACACAAGCTCCAAGCATATCCTCTAGGATCTGGTTGACTCTCTCAGTCTATCATCAGTTTGCGGGTGATACGCGGTACTGAAGTTCAACTTGGTTCCTAATCCTTCTTGAACTTTCTGCCAAAATTTTGAGGTAAACTAAGTTCCTCGATCTGATACGATGGTCTTGGGGGTTCCATGCAGACTAACAATCCTAGCAATGTATAGCTCTGCTAGCTTTGCACTCTGGTAGGTAGGTATAAAGTGGGCAACCTTGGATAGTCTATCAACTATGACCCAGATTGAGTCATTTCCCCTACTAGAAGTAGGTAAACCGGTGATAAAGTCCATTCCGACGGAATCCCATTTCCATTCCTGAATCTGCAGTGGTGGTAACAATCCTGCAGGTCTCTGATGCTCTACTTTGACTCTTTGACAGATGTCACATTTGGCGATGTAGCTTCCGATTTCTCTCTTCATCTTGTGCCACCAAAATTGCTCTTTCAAGTCCTGATACATCTTTGTTCCTCCGGGGTGGATAGAATAAAGAGTATCATGAGCTTCCTTCATAATAACTTCCTTCAACTCCGAATCTGCTGGTACACAGATACGTCCTTTGTACCACAGTACACCTTCTTCGTCTTCAGTGAATCCAGGTACTTTTCCTATACCAATACGACGTTTGATTCCGTCGATACTTTCATTCCCCTTCTGGGCTTCCTTGCTTTGGCTAATCAAAGTGGGTTGAAGTTCAATGCTACCCATAATCCTTTGCTAACTAATTCAGTCCTGAACTGCTCCAACTCTTCATACAAACTTGGTTGCTTCTCCTTGATCATGGTGTTTAGCGTACACGGCCATCTGCTAAGAGTATCTGCTACCACATTGGCTTTGCCAGGGTGATAGTGAATGTCAAGATCATAATCCTTGATTAACTCTATCCATCTCAACTCCTTTTGTGTGAAAATATACTTCAAGCTCTTGTGATCTGAGTAAATCTCACAGCCATTACCCATCAGATAATGACGCCATGTCTTCAGTGCTAGAACCACAACTGCTAGCTCAAGATCATGGGTCAGATAGTTCTGCCCATGCTGCTTCACTTGTCCAGACAGATACGCGATAACTTCGCCTTCTTGCATCAATACACATCCGAGACCAATCTTGGATGCATCACAGTACACATCAAATGGCTTCTTGATGTCTGGCATGACCAATATTGGGGCTGATATCAATCTCTTCTTCAGCTCCTGAAAACTGGCTTCACATTTGTCTGTCCATTCAAACTTCTTGTCCTTTTTCAACAATTGGGTCATGGGTCGGGCGATGCTCGAGAATCCTTCTACGAACTTGCGGTAATGTCCCGCTAATCCGAGAAATGCACGGACTTGGGTTTGAGTGGTTGGGGCTTCCCATTCTTCGACATCTTTGATCTTGGCGGGATCAACAGAGACTCCTCCGGCAGACACAATATGTCCTAGGAATCCTACTACTTTCAGCCAAAACTCACACTTGCTGAACTTGGCATATAACTGATGCTCTCTTAGGGTTTCTAGGATAACTCTCAGATGTTGCTCATGCTCATCTTCGTACTTGGAGTAGATAAGAATGTCGTTGATAAACACAACTACAAACTTATCTAGGAAATTCATAAAGATCTTATTCATGAGATTCATGAAATAAGAAGGGGCATTGGTTAATCCAAAAGACATAACCGTATACTCGTATAAACCATAGCGAGTAGTAAAGGCGGTCTTTGGAATATCCGTTGCACGAATCTTAAGTTGGTGATAACCAGTCCTAAGATCAATCTTTGAGAATACCTAGGCTCCAATCAACTGATCAAATAGATCCTCAATCTTTGGCAAGGGGTACTTGTTCTTGATGGTGACATCATTCAACTTTCTGTAATCTGTGCACAGACGGTTGCCTCCATCTTTCTTGTCGACGAATAACACTAGTGATCTCCATGGCGAAGCGCTTGGTTGAATCAAGCCTTTCTCTAACATGGCATCTAACCGTTTCTTCAGTTCCACTAACTCTGAGGGGTTCATGCTATAGGGTCTCTGTGCTATGGGACCGGTTCCGGGGATTAGTTCGATAATGAACTCAATATCCCTATCCAGGGGCATACCTGGTAATTCATCTGGGAATACGTTGGGGTATTCACAGACTACTCTGACTTGGTCAATGGTGGGCAGGGCTACACTCTTGTTGCACTTGAATTGACGGGGTAAGGTTTCAGAGATATGCTCTACTGTTACTCCAGAACTACTGGTCATGGTGATGGCTTTCTTAGCACAATCTATCAGTCCTTTATGCCTTGACATCCAGTCCATACCTAGTACTACTTCCAATCCTTTGGTTCCAAGTACAATTAGGTTGGCATAAAAATCTATCCCATGTATTCTGATAGGTACCGCTTTGCAAATTTTTCTAGTTTTGGTTGTTGAACCGGGGATTTGAACTATCATGACATGCTTCAGGTTGGTTGGGCGATGTAGCATCCCAATTGTCTAACAATGGTCATGCTACTTGGTCTAGTAAGATAATGGCTACTTCCTATATAAAATTGTCGCATCATAATTATATCATGCTCATGTCATCATGCCACCTTGCATTTGAGCATCATATAAAACCCTTTTTCTTTGGTTCTTCTCTCATATGCATTAGTAATTGTATTATCCTCTTGATATTGTATTTGGTTATTGATATATTGTTTAATGCCCAAGTTGAGTTGGGGGCATATCTTTTATTCAAATACATCACCTTTCTTATCTCCACCTTATAATTCCACCACCCTACTTACCCATGGGCTTTTATTTTATTCTTGCCACTTAATTTAGCTCATGTGGGTTAGTGTGGATCCAATCCCTTTTTATTTTGCTTGGCCTTTATTCCACATGTTGGTAATTCATGGGATCATGCCATGTTATAATATTATTGTTTTCACAAGGATAAAACATGGCATTAATTATTTTGCATGGGCCATGCAAGAGTACCACCACCTTTAGCCATTTGCTTTTCTCTTGGTTTAAGTGGTTCTCTCTTTATGGAATCATCTCCATCTCTCTCAACCATCCCCATGATCTCATCTAACACCATTAATTTTCTTCATGCATGATCATATGAGAAACTATCCACATTGTTTTTCTTTTCTCCTTTACACTTGCCCATGTCATGATCATGCATCTTTTAATCCCTACACTCCCTCACCCCTTCATCTTGACTTGATCTATAAGCTTGTGTTAAAAACCTAAAAAATCTAAACCAAACCCTAACACCTACCCTCTCTCCTCAAACCCTAATCTTTCTTAACTAAACCCTAACCCTTAACCTCACTCACCTCTCTCTCTCTCTCTCTCTCTACCATGTTGGACCCACCCTAGCCTCCCTCTCTACCCCATGCAAGTTAACCCTCTCTCTCTAACCCCTAACCAAACCCTAACCCAAGACCACCCTAGCTAACCCGAGTCTTTCCCTCTCTCTCTCTCTCTCTCGGCCTCTCTTCTTGTCTCGCTGCCACAAGACCCCACCTTCTCGTCCTCTCTTCCTCGGCCCCACCTGCAGCCCCTCTCCCTGCCCTGGCCTCCCACGTCAAGCACGTGAGGGAGGAGAAGCAAAAGGTGGCCGAAGCCACCTTTATCTACCCTGATCCCCACGGCTGCCTCTCCTCTCTCCCTCTTGCTCTACCTTTTCCCCACGCCTCCTCTACCTCGCCAGATCCACCCCAGGGCCTGCCCTCTCCCCTCTTCCTCCCCATCGATGTCGTCTACCTCCCACCGGTCCCCGCCAGTACCATCGGCATCTCTTCGTTCCGGCCAGCACGCGCGTCGTGGAGGTGATCGAGGAGACCAAGGAAGGTCCCCTGCATCGCCTTGTACGCGCCAACGAGGAGGAGGAGCACCAGGACCGCCAGAATCCTCGCCGCTCCGCCGAAACCCTAGATCTCTGGCCGCCCGCCCCACCTCTCTCCGTTCCACCACCACCGACACCCCCACGGTGAGCGCCCGACCCTCCCAGACATCCTCGCCGTTGAAGCCGTGCCCTGGTCGCACCGGACGTTCCATCGAACGCTCTGTGCGCGCCGGCGTCTGCGCTCGTTCCAGATCGTGGCGTCACCTAGGAAGATCTAGCCGCCTAACTACTCCCTGTCAGCAACCCCACCCCTACCGCAATGGCTGCCGGCTCCGCGCGCGAGCCCCAGGTCCCCGGTTCGACCCCCCCCTCCCGCGCCGCACGCTCTGTAGCCACGCGTTGTTTTCCGTCAGACACCCGCGCGACAGAGAAGATCCACAGTGCCGCCGCGCACTTTGCTAAAACCCCCCAGCCTTTTTGTTTCCTAAACCCGCGATCCAACCGAGCCCACCAGTCAGCCTCCCCGTCCAGTTTACAAAAACGCCCCTGCAGATTTGAACACCCAACCCGCGCTCCAGCACGCTCCCCACCTGTCAGCCTCTGCGGCTTACCCACTGGCACATGGGCCCTAGCCTCGCTGGCCCACCTGTCACACGCAGTGGCTGGGTAGTCCCAGGGTGAGAAAAGCCAGCAGCTAGGCAACCTCATCCGCTGGGCCCAGTTGCGCCGGCCCCATCCGTCAGTGGCTGGGGTTGAGTTCGTGTGAGTGCAAAAAGTCCTAGCGAATTTCGGATTAAATAAAAATGATTCAGTAAATGTTTAAATTCAAAATTCAAATCAGATTTCAAATAACTTTTAAATTACAAATCCAAATAATACAAATGATATATGTTTTTGAATCATAAAAATGTGAGGAACTCAAATATGCCATTCAAAATAATGTCTGAACACTTTAATTTTCGAGATGAATAAAATTACAATAAAATGCCCTTTTCCTTAATAAATTAATAACTTTAAATCTATAACTCCAAATTTGACAAATAATATGTCTAAATCGATCAGCGCGACGAGCCCGTTCTATCTATGCAGTCCTTGTTCTGAATTGAAGCATGCATCATGCCATTATTATAAATCAGAATTGTTTATGGCAATAAAACTTGGCTAAATAATTAATAAAATGCTTTATTCTTGCACCACACCTCACCTTGCCATGCTACTTTAATGCCATGTAAATTGTGCATAATTCATCATGGCATGCTTGTTGCTTGTCGCATTTTAATTCATATGCTTGTGCACTTTATTTATGTTGGCCCTTGTTTGTTTGGTTCTTCTTCGAATAGAAGCCCAGCAGGAGAATTACCAGGAATCACAGGAGTACTACCCAGATCCATCTCTCGCTTCAACTGAGCTGCCAGGCAAGCACTACCACATGCTTGCATACATATAGTACCTATTGCCTCTATCTTATTCTTGCATCATTGAGTCGCGATTGCATTAAATTGAATCCCAAGTACCGCATAGCCTTTACTTTTAAACCCCACCGAAGCTTGTTCCTCCATCCCATGAGCCATTACTACAGGAGTTGTTTGAGCCATGCGAGTCGTAGAAAAGCATGTGTAGGGTATGTGAGTGTCTGATGAATAACGAGGTACCTAAACAACTTAACCCGAGTAGTAATGGGATAACTAATGAAAGAGGCACCGGTGAGCAATATCTGCTATTTGGTTTTTCATGCTCACTTGTGTCCCGTAGGACCCCGAGTACTTGATTCATGTTCCTTGTTTATTCGCACTATCCACATCCGGGATGCCTTATGGACCCCCCTGAGCCAGAGCTTGATTCATTCTTATTTCTTGGGGCCACAATTAGTTTGGGGCTTTATTACTATCCTGTACTTATGCCATGTTACTGCTTTATTTAAGATTGTGCGAGGAGCACCTATACTGTTTTGGATCGTCACACGTTTTCGCTTTATCGACAAGCCCAGTCACATTTTCGGGTTCCTAGTCGTTTACCGCCGTCCACACAAACCTTGGGTCCGTCTTGGAGCTGGCCAACTTCGTTGCGGGTAGCTTAATGGGGTGGCCCCCTGAAATATTTCAGAATCCTGTGATCGCTTTGTCGTGAATGCCTCGTTGGGTTTTGAATTGGTTTTTCCGAGGTTGATCGAGTGTGTGTTGCTATTCGTGCACCCCTGCAGGGTAAATCTTTCTGAAAGCCGTGTCCGCGGTTATGGATGACTTGGAGCACAGTTTCTCGATCATAGACAAGTATAACTAAAGTACCGCTTTTAATTTGACTAAGTACTTGACTAGGAAATAGTGCAATATTCATGGAATGGTTAATAAAACTGCCTACGGATGATGGGAGTTGTTCGTCCGCTTCCTCGCTGGTAAGCGAGGAGGAGGATGGATCTGTTAATTATACTATTATAACTGTTGTTCTTAATTCACGGACATCCGTCTATCATTGGTTAGGCGGATGGTTAGCGAGTATCTATAGAATTGTTAGCTATTATCTTTTGCTGCAATTGTGTCACCCCAGGTTGTGTCCCCTTTAGTGGCATAAAGACTTGTTGAGTACCCCTAGGGTCTCACACGATAAATTGTTTGATTCAGATGAACAGGTGTACCCGCAAGATGGATACTGGGTGGAGGAGACAGATGATGTTGGCAACGATCACTCGGTGTAGAGATTCCGGGAACGGGGATCCGTGAGATCTGTGGGCGGGATGTGTTTATTTATGTGGCATCTTATTCCGATTTGCTTTTTATCCGTACTCGGATCTTGTTTTCTGCTTCCGCCTGATACTCTGATGTTTGTTGTATGAGGAGCTATCCTAAATTATTATCTCTATCTAGGATATTTGAATCTTGCCGTATGGCGTTGCAATATTTCTATTTCTTTTAGATGGAATGGCTCTGAGAACTGTTGTATGTGGCTTGCATACATACTCATTTGTGTATGTAGTTGATCCCTTCGCCTGCCGATTACGCCGCTCTTTCTTGTCCCGATGTTCTGGAAGTGGTTAGGACGGCCGAAAGGTCTACCGTGAGTGGCCCTGGGCCCCACCGTACTATTTTAACCACTTTTGCTCATCCAGGCATGTAACTAAGAGCGTAATTCACCGAGGTAGTTACAGGCGAATCTTACTAGTGCATGCAAATTCTTCGGTGACAAAAGAATGCGATGCTCCAGAATCAAACATACTCTTGCTAAAACCGAGTTGACAGAAAACATACCTAGCACTACATCTGGCGCTTCCTGGGCTTCTTCTGCGTTCATGTGGAAGAGACGGCCATTGCGGTTGTGAGGGTTCCCTGGGGAAAATCTCCTTCCTGGTTGAACACGACGCTGCTGCTGAGCTGGGGCATTCACATTGGCATTAGCTGCAGTCTTCTTGGGACACTCATTGGAGTAGTGACCCTTCACTCCACACTCGAAACAAGTGATCTGGGACTTGTCCTTGACTGCGACAGGCATAGCATTGCTGCCAGTTCTGGGTGCAATGTTGTTGTTGTTGCTGTTGTGGTTCTTGGGAGGTGCACGGTTGAAATTGTTGGCATTACCGGAGTTGTGATTGTTTCCTCTAGACTTCACATTGCCTCCGCTACGGTTGGGGTAGCTTGGGCGAGACGTTGGGGGTCGGTTGTTCCTTGGTGCATATCCTGGTGAAGGGTTGGGACGGTACTTCTGGTGACTACTGGATCCAGAGTGCTGCATCATACGACACTTGCGGTTGTCATTTGCCTGGTTAATCTTCCCTTCCATCTGAATGGCAGAGTCGACTAGCTCTTCGAGATCCTGGAAACGGATGTTGATGAGGACAGTATGCATCTCATCATGCAGTCCGTTCAAGAATCTCTCCTTCTTCTTGGCCTCCATGTTGATCTCATCAGGTGCATATCTAGCAAGTGACAGGAATCTGTCACGGTACTCCACCACAGTCATTCTTCCTTGCTTCAATTCACGAAATTCATCTCTCATTCTGTTGACTAGACCTTGCGGCACGTGGGTGCGGCTGAACTTGACTTTGAATGCTTCCCATGTCATCACCTGACCATGGTTCATATTGCGGATGCTATTCCACCAAGCTCTTGCATCTCCCGCCAGATAGTAGGTGGCGAAGAGAACTTTCTCATTTTTTTCAACTCCTGCAACTTCGAGGTTGTTTTCCATGGTTTGTAACCAGTCATCAGCATCTAATGGGTTTTTAGAGGTGCTAAATATTGGGGGATTGGTATTCTGAAAGTTTTTTAGTTTGGATCCCTGGTGATCCTGATTTCCATGCCCTTGGTTGTTGAGAGCCATCTGGGCGATCTGCTGCAGTGTTGCTAAGTTGGCTTGGCGCTCTGCCCTGCTTGCTTCACGGTCTGCGATGAGATTCTGCAAGATCTGCAGCATTCGGTCTTGCGACGAGCTGCTCCCTCCTTGGTTTCCACGAGTCATCTGAAGATTGAGATGGATATAGGGGTAACAAGGAAATTCTAAGGTTCATGGTTTTGGGTTTTCAAGGCTAAAACTTTGAGTTAGACTCGGGTTTTTCAACTAACTCCATTTCATTCATGCAAGCAAGCACACGATACAACACACACCACAACAATCGAAAGGGAAAACAGATGGTTTGAAGAACCATTCTGCAAGCTACGATACAATGAGACCGATACGTCTCAGGCTACGACAGTGCTCTAGTGCATCTACTCATCGTCGATGAAGTCGGAGTCATCATCGTCAGTGTAGAAGTCCACGGCATCCTCCTCCAGAAAGTCATCATCGTTGCTGAGGTAAGAGTCCATGTCTCCCTGGATGTCTTCACCCTCATCTTCTTCTTCTTTTGCTGCAAGCTGAGCTGCATGCTCCTTGACTGTCTTCTCGAGGTCGGCTACCTTCTTGCAAAGACGGGCGATGGTGCGATCCTTCTTTGCACACTGGCGGCGAAGAGACTGGCGGTCTTGTACAAGCAGTGCGAAAGTATGGGCCTTCTGGTCGGCAATGGCACGGTTCTGTTTGGCTAACTCCCTGGCATTGTCCAACTCCTTCTGACGGTCATACAACAGGAAGTCAAGGTTGTCCACTTGGAGCTTCAGTGCTGGATGACTTGGCATCTCCATCGGCATTCCCGTGAAGTCGTGTCTTGCATAGTGGGCAAAACGGGTTCCTTGGATCTGGTTGATGCTGAGGGCACATAGACGTGCGAGAGCTTCATGTATTGCCCTGGCTAATCCATCTAGCCAGTTGTTCTCTCTCACGGAGAACTAAATTCTCCCAGAAGTTGGTCCTTCAATGCTTCCTCTAAGATCTGCGGTGACTAGCCACTGTAGGTCTCCTCCTGGCGGTCCTGGAAGTTGAGCTCCAAGAAACTCCGGATGTGGGCGTCCTAGTAACTCTAACAGTGAATCCAGATCCCTCTCGAAGATCAGCTGACCTCCATTTCCCAACTGGTAAACTTGCTGAACTGAGTCTCCATCTACAATAATTAAGGATGAGGAAGTTAGTGAAGTGATCAAGTGTGTCAAATTTTAAGTAGTAATGTAAGAATTTTGAGGAACATGAATTTTTGAGAAAGAATGAATCCACAAGGATAAGAGAGGAGATAGTTTTTCATAAATATTCACTTTGGTTTTGAAACTAAGTTTTTGTTTAGACGTCCATACTAACTAGGGTCTCCTATGGTCAGGATGGCTCTGATACCAACTTGTCAACACCCGGATTTTTAATCCCAGATGCCCGTTATGCCATACCTCGCAGTCCCAGGATTACCATTTTTGCGAGACATAACGGATTGGATATCACAGTACATCATCCATTACAAACCATACATGAGGTCTCACACAAATAAGGATCTCATGATCTAGTCTTAATACAACAAGCAGCAGGAATAAAAGGTAAGCGTAGCGGTGGGGTCCATCTTCAGGGGCACAGGCAATGCTGACGAAGGCAGATAGTCCTAGTTATCATAGCCGTCCTACTGGCCATCATCTTGATAGTCTCCTTCATAGTCTGGCCATGATAATAGCCAGGGACAAAAGCCATGAGTACTCTTTAAGTACTCACAAACTACCACTAACATGTATTATAGTTCTAAGTTAAAGTGCTAAATCTAAGTTTAACTACAAGGTTAAGTTTGAAACCTAAGCTGAGTTCTAAAACAAAGAAAGATAAAGTAAAATTCTAGAATCACTTAAGTTGGGAAGCTATTGTCATAAACACAACCCTGTTGTGGTCAAGTCAAAGTTCATCATTCATTTCAAGTTCTTTAGAAAACATCTGACAACAAAACAGTATGGCCATTCCAACTGTCCATAACCGCGGACGCGGCTATTCGAATAGTTTGACACTCTGCAGAGGTGGTACACTTTCACCACAAGATTCGATACATCTGTCAGGGATAACACTGAATCATCATACTTAGTATGCAGATAATCAAACATAACCTTCCCTTTACACACCCTAGTATAAGCACCTCTCCTATGAGCATGGCCTCCCAACCATGACCATCTGTCATCTTGGGCACTGCATAGGTGGACAACATTGAGAGGTAGCCTCATCTCAAACCTCTCCCGCGAGGGGACTAATACTAATGCATATAAATTTCCAGCTAAGCCTTACCCAATTCAGGTAGTGTGGTTGTACGGTAAATTTGGAATGGTATCGCATCCGAATCCAACCATCAGTTTTATAAAAGGGTTAAGGCTCATGCCTCAACATTTTCATCATAATAAACCATTTGTGTTTCTCAACACCTGTCAAAACATCTCAATAGAATGACTCATCATCCCAAGGTTTTCATAATTCATTTTCACCAAGTGTTCCCATCTAAAGTGACTCAAGTTTTTGATCTGCTCTAAACTACTAAGTTAAGAGTGTTCACTAAAGTGGAAAAGATGGGTTCAATCTCATGCCATAGAATGACATCTAAAGGTTACCTAAATAGGTCAAGTTTTATACTCTTTATGCTACCTTCAAAACAAGTTAATAACTTTGTCTACACCAAGGGAGGTAAAACTTGTAAATAAGACTTGGGGTAACTAATAGTCAAAGAGGTGTGATCAAAGTATGCCTAAGGCATCTTTGCTAAACCATCTAGTTTGATCCTAGCTTGCTAAGCATTAAACTTGCAAGTGTTAGCTTGCATTGTTAATGGTGGCTTGCACTTGGATAGTGCTAGCTTGCTAATAGTAGCTTGCCTTGGTTGGTGCAGTGGTTGAAGTTTTCTTCTTCTTCTTGGTAGAACTCCTCCTCCTCGAAATCTTGGTTGGTACTATCGGCTATAAAGACATACGGAGTACACAATCACCAAACAATACTTAACTAGGCTAAATAGCATTCTAAGACACACATTTGATGATCTATTATCATCACAAGCATCACAAGTTTAAATCACTAGTTTCAGCTTTTTAATTTAGAAAAGTAATTTCTACTCATTGAAAAATTAACTAAGATTTAATATTCACCACTTAAAATATGGGATCATGTTGACACATGTCATCACCACATATTATAAGATGTGGGAATGAGATTTAAAGGTTGGATCATAATTACTTTGGTTTAAGTTCATTATTTAATGATTTAAAGTGACTAGAAATGCCTATACAGCATTATTTTGGTACTAGTCCAAAGTCACTGCATGTAAACATTAATTATTACATATTTAGATAGATATGATGAAATGTGATTTTTCAGAGTTGGAATCAACTCAAAAGCTAACTTGGTTGATTTTATAAAAATGTTGCAAGGTGCAAAAGCTTCTGTTTTGTTATTTTTATTAGGAGAGATCTATAACTCTAATTGGATTAAATCCAACGAGCTTGGATATATCATTTCAATACCTTTCAGGAAAAATTCGTTTCATGCTATTTGGATTTGTAAAACTCCCAGAATTGAATTTTAAACTAGTGGACAGAAACTAGATTTAACTTAAAAAGAAAAATCCAATTTTGAATGGCTGGGCTAGCGCGGGAACGAACATGGGCCAGCCCAGTGGCGCTCTGCGGCGCGGGGCTCAGCTGACAGGGGGTCTCGCTGGTCAGCGGCACTTAACACGCGAAACGGTACGCGCGCTGTGGACCGTAGGATTAGAAGGGGGATCTACGGCTGAGGTTCGTCGTCGACGATGAACAGGTCACCGGCGAGCTCGAACCCTAGCGGCTCGGTGGGGGTCTACCGGGGACGTACCAGGGCTCCAGCGACGACGGCGAGGCGGGCAAATGAACTGGAAGACGACGCCGAGGCGAGGCGTGGTTGTGGCGGAGCTTGGGGTGCCCTAAATCGCAGGCGCCCTTCTCCTCCTTCTGCGGCGGCTCCGGCTCCAATTCCGGCGAGGCAAAGCTCGAGCGGCATCGGCGAGAGGTGGGTGAGGTTCAGTGAGAGGTGGGGAGTGAGTGAGTGTGGAGAAAAGAGGTTGGGAGGCCTGCTTATATAGGCCCGACGGTGAGACCGAGCGGTGTGGGCTGGCGACTCCAGCGAGGGCGGCACAGGGGGCTAGCAGCATGGCTTGAGGTAGGGGACGGTGGCCAGTCTCCTGGCGGTGCACTGAGGCTTAAAAGCGCGCCAGGGCGAGCTCTGTGCTGGTCGGGCGCGTCACGCGCTCTGGGCGGCAGAGGCGGCGGGTCCGACGGCGAGCGGTGGTTGGGGTGCGTTGGGCGGCCAGCGGGGGTGTCTGGGGTGTTCCCTAGGTCATGGTAGAGCAGTAGGCGCGGGCTGCGGCCGAGGGGCGGTATGTGCACGCGGGGATAGAGCATGCTCTGTGGGCGCGTCGGCATGGTCGACCAGCTCCGGGCGCGGCGGTTCCTGGCCGTTCTGCTCTCTGCCTCTAGGCTGGGGCTAGTTGGACGGTGGCGGTGGACCACTAGCTAGCTTCTAGACATGGCGAGAGAGGGGGAAGCGGTCTGCTGCTGCGAGTGCATGGTTGGCCGGCGAGGAGTGGCTCGGCATGGCAATGCAGTGCAGCTAGGAGGTAGGGGATGTGCTGGTGTTGGTCCGGTTAGGCTTGAGGGAGACAAGAGTGATCAAAGCACTCCAATTTGCTAGACAAGATCAAGCCCAAAACAGTGATAGTTAGGCCACTTTGATCTTGCCCACAAAGTGTTTGATAGAATGGTCAAAAGAGAAAAACTTTTGAATTTTGGTTTCAAAAATTTTGGGTGTTGTCCACTAGTGCTAGGTAGTCTCTGGTTGCAAGGGTTTTGAAAGTGAAGCTCAGATAGATGGTTTTTGAAATAGGGGTGATCTATGCATATGCATTTGATTCAATTTTCACATGCCAATTAAAATAAGTAAAAGAATGGTTTTAGCAGATCAAAAGGTGGGCCTTGGTACCTCATTATGTGTACTAGCAAGGGGTGCAAAGATCATGAATTGTTTCTATTAGGAAATGAGTGCTAGGAACACTCAAAGTAGTGTAGTGGATTAAAATGGCCAAAATAACCATTCTTCCTTTTTAAATGTTTTTTATTTGATTTTCTTTAGGAAAAGTTTGGGAATGATGTAGATGATGTTTAAATAACCTATGAAACATTTTACAACCAAAGAATCACAGAACCATGGCAATTCAAATCAATTCCTAATTTAAATGCACATACACATGAATGCCTTTATTTTTAAATTGGAAAAGTTTTTGTTAACCCCAAATTTTATGATTTAGATCTTGATAAGCTTGGATTGAAGTTTTGGGGTGTTACACTGACGGTAGACGCAGATGCAGTGTGCCGACGGCCATCACTTCAACTCTCGAACCATTGCTAATGCGCATCGTCACCTCGTCCTTCCTCAGGTGCCTCCTAGTCTGCAGATCCTGCTGAGAGTTACAAATGTGAGCAACAGAGCCGGTATCAAATACCCAGGTGTTACTCCTGGCGCTTGTAAGGAATACATCAATAACATGTATATCATATATACCTTTGTCCGGAATGGGTATCTTGCCAGCTCGCTTGTCTTCAAGGTACTTGGGGCAGTTGTGTTTCTAGTGCCCATCCCCTTTGCAGTAGAAGCACAAAGTGCCGGGCTTAGGGCCAGGCTTGGCAGTCTTTGAGGTGCTGGGAACAAACTTGCCATCCCTCTTAGACTTTTTACCCTTGCCTTTTCCCTTTTGCCCTGGTTTCTTAAAGTTGGTGGTCTTGTTAACCATCAGCATTGTGTGCTCCTTCTTGATTTCAACCGCAGCAGTTTTGAGCATGGCGAACACCTCAGCAAGGGTCTTAGTCATCCCTTGCATGTTGTAGTTCATCACAAAACCCTTATAGCTAGGGGGCAGCGAGTGTAGCACCCTATCTATACCGACCTCCTCCGGGATTTTGTAATCCAGGGCATTTAAGCATTTAACGTAGCCATACATTTTGACCACGTGCTCACTAATACTTCTGTGCTCTTCCATTTTAGCAGAGAAGAAGAGCTCGGAAGCATCATACCTCTCTGCACGAGGCTGTGGAGAAAAGACAGCCTTGAGATCCTCAATGATCTCAAAAGCATTCATCTTCTCAAAACGCTTTTGAAGCTCCGGCTCCATGTCATAGAGCATTCCACTCTAGATGAGGGAGAAATCATCCGCCTTGGACTGCTAGACATTCTTTTCGTCCTCAGAGGCAGAATCTGCAGGCTTAGCCGGAAGCTCGGCCTCGATGACACAAGTCAACTTGTAGGGGACTAGGAGGATCCTAAGATTGTGGAACCATGCGGTGAAGTTAGTTCCATCAGTTTTCAGCTTGTCCTTCTCGAGGAAAGTGCTAAGGTTGAATGTGGGTGGGCGAGGCATCTACAAAGGATTTGCAAAGTGTTTAGACTATGTTCATAATAATGAGTTCAAGTTTTAACTAAAAGAACTCCCACTTAAACGAACATCCCTCTACTCGTTCAGTGATCACATGATCCCTATCCTCTACACCTCCCCCGACCGTCACGACCATCAATGCAGTATCAAAGGTGGACATTCCCTAATGTCGATCACATCAATCATGTGATTCATGCTCGACCTTTCGGTCTCTTGTATTCCGAGGCCACGTTTCTCTAACGTGCTAGGCTCACCAGTCCTAACTCATGTGTATTCGCAGTGCAACATGGCTTACACCCACTGTATGCGAACGTAGATATGTCTAACACCTAGGCCTATAACCCTGGATCGCCTCATACCGAAGAACTTTCTTGGTGGTGCACACACAAGGGGAATACGATAACTGGAATACTATGAGGGATTATCTTATTATGTTACCGTCTAGTAAGTATACTAGCACAATACGTAATACTTCTAAAAGTAAAGTGTTATAACATGGCTGTAGCTTTATGATCATCAACAATAGCTTCAAAGTTTCGCAAACTTGTTTGTTGCCATGATATAATACTTGCCCCTATGCAATAATGGAGATAGACGCTTCTATATTAACTATTGCATGTTTTACGCGGCTTTAGGGTTTTCGCAGTAGAACCCCTTTCCCACCTACGAACGTCGAGCCACAACATGGATTCAACGATTGCCGTTCTTCTTCCCTTTTCAGGGCCCTCCAGTATCAATGCCATATCAACTACTTTAGAGAGACAGACACCCCCCTAAGCCACTTTGATTTGTGGACCAGTCTCGTGAATCACCACGTGAGATCAGTTGGGGGCCGCTTCATCAAACAATGCCGCGATATGAACAATAACACTAAAGAGGGTAGAAACTAGAGAATCAATGCCCACATATTGCTATGTGTTCTATCTGTACGACATGTCTACCCATAGACCCGCTCTGATACCACTGAAGGGTTCCGTAGCAGAAAACAAAAACAAAAAATCTACTCGAACACTAATACCAGGATCTATACTATGTAGACATAAGTAACGGAGAAGGAATACAGTATTCATACCTTTGCAAACAGAGGCACGCCTTACGTAAGAAGGCGTATATTGATGAAGACGAGCAACACCCCAAGTGTGATGCCTCCGAAGTTCGTCACATGTCCGGCGTAGGAGACGTCAACCGGACTCCGATCCAGCCGAGCAGCGGAAGAAGTAGATGTCGGATCGACGATCACACGATGGTAGTGTGAAGGTGGAGAACTCAACTACGAGGTCCTCCCCAATATTACGGGGAAGTCCTCAGCAGATGAGAGAGAGAGAGAGAATGAGAGGAATGGATGATTTCCAAGGGGGAGGAGGACCCCTTTATATAGTGGGAGGGGGCGCACCACCCAGGGGCCAGGCGGTGTGGGACTAATCCCATACCCGCCGGCCACCTTGGGGCAGCTGCTAGCCCTAGGTGGGCCCCACTAGGGCGGCCCACCAACCCTAGGTCAGCCGGACCCCACTCCCTAGACGCCTTGCCCTCTTGGGCCTCCCTTCGGGTGAGGCCCATTAGCAATATAGTGCCTTCAAAAATAAAATAAAATATATATTTAATATTAATTCTCCAATTAACATTTAAATACACATATTATATTATTCCTTTACTCCAGAACACCTTCTGGACCCCTTCCGGTCTCCATCGGATGTTACCAAAACTATTCCGGTTTCTCTCTCTCTATTTCTCATATGATTCCTCATCTACCCTAAGCGCCCCTACCCTTAAGCGTGACATCCTTCGGTTCAGAAACACTCTAGACATGATAGAGACTACTCTCATATCAATGATCAACAGAGGGACCTGGATGGCCATGTGACCCCATGTGTTTCACGAATACAATCGCTCGAACCGTGAGATAGTCGTTCCCTATTTCCTTTGTCATTCGATACCTAATTCATCTAAGACTTGATCTTTAGTATCTGCATACCTCAGTTCGATCTCGTTACTGATGAACTTGTTTTCTCGTTCTCATGTCATTGCATTCCGTGACCTAGTCACATGCTTACAAGCTTCATTAATGCAATGTCACCGAGATGGACACATGTATCTCTCCGTTACACAGAGTAGACAAATCCTGGTCTTGATATGTACTCCTCTACGCATCCCTTTGGAAAACCTGAGTGGCACCTTTTTGGTCACCCTGTTACGAGATGACTCTTGATAACCATATAAGCTTCTTCTGGAATGGTGATTTGCATTACCTCACAGTCAAAGGATCGGGTTACGAGGTTCTCTGTGTTTTATCATCAATGGTGAACTTTGTAACTAGATCTCATTAAGATATAACAGTCGGATGTTTGTCTATCATGTTATTCAACTAATAACATGACCTCATTGTCAGTTGGCATAAATGCCCATGGTCTTGAAACACAGACCATCCTTATGACCAATGAACTAGTTCACTAGAGGTAACTAGAGACTCGGTTTGTTTACATACCACACGTGTATTAACGTATCGTATTTTCACAGTTATAGCACAATATAAAACGTATTATGAACATACAGGAGATATATCAAATAATACACTTTATTATTTGCCTCTAGGGCATAACTCTTTCAGTTGGTATGCCAAGTGAGGACATTGTGATTTCTAACACCTTACCCTCTACCGCTAGTGTGCTCTCTCATGATGTTCTAGGTTCCATGGATCAAGAAGTGACGAGCCTCTAGATTATGGTGCGTCAAATGGAGAAGATGTACATGGTGAATGAAGATGATGCTATGCCATGGCTACATCAAGATGATGAAGTCGGCCACATGGAGGCCACTACTACCACAACACCCACTTCATATGAGAGGTATGAACAAGGTAAAAATAGGCGTGTTGATGATGCCATGATCCCACTAGTGGACATGATGACTTGTGATGATTAGCATGCTATGGATAATACTTGTGACATTGCATATGATTCATTCATATTTCCATGTGATACTTTGCCATTGCATAATGTTGATCATGTGAAATTATTTGATTGTGATGATGTTGACATAAACATGCCATGCAATAGACGCTTCATTTTTTCCCATTCTTGAGTGCAATGATGATAAAAATGCTTGTTGTGTTGCAACAAACTTGACAAACAATTCCTATTTCCCTATGTTCATTGGTAACCATCCTATTACATCGGGCATGCTTTGTCATGATCATTATTCAATTTCTCGTGTTGCTTGCATAAGATGAGTAATTGCTCTTTCACTTGTTTTGCTTGCAACAATACTTATCATATGGTTTATAATGAGATTTCCCCCATAACATTCTCAATTTTTGGAGATTTTGATGATTGCCACGATAAGCATGTTTCACGCTCGCATATTCACCAAGCACATGATTTACACTTGATTGAAACTAATGGTGATGTGCAAAAGAAAAGATACATCATGATGGATGATGTGTTTATCTACCATGCACATATGTTCTTCATTTTATCTATGTTGTGTGTAGGTACCCACACTATAATGTCAACCTCAGTGGTCACGAGTTGACAAAAGGAGGTCTTGAGAACATCCCCCACGTGAGTTCAGGATCGAACCTAGATCTAATACATTTTGCATTCTTTGCATCTTTCATGTTGACAAATTGCTATTTCCCATGGTTTGCTTGCAAGCATGTTGATGGTATTCTTCCACCTTGTGACAATCATGTTTCTTTGCTATTGGATATTGATGCATGGTGTGTTGCAACAAAAAAATTGAATAATTTCTCATTCTAATGTTTTGTGTGCAACCATAATGCCACTATGAGCATGTATTGTTATGAGAGCTTCCAAGTATCTCGTATTGTTGTTGCAACAAACATAAGGAAAACTTGCTCTTTACAATGGTTTGTTTGCACGAATGATGTTGTTTTGGATATCCTTCCTCATGTGTTTTTGCCGAATTCTCCTATTCTTTCATCAAATATGTTGATCAAAATTTCATTCCAATGCTTTGAGGGCCACACTAATTAAGACGTAGCATGGAGTTTTTGAGTTTCCACATTTGGATGATGTTCAAAGAAACTTCTTGCCCTTGCACATGCATTCCATTTGCTATACTTGTATTGTGCTAATGGTGTTATGAACAAGAATGGACATGCCACAAATGACATGCTCCCCCATCACGCACAAAAATATTTGGCTTGGTCTTTGTTGCATGAAGGAAAATTGAAGAGTTGTCACATCAAGCTTCTCAAGGACGGCTACATGGCAAACCCAGGATCAAGAATGTCTCTCGGCCTCCTCTACATAGTGATGAGCGCATAGAGTTGAGGATGACTCTTTTTGAAGGGGGAGATGATACAGCCCAACCTACGATCGTTTCCATATCAAGCACTTCCACTTATGCCAAGTTGTCATGGACTCCAAAGGTGAATCCTATCCTCTACGCGGGTCCACTTCCTACCCTATTGAATGGTATACTAGTTCATACTTTGTCCCATGATCATGATAGGTTCACACCGACAAATACAGATCCAAGGGAGGAAGCCCGGAGCATCAAGCCCGACAAGACAGTAGCTTGGAAGAGGAGACGGAAAAAGCAGCAGCAGAAGCACCGGGGTCTTTGACCCTACTGCCCGGAGTATCCGACCATACACACTAGCGTCTCCGCCCCAGGAATCTGGCCCGGTGGCAGGAGCTCCTAGTACACCCCTCCGCAGACAGCACTGGAGAGCGCCAGGACTCTGGCCAGGACTACGCCCCCACTTCCAGAGGCTACAGACCTGACCTCGGAGTCTTCGGCCACCCCGGAGTCTCTGGCCCTCCCACACCAGAGTCTCTAGCCTAAGTGATGGGCCCTGCGTACCAAGAGCTGGGCCACGACCCGTGTACACCCCTTATTCCGTTCCAACCCTAGTTTTATCCCCAAACTATCCATGTTTAAGAGGTTGGCCTATATATAGATCCCCCACCCCTTATTGTAACCTTTGACATAGATTAAAGACTAGAAACCCTTATATGGATCACTTCTAGTTATGTCTCATTCCCTTCATGAGGGAACCCTTCTATCATCACCCACCTCTTGGAATTTGTCATAGTGACGTTCAAGTTGTACAAGGTCTACTTCTTGCGTGGTCGTGAGAGTAGTTATCAAGACCATGTCCAAGGTGTTCTTCCCTCTCCGCTTGCGATTGACGGGAGCACGTTGACCGATCTTTTCTTACGAGGATTCTATCGGACCGGTAGCCACCAGCAGGAGCAATTGTCCTTGTATCGTGTCTGCGTTTGAGTGAGTTCATCATATTCTTCGTGTGGTGTGTGTTCGCTTCCGCTAACTTCCTCCTTTCCCCGTGTTTTACCCTCGATTTGACCTCGAGATCCATGAAGATCGGGCCACCCTAGAGGTTAACCCCTATCACCCTCAACCTTCTCTCCCGAAACCTATGGGAGTATTCTAGCGAACCAACGGATCCAGATCGTTGGGATGACAAGCCGATCGATCCCGAGATGTTGAAGTTGTGCATGAGTTACATCACCACGGACACCATCGATAGCCTCGACCTTGGCGGCCTCACACCCTTCACCTCGCAGCACGAGCCAGACAAGGTAATTTTCTCAACTTTCATAGCGCGTCTTTTATTTTGTGTATGCCAGCTTTTTGGAAGGTGGCTATTCGGCTCACAGGTGCATTTACACCTATTGTGAGAAAAAAAAATTGAAATGTCAAAAAAATGAAAAAAAAATCTACATATGTATTCGAATATTTTATGTATGTTCACAAGTTTTTGGGATGAAAGAATATTTCACGTGTCCCATGCAAAAAGGACAAAGAATATCCTGTCCTATTCACGGGACTTTTTTGTCATTTTATACGTGACACATAAAATATTCTTTCATTCCAAAAACTTGTGAACGAACATAAAATATTTGAATGTACATGTATACATTTTTTTGAATTTTTTAACATTTTGAAATATGTTTTCTCACAATTAGTGCAAATACACATGTGAGCCAAAAGGGATTCCCAATATATTAAGTGGTATTGCAGTGAGAACGGTTGGATTTTGATCTACATGCTTCAAAAAGTGAATGAAAGTTTTAATGAATAAATGAGCAACTTATAAATAGAAAATCTTTATATTTGGTACTAAAACAACCAAAAGTAAAATTAAAAAAAACACCACTCAATTGATGGTTTGACAGCACTGTAGCAGCAATGATTGATTTGTGATGGACGAGAAAAAACAGTATGAACCTTACAAGGTTGATGATCCAACTTGATCATCTTCGGAACAATCTACACAGCAACATCACCATCTTCAGAGTTACAAATTCAAGCCAGATCAATCCGGTCAGATGTTAGTCGCGCACTATCATGAACCCAAAAGTGCCAGCCTCAACTCACTACTCTAATCTTTACCAAAAGCTGCAGTTGGAGGAAGTTCAGGCTTATGCAGGAATTCAGAGGGACCTCCTCCTGCACAATCTTCAGCATTAGCTGTTCCTGTATTAGGCTTGTGGCAGGTACTGATCCATCTTAGGTTAACACGTCGCTGCATCGCCACTGACATTCTCTCACTCACATACTCACTCGCCTTAGCAAGAGCAGGAACCTTCATTCCTCGATGATAGTGCTGTTCTTCGCAGCAGCAGATGCGTTTCGCTGCATCTGAGTCTGGACGTTGTACTTCCTTTGCAGTTCTCGGAGCTTCTCTAGAAGCTCTTGGAATGATGGACGGCTTTGTGGATCACTGTATGCAGCAAAGACAGTGGTAGTAAGAACATGAGATGCATCAGAATACGGTAGAAATTTAATGTTTGTGAAGTCTGAAAAGACAAAAAATAAATAAAAATTGTGGAAAAAGGAAAGAGATGGAGTACTTACGTTTCCCAACAACTCAGGATGAGTGATGTCCAGAAAGGATCCGTTTCACTAGGAATCTCCAACCTTTGATTCATGAAACCTACTGCACCAATGACCTACATAAGAAGTTTCAGGAATAAATACACATTGTGCAGGACTTGCCAAAGGGAAAAACAGGTGATCTACAAAATGATTCACGTAATAAAGCACAATTCTTAAGGCATCGCTAGAATATGTAAGTGACCAGTGATATGGAACTGCCTTTGGCTTCTCAAGGTTATTCCGTGTCCAGGAGGTGCTTGCGGCCCGATAAACAGCTGCTTCGGTGCAGTCTGAGAAGGTAACGGGGTAGGAGAGATAAAAGTCGACTTAACAAGGATCAGGCTGAGTCCTATGTCTGGCAGGGAATACCCCACATAAGCAGATACTAGCAATCATACTTAAACTGGCAAACTTAGAAGCCATAAACTGAGCATTCATATGTCAACCAGCACATGTGTCACCTACTCATGTTGCTGTGTCAAACTGAAAGATGAGATATAGCCAACCCAAAAGGAATAAATTACTCCGCTATTTTAATTGTTACTTTTGTGAAGCTGCTGAAACAAATATTACTCCTTTAAGTTTACAGTATCGCAATCTGTAACCAAATGTATGGCAAAAACCAGAGAGGATCTATCACCAGATAAAACTAGTTAAAAGCATTATACCTGCATCGAATTGAGATTTTCCCAGGGTATCTTCTGAGTAACAAGTTCCCATAAGATCACCCCATAGCTATACACATCGGACCTATATATGTAGCACATTGAAGTCATTAGCAATCATATACTTCTGCAGATGAGACTACAGGAAATTGTGTTCATGAAACATTAAAATTGTCCAATACTTACTTCTCATCTGAAGGTTCATTGCGCAATACCTCCGGAGCCATCCATTGCGGCTGCATAGGAAAGAGCATCAATAGAGTTAGGAAAACAAAGTAATTATTTATGCTAATCCCATTAATTCCTAGAGCCCATGCATGTACATTAAGCAATCAAATAAATTTTGCTTGTACTTACCGTTCCTTTTCCTGTTTTTGTTGTCAGATACGTTTCACGCTTGAGACGTGAAAGACCAAAATCTGCAACCTGATAGGACGAGATGAAATGAGAGAAGGCAAATAGGAATGTGAAAAAGGATTGGAGACCAAATAAACTGTAACGTTACCTTGACAGTCCAGTTCTTATCAACCAACAGATTTGACGATTTTAAATCTCGATGAATGATAGGTGGGCTATAGTGGTGAAGATAATTCATGCCCCTTGCCTGCAAAAATATAAAAATATTCAAAACCTAATGGTTACTAATTCATCATGCATATGGATTAAATGTAGAGAACTTATGGAACTTTTTATCATCTAGGAGACTAGAAGTTCCTTGCTTGAAATGAAACACAAACTGGCAGGCGCAAACTATTCACTAAATCATCATGTGCACAACAGTATAATAACAATTAGAGGCTTCACGTAGGATCCAACTACCGAGGGATACTAAAAATACAAGACAAGCCTTTTCACTTTTAGAATACAATCCTTTCTTGCATGAAACTACCTTCATGTAACCTTCGTTAACTGGAATTTAACTTCTACGCATGTCCATTTGCATTAAATATGAAATCAGGTATGTCACCTTTTACATTCTGCATGTGATCAATGTTTCTAGAAACAACAATCTAGTAATGTTCTTTGTTTTTCCTATCCTTAACTGCATCTGTTTCTGGACTTTGTGATCCCTGGGAAATTCTTTCCTCATTTCCTGATGCTAGTAAACAGAAATGCACTTACAACATCTAAAGCCATGTGAACACGTCGTCTCCAATCCAACTTGGTCGTGCTTCTCTGAAGTAAGCGAAATAAACTTCCTCTGCATTTCAGAAACAATGAAGGATGAAAACGAGACCCAGACCGAAACTTTTATTCTGTAGGTAAAAATCATGAAATCTGGGTAGTAGTCATATTATGTTCTAAAAAAGGAACAAAACCATCTTTTCTGTGCTACTTAAACATGTTATAAGATACCTTGATGTGCTAACGGATTTCAAAGGCTATACATGCAAAAGGGGCAATGATCCCATAAGTAGGAAAAAACATAATACAATTTGTATACAGTTGAACATCCTACTAAACGGCATGGTGTCTTTATTGTTTGTGCGCCATAAGAGAAAAGGGGGTAATGACTAGTTTAGTTAAATCAAGGCCGATAACTTCTGTTTTATCTAGGATTAAGTCCACACATTGTTATGGACATTCTACTTGTTTTTTACTTAGCATTAAAATGTTATTATCAATGGTCCATGAAACTGTTAATGCAAATCATATGAATTAAGTTAGTCTTTATATGTTTGTGTGTGAATTTAGAGAAAGAAGATGTTGCTTACTCTTTAGTACTTCTTAGAAGACTACAATACGCCCTAGGTTGTATGATTATGAAGTGGTTTTCTTGGGTGTATTCATATTTTTTTTTATAGGATCTGAATCAGTTAGTGGGAAGAAAATGGAACCATCTTGTCCATCTTTCGAACTCAACTTCAGTACAGAGATGAAATTTGCCATGCCTTAATCAACTGTGTTTGTAATAATCAAAGCCATACAACAGGATTTATACGAACAGCTTTGCCCATTCTCCTGTGCATTTGGAACAGAGAGAGGCAACCAGAGAAATTACTTCCAAACATCTAGGGTTGTAAAAGGTAGGGAACATACCGTGGGAGGTACTCTGTTACGATACAGAGGCGGTGTGGAGATGTAACCGCACCCATGAAGAGCAGTATATTAGGATGGCGTAGTTTCTTCATGAGGGATACCTTCAAGTAGGATTTATGGAAATTCATTTAGAAGTCAAAATTTAGAATGGTGCAATGAGATCTAAGTTAGTGCAGACTTTATTTATGTTTTTCCAGAATTAACTTACAAATATATGTGGAAATCTGTCATCATGATATTTAATATTTGTTGAGATGCTTGGCAACCATGGCAATGAACATTTTTGTGGCATGGTGACAGGAAACACAAGTTTTTGCCAACTTCAAGTCTTTGGAGAGGCCCAAACTATCATTAAAGCATCGCAGTTTTGATGCTAATAAGGCTAAAAAATACTAAAAACCACTCCTCTTATTAGAGAATACTGCTTTTTTGTTTTGAACAAACGCTTCTTGTTTATATATTTCATGAATTAGCTAACAAAAGTTGCAGCGGAAGATGGAAAACTACCTCTTGTCGAAAGGACTGTATCACTTCATCCGAATACTCCTGCCTGGAGAAAACTTTCACACCCACATCCTGCAAGTACATGCCACATGAATGATGAAACTATTGAAGAAAAATAAACAGAGATAAGTAACTCATGCAATAAAGGAAGATCTGCTAACATACCGAGCCATACCACAAAGCATGATATACTGTCCCACAAGAGCCTGCACAGATCCAAATTGAAAGGAGCACAATTAGACGACACTCAATATAAAAGAAAGCAGTACAGCACATAGTGCTTTATGTCTTTTTGTCATGCTTGCACTCTTTTAAAACTACTACAATCAATAAGAATTAACAGAACTCGCAGGTAAAACTTTAGACATTTTGGAATCCAACCCAATATAGTAGCTAAACTCATATACACTATTTGGAACTGAAGAAGATTGGAGCATAAATGCAAGGACAAACCTCAGGAGCATGCCTTCTTGGTGGTCTAAGCTCTCTAAATGGTCGGGTTCTAGTGACAAGCACATGTGCTTGAAGTAGGGCAAAATTACATCAATCAAATTAGTAGCTGAATTACTTGACGGTTAGAAATTTCAGTCAACAATTTCAAGGAAACTTAAGCTAATCATGTGAAAAC
This sequence comes from Avena eriantha, assembly GCA_910589775.1. NCBI lineage: Eukaryota > Viridiplantae > Streptophyta > Magnoliopsida > Poales > Poaceae > Avena > Avena eriantha. The sequence goes on along the minus strand of OU342744.1, from coordinate 283,149,665 downwards.
CCAAAGGCTTTAGGATCACATTAGGAGCTTCAACTACACGGCCCCACTTGTAATAAGTACAACTTACAACTCCACAACATAAGTAGTTGTGACATTATCTAGCTATTTTGACAGAAGGAAGTTATGCAAAAATGTAAATTCTATAAGATGAATATGGGGACAAAGGAGCTATTCTGAGTTAATGACATGCAGATAAAGCCAGTGCTGGCAATAATCAATTAGTCAACTACTAGAACAGCCAGAATTAGAAAATATGAAATTGTGCATTGCAACTTTGAGGTGATCATAGAACTATACAAATAAGAATTCACAAAAGTAGAAGCAACTACCTTGACCTACTTGTTCTCCAATGACAAGATCCTCCCATAGGATTTCATAATCCAGACAGTCTGCTTCATGGTCTACTTTGTAAAGAGCACTACTATTAGTACTTCCAGTGCTGCTTGCACTACTTGAGCTGTTATTGTTGAAGGAGGACCAGGAACCCGATGCTTCATTTTTATTAGGTTGGTTGTATTCAGCACCTTGCCTATCAGAATTTTTCTGATTATTCTGGTCATTCTCTTGCTCAGCATGCAAAGATGGCCAGATTACTTCATTCTTTCCGTCAGGTCCATCATTCTCCCTCCCTTTCCAAGGCCATGATATCCCTTTCTTGTTCAACAATGCCTCTGCTTTTGAACTCAAGATCTTGTGAAGACCTATTTTCCCATCTGATTCATCGCTATTCATTTTGTTTGATTTCCCAGGGGAGTTCTCTTCGGTAGTGAATGCACCACATGGTGCATCCCCTCTTGGTGTACCTGGTCCACTAGATGTTGGCTCCTCCTTGTTATCACGGTCAGAGCACTGACTCTCGCCACTGCCACCTTCCCGTACCATGCCATTCTCATCCATCTTCACCCGAGACCGAACTTTATTTGAAACCTTGGTAGCCTGTGTTATTCAAAATATCAAAAAGGAATGCAGTAGCACAAATTTAAAAAGACATACTAGAGAGAATATATTCCATTACAACTCAACAGATAGTAACAGAACTCACCAAATTTGTTATCTTGGAGGCTATAGTAGACTGCAGGGGATGCTGAGAGTCAAATGGACTTCTGTTCAACAAACCAGGTTTCCGGCTGCTGTTACTGCAACTTCCATCACAGCAGGTCAGCCTAGATGATTCCGAATGGGACCTTGCAGAGGTTGAAGGTCCACCGAGTATCTCCTCCAAGGCACGCAAATCACTTGAAACGCAGATAATGCCCACCAAACTGCCATCCTCGTCATAAAAAGGAGTGTTGGTGCCAACAGTTAAAAACCTATCACCTGCCTTGTTCTTAACTGGAAACTTCCCGGTCCAACTCTCACCCAAAGAAATACGCCGAAACATGTCATTTACCAAGCTGAGGTCACGGGAATCAACCAGCAGCATGAGGGCATCCTGACCAAGTACTTCTGACGCAGGATATCCATAGAGATTCTCTGCAGATCGATTCCTACATCATAGTAAATGACAGGTCTTGGTGGTAAGGAAGCATTAACATCTAACAAGAAAAGGTCCATGCAAAACTAAAGACAGATATTTTATGATGTATATTTAGCAAAGTCAAGAAGCGGGTACACACTAATCATTCTGTATCACACATTTTTTAGCTCTTGGGCAACTTGGACAACAATGGGGAAGTGTCATGATGCCTTATCGTTTTAGTATAATGATAACAGTTATCTGATCAGGCAAAAACACTTGACTTCAAAGCAATATAAACTGTGGCATGGCATGGTGATACGCAACAGGCTAGGGTTGTGACATAGCTGCTCCAACAAAAAATACCAGACTTCTCCAAGCATTAAGTTCCACCATCCCATACATGGTTAAAATGACACCAAAAGCAATCGCTTCAGAGTCTGGGATTAGTATGCTTCAATACAAAACTTAGAACTATAGACACATTTATCAAGCTGGTACATTTCCATGACAGCTCCCAGTGGATGCATAGTCTTGCAGCATGGTAACAACAGTAAAATCAAAACAAAATCAATAGACATTGAAGAGCTAGAAATCTCACCAGTATATGATTCTTCCATCGAGGTCAAGAATGTGGACGGACTGCCCCAGCGACTGGAGCACCCTACGGTACTGCCTCTCCGCCAGCCCCGCGCCCGTTGCTCCGCCTTCGGCCGCCGCGCGGCCTTCCCGCTGCAGCGGCGAGGAGTGCGAGAAGGACGCGGAGCCACGGCCCCACGCCCGCGGGCCTCCATCGAACCCCCCAGAGGGCCGCCTCGAAGGCGCCGGCGCCGGTGCCGGTGCCGGTGGCGGATGCGGCGGCGCGCCGCGGGAGGGCGAGACCGACTGCGAGCGCCGCCTCTCTGCTCCGCTGCCAGTGGGCGGCAGCGCGAACTTGGACATCTCCTGCTTGAGCTGCGCCTGGCCCACCTCCAGCTTCCGGATCTTCTTCAGGAGCTCCTCCCCGGTGGACTCCATCGCAGGCAGCGCCGAGCGAAGCGAATCAGACCAGCAGCATCCCCACGACGTCCCTCCCGACCGCTCCAAGGCCGCCTCCCCCGCGGCTCCTGAGAGCTCGAAAGGCTGCTCCCGAGGCAGATTCGAGCTCAAGTGGAGCAAGAAGTCGTTGCAAATCCTCCTCCCCCAGAGAAAGAGAGATCCACCGTGAGATTTCTTGGGCAGAAGCCGACCAAATCGAGGAAACAATAGCGATCTTTTCTCGGGAGCTGTTCTTGGCTTGTGCTCTGCTTGGACAAGTAGCAGCTGGGAATCTATCTACAACCCACACCCAAATGGGAGAATTAAATAATAAACAGACTAGTACTAGAAAATACTCATCCCATGGGGAAATGAAATTGGTGACTTGGTGATGAGTTCTTGGGGGTCCTCCTCCTGTGATTGGTCAGCTTGCCAATAAAAAACAGAGGCTGCTTGCTGGCTTATGCAAGGGTGATGGCTCTGGTCTTAGTTTTTATTTGGGGGTTTGGAATTTTCCCTAAATGTTTATTTATTTATATATCTATGCTTCTTTTATTTATCTTTTTTTGTGTGTGTATTGTGATGATCCATCCCCACACACACACACGCAGGGAGGGCTGTCCTTGTCCCTATCCATCTACCTTGCTGCCAATGCCAACCTGTGGCGTCATCTTCTTATAGAGAAAGGAAATATGGCAAGCAGGTTGGTCCACTTTATCAATGCCTTTCCTACTTGGTGTTGCCACAATTGGGTTAGGGTTTGGCTTCTAACTGCCTGTTTGGTGTTTTGTGGTGTGTTTGTATTGTGCTGCCCTCTTCAGCTTTGATGCTCCCTTTTATGGTGGTTGATTTGTTGAGGTTAATTTTGTAGGTACCTTTGGATCTCTCTATTTCATTAAGCACTTAGATGTTTTAGAGACCTCATATCAATTGACTACTCCCTCCATCTAGAAAAATCTGAGACATCTAATTCGAGATGGATGGAGTACATTTTTAAATTTATTTTGCCACTTGTAAGATTTTTGGGGGAGCAAATTGAGGTTTAATGTAGCCATTTACAAAAAAAAAGTCACCACTTCTAAAAACAAGAGAAAATATACACAAATAAGCATTTTTACCGGATATACATAAGTCATACAAAAAATGCTTGGAGCTTATGTTTGTAACGGACTGTTTGGTTCAGTGGCTATCCAGTGGATGACAAGGGATATCCATTTTTTTGTGGTTATCCAGTGTTTGGTTTAGAGGGTGGAGAGGATATGGATAACCACTTTTGGCTTAAAATGGTGGTTGAGCATATCCCACAAAAAAAGCTGGATGAGCTCAACCACTTTTGGATAGCTCCTCCGAAGTGTTTTCCTGTTTGTAGATTTTGACTGGCTATACCTAACCACTTTTTCCCCACTTTAGCCAAACACAAAAAATGGCTACTCCTAACCAGCTGGTTGGGGATATCCTCATTCTCTAAATGACATCCTCTAAACCAAACAGCCCCTAAGTGTAATAAACATACCTCCATTAGCCTATATTCCTTAAAGGTAGAGACATACAATTATATGCATTGTTCGATGTTATATTATGATCAATGTGGTACTTGTCAACCTCTTTGATACCAATTGCAACATGATTGTGAACCCTGTGTTACATGAAGACAAATAGGTGCTTCTCTAGTTTGACAATAATTGGAATAATATGTACAATCAATTACTCCCTCCTACCCATATTAGTTGACTTGGATTTATCTAGGTCCGGATGTATCTAGTACTAAAACATGTCTAGATACATCTGAATTTAGACAAATTCGAGTCAACTAATATGGGTCGGAGGGAGTATTTTTATTAAGAACAAGTTTATTTAACTTGTGGTTTGTCTTAAAGCATAACTTTCTTCTTCTGAGATAATAATGTGTGTATTTTATATCTAGCGAATGGACTAGAGTGGAGGACTTTGTGAAATTGCTGATGCCTAGACATTTCCATGCCATTAGTATAAGATTTCATGGGTTTATTGTCAAAGTCCAATTTTGATCATCTTGGCCATAAACTCCATATTTTTAATTGATCTTGCAAATCAACCAATATTCCTCATAGTGTTTATTTCCATTTGCAACATAATATGGAAATATAAAGCGGGGGCTTAGTCATGGTCAGAGTTTTAATTATACTTCAACTATAGTCTATATAAGGGTATTATAGTCTGTAATGTTAGCTGCGAAAGTGACAAATTTACTAGAGCATGCATGTTAGGGTTAAATTAAATAGTCAACCATCATCCACAGGTACACCCAACAGTTCCCACCCATTATTATCCACATGATAAACCACCAACAGTACTTGTACTAGTAGTTATAACAGTTGCAAGTAGAAATTGTCCAGAATTGCCCCTCCTCTCAGTCCCAAATTGCTATAGTCTATGAGGGTGGTGAATCTGCCGTTGGACCAGTCTCTTTCAGCAGTCAAGTTTTGTGTATATTGCCCTCCTCTCGCTCCCAAATTGCTGGATAATCGTCACAGCTTTGCATGGGCCCGAAGCAACCTAGCTATCCTCCCACACGCAATCCTTCCTCCCCTTTTTGCAGTGCATCCCATGAGAGAGGCTTTTGCAAGTTGCATATCGTGTGAATTTGATGTCTAACGGCTCCAAATTGTCAGCCATTCTTTCTGGAAAAAAAAAAGAGACAGATTTGACAAGGAATCGAAAATCAACGCAAGGAGGGCCAATCGCTTCATCTAGACCATTGATTTTTTTCGTATGATTTGTATGGTTGTGGTTTCTTTGACTCCGCCCTCCGTGTAAGATGTCACTTCGATGACTGGAAAGTACCTACATTATGAGAAAAGCAGTTATGAAATTGACGGGGTCGGGTCAGGCCAGGCCGATACTGATATATTACAAGGGTTATGTGAATAAAGTCAAGAATAAACCAATAGATCAAGAAACGGAGAACCAATTAAGTGAAAATGAAAATAGGTCGCTTGTCGGCACACACACAGATCGTCAATATACAATTTCAAACAGCCAATGTTGACCCATTTTGAATGGTTGACAGCGTCCCTTCTTCCATTTATACTCACAAAAGAACCATGACAGAGTGAGTGAATCAGCAGGGTACACATTGCGCTCTTCTCCGCCACGCCTTTTCTTCTTCGCCCTTTCTGCGGCGCCTCATCAGCCAGACACTTGAGCTTCTTTGCCCGCAGAGCCACCACAGGCTGTTTGTTCATCACTCGTGGATGGGGAGATGCCATTTGCATCTTGAACAAAGCAGATGGCATCTTGTAAAGCAGCACACACACATGCATCAAGAGCCCCAGTGGAGGTGTCGGCATCATCCCATGCTTGACTTGCCCCGGATTTCATCAAACGATTCCAAAACAGGAACTCAAGGCATCTTAACCCAGCAGCAACCATGGAACTGCTGTAAATGGCAGAACAGCATCAGCAGCTCAGGAGCGGCGATACCTGGACAAACACGACGCGCATGCTCGAGGTCCAGGACAATATCAGGGCGTCAATCGGGGGATTCTGAATAAACTTTGTTTCACCCTTTGATGAAAGGAGTTGGAACTTGAAAGGCACACTGCCGATTCTGCGACATTTAACAACAACAAAAAAGGTCCTATTCGCTCAGCCTATAATACACTACAATCTTCTGAGAGGCAGAAGACAAACTGGAGAGAGGTGGAGGGTGGGGAGCTTACAGACAAATACGCTACCATGCCGTGCTCTAGGGGCTTACTACAACTGCAGCGCCTGCAGCCTCGGTACCAGATTGGACGGGCTTGCATGATGCTGCGCACGCTCGTCGTTCAGAAGGAGTATGTTGATGGTGCCGGACTCTTTCAACCAGGCTGCCACCACGGCGCTCGGCGACACAAACCTGCCAATGTTGAACCGTTCAACCTGAAACGGTGCCCCGATCGAGTTAAGCAGTGCCTCGATGACATGGCGAAGAGTGCTTGCACCCGCTATCTTGCTGTGCTTTCCCCATCCTGTCAGAATGCTGTAGAGATATGCAGAACATTACATGGCTTCAGTTCACCAATACAAATAGACTTATTAAAGTTCACATTCGCACAAACATACGACTACTGTACATTTAACAAACACAAAAGGTAGGTTGCAGCAACATTTACCTTAGAAACTCAGGCATAGCTCGTCCTGCAAAGACAATAGAGCGCACATTCAGAAGCCATGCATGAACCATCGCTTGAGCTGCCCCACATGACATAAGGTGCAGGTCCAAGCAAAATTCACTCCATGTGTTCTCCCAAACACGGCGATTTACCCCTTCCAGCACAACTAGCTGAGCTCCTTGTCTCTGAAAATGGTGAGGAACACCCATATGTCAGGATGGATTAACCCTATGTATGCAGTTAACTACTTGCCTCAGAAAATGGTAAGGAATGCCCATATATGTCAGGATGGATTAACCCTATATATGCAGTTAACTACTTGCCTCTGAAAACGGTAAGGAACACCCATATGTAAGGATGGATTAACCTTATATATGCAGTTAACTACTTCTGTCAGGGTGGATTAACCCTATATATGCAGTTAAGGAACAGTTTATGTAGTAATGTAGATGCTTGCTGCCGTACATATGAAGAAGTTTTGGTACAACTAAAAATTAACACAATACCAAGCTATCCAAGGAAGTAGCAATTCAGAGCAGTTTAGCTAGCACTAACCGGAAAAGAAGTTCCAACAAATCATGAATTCGAATGGACTGCATCAGAAATGTTTACATGAAACTTTTGAGTAACAGTATGCTCAGGGAGAATGAAGTTATAAACACTCCATGTCCTTAAAAGATAAATTAATCGTGTAGTACTATGATGCTATTTCTTCTTTTTCCGAGAAAGGGCAATATATTAATATCAAGGCGATACTAATTCTTCTTCTAAAATCAAATCAGCCAATTAGGATAAAATTACCACTAAACATTGCTTAATTACTAAGGATTACTCAAGGATTTAATCCTTTTAACTATAGACGACACTTAAATCAAGATGTACACTTGGAGCAGATCCTACCTGGCCAAAATGCCATAGCACATCAGTAAGAGCATTATAAAAGGCAGAAGATGTTGATGAATCCATACGGCCCAACTGACTAAAAAGGGATTGTGCTTGCGACCAAATCTCCTGATGACCCATAAGTAGCCCATGCGCAACACCATAGACAAAGTTATCAAGCAGGCGAAGCTGTTCCAGTAACAGGGCTGCATCTTCGAAGTTATTACAGCGACTGCAAGAACAAGATCAAAGTAAGATTTGCAGGTTGGAGAGAAATACAATGTATAATCTGCTGATTCAGATTAATACACTCCCAGCTAAATTTGCAGTGTCAGCTCTCATATATATTCTGTTTCTATTTTGAGCATAACAAATGTAAGGTCATAAGGATATCTTCAGCTTACAATCTTTTCTGGAACCGAAGAAAACAGAGAGGGTGCAATCAGTGGCAGAGCCAGGAGTATAAAGTTCTGATGTCAAGTCAAACTAGTCATGTCAATCAAATACATGTATTTGTATTTTTTCGCATGATTTTTACCCTACATATGATGTTTTTGCCAAAATGCTGTGTAGTCAATTGACTACACAGCAGGCCCGTGGCTCCACCACTGGATGCAATGTATACTCTGCTATTCAGATTTATATAGCAAAACATGTTTTCCTAGCTAAATTTGGAGTGTCAGCTCTATATGTAATTCGTTTCTATTTTGAGCAAGGTCATAACGACATATTCAGCATACAGTTTTTTCTAGAACAAAAGAAAAAGAGAGGTCGTAGATTAAATACTAGTAGTAATTTCTGAATTTATGCAAAACATGCAATGCTAAGGCTAAAGATCAACTCGTGCAAGTATAAATCTCAGTCAAAGTTAGCAAATCCAAATTGGCATGCAAAAGAAATAATTTCCAGTACAATGCAGCACCTATTTTTGTAACTTTCTGGCCCAAAATGGCTAGACAGCTTATATTCAAAGCTACTAAGAATCAGAATGAAATTAGCACTAATAGACTTAAGAAAAATAAATTAAGATGTACCTGCAAGCATTCAAGATGGCAGAAAATGTAACCACATTTGGCCTTACGCCCTGCTGGACCATCTTCTGAAACAATTCTAGAATGAAATACAATTCCTGGGACCTCCTCATCCGGACATCAATGGCAGAGCGTCCTCTTGTAACTGGATTAGCAGCCCTAATGATCTGGCCGTTATAAAGCCCAACAATTCCCATGTCCCCAACTTCTGGATCCTCCTCAGCCAGAACCTTAGACTTGCCGTATGCATCAATTATCGTATTGTATGTTACCACATTTGGCTTGATACCCATCTCAGTCATATCATTAAGCAAAGATAATGCCCACTCTACCAAGCCATTCTTGGCTAATGTGTCAATGAAAGAGCTGAACAGAACAACATCAGGTTTTAGGCCAGACTCCTTAAAATCTAAGTAGACATTAAATGCATCTACATGCATTCCTGCCTTGGAATAAATATCTATCAAAGTTGAGTATGTGAGTACACTAGGAGCTACCCCCCTTCTCCTCATATCTTGAACGAGGAAAGATACAATGTCTAAGCGTCCCTGCTTCCCATATCCATTAATCAAAGAATTGTAAGTGACAGTATCCTTCTCAATCCCTGAGTCCTCCATCTCGTCACACACAATAGCAATTTCTCCATACTTTCCAGTCTTCACATAGATAGCCAGAACAGTGTTGTAGCAGACTCGATCCAATTTGATACCCAAAGACTTCATCTTTTCGTACAACTTGAGTGCCTCATCATACTTCTCCAGCTTGGAGTATCCATCAATCAGTGTACTGTATGTAACAACATTTGGCTTGACCTTTTTCGCTTCCATATCCAACAAAACCTGCATAGCAAGCTCTATGTTGCCACACTTGCAGATTGCATCGATAAATGTGTTGTATGTGTAGATGTCACGCCCAATGCCAAGATGGATCATTTCATCAAAGACAGCACGGGCATCCTCTAAATGTCCTGCACGGCTACAAGCAGAAAGAAGTGAATTGAACGTCTTCCGGTCTGGGCAGAGACCATCCCGTAGCATCTGGCGGAAATACCCGAGCGTGAACCTGAGGTCAACACCTCCTTTCCCGCATGCATCAATCACTGCATTGTACGTAACTGTGGTAGGCCGCAAACCCGCACCCTTCATGGACTCAAGCACCCCCATTGCATCGTTCGCAAGACCACTCCTCGCATATGCCGAGATGAGCGCCGAGTATGCAAACACCGTTTTGCCATAACCCCCTGCAATGCCAGTTTCGAAAGCTCTTCTTGCAAGGTCAGGTCGCCCCATCTTGCCGAGTGCACCAATGGCGGCGGTCAAAAGCTTGCCCTTATCAACGGAGCCATTGCCAACAAGGGGCAGCGCAGCGTGGAACACCTCGAGAGCACGGGGTGCAGACTTGTCCCTGTCCCCGAGCTCCCGGAGGACATGGCAGTAATCATCAGGAGAAACCAGCTCTCCCCGGAAAGAGGACAGTGACACCCCAAGCGCGCGCCTGTCCTCTGGGGCCACACGGAGCAGCTTGTCAACACAGCGGCCGGCAGCGGCCGAGGACGCGCGCCCGCCGCGGTCCTGAGCACCCGGACCGCGGTTGTTGCGCTTGGAGATGTTCTTCGTGGAGCGCGCACGGCGGAACTCCGGGCCGAGCGCCGACGCGGCGGCGCGCTGGGGCTGCACCACCCACGGCGCGGCAGGGCCACTGAATATCGGGTTCTGGACGGGCGGGCACGCGGCGGAGGAGTGTGACCCCGCGGCGAGGAAGGGCGGGCAGAGCGCCGTCGCCGCGGCCGGCGCGGGCGCCGACGCGTGCAGCCGCGCAGTCGCTGTGGCCGTGGCAGCAGCCGCCGCCGCCGCGGGAGGGTGGTGGGAGGCTGCCGCCGCAGCATGCGCCTGCGAAGGCGTGAAGTGCGTCGCCGGCGCCATGACGACTACTGGAAGCAATCACCTCCCTGGACGGACTCCCAACAGCTTACGTGTCCGACACGGAGACTCTCCCGAACTCCTCCTCAAAATCCTTCCACCGAACAACAAATTCTCCAATCTCTCTCCCCACAGAACCTCCCTAACCAAAACCAAATCAAGCCAATCCCCGGGAGACAGCGACCAGGGAAAGCTCCAAGAAAGGCTGGATATTTACGGCCGGAACGAGATCGTTCCCGCGTGCGGCGACGGCGAGGGGGGTTACTGATTCGCCGCGCGCTGGCAGCATGCTAGTAGCCGCGAATGATTTGGCGATAAGATTGGGTTAGGCGAATTTTGGGATTGGAGGGGAAGAACGCACCAGGCTGCGCGGGGGTGGGGGGAAGGGAGGAGATAAGACGCCGGAGCAAGCAAGGAAGAGAAGATTAATTCCGGATGATTTCTCAACAGGAAAGCATGACCGGTTGCTTCATAGTATGAAGTCCATGACTTGTGGGGTCGTCATCCGGGGTGGTCCACTTGCGGCGACAGCGGACTAGGCTGCGCTGGAGAGGATCTGTGGCTATGTGCTTATGACAAGTGGACCGGGCTTTTCCAGGTCGGATGGCTAGCCGGCTGAGTTGGTGCTCTTCTTTTTTTTGTTTACATCGACCTGATGCTAACTAAGCATGGAGAATGTACTAAGTCCGAGTGAGGATAGACGTACGCAAGGTCCTTGCTCGTTTTGTTTCTATGTCAAGGAAAGGAAAAAGGAGATATACCAAATTAAATGAGTATGAGAATATGTTGAGGTTCTGTGGTGCGTGTGAGTTTATTGGTCGTACTCATTTGGAGTGTGGATCTGGAGAGCACGAGTAAGAGAATCTTTCTTTAAGAGTATGCTAAAGTCATATCTTATCTTCCGCATTAAGGTTGTGATTCAACTGATCCCAAACACTCCTGATTTAATTGGTTAGACATATCTTTTATAGGAAAGATGCCTTTAAAAAGCCGCATCATTCGAGCATTTCAGGCAGCTCGGATTTTACTATTAAAAAATTATAGCCAACGATATGAAAAGGATATCCCAGAAAATAGAGGGGCCCAGGAATTTGTCAAAACCTACACGCGGTGCAAGGCAGTTAAAAATTTCACGGACAAATATAAGCTTCATATGGAGCAAATATAGTTTTTACCTTAGTTTTAGTGCGGAAACACGAACACGATACATTACACGTTCAAAACACCTTCGATGTTCACAAGTTCACAACATACTCAAATGTTCGCAAGTTTACAACACATTCTAATGCTCATATGCGCAAATATTATATACTAGCTGGGGTCGGCGCGGTGGCACGCCGCGTCCGTCCTATTGCTATGAGATATATTGTAAGTGTCGGGATAAGCTGAGCACACGAATCATTTTTTTATGTGAAACAAACGATCTATGTTTGATGGTTACTTCCAAGTGTTGCTTTCTTGGGGTATCTTAGAAGAGCTCTAAGCTCACTAGAATTGAGGCTCTGTGGTTACTCGGGACATCCTTGTTTGGTCTAGGCCTACTTGTCGGTGGTTAATTACTTGGTGGAGAGTGGTTGTTTTTAGTTGGTCAATGGGTAATGTTTCTTGTGCTAGCTCGGCAGGAGGCGCACGACGCGTGGATCTTGCTTAGGTCGGTTTCACAAGGCATCTACGGCGGTGACACTAGAGGCTCTGGTCCAGAGCGCCGCACCCCCGTCCTTCCTAAATCTCCACCCCTCTTTCTCACACACGGCGATCCAATCGTTGGCGACGGAGATCCTGGAGGAGCCGACTGCACGGGAGCTGCAGGAAGCCACCAAGCCCCTCGCCATGTGACTCGCTGTCGATGAAGACGCGTTGCGACGACGCTGGACGGGTCGTCATCCACCTGCTCCCGCCACATCTCATCACCCGAATGGTAGTGAGGTCATGGTCGTGGACCTGTCCGGCAGGGTTGGATTCAAGGTCGTGGTCGTCCCCGTCGACATTCACAGCCCGCGCACATGGGTCGGTTCCTTCCGTGACCCTGGTTAATGTCGAATTCAACAGGATTGAGCGCACATCTATGTCTTCAACCTGCATGCTTGTGCTCCAGCGATGTTGTGACCATATCCGATATTTAGAGGCAAGGTAAACAAAGCTTGTGCCATTGGGTCTCATATTTGATTGGTATGTGGTCATCCGGTGCTAGATTGATGCTGGTGGCTAGGCCACATTACATGTCATGGAAGTGCAACGACCGTGCAAATGCTAGCGCCCAATGCAGAAGGTAGCCTATATTTTTCACAAAATTATGTGTGCGTCGATTTGTTGTCATGTTGTGTCCGTTTATTGGTTTCTGGATAACATTAACCAAGTGGCCCAGAGGCTGATGGAGTTATGAAAGGAAAATCTCATCCGTGTATGCACATATACCACTTGGACATCAGTTTATGGCTATGAAAAAAATCATTCAGCTAGGCTATGAAAAAGGTCTGCTAATATATCTGGTTAGATTTACACACAAGTTTGGTTTCAAAATTAAAGATGAGTTTCAAATGCATAGGAGGTACCTAGAGGTGTGACCGGAAACACAAGATCTTATAATGTCTAAAGATTCATGTAGTTTTTTCTCCTATACTATTTCTTCTATATTTTGTGGTTACATGGTGATGGTCAATGATCTTAAAATGTCGAATGCCACTTTAGGAAAGGAAGCGATTATGCAAAACTTTGTGCTACTCTTCACGTCTTTTATATTTTGAACGGTATCTCAGTTTTCTGTACAACTTCACCGGGAGGCATCTGCCATATGATGTTGTGTCATTTATTTGTTAGGTTCTTGATGGAATGCCTACGAGAACAACAATTTGTGTTGTACTTCCAGAGATACATGCTTAAGGTGGATGGGATTTTACAGACTCTCCTCGGGTTCCATGAAGATTTTTTTCGTGGAAGGGAATAGTGTTCATTGAGCATTTGCAAGGCATCATCAATCATGTATTTGTGGCGGCAATATTCTGTGGTACATATTGCTCTACAAGACTCAATGCCGGGCGTTGACTATTTATGCAGTTTCAGGATGTACAAAAGTTATTTTACTCCTTAGTATTGTTTCAACATCACATTTAGGTGGAACAACAAAAATTTCTTAATTATTGGATACGTCTACTAGGTTACATTGCAGGATTAAGTAAAATATAAGTGTTTCTGCTTTATATATATATATATATAGAGAGAGAGAAAAAAAATACTTCTTACTCCCGGATGTAACTACACCCACATCTCATATACTACCTTACGGAAGTATTTATATATGTGTGTGTGTGTGTGTGTGTGTGTGTGTGTGTGTGTGTGTGTGAAAGGTGCAACATTAATTTTCTATGTATATTGGAAGAATATATTGATCTATCATTAATGAAAATATTAGTTCTCATGTGGCCTCAACATCACTTAGCCTCAAGGGTTTGCATATTGGAAGAATAGAGCGATCTATTTTTTGATGAAATCAATTATTATGGTGTCTTTCTGCTCATCCCTCGCCCCATGGATGAGCTGAAAAGTGTGATTTCATAGCTTGTTGATCATGGCCATATTCAAGGCTCTTTAATATTTTCATGGTGAAGATTTTGATTTTGTAACTTGGCTGGTGACTTTCCGTTGTACAGTGAATATACTTGCATCACTTGGCAATCGATTACTGTAGAGCTGCTGCTACTACTACTACTACTACTTCCTGGTGACTAATAAGTGATTAACCATGCATTTTCATGTTTACATCCGAATTTATGTCCATAGTTGCTAAGTTGAAACATAACTGGATTCAGTTTTAGGTCTCCACTAGATCCCGAATTTAGTGAATTTTGAAAACAAAAAATAGTTTATCTCTATTTCTAGCATGGCCAGTTAGTTCTACACACAAAGGTATCCTCTTCTATTGTTAGAGAAAATAGCCATAAGGTGACCACCGTTAGTAGATTAACGTATAAAATATCCAAATGTATACAGCGATAACAATTTATTTGCAATGTATTGTTGGTCTCATCACTTATTTGAGATATAGAATTGTGGGTGAACTTGAAAAACGGCTCAAATATGAAAGAAAATGTAAGGTATAAGGCTTTATGATTTTTATAATGGAAGACAATATTAGAGTATGTACTTTTATTTCATTTATTTATTTCAATAAATATGTACATAAACTGTTTTTACATGAAGAAATATGCCATGGTATTTAATCAAGAGTAGCCTTTTTTCTTCTGAGACATCCGTTTTCATGACAAGTAACTAATGTAGGCTTTTCTAGAATTTACAAAGTGTGTGTCCCTAGCTCTGATAAACTGGATTAAAATATAATTTAGTCTAGAACTTTATTTTTAGTTTACAGCTCCTGATATGCCTCCGTATGAGATCTCAACATCATATACGTAGTACTAAATTCTACCTTCCTCACAACATTGTCATAATATGGACTTCAAACTTGATATCATTTTTGATGACCACTTCTTGAACTATACATGTACTTAAGATAATTGAGTGGATTCGTATGTGCTCATGCAAATTAGGACAACATTTTTTTTTGTCAATTCAGATTTGAGATGCAAATTCTTGGAAGCTCTTATTATTCTGCAAGAGTGGAACGAAAATAAATCTAATGTACAATTTTTGCATTAGTTTCCTAGAAATATAGATTTGCATCCAGTTTAGAGACCGAAGATGAATGGTCAGAGCTTCGGATGGAGAATTTACATGACAAGGAGAGTAGAAGGAAAGAACCTTATAGTTTATAACAAGAAACCTACCCTCCCATTAGATTTGTTCCAAGACAAAACATTTGTTTGTGACAATATGAGCATAAAACCTGGTAACCTATCTTCCAGTTATCATCTATGAAATTGGAGTTGTTGTGACTTTATTCTTTCCAAAAAGGTACTATCATTCTGCACTTACTAACATATGTTGGCATCCCCATGTTTAGGTTTATATTTTTTTCGTACTACTATAATTTCGGTTTCCATATATATTTTACTTGGTTGAGCTAAACATGTGATCCAACAAAACCATTTATATTTTTTGGTTTCATACCTAAGGACTTTAAAGTGATATAGCTTGTTGCGTTATGGGATTTTGGTTCATTTTTTGCGCCATTAGAAATAGTTTAGATCTTCTACCCCAAGTTGATTTAACACCCTCTACCAATTCCTCATGCAAATAGGGATAAGTGATATTTGTTATTTGGTAGCACTTAAAATCCTCCGTACACATAACAAATTCCTTGAAAATTAGATAAAGGTATATTTTATAATATATGTATATGATATAATTTATGCATTGGTTGATACGCATACTACACATACACAATTATATGGCAAACAACTTAAACAATTTTACGAATTTATAAATCATGCGTCTTATATGTCTGATTTATTCAGTTGTGATATGCACTAGAAGTCCTACAACTCAATCAAATAATTTACTGAATACTATATATGTATAGTAGATTTATTATTCTTTGTATTGCAATGCAGAAACTTTTATACCTCCCTCGAGATATTGGTTTTTCTGAGATTTTAATACACTTATATGTCAAATTCGTTGTTGCTTAATGTTCTAAGCCCATAGGTAATGATAGTTTGTTGTTGTTATCATGCAAATGTTGGTATTAGTTAGTAGTCGCATATTTTTGTTGGAATATTGTTGCCGGTTGTGTTGGTGTTGAGGTCCGGTGGCAAACTGAATTTCTGCTTAATGTGTTTCTGCTCAAGAAAGTTGTTTTTGCCGTTTTCCTAGATGGACGTTGCTTAGGGGTCTCAAAGTGTCATGGTCATAAACGTACTGTAATTGTATTTCATATTGCGTAGGTTCTTCATGTTCTTAATTCTCTTGGTTTGTGCATCCGCCGACCTTTGATGGGTCTTCGTTTTTGTTCTCTCTGTGATAATAAAGTTGTCGGTGGATGGTTCTCCTAGGGTCTCATATGCGTCTCATGCATGTCAACAGACCCCTCAATGAGCTATTGATGTAAGGCTTGCGGTGGAGTTAGTTTTCCCATGACCGGTTCTCTTTTTAAAAAAAATCAGCATCTTATTTATTTAGGAATTGTTATGCCACATGCATGGAGACACAAGGCATGAAATGGGAAATAGCCAGTAGGTAATAAACGACACAGAAACACGCGCAATAAAAGAACGACGTGAAATTGAAGAAATACAGATCACATGAAGAAAAAATATAACAACAAAGGATGGCGCGGCAAAGAGCGCTAGGTCCATCTAGTTGTGTCAATTTGAAGAGGAAATCGTGTCAATTTGAAGAGGATGAAGTTGGCATGTTATATACTCGGTGCTCTTAGCCTCAGTTGGTAGCTCTCTATGGTGTGTTGGTATGAGAGATCAATGGTTGATCTGCTTGGCCATGGGGTGGATATTGCTACATCTGATCCGCGTGTCGATGGTAGTATAGCGCACTTCGTGTGCGCAGTGTGCCTCTACCTGCATTGAGCTATGCATGTGTGGTTTTATTTCATGTGTCAAAAACCGTGGAAATTAGTGTCATAACCCATACATATGTGTATAATATGAGGAGTCTAATAGTATACAGTGGTATAGTGTAAGGAGTCCCGCCATTAAGATAAGACTATTCCGTAGAGCGCTATGGTAGGTATAGTGGTAAAGTTATTCTATAGAGTGTTAATCGTAAAGCTTAATATCATGGTTGGGGAAAGATAATGCACAATTAAACATGAACGCTGCTATACTATGAGCACACAAAGAAAAAGTCAGTTAATAAGGACCAGTATACGGATCACAAGGGTCACGATACACATTTGGTAACTGAACTTTCAGGAAAACAACAGAATATATAGTAAGCTAAGGTAAGAACACCGATGAAGCCAATTTGCATCCTGGGGAGTCAATGATGGCTATCATTGTCACCCCAGGGGATGATGCTACCGGTGGAGCTAGGGGCTAGAGTGTTTCATGTTCTCTTGGTAGAGGGCTCCACTACTTCATCGCCGGAGATGCTGATGTCTTTTCGGCCGAGGATCAAGTCAATGATATCGATAGTATTCTGGTTAGTGGTGTAGGGCCCACGAGGAGCAAGTCAATGATCTCGATTGTATTCTGGTTGGCGATGTAGGGCCCTTGTGTAGCTTCCTGGCACAGATGGACCGAAAGGATTCCTCGATGGCACTTGATGTGCTCTTACTCCTTGACGGTGCCCCTCCAGTTTGTCGTGTGATTGTTCTCACTGTCTCCGAGAACAAACAGACCCCATGCACGTACAGCTCCGGTTCTGACCGCGTGGTGGTGGGCCTTTGAATCGGCCTCAAACATCTATAGCTGCTCCTCCTAAAGCAATGAGACCACCTTATATGTTTCTTATAATAATAATTATTATCTCCGTTTCCAGATGTAAGATGATTTGGTAGGTTGTTGTAACTTAGAAATTAACTAACCAAGAATTCAACAAGAATTAAAAGGTCATAGAAAAAACAAAAGTAACACACTGAACAAAGTTATAGATCATTATAAATACAAAAATTCCTAAACCAAAACACTGCATACACATTCTGAAGCAAAATGAAAGATCTCCGGAAGTGAGATGAAATGAAATTATCATATTTGTAGATCAGAATACGGCCAATTGCATCAACTGAGAAAGATAGTGGTGTAATGCATATCCTTGTTTTAACATGTGAATCCATGCATTGGTTGCTGAAAATAACCAGCTTATTTAGAGTACATATATGGAAAAACCTATCTCGGTAAATGCTCTGTTACAATGCGACATTGTAGGAGGTGCACGAGTACTGCGGATATCTAGTATTACAAATTAGCAAGGAAGAGAGAGAAATAATGTATCAAGTGTCTGTGTTGGTCTACAATCTAAGTATAGCAGCCAACTCTTTCAGGTAATGATACCAAAAGAAAAGTGATATGGATGCTAAGCAACAATAACCCAAGTGTTAAGAATTTTAATTGGTGGTACTCATTACTGGTATTCATTATTGTTCCTGCATACGCCTTGACCATTTCGGCCGAGCCAATAACCCAAAGTGTTAGCAGAATTTGAATTAACTCGGTCAAAATTTGAATTAACTCGGTTAGTACATCCCGTGAGGTGTGAGGTTAACAACTGAAGCTATATTGACATTTTTTTGCCGAATTCAAATGTAAATATAACTACCCGTGAGTGTAAAAGTTAGGACCTATGAGCATAGCTTATTATAAGTCAGAGCAAGACAAAAATAAACTTATCTAAAAGATATGGTACTTCCTAGCATGCATTCTTTTGTTTGATCTGCGAGGTGATTTACTACCACGGGGCAAGTAATGATCTTGCAATTTTTTCAATGGATGAAAGTCATCTCCCAAATATAGTAGTGCAAAATCATGCATACTTGCGGTTCCTGCTCACCAAAGTCCTGACAAACAAAGGATAAAATACATTTCACTCAGTTCCTTCCCATGTGTCTCTGAATTAGATGATCAAAGGACTACTGAACTATTTGATTGATAAATATAGCAACCTGAAATGGTTAATGGCAAGATCATAACAATACATCCTCTGGGTTGAGGAGCCCAAGTAGCTTCAGGAATAGTCATATACAACACGTGAGCAGGGAACAAATTGAGCTGAAGTATATAAACGAAAAGGTTAAGATTATAGGGTACCAAATATAGTTTAGGAAAGTGACAAAGCCAAGATATCATTAGGCTGAAACCCAAGCACTTCCAAAATGTTTTCAACGAAGAAATAAAGAAATACATCGAGTGGAATTAACCATAGCATTTAGTGGATTAAGATAAATTTAAACCAGAGGAAACAGAGAAATTTAATCCATGGGAAACATTGATAAAAAATAGACAACTGTGCCAAAAGTGACAAAGCAAAGATATCATTAGGATGAAATCCAAACACTTTCAACATGTCTTCAGCAAAGAAATATATCGGTGGGAATTAACCATAACCTTTTTTAACGGATTAAGAGAAATAGAAAGCTTTATCAAAATATAGAATCTAACTGCGAGATGAAGAAAACGTTAAAATTTTAACGAGGAAACAGTAATAAGAACAATGTTTTTTCCTTTTATGTATGTACTGTATCTAATGCAACATTATGCCTTTATAGTCTTGGATAGCTTAGCAATCACCCAAAAAAAACTTAAGTGGCAAGCGGATATTTCTTTTTGTATTTATTCCTATAAATCATTTGTTTTATATCTTCTCACCAAAAAGTCATTTTGTGTTTGTGTGGTAAGATCGCTAGAATACAGGAGCATAACCATCACCTGAAGTAGTCCTCCACCACCGTCTGGTACAAGAAACCAACCTCCTCGCCCCATTTGGTGCCTGTCTCATACTCGCACGAAGCCACCAACGTTGCAGCATGTGGGAGGATATTGTGTGCAATCGCGCTCCCAGTTCGGCAAAGCGCCGCCTCGTGATAGTTCGAGTGGCAAACCTTGTCTTCAGATCGCCGACCTCCATAGAAGAGAACAAATCTTGAGAGCTAGCTGGCTGGGCACCATAGACGGGTCTCTCCTGAGGCAAAAGCAGGTGCCGCAGAGGATCAGCCCCCGGAGGCCATCCAACCCATATTGTAAAGTCTATCATGCCTTTTCTAATTTTGACTGGCTTATTTTTCCTAAACTTGTACCAGCTATGCAAACAACCTTGCTCGGAGATGTGCCAAAACATACACATAGTTGGATCCTCCTTATGCGTTTAGTTGAAAAGACAAAGAAATATACCAGATAGATTGATGCCGGTGCTAGTCGTCATGCTCGCCCCGTGGTCGCCACTGCCTTCTTTTGTTTGATCTACGGGGAGAGGAATTGGCGGCTTCCTCAAAAATCATGGCGGCGTACGAGGAGATGAATTGGCGGTTCCCTCAGAAATCATGGTGGCGGAGGCCATCCACCTCTACATCACCTTCACCTCCTACGTCATATCAGTCCTAGTTCTCGTGCCTGCACCGACGATCTTGCGCTTGTCTACAAGCACACCAACTCGTTGGACGTAGAATGAGAGAGGAAAATAACGAAAGCAGAGGCTGTTCTGAGAGGAAGGGTGATACACCATATAGGGATGACACCGGCAGTGGATTCAGCAGCCATGCAGTCAAGCGATGGGGCAAACGTAGCTCCGCCACGCGTTGCCCGCCTCCGCCTCCGCACCCACGGAGGAAGCCGCAGACGTCGTAGTTCACCATGTAGGGACGAACGTCCTCGGGAGAAGCCAGCTGCAGGGACCACAAAATCAGTCGGGGACAAGGGCGGAAGACGAAGGCACAACACCAGTGTCGCCACTCTCAAGGCCCAAGCCGCAGCACCAGCACAAGTGTCCCCTGTTGCGCCTGCATCGGTGAGTCAAGGCACGGTGGCACACCGCCCCTTCTTCTTCTTGCTAGGTCCGAGGTCGACCTTGCCGTGTCGACCGTTGTCGTGGCGGACCACAATTAATCGACGGCGGGAATGGGACGGTGTTGAGCACATGGCAGCGTCGGCAAGTCGCCGATGTACATACTGGCCAACCTTGCTTAGGATGGCACTGAAGCGTAAAGAGTAGGAGCACGACGAGAGGAGTGGAGTAGTGGCAATGAGAATTGGGGCATGGGGGTAAAATACTAAGCGACATAGCAGCTTCAGACAGTGCCATGTGCGGAGACAGAAGAACATTTGGTCAAAGCGGTGCTCATATGACCAGAAAAATAAGAACATGCTACACGTGTCGAGCTGAACGAAAACATAGTCATGCAGTTGACGCGCACGCATGCAACACGGCTGACACGCAGCGCAATCGACATACATAAAATAACAAAAACACCTCCTCCCAGGTGCACCACCAAGCGCATATGGAAGGATAGCATCCTAGTAATCATGCATGTAGACAAAAACCGAAGCATGGGAGTACCACGACGTCAGCAGGTCAAAACATCATACATCAAAACAAACAACAACAAGACCACCCAGCAGTGCAAAATCATCGATTGCCTGCCAACGAATAGGCCCTGCCATCCCCAAAAGGTCACAGCTACGGATACACCATGAAACACCAAGAACACCCATAACCAGCCAAGCATACGATCAACCAGGAAGAAAAACATGGGAAGCTGCACCGTGTAAGCCTCAGATACTGCCAACGTCTCCGCAAAAAAAGCTACACGGCACCAAAACAGCACACGAGAAATAGGCAGCGAAAAGCAATGTAGCGGAAAGACTAACGTGTCAGCACCAAAGAAATCACAACGACAAGCCAAAATACCGAGAAAAAAGAAAAACTTCCTGGTTTAGTATATGTATATATGATGGGACTTAGCTAGAACTTCCAAATGACAAATAAAACTCCCACTATTGACGACAAGAGTTGAAATATCCAAATTCACCCACATCAATACTCCATGATAAAAGAAAGAAAGATGATTAGTAAATCATATAAATATACCTTGAAAATATATTCATCTTGATTCATGAGACAAAGAAATATACCGAGATATTACCAATGATGCGCTAATTAGCCCGAGGTTTACGAGGTAAATATTTTTTTCTCTTCTTCATGGCTTAAAGCCGTTGAGCAATAATATTCTTGAGCTTGTTATGCAATTTGGACTTTATGATCTTCATTGTTCAAAAAGCCCTCTCAACCGATGCGGTTCACACGTGAAATATTAAGGTCAGTTCAATAAGTTTGTAGACCAATGGGTAGACCAAATGCTTTCCCGTTTTAACCATCTTTGTAGCCAAAACTTAGGAAAGTTCACATGGTTGGGTTGGACCCTTCAAAAGGTACACATTAGGATAAATTGGGAACAATTTTATTAATGATTAATCATTATTTCAAGGTTCAAACCATGTCATCTGGACTATTTATGAAGCCATTAACGAATGTAATTTAACTAAAGTTGAGCATTCATGGTCGTGTTCATGGTCCTAAATTGAATTGAAAATAGAAACTGAGTAAATGAAGTAAAATCTTACCTATATGTCCTTTGCCTAGTGAATTCGGACCTGCCGGAGTTGGAGTTGCCATCGTGGCCGCCAGGTTGCCTCGCTGGCGCTTGCATCTCCCAGATGCGGCTGGGCAGCCTGGGCCTGGCCATTTGTGCTTGGGACGCCCGCCATAGCCGTTGCCCAAACCATCCCCCAAAGGCGCCCCTCCTCCTAGATCTTCGTCGTCCATGGCTGCCTTCGGACACCGGGGCTAGGGTTGCAGTCGCTGGGTGCGGGTTGGGGAATCACAGTCAGTAGATTTTTTATCAAAAGGACGGTCAATAGCTAGGAGTGTGGCTAGGAGCAGATTCGATCGATCGCTACCAGCAGAGTGCTTAGTTCGCTCGTTGTTGCACACAACCCAAGCCAAGGCCCATTCATGGGTCACGTTTGACTGGTTGAATGATTTTTCCCATGCGTTTTTGGTAAGGATTTTGCCCACACGGGGACGCAATTTCCTACCCAAAAATCAAATCGCATAGGAGGCGCACGCTGTCAATCCCGGGCAAGCGTCGGGGAGTAGGGACGCTGCGTCCGCCTGTGCCAGAAAAACACAATCCACAATTTTTCTTCAAGTTTTCAGTTTTTAGGTATTGAAATATTGACATTCGCCAGACAAACTCAAGTTCGTAAGTAAAAGAGTTTAAGCATTTTTTCCATTCCTCAATGGATTCATGGTTTTATCCTTTATGGGAACATGCTTTAGGACATGACACACGGTCATTAGCGCCTCCCCCTATCATTTTTGGAAAGACCCATGTATCTAGCATGACGTTAACCAAATCAGTTCGGGTATGTTTTTTCTTTTGGCCACCACATTTGACTGAGTAGGAATGCGTCCTCTCATGCATAATATCATGTCCCCCCCCCACAGAATAAATCAAATTCATTGAAAAGTACTCTCCACCACGGCTAACCTTAGTCGCTTGATCCTAAGATCAAGTTGGTTTTACGCTTCAGTTTTATAGATTTTGAAGTAATTTAATGCTTCATCTTTAGATTTCAGAAGATAAACCTAGCAGTATCTAGTGGAGTCAGCAATCAACGCCGTGAAGTGTCTTTTTTCACCTTTTTTCCAAAACATCATTTATCTCACAGAGATCTGAATGTATAAGTTCTAATGGTGTTAATTTTCTTGGTTGTAACACCCTTAGCACTTCCCGCCAAATCGCATAGAAACGATTCAAATATGTCCACCAGGCACTTGCGTGTGAGTGGAAAACGAAGTAATAACATTACACAATAGCTCACGATGGAACCCACAAGAACATATATATACAACAACGACTCAGTGAGTCAAGAATATAGATATACATTACAAAGATCCAAATCACATTGAAAACGATACCACATCTGAATACGGATAAGATGCAAACTGGACTAAGAGTCCTGAAGAATAATCAATGGCGTCCATAACCCTGCATAGGCCAAGCCGGAAGGGTAACCTTGCTAAGATCATCGAACTCATACCTGTCAAATCAAAGGGGTGCCGACAAAGGCAAATAAAAAGGGGAGCGGTCAGTACTAAGGCCAGTACACAGTGAGTCTTAGAATTCGGCGGCTCTCGCCTACATAGGTATGGTGGGCTTAGTTGCAGCAAAACATGCACTAAACAACCTATAGAGAATCGAGACAACTGTTAGCTATCAGAAAGGGATAGGAGACATCTATTCAAAACCAACCTGATACTAACACCAAACATACACATCCTGGAGTTTCCCCCTCGAGACCAAATGAGGAAGTCCTTTCAAGGAACTCACACAGTTGGCAGTTTTGTTTGAGCATTCCATTAAAGTTGCGACACTTACTAGTCAGATATAGATAACATATTACATTCCAATATCACCAGCTGTTGGCACTTTTAATTAACCATTCCGTTATAGTGGAGTTGATTACTAGTCATGTTAGAGTCAAATTTATAATACTACTTTAGTTTTAATTGTCTATGGTCGAGACACTATGCTACAAGTAGTCCATAACCGTGGACACAGCTTTTTGAAAATATTTACCCTGCAGGGGTGCACAAATAGCTACACACGCACGATCAACCTCGGGAAAAAACAAATAAAAAGCAACGAGGCATCATAACAAAGCATTCACATGATTCAAAAATGATTTCAAGGGGCCACCTGGCTAAGCTACCCACAACTAAGTTGGTCGGGCTTCGAGACAGACCCAGGGTTTGCGCCAATGGATGTAAATGACTAGGAACTCGAAATTGTGACAGGATTTGTCGATTCCACGTAAATACTCTACATTCCTAAATAGTATAGTAGTAAACCGCTCCTCGAGCAACAGTAGTAAATAAAGCAGTGAAGCATGGCAAACGTAAATGATAGTAGTAAAGTCATGATGGCTATGAAAATAGACATCTTTCTCTGTGTTTAAACCTTAATTTTAGTCATGCAATTGATAAGAAACTCTCTAGTGTTGCCACTAATGACTAATTATTGCAAAAATATGCAAATCACTGCTTTGAATTGTGTTGTCCAGAAAATCACGCTTTTAAGGCGAAATATGGAGCCATAAATGAAGATTTTGAGGAAGTCTAAACGGCCAAGAAAACCTGGAGCCAATACCATGCACCAGAGGCCATGACGACCACTGGTGCGGGAAAGGTCTGCCCGTACGGCCCGCCCATACCAGGTGGCATCAGCTTCGTCTTGTCAAACGCTATGACTTTCAAGAAGGCACCTATATATTTTGAGGTCCCAACAGCCGTGCAGAGGGCCGCCATTCTCAGATTGCATCACAACACCACTAAAGGATATCCACCACCATAGTTCATCCTCTCCATACCCATAGCCATTACTTTGTACTTGAGATCTCCTTGTGATTCAGCGATCATTGTTAGAATATTTGATTTCAATCTAAGTATTTTGCACAATGTTTTCTATCATTGATCTTAATGTTATGAGTGAGTATTACTCACGGGCTGCGGGTTAGGGTGAAACCTCACAACGATTATGTGTATCTAATCTATGGGAGCATTGTGTGTTGTTTGAATAAGAGATTTGTATCTTTGTCTTATCTCGATCTTGGACTTGTAGGTACCCAAGACCACCGAGATTGATAAAGGCTTGAGGTGAGAAACTTGGTTAGCGACGATCTCATAGGAAACCCAGTGAAAGAAAGGGGAGTACAGTCTTCTCTTATCGATCCATTGGGGAACAACATCAACATCACTTATTAAGGCTTTGATCTGTGTTTTCACTTAATAATTGTTTGTAGTCCGGTGCTTCGTGGTGCAAACGGTTGGATCAAAAGGCTATTGCTATGCCTATGGCTCGCAAGGGCTTTAGTATATCGGGATGTGCTGCCCACATTTTATCTCTATTAAAACATTAGACATGATTGTGCTTATTATATCTTTATCCCATATGATATGTGTTGGGCCACGTAGAGATAAACAAAACTTTTTCCCTACGCGGTGATCCCAAGATCCAGCTCAGGTAGAAGGCCACGAGGATTACCACTAGACGCGCAGTTGCGGAATTGATGAAGCACGTCGTTTCATGCAGTGCAGTCCTCGCGATCCGTTCCGGTTCCACGATCCACGATCCGTACTTTCTTCACGATCGCCGAAGTGCTGAACGTACAACACCTCCGCCGGTATCCACACATACGAGGTGGCTGCGACAGTCGCATTCTCATCCGGCTCAGTTGGAAGTGGATTGTTTAGGACACGATCCCTTTTTTCTTGTTTGAGAACAATTCTCAGATTACGATACCAGTTGGTAAAATTAGTTCCATTCAACTTATCTTTCTCTAAGATGGTTCTCAAAGCAAAACCGGAAATCTAAGAAAGACTGCTAGGTGCCATTGATCTACAACAGAAAATATGCAAAACACTTAAGACATGTATCCATACAGAGCAAGCATATTAAACACTTTAATATTTATGCTCCCACTAGAACCCACCCCTCTGATGGTTACTTAGTGATTCAGGACCCTAAATAAGCAAGTCGACTAGGTAGACAACTCTTTGTCAATCGTATCTCATACGACTCCTGTTGGATGGGTGGCATCACATGCCCCGGCTCCCATCTGACTTTTCCCCAAGTCCCACAGCCGTTGTGATAGACCTGTCTAGATTACCAAGTGCTTCCGCTGTAAGAGTCCGACTCGAACCCACCTAGTCAAAAAAAATTGATAGCACCTCAATTTTATGAGCCCACTACCAAAAATGTCCGACTTGTGATGGTGCAGCACTGGCGGGGAAACCGACTAGACCTTCTTTGAGGGATTATATTCTACCAACTATCTAACAGAGGTAAAACAGAGACATAACAATAACACAAAATAAAGCAATTATAATGTGAAATGGTATGGCTCTCTTCATGGCGATCTCCATCTCCATAAAGCCTGTAATCCGACTCGTGTCAACTCTTGTCACGTGCCGTCTTACACCATGTAGCCGACTTGTACACCGACTTGCATGCTATCCGGATTCTCCAAATAGCTACACTAACTAGTAATCCAAATTACAAAGAGAATCTGACAAGAAGGCCGTTATACAATAAGATGACAGCACCTAGGCTCCAGCCGACTGAAAAAATCCGTGATACGCAGATCACGTATGGATTACACACATCACATGCATATAAGCCATACCATTGACAACATCATCCTGCAAAAACAAGTTATGCATAGATACGATATCTACCGACGTTGTGAAACTCGCAACGACATCTAAGGCGCTACGACAGCGCAAAGCCGGCGGTCTCGCTAGCCGGATAGCGGGCGGGGATCGAAGGGGCAGCGCCCCTCACGGGTGCGGGCAGCGCCTAACGATTTTTCCGAAAAACGCAGATCTCATCTGCATTCCGGACATGGATTTCATCATCGGATAAAACAATTTTACCCAAATCTGATCCGGACTCCGATTCGATCAAACCCTTTGATCTTCGATCACCGCATCCGGGTTTACGTGTCACAATCTACCCCGATGGAGGAAACCGACCGGTAGGAGTATGTCATTCCACGACCTTAGCAGTTAGATCACGGAAACCAGATCATCCATTCCTCGAGTACAGTTGATCCAATCAACTTTGTACAAAACCGATCTATCTCATAGATCGACCACCAAAACCGCAATTAGATCCAATCTAACGCCAACCGCATATCACATATGCGCGATCTCGAGCCTAAAACCAGAAGCTAACGCTCTGATACCACTGTTGGGCCACGTAGAGATAAACAAAACGTTTTCCCTACGCGGTGATCCCAAGATCCAGCTCAGGTAGAAGGCCACGAGGATTACCACTAGACGCGCAGTTGTGGAATTGATGAAGCACGTCGCTTGATGCAGTGCAGTCCTCGTGATCTGTTCCGGTTCCACGATCCACGATCCGTACTTTCTTCACGATCGCCGAAGTGCTGAACGTACAACACCTCCGCCGGTATCCACACGTATGAGGAGGAGCGCCGGCGATGGACTGCTAGATCCGGTACGGCGGCGACAGGACGAACTGGGGTTAGGGTTTCCAACACATGGAGTGACCTAACCTTGTGCTCTAAGCACCTGCGCCCTAGCTTATATAGGGAGTGAAATTGGGCTCCACTCACTTGTGGCCCATTCACTAAAAGGCCTATATTAGCCACTGCAAGTTTCACTTGCTGACTAAGTCCATGTCTCTTTTTGGGTCTAACCCAAATAGGTTTCCTGTTTGGGTCTAACCCAAACTTGCTCCCGCTCTTAAGTGTGTGACCCGACAGGCTCATGGTAACCCGGACACGATTCCGAGTCCCACTCGTGATCGATTAGTTGGTAGCGGCTCCTAGCAGAACGTGCCAACTCCCAAGTACCAATAAGTCATGACGACATACCTTCCAATGCGACTTTTGTCTGAGTCCCTTTTGCCTCATGATATACCTTGTCGGACTATAGGCGAATGATCGTCATCCCTTAAATAGTCCGACTCTCTTTCTCGATCTGAGATAAGTGATTCATCCGACTAACTCTTAGTCGGTTGCCTCGGTTAACACTTAACCGTGACGCGCATGGCCATGCTTTCCGAATCATATCTTCTGAGAGGGCCCAGAGAATATCTCTCCGGATGGAGGGGCAAAATCCTGTCTTGGTTATTCACATCACGCAGCTTGATTCTCAGACGACCCGAACTCCGCCTTTATAACTGCCCAGTGACAGAGCAGCGTTTGACAGAACCTAAGTCAGAGATCCTCAACTCGGATTGTGCAATAACCTCAGGTCTAAGGATTACATTGATTGAGACATGCAAATGACGACTTGTTCGTTCCATCTCAATATGGGTCACTCCGACTCGCTAAACTCTTTAGCCGAATCCGTGTAAGTCGGAATAGCATCTCCATGCCCATGACAAGTGGAACCTAGTCATCTGCCGACTTTCACATTGGTCTAAGTTGTGTGTCTGGCACAACCTCAATGACCAAGGACAATTAGTATGAACAACATGAATATATAGTTCCACAATCAAATCACATATTCGATGATACATATCAGCAGTTCATACATGGACCATAACCTTATGACTACACAGGAATATCATCATTCATGATTGCCTCTAGGGCATATTCCTAATAGTCTCCCACTTGCACTAGAGTCAATTTTCCGACATTACATGTCCAGGCATCTGATGCCCATTGCTCTTAGGTGCGCCTCATGCTTCGGCTGTGGAAGTGGCTTTGTCAACGGATCCGCAATGTTTGCATCCGTGTGTACCTTGCATAACTTGATATCACCTTGATCCACGAACTGGCGAATAAGGTGGTACCGCATGAGTATATGTTTGTTCTTATGGTGTTGTCTAGGTTCCTTGGCTTGTGCAATAGCACCATTGTTGTCACAATACACGTCTAACGGATTGGACGAGCCCTGAACCACACCAAGATCCATGAGGAAGTTCCTCATCCAAACGGCTTCCTTTGCTGCCTCTGAGGCAGCAATATACTCAGCCTCTATCGTAGACACAGACACCGTTTCTTTCTTGGAACTTTTCCAGCTCACAGCCCCTCCGTTTATCACAAACACATATCCGGATTGCGAACGAGAATCATCCGAGTCAGTGAGATAACTCGCATCCGTGTAACCCTTTACACTGAGTTCATCCTTACCTCCATAAACCAGGAACATATCCTTAGTCCTTCTCAAGTACTTGAGGATATTTTTTGCCGCTGCCCAGTGGATCTCTCCAGGGTCAGCCTGGTATCTGCTCACAACACTTAGAGCATAGGAAACATCCGGCCTAGTACAAATCATAGTGTACATGATGGATCCGATTGCAGAAGCATACGGAATCGCACTCATCCGACTTCGCTTATCAGTTGTCGAAGGACACTGAGTCTTGCTAAGTTTTACGCATGGGACATCGGTAAGAACCCCTTCTTAGACGATTCCATGTTGAACTTCTTCAACACTTTGTCCAAATATGTACTCTGACTCAATCCAATGAGCCGCCTTGATCTATCTCTATAGATCCGGATTCCTAGTATGTAAGTCGCCTCACCCAAGTCTTTCATCGAAAAACTCTTTTCCAATGATTCCTTGGTCTCTTGCAACATCTGGACATCATTTCCAATCAGTAATATGTCATCCACATATAAGATCAGAAAGTTCACTTTGCTCCCACTAAACTTCTTGTATAAACAAGAATCATGATCACTCTTGATGAAGCCAAATGATTTGACTACCTCCTCAAAGCGAATGTTCCAACTCCGAGATGCTTGCTTCAACCCATAAATGGATTTCCGAAGCTTGCATACTTTGTCAGC
The DNA here is from genome assembly GCA_910589775.1 of Avena eriantha. Taxonomy (NCBI): domain Eukaryota; kingdom Viridiplantae; phylum Streptophyta; class Magnoliopsida; order Poales; family Poaceae; genus Avena; species Avena eriantha. Next base: position 283,119,497 of record OU342744.1, on the reverse strand, counting down.
ATTAGCCGGATCGACAAAACCCTCGGGATGTATCATATACACGTCCTCGGTTAAATTTCCATTAAGGAAAGCCATCTTGACATCCATCTGCCATATCTCATAGTCGAAATAGGCTGCTATAGCTAACATGATCCGAACTGATTTAAGCATCGCTACAGGAGAGAAAGTCTCATCGTAGTCAACTCCTTGAACTTGTCGGAACCCCTTCGCGACAAGCCGTGCTTTATAGATAGAAACATTTCCATCCATATCAGTTTTCTTCTTAAAGACCCATTTGCACTCGACGGGTCTTGCACCGTCTGGCAGATCCACCAAGTTCCAAACTTGATTTTCATCCATGGACTTTAATTCGGATCTCATGGCTCCAAGCCATGACTCAGAATCAGAACCCACCATCACTTCCGAATAAGTTGCCGGCTCATCACTGTCTAACACAAATACATCACGAACACTTCGCAATCTGGCCGATCTTCGCAGTGTCAGTGCAGTTTCCGGCTCAGGTACCACGTCCGGCTCAACCTCTAAGGCTTTTGCCGACTCGCTGCTAGCCGGTATTTCTCGAATTTCTTCGAGATGCACCGTACTCCCACTGACTCCCCGACTGAGAAACTCTTTCTCAAGGAAGACACCGTTTCGAGCGACAAACACTTTGCCCTCTTCTCGGTTGTAGAAGTAGTAACCCAAGGTTTCCCTCGGATATCCCACGAAAATACACTTATCCGACTTAGTTGTAAGCTTGTCCGACTGAAGTCGCTTGACAAAAGCTTCACAACCCCAAATCTTAAGAAAAGACAAACTCGGCTTCTTGCCAGTCCACATCTCATGCGGTGTCTTCTCTACCGACTTTGATGGTACTCTGTTTAGTGTGAACGCCGTAGTTTCTAGACAATAACCCCAAAATGATAAAGGCAGATCTGTCCGACTCATCATTGATCGTACCATGTCCAACAAGGTCTGATTCCTCCTTTCCGACACACCGTTTCTCTGCGGCGTTCCTGGAGGAGTGAGTTGGGGAACTATTCCACAACTCTTTAGATGGTCATCAAACTCATGGCTCATGTACTCGCCTCCTGGGTCTGACCGAAGAAACTTTATTTTCTTGCCAAGTTGATTTTGTACCTCATTCTGGAATTCCTTGAACTTTTCAAAGGCTTCCGACTTGTGTTTCATTAAGTAGATATATCCATACCTACTCAAATCATTAGTGAAGGTAATGAAGTACTCATAACCACCTCTGGATGTCGTGCTCATTGGGCCACATACATCAGTATGTACCAGTCCCAATAAGTCGGACGCCCTTTCACAACTCTTTGCAAAAGGTGTCTTGGTCATCTTGCCGAGAAGGCAGGATTCACATGTCTCAAACGACTCCAAGTCGAACGAAGTTAGGAGTCCATCATCATGGAGCTTATTCATGCGTTTCCAACTTATATGACCAAGCCGACAATGCCAAAAGTAAGTCATATTCAGATCATTTGATTTTAACCTTTTCACATTTATGTTATAGACAGATTCACTATCAAGATTCAAAATAAATAACCCGTCCTGGACGGGTGCAAAGCCATGAAACATATCATTCAAATATAAAGAATAACCATTATTCTTAATATTCGACTCATAGCCCTGTCTCATCAAACATGAGGCAGAAATGATGTATCGACTAAGCACTGGAACATAATAACAATTATTTAGCTCCATTATGAATCTAGAAGGTAAATGAAGTTGCATTGTGCCGACTTCCAACGCAGCGACTCTCGCTTTGTTTCCGACTCTAATGTCAACCTCGCCTCTTGCAACGCTCCTAGTTCTTACCAGTCCCTGCGACGAGTTGCAGATGTGAATGACTGATCCGGTATCATATACCCAAGAACTACCAGGTGCATCAGCAAGATAAATGTCTATAACATTGCAAACAAGCGTACCTGAGCCGGAAGTCACAGCTCTGCTCTTGGCTTTATCAGCCAGATACTTGCTGCAATTCCTCTTCCAGTGGCCATCCGGCTTGAAGTAGAAGCAAGTGGATCTGACTGTAGGAGATGGCTTAGTCCCTGAGGAAGCGCTTTGGACTGGGTCCTCCGCCTTACCTCCTGACTTTGCCTTCTTCTTCTTAGTCCAAGAACTCTTCTTGAACTTAGCCTTGTTTTGTACCATCAACACTTGACTAGCACCTTTCTTGAGATCCGCCTCAGCCTGCTTGAGCATCCCATGTAATTCAGTGAGCTTCTTATCCATACCATGCATGTGGTAGTTTGATATGAACTGGCCATACGCACTAGGAAGAGAGTTCAGAATTATGTCCGTAGCGAACTCTTCGCTAATGGGGTAGCCAAGCCTTTCCAGAGACTGCACGTAACCAACCATCTTGATCACATGCAGACTCAGTGGATCACCATCCTTAAGCTTGCAGCTCAACAAAGCCTGAGAGACTTGATACCTCTCAGTCTTTGCCTAAGCCTGGAACATACTTTTGAGGCTTTCGATCATATCGTAGGCCTCAACATTCTCGAACTGCTGCTGCAAGTCCGGTTCCATGTGAGCAAGCATAAGACAACTAATCTTCGTGGATTCATCACAAATCCGACGGTAGGCATTGGTGGCTGCGACAGTCGCATTCTCATCCGGCTCAGCTGGAAGTGGGTTGTCTAGGACACGATCCCTTTTTTCTTGTTTGAGAACAATTCTCAGATTACGATACCAGTTGGTGAAATTAGTTCCATTCAGCTTATCTTTCTCTAAGATGGTTCCCAAAGCAAAACCGGAAATCTGAGGAAGACTGCTAGGTGCCATTGATCTAGAACAGAAAATATGCAAAACACTTAAGACATGTATCCATAAAGAGCAAGCATATTAAACACTTTAATATTTATGCTCCCACTAGAACCAACACCCCTCCGATGGTTACTTAGTGATTCAGGACCCTAAATAAGCAAGTCCACTAGTGAGCTTTAGCATCACCGCTAGCCGTCAAGTGATCTAGGTAGACAACTCTTTGGCAATCGTATCTCATACGACTCCTGTTGGATGGGTGGCATCACATGCCCCGCCTCCCATCCGACTTTTCCCCAAGTCCCACAACCGTTGTGATAGACCTGTCTAGATTACCAAGTGCTTCCGCTGTAAGAGTCCGACTCGAACCCACCTAGTCGGAAAGAATTGATAGCACCTCAATTTTATGAGCCCACTACCAAAAATGTCCGACTTGTGATGGTGCAGCACTGGCAAGGAAACCGACTAGACCTTCTTTGAGGGATTATATTCTACCAACTATCTAATAGAGGTAAAACAGAGACATAACAATAACACAAAATAAAGCAATTATAATGTGAAATGGTATGGATCTCTTCATGGCGATCTCCATCTCCATAAAGCCTGTAATCCGACTTGTGTCAACTCTTGTCACGTGCCGTCTTACACCATGTAGCCGACTTGTACACCGACTTGCATGCTATCCGGATTCTCCAAACAGCTACACTAGCTAGTAATCCAAATTACACAGAGAATCCGACACGCATGCCGTTATACAATAAGATGACATCACCTAGGCTCCAGCCGGCTGACAAAATCCGTGATACGCAGATCACGTATGGATTACACACATCACATGCGCATAAGCCATACCATTCACAACATCATCCTGCAAAAACAAGTTATGCATAGATACGATATCTACCGGCGTTGTGAAACTCGCAACGACATCTAGGGTGCTACGATAGGGCAAAGCCGGCGGTCCCTCTAGCCGGATAGCGGGCGGGGATCGAAGGGGCAGCGCCCCTCACGGGTGCGGGAAGCGCCTGACGATTTTTCTGAAAAACGCAGATCTCATCTGCATTCCGGACATGGATTTCATCATCGGATAAAACAATTTTACCCAAATCCGATCCGGACTCCGATTCGATCAAACCCTTTGATCTTCGATCACCGCATCCGGGTTTACGTGTCACAGTCTACCCCGATGGCGGAAACCGACCGGTAGGGGTATGTCGTTCCACGACCTTAGCAGTTAGATCACGGAAACCAGATCATCCATTCCCCGAGTACAGTTGATCCAATCAACTTTGTACAAAACCGATCTATCTCATAGATCGACCACCAAAACTGCAATTAGATCCAATCTAACGCCAACCGCATATCACATATGCGCGATCTCGAGCCTAAAACCAGAAGCTAACGCTCTGATACCACTGTTGGGCCACGTAGAGATAAACAAAACTTTTTCCCTACGCGGTGATCCCAAGATCCAGCACAGGTAGACGGCCACGAGGATTACCACTAGACGCGCAGTTGCGGAATTGATGAAGCACGTCGCTTGATGCAGTGCAGTCCTCGCGATCCGTTCCGGTTCCACGATCCACGATCCGTACTTTCTTCACGATCGCCGAAGTGCTGAACGTACAGCACCTCCGCTGGTATCCACATGTACGAGGAGGAGCGCCGGCGATGGACTGCTAGATCCGGTACGGCGGCGACATGACGAACTGGGGTTAGGGTTTCCAACACATGGAGTGACCTAACCTTGTGCTCTAAGCACCTGCGCCCCAGCTTATATAGGGAGTGAAAGTGGGCTCCACTCACTTGTGGCCCATTCACTAAAAGGCCTATATTAGCCACTGCAAGTCTCACTTGCTGACTAAGTCCATGTCTCTTTTTGGGTCCAACCCAAATAGGTTTCCTGTTTGGGTCTAACCCAAACTTGCTCCCGCTCTTAAGTGTGTGACCCGACAGGCTCATGGTAACCCGGACACGATTCCGAGTCTCACTCGTGATCGATCAGTTGGTAGCGGCTCCTAGCAGAACGTGCCAACTCCCAAGTACCAATAAGTCATGACGACATACCTTCCAATGCGTCTTTCGTCTGAGTCCCTTTTGCCTCACGATATACCTTGTCGGACTATAGGCGAATGATCGTCATCCCTTAAATAGTCCGACTCTCTTTCTCGATCCGAGATAAGTGATTCATCCGACTAACTCTTAGTCGGTTGCCTCGGTTAACACTTAACCATGACGCGCATGGCCATGCTTTCCGAATCATATCTTCTGAGAGGGCCTAGAGAATATCTCTCCGGATGGAGGGGCAAAATCCCGTCTTGGTTATTCACATCACGCAGCTTGATTCTTAGACGACCCGAACTCCGCCTTTATAACTGCCCAGTGACGGAACAACGTTTGACAGAACCTAAGTCGGAGATCCTCAACTCGGATTGTGCAATAAACTCAGGTCTAAGGATTACATTGATTGAGACATGCAAATGACGACTTGTTCGTTGCATCTCAATATGGGTCAGTCCGACTCGCTAAACTCTTTAGCCGAATCCGTGTAAGTCGGAATAGCATCTCCATGCCCATGATAAGTGGAACCTAGTCATCTGCCGACTTTCACATTGGTCTAAGTTGTGTGTCCGGCACAACCTCAATGACCAAGGACAATTAGTATGAACAACATGAATATGTAGTTCCACAATCAAATCAGATATTCGATGATACATATCAGCAGTTCATACATGGACCATAACCTTATGACTACACAGGAATATCATCATTCATGATTGCCTCTAGGGCATATTCCAAACAATATGCAGCTGCAGGTGAATCTTTAACCCTCGCCTATCTCCATCCATTGAACAACCCACAATATAAAGTAAACTAGAAAGGTCCAACAAACAAAGGTAAAATGAACAATCAAAATCTTGTAAATGTGTCCTTATTTAATTCCTTTTAGCATTGTTTCCCAAGGTTCAATTGAACCTAGGTCTACTAGGGAAAAAACTACTATACTGCATCCGTGAATCCAAATCAAAGGTATCAAGCCACAAACTAGTTTGTGACCCTAAGAAATAAGATGTGAATCAAGCTCAGTCGAAGGGGATCCATAAAGTCTTCCCGCATGTGGATAGTGTGATAGTCAATGAACATGCATCAAGTACTCGGGTCTTAGGTGGACACAAGTGGACGGGATAAAAACCAGATCTCAACTATTCCCCACCAGTGCCGCTTTATTAGTTATATCTACTACCAACATTTTAATTATCAAGTTATAATTAGAACCATGATCATCTCTACCATTAAGCATGTGACAACCTTCGAACAACTGTGGAACTCGATGACTCGAACCAACACGCAACCTTGCCATCCTTGCTGCATTCTCAGGCCTCCTCCTCCTCGCATGTTGATCCGTGAGGTAGTGGTTGACGTCATGCCTCTCCTCTGTGTGGTTGAATTCTTTCCAGTGGTTGGTCAACTGCTTGGCAGTGACGTTCTGGCCCTGGCCATGGCTTGCTTGGGAAGGAGGTAGAAGGGGGATCGAGATTTAGATGGAGTAGTCGAGAGGATAGGGTATGTGCTGCTCGGCTTTTGTGGACAAGAGGCATGGAGCTGGCAAGCGATCACACACACGATTTGGGCGAGTATCACGTGCTCGACACGCTCTGTCGGGGAAAAAAGAGGAATAGGGAGGCAGCCCCCACTAGGTATCTACTGGGTGTTCCGATCGAAACCTTGCAGCTGCGGAGAGGAGGCCGGTTGGGTTGCACCAAGTTGATTTAAACATAGCAAGGAAACCGGATGGTGAAAGGATTTGATCAGCTAAGCTGATCGATGTGCACTGGTGGTCAAGGGTTGGGTAGGATTATGGTGTAGATGGTTTTATTTTATATTTCACTTATTTTTATTTTTATTTCAAAACCCTTGTTTGAATTTAGAATATGCAAGAGTAACCAATAGAACCCAATGTAAGAACGAATAAAAGTAGAAAGCTTGCATAGGAGTTTTTCCTTGGTTCATCCTTATTTGTTTTGAATTTTTCATTATTTGCTTGATTTTATTCCCAACAAAAACCAAATAAATCCAACAAGATCAAGATAGAAGGGAGAGCTTGCATGGAATGCATGCATGCTTAGAAGCTTGGATCTAGTTTGTAAAAACAAGCTGGATTCGAGTGGGCACTTGATTCAAGTTTCAAAAGAAAGCAAGCAAACAAATGCATGATTCCTTTTAATAATGGGACTATTTGAATTAAAAGGCTAATATAGTGTAATATAGCCCCATTAATGTATGTTCCACTATGTGTAATATAGCCCCATTAATTCAAATAATCACATAGTTGAATAAACCATGGGAGGGAAGCATGTAGAATAATAGAAAAGAACCATACCGAAATAGTTATGAGCTCGAGACAAATGCCAAAACATGATGCAATGCTCATAAGTAGTTGGATGGTAGGATTTTTAGATAGGACCAAAGGAAGGTGACAATGTTGATAGATGGAGAAATTGTAAAAGATATGCCCCCAACTCAGTTTGGGAATTTGTCAATATATAAAATAGCAAGACTCAAAATCCAAATGACATTTTGGTTCCAATACATTTGGCACCAACTAGAATAGAGGGGGGTAAAATAGAGAGGCAAACCCAAACTGGAATTAAAATATCAATAACTAAATACAAGTGAAAAATATAATTATATGTTCCATGCAAGGTGGCATGATGAACATAATGATGATGTCATGATCATGCATGGAAATAAAGAACACACAATTTTCTAGTAGGGGTTTTCCCGGGGTGCTATATCGGTTCTGCAGCTGTATCAATCTTATGGGGTTGCTTTGCTTGCACACAAAATTGGCACTTAGAACCTTTGGCAGTGGTGATGACGTGGGGTTAACATGTCAATGCCCATAGTTTATGGACTTGGGTTTCGGGAAGATCGGCGAGATGGGGACTTTGCTAGCTAACACACAAGCAACATGGGGACACGGTGGTTTACCCAGGTTCAGCCCCCTAGAGGGAAAACCATACACCTTCTTGTCTTCTTTTGATTGATGAAGAACCATGGGCACCTTGGCGGCAATGGTGCGCAGATGTGGTCTAGTGGGTGTATGTGCTAGGGTTTCGATGATCCTCTTTGTTGTTCCCTCCTGTACTTTATATGAGGAGACCGGGTCTCAGGATACAACCCGAGCCGATTACAAGTTAGGGTTAATTATTTAAACTTTATATCCAAAGCTTTGTCGTATCCATCAAGGAGTCGCGACCTTCATGGACCTACGGCCACCCGAATCTTCATGGGCTCCTGTTGGGCCGAACCGGGTAGGCCAATCTTAGGCACCCATAGGGCATACCTATGTTAGTAGCCCCTGAGTGTCCATTCGAGTCGTAGATTCGGATGGAGACTTTGAAGTCTTCGTTCATCAGAAACAACTTCTTATCACCAGAAAATATCGGGTCGAATTGTTCGATTCATTGGGATGATTGATGCACGCGCCTGGCTCATACGATAGATTGGGACCAGTTAATTGCGCTTGGGAAAAAACAACGACATCTACTCAAATTCGAGTCCCTAGACACGAATTTGGAAATTGCTGGTGTAATTCGACTCATGCCGTGGAGGCCTTACTGAGTTGAATTCTAGTAGTAATGGTTATGTACCCAATGCGTCCGTCGAAATTTTTCATCACACCTCTTGGTATGGTATTTATCTGGTAGAGCGCAGCGGATGCGATTGACATGCCAACAGATGATATCTGGAGGTATTATCTTTACATCGTAGATGTAGCATCCGAATGTTTGTCACCGCGGATGTGATTCGGGTGGTCAAGGAGATGTTGTCTCTGAACGTGACATTGCAATCGAGCAAAGTTGCCGAGAGTTTCAATTGCTGATGTGCAAATCCATGTTGCAGACATAGCTGACGCAGAGGTTCGAGTGAGTGAATGCCCTTATTTTTTCTTTGTTTCCATAGGGTGCGCGACCAGTGCTCCCTATGGGATTAGCCCCCGAGTGCTTGTTCGAGTCGTATATTCGGGCAGGAACTAATAGCCATCGAGCCTTGTGGATTCCGTCAGTGGCCGTACTTTATTGAATGCACAACCAACACTCCCTATGGGAGTAGCCCCTGAGTCCGTAGTCAAATCATTGATTCGAAAAAGGAGTCGAAGCGTACCATCTCAAGGCGTGTAATTGTTGGGCTATACACTAGATCCGAAAGTACGTAGGGTGTGCAACCAACATTGCTGTTAGGAGTAGCCCCCGAGTGTTTGAAGGAGTTGTAGTCTCGAACAAAAACTAAGTTCTTGAGGCAGTCGAAGAATATTATGTTATTGGCTTCAATTGCTGATGAGGGTCTGAACTCATGTGATGTCATTGATGAAAACACATGAGCTCAACCATCAGTGTGAACAGTGTGACATGATGCAACATCGCGGGCCCCAAAAACTGACTAAGATTTGACTAGTCATGGCGTATTTTACGGTATTTAACTGCGCCTCCTCGATTTTCATGCATAATGGAGATTGTGTGATGACAGTTTTTTCATGCCGCCACGTGTTTGCGCCAATGCCCACCACACGTCAGAAGGTGGGAATTAACCGTTGATATTTTGCATCTTCTCTGTTACGTAATAGGTTGCTTCAGTAAATAATTCCCCATCTTCATCTTCGTCTTCCTTGCTCCCTCGCATCCTCTCCACTCCCACCACGCCCTTGCTCTCTAGATCCTTATTGCAATGGACGTGCTTCGTGTTTTTCCAAGGTTGTTCTTGCGTTCCTGGTGGAGGAGGTGTGCCGCGATGACGGGGAAGGGCAAGAAGACCACTGGTGCTGGATCGAGCAGCGCCGCCGCCCCCAAGAAGAAAGCTACAGGGAGCAGCGTACCAATTATGCGTGGTGGGGTTACTCAATGAGTGCCTCGAACCTGTGGCCCCTCCACCAAGCTGGCTTGATTCCCGCGGACGAGGCCAATTTTAAGTTTCTTGGCGCTGAGGTAATCCTCGATCCTCCTGCTGGATTTTGGGTGATGTTTATTGCCTTTATCCTTCGAGGACTTTCTCTCCCCCTCCATGAGTTTGTGTGCGGTTTGCTCTTCATGTATGGGATTCAGCTGCACCAGTTGTGTCCCAATTAGATTCTTCACATTGCCTGCTTCATCACCCTCTGTGAGTGTTGGCTCGAAATTGAGCCGCACTTCGGGCTCTTCAAGAAGCTATGTGGATTGAAGAGGCAGTCGAGATCTAGATGAGGTAGGTGGATGCGGCATATCCATTCACTCGGGCGTGTAGTATTTCAGCTTCAAATTTGTCGACTCTACTCAAGGATGGAGGGACAAGTGGTTCTACATCTACGATTAGAAGCTGGCAGACCAGAAGTATGGCCTAGCCCCGTTTGACGTGAGTGTGGATACGAAGAAGAAGCGATCCTAGAAGAACGATGTTCCTTTAGGTGAGACTGCCGCAGTTGAAGCTTTGTACCAGCGGTTGCTGAATTTCCAATTGATCTAATGCAAAGAGGTCACCGATGTCGACATCATTCAAACCTTTTTGCGACGTCGGATATAGCCTCTGTAGACCAGAGCGTATCCGATGTTCCTGTATGCCAGTTCATTCGACCCAACCCGCATGTCTCTAGAAGATCTGTCATCCATGGAGCTGGAGAAGAAAATCAGGTCTTTGACCAAACTGACTGCTGAGAAGGATCTCCGGGCAGAGACATCGACTGTGCCATTTTGTGCCAGCGAGCCTATGCTAGAGGTAATGTCCTTGCTAGTATTCCCTTTATCTTTGATTACTTCATGGAAAGTTGATGGTGTTATTGTTGGTCTTGTAGGATTGGAAGGTTAAAGGCATGATGCCCCCTTTACGCAAGAAGTGGGACACTGATGACCCACAAGTATAGGGGATCGCAATAGTCTTCGAGGGAAGTAAAACCCAATTTATTGTTTCGACAAAAGGGGAGCCAAAGAATATTTATAAGCCTTAACAACTAAGTTGTCAATTCAGCTGCACCTGGAAACAATCTTGCTTGCAGTAGTTTATCAGTAGCAACGGTTTTGTAATAGCAATAGCAAAGTAAAATCAGTAGCAAAAGTAAAGACAGTAGTAACAATTGCAGTGAACAGTAGGATTAAAGCGCGGTAGGCATAGGATGGATGGACGGGCGTTGCATGGACAAGACAATTCATATGGCAATCAGAACATAGGGCAATTGCAGATATATAAGATAAAGCATCCAAGTACTAGACAGTCCTAGGCATGTATTCCATATATAGTCATACATGCTCGCAATGAGAACTTGCACAACATCTTTTGTCATGACAGCCCGTTTGTAGTGGGGCCTCAAGGGAACTACTGGAAATTAAGGTGCTCCTTTTAATAGAGCACCAGAGCAAAGCATTAACACTCCGTGAATACACGTAATCCTCATATTACAGCCATTCCCTCCGGTTATCCCGATTATTGTCACTTCGGGGCCTTTGATTCCGGACAATAATATGTGTATACAACTTGCAGGCAAGATCATAAACAATACTATCATCATGAATCAATAACATGTTCAGATCTGAAATCATGGCACTCGGGCCCTAGTGACAAGCATTAAGCATAACAAGTTGCAACAAAGTTAAAAATCACTAATAAAAGATACTAGGCACCATGCCTTAACAATCTGATGCAATTACATGAACGATCTCATCCAATCCCTACCATCCCCATAGCCTACAGCGAGGATTACTCACTCATGGATGGGGGAATCATGGATGGTTGATGGAGAAGCAATGGTGATGATGATGGCGATGATCTCCTCCAATTCCCCATCCCAGCAGGGTGCCAGAACAGAGTTTCTGGTTTTGAATCGCGAAATCTAGTGGTGGCGGTGCAGCAGAACTCTATCTAGAAAAACGTCGACCCCCCGCCTGTTTTAGGTCAGAGGGATTTTATAGGCGAAAGGAGAGGTCGAGGCGGAGTCCGAGGCGGCCACACCCCCTCTTGGCGTGGCCTAGCCTGGCCCACGCGACCATGGTGTGTGGGACCCTCGTGGCTCCTCTTCGTCCCGTCTTCTGGCTCCGTGAGTCTTCTGGTAAAATAGGAGTTTTGCGATATTTTCTGGGATTTTTCCTGAAAGTCGATTTCCTACACAAAAACGAGACACCAAGGCAATTCTGCTAAAAATAGCGTCAGTCCGCATTAGTTGTATCCAAATCACACAAATTAGAGGAGAAACAATAACAAAATTGTTTGGGAAAGTAGATACGTTTGGACATATCAACTCGCCCCAAGCTTAGCTTATTGCTTGTCCTCAAGCAATTCAGCTAAAAACTGAGTGTGATAAAAGAAACTTTCACGAACACATTTGCTTCATAAGATGTATATATTCTCAGCATATGATCAAATACTTAGGCAATTCATAATAAAGAGCATGCAAATAAGTTTACCTAGTGGTCATGCAATCTATGAAGATATTCCAACTCATTAATAATAAGAAACATGGCATATAAGCATATGCATGATTGTAGTGCTCATAAGAAGATATGATAAAGTGGTGTCTCGCTTGCCTTTCTTTGGAGCAAAACATAAATGCCAAGACATATCTGAAGTTTAAGTGAAGACTAGAAATAAACTTATCAAAGATACAAGTGTCAAAGTTATGTCATAATTAACCGTGTTTTAGAACAAGCACATTACACTAAGAATGACAGCTATGCTCTCGGGAAGGTGCTCAAAGAATAAATGGTGACTCAACATAAAAATGAAAGAAAAAGATTTTTAAAAGTTTGAAAGGCTTCCAAATGCAGAAAGTATGGTACTGATTAGCTTTGAGCTCTCATTTCCCCTATCATAAGAATCTTTAAGTGATTAAGGTTAAAGTGATCAAATATGAGGATATGCTTGACAAGTTATAAGCTGAAAATATCATGCCCCTTACTTACGAGTACCGTTCCTCATGCTACTCAAGTTTAGTCACAGGTAAGTTCTTGTCATTGTAAGTACATGTGTATCATAGAGAACCGCCAATGGGGTACCCCTTGCCCGATGATACGGAAGAATATTCATATCAAAATGACAAGGCAAGCAGACAAGGAGCATCTCAGCATCCTTTTATTTCCTATTTGCATAGGTACCTCTTTTTTTCTTTCTCTTTCTTTTTTTCTTTCCTATTTGCATAGGCTTCTTTTTTTATAAGGGATGCTTCATAGATTGCTCACTATGGTTATGCTGCAGGTTTCCACCATGATGGCTTAGACCAGCCGTCCATGCGTTTCTCTAACACATATACGAACTCCATGAGCCTTACAAGATCCCCTTTCATTTCACACCACCGGGATCCATAAGCAAAAGAACATGATATCAACTAAATAAAGTGCAATGCTAAAAGCGTTCCCCATGATAGCATGGTTCTGCTAATTCACAACTTACAAAGCGCAAGCATATACGCAACATAGATGGGCACAATGGTTCAAGTTTATTAAGTGCATGAAAGTAAAGTGTGCGATCAAGTTCGCGAGAGCTTTACTAACTAATTTTCACATAACAAGCAAACATTTTTATTGGAAGAAAACATAGCATAATAAATATGCAAGGAATAGCAATAATGCTATTAGGTAGATATGGTGGACTCTTTTTAACAACTTTGGTTCTAGGGAGTTGGGTGCATGAGTAAAGTACTCAGCACAAGTGAAGGCTAGCAAAAGAAAGGGAGCGACAGTCGAGAGAGCAGTAACTGTCATAATCATGCTTGCAACAAAATAAAATTAATAATGGCATAAAAGTGACACAAGAACTCTGAGGCAGAATAAATTATCAAGGCTTAACTGACCTTTTGTTTAGTCATATACATGCGTGAGCATGTGCCAAGTCGATTCAAATAGAACATTCAGAGGAGGACACCACAATGTCATACCAAGTTATAAATAGAACAATGCAAGAAAATAGTTATATGACATGTTACGAACTAATAATGGATTGGAACTGATCATAAGCAGGCAAGGACCACTAAGTATCCATTAAATAACATACACCTTACATAAACAGACTAATCATGCTCACAATGATGAGTATATGCACAAAAATGAAAACAAATAGAGTTCATACCAGCCTCTTACCACACCTCGAGTTGTCACAAATCATTATTGCCTTTCACTTGTGTGACTTGAATAATAAGATAAATCCAATCTCCAAGGAATCTCTGAGGACCGCTGAACCCTGCAACAAACTTTACAAAATAGAGAAGAACAACAAATATTTTTGGGTTTTCGATTTTTAAAGGCAAGAACCAAAAGGAAGAACAAGCAAAGTGAAATCTTTTTGGGTTTTCTGAATAATCAAAACAAAGCTAAAAGGAAGAAGCAAACCAAGGCTAAAAGATAAATAAGCAAACAGAGAGAAATAACGAAAATATTTTTGGTCTTTTTGTGTTTTGGAAAGCAGAAATAAAGCAAGAACAAAGACTGAAAAGAAAACAAAACATGGATATACAAAGTACTGACTAAGCATGATATGTAGATGAGTGTGATGTCGGTATACCTCCCCCCAAGCTTAGGCTTTTGGCCTAAGTGGGTATCAACCCCAACGCGGGTAGGAACTCCAGGCTGGCGGGTCATCATAAGAATGATCGTAGTTAGGCCCTTGCGAAGAAGAAGAAACTCCCTAGTCATAGGCAGGCTGCTAGTACGAGGACTCCCCCTCATTTGAGGGCTGGACCGAATCATCTGTAACCTCCCTTCCAGTATCCTGCTCTTGCTGGGAGAGCTCCCCCAGATATGTATCGAGCTCTTCCTCAGTGAGTGACCATCCTACCCTGGTATGAAGGTTAAACAAAACAGGCGCAGGCAAAAGAACAACATGCTCGGATTTACCCCTTCTCCAACCAGCCTTGAGGAAGGTTATTTCATAAGATAAATCACTCAAATTAGCCCAAGAAGAAACGAATTTATGTTGTATCATGGAATTAAGGTCAAGCCTCTCTATGGGAAACTATAGGTCTAAATGATGTGGCGCTACACCATGCAAAGCTAATAAACGAGAGGCGATGAGGCCTCCACAAATTCCACCTTTCTCGCGGTTAGTAGCAAGACGAAAAGCTATCAAGGCACCCAAATTATAAGTCCTATCTCGTTTTAAGGCAACTGAGATGAAGGCTAGATCATATGAGGATAATTTACTAGCAGTTTTCCTAGCGAGAATGCACTTGGCAATAAAGTAGGCAAAGTATCGAATAGACGGGAGATGAATATTACGAATTTTACCACTCTCCTTTGAGAAGCCACTCCCTTGGAAAATCTCTGCGTACAAGTCCATGAGTGGTGTAGGTCGCTCTCTAATCCTTTCACACGAACCCCATTGTGGTACTTTAATAGCTGCACAAAAATCATCAAAAGGGAGATCAACAACTATATTGTAAATTTTGTAATGAACCATGGGGTTAGGCAAGGAGCAACTAAATCGAAAATCCTGCACCACAGACATAGTTAGTTTCACATATTGGTAAGGTTCATCTCCCACAAAATGCTCCAATCCTGCATTAGCAATTAAAGTATGGAAATCTTGAGAAATCCCTGCAGTTAAGGGAATATGCCCGAGAGGCAATAATAAAGTGGTTATTATCTTATTCCATGTTTATGATAAATGTTTATTTTGCATGCTATAATTGTATTAAAATGTGTTTAATAAAAAAATACAAAGTTCCTAGTACTGCCTCTCATATAAACTAGCTTGTTGATTAACAAGATGATCAAGGTTTCCTGATCATGGACATTGGATGTTGTTAATAACAAGGTCACAACATTGGTGGAATGATGTGATGAACATTCATCCGAAGTATAGCATTACGATCAAAGTCATTATGTTTATATTTCTATAACATCATATGAAGTAATCTTAGTCCTTAGACCATGTGATCATGTTAATTGCTGACACCGGAAGAGTATCTTGATAACATCAAACGTCACACCATAACAGGGTGACTATATAGATGGGTTCAGTGCTACAAAGGTGTTATGTTGAGGCTCATGGATCAAGAGTCGGATTTGTCCATCCTGATGATGGATAGATATACTCTGGGCCCTCTCGGTGATATCATATTAAGATAGCTTGCAAGCAAGTGATGTGATCACTAGAATGTTATATCATGGGAACGAGAAAAGAGTGCATGTCGGCAACGAAATCAAACTAGGTATGGAGATACCGATGATCGAATCTCGGACATGTAATATATCGCGAGACAAAGGGATTTAGGTACTAGCATTAAAGGTTCTCACGATCACAGAAGTCATCGTTGAATGTGTAGGAGTCAGTATGGATCTCCAGATCCCGCTTCTGATTATTGATCTAAGAGGGGTCTCGATCATGTCTGCATTATTCGCAAACCGTAGGGTGACACACTTAAGGGATACCGACACCATTTGGAGCAAATATGTTTCAGATAAAGATTTAAGAAAGCGCTGGAATTATTTCAATAGACACCGAAACGGTTTCGGGTGAAATTGCTAAAATTGGTTCTGCATATAATATTGAAATGTTGCAGGGGGTTTTATGTGAATGTTTTTTAATTAAATTAATTAACAAAATTCTGAATAAAATTAATAAAAGAGTTTTATTAAATGAGAGAGCAATAAATTTGGACAAATTCAATGCATTTAAAGTGGAGACTTTAAAAGAGAATGTGAAGGAGCAAATTTATGTGGAGGGAGTTACCACCACACGAATGAGGAGGTGAAGGGTCACCCCTTGAGGCGCCAGCCATGGGGAGGGGTACCCTCCCCTCCTCCTATAAAAGGCCCCCCTCTCACACCTTCACACTCACACCTCCTCGTGAAGGATCTCTCTCCCCCTCTAGTATTATTCCCCCATGGTCTCGGATTAGTGAGATACATGTTCCCGGTGGCTTTATCTAGAAAGGAGTTGCTGCTTCCGCTGCTTTGCTGGAGCGAGGGACGAAGGTTGTCGGGGTACCGGACGTGTGTGCGATCACGGATGCACCGCTGCTTTGCGGTGCTGGACTTGGTGGTGCTGGACTTGCTGGAGCTGGATCTGAAGGACGTGCTGGAGCCGGACCTGCTGGACTTCATCACGATCTTGAGATTGGCAAGTGTACGACTAAATCATCCACGAGTTCCATCTCGTTAACAAATCTTTGTTGTCTTCGAGGGTAAGTTCTCTATGGATGTATATCCACCCGTTGCTTGTATCTAGTAGATAGATCTTGGCGTATAGTTCCCATCATAGGAAATTTTTGTTTTCTATGCTGCAAACCCAACAGTGGTATCAGAGCCTAGTCTATGCGTAGGTGCTTTGCACAGGTAGTACACATATGTTTATATGTGGGCGATGATGATCATGTTATTGCTTCTTTCAGGTATTTTGGATATTGGTGGCATAGTGGGATGAAGCGGCCCGGACCAACTTTACATGTCATCGCACATGAGATCGGTTCCACGACTGACATGCAACTAGTTTTGCATAAGTGGCTGGCGGGTGTCTGTCTCTCCTACTATAGTCAATATCTGATTTACAACGAGTTGCTAATAACTTAGTTATCATCGTTGTGGTTCCATGTTCGTAGGTAAGACCGGTTCTATCTTCGAAAGCCGTAAGCCACGTAAAACTTGCAATGGATAAATTAGAGGCATCTAGTTTAGATTGTTGCTGGGCTAGTGTCATGATATGGTAATGTTGTAAGTAGATGTATGATAGATACCATTACAACACACCTAACATGTAAGTTCCATAGACCTTGGCCTTACACACAAAGGAATGATAGAGATCATACCACGATGCATATGATGGTGATCAAATGCATGGACCATATCATCCCACTTTACACATATGATGTTTGCATCTTATATTGCTAGTTTGGCGTTTTAGTAGCATTTTAAGATAATCCCTCATTTAGATATCAAGATAAAAATGTGTTCTTCCTTAAGTATGCACTGTTGTATGGATCGTGTTTTGAGACATCACATGATGATCGGGTGTAATCGACTCTACGATTTCATATAACAGGTGTAAGACAATTTTACACATGCGAATACTAAGGTTCTTACTTGGCGAGCCTAGCATGTACGGACATGGCCTTGGAACACGGACCGAAAGGTTAAGCATGAGTCATATAGTTGATATGATACCCATATTGATGCTCGTCTTTGAAGCTACACCGACTCATGTGATGATCGGACTTGATGTAGTGGATTTGGTTCATGTAATCACCAAAAAGGCATGAGGGATGTTGTTTTTGAGTGGGAGTTCATTTCTAATTTGGATTAGTCGAACTCAATTTGTCATAAACTAAATCGAAGTGATTTTGCATAATTTGTTGTAGTCATTGGCATATGTTCACTACCTTATGCTTAGTTTTAATTGAGATAATAGAACTATAGAATTCTGGATATTTACTTTCCGAACTGGTATCGTATTATTTTGAATGTCAATTTAAAGTTTATAAGTCCTATTGCAAACTTTTAGCAAACTCTATTTACTCCATGAAGTTTAATAAGTAGTATTAAATCAAGAGTAAGAATTCCAATGTTAGTATCTAAAGTATCATGTTTGCCTCCATGATTATTGATATTCAAAAGTTGTTTTAATATCAAGATTAGATAGGAGCTGAAAATTGTTTCAGAAACCATCATGTGTGAAAGATATTATGATATCTGAAACAATGTTTTTGGTTGCATTATGATAGAGTATAATTTAGAAAAAATACATGTTCTCATATTGTATGAGAATTTGTGAAGGATGGAGATGCTAGGCATATGGATCTCTCAAAAAGGTTTTGGGAACTAACATTATACTCGTGATTCTTCCTTACAGGATATAGTAGCTTGATCATGAAAGTTGTCATGATAAGGATGAATAGAAGATGTAATTAAAATGTTTACTACACTAATAGATTACTAAAGAATGGATTTTTTGAAAGAATACCAAACATTTGATGATGGTGATTCACTTCAAAGTGCAAGTCCAAAGGTATTAGTATTTGACTAAATATGCTTTGTACTACGTGTCATGTGAATGACACCACAATTGATGTTGATAGATTCTTTTAAAAGAAAAAGGAATTGCTGAAAGAGAATCTATAAAATATTTAGCAGAAAAGAAAAAGTTGGAAATGTCCAGCTTAGGTATATAGAAGATATACATATTATGGTTGTATTCCTTGCTTGTTAAACAATGTGGTTCTTAGGTATTGGATACCGAATTGGTTAGTATGAAGTGTCATACAGAACAACACAATTCATGAACTGCAATGGCCTAAGTAACTAGCAAGAGAATAAGTGATGATGTTCATCAAAAAAAAAGTGTTATTATGTTTCTCATTGAGATCAAAGCTTGTCTTAAAGATTTGTTTAAATAATTGTTATTCTGTTCCGGTATTATGAGAACAATGGTTGTTCAAATAATTACCGTATTCCATAAAGGATGGATGAACTTTTACAAGTCTAGTTGGATAAATCACACCCATAAACATTATTGCTAAAATGTCGCAAGACAAATGATTGAAAGATCACTTATGAAGTGACATCGCTGTTTAAATTATATTGGAAAGAAAACATGAAGAAACTCCATGTTGATGGATTTTTGGAGTCTTTGATTTTGATCAATTGATGCTTGTGAAACTTTCCTCGGGATAATTTAAAATCCGTCCATAGGCCAAAGAGGAACGGATGACTAACTTATTGGATATTATGCATGTTGATGTATATAGTCCATTATGTGTAGCCATATGCGATGGATCTTTTTTGCTTCATATGCTTTCTCCAGAAATTTAAGTGAATATATCTATATATTTACTCAATAAGGAAGAAGTATGAAACATTTGAAAATTGTTCAAAGACTTTCAAGATGAAGTGAAAAAAATCATTGTAACAAGAAAATAAAAGAGTTTATGATTTGATCATAAAGGAAGATATTTGAGCTACATGTTTAGCAAAACACCTAAGATTTGAGGAATTGTTCCATGATTTGTGTTTTCCAGTAAACCATAGGAGTATGGCATATTCGAGAGATGAAATCAAACCATGTTTGACATGGTAAGATCAAAGGTATCATTTATAAAACTGCCATTATGTTTTAAGGATTAAAGCTTTAGAGACTACCAATTTTACACTGAAAAGAGCACCATCGTGATCCGTTGAAATGACACCATATGAGTTATGGTTTGGGATAAAACCCGAATTGTATTTTCTTAAATTTTGGTATGCTATGCATAAGTAAAATGTTTACAACCAAAGTCGGATAAGCACGTCTTTGTAGGTTATTCCAAAATAATTTGTTGGTAATTCCTCCATAACACCGAGGACAAAAGAGTTTGTCGCTTGGAACATCAAGTTCTTGAGAAGGAATTTTTCGTGAAAAGTTAAGTGGGAGGAAAATAGAACTTTGATAAGGTTGTTGAACCTTAGCTATATGTGCTAAGTAGCGCAACGCCGGAAAGTGTCCCGTGGCGGCCACATTGCTCATGGCTCCCGTGATTACAAAGGGTGTGATCTCCGAGATTAGAGTTCCTATTGAACCATGTGGGTTGGTAAGAATCAAATAGTAAGATTTGATAAACAAGTCGTTATTGTTTTGACAATGATGAACCGACTGCATGCAAAGAAGCGACGATGGGCCCTGACTCCATAAAATGACTAGAAGTCATAGAATCCGTGATAGTATCCATACATGAGAAATCAAGTTTCTGAATTTGGAAGACCCTCTAAAAAGGCATAAAGCCTATCGGTCGTGTTTGGATCTATAAAGAAATAGACATGGATGTTTAACATCTATGAAATAGTTGACATGTCGGAAAGAAGTTTACGACAATGTTCAAGGAGTTGACTATGACAAGATTTGATCTTTCATAGCGATATTTAGTCTTGACGGATTAATGTAGCAACCACTACATATAATTTGATGTATGGTAGTTGAACAAACAAAACAATGTTCTTCTAATAGAATGGTTACCTAGGACGTGTACAAGACACGGTCCGAAGGGTTTTGTTAATTCAAAGGGTGCTAAAAGGGCATGCAAACTTCAATAGTTGAAGTAAGCATAATGGAGATGGAATCTTCACCATGATGAAACTGTTAAAAGAGTTTAAATTCATCGCAGATGATGAAGATGCTTGCATTTGCAAGAAATTAAGTGGGAGCGCTGAGACATATTTCTAATACATTATGTAGAGGACATATTGTTGATTGGAAATGATGTATCTTGTATTGACACAAGTTAAGAATTTCATTAAAATAAGATTTCAATGAAAGACTTGGGCAAAACCAGAATATTTGGCATCAATATCTATATGGATAGATTGAGGCGCTAATATGGTTGTGCTAGACATACATATATGAGATATTGAAAGGGTTCAATATGGAAACAACAAGAAAGGTTCTTGCTGGATGGAAAGGATTGTATCAAGATTCAAGTGTTTCAACACTTGGTGAGTAAAATCACATGAAGATTTTGATCGATTATACCGTGATATGTATATATCCAGAATTTCCTATGCTCTAAATGTTATGAGCACATACTAGAATGATTCATAAGATGATCATTGGACAATAGTAAAGATATTCTTATGAGCTTTGGAAGAACTAAGAATATATCATGTATAAGTGACAAATAGTTAAAGGTAGTTCATTGTAAAGTGTTACATTGCTACTAGTTTTGTCACAAGATACAAATTAAATTTATCTCAATTTAGACTATGGGTGGCACAATGTAATGGAAAGGATGTGACAAATACTACAACAAAAGGCTAAGTATATAACTGCTATAATAGCAGCAAAGGAGGGCATTTGTGTTAAGTAGTTTGTTATCAAACTAGGTGTGGTTCAAAGTGGGCTAATACTATGAAGATATATTGTATGACAATAATATCAACATATTTTAACCCAAACGAACTAAAGGTCTCACCAAAGGACCAAATTTATGCAATGCCATCTCATTTGAGAATGAGTGATGCGTAGAGACACAAATACATGCAAATACACACGGACTTGAAAGTGCCAGATCCGGAGATTATGTTAACCACTAGCAAACACATATATTCAACACCTAGGTGTTGTATATACATGTTTACATACTAGATTATTGACTCTAGTGCAAGTGGGAGACTGAAGGGAATATGCCTGAGAGGCAATAATAAAGTGGTTATTATCTTATTCCATGTTTATGATAAATGTTTATTTTGCATACTATAATTGTATTAATTGGAAACGTTAATACATGGGTGTGTAATAAACAAAATACAAAGTTCCTAGTACTGCCTGTCATATAAACTAGCTTGTTGATTAACAAGATGATCAAGGTTTCCTGATCATGGACATTGGATGTTGTTAATAACAAGGTCACAACATTGGTGGAATGATGTGATGAAAATTCATCCAAAGTATGGCAGTACGATCAAAGTCATTATGTTTATATTGCTATAACATCATACGAAGTAATCTTAGTCCTTAGACCATGAGATCATGTTAATTGCTGACACCGGAAGAGTATCTTGATAACATCAAACGTCACACCATAACAGGGTGACTATAAAGATGGGTTCAGTGCTACAAATATGTTATGTTGAGGCTCATGGATCAAGAGTGGGATTTGTCCATCCCGATGACGGATAGATATACTCTGGGCCCTCTCGGTGATATCACATTAAGATAGCTTGCAAGCAAGTGATGTGATCACTAGAATGTTATATCATGGGAACGAGAAAAGAGTGCATGTCGGCAACGATATCAAACTAGGTATGGATATACCGATGATCGAATCTCAGACATGTAATATATCGTGAGACAAAGGGATTTAGGTACTAGAGTTAAATGTTCTCACGATCACAGAAGTCATCGTTGAATGTGTAGGAGTCAGTATGGATCTCCAGGTCCCGCTTCTGATTATTGATCTGAGAGAGGTCCCGATCATGTCTGCATTATTCGCGAACCGTAGGGTGACACACTTAAGGGATACCGACACCATTTGGAGCAAATATGTTTCAGATAAAGATTTAAGAAAGCGCTGGAATTATTTCAATAGACACCAAAACTGTTTGGGGGAAATTGCTGAAATTGGTTCTGCATGTAATATTGAAATGTTGCAGGGGGTTTTATGTTAATGTTTGTTAATTAAAGTAATTAACAAAATTCTGAATAAAATTAATAAAAGAGTTTTATTAAATGAGAGAGCATTAAATTTGGAGAAATTTAATGCATTTAAAGTGGAGACTTTAAAAGAGAATGTGAAGGGGCAAATTTATGTGGAGGGAGTTACCGCCACATGAATGAGGAGGTGAAGGGTCACCCCTTGAGGCGCCGGCCATGGGGAGGGGTACCCTCCCCTCCTCCTATAAAAGGCCCCCCTCTCACACCTTCACACTCACACCTCCCCGTGAAGGATCTCTCTCCCCCTCTAGTATTATTCCCCCATGGTCTCGGATTAGCGAGATACATGTTTCCTGTGGCTTTATCTGGAAAGGAGTTGCTGCTTCCGCTGCTTTGCTAGAGCGAGGGACGGAGGTTGTTGGGGTACCGGACGTGTGTGCGATCACGGATGCACCACTGCTTTGTGGTGCTGGAATTGGTGGTGCTGGACTTGCTGGAGCTGGATCTAAAGGACGTGCTGGAACTGAACCTGCTGAACTTCATCACGATCTTGAGATTGGCAAGTGTATGACTACATCATCCACGAGTTCCATCTCGTTAACAAAGCTTTGTTGTCTTCGAGGGTAAGTTCTCGATGGATGTATATCCACCCGTTGCTTGTATCTAGTAGATAGATCTTGCCGTATAGTTCCCATCGTAGGAATGTTTTTGTTTTCTATGCTGCGAACCCAACATGCAGCCCTCATGAATTCGGGGCATGGATATATGGAAGGAAAGACTTCCTCCTCACAGTGAACCTTCATAACCGCAGGCACCCTTAATTCATGTTGGTTGAGTTGGTGTTCATTCATCTCCTTTTCTGAAATTTTAGACAACCATCATACAAGTGATTGCAAAGTGATTACATAATGGAAGGGACTACTTATAGGGACTTATAAGAGGCCTAAACATGCATCAAAAAAATCTAAGCATTGGACAATCTTACAATCTCACATAACCTGTCACCTATAGTAGCAAAATACTCAAGATATAATCCACTAATCACAAATCAACTTCGACAAGCAGAGGAGTCACATACCAGAGATCAAATGCTCCAAGTCTCAGCAACAAAGATGGGCTGAGCAAGGAGATCGAAAATCGTGAGCAAGAATAGCAGGAACGCGAGTTTGAGCAATGAATTGGTGTTTTCTCGGGAGAGAGAAAGGAGTGGCAGGATGGAGAGTAAGTGGAGGGCCAGGGGTGGCCCACACCATGGCCAGGCGCACCCCTGGTGTGGCCACGCCACCAGGTGGTGTGCCTACCTGGTGGGCCCCCTAGGTCACTTCAGGTACTTCTATACCCCTTTTTTGACGTAAAAATTTAATATGAATTTTCTGGAATTTTTCGAGACACTTTATTTTTTAGCAATTTTCAGGTGTTGATGAATGATTTTTTGATAGAAAGATAATTTTGGGATGCAATAACAAAACAAAACTAAAACTTCAGAAGTTCTAAGACACTCTAATATGCAAGCAACTAGCAATATAAAGTAAACTAAGTGAAAGAAAAAATTAAAATGGATAAAAAATAAAAGTAAGCAAAGATAATCATGGTGAAAACATTGTTTTGTTCATTAAAATCCTTTTGTTAACAAGGTTGATCAGGTCTTGTTACCAAAACAATTTTATATGAAACAAAAATTTGCATTTCACTAAATGATTATGTTACCTCAACCTTGATAGCAATGGTCCCAATCATAATAGTTTCATATTTTTCTCATGGTATGGGACAATATATTTCTCAACCTTGGATGCCCTCAACATTTTCAATTGAATTTAAGCCATAATTATTATCAATATTCTTGGGGAAATAGATAGTATGTTCCTTGTCACTAACATTAAAAGTTACCTTTCCTTGATTGCAATTAATAATAGCTCCTGCAGTATTAAGAAAAGGTCTCCGAAGAATAATAGACATATTGTCATCTTCAGGCATTTCAAGCACAACAAAGTCAGTTAATATCAAGCAATTATGAGCCACTTGAATAGGTACATCCTCACATATACCAAAATGAATAGTGGTAGATTTATCAGCCATTTTCAAAGATATATCAGTTGGTATTAATTTCTCCAATTGAAGTCTTTTGTAGAGAGAAAAAGGGATAACACTAACTCCTGCTCCCAAATCACACATAGTAGTTCTAACATAGCTATTTTTAATAGAACATGGAATAGTTGGAATACCTAGGTCTCCAAGTTTTTTTGGAACTTTACCATTAAAGGAATAATTAGCAAGCAAAGTAGAAATTTCCTCATTAGGGATCTTCCTTTTATTAGAGACAATATCCTTCATATACTTTGAATAAGGAGGTAATTTAATAGCATCAGTTAAAGGAATTTGTAGAAATAAAGGTTTCATCCACTCACAAAACTTATTATAGTGTTCATCTTCCTTTGACTTGTTTTTCTTATCAGGAAAAGGCATTGGTTTTTGAACTCAGGGCTCTCTTTCACTACCATGTTTATTTGTAACAAAATCTTCCTAGGTTACTAATACGTCCAAAACGTATCTACTTTCCCGAACACTTTTACTATTGTTTCTCCTCTAAACTTGTGTGATTTGGATGCAACCAATGCGGACTGACGCTCTTTTCAGCAGAATTGCCTTGGTGTCTACTTTTTGTGCAGAAAACCAACTATAAGGAAAAATCCGGGAAAATATGCCAAAAATCCTATTTCACCCGAAGACTCCAGGAGCCAGAATACGAGACGGAGAAGAGCCAGGGGGTGGCCACACCACCTGGTGGCGCGGGCCAGGCCAGGCCGCGCCAGTGGGTGGTGTGGGCCCCCCAGGCACCCCCTCGGCCTCTCTCTTCGCTGATAAGGAGCCTTCTGACCTAAAAACTTCGGGGGGTTCGACGTTTTTCTAGAAGGAGTTCCGCTCCGCCGCCACCACCAGATTCCACGAAATAGCACCAGAAACTCCGTTCTGGCACCCTACCGGGATGGGGAATAGGAGGAGATCATCGCCATCATCATCACCATCGCTTCTCCATCGACCATCCATGTTTCCCCCATCTATGAGTGAGTAATCCCCCGCTGTAGGCTATGGGGATGGTAGGGATTGGATGAGATTGTTCATGTATTGGCATCAGATTGTTAGGGCATGGTGCCTAGTATCTTTTATTAGTGCTTTATGACTTTGTTGCGACTTGTTGTGCTTAATGCTTGTCACTAGGGCCCGAGTGCCATTATTTAAGATCTGAACATGTTATTGATTCATTATGATAGTATTGTTTTTGGTCTTATCTGCAAGTTGTATACACACGTTGTTGTCCGGAACCAATGGCCCTGAAGTGACAAAAATCAGGATAACCCGAGGGTATGGCTTTGATGTGAGGATCACATGTGTCCATGGAGTGTTAATGCTTTGCTCCGGTGCTTTATTAATAGGAGCACCTTAATTGCCAGTAGTTCCCTTGAGGCCTCGCTGCAAACGGGCTGGCAGGACAAAAGATGTTGTTCAAGTTCTCATTGCGAGCACGTATGACTATATATGGAACACATGCCTAGGATTATCTAGTACTTGGATGCTTTATCTTATTTATCTGCAACTGCCCTATGTTCTGATTGCTATGTGAATTGTCTTGTCCATGCAACGCCCGTCCATCCATCCCTATGCCTACCGCACTCGAATCCCACTGTTTACTGCTATTGTTACCGCCGTCTTTTCTTTACTACTGGTATTACTTTACTATTCCTACTACAAAACTGTTGCTACTGATAAACTAATGTGAGCAAGATTGTTTCCAGGTGCAGCTAAATTGACAACTCAGTTGTTAAGGCTTATAAATATTCTTTGGCTCCCCTTGTGTCGAATCAATAAATTGGGTTTCACTTCCCTCGAAAATACTGCGATACACCCCCTATACTTGTGGGTCATCAAGACTATTTTCTGGCGCCGTTGCCAGGGAGCATAGCTTTATTTATCAAGTTCACTTGGATTCTCTATTGTTCGCTGCTATCCATCCATCATGGGTAAGTCTCATGATGGCAAGGTTCATATTTTACCATCCACTAAAGAAGAGGTATGGTTCTAAACACCTCTGCTGCTCTTGATTCACCGTCTGTTATGAGTAAGTTCCTTACACCACCACATACACATGCTACACACACTGCTACTACTGCTGAATCTGAAACTTCTGATTCTTATGATGCTGCTTCTACTGTGCTTGATAAGAGTGGTTCATTAGGTCCTTTCCTAGATGCTACGATTGCTAGAGCTATAGCTGGAAATACCGAAACTCCTAATGAAGACACTACCACACCTGTTAGCTCACCTGAGTCTAGTGAGAGTTATGATATTGAAGATGGTTATGTTGAGATGACCGATGAATTTATTAAATAATGTAAGAACACCTATGATAGGAGCGCTGCTAAGAGTCTCCTTGAGAGGCGTACTATTAGACCCAAATTGTCTCCTGTTTCTAAGTTTGCTGCTTCTCCCATAAACATTATAGATGAAGATTATGATTTCTCTCTCGATCTATCTTACATAGCTATTGTCGAGAAAGAACCTTTTTGTGGGACTAAGAATGAAAGTGCGGTATCACATATGAATGAACTTTCTACCATGAGTGGCTTGTTTTCTGATGATGTTAAGATGCGTACTTACTTTGTTGCCAAGATCTTCCCCTTTTCACTGAAAGGAGAAGCTAAAACTTGGTTTAGTAATTTACCTCCTGGATCTATTGATAGCCCTGAGTGTTTGATTAGTACTTTCCTGCACAAATATTTTCCTCCTAGTGCTAGACATGCTATTTTGAAGGAACTTTTTGATTTTAAATAGGGAGAAAAAGAGGTATTGCCCGAATCTTGGGAAAGGTTTTGTGCTTTGATTCATGCACAGGCTGGAAGTCCATTACCTAAGAATGAGCTTCTTGATATATTTTATAATGGACTAACCGAAGAATCTAGGACATACCTAGGTAGTTGTGTTGATTGTGTTTTTAGGAATAGGACTCCAAAGGAAGCTGAAGAATTAATGGCTAAAATAAGTAAGAACTATAAAGATTGGGCTCCTCCTAAACAAGCTATACCTGAAGTAATTATACCTGAACCATCTATTCCGGTGCCTATTCCAACATCAAAGAAGAGGGGAGTTATTGAATTAAATGATGAAGTGATGAAGGAAGCTAAGATATGTCTTAAGGAGAAGGGAATTAAAGCTGCAGATGTCAAGAATTTACCTCCTATAGAAGAATTATGTAAGCCTATTCCCTACTCATCCACTATTGAGGTACACTCTCTCCAACACTTTGATGAAGGTGATATCCCTTACTCTAGACCTCCTGATCAATGCTTAGAAGAATTCGATATCTTTATTGTTAAGTAAGATAACTTTAATAAAAGGGTGCAAAATCATCTAATGGAAAACACTAGAGCTATTGTTGAGTTGAAAGATATTGTGGAAAGAACCTCTAATGATGTTAAAATGATTGTTAAACACTTTCAAATGGTTCAAACTCAAATAGATCAACTCGTTAAAGTGTAGAACGACTTGCTAGTTAATGCTGCTAAAGAAAAACATGCTTATGAAATTAGAACTAGAAGTGGTGCTGCTACCTAGGATCCTCTATATCCTGAGGGGCATCCCAAAAGAATTGAGCAGGATTCTCAACAAGCTGAAAATAGTGGTTCTACTCATAAGAAAAGGAAAAAGAAACATAAAATAGTTGTAGAACCCTCTGAACCTGCTATAGATCCTAATAGTATATCTATCTCTGATGCTGAAACTGAAAGTGGTAATGAAGAAAATGAAGTTCCTAATGAAGAAAAAGTTGAAGAAGAACCTGAAAACCACACTAAGAATATGGAATACACCAAAGAAGATTTTATTGCTAAGAAACATGGTAGTGAAAGAGAACCATGGGTCCAAAAACCTATGCCTTTCCCTAATAAGAAACACAAGTCAAAGGAGGATGAACATTATAATAAGTTTTGTGAGTGAATGAAACCTTTATTCCTGCAAATTCCTTTGACTGGTGTTATTAAATTTCCTCCTTTAATGGTAAGGTTCCTTTAATGGTAAGGTTCCTAAGAAACTTGGAGACCCAGGGATTCCAACTATCCCTTGCTCTATTAAGAACAGTTATGTTAGAACTGCTTTGTGTGATTTGGGAGCTGGAGTTAGTGTTATGCCTTTCTCTCTCTATAAGAGGCTTCAACTAGAAAAATTGATACCAACTGATATATCTTTGCGAATGGCTGATAAATCTACCACTATTCCTGTGGGTATATGTGAGGATGTACCTGTTCAAGTGGCTCATAATTGCTTGATATTAACTGATTTTGTTGTGCTTGAAATGCCTGAAGATGATAATATGTCTATTATTCTTGGAAGACCTTTTCTTAATACTGCAGGAGCTGTTATTAATTGTAATCAAGGAAAGGTGACTTTCAATGTTAATGACAAGGAACATACTGTCTATTTCCCCAAGAAGATTGAAAGGACTTATGGTTTGAATTCAATTGAACATGTTGAGGGCATTCAAGTTGGAGAAATATATTGTCCCATACCAAGAGAAAAATTTGAAACTATTATGATTGGGACCATTGCTATCAAGGTTGAGGTAACATAATCATTAGTGGAATACAAAGTTTTCTCTCATATGCAATTGTTTTGGTAGGAAGACTTGATCAACCTTATTAACAAAAGGATTCCATTGAACAAAACAATGTTTTCATTACGATTATCTCCGTTTATTTCTACCCTTTGCATTTTAGTTCTTGCTTTCGTTTAGTTTTCTTTTTGTTGTTAGTTGCTTGAATGTTAGAGTGTCTTAGAACTTCTGTAGTTCTACCCTTGTTTTGTCCTTGCATCATGTTTCCAAAAGAAATAAAAAATCTGTTTGTTAGAAAAATCATTCTTCTATTTCTGAAAAATGCCCCAAAATAAAGTGTCTCGAAAAATTCCAGAAAATTCATATTAAATTTTTACGTGAAAAAGGGGGAGAGGAGTACCTGGGAGGTACCATGGGGCCCACCAGGCAGGCACAGCACATGTTTGCGTGGCCAGCCTTGGGTGGTGCCATGCCCTGGTGTGGGCCACCCTGGCCCCCCACTAACTCTCTCACCTGCCACTTTCTTCTCTCTCCCGAGTAAGCTCCAGTTCATTGCTCAAAATCGCATTCTTGCTATGCTTGCTCTCGATTTTTTTGATCTCCTTTCTCAGCCCATCTTTCTTGCTGAAATTTGGAGCATCTGTTCCCTGGTATGTGACTCCTCCCCTTGTCCAAGTAGATCTGTGTTTAGTGGATTATATCTTGAGTATTTTGCTGCTGTAGGTGACTGGTTATGAGAGCTTGTAAGCTGATTTGATGCTTAGAGATATAGTTTTGATGCATGTTTAGGCCTCTTACAAGTCCCTATGAGTAGAATCCTTCATTATACTTACTTTGCAATCACTTGTTTAATAGGTGTTTAAATTTCAGAATACCAAGCATGAACAACCATACTTTTGGAGAGATATTTGAGAGTGATGCACCTAGGAGGTCGAGGCCCTCAAGAACAGCCTCTCAAGCTAGGCCATCATACGACAAAGATCTCATTGCAAATCGTATTGGTAATGAAAGGGATGATGGGGATGCTCACCCATCCTCTTTTCCTTGTTTTACTTTCTTACAAGCTGCAGGTATTCTTGCTGATTTCTTGCTACTGGTTGAGAGGGTTGGTTTGACCTCATATATGCAAGATGAGAGTGCACAATACGCTATGCTCACCAAAACCTTTGTTGAGAGCTTCACGTTTACTAACACATCCTATCAGTCGACTGTCTCTTTTAAAATCTATAATCTTCCCTTCACCATGCCTTTGGAGAAATTTTGCAGTATTTTAGGTGTACACATGACAGGGACCGTGAAGAAAATTCAAGGGTGACCCGCTGATTTGTTGGAGCTTTACCGAGGGGTGACCAATGATGATGACCACGTGGCGCAGCGCGGAAAGATAAGAAATATCCAACTCCCTACTCTTAGATACTCTGCATATTATCTTGCTACTAGTGTACTTGGTAGGGAGAACACAAGTAATATCTCCAACTATCATTTAGCATTCCTTGCTGCTACGCTTAACAATGATACTCGGTACAATCTTGGCTCGCTTATTGCTCGCCGCCTAGTTGCTAGGGGGCCTATCTATGGGGGCATCATTGCCTCGCGTATAGTCAATGCATTAGGTCTTTCAGTGGATCCCTACGATGCTATGCTGGCACCACAGAGGCTTGACCTTGTTGCTATGAAAACTCATCCCTTTGTCACTACTATTTCTGATTTGAACAGTCTAGTATATAGGATGCTTTTCACTGACGGGGATGAAAGGGAGATCCTTTTGCCACATCCTACTATGTTTAGTGTTCACAGGAGACCGTGGTCGCGCTCCAAGGAGGAGGTGGACGAGCAGCTTCGCTTGCTGGGTTTCCACGAGAAGCACGAGGAGGATGTGCCCTCCTATGATTACTCCGCGCATTGCGGAGGGACGTACTCGAGCTCGCACTAGGATGAGGGGACCTCTTCGTCGTACCAGGGTGACACTTCATCCTGGCCAGCTTGAGATTGATACCCACTTAGGCCAAAAGCCTAAGCTTGGGGGGAGGTACGCCGACATCGCACTCATCTCCATATCATGTTGCGTCGGTACTTTGTATATTCATGTTTTCGTTCTCTTTTTAGTTTTCATTTTTTCTTTTGCTTTTGCTTTCTAAAACACAAAAAGACCAAAAATATTTTTGTTGTTTCTCTTTGGTTTGCTTCTTCTTTTTGCCTTGGTTTGTTTTTCCCTTTTTTGCTTTGTTTGAACTATTCAAAAAACCCAAAAAGATTTTGCTTTGCTTGTTTTCCCCTTTTGGTTCTTGTTTAAAAATAGAAAACACCAAAAATATTTGTTGTTCTTCTTTGGTTTTGTGAGTTTGCTATAGGGTTCAGCAGTCCTCAGTGGAATATTGGTTTCATATTATTATTCAAGCCACACAAGTGAAGAGCAATAATGAGGATTAATGACAACTTGAGACGTGGTAAGAGGCTGGTAACGAACTCTATTTGTTTTCATTTTTGTACATATACTCATCACTACGAGCATGCTTAGTCTGTTCATGTAGGGTGTATGTTATCTTTGGATGCTTAGTAGTTCTTGCTTTCTTATGATTAGCTCCAGCTCGCTAATAGTTTCTAGCATGTCTTATGAATGTTTGCTTGCATTGCTCTATTCATAAATTGGTATGACACCGTGGTATCCTCCTCTGAATGTTTCATTTGAATTGACTTGGCACATGCTCACGCATCCATATAACTGTAATAATCAGTTGAGCCTTGATGAATTATTTTGCCTTGAGGATCTTGAATCACTTTCATGCCATGAGTAGTCTTGTTTTGTTGCAAGCATGATAAATGACAGCTATTGCTCTCTCGTTTGTCACTCCCTTACTATTGCTAGCCTTCCCTTCCACTGAGTGTTTTACTCAAGTTTCCAACTCCCTAAACCAAATATTTCCAAAGTGTCCACCATACCTACCTATTAGCATCATTTGCTACTTCCGTGCATATTCAATATGCTTTGTTTTCTTCTGAATAAAATGTTTGCTTGTTATGAGAAAATTAGTTAGTAAAGCTCTCACGAACTTGATGGCACACTTTATTTCCTGCACTTAATAAACCTGAACCATTGTGAACTCTCCATGAAAGTTATATGCTTGCAAATTATAGGCTGGGGATTAGCAGAACCGTGCTGTCATGGGGAACGCTTTCAACACTTGTAAATATATACCCAGTTGATACCTTGCTCTTTTGTTTGCGGATGTCGTCGGTGTGAAATAAAAGGGGGGCTTGTAAGTCCATGGAGTTATGTATGTGTGTTAGAGAAACGCCTGGAGCGCTGGTCTAATCCATGCTGACATGGTGGAAACCTGCAGCGTAACCATAATGATATCTATGAAGCATTCTTCTTATAAAAAAAGAGAGAGATAGCTATTGAGAAAAAGAAAAAAAGGAGTTTTATGAAAATAGGAAAGAGAGAAAAAAGCACCATTTTCTCATGGTAAATAAGAAGATTGCTGAGATACTCATTGTCTGCTTGCCTTGTCATTTTGATATGGGGATTCTTCCGTATCATCGGGCAAGGGGTACCCCGTTGGCGGTTCTCAATGATACGGACATACTTACGATGACAAGAACTTACCGGTAACTAAAGTTGAGTAGCATGAGGAGCGGCCCTCGTACTCAAGGGACTTGGGATTTTTAGTTTATAGTCGATCAAGCATATAACTCAGATTGTACCTCACTTTCACCTTAACCACATTAAAGATGCTTATGATAGGGGCAATGAGAACTCAAAGCTAATGAGTACCATACTTTCAGCATTTGGAAGCCTTTCAAATTATTCAAAACCTTTTCTTTTACTTGTTGAGTCTCCACATATTCTTTGAGCACCTTCTTGAGAGCATAGTTGTCATTCTTTGTGTTTGTTCCATTACTTGATTATTTGTGTTATGACTGTGATGCTTGTATCCTTGATATCTTTACTTCTAGTCACCACTTGAACTTTAGAGGTGCCTTGACATTCATAATCAAAGGCAAGCGAGATACCACTCTATCATACCTTTCTATGAGCATTGTAATGTTGCTTATGTTTGTGATTCTTGCTACTTATTATTTTTGAGTTGGAATCTCTTCATAGCTTGCAATGACTATTAAGTAGACTTGGTTGCATACTCTTTATTATGAATTATCTAAGTAGTTGATCAAATTGCTGATAATATTTACATCATATGAAGCAAATGTGTTCGTGAAAGTTCTTTTATCGCACTCAGTTTTCAACTGAATTGCTTGAGGACAAGCAATAAGCTAAGCTTGGGGGGAGTTGATACGTCCAAAACGTATCTACTTTCCCGAACACTTTCGCTATTGTTTCTCCTCTAAACTTGTGTGATTTGGATGCAACTAATGCGGACTGACGCTATTTTCAGCAGAATTGCCTTGGTGTCTACTTTTTGTGCAGAAAACCAACTATCAGGAAAAATCCAGGAAAATATGCCAAAAATCCTATTTCACCCGAAGACTCTAGGAGCCAGAATACGAGACGGAGAAGATCCAGGGGGTGGCCACACCACCTGGTGCCGCGGGCCAGGCCAGGCCACGCTAGGGGGTGGTGTGGGCCCACCAGGCACCCCCTCGGCCTCTCTCTTTGCCTATAAGGAGCCTTCTGACCTAAAAACTTCAGGGGGTTCGATGTTTTTCCAGAAGGAGTTCCGCTCCGCCGCCACCACCAGATTCCATGAAACAGCACCAGAAACTCCGTTCTGGCACCCTGCCGGGACGGGGAATTGGAGGAGATCATCGCCATCATCATCACCATCGCTTCTCCATCGACCATCCATGTTTCCCCCATCTATGAGTGAGTAATCCCCCGTTGTAGGCTATGGGGATGGTAGGGATTGGATGATATTGTTCATGTATTGGCATCAGATTGTTAGGGCATGGTGCCTAGTATCTTTTATTAGTGCTTTATGACTTTGTTGCGACTTGCTGTGCTTAATGCTTGTCACTAGGGCCTGAGTGCCATGATTTAAGATCTGAACATGTTATTGAGTCATTATGATAGTATTGTTTTTGGTCTTATCTTCAAGTTGTATACACACATTGTTATCCGAAACCAATGGCCCCGAAGTGATAGAAATCGGGATAACCAGAGTGAATGGCTTTGATGTGAGGATCACATGTGTTCACGGAGTGTTAATTCTTTGCTCCGGTGCTCTATTAAAAGGAGCATGTTAATTGCCAGTAGTTCCCTTGAGGCCTGATGACCCACAAGTATAGGGGGTGTATCGCAATATTTTCGAGGGAAGTGAAACCCAATTTATTGATTCGACAAAAGGGGAGCCAAAGAATATTTATAAGACTTAACAACTGAGTTGTCAATTCAGCTGCACCTGGAAACAATCTTGCTCACAGAAGTTTATCAGTAGCAACAGTTTTGTAGTAGGAATAGTAAAGTAACAACGGTAGTAAAGCAAAGACAGTAGTAACAAAAGCAGTAAACAATGGGATTCGAGTGCGGTAGGCATAGGGATGGATGGACGGGCATTGCATGGACAAGAAAATTCACATGGCAATCAGAACATAGGGCAATTGCAGATAAATAAGATAAAGCATCCAAGTACTAGACAATCCTAGGCATGTGTTCCATATATAGTCATACGTGGTCGCAATGAGAACTTGCACAACATCTTTTGTCCTGCCAGCCCGTTTGCAGCGGGGCCTCTAGGGAACTACTGGCAATTAAGGTGCTCCTTTTAATAGAGCACCGGAGCAAAGCATTAACACTCCGTGAACACATGTGATCCTCACATCGAAGCCATTCCCTTCCGGTTATCCCGATTTCTGTCACTTCGGGGCCATAGGTTCTGGACAACAACGTGTGTATACAACTTGTAGATAAGACCAAAAACAATACTATCATAATGAATCAATAACATGTTCAGATCTGAAATCATGGCACTCGGGCCCTAGTGACAAGCATTAAGCACAACAAGTCGCAACAAAGTCATAAAGCACTAATAGAAGATACTAGGCACCATGCCCTAACAATCTGATGCCATTACATGAACGATCTCATCCAATCCCTACCATCCCCATAGCCTACAGCGGGGGATTACTCACTCATAGATGGGGGAAACATGGATGGTCGATGGAGATGATGGTGAAGATCGATGGAGATGGCTCCGGTGGCACTTCCCCGTCCCGGCAGGGTGCCGGAATAGAGACTTTCTGTCCCCCGAATCTCCCCTTCGGTCGTGGCGGCTCAGCGGAACTTTTCGTGGAAAAACGTCGACCCCCCGAAGCTTTTAGGTTAGAATGCTTCTTATAGGCGAAGAGGGAGACCGAGGGGGTGCCTGGGGCCACCACACCATGCCCTGGCGCGGCCAGGACTAGCCCGCGCCTGGGGGTGGTGTGGCCAGCCCTTGGCCCTCCTCTGTCTCGTATTCTGGCTCCGTGAGTCTTCTGGAAAAATAGGCACTTTGGCTTTTGTCCCGTCCAGTTCCGAGAATATTCATTTTCTGACTTTCCTGGAACCAAAAACAGCAAAAAACAGGCAGCTGGCACTGTGGCTCTTGTTAATAGGTTAGTCCAAGAAATCATAGGAAAAGTACTCCAAAGTGTGGACAAACCACAAGAAAGTGGATAAATACAAGCATGGAGCATCAAAAATTATAGATACATTTGGAATGTATCAACATCCCCAAGCTTAACTCCTGCTCGTCCTCGAGTAGGTAAGTGATAAAAATAAAGAATAATTTTTGAGGTGACATGCAACATCAAAGACTTGACCAAAGTATTTGTAAACATTCAAAGCTGGGATCATAGTACTTCAATCATAACATGAAAGACAAAGTTCTAGCAATAAGACAAAGAAACTATGATGCAACATGAAAAGGCACAAACAAAAGATTCATGAATAACAATGCTTTGCAAGACGTTTGTTTGTTTCACATAAAGAAAATATAGCATAGTGGCATTCAGCTTGTCCCTCATAGAGTAGCAAACATAAATGCATAGGACACCTTCAAAGTTTACAAGAGTGACTAGATACAAATAGTTTAGAACAAGCAATATCAAGGTATGCATCAATCAACAAGTCTTGGGACAATGCACAAAGAACTAAGAATGGCCACTATGCTCTCAAGAAAGTGCTCAAAGAATATGTGGAGACTCAACAAGTAAAAGAAAAGGTTTTGAATAGTTTGAAAGGCTTCCAAATGCTGAAAGTATGGTACTCATTAGCTTTGAGCTCTCATTGCCCCTATCATAAGCATCTTTAAATGGTTAAGGTTAAAGTGACACAACTAAGAGGATATGCTTGACAAGTTATAAATCGAAGTCTCATTCCCCTTACTTATGAAGACCGATCCTCATGCTACTCAACTTCAGTCACGAGTAAGCTCTTGTCATTGTAAGTATATACATATCATAGAGAACCGCCAACGGGGTACCCCTTGCACATGATACGGGAGATTTCCCATAACCAAAATGACAAGGCAAGCAGACAATGAGCATCTCAGCGATCTTTTTATTTGCTATTTGCATAGGTTTTTATTGAGGATGCTTCATAGAGTGCTCATTATGGTGATGCTGCAAGTTTCCACCATGATTAGGCATGGCTTAGGCTAGCGGCCGAGGCGTTTCTCTAACATACATACAAACTCCATGAACTTACAAGTTCCACTTTTATTTCACACCGCCGAGATCCATAAGCAAAAGAACATGATATCAACGAGGTACTAAGTACCAAGTGCAATGTTGAAAGCGTTCCCCATGAAACATGATTCTGCTAACTTCAACTTATAAAGCGCAAGCATATACGCAACAAAGAAGGACGCAATGGTTCAGGTTTATTAAATGCAAGAAAATAAAGTGCCATCAAGTTCATGAGAGCTTTACTAACTAACTTTCTCATAACAAGCAAACATTTTATTCGGAAGAAAACAAGGCATACTTATTATGCACGGAATAGCAAATGATGCTAATAGGTAGGTATGGTGGACACTTTGGAAATATTTGGTTTAGGGAGTTGGAAACTAGAGTAAAACATACTCAGTGTAAGTGAAGGCTAGCAATAGTAAGGGAGCGACAAACGAGAGAGCAATAATGGCCATAATCATGTAGAGCGACAAACAACATTGATCAAAGCATAAAGTGATACTACAAGTTGAAAACTAAAGGATCATAAAGGCTATGGTGACTTGAGATAGTCATAACATGGTGTGAGCATGCGCCAAGTCAACCCAAATAAAGCATCAAAGGAGAATACCACTATGCTATGCTTTAGTATGCTAAAACAACGCATGATTCATCCAAGGCACATTAAGCAATCTCAATTGTTTATAACAAGTCATGCTACAACAAAGAATACTTAGCATAAAGCCAAAACAATATCAAGCATGGCATGCCAAAGCATAGGCCACAGTCAAAAACAAGCTCTTTTTACCACATAAGCATGAACTTTCCTACTCTTTTCCAATCCAAACCAAACCATTTGAACACCAATGTATGAAAGAGGGGGGGTCCAACCAATTTATTCAGAAAACTAATAAAACCAAGCAAACTAAAAACCAAAACGAAAACGAAAAATAAGACGCTCCAAGAACAACACAACTATGCATGAAACAATAAAAATGAAGTGTTTGGAAGAAACCTGGGATTTTTATTGATGAAGAGGGGGATGCCTTGGGCATCCCCAAGCTTTGACGCTTGTAATTCTTGGATATTTGTTGGGGTGACACGCGTGACATCCCCAAGCTTGAGATTTAGTCCATCCTTCATCTCATTACTCATTCCTTCCATACACCTGAAATTTTTATTCATACAAAACTTCACACAATCTTTATTAGCAACATTAGTGCACTCAAGATAAATAAGTCTTAAGGTTCAGTTCTAACACCAAATAAACTTCCATTAAAACACTAGCTACTGTAGAACTTCCCTCAAAAGCTCAATTCCCCAAAAGAACTCAAGAAGGAACCAACAAGAAGCAAATGCAGAAAATGGCAGAAATCTGTCAAAACAGACCAGCAAGTAAAGACGAATTTTTTCGAAGACCTTCTGTTGCTCAAATCAAAAAGTGTTTATACAACGAAAGTTAGATAACAACTTGGGGCAGAAGCACAAAAATTCACGCCTCAAAAAGACGTTCAGAGATTTTATACGAAATTTTACGGTGAAGCACAGAAATCTGTTTCGGGACATCAACTTTCCCAATCATTACTTCTCTCTCATTAGAGGTTACTCTTGGCACAAAAAGCAAATAAAAAGAATAAGGAGCGGTTATTATAGAAGTAATAACTTCCAAGACTCATCTAAAACTTTTGGGTTATCTCCCAATAAGTACTTTTCTTTAAAGCCTTTAAGTTAGGCATAAGCAAAAACTAAAATGGATAGAATAGAAGTAAGCAGAGATAATCATGGTGAAAACATTGTTTTGTTCAATGAAATCCTTTTGTTAACAAGGTTGATCAGGTCTTGTTACCAAAACAATTCCATATGAGACAAAACTTTGTATTTCACTAATGATTATGTTACCTCAACCTTGATAGCAATGGTCCCAATCATAATAGTTTCAAATTTTTCTCTTCGTATGGGACAATATATTTCTCCAACTTGAATGCCTTCAACATGTTCAATTGAATTCAAACCATAAGTCCTTTCAATCTTCTTGAG
The DNA here is from genome assembly GCA_910589775.1 of Avena eriantha. Taxonomy (NCBI): domain Eukaryota; kingdom Viridiplantae; phylum Streptophyta; class Magnoliopsida; order Poales; family Poaceae; genus Avena; species Avena eriantha. The sequence goes on along the minus strand of OU342744.1, from coordinate 283,080,418 downwards.
GAAATAGACAATGTGTTCATTGAAATTCACCTTCCCTTGATTACAATTAATAACAGCTCCTGCAGTATTTAAGAAAAGGTTTCCCAAGAATAATAGACATATTATCATATTTAGGCATAAAAGTTTGAGAGGATGCTCTCATAAGAAATATGAAGTGAAGTAAAAGAGAGCATCAAGAAGCAAATCCAAAACACATTTAAGTCTAATCCACTTCATATGCATAGGAATCGTGTATGCAAATAAATTCGCAAAGAACAAAGTGACAAGCATAGGAATCGTGTATGCAAATAAATTCGCAAAGAACAAAGTGACAAGCATAGGAAGATAAAACAAGAGTAATTTCAAAACTTTCAGCACATAGAGAGGTGTTTCAATACCATGAAAACTTCCACAACCATATTTTCCTCTCTCATAATAATTTTCAGTAGCCTCATGAAGAAACTCAACAATATAACTATCACATAAAGCATGCTCTTCATGATCTACAAGCACTAGAGCTTTATTATAAACATTTTCAAGAGAAACCTCAGGAACATAACATTCATTCTCCTTTAGTAAGCAAGGGGGACAATCAAATAATGTAAGGGATAAAGAGTTACTCTCATTAGAAGGTAGGCATGGGTAGCTAATCCATTCTTCCTCCTTTTGTTCATCACTCTCCTCCTATTTTTCATCTAATGAGATTTCAGGTTCATCAATTTCTTCTTCCATAGGATCCTGCAAGGCATTAGTCTCTTCCATTTGTGGAGAGCATCTATTAAAATATTCAAGAATATAGCCATTTTCATCCTTGTAATTATCAAAGCAAAATTTAAGTATACCATAAACCTCATACTTATAAGGTGAATCATCAATATTTTCAAGCAAACTAGCAAGTTCAAAAGCACCCTTCCAAGCAATAAATTCTTAAATTTGTTCCGCATCATAAAAGTCATAAATTCACTTAACATAAGAAGATGTGGCATCGTTATCATTATAATCACATTGAAAAGGGAGGTGTTTATACCTTTTTCTGCAACGAGACTCATCACAGCAATAAGTAACATTATAAGTAGAGCACACGTTCCTAGCAATGGTATTCAATTTATCAATTTGTTCCCATAAGTGTTTCCCTTTTTGTGACAAGAGGTGTTCCTTATAATAATATTTTTGATCTTCCGTGAACGCACCTTGCCAATAAGCTTCAGTTTCAAAGAAACCAACCATTGCCACCAAGCATGATAAAGCAAGACAATAATAGACCAACGAAAATAAAAACTAGAGTAGGAACTAATATTTTTTGTATTTTTGATAAAGAAACAAGCAAACAAGGAGAAAATAAACTTAGCTTGAACAATAGTGAATCCAAGTGGACTTGATAAATAAAGCTATGCTCCCTGGCAACGGCGCCAGAAAATAGTCTTGATGACCCACAAGTATAGGGGGTGTATCGCAGTATTTTCGAGGGAAGTGAAACCCAATTTATTGATTCGACACAAGGGGAGCCAAAGAATATTTATAAGCCTTAACAACTGAGTTGTCAATTCAGCTGCACCTGGAAACAATCTTGCTCACAGCAGTTTATCAGTAGCAACAGTTTTGTAGTTGGAATAGTAAAGTAACAACAGTAGTAAAGCAAAGACAGTAGTAACAAAAGCAGTAAATAGTGGGATTCGAGTGCGGTAGGCATAGGGATGGATGGACGGGCGTTGCATGGACAAGACAATTCACATGGCAATCAGAACATAGGGTAATTGTAGATAAATAAGATAAAGCGTCCAAGTACTAGACAATCCTAGGCATGTGTTCCACATATAGTCATACGTGCTCACAATGAGAACTTGAACAACATCTTTTGTCCTGCCAGCCTGTTTGTAGCGGGGCCTCTAGGGAACTACTGGCAATTAAGGTGCTCCTTTGAATAGAGCACCGTAGCAAAGCATTAACACTCCGTGAACACATGTGATCCTCACATCAAAGCCATTCCCTTCCGGTTATCCCGATTTCTGTCACTTCGGGGCCATAGGTTCCGGGCAACAACGTGTGTATACAACTTGCAGATAAGACCAAAAACAATACTATCATAATGAATCGATAACATGTTCAGATCTGAAATCATGGCACTCGGGCCCTAGTGACAAGCATTAAGCACAACAAGTCGCAACAAAGTCATAAAGCACTAATAGAAGATACTAGGCACCATGCCCTAACAATCTGATGCCATTACATGAACGATCTCATCCAATCCCTACCATCCCCATAGCCTACAGCGGGGGATTACTCACTCATAGATGGGGGAAACATGGATGGTCGATGGAGATGATGGTGAAGAGCGATGGAGATGGCTCCGGGGGCACTTCCCCATCCGGGCAGGGTGCCGGAATAGAGACTTTCTGTCCCCTGAATCTCCCCTTCGGTCGCGGTGGCGCAGCGGAAATTTTTGTGGAAAAACGTCGAACCCCCCGAAGCTTTTAGGTCAGAAGGCTTCTTATAGGCGAAGAGGGAGACCGAGAGGGTGCCTGGGGCCACCACACCATGCCCTGGCGCGGCCAGGCCCAGACCGCGCCTGGGGGTGGTGTGGCCAGCACTTGGCCCTCCTCCGTCTCGTATTCTGGCTCCGTGAGTCTTCTGGAAAAATAGGAACTTTGGCTTTTGTCCCGTCCAATTCTGAGAATATTCATTTTCTGACTTTCCTGGAACCAAAAACAGCAAAAAATAGGCAGCTGGCACTGTGGATCTTGTTAATAGGTTAGTCCGAGAAATCAGATGAAAAGTACTCCAAAGTGTGGACAAAACACAAGAAAGTGGATAAAAACAAGCACGGAGCATCAAAAATTATAGATACATTTGCAATGTATCAAGGCCCGCAAATGGGCTGGCAGGACAAAAGATGTTGTGCAAGTTCTCATTGCAAGCACGTATGACTATATATGGAACACATGCCTAGGCTTATCTAGTACTTGGATGCTTTATCTTATTTATCTGCAATTGCCATATGTTCTGATTGCTATGTGAATTGGCTTGTCCATGCAACGCCCGTCTATCCATCCCTATGCCTACCGCACTCGAATCCTACTGTTTACTGCTATTGTTACTGCCGTCTTTGCTTTACTACTCCTGTTACTTTACTATTCCTACTACAAAACTATTGCTACTGATAAACTGCTATGAGCAAGATTGTTTCCAGGTGCAGCTGAATTGACAACTCAGTTGTTAAGGCTTATAAATATTCTTTGGCTCCCCTTGTGTCGAATCAATAAATTGGGTTTCACTTCCCTTGAAAATACTGCGATACACCCCCTATACTTGTGGGTCATCATGTACTTAGCATTTTTAATGTTCCTTTCAGGTTCTTCTTCAATTTCTTTTTCAATTTATTCTTTATCAGGAGCATCATTTTTCTCATTACCACTCTCAGTTTCAGCATCAGAAACAAATATACAATTAGGATCTTTAGCAGGTTCAGAAGATTCTACAACTGTTTTATGTTTCTTTTTCTTTCTCTTAGAAGAAGTACCTCTATTTTCAGTTTGTTGGGAATCTTGCTCAATTCTTTTAGGATGACCCTCAAGATATAGAGGATCCTAGGTGTCAGCACCACTTCTAGTTCTAATTTCGTAAGCATGTTTTTCTTTAGAAGCGTTAACTAGCAAATCTTTTTGTACCTTAATAAGCTGATCAATTTGAGTTTGAACCATTTGGAAATGTTTAACAAGCATTATAACATCATTAGAGGTTCTTTCCACAATATCCCTTAACTCAATAATAGCTCTAGAGTTTTCCATCAAATGATTCTGCACTCTTTTATTAAAATTATCTTGCTTAACAATAAAAATATCAAATTCTTCTAAGCATTGATCAGGAGGTTTAGAATAAGGAATATCACCTTCATCAAAATGTTGGAGAGAGTGTACCTTAATAGTGGATGAGTGGGAGATTGGCTTACATAATTCTTCTATAGGAGGTAAATTCTTCACGTCTCCAGCTTTAATACCCTTCTCCTTAAGACATTTCTTAGCTTCCTTCATCACTTCATCATTTAGTTCAATCACTCCCCTCTTCTTTGGTGTAGGTGTTGGCTCAGGCACAGTTAACTCAGGTGTAGTTGGCTCAGGTGAAGTCCAATCATCACAATTCTTGCTTATTTTAGCCATTAATTCCTCAGCTTCTTTGGGAGTTCACTTCATGAAAACACAATCAGCACAACTATCCAGCTATGTCCTAGATTCTTCAATTAGTCCGTTATAATATATATCAAGAAGCTCATTTTTAGGCAATGGACATCCAGGTTGTGCATGAATCAAAGCACAAAACCTTGCCCATGATTCATGCAATATCTCCTTTTCTCCCTGTTTAAAATCAAAAAGTTCCTACAAAATGGCATGTCTAGCACTAGGAGGGAAATATTTATGAAGGAAAGTACCAATCAAGCAATCAGGGCTATCAATAGATCGAGGAGGTAAATTATTAAACCAAGCCTTAGCTTCTCCTTTTAGTGAAAAAGGGAAAAATTTAGCAACAAAGTAGGTGCGCATCTTAATATCATCAGAAAATAGACCACTCATGGTAGAAAGCTCAGTCGCTACAACACTTTCATTCTTAGTCCCACAAAAAGGTTTTTTCTCAACAATGGTTATGTAAGATAAATCAAGAGAGAAATTCATAATCTTTATCTTTAATGTTTATGGGAGATGTAGAAAATTTAGTATTAGGAGATAATTTGGGTTTTATAGTATGCCTCTCAAGGAGACTCTTAATAGCACTTTTATCATGAGTATTTTGACATTCTTTAATAAATTCATCAGTCATTTCTATATACCCGTCTTCAATATCATAACTCTCTACAGACTCAAGTGAACTGACATGTATAGTAGTGTCTTCATTAGGAATTTTAGTATTTCCAGCTATAGTTCTAGCAATCGTAGCATCTAGGAAAGGACCTAATGAACCACTCTTATCAAGCACAGTAGAAGCAGCATCATAAGTATCAGAAGTTTCAGATTCAGCAAAAGTAGCAGCATGTGTAGCATGTGTATGTGGTGGTGTTGTAAGGAGCTTACTCATCATAGATGGTGAATCAAGAGCAACAGAGGTGTTTAGAACCGTACCTCTCCTTGTAGTGGATGGTAATATAGGAACCTTGCCATCACGAGATTTACCCATGATGAATGGATGGCAGCGAACAATAGTGATTCCAAGTGAACTTGATAAATAAAGCTATGCTCCTCGGCAACAGCGCCAGAAAATAGTCTTGATGACCCACAAGTATAGTGGATCGCAACAGTCTTCGAGGGAAGTAAAAACCAATTTATTGATTCGATACAAGGGGAGCCAAAGAATATTTATAAGTCTTAACAACTGAGTTGTCAATTTAGCTGCACCTGGAAACAATCTTCCTCATAGCAGTTTATTAGTAGCAACAGATTTGTAGCAGTAGTAAAAGTAAAGACAATAATTACAATTGCAGTGAACAGTAGGATTAAAGCGCGATAGGCATAGGGATGGATGGACGGGCGTTGCATGGACAAGACAATTCATATAGCAATCAAGATATAGGGCATTTGCAGATAAATAAGGTAAAGCATCCAAGTACTAAATAATCATAGGCATGTGTTCCATATATAGTCATACGTGATCATAATGAGAACTTGCACAACATCTTTTGTCCTGCCAGCCCATTTGCAGCGGGGCCTCAAGGGAACTACTGGCAATTAAGGTGCTCCTTTTAATAGAGCACCGGAGCAAAGCATTAACACTCCGTGAACACACGTAATCCTCATATCACAACCATTCCCTCCGGTTATCCCGATTATTGTCACTTTGGGGCCTTTGGTTCCGGACAATAATATGTGTATACAACTTGCAGGTAAGATCATAAACAATACTATCATCATGAATCAATAACATGTTCAGATCTGAAATCATGGCACTCGGGCCCTAGTGACAAGCATTAAGCATAACAAGTTGCAACAAAGTGAAAAAGCACTAATAAAAGATACTAGGCACCATGCCTTAACAATCTGATGCAATTACATGAACAATCTCATCCAATCCCTACCATCCCCATAGCCTACAGTGGGGGATTACTCACTCATAGATGGGGGAAACATGGATGGTCGATGGAGAAGTGATGGTGATGATGATGGCGATGATCTCCTCCAATTCCCCGTCCCAACAGGGTGCTAGAACGGAGTTTCTGGCTCTGAATCGCGGAATCTGGTGGTGGCGGCACAACGGAACTCTATCTGGAAAAACATCGAACCACTCGTCTGTTTTAGGTCGGAGGGCTTTTATAGGCGAAATGATAGGTCGAGGCGGAGTCCGAAACGGCCAAACCCCCTCCTGGCGTGGCCTACCCTAGCCCGCGTGGCCAGGGGGTATGGGCCCCTCATGGCTCCTCTTCGTCCCGTCTTCTGGCTCCGTGAGTCTTCTGGTAAAATAGGAGTTTTGCGATATTTTCCGGGATTTTTCCTGAAAGTTGATTTCCTGCACAAAAACGAGACACCAAGGCAATTCTGCTGAAAACAGCGTCAGTCCACATTAGTTGTATCCAAATCACACAAATTAGAGGAGAAACAATACAAAAGTGTTCGGGAAAGTAGATACGTTTTGGACGTATCAAACACCCTTGAGTTAGACAAAATGGACTCCACTGTCCCTGCTGCTCAGTCGCAAGAAGCCCCCGAGTCTAGCGGCAATGGCACTCGCAAGAGGGGCGGAGTGATGATTTAGATGCCTCGACTCTAGAGATTCCGAAGGGTCCTGCCCCTAATGCAGGTGCTAGTAGGCCCATTCTAGTTGTACCCCTCTGAACTGCACCACCTGCGCCTCCAACCAAGAAACAGAAGAAGGAGGTGTTCGACCTTGACAACTTCAACACATGAGTGTTTTTGACTTCTATCATACCATTTTAAGTATGTTGGATGGGTCTTGAAGGGTGGTTTTATTTGCTGAATCATTAGGGAGTCCTCCTCATAAGGGTTCGTCAAGGACGATGTGGAGGAGGGAGTCGTAGACTCTAAGGCTATGAGCACAGGGGTGGTTGCTCCTTCTCCGAAGATTGTGGCCACCGATGATGACAATCGCTCAAGCTCATCCAAGCTAGGTGGGAGCAGGGTCATCGCTGCTCAGAATGTGGAGCAAGATCTGTTGGAGTCTTCAAGTGAACATGTAAGTTTTATTTTTGTTTCCTCTTGGAAGCCCCAAGATCTTTTCATTGACTCTAACACGTGCGCATCCGTATCTGCGAAACATGGCGTAGATGGGCCAGCAGTACGTGTGGCTAGAATCTGACTTCATGCGGCTCCAAGGTGAGTTTTGTCCTCTGTATATTGGTTAATTTCTATATCTGCCATTTGATGGACGGTGCTATGTTGTGTGCCAGAGGAGAACAACCAGGTCCTGCATCGTCTAGAGGATCTCGAAAAGAGTCTCAGCAATGCTGAGGCGAAGGAGAAGAGCGCGATGGAAGTTGTTAAAGTTGGAGTCAAAGCAGCACGAAGAGAGCCTTGCAGCAGCCTCAGCGAAGCGGGAGAAGGCATTGGCTGACTAGCTCATGACTATCGCCTAGGCGTTGTCTGGTAAGTTTCCTTTGCTTGTTACTCACATATTCCTCTTACTTGGTGTGTTTCTTAGGCCATTTCCCCTTGCATTTGTAGATGTGGCTGGCGTCGAATTCAACTGCCAAGCACTTGAACGTGAGGACCCGCTGCTTGGTGCCGTGAGCTAATACCTTCGATCTGATTTATGGATGTAGTATAGCTTATTTTTCCCTAGCAGACCTAGGTTATTGAATCCTCGGGAAGCAGATGCATAGTGAACTTACTTTAATGGACCTTCAGGAGTTTTAGAATTCCTTTTGTGTTTTTACCAAACCAAGAGTTTGCGTCTTTTTGTTGTTGTCGATGATGGAGAGAGAGGGTGTAGGGCGTTCGGTTTCACCTGTACCTGTGCAAAACATCTGATGGTAATAAAAGATAAATATAAATTATGCATGTAATTGTTAGAGCAAGATAAATTATATGTGGGCACTGCATCCATAATTGTTATTTCCTCCACAATCGCTTATAGCAATAACCTACTTGTCTCATCCATAGAAGAAAGAGAACTAATGATATGCATAGTGATGTCACTGTTAATCCCAAGTAAATCCCTCACATACAACCACACTACCCCTTCTATCACTAGGGTTCCCATCTTGCAGATCAATCATTACTCATACTCCCTATACCTGGCTCAAACCTCGGGGTCTTGGGTACCTGACAAGTCCTTAGATTGAGGCAAGAGAGGATACAATAATCATCATGTCATACAAACTAATACATGATCCCATCTATGATAAATAACATGAACAAACGCTACATGGCTAGGCTGAAGCCCTTAGCCCAAGGAGAATTACTCACACATAGAGATGAGATCAACAATCACAAACGTTATAATGAAAATCATGAGATTGATAGCAATAGTCTTACAATGTCACCAATCGAAGAAGAGATCTACTATTACAAGTGGTGGAATATGGCTATGGAGATGGAGAAGGGTTTTGAGATCTGGAGGCGGTTGGTGATCTAGGGCAAAGACTTTTGGGCGAGGCAGGCCTATTTTCTTGTCGCCTGAGGCTTATTTATGTAAGGGTCCCTTCATGAAAGTTGTTCTGTTTGACCTAGCGGTGGCGGTGCCAACTATACGACCGGAACTATACGGCTGGAATTTTGTTCTGGTCATATAGTTGGTCGTTAAAGTGTCTGCCTCCGCTTCACGGCTCCTGGTTTCTTCTGGTTGTTGGAAATCTTGTATCTTTGACTTTAATTTAGTGATTCCCATCTTCAAACGACATTATCTGCGCAGGAAAAAATCGAAAGAAAGAATTTCATACCCCTTTGAATATTAGGCATTAGTGGCAGGGTTTAGTGAGATATTTCATCAAAAATATGAATAATATCCAGTTTAAATGTAGACATAGATGGCTATATTTCAGATTCATCAACCTCCCCAAGCTTAAACTTGATCATCCCCGAGCAAAAAAACAAAAATAAAAAAGGAACTCAGCATTTAAACTGAAATACAAGATGGCGATCTTACTCATGATTGGCAGTCTCATGTTTCCTATGCTTCATAAATCTGAAAAACTCCAGCATAGGTAGAGTAATGGCAAGCATATCATACGGGTTTTATACATCCTTATAGCGCCGCAAAATTATTGTTAACATGGATGATTCAAATGAGTACACTTTATTCCATGTCATGTAATCAACTCATAGGCTTGCCTTTGAACAATAAAGTATAATCATGTAAATTGAGAGTGTGAGAGTTGTCATGAAAAGCATATACACTTGAGTATCTCAATTCTCCCACATCAATAAATCAAGACTTTTCAAGCACTACTTTCTATTCACTGTCCTTCAAGAATTTCAGTTCTTGAGTAATTGAGAGCATGCCAAAGATTTTTATTAGTTTATCGGGTTGTGATGGACACTCGTGGCATCACTAAGGTTTTTGTTCCTTTTGCATAATGATTACTCATAACAGCCAGAGGAGTGATTCCATCATGATTACAGCTACCCGGGAGTGCCAAGAATCTTACACACTATAGCATTGTTGCTACATGTGTTTATTCAACTCATAGCCGAAATCTAGGAGTTTCCTCCATGAAGATCGTTCATAGGCCAGCGGAGTTGTTGGCATCCCATGAAGTTTGACACGCATAAAGCTATATCATTCTTATGATTAACAAGTCAAAATTTAGCATGCTCACAAAAACCGCTAAACATTAATTCAATCGAGCAAATCCTTTTTAAAGAGACCTATCAAGTCAATCAACATTTTCAGTGGTGCTGAGTGTCTCTAGAAATAGGCCTTCAAGACTAAGCACTACAACACTCAAGCCTTCAATTGTGAGACTTTTTATTATTACAATTGTTTAGCAATTTTTAGGCAAGACTTGGTTAATTACGAGAGCTGGAATAAAACGTACCCAACTAAATACCCATGCAAAGGAAAATCTTACTACAATACAAAGACTCACTCCACCAATATAATATCTCAACATTTACTACTAACTAGCATGGGTTTCTCAAACTTCAAAAGTGGGGAGTCATAAGGCATACCTCTCATGTTTGGTTCCACTTCTCTCTTCCTTTTTTATTTGCTTCTTGGAAACTCGAAGTCGATCACACTCCTGCAAATACATGAAAACCTCGAGGCGAAAAGAAAAGAAAGAGGGAAAATACGGAAAAATGGAGAAATCTTTTTGTGGTTTTTAAGAGAGGGAGTTTAAAGAATAGAAAATTGGTGGCAAAGCTCGGCTAGAAAATCTTGAAAGCAAATAGAAAGACCTAAAAATAAGGTGTTGGGGAAGCCAACACGAGTGCTTATAAACTCGAATTAAAAACACAACCTCGAAATAAATAAGAGCAAATGAACGCCAAATAAAGATACATGAGGAAACTCCCCCAAGCTTAGGCTTTTGCAAGCCCTTCAAATCATTGTGGTGGCAGGAAAAGTCATTACTCCAGTTCGCGAATTGAGTTGAGAGGTTACTATTTGATCCTCGGAGGTTCAAAGAGATGCTATGCATCCTATCCACATTCCCTCCTAGTTCTTAGAAGTCTTGGTATGTAGTGAACTAGGTTTGTGGCTGCTCCTACTCTTGGTCCTCATCCTCCTCCGGAACCTCCTCCTCCGGAACCTCCTCCTCGGGTTGGTGTTGCTCAACCTGTAAGTCATATAGCAAACATCCTTACTTGATAGAGAAAAGACCATTAGTCATAGGAGCGGGGTAGAGACGCCCATCTCCAGCAATATGCAGGTAATAAACACCACCTCTCCTAGTGAGAATTCCACAAGCTTTTAAAGTAGAGAAACCAACATGTCGCTCGCCTAGCATAGGTTGCAACTCACCTAGGTCGATGCCTAGGGCAGTGGCAAGCATAGTGATGACGCCTCCACCTGTGATTGGTCCTTGGCTTTGGGAGGATTGGTGCTCCAGGTAGCGCACAAGGATGGCGCCCAAGTTGAGTGACAAGCCACAGTTGATGTAAGCATCCTTTGCAAGGACTAAGGTGTCCTCCTCGTTGAGTCTCGTGAACTCATTACGTGCCTGCAAGGTGTTAGCAATAACATAGAACAAATAGCGAATTGCAGGATGTTGAATATTCTTCCCCTTGCTTACTCTAGTTGTGAAACTCATTCCATTATAATATTGTTCAGGGGAAGGGTCTAAGCTAGTAAAGGATGCGCGTAAGGCATTAACATCATTGTTTGGAAAATTAAATCATGCGCACCATTCATCTAATGTTAAAGTGTAGTTGTTGTTCATAAGTCGGAAAGAAATCATGTCCTCTCTTTGCCATTGTTTAATGGTGTTTTGCAATGAACTTATGAATTCAATAGTTAAGCGACGATAAGTAGGAACATCATTGTACACAAAGTTTTGCAGGCTAGCTCTATTGCAAAGTAAATTGAAGTCATCAGAAATACCGAGTTGGTTCAATATAATGGGGCAAGCCCACTTGGTGTCCTTCACTTCACGGTTCTTGATCCTATCAACGCGATCACGTTGGAGCTCATTCCTGAACTGTATCCCCATATGTTCTTGATCGACAGCCCAAGAAGCGCTAGCGGTGTCACGAGCCCGAGTTTGTCTCTTGTGTTCATCATCTAAAACATTGAAGAAAGACAAAAATAAAACTTTCTGATCCAACAAAGTGAGTACACCATATTCCTCATCATAACACACTAAAGAATCTCCTCAAAATAATAATCTAGGAAAGAGAATCATGGCAATTGGTTCATAGTAGGTCTCACCCTAGATTGATAATGACAATAGATCGAAGATGAATTTACAAAAAGTAATTGGAGGATCGGAGGAGAAACATACCGTAGATAACTTGTGTGCGAGCAAATCGAATGAAATTGAGTAGAGATGAAGATCTCTTGAGGTTTCGAGAGAGTTTGGAGGTAGAAGAGAGAAAAAAGATTGAAGTTTTGGGGTTGGAGGTACCTTCCCGTGTGATTTTTTGGTCGGATGCAACTATACGGGTGCAACTATATGGCCGGAACAATGCGTTAACGCCGTATAGTTGGCCTTCTGTCAAAATTTTAGGGTTTCCACCTGGCGGCGCAGCTATACAGCCAGAAGTATACGGCTAGAAGAATATGTTCCCGCCGTATAGTTGGTCGTCAAACCGTCTGTACCCGGGAAAAGGAATTATACAAAGGCATTGATACATTGCAAATGTATCTATAATTTTTGATGTTCCATGCTTGGTTTTATCCACTTTCTTGTGTTTTGTCCACACTTTGGAGTACTTTTTATATGATTTCTTGGACTAACCTATTAACAAGAGCCAAAGTGCCAGCTGCCTGTTTTATGCCTATTATTCTGGAAGTCATCAGATGCCAGAATACGAGACGGAGAAGCGCTGGGGGCTGGCCAAACCACCTGGCTGCATGGCCAGGCCTGGCCCGTGCCAGGTGGTGGTCTGGCCGACCCCAACACCCCCTCGGCCTCTCCTTCCGCCTATAAGATGCCCTCGGGACGAAAACCCTAAGTGCCCGATCAAAAATCCACGAAAGAGTCTGTAGCCGCCGTCATCTCCATCCCAAGATCGGGAGGGATCTGAAGCTCTTACTGGCACCCTGCCGGAGAGGGGAATTCACCCTGGAGGCCTTCTTCATCATCATGCAAGCCTCCTGTGTGATGCGTGAGTAGTTCATCCTTGGACTACGGGTCCATGTAGTAGCTAGATGGCTGGTTCTCCTCCTTTGTGCTTTCATGTCTAGATCTTGTGAGCTCCGTTCATGATCAAGATCATCTATTTGTAATTCTGCATGTTGTGTTTGCGGGGATCCGATGGATATTGAGATGCTATTTCAGATTTATTATTGATTCTATCATGTCTTTGTTATTTGTGATCTTGCATGCTTTCCGTTGTTAGTAGCTATCTTGGCCAAGTAGATGCTAGCAACTCCAAGAGTTAGTATTTATGCTCGATAGTGGGTTCATGCCTCTGGTAATCTGGGGAAGTGACAGAAATCTCTAAGGTACTAAATGTGCTGTTGCTACTAGGGAGAAAACAACAATCCTTTGTTCATAGAACAATCGTATTGTTTACTTTACACGCAATTCGTAAAGCAATAATCGGTTGCTTGCAACTTAATACTGGAGGGGGTTTGGATGATAACCTGAAGGTGGATTATTAGTCATAGATGAAGTTGGATGGCGGTCTATGTATAATGTTGTAATGTCCAATCAAGTCTCAAAGGAGTCAAGATGATTAGTATATGCATATATTGCTTTCTCGATGTTTGTCAATTGCCCCGCTGTAATTTGTTCACCTAGGATGTTATCTATCTTAAGGAGAGCCACCTCTAGTGAACTATGGATCCCGGTCCTTTGTCTTTTACATACAATCTACAAACTGTTTACTACTTTGTGTTTACTTTCTGTAAACTTTTACTTCTTTCCATTCGATACGTTTAATCCTTTGTTTTCCGCAAAACACGGTGAGATTAACAACCTCATCGCAAGTTGGGGACAAAGTTCTGTGGTTGTGTTGTGCAGGTCTCCACGTTGCTACTAGCACCGGTAGTGTGCCCTGCAAAGGCTTAGCTAGCAACACCTTTGGGGTGTTTCCTTGCTCCTACTGGTTCGATTAAACCTTGGTTTAGTAACTGAGCGAAACTTGCTGCTGTGCTCATCATACCTTCCTCTTGGGGTTCCCAACGAGCTCTACATCAACATCGCACCAGCATTTTTCTGGCGCCGACACTGAGCCATCAAGCATTTTTCTAGCGCTGTTGCCGGGGAGTCAAGGACATCTTCACAAGGGGAGTCCCTCATAACCAATCTCTTTACTTTGTTATTTTTGTTTTGCTTAGTTTACTTTTGTTTTGTTTGCTTGTTTCTTTATTCAAGAAATGCAAAAAAATTAGTTTTACTAGTTTGCTTTGTTATTTGAAAACCCAAAAAATGACTACTCTTGAAAACACTAAGTTGTGTGACTTCACTAGCACCAACAAGAATGATTTTATGAGCACACCTATTGCTCCACTTGTGCCTGAAGATACTTTCTTTAAGATAAAACCTGCTTTGCTCAATCTTGTTATGAGAGAACAATTTTCTGGTATTGGTAATGAAGATGCTGCTGCCCATCTAAATAACTTTGTTGAACTTTGTGAGATGCAAAAGCATAGGGATGTACATGGTGATATTATTAAGCTGAAATTGTTTCCTTTCTCTTTGAGAGGAAAAGCTAAAGAATGGTTGAATTCCTTAACTAGGAATAGTATTGATTCTTGGACTAAGTGCAAAGATGCTTTCATTGGAAAATATTATCCTCCTGCTAAGATTATATCCATGAGAAGTGAAATAATGAAGTTTAAACAATCTGATAATGAACATGTTGCTCAAGCTTGGGAAATAATGAAATCTTTGGTAAAGAATTGTCCCACTCATGGACTGACTGCTTGGATGATCATCCAAACTTTTTATGCATGATTGAACTATTCTTCAAGGAACCTATTGGATCTTCTGCTAGAGGTACCTTTATGACCATCACTTTGGGTGCTGCAACTAAACTTCTGGACAATATGATGGTTAATTATTCTGAATGGCATACTGAGAGAGCTCCACAAGGTAGGAAGGTAAATTCTGTTGAGGAAACCTCCTCCTTGAGTGATAAGATTGATATTATTATGTCTATGCTTGTTAATGGGAAAGCCCATATTGATCCAAATAATGTTCCTTTGGCCTCTTTGGTTGCTCAAGAAGAGCAAGTTGATGTGAACTTCATAAGAAATAATAATTTTGGCAACAATGCTTATAGGAGTAATTTTGGTAACAACAATTATAAGCCATATCCTTCCAACAATGGTAATGCTTATGGAAGTTCCTACAACAATAATAGGAGTGCTCCCTCTGAACTTGAAGTTATGCTTAAAGATATTATTAGTAAACAAACTGCTTTCAATAAAACTATTGAGGAAAAACTCTCTAATGCTAAAAGAAATATAGCATCTTTGGTTGAAGCTTAATCTTCTTTGAATAAAATGGCTGCTAAACCTGAAACTAATGATAATCCCTTTGCAGTTACTAATGCCATACAAGTAAGAATTGATGAAAATGTTAGACTATTAGCTGAATTACATGCTAAGTGGGAAAGAGAAAATGAAATTTCTAGAAACTTTAGTGTTTCTACTATCACCACCACTAGTGTTGAGGATAGTAATAGTTCTACTACTTTAGATGCTAATTTTGATTTTGATCTTGATGGGTGTAATATCTCTGAAGTTATTAAGTTCCTACAAAAGCTTGCTAAAAGTCCTAATGCTAGTGCTATGAACATGGCCTTTACAAAACACATTACTGATGCTCTCATAAAGATTAAAGAAGAAAAGATGAAACATAAAGCTTCTATTCCTATAAAACAAGAAGATGGTTGGGAACCCATCATTAATATGAAATTGAATGACTTTGATTTCAAAGCTTTATGTGATCTTGATAGTAGTGTTTCTATTATGCCTATAAGGATTTATGATATGCTTGATTTGCCTCCAATTGAAGATTGTTATTTGAGTGTCCCACTTGATGATAATGCTAAAAAGAAACTCATGGGGAGTCTTAATGATGTTCTTATTATGGTTAACAATGCCTATGTCCCCGTTGATTTCTATGTTTTGGATGTTGAATGCAATGCTTTTTGCCCTATTACTTTGGGAAGACCTTTTCTTAGAACTGTTGGTGCCATTATTGATATGAAAGAAGGCACCATTAAATATCAACTCCCACTCAAAAAAGGTATAGAACACTTCCCTAAGAAGAGAGATAAGATTTCTTTTGCTTCTCCTATGAAAACAAAATTTGGTTTTAATGCTTCTTCATTTGAGAACACTTGATTCTTTCTTGCTTCTTATGCCTAACTTAAATGCATTAAAGAAAAGTACTTATTGGGAGATAACCCAAAAGTTTTAGATTAGTCTTGGAAGTTATTACTTCAGTAATAACTAAAGTAATAACTGCTCTTTATCCTTTTTATTTGCTTTTTGTGCCAACAGTAACCTCTAATGAGAGATAAGTAATGATTGAAAAAGTTGCTGTCACGAAACAGATTTCTGTGTTTCACCGTAAAAATTCGTGTAAAATCTCTGAACGTCTTTTTGAGGCGTGAATTTTTTTGCTTCTTCCCCAAGTTTTTATCTAACTTTCGTTTGTTCAACACTTTTTGATTTGAGCAACAGAAGGTCTTCGAAAAAAACCGTCTTTACCTGCTCGTCTGTTTTGACAGATTTCTGCCATTTTCTGCATTTGCTTCTTGTTGGTTCCTTTTTGAGTTCTTTTAGGGAACTGAGCTTTTTGAGGGAAGTGCTACAGTAGCTAGTGTTCTAATGGAAGTTTATTTGGTGTTAGAACTGAACCTTAAGACTTATTTATCTTGAGTGCACTAATGTTGCTAATAAAGATTGTGTAAAGTTTTGTATGGAGGAAAAATTTCAGGTGTATGGAAGGCATGAGTAATGAGATGAAGGATGGACTAAAGCTCAAGCTTGGGGATGCCATGCGTGTCACCCCAAGAAATATCCAAGAAGTACAAGCGTCAAAGCTTGGGGATACCCAAGGCATCCCCTTCTTCATCAATAAAAATCCCAGGTTTCTTCCAAACGCTTCATTTTTATTGTTTCATGCACAGTTGTGTTGTTCTTGGAGCGTCTTATTTTTCATTTTCGTTTTGGTTTTCATTTGCTTTGCTTTTATTTTCTTAGTTTTCTGAATAAATTGGTTGGACCCCCTCTTTCATACATTGGTTTGCAAATAGTTTGGTTTGGATTGGAAAAGAGTAGGAAAGTTCATGCTTATGTGGTAAAAAGAGCTTGTTTTTGACTGTGGCTTATGCTTTGTCATGCCATGCTTGATATTGTTTTGGCTTTATGCTTAGTATTCTTTGCTGTATCATGACTTGTTATAAAGAATTGCGACTGCTTAATGTGCCTTGGATGAATCATGCGTTGTTTTAGCATATTAAAGCATAGTATAGTGGTATTCTCCTTTGATGTTTTATTTGGGTTGACTTGGCGCATGCTCACACCATGTTATGACTATATCAAGTCACCATAGCCTTTATGATCCTTTAGTTTTCAACTTGTAGTATCACTTTATGCTTTGATCAATGATGTTTTGTCGCTCTGCATGATTATGGCCATTATTGCTCTCTTAGTTTGTCGCTCCCAGTCTTTTGCTAGCCTCCACAACCAAGTATGAGTTCCACTCATGCATCCAACTCCCTAAACCAAGTTATTCCAAAGAGTCCACCATACCTACCTACTAGCTTATTCTATTCCAAGTATATTCATGCTTTTGTTTACCTTCCAAATTAAACTTGTTATGAGAAAACTAGTGATTAAAGCTCTCATGAACTTGATGGGACACTTTACTTTTTTGCATCTAATAAACTTGAACCATTGGGTCCTTCTTTGTTGCGTATATTCTTGCGCTTTATAAGTTCAAATTAGCAGAACCATGTTTCATGGGGAACGCTTTCAACATTGCACTTGTACTTTGTACCCCGTTGATATCATGTTCTTTTGCTTACAGATCCCGGCGGTGTGAAATAAAAGTGGAACTTGGAAGATCATGGAGTTTGTATGTGTGTTAGAGAAACGCCTGGGCCGCTAGCCTAAGCCATGCCTAATCATGGTGGAAACTTGTAGCATCACCATAATGAGCACTCTATGAAGCATCCTCAATAAAAACCTATGCAAATAGCAAATAAAAATATCGCTGAGATGCTCATGGTCTGCTTGCCTTGTCATTTTGATTATGGGAAAGCTCCTGTATCATGTGCAAGGGGTACCCCATTGGCGGTTCTTAATGATACACATGTACGTACAATGACAAGAGCTTACTCGTGACTAAAGTTGAGTGGCATGAGGTTCGGTCTTCGTAAGTAAGGGGCATGAGATTTCGGTTTATAACTTGTCAAGCATATCCTCTTAGTTGTGTCACTTTAACCTTAATCACCTTAAAGATGCTTATGATAGGGGAAATGAGAGCTGAAAGCTATAAGTACCATAATTTTTGGAAGCTCTTTATGAGTCTTGAATCCCTACTTCCTTTTATAAAGGCCTTTCTTCCACCATTATATTGAGTCTCCACCTTCTACCTTTATGCACCTACTTTGAGAGCATAGTGGCCATTATTAGTTCTATGTGCATTGTCCCAAGACTAGTTTATCGGTGCATAACTTGATATTGCTTTCTTTAAACTATTTGTATCTAGTCACTCTTATGAACTTTGAAGGTGTCCTATGCATTTATATTTGCTGCTCTATGAGGGACAAGCTGAATACTATTATGCTATATTTTCTTTATGTGAAACAAACAAACGTCTTGCAAAGCATTGTTATTCATGAATCTTTTGTTTGTGCCTTTTCATGTTGCATCATAGTTTCTTTGTCTTAGTGCTAGAACCTTGTCTTTCATGTTATGATTGAAGTACTATGATCCCAGCTTTGAATGTTTTACAAATACTTTGATCAAGTCTTTGATGGTGCATGTCACCTGAAAAATTATTCTTTCTTTTTATCACTTACCTACTCGAGGACGAGCAGGAGTTAAGCTTGGGGATGTTGATACATTGCAAATGTATCTATAATTTTTGATGTTCCATGCTTGGTTTTATCCACTTTCTTGTGTTTTGTCCACACTTTGGAGTACTTTTTATATGATTTCTTGGACTAACCTATTAACAAGAGCCACAGTGCCAGTTGCCTGTTTTCTGTTATTTTTGGTTCCAGGAAAGTCAGAAAATGAATATTCTCGGAATTGGACGGGACAAAAGCCAAAGTGCCTATTTTTCTGGAAGTCGTCAAATGCCAGAGTACGAGACGGAGAAGCGCTGGGGGCCGGCCACACCACCTGGCCGTGCAGCCAGGCCTGGCCCACGCCAGGGGGTGGTCTGGCCGACCCCAGCACCCCCTCGGCCTCTCCTTCCGCCTATAAGATGCCCTCGGGACGAAAACCCTAAGTGCCTGATCAAAAATCCACGAAAGAGTCTGTATCCACCGTCATCTCCATCCCTAGATCGGGAGGGATCTGAAGCTCTTCCCGGCACCCTGTCGGAGAGGGGAATTCACCCTGGAGGCCTTCTTCATCATCATGCAAGCCTCCGGTGTGATGCGTGAGTAGTTCATCCTTGGACTACGAGTCCATGTAGTAGCTATATGGCTGGTTCTCCTCCTTTGTGCTTTCATGTCTAGATCTTGTGAGCTCTGTTCATGATCAAGATCATCTATTTGTAATTCTGCATGTTGTGTTTGCGGGGATCCGATGGATATTGAGATGCTATTTCAGATTGATTATTGATTCTATCATGTCTTTGTTATTTGTGATCTTGCATGCTTTTCGTTGTTAGTAGCTATCTTGGCCAAGTAGATGCTAGCAACTCCAAGAGTTAGTATTTATGCTCGATAGTGGGTTCATGCCTCTGGTAATCTGGGGAAGTGATAGAAATCTCTAAGGTACTAGATGTGTTGTTGCTACTATGGAGAAAACAACAATCCTTTGTTCATAGAACAATCATATTGTTTACTTTACACGCAATTTGTAAAGCAATAATCTGTTGCTTGCATTAATACTGGAGGGGGTTCGGATGATAACCTGAAGGTGGATTATTAGTCATAGATGAAGTTGGATGGCGATCTATGTATAATGTTGTAATGCCCAATCAAGTCTCAAAGGAGTCAAGATGATTAGTATATGCATGTATTGCTTTCTCGATGTTTGTCAATTGCCCCGCTGTAATTTGTTCACCCAGCATGTTATCTATCTTAAGGAGAGCCACCTCTAGTGAACTATGGATCCCGGTCCTTTGTCTTTTACATACAATCTACAAACTGTTTACTGCTTTGTGTTTACTTTCTGCAAACTTTTACTTCTTTCCATTCGATACATTTAATCCTTTGTTTTCTGCAAAACACGGTGAGATTGACAACATCATCGCAAGTTGGGGACAAAGTTCTGTGGTTGTGTTGTGCAGGTCTCCACGTTGCTACTAGCACCGGTAGTGCGCCCTGCCAAGGCTCAGCTAGCAACACCTTTGGGGTGTTTCCTTGCTCCTACTGGTTCGATTAAACCTTGGTTTCATAACTGAGCGAAACTTGCTGATGTGCTCATCATACCTTCCTCTTGGGGTTCCCAACGAGCTATACATCAACATCACACCAGCAATTTTCTGGCGCCGACACTGAGCCATCAGGCATCGATATCTATACGACCAGAACTATACGGCCGGAATTTTTATTCCCGCCGTATAGTTGGTTGTTAAACTGTCAGTGAATTGGAAAAGAATTTGTACGGAGGCACCGGTATATATATGACCGAAGCTATATGGTCATAATTTTTATTCCCGCCGTATAGTTGGTCGTATGAAAGAAAAATTGTCGATGGCAAAGATATCTATACGACCAGAACTATAACGGTCGGAATTTTTATTCCCGCCGTATAGTTGGTCGTTAAACTCTCTGTATGCATCAAAAAAAATATGTTTCTTCAAAAATTATTTCTTATCCTGTAACTTAGTGATATACCTTGTTTTGACAGGATATTGACAGTAAATACTATCAACCAACAATAGCATGAATAAAGCAGGATTTTTAGTACTACCGGACTTCTTATCCTCAATTGGAGTTTTCTAGCACTCTTTATTGAACATAAACTTAAACTAGAACTTAAAAACTTTACTCAAACCTTTATTTCACATGTATTTCCTCCAATGAAGCACTCTTTTATGGTAAATAGCTTGACCTCAATGTTACTCACTTAGGCCAGATGAGTGGAACACCCACTCCGAAGTAGTTGGCCTTCAAAGTGATGGTATCCTTTTCATCATGCTTGACTTTCTTCTTCCTGGGGAAATGAATAACAAAATGGTCTTGCGAAGGCAATTGAAGCTTCACGTTCCCTTCATGTAGATTAATCAAAGCCTTAATAGTTCTTAAGAAAGGACGACCTAATATAATAGGAGCAGTAGCATATTTAGGCATGTCAACAATAATGAAATCAATAAGAGCGGGACAACCTTTAATGTATACTAAAGTATTCTCCTTAATTCCTACAACTTGTTTGTAGGTAGAATCTACTAGATGCAATTTTAACTCGGTGATCTCAAAAGAGCCAAGATTTAACTTGTTAAAGAGACTCTTTGGAATTGTTGAGATGCTTGCACCTAGATTACAAAGTGTAGCTATCTCATTGGTCCCAATTTTAATATTAATAATAGGCTCAAGTATGTCATCAAGCTTCACAGGAAATTTTTCAGCAATTTGCTTATATTTTTCCTCAAGCTCATGTACCTTAATTGCTACCTAATTAACAAAGTGTTGGTACATAGCTTCCTCACAACCTTCACTTACCGGAATCTTAACGTTGATACTTTTTACGAGATCTTCAACGGTGTATCTTGGTGAAGGAGCATTACTATAATCAAGTTCTTCAGGCTCCTCCCTTTGTATTCTCATCATTTTGAGGTCTTCAACAGGATTAGGCTCAACTTTACCTACAAATTTGGCTAGAATTAGAGTTTGACTCTTGGTTATCTTACCTAGCTATGCCTCAATGATCCTCGTTCTTTCTTGGAGGGCCTGCAAATCATTTCTCAAACTAACAGCTTGGTTAGATAATTTACCAAGCATAGCATCATGGTTCTCAGTTATTTTAACAAGAATATTGTTTTGTTCATTTTGTGAGTCTATAAAAGACTTTAGTGTTTCTTGGAGACTACCATTACTAGTTCCCATATTATTATTAGAGTTACCCGCAGGACTAGAATAATGTTTCTAAAAATTAGGATTATAATTCTTCTTCCAAGTAGGGTTATAATCATTACGAGCTACGAAGTCTATTTCTTCAATATTTGTTTCAGGGATAGCTCTTACCTGGGTTTCCTTACCTTTTACGGCTAGTATGAGCTCATCCAACTTACCATTGAGTTCTTTATTTTCTTGTGGTGAGACGGAGTTCACCTTATTTGTGTTTGATCTATCCACATGCCATTGGGCATGGTTGTCTTTCATATTGTCTAGCAACTGCTTTGCTTTGGTAATATGTTTACCCATAAATGTTCCTCCAGCTGCAGTATCAAGCATAGACTTAGACACAGGGTTAAGAGCATTATAGAATAGATGGAGAATTAACCAGTCTTCCATCCCATGACTAGGACAGTTTCTCATGCATTCTTTCATCCTCTCGCATGTAAGCGCTAGTGGCTCACGCTCTTCCTATCTAAAACCAGTAATATTAGATCTAAGTTGCATAGTCTTTGCAGGTGGAAAAAATTTAGTCATAAATAAAGAAGTGCATTCCATCCATGATGTAATAGTATTTCTAGGCAAAGATAGCAACCATTCTTTTGCTCTTCTTCTAAGAGAGAAAGGAAATAGACACAATTTGACCGCATCGGGGTCAACGTCTTTTATACACATCATATCACATATTTCAGTGAAAGTATTCAAGTGCATACCTATGTCTTCAACAGCAGAGCCTCCAAATTGATCCTATTGAACCAAACTTAAATAATGGGGCTTAATTTCATAGTCATCAATAGCAATTGTTGGCTGAGTAATAGGAGTACGCAAACAATCATTGTTGGGAGTAGCAAACTCCCCAAGCTTCTTTTCAGCCATATTTCCTATGTTTTTGGTTTTTCTTAAATAGATAATTATAATAGTAAAAACAAGAATTTAAAGGCTAACTATTTTTTAGTTTATAAAATAAAGACTGAAAGCAAACTAACAAAATTAAAAACAAGAATTAAAACTGGCAAGGTTCCTAATAACCTCACCAGGGTAGCTATTGCTTCTCCGGCAACAGCGCCAGAAAAAAGGTTGATACCTTCGATCCGAATTACGGATGTAGTATAGCTTCTTTTTCCCTAGTAGACCTAGGTTATCGAATCCTCGGGAAGCAGATGCGTAGTGAAGCTACTTTAACGGACCTTCAGGAGTTTTAGAATTCCTTTTGTGTTTTTACCAGACCAAGAGTTTGCGTATTTTTGTTGTTGTTGATGATGGAGAGAGAGGGCCTAGGGCATTCGGTTTCACCTGTAGCTGTGCAAAACATCTGATGGGAATAAAAGATAAAGATAAAGTATGCATGTAATTGTTAGAGCAAGATAAATTATATGTGGGCAGTGCATCCATAATTGCTATTGCCTCCGCAACCGCTTATAGAAATAACCTACTAGTCGCATCCATAGAAGAAAGATAACTAATGATATGCATAGTGATGTCACCGTTAATCCCAAGTAAATCCCTCACATACAGCCGTACTACCCCTTCTATCACTAGGGTTCCTGATACGTCCATTTTGCATCACTATTCTATGTCTTAATTCACTGTTATTCATTGATATATTTCATATTGAGAGGTGATACTTATGTTATTTCATCTGTTTTTGCATGGTTGATGACTTTTGGAGCATGGACCGCTGCAGTCAGGATTCTGATGGAAAATGTGCTGTTTGGAGGCAAAATTCGCGAAGATCAGAAAATCCGGGAAAATATACGGAAAATCCTATTTTTCCAGAAGACTAAGGATGCCAGAAGATGGAGTGGAGATGGGCCACATGGGGCCCACACCACCCCATGGCGCAGGTAGCCCTAGGCCACACCAGGAGGTGGTGTGGCCACCCTGGCCCACTCCAGCCTCTCTCCTCTGGCGTATATCATCCTCCCGAAACCCTAAGACTCGGGGAGCGACCACAGAAAGATTCCGCCGCCACTGCGGGGCGGAAAACACCGAGAGAGAAAGATCTCTCCAGTAGACAGATTTCTGTCGGGGGAATTCCTTCCCGGAGAGGGGAGATCGTCGCCATCAACACCACCATCAAGCTGGACTTCATCAGGATAATCATAATCATCATCACCATCAGCACCATCAGCACCCTCATCACCATCTCCATATTGCTGTTACAATTGTGTTGAATCTTGCATAGTTCATAGGGGAAACTTTCCCGGTGTTGATTACTCTTTATAGTTGATGCTATTGAGTGAACCATTGAATTATTGTTTATGTTTAGATTGTTATACATCATTATTCCATCTCTGACCATGATCCATATGATGTCTTGTGAGTAGTTCATCTTGTTCTTGAGGACATGGGAGAAGTCTTGTTGTTAGTAGTGGAGTTGCGTTGAGAAAGATTCAATAGATTGTTATTTAAGTTGTAGTGTACTTCTTCTAGTGGTGTCATGTGAACGTCGACTACATGACACTTCACCTATATGGGCCTAGGGGAATGCATTGTGTATTTGGCTACTAATCGTAGGGGTTGCCGGAGTGACAGAAACCTGAATCCCCGTTAGGAAACCATTGCACAAGGGACGTAAGGGTCTTAGAGTTTAAAGCCGTGGTTAGGTTTCTACCTTAATTACTTTCTTGTACTTACGGATGTTTGCAAGAGGTATAATCACAAGTATGTATTAGTCCTGGATGGGGCGGTACATTAGCACAGGTTCACCCACACAACACTTAGCAAGCTAGAGAAGATTAATCAGCTATATGAAGCGAAAGCACTTGACAGTCTTCCCATGTGTCCTCGAGAACGTTTGGTCATCTTAAGTAATACCACCGGCTTGTCCTTTTCTGCATAAAGGATTGGGCCACTTGCTGCATTTATTCCAAGTGTCTTTATTTACTCGTACTTTGTTTACTTGCTTTATCGAAAACCCCTAAAAATCCGTTTGCTAAGTATTTGCAGAGAATTCCTGATCCATACCACTAGCCAGCACCTTCTGCTCCTCGTTGGGTTCGACACTCTTACTTATCGAAAATACTGCGATATACCCCCTATACTTGTGGGTCATCAAGTCTATTTTCTGGCGCCGTTGCCAGGGAGTGAAGCGCTATTGGAGAGTGGAACTGGTAAAGGAAACTTCTACTGTGAGTATTCGCTGTTAGTTGCTTTATTTTCGTTATGGATAATTCGCTGAGTTTCTTATTTGGTAATGCTACTACCACTACTAAGGTAGTAGATAAGCCACCACCTACTGAGAATTATGTTTTCAAAATACCTACAAGAATTATTGATCGTGTTATGGATAACTACTATGTTGGGGATGGAACTATGCATCCCGGTGATCATTTACTCTTTATACACGAATTATGCGGGTTGTTCAAGTGTGCAGGTATTACTACAGATCAAGTTAAGAAGAAGTTATTCTCATTATCACTCAAAGGAAGAGCCGAGGAATGGTATAAGCTGTTGAAGAATGGTCAAGCTCTGGAATGGGAGGAAATAGTGCCTCTATTTTATTCAAAGTTTTATCCTCCTAGTGAGATTCATAAAGATCAGAATCAAATATACAACTTTTGGCCTCTTGATGGAGAGAGTACAACTGAATCTTGGGGGAGATTGAAGTTACTAATGCTCAAATGTCCCATTCATGAGCTCCCCAACAATATTTTTATCAATAACTTTTATGCAAGGCTCCCTCTACATGACAATGATTTATTGGATGCTTCTTGTGCTGGATCATTCACTCGCATGGAAGAAGAAGCTAAATGGAACCTTCTAGATCATATTCAAGACAATGTTGAAGCTTGGGAGAATGACAAAGGTAGAAAGTCAGGTATAAATTATGATTATGAATGCATTGAATCTTTTATGGGAACTGATGACTTTCAAAATATTAAAAATGCTTATGGTCTAGACTCTCAAACTATTGCTTCTTATTTTAAGGATTTTGCTTCCTACATTGAAGTGCCTAAAAAGAAGTGGGATAAGTATCATGAACCTTATAAAGATATTGCTAAGAGTGTTCCTTCAAGAAATACTGAAGTTTATACTGCTAATCATGTTTTACCTGAACCTTATATTGAGAAAATGCCTTTCCCAGTTAGGATTAAGGAACATTTTATGATAGCTAGTATGGTTAATGAAAGTACAAGAAAAGCTGTTGAACCTGATAAACAAATGGTTGATGAACCTATAATAGCAAATGTGAAAGACTTTGTTACTAAATATGAAAAAGAGGGACACCCTATCCTTTGCAAGGATACCTCTAATATTGTTTCACATAGTAGTGTTATGAGAGCTAGTATTCCTGTGTTTTCTGTTAGAATAAGTGATCATTGCTACGATGGTCCTTGTGATAGCTATATTGTTAAGTTTATGCATGATACTGAAAGCTACTATGAGAGAGGTAAAAGTGTTCTTATTTATCTCAATAATATCAAGTTTCCTCGTTTTATGCTGAAAGTTTTTATGTTGCACTTCTTTTGTCTTCTTATGCAAGTTGCCTCTGGTTTCAATAACTTGTTTGTTTACAAAATTCCCTTGCATAGGAAGTGGGTTAGACTTAAATGTGTGTGTGTTTGTGCTTCTTAATGCTCTCTTTCACTTCAATTCATATTCCTATGAGAGCTTCTTCAAAATTATCATGCCCATCTTAATGGCTATAAAGAAAGAGCTTTATGGGAGACAACCCAATTTGTTTTTGCTTTTAGTCTGTTTTTGTTTCTTTGAGTCTTGGAAGTTATTACTTCGGTAATAACCGCTCCTTATCCTTTTTTTTTGGTTTTTGTGTCAAGATCAACCTCTAATGAGAGAGAAGTAAGATTTGGGGAAGTTGCTGTCCCGAAACAGATTTTTGTGCTTCACCATAAAAAATTGTGAGAGATCTCTGTATGTCGGATTGAGCTGTAATTTTTTGTGCATCTGCCCCAGGTTGTTATTTAACTTTCGTTAGTTTTGCACTTTTTGATTGGAGCGACAGAAGATTTTCGAAAAAATGATCTTTACCTACTGGTCTGTTTTGATAGATTTTGCCACTCTTGCATTTGCTTCTTTATTCGATTTCCTTTTTGAATTCTTTTTGGTTTTTCGAAAGGAGTTGCTACAGTAGCTTATGTTTTGATGGTTTTCAGTTGAATTTGGACTCAAAAGGTTTTATCACTTCATTTATACTAATGTTGCTAATGAGAACTGTGTGAAGTTTTGTGTGAAAGAAATTTCCAGGAAGTGGAGATAATGGTGTAATAAGGAAGAGAAAGGTTTTATGACTCAAGTAATGAGAGTATGAAGATGAAGATATTGATGTTATTTAAGTGATGACTCTGGAAGAATCTACTAGTAGCAAATTCAGAGACCTGCAGAGTCTGTTTTCAAATAGGTAACAGTTCTAGTAAGAAAAGTTCGGCGAAAATACTATCCAACTATATTTTTGCAGTTTTTAGTCAATAAGGAAAACTACGAAGCGAAAAAGGGACGGAAACGGAGCCAGGGTGGCTCACACCACCCTGTGGCACGGGCCCTCCCCTGGCCACGCCACCAGGTGGTGAGGCCACCCAAGACTCCGCCTCCGACTCGTTTTCTCCCAGTACCTTCCTTTTGATATGAAACTTCGTAATATATAACCCCCCCCAGATCTTCGGACGTTCGTATATCGTATTTTCGTCGTGTTTTCGTTTCAATCTGTTTTTGCCAGGACATACTCTTTGAAAGCTTAGAAGCACAATGGTGTCCGCCAAGGATAAAGGGAAGGAGCCTATGGAGGAAGACCTCCAAGACCCCGGGAAGGAGAAGGAGATCAAGAGTGAAGGTGAAGAGGAGCAAAGCCAACATCTGCACACCGGCACTACCATTGCAAGCATTGGAGTGGCGATGAAACCTGCCAGGGTTAGAAGGACGGCTCGGATGCAGACTGGGGGGAAAGCTCCCCGTCACAGTTTGGCTCCACGGTCACTTCCTCCACACACCCAGAATCCCTTCTAGACCTTTATCCATAACCATGCAGGAAAAGAAGACTCCAAGAGGGAAGAATGGAAAAAGAATCACAAGAGCTGGGATCCACAAACTGAAATGATTACGAGCCGTATTGAGCACAACTCAGAGTTGATTCGTACTCTCACCTTCGAGATTGAGGACTTGGGTAAATTGATCAGAGAGCTCATCGAGAGGATACCACCACCACCACCTAAGGAGTAAATCGTCATTAGTTTTGGCATCCCCTTGGTTTGTTCCAAGCTTGGGGGAGTGCCGCGGTATCATATCACTATCTTCTATCTTTTTACCTTTTTAGTAGAGTCATATCATGAATAGAGGAGTTATTATGTAGTATGGTTTGCATTATGGAAGTGTCCCCTCTCTCGTTAGATATGTATCCCTTGGTGTGAGTTGCCGTTATGGAATATTAATGAGAAGTTCTATCATTCACTCTTTTTCATAGCTCATATTAGTTTTCAATTCGTGGTTATATGATTGATCTTGTTGTTAGTATCGGTATCACTTTGGGATCATTGAGTTAATTTAGTTGGTTTTGGCAAACCTGGCTCGGTCAGTAGCACAATATTTTTGAGAGTTGAATGAAAAGATAAAGGTACTCTAAACAAAAATTATTTCATCGTCTTTCTTTCTTGATTTGCTCATAAGTCTAGTATTCTCTAGTTAATATCTTTTGTGCTTCCAAGGAAGATTGCATGTTTTTCTATCACTTGTTTGTTTGTTTGTTTCCTTTAACTCTTATACTTGCTACCCAGCCTTGCTAGCCAAAAAAACCTGTATTGAGAGGATTTCTTCTCGTGCATCCACCTCCTTTAAACCAAAACCTTTGCCATTTGTGTCCCCCATACCTACCTAGTATCATTATTGCTATTCCAAGTAAATTCTTGTTTTATCTACCTCCCAAATTAAACTTGTTATGTGAAAATTAGTGATTAAAGCTCTCACGAACTTGATGGCACACTTTACTTTCTTGCACTTAATAAACTTGAACCATTGTGCTCACCTATGTTGCGTATATGCTTGCGCTTTGTAAGTTGTGAATTAGCAGAACCATGCTTTCATGGGGAACGCTTTCAACATTGCACTGGTACTTTGTACCAAGTTGATATCATGTTCTTTTGTCTATGGATGTCGTCGGTGTGAAATGAAAGGGGAGCTTGTAAGTCCATGCAGTTATGCATGTGTGTTAGAGAAACGCCTGGGCTGCTGGTCTAATCCATGCTGACATGGTGGAAACCTACAACGTAACCATAACGAGTATCTATGAAGCATTCTTCTTATAAAAAAAATAGTCCGATATTGAGAAAAAAGAGAAAAAGAAAAAAGAGATATTATGAAAAGATGAAAGAGAGAAAAAAGCACCATATTCCCATGGTAAATAAGAAGATTGCTGAGATGCTCGTTGTCTGCTTGCCTTGTCATTTTGATATGGGGATTCTTCCGTATCATCGGGCAAGGGGTACCCCGTTGGCGGTTCTCTATGATACACATATGCTTACGATGACAAGAACTTACCGGTGACTAAACTTGAGTAGCATGAGGATCGGCCCTCGTATTCAAGGGACATGAGATTCTCAACTTACAACTTGTAAATGCATATCCTCATTTTTGATCACTTTAACCTTAATCACCTAAAGATGCCTATGATAGGGGCAATGAGAGCTGAAAGCTAGTAAGTATCATAATTTTTGGGAGCTCTTTATGAGACTTGCAATCCCTGCTTCCCTCTTTGAAGGGCCTTTCTTTCACTTTGTAATTGAGTCAGTAAACCTATTCCCTTCTATCTCAGCAAGTATTTTGAGTTGTTGTGTTTCATTCATTCATATGATGATTTATTCATTCATGTTTCTTATGTTCCTTGTTTTGCACATTGCTCTTATCTTGATGTTTACTACTTTGAAAGCTATCATTGAAAAACCACCTATTTGTGAACTCCAGCAAATTATCAACTATTCTTCGACCAAGAGCTAAGTTTGCCATTACCAAATATGATTCACTTTATGTATCTTTATTGTGTTTCCTTTACCTATTACAAGTTGAGTTATATAATAGTGAGTTGTCTTCTATTATGATCTATGTATTTGATGAATGTGATGCTTCTTGTCCGTATTATTTTATCGACTCTTCACTCCATAAACCTGAGGCCATGTTTATTGAGCTCAGTTTTGCTTGGGGACAAGCGAAGTCTAAGCTTGGGGGGAGTTGATACGTCCATTTTGCATCACTATTCTATGTCTTAATTCACTGTTATTCATTGATATATTTCGTATTGAGAGGTGATACTTATGCTATTTCATCTGTTTTTGCAAGGTTGATGACTTTTGGAGGATGGACCGCTGCAGTCAGGATTCTGATGGAAAATGTGCTGTTTGGAGGCAAAATTCGCGAAGATCAGAAAATCCGGGAAAATATACGGAAAATCCTATTTTTCCAGAAGACTAAGGATGCCAGAAGATGGAGTGGAGATGGGCCACATGGGGCCCACACCACCCCATGGCGCAGGTAGCCCTAGGCCACACCAGGAGGTGGTGTGGCCACCCTGGCCCACTCCAGCCTCTCTCCTCTGGCGTATATCATCCTCCCGAAACCCTAAGACTCGGGGAGCAACCACAGAAAGATTCCGCCGCCACTGCGGGGCGGAAAACACCGAGAGAGAAAGATCTCTCCGGTAGACAGATTTCTGTCGGGGGAATTCCTTCCCGGAGAGGGGAGATCGTCGCCATCAACACCACCATCAAGCTGGACTTCATCGGGATCATCATAATCATCATCACCATCACCACCATCAGCACCCTCATCACCATCTCCATATTGCTGTAACAATTGCGTTGAATCTTGCATAGTTCATAGGGGAAACTTTCCCGGTGTTGATTACTCTTTGTAGTTGATGCTATTGAGTGCACCATTGAATTATTGTCTATGTTTAGATTGTTATACATCATTATTCCATCTCTGATCATGATCCATATGATGTCTTGTGAGTAGTTCGTATTGTTCTTGAGGACATGGCAGAAGTCTTGTTGTTAGTAGTGGAGTTGCGTTGACAAAGATTCAATAGATTATTATTTAAGTTGTGGTGTACTTCTTCTAGTGGTGTCATGTGAACGTCGACTACATGACACTTCACCTATATGGGCCTAGGGGAATGCATTGTGTATTTGGCTACTAATCATAGGGGTTGCCGTAGTGACAGAAACCTGAACCCCCGTTAGGAAACCATTGCACAAGTGACGTAAGGGTCTTAGAGTTTAAAGCTGTGGTTAGGTTTCTACCTTAATTACTTTCTTGTACTTACAGATGTTTGCAAGGGGTATAATCACAAGTATGTATTAGTATTGGATGGGGCGGTACATTAGCACAGGTTCACCCACACAACACTTAGCAAGCTAGAGAAGATTAATGAGCTATATGAAGCGAAAGCACTTGACAGTCTTCCCATGTGTCCTCGAGAACGTTTGGTCATCTTAAGTAATACCACCAGCTTGTCCTTTGCTGCATAAAGGATTGGGCCACTTGCTGCATTTATTCCAACTGTCTTTATTTACTCGTACTTTTGTTTACTTGCTTTATCGAAAACCCCTAAAAATCCGTTTGCTAAGTATTTACAGAGAATTCCTGATCCATAACACTAGCCAGCACCTTCTGCTCCTCGTTGGGTTCGACACTCTTACTTATCGAAAATACTGTGATACACCCCCTATACTTGTGGGTCATCAGTTCCCATCCTGCAGATCAGTCATTACTCATACTCCTTATACCTGGTGCAACCCTCGAGGTCTTGGGTACCTGACAAGTCCTTAGATTGAGGCAAGAGAGGATACAATAATCATTATGTCATACAAACTAATACATGATCCCATCTATGATAAATAACATGCACAAATGCTACATAGCTAGGCCGAAGCCCTTAGCCCAAGGAGAATTACTCACACATAGAGATGAGATCAACAATCACAAACATTGTAATGAAAATCATGAGATTGATAGCAATAGTCTTACAATGTCGCCAATCAAAGAAGAGATCTACTATTACAAGTGGTGGAACATGGCTATGGAGATGGATAAGGGTTTTGAGATATGGAGGCGGCTGGTGATCTAGGGCAGAGACTTTTGGGCGAGGCAGGCATGTTTTCTCGTTTCCCGAGGCTTCTTTATATAGGAGTCCATTTATGAAAGTTGTTCTGTTTGACCTAGCGGTGGCGGCGCCAACTATACGACTGGAACTATACGGCTAGAATTTTGTTCCGGTCATATAGTTGGTCGTTAAAGCGTTTGCCTCCGCTTCACGGCTCCTAGTTTCTTTTGGTTGTTGGAAATCTCGTATCTTTGACTTTAATGTAGTGATTCCCATCTTCAAACGACATTATCTGCATAGAAAAAAAATAGAAAGAAAGGATTGCATACCCCTTTGAGTATTAGGCATTAGTGGCAGGGTTTAGAGAGATATTTCATAAAAAATATGAATAATATCCAGTTTAAATGTGGACATAGATGGCTATATTTCAGAACCATCATGAGCGGAATCGAAGATCGCAGCACCTATGCCAGGGAAGCTCTCATCAAGTCCAAGGTTGTTCTTAGTCGCTTCCACCAGGAGATGTTCCCGAAGGTTGTTGCCCTCGAATATGTTATTGTCCTTGAAGATGCTTTCGGGATGATGCTCCCAAGGAATACAAGCATATGTAGAAGGCCACAGGTGCCTCCTTGGGAGTTGCTATGGCACAAGCGTATGACACCATCCTGGATGTCAGCAAGGTCACCTCCGTAATGCCGGTAATAGCGGACATCAAGGAGGTAGCTTTCGGCTCTTTCGCCAAGCGCTGCAAGAAATATGGCACTCAACTAATTGATTTGCTTGCCAAGTACTCCGAAGAGCAGAAACGGTTGTCCGCGATGAACACGACCATGGTAGAAGCTACTGCGGGCACCGCGAAGCCTTTGGATACTGATGCTTAGGTAGCTCGGCGCCGCTTGCGATTGCCTTTCTTTTGTAATCCTAGTACTTGGTTGTAGTCGTAGTGCTCGTAGCTGGTGGGTGGTGGCTGCTAATGGACGTGTTGCTTTTGGATGTATTTGTATAAGTGTCTTCTGCTGATACCTTTATTCGTACCTGTTTTGTCAATCGTTTTGCTTGTCGACTGGTCTGATAGGCTCTTATTCTTTGGTTGTTTTCATGTATAGGGCACCACCAGCGATGCGCCGGGTGCTGCCTCTTCGGCTGCTCCTTCGGTTCCCCTACATCCTTCAAGTGCTAACGAGTTGTCCCAACTTCCCTTTCTACGAAATCGAGTTAAGGAGTTAGGGAGAACACTCGTCATGAAAGGGAATGCTGATGTGTGGAAATCAAAGGCAGAGAAAGCATTCATGCGGGAGACGTATCTTATTGGTGAGGTGGCCCAGATCAGCGAGTAGCTCCGATGTGAGTGTCTCTGGTTGATTTTGCTCTTGGAATTTTGCGTGCTGTTGACTGGATGCCATTGACTTGGTTGTGTTGTTGTCAAACTCATTCCACAGGAATAGAAAGAGAGAGCCAGTATCCGGTTGAATTGCTTTACTCAAGCGGAGCTGGAGGCTAGTGGATTCTTCTAGACTGATAGGAGCCAAGCGACAGTGCTGGCGACATTGCAGGATCGTGTTGCCCAGGTGTTGCATTACTTGAAGATAGCATGGTCCTCCTTCACTATCATTTACGACATGATGTTTCTGCTAGATGAAGCTCCCTCTAGCCTACTAGCGTTGCTGCGGATGTTCCAAGATGTGGGTGTTGTACGCGAGTGCATGCGCCAACAGCTTGTTGTGGGTTCCAAGGTCGCGCTTGCTCTTGTTCATATGCATCATCTAGATGTGGACCTGGAGGGCATTGCTGAAGGACCACCGGTGCCTCCAGATGGCATGCCATGGAATATGCAGCCGCACTATCGGGCGGTTTCCCAACCTACGGAAGATGCCATTCGATTGTTCGACGAGCGCACAAACATCATACTCCAACAACATTGGTAGACTTCGGCCTACGTAGGACATGTAAGAGATGTAAAATATGTATAGTTCCGAGAGAGCCTTGTGGCCCGTATAATGATGATGTATGTTTGTATATGCTTTGATCCAGGAATGTTGTTGCTTATGCCTTCTCGTTAGCCTGATGCCTACCAATATCTAAGCCTTGCCAATCTATTAGTTGGGCTGTAACTGGGGTGGATTTTTCAAGGATTCGATTGTGGAGAGAGTCAACTACTCAGGCAGACGCAATAGGTGTAGAGTTGATTTATGTGACGAGGTCGTCAGGGAGGCAAAGCCCCTGAGTGTAGTGCATAAAAGAAATTGAACTCATAGTTGAGGAACTTAGCTTTATTTATTGAAGGGTAGCATGTACATGTGTTTCCTAAGTAGCCTTATTGAAAGTAAATAACATCTTGGGGTAGAAATGTCGTAGCTACGCGATGTTCTAAGTGTTGGAGTATGTGGCTCTAGTTTCCACATCCTTGAGGCGATAGGCACCACCAGGGATCACTTCGGTGATGACATAGTGTCCCTCCCAAGGGGACTCGAGCTTCATGTGTCCTTTCTGCTTGAGTCGTAAGACGAGGTCGCATTCGACAAAGGACCTTGGGTGCAGCCGTTAGTTGTTGTAACATCCCAGCATTAGAGCTTAGAAGTAAGCTGAGATGAGGTGTGTGCATTGCATTCATGCATTGAAAATCTAGATAATTTTCGCACTTTAAAAAAAATGTTGAAGAGATTGAATCTTCTCTTAACTTGGTGGGACTATAGTAGATCATCAAGTTGAACTTGATAAGTTTCAATATGACCTTTGCTAAAACCTTATCTTTGGGTAATATAATTTGATCCAAGGGTAGATCAAATGTAATAAAACTAAGTCACAACACTACTTAATAAGCAGTACTAGATCTTTTAGAGATCATTACATGGTATTCCATACAATAAATAAAGGATGAATACTTAATATTCCAAAGATTATATCAAGGTATTATCTACCACAAACCCTGAATACCAAGTCAAGTATATAACCCAAGTAAAAGAAAC
The DNA here is from genome assembly GCA_910589775.1 of Avena eriantha. Classification (NCBI taxonomy): domain Eukaryota; kingdom Viridiplantae; phylum Streptophyta; class Magnoliopsida; order Poales; family Poaceae; genus Avena; species Avena eriantha. The sequence continues at coordinate 283,045,625 of OU342744.1, read as the reverse complement.
TCAATAACTAAATCTTGAAACACATGTTTGCCATAAATATTCCTACCATGGATATCATGGTAGTTCTTAAATGTGAACTCTTATCACAAATGTAGTAGAATGGAAAACAAGCCAAAACCATTCGTCACAGACCTTTGTTGTCATATTAACATATGGCATTCTTGAATAGATAAGTCCTACTATCAATTGATCATCAATATTGAGTGATCAATCCCTGACCTAGTACTTAATAACCTTTAGCTTTGACCTATTATGTTTACCTTCCAAAGACCTTAAGTAAATTAATAAGAACAAGGAACTAGTTGTGGTAGGGTGTGCCATCATCAATGGAATGAGATCCTTAGTGGTGATCAAACCATTGGATATTGGAGGATTTAACTCACTCATGAGTTAACTAGAAAAAGTATCTAAACCTAAGAATTAACAAATACTTGAGAAGCTATAAGAAATCTAGTAGTGTTAGAGTATCAAGTAATAACCTTGTTAAGCCAAGCAGGTATAAACCTAAAGTCAGTTTCTTTAGAAAGAAAAATCCTATAGAGAGATTAGTACAAGCCTGCTACTTAGTTGAGTATAGATCCTGATCAGACAATTAGAAGGCTAAGCTTTGTATGATCAAAGGATGGTGGTCATTATTCTCAAGGCTCTTGAGGATAGATGACCAGTTGATGAAGAAGTATTGTGAGTATACAAATTAGGCTAAACCTTAGTAAGTTGAACCATCTAGTTTGGTCATGAGGAATCAAGCTGGGGTATGATAAAGTAAGTGGTACTAATTGTATGGAGTAGTTGAAGGCAAAGTAGTTTAATCCAGCTTATAACAAGAACAAACTTGTATTGAAAGGAGTAGTATCCTACCCATTCTAGGAGTTTGATATCACAGGTTATATAAAGAGAATGGAAACCTTGCAAGCCTTAGAAACAGATACAAAGCTAATGTACTAGGAGCAGAATGAAGGAATGTTGTAGAAGGGACATGACCATGTCGTCAATGGAGGATGGCTATGACAGAGCCAGATGACTAGATCAATTAGACAGAAGAGATCTTAGTGAAGTAGAGGAGAGATTTAAACAAAGTATATTTAGGAAAGGAATTCCTTTACTAGAACCCAAACTTAGTGAAGTGTTGGGGCTAGGAATTCTGGAGAAGTCTTTAATTAATATCATAGTATGGGCTATATCAATATCCCACTCTGGGTTGAAACATCAACTATAATTACCTAGTTATACACCAATCTTTAACTTTTAATTCTTAGGGATTATAATATTCTTGGGTGAATAAGTTTGTTTAATATTTAAACATTTGAATAAGGTAATTAGTATTTATTTAATTACCAAAAGGATTAGTTATTATTACTGTTTGAATATATCACTTTTATAAAACAATAAAGGAAATTGATAACCATATAAGAAGATAACTCTAATAGTACTTCTTAATTCTTTCCTTTATCCCACAAGTATTAAATTAATACAAATCTATTTGAAGTAAAAGAAAATATTACAGAGACAATCTCAAAGTAATAAAAGATTTTATTAAATAATGAATATATATTACATTGATCTGAACAAAGAGTAGTAATAACATATTACAAAAGAAAATAAAAGGAAGTCCTAAACTAATCCTAAACTACTTCTTCTAATCACTTGGTCTTGTACCTATAGATAAGAGAGAACAGAAATAAACAAAGAGGGGGTTAGTGTTAGATTGCTCTCAATTTCAAACAGTGAAGTGCACTGTTTTCCAATCCTCACTGAGCAAGTTAAATTAAAGAAGGGACAAAAATCATCAAGTGTAGAACCTGTTCTTTTAAGCAATAAAGGCCTCAAGACAACATCACAGGCTGAAAGGGGCAAGTTTCACCAGGATAGGTAATAGTAAAAGGCTAGGGAGTTTAAACCATAGTTACTTGATCTCATGCACAGCCAAAGCAAATAGTGAAGCAACAAATATCACAAGTATCATTAGAATTACCACATATTGGAGATAAAGTATCATCAGAGCAAATTTTCTTCTTTAAAGCTGGGGAACTAAAAAGATCATTTTCATAAAAAAGAACTTCCTCAAGCTTAGAAGTTTCCATAACATTAGTAACAAAGGTGTTCAAAAAATTCATACTAATAACATTGCTATTAGCATGCAAAGAAAGTTCCATGGGGTTTTTAATTTTCTTTTCAAACCATTTATGTTCTACCTTAGGAAAAATACTAAAAGGCTCTCTAATATTGTTGTTGTTTTCCATTAAGCCTAACTAGTGAAAATAAAAACAAGAAACAAAACTATATAATTGCAGAATCTAAAGGAAATAACTTCGAGCACTCACACACTAGCAACAATACTAGAAGATAGCTTAGTAGCCAGAGGATGTGAGTACCTTTTACCTTACCTCCCCGACAACGGTGCCAGAAAATAGCTTGATCTCTACGCACGCTTCTATTCTTGTAGACAGTGTTGGGCCTACAAGTGCAGAGGTTTGTAGAACAGCAGCAAGTTTCCCTTAAGTGGATCACCCAAGGTTTATCGAACTCAGGGAGGAAGTGGTCAAAGGTATCCCTCTCAAGCAACCCTGCAATCAAGATACAAGAAGTCTCTTGTGTCCCCAACACACCCAATACACTTGTCAAGTGTATAGGTGCACTAGTTCGGCAAAGAGATAGTGAAATACAAGTAATATGGATGATTATAAGTGGTAATTGCAATCTGAAATAAGAGCGGAAGTAAGCAAACATGTAACATAACTAATTGTAAACGGTGTTTCAATGCTTAGAAACAAGGCCTAGGGATCATACTTTCACTAGTGGACACTCTCATATAAATATATTATCTTCATGATGCTACCCTGAACTACTCTCCGGTTGGACGATGTAGAGCCATAATAGCACACCTTAAAGTTCGCATTCCCCATATAGATAACCCCACACTATCACCTTGAGCGCTAGATGGTTCCAACAAACACCACAATCTCATAGAGACATCCAACTAAAATTATACTCATGATAAGTATTTATGTAACCTTAGCCAAAGTGCCACACGGTGTGCACACTATCAACTTCACACACGTGGGGATAAGCAGAGATTAATGAAAGCACTTGAGTAGAAGAATAGCTCCTAGATTACAAAGCTCATGATCTTAATAAGATCACGCATAGAGAGAGAGATGAACACATAGCTACTTGTAGAGACCTTAGCCTCGAGAGAGAACTACTCCCTCCTCATCATGGGAGTCAGCAACGGCGATGGAGATGGCGGTGGAGTCAATGGAGATGGATTCAGGGGCACTTCTCCGTCCTGGCAGGGTGCTGGAACAGAGACTTCTATCCCCCGAATCTCCTCTTTGGTGGCGGCGGCGCTGTAGAACTTTTCGTGGAATTCTGATCTGGTCTCTAGGGTTTTCGTCCCGGGGGGCTTTTAAAGGAGAAAGGGCGATGCTAGAGGTGGGCCAGGGTGGCCACACCACCTGGAGGCGCGGCTAGGTGAGCCCGCGCCACCCTAGGGTGTGCCTGCCTCCTAGCTCCCCTCCGTCTCCCCTTTGGACTCTGTGTCGTGTCAGAAAAAATAGGAACTCCAGGCTTTGTTTCATCCAATTCCGAGAATATGTCTTTACTAGATTTTCTAAAACCAAAAATAGCTGAAAACAGGCAACTAGCACTGTGGCATCTTGTCAATAGGTTAGTTCCAAAAACTGTATAAAAATACGTCAAAGTGTTAACAAAACATAAGAAAGTTGATATAAAACAAGCATGGAGCATCAAAAATTATAGATACGCTTACGACGTATCAAGCATCCCCAAGCTTAACTCCTGCTTGTCCTCGAGTAGGTAAGTGATAAAAAGAATAATTTTTGAGGTGACATACACCATCACAATCTTGATCAAGGTATTTGTAAAACATTGATAGCTGGGATCGAAGTACTCTAAACATAAGCATGAAAGATAGATTTCTAACAATAAGACATAGCAACTATTTTGTAACATGAAAAGGTACAAACAAAAGATCATGAATAACAATGTATTGAAAGACGTTTGTTTGTTTCACATATAGAAAACATAATAAAAGTGGTATTCAGCTTGTCCCTCGTGGTATAGCAAAACATAAATGCATAGGACACCTTCAAAGTTCATAAGGGTGACTAGATACAAATAATTTAAGAACAAGCAATATCAAAGTTATGAATAAATCAACAAGTTTTGGGACAATGCACACTAAACTAAGAATGACCATTATTCTCTCTCAAGAGGTGCATAAAGATAGAAGGTGGAGACTCAACATAAAATTAAAAAAGAAAGGCCCTTCACAAAGGGAAGCAGAGATTCAAGTTTCATAAAGAGCTTCCAAAAATTATGGTACTTATTAGCTTTCAGCTCTCATTGCCCCTATCATAAGCATCTTGAGGTGATTAAGGTTAAAGTGACACAAATATGAAGATATGCTTGACAAGTTATAAGTTGAAAATCTCATGCCCCATGCTTATGAGTACCGAACCTCATGCTACTCAACTTTAGTCACGAGTAAGTTCTTGTCATTGTAAGTACATGTGTATCATAGAGAACCGCCAACGGGGTACCCCTTGCCCCATGATACAGGAGCTATCCCATATCAAAATGACAAGGGAACAGACAATGAGCATCTCAATGATCTTTTTATTTGCTATTTGCATAGGTTTTTATTGAGGATGCTTCATAGAATGCTCACTATGGTCATGCTGCAAGTTTCCACCATGATTAGGCATGGCTTAGGCTAGCCGCCTAGGCATTTCTCTAACACACATACTGTAACATCCCAAAAGTTCAATCCAAGTTTATCAAAGATCAAATCAACCAAAAATGGGGTTAACAAAAACTTTTCCAAATTTAATATGAAAGCATCCATATATGTGTGCATTTAAAATAGGAGTTGTTTGAATTGCCATGATTGAGTGATCCAATGCTTGCAAAATGTTTCTTAGGTGATTTAAACATCATATACATCATTCCCAAACTTTGCCTAAAGAAAATCAATTCAAAAAGAATTAAAAAGGAGGAATGGTCATTTTGGAAAATTCAACTCTCATGCCTACTTTGGCTATTCCTAGTACTCAAAACTTAACAAAAACAATTCTTGATCTTTGCACCCCTTGCTAGTACACATAATGAGGTACCAAGGCCCACCTTTTGATGTGCTAAAAACATTCTTTTACTTATTTTAAATAGCATTTGAAAATTGAATCTAATGCATATGCATAGATCACCCCTATTTCAAAACCCATCTTCTTGAGCTCCTTTTTCAAAACCCTTGCAACAAGAGACTACCTATCACTAGTGGAGATCACTCAAAAATTTTGAAACCAAAATTCAAAACTTTCTTTCATGCGGCCATTTAATCAAACACTTGGCATGCATAATGTCTCCTCTAATCCTAGCTCACTGTTTACTATAGGGTTTTGCCCCCAATTGATCCCCATTTAATCCCCTTGTCCCCTCTTGATCTAACCAGAGCCTAACCAGCATCTCCCCTACCCCCCTAGCTGCACTGCCATGCCATGCCGAGCACCACCTCGCCGGCCGACAGTGCACTCTCTAGCCTCTCTCCTCATGTCTAGCAACTTGCTTGTGGTCCACCTCCACCGCCCAACCAGCCCTAGGACAGAGACAGAGGGCAGAGCGGCCAGGCACCGCCGCGCCCGGAGCTGGTCGAGCATGCCGACGCCGCCCCCAGAGCACGCCCTGTCCCAGCTCGCCTAGACCGCCCCTTGGCACCAGCCCGCGCCTACCGCTCCGCCTCGACCTGGAGAACACCCCAGACACCCCCGCTGGCTGCCCAACGCCTCATAGCCACCGCTCGCCGTGGCCACCGCCGCCTCTGCCGCGCAGAGCGCCACCTCGCCTAGACCGCGTGACACTGCCCCTACGGCTGCATTCAATGCCTAGAGCACCGCCAGGGGACAGCACGTCGATCGCCTCTACCTCGCCGTAGCCATGTTGCCACCGTCGACTGCCCATCCCGCTCGGTCTCACCGTCGGGCCTATAAAAGGAGCCCTCCCTAGCCTCTCCACTCCACACCATTCCACTCCCCTCACCTCTCTGAACCTCCCCCACCTCTAGCCGGAGCAAGGCAAGCTCTGCCTCACCGGAATTGGAGCCGGAGTAGCCGCGGCAGGAGGAGAAGGGCGCCGTTGATTGCGACCACCCCAAGCTCCGCCACGACCACGCCTCGCCTCGCCGTCGTCTTCCACTTCATTTGCCCGCCTCACCGACCCCGCTGGAGCCCTGGTACGCCCCCAACAGACCCCCACCGAGCCGCTAGGGTTCGAGCTCGCCGGCGACCTGTTCGTCGTCGACGACGACCCTCAGCCGTAGATCTAGCTTCTAATCCTACGGCCCACAGCGCGCGTACCGTTTCGCGTGTTAAGTGCTGCTGACAAGCCGGACCCCCCTGTCAGCTGAGCCCCGCGCAGCGGAGCGTCACTAGGCCGGCCCATTCCTTTTCGCGCGCTAGCCCACACATTCAAATCTAGATTTTTCTTTTTATTTGAATCTAGTTTCTATCCAGTATTTCAAAAATCAATTCTGGGAGTTTGCCAAATCTAGATTGCATGAAACTAATTTTTCCTAAAAGGTATTAAGATGATCTATCCAAGCCCGTTGGATTTAATTCAATTAGTGTTATAGATCTCTCCTAATAAAAATAAGAAGACAGAAGCATTTGCAACTTGCAACATTTTTATAAAATCAACCAAGTTAGCTTTTGAGTTGATTCAAACTCTCAAAAATCACATTTCATCATATCTATCTAAATATGTAATAATATTAAGGTTTATAGGCAGTGACTATGGGCTAGTACCAAAACAATGCTATATAGGCATTTCTAGTCACTTTAAATCATTTACTAATGAACTTGAACCAAAGTAATGTTGATCCAACCTTTAAATTTCATTCCCACATGTTAGAATATGTGGTGAGGACATGTGTCCACATGATCCCATATCTTGGTGGTGAATATTAAATTGTAGGTAATATTTCAATGAGTAGAAATTACTTTTCTAAAATAAAAAGGATAAACTATGGAATTAAACTTGTGATGCTTGTGATGATAATAGATCATCAAATGTGTGTCCTAGAATGCTACTTAGCCTAGTTAAGTATTGTTTGGTGATTGTGTATTCCCTATGTATTTATAGACGCTAGTACCGACCAAGCTCTCGAGGAGGAGGAGTTCTACCAAGAAGAATCTTGTGGTGAAAGTGTACTACCTCTGCAGAGTGTCAAACTATTCGAATAGCCGCGTCCGCGATTATGGACAGTTCGAATGGCCATACTGTTTCGTTGTCAGATGTTTTCTAGCTACTTTGAAATAAGTGATGAATCGTGACTTGACCACAACAGGGTGGTGTTTATGACAATAGTTTCCCAACTTAAGTGATTCTAGAATTTTACTTTATCTTTCTTTGCTTCAGAACTCAGCTTAGGTTTCCAACTTATCTTTATAGTCTAACTTAGATCTAGTACTTTAACTTAGATTTCTACTACTTGTTAGTGGTAGTTTGCGAGTACTTAAAGAGTACTCATGGCTTTTGTCCCTATCTATTATCATGGCCAGACTATGAAGGAGACTATCAAGATGATGGCCAACATGACGACTATGATAACTAGGACTATCTGCCTTTGTCAACATTGCCTGTGCCCCTGAAGATGGACCCCCCGCTACGCTTACCTTTTATTTCCGCTACTTGTTGTTTTAAGACTAGATCATGAGATCCTTATTTGTGTAAGACCTTATGTATGGTTTGTAATGGATGATGTACTGTGATATCCAATCCGTGATGTCTCGCAAAAATGGTAATCCTGGGATTGCGAGGTATGGCATAACGGGCATCTGGGATTAAAAATCTGGGTGTTGACAAGTTGGTATCAGAGCCATCCTGACCATAGGAGACCCTAGTTAGAATGGACGTCAAACAAAAACTTAGTTTCAAAACCAAAGTGAGTATTTATGAAAAACTATCTCCTTTCTTACCCTTGGAAATTCTTCCTTCTCAAAAATTCATGTTACTCAAAATTCTTCCACTACTACTTAAAATTTGATACACTTGATCACTTCACTAACTTCCTCATCCTTAATTCTTGTAGATGGAGACTCAGTTCAACAAGTTTTACCAGTTGGGAAACGTAGGTCAGCTGATCTTCGAGAGGGATCTGGATTCACTGTCGGATTTACTGGGACGCCCGCACCCGGAGTTTCTTGGAGTTCAACTTCTAGGACCCCCAGGAGGAGACCTATAGTGGCTAGTCACCGCAGATCTTAGAGGAAGCATTGAAGCACCAACTTCTGGAAGGATTCAGTTCTCCGTGAGTGAGAACAATTGGCTAGATGGATTAGCCAGGGCAATGCATGAAGCTCTCGCACGTCTATGTGCCCTCAGCGTCAACAAGACCCAAGGAACCCGTTTTGCTCACTATGCAAGATGTGACTTCATGGGACTGCCAATGGAAATGCCGGGCCACCCCGAGTTGAGGCGTCAAGTTGAGAACCTTGACTTCTTGCTTCACGACAGACAGCAGGAACTGGACAATGCCAGAGAGTTAGCCAACCAGAACCGTGCCATTGCCGACCAGAAGGCCCAGGCTTTCGCATTGCTTGTCCAAGACCGTCAGTCTCTTTGCCGCCAGCGTGCCAAGAAGGATCGCACCATCGCTCGTCTTCGCAAGAAGGTGGCCGACCTCGGGAAGACCGTCAAGGAGCAGGAAGCTCAGCTTGTAGCAAAAGAAGAAGAAGATGAGGGTGAAGACATCCAGGGAGACATGGATTCTTACCTCAGCAACGATGATGATTTTTTGGAGGAGGATGCCGTGAACTTCTACACGGATGATGAGGACTCCGACTTCATCGACGATGAGTAGATGCACTAGAGCACTATCGTAGCCTGAGATGTATCATCTCGTTGTATCGTAGCTTGCAGAATGGTTCTTCAAACCATCTGTTTTCCCTTTGATTGTTGTGGTGTGTGTTGTATCGTGTGCTTGCTTGCTTGAATGAAAATGAAGTTAGTTGAAAAACCTGAGTTTAACTCAAAGTTTTAGCTTTGAAAACCCCAAACCCATGAACCTTAGAATTTCCCTCTTACCCCTATATCTATCTCAATCCTCAGATGACTCGTGGAAACCAAGGAGGGAGCAGCTCATCGCAGGACCCAATGCTGCAGATCTTGCAGAATCTCATCGCAGACCGTGAAGCAAGCAGGGCAGAACGCCAAGCCAACTTAGCAACACTTCAACAGATCTCCCAGATGGCTCTCAACAACCAAGGACATGGAAATCAGGACCACCATGGATCCAAACTCAAAAAATTTCAGAACACTAATCCCCCAATCTTCAACCAATCGGAGAACCCACTAGATGCTGATGACTGGTTGCAGACCATGGAAAACAACCTCGAAGTTGCAGGAGTTGAGGACAATGAGAAAGTTCTCTTCGCCACCCACTATCTGGCGGGAGATGCCAGAGCTTGGTGGAATAGCATCCGCAATATGAACCATGGTCAAGTGATGACATGGGAAGCATTCAAAGTCAAGTTCAGCCGCATCCATGTGCCGCAGGGTCTAGTCAACCAGATGAGAGATGAATTCCACGAACTGAAGCAAGGAAAAATGACTGTGGTGGAGTACCGTGACAGATTCCTATCACTTGCCAGATATGCACCTGATGAGATCAACACGGAGGCCAAGAAGAAGGAAAGATTCTTGAACGGACTGCATGATATACAGACTGTCCTAGTCAACATCCGTTTCGATGATCTCGAAGAGCTAGTCGACTCTGCCATCCAGATGGAAGGGAAGATTAACCAGGCAAACGACAATCACAAGCGTCGTATGATGCAACAGTCTGGATCCAACAGTCACCAGAAGTACCGTCCCAACCCTTCACTAGGATATGCACCAATGAACAACCGACCCCAAATTCTCGCCCAAGCTACCCCAACCGTAGCGGAAGCAATGTGAAGTCCGGAGGAAACAATCACAACTCTGGTAATGCCAACAATTTCAACCGTGCACCTCCCAAGAACCACAACAACAACAACAACAGCAACACTGCACCCAGAACTGGCAGCAATGTTGTACCTGCGCAGTCAAGGACAAGTCCCAGATCACTTGTTTCAAGTGTGGAGTGAAGGGTCACTACTCCAATGAGTGTCCCAAGAAGACTGCAACCAATGCCAATGTGAATGTCCCAGCTCAGCAGCAGCGCCGTGTTCAGCCAGGAAGGAGATTTGCCCCAGGGAACCCTCACAACCGCAATGGCCGTCTCTTCCACATGAATGCAGAAGAAGCCCAGGAAGCGCCAGACGTAGTGCTGGGTATGTTTTCTATCAACTTAGTTTTAGCAAGAGTATTGTTTGATTCGGGAGCATCGCATTCATTTGTCACCAAAGAATTTGCATGCACTAGTAAGATTCATCCAACCAACCTGAAGCATGTCATGATAGTTCAAATCCCCGGTTCAACAACAAAAGCTAGAAAAATTTGCAAAGCTGTACCTATCCGAATACATGGGATAGATTTTTATGCCAACCTAATTGTACTTGGAACCAAAGGATTGGAAGTAGTACTAGGTATGGACTGGATGTCAAGGCATAAAGGATTGATAGACTATGCTAAGAAGCCATCACCATGACTAGTAGTTTTGGAGTCACAATAGAGCATATCTCTGAAACCTTACCCCGTCAATTCAAGTGCACCCAGAGTGTAGCCTTGCCCACCATTGACCAAGTCAGAGTAGTCTATGAATACCCTGACGTATTCCCATATGAATTGCCAGGTATGCCCCCGGATAGGGATATTGAGTTCATTATCGAACTAATCCCCGGAACCGGACCTATAGCCCAGAGACCCTATAGCATGAACCCCTCAGAACTAGTGGAACTGAAGAAACAGCTGGATGCTATGCTAGCTAAAGGTTTAATTCAACCAAGTGCATCACCATGGAGATCACCAGTGTTATTCGTCGACAAGAAAGATGGAGGCAACCTTCTGTGCACAGATTACAGAAAGTTGAATGATGTCACCATCAAGAACAAGTACCCCTTGCCAAAGATAGAGGATCTATTTGATCAGTTGACTGGAGCTCAGGTATTCTCAAAGATTGATCTTAGGACTGGTTATCACCAACTTAAGATCCGTGCAACGGATATTCCAAAGACTGCCTTTACTACTCGCCATGGTTTATACGAGTATACGGTTATGTCTTTTGGATTAACCAATGCCCCTGCTTATTTCATGAATCTCATGAATAAGATCTTTATGAATTTCCTAGATAAGTTTGTAGTTGTGTTTATCGACGACATCCTTATCTACTCCAAGTCAGAAGAAGAGCATGATCAACATCTGAGAGTTATCCTAGAAACCTTGAGAGAGCATCAGTTATATGCCAAGTTCAGCAAATGTGAGTTTTGGCTGAAAGAGGTAGGATTCCTAGGACATATTGTGTCTGCCGGAGGAATCTCCGTTTACCCCGCCAAGATCAAAGATGTCGGAGAATGGGAAGCCCCAACCACTCAAACCCAAGTCCGTGCATTTCTCGGATTAGTGGGATATTACCGCAAGTTCGTAGAAGGATTCTCGAGCATAGCCCGACCAATGACCCAATTGTTGAAGAAGGACAAGAAGTTTGAATGGACAGACAAATGTGAAGCCAGTTTCTAGGAGTTGAAGAGGAGATTGATATCAGCCCCAATTTTGGTCATGCTAGACATCAAGAAGCCCTTTGATGTGTATTGTGACGCATCCAAGATTGGTCTAGGATGTGTATTGATGCAAGAATGCAAAGTCATCGCTTATCTGTCTCGACAACTAAAGCAGCATGAGCAGAACTATCCGACCCACGATCTTGAGCTAGCAGCTGTAGTTCTAGCATTGAAGACATGTCATCATTATTTGATGGGTAATCGTTGTGAGATTTACTCAGATCATAAGATCTTGAAGTATATCTTCACTTAGAAGGAGCTGAATATGAGGCAGAGAAGATGGATAGAGTTAATCAAGGATTATGACCTTGACATTCACTATCACCCCGGCAAAGCCAATGTGGTAGAGGATGCTCTTAGCAGATTGCCGTGTAGGCTTAACACCATGATCAAGGAGAAGCAACCCAGTTTGTATGAAGAGTTGGAGCAGTTCAGGACAGAATTAGTTAGCCGAGGATTCTTAGCAATCATTGAACTTCAACCCACTTTGATTAGCCAAATCAAGGAAGCCTAGAAGGGAAATGAAAGTATCGACGTAATCAAACGTCGTATTGGTACATGCAAGGTACCTGGACTTACTGAAGATGAAGAAGGAGTACTGTGGTACAAAGGACGTATCTGTGTTCCAGCAGATTCGAAGCTGAAGGAAGTCATCATGAAGGAAGCTCATGATACTCTTTATTCTATCCACCCCGGAGGAACAAAGATGTATCAGGATTTGAAAGATGAATTTTGGTGGCACAAGATGAAGAGAGAGATCAGAAGCTACATTGCCAAATGTGACATCTGTCAAAGAGTCAAGGCAGAGCATCAGAGACCTGCAGGACTGTTGCAACCATTGCAGATTCTGGAATGGAAATGGGATTCCGTCAGAATGGACTTTATCACTGGTTTACCTACTTCTAGTAAGGGAAATGACTCAATCTGGGTCATAGTTGATAGACTGTCCAAGGTAGCCCATTTTATACCTGTCAAGACCACTTACCAGAGTGCAAAGTTAGCAGAATTATACATTGTTAGGATTGTTAGTCTGCATGGAACCCCCAAGACCATCGTATCAGATCGAGGAACCCAGTTTACTTCAAGATTTTGGCAGAAAGTTCAGGAAGGATTAGGAACCAAGTTGAACTTCAGTACCGCGTATCACCCGCAAACAGATGGACAGACTGAGAGAGTCAACCAAATCCTAGAAGAGATGCTTAGTGCTTGTGTGTTGGAATATGGATCAAAATGGGAAGACTGCATGCCTTTCACAGAATTCTCATATAAGAACAGTTATCAAGCTAGTTTGCAGATGGCACCATTTGAATTCCTATACGGAAGAAAGTGTCGTACCCCTTTGAATTGGTCACAAGTAGGAGAGAGTCAGATCTTCGGACCCGACATTCTCCGAGAAGCAGAAGAGAAAGTTCACAAAGTCTAGGAGCACCCCAAGACCGCCCAATCCAGACAGAAAAGCTATGCTAACAAAAGAAGGAGAGACCTGAATTTCAATGTCGGAGATTTTGTATATCTCAAGGTTTCACCCTTGAAAGGAACTCAACGATTTAGTCTGAAGGGAAAGTTAGCCCCCAGATATATCGGACCTTTCAAGATTCTGAACCATCGAGGAGAAGTATCATATCAACTGGAACTGCCTGAAGAGATGTCAGCCATCCACAATGTGTTCCATATCTCGTTACTTCGCAAATGTCTGGAAGTGCTAGAGAAGACTGAAGTTTTCAAGAACATCGATCACAGAGCTGTGGAAATCAACAATGACCTGACCTATCGGGAAGTGCCCATCCGTATCTTGGAAGAAGCCTACAGAACCACCAGGACCAGGAGTATCAAGTTTCTCAAGATTCAGCGGAGCAACCATACCAAAGAGGAAGCTACTTGGGAGCGAGAAGATTACATTAGGACAGAGTTCCTAGATCTCTTTAGTTCCTAGTTTTCTTTGTAAATCTCGGGAAGAGATTTTGTTCAAGGGGGGAAGGTTTGTAACATCCCAAAACTTCAATCCAAGTTTATCAAAGATCAAATCAACCAAAAATGGGGTTAACAAAAACTTTGCCAAATTTAATATGAAAGCATCCATATATGTGTGCATTTAAAATAGGAGTTGTTTGAATTGCCATGATTGAGTGATCCAATGCTTGCAAAATGTTTCTTAGGTGATTTAAACATCATCTACATCATTCCCAAACTTTGCCTAAAGAAAATCAATTCAAAAAGAATAAAAAAGGAGGAATGGTCATTTTGGCAAATTTAACTCTCATGCCTACTTTGGCTATTCCTAGTACTCAAAACTTAACAGAAACAATTCTTGATCTTTGCAACCCTTGCTAGTACACATAATGATGTACCAAGGCCCACCTTTTGATCTGCTAAAAACATTCTTTTACTTATTTTAAATAGCCTTTGAAAATTGAATCTAATGCATATGCATAGATCACCCCTATTTCAAAACCCATCTTTTTGAGCTCCTTCTTCAGAACCCTTGCAACCAGAGACTACCTATCACTAGTGGAGATCACTCAAAAATTTTGAAACCAAAATTCAAAACTTTCTTTCATGCGGCCATTTAATCAAACACTTGGCATGCATAATCTCTCCTCTAATCCTAGCTCACTGTTTACTATAGGGTTTTGCCCCCAATTGATCCCCATTTAATCCCCGTGTCCCCTCTTGATCTAACCAGAGCCTAACCAGCATCTCCCCTACCCCCTAGCTACACTGCCATGCCATGCCGAGCACCACCTCGCCGGCCGACAGTGCACTCGCAGCAGTAGCCCTCTCCAGCCTCTCTCCTCATGTCTAGCAACTTGCTTGTGGTCCACCTCCACCACGCAACCAGCCCCAGGACAGAGACAGAGGGCAGAGCGGCCCAGAACCGCCGCGCCCGGAGCTGGTCGAGCATGCCGATGCCGCCCCCAGATCACGCCCTGTCCCCGCTCGCCCAGACTGCCCCTTGGCACCAGCCCGCGCCCACCGCTCTGCCTCGACCTGGAGAACACCCCAGACACCCCCGCTGGCGGCCCAACGCCTCACAGCCACCGCTCGCCGTGGCCACCGCCGCCTCTGTCGCGCAGAGCGCCACCTCACCCAGACCGCGTGCCACCGCCCCTACGGCTGCATTCAATGCCTAGAGCACCGCCAGGGGATAGCACGTCGATCGCCACCCTCAGCCATGCCTCTACCTCGCCGTAGCCATGTCGCCACCGTCGACTGCCCATCCCGCTCGGTCTCACCGGCAGGCCTATAAAAGGAGCCCTCCCCAGCCTCTCCACTCCACACAATTCCACTCCCCTCACCTCTCTGAACCTCCCCCACCTCTAGCCGGAGCAAGGCGAGCTCTGCCTCGCCGCAATTGGAGCCGGAGCAGCCACGGTAGGAGGAGAAGGGCGCCGTTGATTGCGACCACCCCAAGCTCCGTCACGACCACGCCTCGCCTCGCCGTCGTCTTCCACTTTGTTTGCCCGCCTCGTCGACCCCGCTGGAGCCCTGGTACGCCCCCAGCAGACCCCCACCGAGCCGCTAGGGTTCCAGCTTGCCGGCGACCTGTTCGTCGTCGACGATGACCCTCATCCGTAGATCTAGCTTCTAATCCTACGACCCACAACGCGTGTACCGTTTCGCGTGTTAAGTGCCGCTGACAAGCGAGACCCCCTGTCAGCTGAGCCCCGCGCAGCGGAGTGCCACTGGGCCGGCCCATTCCTTTTCCAGCGCTAGCCCACACATTCAAATCTAGATTTTTCTTTTTATTTGAATCTAGTTTCTGTCCAGTATTTCAAAAATCAATTTTGGGAGTTTGCCAAATCAAAATTGCATGAAACTAATTTTGCCTGAAAGGTATTAAGATGATCTATCCAAGCCCGTTGGATTTAATTCAATTAGTGTTATAAATCTCTCCTAATAAAAATAAGAAGACAGAAGCATTTGCAACTTGCAACATTTTTATAAAATCAACCAAGTTAGCTTTTGAGTTGATTCCAACTCTCAAAAATCACATTTCATCATATCTATCTAAATATGTAATAATATTAAGGTTTACAGGCAGTGACTATGGGCTAGTACCAAAACAATGCTATATAGGCATTTCTTGTCACTTTAAATCATTTACTAATGAACTTGAACCAAAGTAATGTTGATCCAACTTTTAAATTTCATTCCCACATGTTAGAATATGTGGTGAGGACATGTGTCCACATGTTCCCATATCTTGGTGGTGAATATTAAATTGTAGGTAATATTTCAATGAGTAGAAATTACTTTTCTAAAATAAAAAGGATGAAACCATTTTGATTTAGACTTGTGATGCTTGTGATGATAATAGGTCATCAAATGTGTGTCTTAGAATGTTACTTAGCCTAGTTAAGTATTGTTTGGTGATTGTGTGCTCCGTATGTATTTATGGACGATAGTACCGACCAAGCTTTCGAGGAGGAGGAGTTCTACCAAGAAGAAGAACAAGAAAACTATGGAATTAAACTTGTGATGCTTGTGATGATAATAGATCATCAAATGTGTGTCCTAGAATGCTACTTATCCTAGTTAAGTATTGTTTGGTGATTGTGTATTCCCTATGTATTTATGGACGCTAGTACCGACCAAACTCTCGAGGAGGAGGAGTTCTACCAAGAAGAAGAAGAAGAAGAAGAAAACTTCAACCACTGCACCAACCAAGGCAAGCTACTATTAGCAAGCTAGCACTATCCAAGATTAACCCTTGAAAGTTGTACTTACAAGCCACCATTAACAGTGCAAGCTAACACTTGCAAGATTAGAACTTAACAAACTAGAATCAAACAAGATGGTTTAGCAAAGATGCCCTAAGCATGCTTTGATCACACTCCCTTCTAACTATTAATACCCCAAGTCTTAGTTACAAGTTTTACCCTTCTTAGGTTATACAAAGTCCTTTACTAGATTTGAAGGTAGCATAAAAAGTATAAAACTTGACCTATTTAGAACCCTTTAGATGTCATTCTATGACATGAGATTGAACCCATCGTTTTCACCTTAGTGAACACTCTTAACTTAGTAGTTAGAGTAGATCAAAACTTGAGTCACTTTAGATGGGAACACTTGGTGAAAATGAATTATGAAAACCTTGGAATGATGAGTCATTCTATTGAGATGTTTTGACATGTGTTGAGAAACACAAAGGATTGATGTTGATGAAAATGTTGAGGCATGAGCCTTAACTCTTTTATAAAACTGATCGTTGGATTCGGATGCGATACCATTCCAAATTTACCGTACAACCACATTACCTGAATTGGGTAAGGCTTAGCTGGAAATTTATATGCATTAGTATTAGTTCCCTCACGGGAGAGGTTTGAGCTGAGGCTGCCTCTCAATGTTGTCCACCTATGCAGTGCCAAAGATGACTGATGGTCATGGTTGGGAGGCCATGCTCATAGGAGAGGTGCTTATACTAGGGTGTGTAAAGGGAAGGTTATGTTTGAGTATCTGCATACTAAGTATGATGATTCAGGGTTATCCCTGACAGATGTATCGAATCTTGTGGTGAAAGTGTACTACCTCTGCAGAGTGTCAAACTATTCGAATAGCCGCGTCCGCGGTTATGGACAGTTGGAATGGCCATACTGTTTCGTTGTGAGATGTTTTCTAGCTACTTTGAAATAAATGATGAATCGTGACTTGACCACAACAGGGTGGTGTTTATGACAATAGTTTCCCAACTTAAGTGATTCTAGAATTTTACTTTATCTTTCTTTGCTTCAGAACTCAGCTTAGGTTTCCAACTTATCTTTATAGTCTAACTTAGATCTAGTACTTTAACTTAGATTTCTACTACTTGTTAGTGGTAGTTTGCGAGTACTTAAAGAGTACTCATGGCTTTTGTCCCTATCTATTATCATGGCCAGACTATGAAGGAGACTATCAAGATGATGGCCAACATGACGACTATGATAACTAGGACTATCTTCCTTCGTCAGCATTGCCTGTGCCCCTGAAGATGGACCCCCCGCTACGCTTACCTTTTATTTCCGCAGCTTGTTTTTTTAAGACTGGATCATGAGATCCTTATTTGTGTAAGACCTTATCTATGGTTTGTAATGGATGATGTACTGTGATATCCAATCCGTTATGTCTCGCAAAAATGGTAATCCTGGGATTGCGAGGTATGGCATAACGGGCATCTGGGATTAAAAATCAGGGTGTTGACACATACAAACTCCATGAGATTACAAGCTCCACTTTTATTTCACACCGCCGGGATCCATAAGCAAAAGATCATGATATCAACTGAATAATAAGTGCAATGTTGAAAGCGTTACCCATGACAGCATGGTTCTGCTAATTCACAACTTATAAAGCGCAAACATATACGCAACATAGATGGACACAATGGTTCAAGTTTATTAAGTGCAAGAAAGTAAAGTGTGCCATCAAGTTTGTGAGAGCTTTAAATCACTAGTTTTCACATAACAAGTTTAATTTGGAAGGTAGATAAAAACAAGAATATACTTGGAATGGTGTAACACACCATGCATAGGAATTTATAGAGGACTCTTTGGAATAACTTGGTTTTATTTGGGAGTTAGATGCATGAGTAGAACTCATACTTGGTACAGGTGGAGGCTAGCAAAAGACTGGGGCGACCAACTAAGAGAGCAATAATGGTCATAATCATGCAAGGCGACAAAATATTATTAATTAAAGCATAAAGTGATATTGCAAGTCAAAAACTAAATGATCATAGAGGCTAAGGTGACTGGTTCATAGTTTTAACATGGTGTAAGCATGTGCCAAGTCAACCCAAATAAAGCATCAAAGGAGAATACCACAATATTATGCTTTTGAATGCTAAAACAACGCATGATTCTTTCAAGGCACATTAAGCAATCTCAATTGTTTGGAACAAGTCATGCTACAACAATAGTCATTAAGCATAAAGCTAAAGCAATATCAAACATGACATGATAAAGTCTAGGCCATAGTCTAAACAAGCTCCTTTTGTACCACTTATAAGCACGTAGCTTCCTACTCTTTTCCAACACCAATCGAAAACTAAAGCTAAACGCAGTGCTAGCGAAGGAGAACACTCACAGAACAATAAGAGTGAAAACTAGAGTGTTCTAGGCAATGAATAATAGGGTGTGTCTCTCTCTAAAAGAAGTGTGTTGGGATCCAACCAACTTACTGCAGCAAAGAAAGCAAAAGAAAACTAAAAACAAAGACGCTCCAAGAAAAATGCATAGTGCATAAGGTAATAAAAATAAAGTGTCTTGAAAGAAGACTTGAGATTATTGATGAAGAAGGGCATGCCTTGGGCATCCCCAAGCTTTGACTCTTGTACTTCTTGAATATTTCTTGGGGTGACACGGGTGGCATCCCCAAGCTTGAGCTTTTGTCCATACTTCATCTCATCACAATATTCTTCTCTACACTTGAAAATTTCCTTCATACAAAACTTCACACAATCTTCATTAGCAACATTAGTGTATTCAAGATAATAAGTCTTTGGGTTTAGTTTCAACAAAAGTAAAACTTCCATTAAAACACAAGCTACTGTAGAAATTCCTTCTAAAATCTCAAGTGATCAAAGAGAACTCAAAGAAAAAGAGATTAAGAGGCAAATGCAAATAATGGCAGAAATCTGTCAAAACAGACCAGCAGGTAAAAACCGATTTTTTTGAAGACCTTCTATTGCTCAAATTGAAAAGTGCTAAACTAACGAAAGTTGGGTAATAACCTGGGGCATAAGAACAAAAATTTACAGCTCAATCTGACGTACTACAATTTTTCACGATTTTGTTTGATAGTGACGCTGAAAAATCTGTTTTGAGACAGCAACTACCCCATATCTTACTTCCCTCTCATTAGAGGTTATTCTTGGCACAAGAGCCACATAAAAAGGATAAGGAGAGGTTATTACTGAGGCAATAACTTCCAAGACTTAACAAAAGAAAAACTTACTGAAAGCAAAAATATAATGGGTTGTCTCCCAAAAGCTCTTTCTTTATAGCCATTAAGATAGGCATGATAATTTCAATGATGCTCACATAAGAAATATGAATTTAAAGTAAAAGAGAGCATCAAGAAGCAAATATAAAACACATTTAAGTCTAACCCACTTCCTATGAAAAATAATATTGTAAATAAACAAGTCATGAAAGCACAAAGCAACAAGCATACGAAAGTAAAACTGGTGCAACTTCAAAAATTTCAACATAAAGAGGGGAAACTTAATATTATTGAGACACATAAAACCATGTTTCCCTCTCTCATAATAACTTTCAGTAGTATCATGAATAAAATTAACAATATAACTATCACATAAAACATTCAATATAACTATCACATAAAACATTCTTATCATGAGCCACATGCATATAATCATTATTACTTTCCACATAAGCATAGTTATTCTTATTAATTGTAGTGGGAGCAAATTCAACAAAATAGCTATCATTATTATTCTCATCACCATAATCATTAATAATAGGAGGCATATTGTAATCATCATAAGCAATAGAATAGCTATCTTCCAAAGTGTGTTCATTTGTAAACATATCATCATTGGAAGGAACATGGATAACACTAATAGTACATCAATTGTTAATATCATCATTTTCAGAATTGGTACCAAAGAGATTTTCACTATCAAAAGTAGTGTGCTTTTCCCAATCATGATCACTACTATGGTAACATGCATAAGAACATCATCGACTTTAGACTCATCAAAAACTATAATAGGAGCAACGTGCTTAGGGGAAAATACCGTTTCCTCCCTCCTTTTACTCCCCCTCTTCTTATTTTTCTTCTTTTCTTTAGGAGGGAGAGGCTTGAAAGGAAGATTATCCACATACCCTAGTTTATTGCTAGAGACAATAGAAGAAACTTTGGAGGATTCCTCATTTTCATTAATAAGAACAAAACACATATTAGTCCTGTCATATTTTGGTAAAATCTCATCTTTTATAATATTTTGTATGTAAGTATTTGTGTGGCAATTATAAACACAATAAAGATGACAACCATGCAGGACGCTATTCATATCAAAAGCACTCATATCTACCAAAGAAGTTTTTCTTGATAACTCTTCACACCCCAAAAATAATGTAAGTTCATCATGATGATTAGGAGTGATCAAGTCATCACAATACAAACTTGCAGTACTCATTGGATTAGAAGGGCTATTGTTATGGCCTGAGCATTGAAAATTTAAATGACCCACTTCAAAGCAAAGTTCAGAAATAAAAGGATAGAGGGCACAAACCTTTTTACCAAGATCATTTAGAGCCCTATACCACGTTCTAGTTTTTTCATTCCTGTGGGTGATACAATATTCTTCTTCAATTTGATTCTTTTCACAAGTATGTACTCCACAAAAATTAACATGCTTATAAGAAATAGTACTTTCAAAGGTTTGAGCATGTTTATTGCTATCATTAATAACAATTTCATTTTTCATGCAAGTGTTTTTAAAAGGCTCATGATACATGTCCCATTTTTATTTAGGACATTAATATGAGAAGCAAAGGTTGTACAACAATCAACATGAATTTGAGGATCAAGACCATATTTAGCACTAAGCTCTTAAAAATCAGCAGTTTCAGCGAAAGACTTAATGCAATCATACTCATAGTTTATACCTAGTTCTTTACCTTTGTCGTTATCCCAATCTTCGGTATTGCTTTGAATTGTTTCAAGAATATCCCACTTAGCTTTGACCTCCTTACTTGTGAAGGATCCCTCTAAATAGGTATCTAGATAGTCCTTGTAATGTCTTGAAAGCCCTGCATAATTTTTTTAATAAAAATATTACTGGGGAGCTCATGAATAGGACATTTGAGCATTAGTGACTTCAATCTCCCCCATGCTTGGGCAATACTTTCTCCATCATGAGGATGAAAATTATAAATATAATTCCTATCTTTTTGAATTTCATGAGGAGGATAAAATTTAGAGTAAAAGAGAGATTAAAGTTCCTTCCACTTCGAATGATGAGGATCATCTAGTAGCTCATACAACTCCCTTGCTTTGCCCTTAAGTGATAAGGAGAATAGCTTCCTCTTAAGTTGGTTCATTGAAATACCTACACACTTGAACAACTCACATAATTCATGTATAAAGAGCAAATGATCACCAGGATGGACAGTTCCATCTACAAAATAACAATTATTCATAACACGTTCAACAATTTCCATAGGTATTTTAAAAGGGACGCTTTCAGTATGTTGATTTAAAATATCACAAGTATCATTAGAATTACCACATATGGGAGATAAAATATTATCAGAGTAAATTTTCTTCTTTAAAGCTGGGGAACTAAAAAGATCATTTTCATAAAAACTAACTTCCCCAAGCTTAGAAGTTTCCATAGAATTAGTAACAAAGGTGTTCAA
Organism: Avena eriantha; assembly: GCA_910589775.1. Taxonomy (NCBI): domain Eukaryota; kingdom Viridiplantae; phylum Streptophyta; class Magnoliopsida; order Poales; family Poaceae; genus Avena; species Avena eriantha. Next base: position 283,023,547 of record OU342744.1, on the reverse strand, counting down.
AAAATTCATACTAATAACATTGCTATTAGCCTGCAAAGAAAGTTCCATGGGTTTTTAAATTTTCTTTTCAAACCATTTATGTTCTACCTTAGGAAAAATACTAAAAAGCTCTCTAATTTTGTTGTTGTTTTCCATTAAGCCAAACTAGTGAAAATAAAAACAAGAAACAAAAAGATATAATTGCAGAATCTAAAGGAAATAACTTCGAGCACTCATAGACCAGCAACAATACTAGAAGATAGCTTAGTAGCCAGAGGATATGAGTACCTTTTACCTTACCTCCCCAGCAACAACGCCAAAAAATAGCTTGATGTCTACGCACACTTGTATTCTTGTAGACTGTGTTGGGCCTCCAAGTGTAGAGGTTTGTAGAACAACAACAAGTTTCCCTTAAGTGGATCACCCAAGGTTTATCAAACTCAGGTAGGAAGTGGTCAAAAGTATCCCTCTCAAGCAAGCCTGCAATCATGATACAAGAAGTCCCTTGTGTCCCCAATACACCCAATACACTTGTCAGGTGTATAGGTGCACTAGTTCGGCGAAGAGATAGTGAAATACAAGTAATATGGATGATTATAAGTGGTAATTGCAATCTGAAATAAGAGTGGCAGCAAGTAAACATATAACAAAAATGATTGTAAATGGTGTTTCAATGCTTAGAAACAAGGCCTAGGGATCATACTTTCACTAGTGGACACTCTCATATAAATATCTTATGTTCATGATGCTACCCTGAACTACTCTCCAGTTGGATGATGTAGGGCTATAACAGCACACCTTAAAGTTCGCATTCCCCATCTAGAAAACCCGTCACTATCACCTTGAGCGCTAGATGGTTCCAACAAACACCACAATCTCATAGAGACATCCAACTCAAATTGTACTCATGATAAGTATTTATGTAACCTTAGCCTAAGTGCCACACGGTGTGCACACTTCAACTTCACACACGTGGGGATAGCAGAGATTAATTAAAGCACTTGAGTAGCAGAATATATCCTAGATTACAAAGCTCATGATCTCAATAACATCACACATAGAGAGAGAGAGATGAACACATAGCTACTTGTAGATCCCTCAGCCTCGAGAGAGAACTACTCCCTCCTCATCATGGGAGTTAGCAACGGCGATGGAGATGGCGGTGGAGTCGATGGTGATGGATCTGGGGGCACTTCCCCATCCTGACAGGGTGCCGGAACAAAGACTTTTGTCCCCCGAATCTTCTCTTCGGTGGCGGCGGCCCTGCGGAACTTTTCGTGGAATTCTTATCTAGTCTCTAGGCTTTTCGTCTCGGTGGGATTTTATAGGCAAAAGGGTGATGCCAGAGGTGGGCTAGGGTGGCCACACCACCTGGTGGTGCAGCTAGGGGGCCCCCGTGCCACCCTAGGGTGTGCCTGCCTCCTGGCTCCCCTCCGTCTCCCCTTTGGAATCCATGTCGTGTCGGAAAAAATAGGAACTTTAGGCTTTGTTTCATCCAATTCCAAGGATATGTCTTTACTAGATTTTCTGAAACCAAAAACAGCAGAAAACAGGCAACTGGCACTGTGGCATCTTGTTAATAGGTTAGTTCTAGAAACTGTATAAAAATACCTCAAAGTGTGAACAAAACATAAGAAAATTGATATAAAACAAGCATGGAGCATCAAAAATTATAGATACGTTTACGACATATCAGCTATCCACTTCACAAGAGAGCCAACCATAGTCTGTCACCAGCACACCCAAGAACAGCACAAGAACATCACCATATATTGTAACAATAGCACTAGATCAAATCACTTTCCACCACAAAAAACCCAATAAATCACCAACAAAGATGGTGACTTGAGGAGGGGGATGTACTAGGTGGACATCAAGGTCACACAGGAGCAACAACACCAGGAGGAGCAAGACAAGGCCAAGAGGAAGCCAACACAAATCTAGGGCTACCACAAGCCAGAAGTAGAAGGCAACATTGTACAAGGCTACCTGGGTATATCCCAACATTTTGATCTAATCAATTTCCATTTTACACATGCATTTTCTTGCAAGCACATGATAAGTGGACATATTAGACAACAAATAATAAATAGCCAGATAAAGCATGTGTTCTTGCACCAGTAGGATCTCAGGCCAGCATCATTGACCCTGTAATCTAGTTTGAACTAGATAGATACACATCACAACTGCTGGTACAGGGCACAGTCCCAGAAGGGTAGCACCTCTGTACGTAGGAGGGTCATATTTGTTTAAGTGCAAGCTTAAGCCTATTCTCTTCAAAAAGAATAATCATCTTCCAAAATGATTTAGGAATCATAAATAAACACTTTCTTATAAAGCAGACAGTAAAGATCAACACTATCTATCACTAGGCCACACTGTACAGAAATCAATAAGTTTAATCACTTTCCTACAAGCATATAGGAATCATATCTTTATAAATCATCTCTTTAATAATCACAGATTAGATACTAGCACTAGATTTACACAGTAATAGGATTAAGTCCTGAGGATGAACACATTAGTGTTTCATCAATTAACAATTAACCAATCATCAGTACAGAGAGCATCCCAACTTAACTTCATAGGAGTAAATCCATAGTCACAACAACTTAGGCATCCACATAAATCTAATCATGCTTTCAAAAAAAAATTTATGATAGAGAATAGGATAACAAAAGCATGATCAGCAGAGTGTTCTCTAATAGAGAACAGAGTAACCAACATGCTCAATAGAAAGTGACACTACACTAACGGTAGATCAACATCCAAGTATTTGCATAGGCATGATTAAACCCTAGAGCTATGCTAAATCACCACTGTAGGGGGATTAACCCTAGAAATTTAGGGATGAACCCTAAATGGGGAAATCCAGCGCAAGTGACCACATGGCATGGATAGGGGCAAGGTAGAGCACAGAGAGGAGACTAGAGTAGTTACTCGAGGTCCTCGTAAGATTATCGAAGAGGAAGCAGAGAGGAGGCCGACGTCAAAGAGGTGGTGGCACGGGGAGCACCCCGAGGGGGGCGCTGCAACCCGCACCTGCACACGGCAGTGGCAGCCAGAGAAGAGCGGTGCCACCAGCACCAAAGTGTCATTAAGGGAGTGGCAGAGCACGGCCGAACCCTAACCCTAGCCTTGTGGCGGGGGTCAACACGACCAGCTGAGGGCGCCGGCGCTAGATCACGCAGGACAACGTCGAGCAGTGGCGTCATCCACATTGTCTTACACCGTGGCAACAGGCACGGCGGTCTGGAGCGGCCGGAATCAACCGCGGTGGCGACATCGAGCGTCTAGAGAGGGTGTCGCCTGAGAAAGAAGAGAGAGGAGAGTGAACGAGTGAATGGTACTGGGCCGAGGGTAGGCAACCTAGTACTACCAGGGGCATTTTGCCCTGCCCTAGTGAGTTAGGTCGTGTCAACACCCGGATTTTTAATCCCAGATGCCCGTTATGCCATACCTCGCAATCCCAGGATTACCATTTTTGCGAGACATAACGGATTGGATATCACAGTACATCATCCATTACAAACCATACATAAGGTCTTACACAAATAAGGATCTCATGATCCAGTCTTAATACAACAAGCAGTAGAAAAAAAATATAAGCATAGCGGTGGGGTCCATCTTCAGGGGCACATGCAATGCTGACGAAGGCAGATAGTCCTAGTTATCATAGCCGTCCTGTTGGCCATCATCTTGATAGTCTCCTTCATAGTCTGGCCATGATAATAGCCAGGGACAAAAGCCATGAGTACTCTTTAAGTACTCGCAAACTACCACTAACAAGTACTAGAATTCCAAGATAAAGTGTTAACTCTAAGTATAACTATAAAGTTAAGTTTGAAACCTAAGCTGAGTTCAGAAGCAAAGAAAGATAAAATAAAGTTCTAGAATCACTTAAGTGGGAAGCTAATGTCATAAACCCATTCCTGTTGTGGTCAAGTCAAGATTCATCATTCATATCAAGTTATTTGGAAAATATCTGACAACGAAACAGTATGGCCATTCCAACTGTCCATAACCGCGGATGCGGCTATTCGAATAGTTTGACACTCTGCAGAGGTGGTACACTTTCACCACAAGATTCGATACATCTGTCAGGGATAACCCTGAATCATCATACTTAGTATGCAGATAATCAAACATAACCTTCCCTTTACATACTCTAGTATAAGCACCTCTCCTATGAGCATGGCCTCCCAACCATGACCATCAGTCATCTTGGGCACTGCATAGGTGGACAACATTGAGAGGTAGCCTCAGCTCAGACCTCTCCCGTGAGGGAACTAATACTAATGCATATAAATTTCCAGCTAAGCCTTACCCAATTCAAGTAGTGTGGTTGTACGGTAAATTTGGAATGGTATCGCATCCGAATCCAACCATCAGCTTTATAAAAGGGTTAAGACTCATGCCTCAACATTTTCATCATCATCAACCATTTGTGTTTCTCAACACATGTCAAATCATCTCAATAGAATGACTCATCATTCCAAGGTTTTCATAATTCATTTTCACCAAGTGTTCCCATCTAAAGTGACTCAAGTTTTTGATCTACTCAAAACTACTAAGTTAAGAGGGTTCACTAAGGTGGAAAAGATGGGTTCAATCTCATGCCATAGAATGGCATCTAAAGGGGTTCTACTTAGGTCAAGTTTTATAATTTTTATGCTACCTTCAAAAGAAGTAAAGAACTTGTGTAAACTAAGAGAGTAAAGCTTGTGAATAAAACTTGGGGTATTACTAGTCAAATGGGAGTGTGATCAAAGAATGCTTAAGGCATCTTTGCTAAACCATCTAGTTTGGTCCTAACTTGCTAAGCACTAAACTTGCAAGTGTTAGCTTGCACTGTTAATGGTGGCTTGCCTTGATTGGTGCAGTGGTTGAAGTTTTCTTCTTCTTCTTCTTGGTAGAACTCCTCCTCCTCGAAAGCTTGGTCGGTACTATCGTCCATAAATACATACGGAGCACACAATCACCAAACAATACTTAACTAGGCTAAGTAACATTCTAAGACACACATTTGATGACCTATTATCATCACAAGCATCACAAGTCTAAATCAAAATGGTTTCATCCTTTTTATTTTAGAAAAGTAATTTCTACTCATTAAAAATTTAACTAAGATTTAATATTCACCACTTAATTTATGGGATCATGTTGACACATGTCATCACCACATATCCTAACATGTGGGAATGAGAATTAAAGGTTGGATCAATATTACTTTGGTTTAAGTTCATTATTTAATGATTTAAAGTGACTAGAAATGCCTATATAGCATTATTTTGGTACTAGTCCAAAGTCACTGCATGTAAACCATAATATTATTATATAGTTATATAGATATGATGAAATATGATTTTTGAGAGTTGGAATCAACTCAAAAGCTAACTTGGTTGATTTTATAAAAATGTTGCAAGTTCCAAATGCTTCTGTTTTGCTATTTTTATTAGGAGAGATCTATAACTCTAATTGAATTAAATCCAACGGGCTTGGATAGATCATTTTACTACCTTTCAGGAAAAATTAGTTTCATGCAATTTGGATTTGTGAAACTCCTAGAATTAAATTTTAAACTAGTGGACAGAAACTAGATTTAACTAAAAAGAAAAATCATGATTTGAACGGGTGGGCTAGCGCGGGAAAGAACTTGGGCCGGCCCAGTGGCGCTCCAAGGCACGGGGCTCAGCTGATAGGGGGTCCTGCTTGTCAGTGGGTCTTAACACGTGAAACGGTACGCGCGCTGTAGGCCGTAGGATTAGAAGGGGAATCTACAGCTGAGGGTCATCGTCGACGACGAACAGGTCGTCGGCGAGCTCGAACCCTAGTGGCTCGGTGGGGGTCTGCTGGGGACGTACCAGGGCTCTAGCGACGACAGCGAGGCGGGTAAACGAACTGGAAGACGACGGCGAGGCGAGGCGCAGTTGCGGCGGAGCTTGGGGTACCCTAAATCGCAGGCGCCCTTCTCCTCCAGAGGTTCAGAGAGGTGATGGGAGTGGAATGGTGTGGAGAGAAGAGACTAGGGAGGCCTCCTTTTATAGGCCCGACGGTGAGACCGAAGGGTATGGGCGGGCGACTCCGGCGACACGGCTACGGGTGGCTAGTGGCATGGCTGAGGATGGCGATCGACAGGCGGTCCCCTGGCGGTGCTCTAGGAAGTGAATGCGACCGTAGGGGCGGTGGCATGCGGTCTGGGCGAGGTGGCGCTCTGAGCGGCAGAGGCGGCGGTGTCCACGGCGAGCGGTGGCTGTGGTGCGTTGGGCGGCGAACGGGGGTGTCTGGGGTGTTTCCCCAGGTCGTGGCGGAGCGGTGGGCGCGGGCTGTGGCCAAGGGGCGGTCTGAGCGAGCGGGGACAGAGCGTGCTCTGGGGCAGCATCGGCATGGTGCGGTGGCACTGGGCGCGTGGTTTCCTCGGTGGTCCACTGTAAGGCTTGGCTCGGGCAAGGGACAGAGGGTGGCGGTGAGGTGCTGGATACCTCCTAGAGATGGAGAGAGAGGGGGAGATGGTCTGCTGCGGTGAGGGCAAGGTTGGCCGGCGAGGGGTGGCTCGGCATGGCATGGCAATGCCACTAGGGGCTAGGGGAGTGGGTGCTAAGGGCCTAGTTAGATCAAGAGGGGACAAAGAGATTAAATGGAGATCAAATGGGGTAAAACCCTGTTCAAGACAGTGAGCTATGTTTTAGGTTTAAACCTGCCTGCCAAGTGTTTGATTAAATGGCCGCAAAACCTAAACTTTTGAATTTTGGTTTCAAATTTTTTGGGTGTTCTCCACTAGTGCTAGGTAGTCTCAGGTTGCAAGGGTTTTGAAAGTGGAGCTCAAATAGATGGGTTTTGAAAATGGGGTGATCTATGCATATGCATTGGATTCAATTTACAAATGCCAATAAAAATAGTTAACACAATGTTTTTAGCAGATCCAAAGGTGGGCCTTGGTACCTCATTATGTGTAGTAGCAAGGGGTGCAAAGATCAAGAATTGTTTCTGTTAAGAATTGAGTGCTGGGAACACTCAAAGTAGTGTAGTGGATTAAAATGGCCAAAATGACCATTCCTCCTTTTTAATTCTTTTTGATTTGATTTTCTTTAGGAAAAGTTTGGGAAAGATGTAGATGATGTTTAAATCACCTAAGAAACATTTTAGAAGCAAAGGATCACACAATCATGGCAATTCAAAACAACTCCTATTTTAAATGCGCACATATATGAATGCTTTTATTTTTAATTTGTAAAAGTTTTTGTTAACCCCAAATTTGATGATTTAGATCTTGATAAGCTTGGATTGAAGTTTTGGGATGTTACAAACCTTCCCCCTTAAACAAAATCTCTTCCCGAGATTTACAAAGAAAACTAGGAACTAAAGAGATCTGGGAACTCTGTCCTAAAGTAATCTTCGCGCTCCCAAGTAGCTTCCTCCTCGGTATGGTTGCTCCACTGAATCTTGAGAAACTTGATACTCTTGGTCCTGGTGGTTCTGTAGGCTTCTTCTAAGATACAGATGGGTACTTCTCTGTAGGTCAAGTCATTGTTGATTTCTACAGCTCTGTGATCGATGTTCTTGAAAACTTCCGTCTTCTCCGGCACTTCCAGACATTTGCGATGTAACGAGATATGGAACACATTATGGATGGCTGACATCTCTTTAGGCAGTTCCAGCTGATACGATACTTCTCCTCGACAGGTCAGAATCTTGAAAGGTCCGATATATCTAGGGGCTAACTTTCCCTTCAGACTAAAGCGTTGAGTTCCTTTCAATGGTGAAACCTTGAGATATACAAAATCTCTGACATTCAAAGGCAGGTCTCTCCTTCTCTTGTCAGCATAACTCTTCTGTCTAGATTGGGAGGTCTTGAGGTTCTCAAGGACTTTGTGAAATTTCTCTTCTGCTTCTCGGAGAACGTCGGGTCCGAAGATCTGACTCTCTCCTACTTGTGACCAATTCAAAGGGGTACGGCACTTTCTTCCATATAGGAATTCAAATGGTGCCATCTGCAAACTGGCTTGATAACTGTTGTTATATGAGAATTCTACGAAAGGCAGACAATGTTCCCATTTTGATCCATATTCCAACACACAAGCTCCAAGCATATCCTCTAGGATCTGGTTGACTCTCTCAGTCTGTCCATCAGTTTGCGGATGATACGCGGTGCTGAAGTTCAACCTGGTTCCTAATCCTTCTTGGACTTTCTGCCAAAATCTAGAGGTAAACTGAGTTCCTCGATCTGATACTATGGTCTTGGGGGTTCCATGCAGACTAACAATCCTAGCAATGTACAACTCTGCTAACTTTGCACTCTGGTAAGTTGTCTTGATAGGTATAAAGTGGGCTACCTTGGACAGTCTATCAACTATGACCCAGATTGAGTCATTTCCCCTACTAGAAGTAGGTAAACCGGTGATAAAGTCCATTCCGACGGAACCCCATTTCCATTCCGGAATGTGCAATGGCTGCAACAGTCCTGCAGGTCTCTGATGCTGTGCCTTGACTCTTTGACAGATGTCACATTTGGCGATGTAGCTTCCAATCTCTCTCTTCATCTTGTGCCACCAAAATTGTTCTTTCAAATCCTGATACATCTTTGTTCCTCCGGGGTGGATAGAATAAAGAATATCACGAGCTTCCTTCATGATAACTTCCTTCAGCTCCAAATCTGCTGGAACACAGATACGTCCTTTGTACCACAATACTCCTTCTTCGTCTTTAGGAATCCAGGTACCTTTCCTGTACTAATACGACGTTTGATTCCGTCGATACTTTCATTTCCCTTCTGGGCTTCCTTGATTTGGCTAATCAAATTGGGTTGAAGTTCAATGCTAGCTAGGAATCCTTTGCTAACTAATTCAGTCCTGAACTACTCCAACTTTTCATACAAACTTGGTTTCTTCTCCTTGATCATGGTGTTAAGCCTACACGGCAATCTGCTAAGAGCATCCGCTACCACATTGACTTTGCCGGGGTGATAGTGAATGCCAAGGTCATAATCCTTGATTAACTCGATCCATCTCCTTTGCCTCATATTCAGCTCCTTCTAAGTGAAGATGTATTTTAAGCTCTTGTGATCTGAGTAAATCTAACAGCGATTACCCATCAAATAATGATGCCATGTCTTCAATGCTAGAACCACAACTGCTAGCTCAAGATCATGGGTCGGATAGTTCTGCTCATGCTTCTTTAGTTGTCGAGACAGATAAGCGATGACTTTGCCTTCTTGCATCAATACACATCCTAGACCAATCTTGGATGCGTCACAATACACATCAAATGGCTTCTTGATATCAGGCATGACTAAAATTGGGGAGGATATCAATCTCTTCTTCAGCTCCTGGAAACTGGCTTCACACTTGTCGGTCCATCCAAACTTCTTGTCCTTCTTCAACAATTGGGTCATTGGTCGGGCTATGCTCGAGAATCCTTCTACGAACTTGCGGTAATATCCCGCTAATCTGAGAAATGCACAGACTTGGGTTTGAGTGGTTGGGGCTTCCCATTCTTCAACATCTTTGATCTTGGCGGGATCCACAGAGACTCCTCCGGCAGACACAATATGTCCTAGGAATCCTACTTCTTTCAACCAAAACTCACACTTATTGAACTTGGCATATAACTGATGCTCTCTCAGGGTTTCTAGGATAACTCTCAGATGTTGCTCATGCTCTTCTTCCGACTTGGAGTAGATAAGGATGTTGTCGATAAACACCACTACAAACTTATCTAGGAAATTCATAAAGACCTTATTCATGAGATTCATGAAATAAGCAGGGGCATTGGTTAATCCAAAAGACATAACCGTATACTCATATAAACCATAGCGAGTAATAAAGGCGGTCTTCGGAATATCCGTTGCACGAATCTTAAGTTTGTGATAACCAGTCCTAAGATCAATCTTTGAGAATACCTGGGCTCCAGTCAACTGATCAATAAGATCCTCTATCTTTGGCAAGGGGTACCTGTTCTTGATGGTGACATCATTCAACTTTCTATAATCTGTGCACAGCCGGTTGCCTCCATCTTTCTTGTCGACGAATAACACTGGTGATCTCCATGGCGATGCACTTGGTTGAATCAAGACTTTGGCTAGCATAGCATCCAACTGCTTCTTCAGTTCCACTAACTCTGAGAGGTTCATGCTATAGGGTCTCTGGGTCATAGGTCCGGTTCCGGGGATTAGTTCAATAATGAACTCAATATCCCTATCCGGAGGCATACATGGCAATTCATCTGGGAATACGTCGGGGTATTCACAGACTACTCTGACTTGGTCTATGGTGGGCAGGGCTACACTCTGGTTGCACTTGAATTGACGGGGTAAGGTTTCAGAGATATGCTCTACTGTTACTCCAGAACTACTGGTCATGGTGATGGATTTCTTAGCACAGTCTATCAATCCTTTATGCCTTGACATCCAGTCCATACCTAGTACTACTTCCAATCCTTTGGTTCCAAGTACAATTAGGTTGGCATAAAAATCTATCCCATGTATCCTGATAGGTACAGCTTTGCAAATTTTTCTAGCTTTGGTTGTTGAACTGGGGATTTGAAATATCATGATATGCTTCAGGTTTGTTGGACGAATCTTACTAGTGCATGCAAATTCCTCGGTGACAAATGAATGCGATGCTCCTGAATCAAACAATACTCTTGCTAAAACTGAGTTGACAGAAAACATACCTAGCACTACATCTGGTGCTTCCTGGGCTTCTTCTGCATTCATGTGGAAGAGACGGCCATTGCGGTTGTGAGGGTTCCCTGGGGCAAATCTCCTTCCTGGCTGAACACGACGCTGCTGCTGAGCTGGGGCATTCACATTGGTATTGGCTGCCGTCTTCTTGGGACACTCATTGGAGTAGTGACCCTTCACTCCACACTCGAAACAAGTGATCTGGGACTTGTCCATGACTGTGACAGGTACATCATTGCTACCAGTTCTAGGTGCAGTGTTGTTGTTGTTATTGGGGTTCTTGGGAGGTGCACGGTTGAAGTTGTTGGCATTACCAGAGTGGTGATTGTTTCCTCCGGACTTCACATTGCCTCTGCTACGGTTGGGGTAGCTTGGGCGAGATCTTGGGGGTCGGTTGTTCCTTGGTGCATATCCTGGTGAAGGGTTAGGACGGTACTTCTAGTGACTGTTGGATCCAGACTGCTGCATCATACGACGCTTGCGGTTGTCGTTTGCCTGGTTAATCTTCCCTTCCATCTAGATGGCAGAGTCGACTAGCTCTTCGAGATCCTAGAAATGGATATTGACGAGGACAGTCTGCATCTCATCATGCAGTCCGTTCAAGAATCTCTCCTTCTTCTTGGCCTCCGTGTTGATCTCATCAGGTGCATATCTGGCAAGTGACAAGAATCTGTCACGGTACGCCACCACAGTCATTCTTCCTTGCTTCAGTTCACGGAACTCATCTCTCATTCTGTTGACTAGTCCCTGCGGCACGTGGGTGCAGCTGAACTTGACTTTGAATGCTTCCCATGTCATCACTTGACCATGGTTCATATTGCGGATGCTATTCCACCAAGCTCTTGCATCTCCTGCCAGATAGTGGGTGCCGAAGAGAACTTTCTCATTTTCATCAACTCTGGATACTTCTAAGTTGTTTTCCATGGTCTGCAACCAGTCATCAGCATCTAATGGGTTCTCAGATTGATTGAAGATTGGGGGATTGGTGTTCTGAAAGTTTTTGAGTTTGGATCCCTGGTGATCTTGATTTCCATTCCCTTAGTTGTTGAGAGCCATCTGGGCGATCTGTTGAAGTGTTGCTAAGTTGGCTTGACGTTCTGCCCGGCTTGCTTCACGGTCTGCGATGAGATTCTGTAGGATCTATATCATTGGGTCTTGCGACGAGCTGCTCCCTCCTTGGTTTCCACGAGTCATCTGAAGATTGAGATATAGGGGTAAGAGGTAAATTCTAAGGTTCATGGTTTTGGGTTTTCAAAGCTAAAACTTTGAGTTAGACTCAGGTTTTCAACTAACTTCACTTTCATTTCATGCAAGCAAGCACACGATACAACACACACCACAAAAATCAAAGGGAAAACAGATGGTTTGAAGAACCATTTTGTAAGCTACGATACAGTGAGACCGATACATCTCATGCTACGACAGTGATCTAGTGCATCTACTCATCGTCGATGAAGTCGGAGTCCTCATCATCGGTGTAGAAGTCCATGGCATCCTCCTCCAGAAAGTCATCATCGTTGCTGAGGTAAGAATCCATGTCTCCCTGGATGTCTTCACCCTCATCTTCTTCTTCCTTTGCGGCAAGCTGAGCTTCCTGCTCCTTGATGGTCTTCTTGAGGTCAGCCACCTTCTTGCGAAGACGGGCGATGGTGCGATCCTTCTTGGCACATTGACGGCGAAGAGACTGACGGTCTTGGGGCAGTGCAAAAGTCTGGGCCTTCTGATCGGCAATGGCACGGTTCTGGTTGGCTAATTCCCTGACATTGTCCAGTTCCTGCTGTCTGTCGTGAAGCAAGAACTCAAGGTTCTCCACTTGACGCCTCAACTCGGGGTGACCCGGCATCTCCATTGGCATTCCCATGAAGTCATGTCTTGCATAGTGGGCAAAACGGGTTCCTTGGACCTTGTTGACGCTGATGGCACATAGACGTGCGAGAGCTTCATGCATGGCCCTGGCTAAGCCATCTAGCCAGTTGTTCTATCTCACGGAGAACTGAATTCTCCCAGAAGTTGGTGCTTCGATGCTCCCTCTAAGATCCGCGGTGACTAGCCACTGTAAGTGTCCTCTTGGGGTCCTGGAATTTGAGCTCCAAGAAACTCCGGGTGCGGGCGACCCAGTAACTCTGATAGTGAAGCCAGATCCCTCTCTAAGATCAGTTGACCTCCGTTTCCCAACTGGTAGAATTTGCTGAACCGAGTCTCCACCAACAAGAATTAAGGATGAGGAAGTTAGTGAAGTGATCAAGTGTGTCAATTTTTAAGTAGTAGTGTAAGAATTTTGAGTATCATGAATTTTTGAGAAAGAATCCACATGGGTAAGAGAGGAGATAGTTTTTCATAAATACTCACTTTGGTTTTGAAACTAAGTTTTTTTTGACGTCCATTCTAACTAGGGTCTCCTATGGTCAGGATGGCTCTGATACCAACTTGCCAACACCCGGATTTTTAGTCCCAGATGCCCGTTATGCCATACCTCGCAATCCCAGCATTACCATTTTTGCGAGACATAACGGATTGGATATCACACTACATCATCCATTACAAACCATACATGAGATCTTACACAAATAAGGATCTGACGATCCAGTCTTAATACAACAAGCAGCGGAAAAAAAAGATAAGCGTAGCGGTGGGGTCCATCTTCAGGGGCACAGGGAATGCTGACGAAGGCAGATAGTCCTAGTAATCATAGTCGTCCTGTTGGCCATCATCTTGATAATCTCCTTCATAGTCTGGCCATGATAATAGCCAGGGACAAAAGCCATGAGTACTCTTTAAGTACTCGCAAACTACAACTAACAAGTACTAGAATTCCAAGATAAAGTGCTAACTCTAAGTATAACTATAAAGTTAAGTTTGAAACCTAAGCTGAGTTCAGAAGCAAAGAAAGATAAAATAAAGTTCTAGAATCACTTAAGTGGGAAGCTAATGTCATAAACCCAACCCTGTTGTGGTCAAGTCGAGATTCATCATTCATATCAAGTTATTTGTAAAATATCTGACAACGAAACAGTATGGCCATTCCAACTGTCCATAACCGCGGACGCGGCTATTCGAATAGTTTGACACTCTGCAGAGGTGGTACACTTTCACCACAAGATTCGATACATCTGTCAGGGATAACCCTGAATCATCATACTTAGTAGGCAGATAATCAAACATAACCTTCCCTTTACATACTCTAGTATAAGCACCTCTCCTATGAGCATGGCCTCCCAATCATGACCATCAGTCATCTTGGGCACTGCATAGGTGGACAACATTGAGAGGTAGCCTCAGCTCAGACCTCTCCCGTGAGGGAACTAATACTAATGCATATAAATTTCAAGCTAAGCCTTACCCAATTTAGGTAGTGTGGTTGTACGGTAAATTTGGAATGGTATCGCATCCGAATCCAACCATCAGTTTTATAAAAGGGTTAAGGCTCATGCCTCAAGATTTTCATCATCATCAACCATTTGTGTTTCTCAACACATGTCAAATCATCTCAATAGAATGACTCATCATTCCAAGGTTTTCATAATTCATTTTCACCAAGTGTTGCCATCTAAAGTGACTCAAGTTTTTGATCTACTCTAAACTACTAAGTTAAGAGGGTTCACTGAGGTGGAAAATATGGGTTCAATCTCATGCCATAGAATGACATCTAAAGGGGTTCTAATTAGGTCAAGTTTTATACTTTTTATGCTACCTTCAAAACAAGTAAAGAACTTGTGTAAACTAAGAGAGTAAAGCTTGTGAATAAAACTTGGGGTATTACTAGTCAAATGGGAGTGTGATCAAAGCATGCTTAAGGAATCTTTGCTAAACCATCTAGTTTGGTCCTAACTTGCTAAGCACTAAACTTGCAAGTGTTAGCTTGCACTGTTAATGGTGGCTTGCCTTGATTGGTGCAGTGGTTGAAGTTTTCTTCTTCTTCTTCTTGGTAGAACTCCTCCTCCTCGAAAGCTTGGTCGGTACTATCGTCTATAAATACATACGGAGCACACAATCACCAAACAATACTTAACTAGGCTAATTAGCATTCTAAGACACACATTTGATGACCTATTATCATCACGAGCATCACAAGTCTAAATCAAAATGGTTTCATCCTTTTTATTTTAGAAAAGTAATTTCTACTCATTGAAAATTTAACTAAGATTTAATATTCACCACTTAAAATATGGGATCATGTAGGCACATGTCATCACCACATATCCTAACATGTGGGAATGAGAATTAAAGGTTTGATCAATATTACTTTGGTTTATGTTCATTATTTAATGATTTAAAGTGACTAGAAATGCCTATATAGCATTATTTTGGTACTAGTCCAAAGTCACTGCATGTAAACCATAATATTATTACATAGTTTGATATATATGATGAAATGTGATTTTTGAGAGTTGGAATCAACTCAAAAGCTAACTTGGTTGATTTTATAAAAATGTTGCAAGTTGCAAATGCTTCTGTTTTGCTATTTTTAGTAGGAGAGATCTATAACTCTAATTGAATTAAATCCAACAGGCTTGAATAGATCATTTTAATACCTTTCAGGCATAATTAGTTTCATGCAATTTGGATTTTTGAAACTCCTAGAATTAAATTTTAAACTAGTGGACAGAAACTAGATTTAACTAAAAAGAAAAATCCAGATTTGAACGGGTGGGCTAGCGCGGGAAAGGACTTGGGCCGGCCCAGTGGCGCTCCTCGGCGTGGGGCTCAGCTGACAGGGGTCTTAACACGTGAAACGGTACGCGCGCTGTGGGCCGTAGGATTAGAAGGGGATTCTACGGCTGAGGGTCGTCGTCGACGACGAACAGGTCGCCGGCGAGCTCGAACCCTAGCGGCTCGGTGGGGGTCTGCTAGGGACGTACCAGGGCTCCAGCGACGACGGCGAGGCGGGCAAATGAACTGGAAGACGACGGCAAGGCGAGGCGCGGTTGCGACGGAGCTTGGGGTGCCCTAAATCGCAGGCACCCTTCTCCTCCAGAGGCGGCTGCTCTGGCTCCAATTCCGGCGAGCTGATGCTCCCCTTGGTCTGGCTAGAGGTGGGTGAGGTTCAGAGAGGTGAGGGGAGTGGAATGGTGTGGAGAGAAGAGACTGGGGAGGCCTCCTTTTATAGGCCCAACGGTGAGACCGAAGGGTATGGGCGGGCGACTCCGGCGACACGGCTACAGGCGGCTAGCAGCATGGCTGAGGATGGCGATCGACAGGCGGTCCCTTGGCGGTGCTCTAGGAAGTGAATGCGACCGTAGGGGCGGTGGCATGCGGTCTGGGCGAGGTGGCGCTCTGAGCGGCAGAGGCGGCGGTGCCCACGGCGAGCGGTGGCTGTGGTGCGTTGGGCGGCGAACGGGGGTGTCTGGGGTGTTTCCCCAGGTCGTGGCAGAGCGGTGGGCGCGGGCTGTGGCCAAGGGGCGGTCTGAGCGAGCGAGGACAGAGCGTGCTCTGGGGTCGGCATCGGCATGGTCCGGTGGCACTGGGCGCGTGGTTTCCTCGGTAGTCCACTGTAAGGCTTGGCTCGGGCAAGGGCCAGAGGGTGGCAGTGAGGTGCTGGATACCTCCTAGACATGGAGAGAGAGGGGTAGATGGTCTGCTATGGTGAGGGCAAGGTTGGCCGGCGAGGGGTGGCTCGGCATGGCATGGCAATGCCACTAGGGGCTAGGGGAGTGGGTGCTAAGGGCCTTGTTAGATCAAGAGGGGACAAAGAGATTAAATGGAGATCAAATGGGGGCAAAACCCTGTTCAAGACAGTGAGCTATGTTTTAGGTTTAAACCTGCCTGCCAAGTGTTTGATTAAATGGCCGCAAAACCTAAACTTTTGAATTTTGGTTTCAAATTTTTTGGGTGTTCTCCACTAGTGCTAGGTAGTCTCAGGTTGCAAGTGTTTTGAAAGTGGAGCTCAAATAGATGGGTTTTGAAAATGGGGTGATCTATGCATATGCATTGGATTCAATTTTCAAATGCCAATAAAAATAGTTAACACAATGTTGTTAGCAGATCCAAAGGTGGGCCTTGGTACCTCATTATGTGTACTAGCAAGGGGTGCAAAGATCAAGAATTGTTTCTGTTAAGAATTGAGTGCTGGGAACACTCAAAGTAGTGTAGTGGATTAAAATGGCCAAAATGACCATTCCTCCTTTTTAATTCTTTTTGATTTGATTTTCTTTAGGAAAAGTTTGGGAAAGATGTAGATGATGTTTAAATCACCTAAGAAACATTTTAGAAGCAAAGGATCACACAATCATGGCAATTCAAAACAACTCCTATTTTAAATGCACACATATATGAATGCTTTTATTTTTAATTTGTAAAAGTTTTTGTTAACCCCAAATTTGATGATTTAGATCTTGATAAGCTTGGATTGAAGTTTTGGGATGTTACAGGTCGGGCCGAGCCATCCCAGTGGGCCAGACCCGTGTTTTAAAAGAAGGACTTCTATAAAATATTTAATTACAAATATATCCCTGAGATAAATTAGTTTCTAGAAAAAAATCCAAAAAATACAAATAATATATTTTTGAAATCACAAAAATATCCTCTATCCAATAAAAATAATAAATATTAATTTTAAGCAATTAAATAGGGATCTATTATTAAAATTATATCAATTCCTTCTAGAATTTTATAAAAATACACAAAACATTTAAAATTAAATAAAATTCATTTTTAAGATTCTAAAAGGAAGTACTATTATAGAAAAATACTAGTTTATATTTTTTTAAAAATATATCAAGTATGTTAAAAATAAATTTTTATTTCCTTAAAGGAATTTTAATTAAATATTTAAAAGAGTTAAAAATTAAATAAATTCATTTTTAAACTCTTAGAATAATACCCATTATTATAAAAATACTAAATATCAAAATAATAGAAATTTAATAATTCCTAAGCGATGCTTTTATTTTATTAATTAAAAGAAACTTAAAACCTTTACAAGGTGGGTAAAACATGCAAAGAAGAAAAAAAACAAATCATAGCATGACATTACTATGCATTGCATATTGCTTCTTTAATTATTGTCCTTACCGAGCAATAATGGTTTTCTGTAAAAACCAGAGCTCAAGGTCAAGTGGAAGTATCCAACTTCACTACCTTGCAGTCAAAAGGCAAGTTCACACTTGCTCATGTCCTTTGGTTATTTTCTATCAAATTCTTGTAACTCGAATGTTGTCATCACCTGCATTTTAAAAAGGTCAGAAAACACTATTTTCATAATAATATGATTATGAATTATTTACCAAATGGTAATAATCTATTGATATAGTTCCAGTGGTAAAGGAATATAATATCTAGGACTTAACAACCAATGTCTCTAGTGATTCTACCGCCATATATTATGCGTTGACCATGAGATTTGGAATTGGACGGAGAAGTCAACTATATCTTCTTCCTCTTGCATGCATCCGGATGACCAGGTCGTGGCTGTTATCCTCGTAGCGTGCATTAATTGGTAATTCATAGAGGATATGCAGCATATGGGTGGGAACCCTCAACGTCTCACGATAGTTCTGGCATCTGACGGTCTGTACTAACCATTGCCGTAATTCAAGATGTGGGCATGGCGTACACCAAGGGGACATGCGGGGTTGCGAAGGGGCAGTGATTGGCTTGGATTATCTACTGGGCCCCACACCATAGGAAGTGTGGATAGGAAAGATCGCTCGGTTGTGCTACAAGGATTTGGTCTCTTGTGGGTAAAGTGATGCACCTCTACAAAGTGTAAGAACTGTGACATGTTACTCCCTGTTCCGGGAAGGAGCTACGAACGTGGCAGGAAAGGAACCCCATGAAGGTTCTGGTCAACCTGTGAAGCCTATCGGCCATAGTTTTTAGAATAAAAGTAACCTTTGAAGAAATGTTTACGAAAACCTGCATTTCCTACGACCTTTGGTCTGTGGCTGTAGAGATAGTGCATCATACACTTCTTTTAGTGAACTTGCTGAGTACGCTCGTACTCAACCATACCTTCTTAACCCTTGCTAGATTCTAAGCTGATGAAGACGATGTCAACATCATTTTCTGCTCAAACCGTCATCGGTAGCTCAAGTTCTTCAATAAAGTCAGCGAAGTCAACATATACATCAATCGAAGTGAAAACAAAGTTCTTAAGTAGATAGGAGTAGATTCTCTAGCCATAAAACCTACTTCTGCAGAGCAGTGCATAGCAGCAATTGCAAGCCAAATAGTTTAGATACTAATCTTATTAGCTAGATACTTCTGATTTTTATTTCTGGTTCTTCTTTGTAAGAAGTTTCCGTCTTTATATTTAACCTAGAGTGTTCTCTGGATCTTTTGTAAAGAGTCGATTTGTAATCTTTAGTCATGTCTTGGACCTGCTGTGTTTCTGTTGTACCACTCTGAGGGATGTAATACTAGTGAACGGTGTTTCATTAGTGTTATGTCAACGACTGTAGTGTACTACATCATGAAGTGGTATGATGGGTCAGCACAGTTGTTGTAGTTGCGGAGGCTCTGCTGGTACACCATCAATCGTGCATCAGCGATGTCACGTGCCTCGTCCAGCAGGTCGACATCGTCTTCGAGTGCGGCCGTAGATTCGACTTCATTGTAGGTGACGACCCATGGGGCCTTGTAGCATACTTCGGCTGGTAATACTGCCTCAGCGCTTTGCACCATGAAGAAATGTGTGTAGCTAGTGGCGTTGTTTGGAGTTGTGCGTAGGCTCCAGAGTACAAAGGGTAGTTCCTCCTCCCAGGCTCCGGCCGCTTGTTCGAGAGGTTGAAGGAGTCGCTTCTTGATGCCATTGCAGATGTGGTCATTGGCCTATTCGGTTTGCCGTTGTTATGGGGGTGCACCATAGAGGCGTAGATGATGTTGATGCCTAGCTTATCACAGAAGCCTTGGAACTCATTTGAGGTGAAGTTTGTTCCACTATCGGTGATGATGTTGTGCGTGACCCCAAACCTGAAGACGATGGACTTGAAGAACTTGATGATAGTGGTGCTGGTCTGGTTGGTGACGGGCGTAGCCTCAATCAACTTGGTGAACTTCTCGACTGCAATGAGGAGGTAGACATAGCCTCTGGGTGACGACTTTTGGAGCTTTCCCACCATGCCGAGCCCCCATTGCACAAAGGCCATGCTAATTGTATTGGCTGCAGCTCGGAGCCTGGCGAGTATGGCTTGTTTGTGAACCTTTGGCAGGCGTTTCACTTGGTGACGATGTTCTTGGCATCCCGCATTACAGTTGGCTAGTATAATCCAGCTCACATGGGCCTTGGCAACAAGGGCACAACTTCCGGCAAGATGTCTGGAAGTTCCTTCATGAATGTCGAGGAGGTTGCTTCTTCCATAACCATTGGTGACACACCGCTAGAGGACTCCGGTGATGCTTCGCTTGTAGAGCTCGCCATTGATGATGGTGAAGGCCTTTCAGAGATGGGCAATGTCCCGTGCATTAGTTGGGGTCATACAATAGTTTCTTGCTGAGAAGGTATGCAATATACGTCCGAGTCCAAGAGGGTTAGATAAGTATGACCTCCATGGATCCTTTGGGTGAAGGGACTGACTCGACTTTAACTGATGCTTCTGGCTTGTCAGGTGGTGTAGCCCCCGAGTGTGTTGCAGGTTCTGGTGGCCTAGTGGATGACTTGATCTTGATGGATATCTTGCATACTTTCTCCAAAAATACTTCGGGTGGTACTGGGGCGCAGGTGGAACCGATGTTAGCCAATTTGTCGGCCATTCTATTACTTTCGCGGCTGATGTGCCAGAGCTCGCAGCTGTTGAAGTCTCCTTCAAGTGAGTTGTAGAGGTTGCGGTAGGTAATCATGTTGTCACTGTTGGCGTCACACTTGTTCATTGTTTGTTGTACGACGAGGTTGGATTCGCCGTATATCATCAGACGAGTGGCACCGCAGGCCTTTGCCATCTGCATCCCGTGGATGAGGGCGTCATATTCTGCTTCATTATTTGATGCGCGGAACTTCATCCGTAGTACATGCTGCATCTTGTCACCTTGTCGGGATGTCAAGATGACACCAACACCTGCTCCATCTTGGCGCTTGGATCCATTGAAGTGCATTGTACAAACACTCGACATGTCTTGGGTATTAGGCAGCTAGAGCTCCATAAAGCGGACCAGGAAATTCGGGAGCACCTGCGAATTTATTGCTATGTAGCGCTTGTAGGTTATGTCCCGTGGGGACATCTCAATGCCTTAGAGGGCGACTCACCCTGTTGCTTCGGGGTTGTTGAGGACGCGAGACAAAGGAGTGTCATTGGCCACCACTATCGTGGGCTCCATGAAGTAGTGGCATAGTCGACGTGCTAGCATGAACATGCCGTATGCCAGCTTCTGATAATACGGGTACCGCTACTTGGTGGGCGTGAGTACCTCACTGAGGTAGTACATGGACCACTATACCCCGTGTATTTTTCCTCCCTCTTCCCTTTCAACGACGAGCACGATGCTAACTACCTAGTGTGTGGCGGATATATAGAGCAACCTAGGCTCCTTCTCTTAGGGAGTGACCAAGACCGACAAGGTTGATAGCAGACGCTTGAGGTCGTTGAAGGCTTCTTGTGCTTCGTTGGTCCGTTCAAACTTGTCCGTCTTGCATAGGAGTTGGTAGAAAGGGAGGGCCTTTTTGCCCATCCGGCTGATGAACCTGTTGAGTGCCGCAATTTTCCAGGACAACTACTAGACGCCCTTGATGTTATTCGGCTTCGCCATGGCTAGTATGGCTTTAATTTTCTCCAGGTTTGCCTCAATTCCCTCTAAGGAGATGAGGTAACCAAGTAGTTGTCTAGATAGGATGCCGAAGGCGCACTTTTCTAGATTCAGCTTGATTTTGTAGCGGTCAAGGTTGTAGAAGGTCTCGTGGAGATCATCGATGAGTGTTGTGCTCTCTTTGGTCTTGACCACTATGTCGTCAACATAGCCTTTAATGTTGCGGCCCATTTGGTTCTTCAGGCAGGCCTCCATGCACCTTTGATAGGTGGCTCGTGCGTTTTTCATCCCGAAGGGCATTATATTGTAGCAGTAGCCACCGAATGGTGTGATGAAGGATGTTTCTTGGTCGTCCACCTTCATTTGAATCTTATTGTAACCTAAGTAGGCATTGAGGAAGGAGATACATTCACAACCCATGGTAGAATCGATGATTTGATCAATCCGTAGTAGTGGGAAGTAGTCCTTCTAGCAGTGATTGTTGAGGGACGTGAAATCCACACAGATCCGCAGTATATCCGTGTCCTTCTTTGGCACCAACATGGGTTAGGTACCTAGGTGCTCTCCTTGATCTCGTGCATGAAATCGTTGTTAAGGGTCTGCTGACTTCCATGCCTACGGCTTTGGCCTTCTCTTCTAAGAGACGACGCAACGACTGCTTGATTGGCCGTGCATTGGGGAACACGTTGAGTGTGTGCTCTACGAATTCCTTGGGAACTGCAAGCATGTCCGCATGACACTAGATGAATATTTTCCCAGGGCTCACAGAGGAATTCGACGAACACAAGTTCCTATGTGGAACTCAGGTTGTGGGCAGTGAGGCCCATCTTGGTGGGGTATGTCGGTGGACCTAGATCTCCTTGGTGTTGACTGTGGAGTAAAATGACTACTCAGGTGCGTTCTGCCTGCTCACAGGAGGAAGGATGTTGTCCATCGACTCCTTGAGCCTTCCAGTTCTTATTGCATGCTAAAATACTAGGAGATATCTAGTGAAGCTCCCTTGGACGGCGATGACGCTATTTGGGCCTGGCATCTTCAGCATGAGGTACGCACAGTGTAGTACTACCAGGAATCTTGCGAATTCCATGCTACCTAGTATGGCGTGGTATTGGGATAGCTAGTCTACCACCTCGAACTCGAGACACTCGCGCCGGAAGCTCTTGGGCGTGCCGAATATAACGTCCAGGTGGATCTTGCCTAGGGGTAGATTCCCTTGCCTGCTACAATACCGTGGAAGGTGGTTTCGGATTACTCCAGGCCGAAGAGTGAAATTTGCATGGCATGTAGAGTGCTGGCAAACATGAGGTCGACGTTGTTGCCTCCATCCATGAAGACTCTACTCATCTCATACACGCCGATTTGAGCTTCAAGCACCAGGGCTGCATGGCCTAGGCATGGAACTTGATGCAGGTGGTTAGATCTATCGAAAGTGATGCAAGTTTCTAATCCGCTGAGGTACTTAGGGATTGCGGGTAGTGATGATACCGCCATGCTAACTTGTCGACTGGTTGTATTCTAGGCCCTATTAGACGGTCACCTTTTTGGATCATCATGGTACCACACGGTGGGGGATATGGCACGCCCCCATTGTTGTGTACCACTGAAGGTGCTGGTGGTGGTGGCGCGCCGGAAGGGGTGGTGGTGCTCCATATGTCATGGGCCCTACGGCTGCGCCATACCCCTGGCTTGTTTCTTCATGATGTAGTTGCGTGTCGGCATCTTGGAGCTTCTGGAACTCGCGGTAGTCCTTGAGGAGATGGCTCAACTTCTTCTTGTTGTACTTGTTGTCCTTGTTGTCGTTGTAGTAGTGGACGTTGCAGGACCTGATAGTCGCACCATTGTAGTTGAAGTATCGTCATGGGTGCACTGCTGCCACACCTGGGTCATCTTGTCGTTGTCGTGGTAGCTTCCACTATGATCTTCACTATTAGGGTTGTTGTCGTCGCGCTTGTCGGCGTAGCCATCTGTGACCATGTCGACTTCATCCCGGTCCTTATAGCTGCACATCCTACGCTTTCCTCGGTAGTCGCGCCTACGGCCTAGGTCATCCTCATCATCAGAGCGTGTTTTGCTATTATGGACGGCGTATTCGCTGTCCGCCTAGCGATTCTCTATGTCCATCAGGTGGTCGATGGTCTTGGGCTTGGTGAGGCCTAGCTCCTCCTTTAGCTCTCGATGGTGCATGCCGCCATTGAATGCGTCGATTGCTCTCTCCTCGTAAATATCTTCCATGGAGTTCTTTATGATGGACCACCGCTAGATGTATGAGCGGAGGGATTCGCCCGACCTCTGGCAACAGGCTCTGAGTTCTTCAATTGAGGTCGGGCGCTTGTAGATGCCTTTGAGTTTCGAACGAAACTGTACAATATTTCTCCGAACTGCGGGTCGAGCCGGAGGGGAGGCTGTTTAGCCAGGCTCGCGCGGCACCTTGTAGTTGTAGCTGCAGGTACATGGTTGTGCTCATGGGTCTGCCATGGCATTTTACGGACTGCATGTGATCGTCCAGACAGATCTTTGGCTCCTGGAGACCGTCAAATGTTGGGTTGTCAGAGGGCATCTTGAAGCCTTTGGGCATCTAGGTTTGCCATATCACACGGCTGAAGCATCTGGCGCCGCACAGTTCCATGTCCTCATGTTCGGACTCGGAGGAGTAGGAATGTTTGGCGCGTAGCTTGTCGACCTTGCGCTACGTGATCTCGTCGCGGGTATCGCAGTCGCGGTCTCTCTGCCGCAGGTTGCGACGTCGCTGTGGCAGGTCATCTTCGTCGTATGAAGATGAGCGGTTTCTTGCAAGTGTCACGGATGTCTTCTTTGGCTCCAGGGTCGACTCTCCCACAAGTGCGGCCTCTACCAGTCCGAGTCCGGCGAGAGCGGATCTGGGGATGGCAGTGCACGGATCCCCCGCATGTAGGAGATTGGACAGTAGATAGGTGGTGGCTGTAACGTCCCAAAACTTTAATCAAGGTTATCAAGTTCTAATCACCCAATTTAGGGTTAACAAAAACTTTTATTAAGAAAGATGAATATGAATGCATGTGTGTTTGCATTAGTATAGAATTGAGTGTATATGCCATGCTTGATTGTTCTAAATGTTGTGAATTGGTTTAAAGGTGAATGTCACATCATCTAGACCATTTACAAACATTTTCCAAAGAGAAAGAAATCAAATAAGAATAAATAAAGCAAATGGTCATTTTAACCATTTTAAACCACTAGGCCCCTTTAGGTGTTCCTAGAAGAAGATTTCCAACAGAAACTATTCTATTTCTTTTCACCCCTTGCTAGACCAAGTGAAAGTGTATCAAGGCCCACTTTACAAACTTACAAAAACATCTAGCAAATAAATTTAAAGGACATTTGAAAATTGAATCCAATTCATATGTTAAGATCACACTTTTTCAAAAACCCATCAAATCTTTTCCCGTTGACCTCTCCAAGCAAACCTAGTCTCTCAAGCTTAATATAAGATCACTCAAAAAATTTGAATCAAAAATTCAAAAATAAATTTCATGCGGCCATTTCATCAAACACTTGGCATGCACAGAATAATCACTAGCCTAACTTCACTATTTGGTAGAGTGATCATCGACTAATTGATCTCCCTCTTAATCCCCTTGTCCCCCTGAGTGTCTAGCAGCAGCAGACCAGCACCCCCTTCACCGTTTGCACAGTGGAGCGCCGCCATTTTGTGGTCATCACCGGCCGAACACGGCCAGCTCGCACCAGACCACCCCGCGCCCATCCAGGATGTCCACTAGCACCACCACAGCCTACCGCCACTCCCTGTCTAGGCCATAGCCCTAGCCAAGTCGTGGACCACCCTAGTAGCGCCGCGCACCACCTCTCTGCGCCGTGTCCAGAGCACGCTAGTGCGCCGTGCCCTACCAGCCCCGCCAGCTCACGCCTTGCCCTCACCGTGCACGCGCAGCCTCGCCATGATCACACCACCCTGGCAGACACCCCCGTTCGCCGCAGCGCGACCCGCAATAGCCGCACGCCGCCGCAAACACCTCTGCCTCCGCTCAGAGTGTCGCACGCGCTAGACCAAACCAAGGTGCCCCACGCCGCACCTTTAAGTCCGTGAGAACCGCCAGGGAGCACCGCATCATCCTACGCCCTCACCCATGCCATTAGCTCGTTGTGCCACCATCACCGTTGAGCTCACACCGCACCGCTCGGTCCCCTCGCCGCGCTATAAAAGGAGGCCACCCCCGCCTCCATTCTCCACACCACTACACTCCCCACTCCTCACAACCACTCCCCCACTTCTCCCCGGAGCAAGGTGAGCACCACCGCGCCGGAATTGCACCAGAGTCCGCCGCTGCTGGAGGAAAAGGCCGCCATCGATTCCGACCACCCCGAGCCCTGCCGTGACCACGCCTCGCCTCGCCGTTATCTACCTTGTTGTTTTCCCCCGTCGCCGAGCCTAGCTGGAGCCTAGGTGAGCCTCGAGAGACCCCCACCGCTGCGTTAAGTCTAGCTCGTCGCCGGAGCTGTTCGTCATCACCGACGACCCTCAGCCGTCGATCTTGCTTCTAATCGCACAACCTAGAATCAATGATACCGCTTTGCGTTAGATGAGTCACTGACCAGTGGACCCCCTATATCAGCCGTGCGCTGCGCTGCCCTGTGCAGTTGGGCCAGCCCAATTAACGTTCCCGCCCAGGCCTGGAAATTCAAATGTGGATTTTCCAATTTAGTTGAAATCCTATTCTGTCCCTAGATTCAAAAATCAATTCAGAGAGTTTCACTTAACCAAATTGCATGATCCAAATTTTTTTAGAAATATAATTAAAATATCTATCCAAGTCCATTGGATTTAAATCATTTGGAGTTAGAGATAATCTATAGTTAAAATAACAAAACAGAGACTTTTGCAACTTCAAACATTTTTAAAAAATCAACCATAATAGCTTTTGAGTTAATTCCAACTCTCAAAAATCACATTCGATAATATCTATCTGAATATGTAAAAATATCTAGGTTTGTATGCAGTGACATTGGACTTGTACCAAAAGAATGTTATTAGGGCATTTCTAGTCACTTTAAATCTATTAAATGATAATCTTAAACTTTGTAAAATGTGACCAACCCTTTAAATCATATTCCCATGTATTAGAATATGTGGTGATGACATGTGTCCACATGATCCCATATTTTAATTGGATAATATTAAATCTTAATTAATTTCAATGAGTAGAAATTACTTTTCTCAAATAAACTAAATAAAACTAGTTCTTTAATTCATGTGATGATTGTGATGAGGCTAGATCATCAAGTGTGAACGTTAGTGTGCTAAATAGACTTAGTTAAGTATTGTTTGGTGATTGTGTACCCCGTATTCATTTATAGACGATAGTACCGACCGAGGATATGAGGAGGAGTTCTACGCCGAAGAAGACAAAGAAAACTTCAATCACTACACCAATCAAGGCAAGCCATCACTAGATGCAAGTTAACCTAAGCAAGATGCATTAGGCATGCTTGTTTATAGATTTTGATTTATACCCATCCCAAGTTTTACTTGCAAGCTTTACTTTTTTTACTTTACCAAAGTTCTTTACTTTTAGTTAATGCCTTGTGAGTATTGGAAGATAGTATAGATATCATAAAGAGTATAAACCTAGGCCTATATTAGATGTCATTCTATGGCATGAGATTGAGAATAGCATCCCTCATTAGTGAACACTCTTAACCTCCGTGGCTAGTGCTAAGCATAAAACTTGATCACTTTAGATGGGAATACTTGGTGAAAATGATTATGAAAACCTTGGAATGATGACTCATTCTATTGAGATGTTTTGACATGTGTTGAGAAACTCAAATGGATTTGATGATGAAAATGTTGAGGCATGAGCCTTAGCCATTTATAAAAACTTATGGTTGGGTTCGGATGCGATACCATTCCAATTTTACCGTACAACCACAATACCTGAATTGGGTAAGGCTTAGCCAGAAGTTTATATGCATTAGTATGGGTTCCCTCGCGGAATAGGTTTGAGTTGAGGATAGCCATTGATGATGTCCACCTATGCAGTGCCCAGGATGGCAGATGGCCATGGCTGGGAGGCCAAGCTCATAGGAGAGGTGCTTATACTAGAGTGTGTAAAGGAAAGGCTATGATTGATTATCTGCATACTAAGTATGATAATTCAGGGTTATCGCTAACAGATGTATCGAATTTTGTGGTGAAAGTATACCACCTCTGTAGAGTGTCAAACTGTTCGAATAGCCGCGTCCGTGGTCATGGACAGTTGGAGTGGCCATACTGTTCCGTCGTCATATGTTTTCTAAATGACTTGTGAAGTGAACTATGATTTTGACTTGACCATAATAGGGTTGTGAATATGAAAACTAGGTTCCCACTTAAAGTGATTTAGAACATTTACTTTGTTTTCTTTACTTCTGAACTTAGTTTAGATAAATCTGGATTTTTGCAAATAAACTTAGAGTTCAGGATTCCTACTAGAACTACCTTACTTGTTAGTGATAGTTTGCGAGTACTTAAAGAGTACTCATGGCTTTGTCCCTGGCTATTCCCGTGGCTAGACTATGAGGAGGACTATCAGGAAGAAGGATAGCAGGATGGCTACGATAACTAGGATCATCTCCCATCGTCAGCATTGCCTATGACACTGATGGAGCCCACCGCTACACTTATTATTCCGCTACTTGTTTGTATTAAGACTGGATCATGAGATCCTTTATTTGTGTAAAACCCTATTATGGTTTGTAATGGATGATGTACTGTGATATCCAATATGTTATGTCTCGCAAAAATGGTAATCCTAGGATTGCGATGTATGGCATAACATGCATCTGGGATTAAAAATCTGGGTGTTGACAAGTTGCTATCAGAGCCATCCTGACCATAGGAGACCCTAGTTAGAATGGACGTCCGAACAAAAAATTAGTTTCAAAACCAAAGAAGTAAGTATTTATGAAAACATATTCCCACTCTTATCCTTGATTCTTTCAAAAAAAATCATGTTCCTCAAAAATTCTTACATTCTTAAATAAAATTTGACACACTTGATCACCTCACTAACTTACTCATCCTAAATTCTTATAGATGGAAGTTTAGTATTGCAAGTTCAACCAGTTGGGCAACGGAGGCCAGCTGCTCTTTGAGAGGGATCTTGATGCACTGTCTGAGTACCTTGAGCGCTCGCATCTGGAATTCTTCGGAGCTCAACTCAAGGATTTCCCAAGAGAGGATCTACAACGGCTGATAGTTGTGGATCTTCGAGGCAAGATGGAAGCACCCCTTTCTGAGAAGATTCAATTCACCATGAGAGAGAACAACTGGCTAGATGGATTAGCCAGGGCTATGCATGAAGCTCTTGCCCGTCTGTGTGGGCAAAACATCAACTTGATCCAGGGAACTCGCTTTGCTCATTACACAAGGCGTGATTCTATGGGAATGCCATTGGAGATGCCAAGTCACCCAGAGATGAAGCGCCAAGTGGAGAATCTTGACTTCCTACTGTATGATAGGATGAAGGAATTGGACAATGCTCGAGCCTACGCCAACCACAACCTTGCCATTGCCGCCAAGAAGGACCAGAATCTCCCCATGCTCATCAAGGATCGCTAATCACTTCGTCGTCAACATGAGTAGAAGGATCGCACCATCGCTCGTCTTCGCAAGAAGGTGGCCGACCTCGAGAAGACCATCCATGAGCAAGAAGTCCATCTTGAAGGAAAAGAAAAACAAGAAGGTCAAGACATCTAGGGAGATATTCACTCGTACCTTAGTGATGACAATAACTATCTGGAGGATGATGCCATGGATTTCTACACCGATGATGATGATTCCGACTTCATTGATGATGAGTAGATGCACTTGATGACTACCGTAGGAATGAGTTGTATCGGTCCCACGGTATCTTAGTTTACAGAATGGTTCTTAAAACCATCTGTTTTCCCTTTTGTGTTGTGGTGTGTGTTTGTATTGTGTGTTTGAATGAATGAATGAATGAATGAGAAAAAGTTAGTTGCAATACCTGAGTTCAAACTCAAAGTTTAAAGCTTTTGAAAACAAAACCATGAACCTTAGAACTTTCCCTCTTACCTCATTATCTATCTCAATCTTTAGATGACTCATGGAAACCTCGGAGGAAGCAACTCATCGCAGAACCCGATGCTGCAGATTCTGCATATGCTAGTTTCCGACCGTGAAGCTAGTAGAGCAGAGCGCCAAGCCAACCTAGCCACCCTGCAACAGATAGCTTAGATGGCCCACAATAATCAAGGCCAAGGAAATCAGGATCATCATGGATCCAAGCTTAAGAACTTTCAGAATACCAATCCCCCTATCTTCAACAAATCAGAGGATCCTTTAGATGCTGATGACTGGCTGCAGACAATGGAGAATAATCTGGAAGTCGCAGGAGTTGACGCCAATGAGAAAGTATTGTTTGCCACCCACTATCTAGCAGGAGATGCAAGAGCCTGGTGGAATAGTACCCGTACTATGAACCACGGTCAGATAATGACTTGGGAAGCTTTCAATATCAAGTTCAGCCGCACCCATGTGCCACAAGGTTTAGTCACCAGAATGAGAGATGAGTTCCGAGAACTGAAGCAAGGAAGGATGACGGTAGTTGAGTACCGTGACAAATTTCTGTCCCTCGCTAGGTATGCACCTGATAAGATCAACACTGAAGCGAAGAAGATGGAAATATTCCTGAATGGATTGTATGATGAGATGCAGACTGTCTTAGTCAACATCCATTTTGAAGATATAGAAGAGGTAGTAGACTCCGCCATCCATATGGAAGTGAAGATCAACCAAGACAATGACAACCGCAAGCGCAGAATGATGCATCAGACTGGGTCCCACAATACCCAGAAGTATCGCCCCAACCCGTCTGCAGGATATGCCCCAAGAAACAATAGACCCCGGATGTCTCATCCAAGCTACCCCAATCGTAGCGGAGGAAACATGAAGTCCGGAGGAAACCATAACAACAACCCCGACAACTCCAACAATTTCAACCGTGCACCAACCAAGTCCAACAACAACAACAACAATACTGCCCCAAGGACTGGAAGAAATGTCGTGCCTGTTGTAGCCAAAGACAAGTCCCAAATTACTTGCTTTGAATGTGGAGTCAAGGGTCACTACTCCAACGAGTGTCCCAAGAAGCTTGCAGCCACCACCAATGTGAATGCCCCAGCTCAGCAACACCATCGTGTTAAGCCTGGAAGAAGATTTGCCCTAGGGAATTCGCTCAACCGCAACGGCCGTCTGTTCCACATGAATGCTGAAGAAGCCCAGGAAGCGCCAGATGTCGTGCTGGGTATGTTTTCTGTTAACTCAGTACTTGCAAGAGTGTTGTTTGATTCTGGAGCATCACACTTGTTTGTTACAGAAGAATTTGCATGCACTAGTAAGATTCAACCAACAAAATTGAAGCATGTTATGATAGTTCAAATTCCTGGTTCAACCACCAAAGCTAAAAAAATGCAAGGCTGTACCTATCAGAATCCATGGGATAGATTTTTATGCCAATCTAATAGTACTTGGAACCAAAGGTTTGGTAGTAGTACTAGGAATGGATTGGATGTCAAAACATAAAGGATTTATCGACTGTGCCAAGAAAGCCATAACCATGACCAATAGCTCTGGAGTATCCGTAGAGCATGTATCTAAAACCTTGCCCCGACAATTCAAATGCAACAAGGGTCTAGACCAACCAACCATAGACCAAGTCAGAGTAGTCTGTGAATACCCCGCCATATTCCCAGATGAATTGTCCGGTATGCCCCCAGATCGGGATATCGAGTTCATTATTGAACTAATTCCTGGAACTGGACCCATAGTTCAGAGACCCTATAGTATGAACCCATCTGAACTAGTGGAGTGATGTCTACGCACTTCTATTCTTGTAGACAGTTGTTGGTCCTCCAAGTGCAGAGGTTTGTAGAACAACAGCAAGTTTTCCCTTAAGTGGATTACCCAAGGTTTATCGAACTCAAGGAGGAAGTGGTCAAAGGTATCCCCTCTCAAGCAACCCTGAAATCAAGATACAAGAAGTCTCTTGTGTCCCCAACACACCCAATACACTTGTCAGGTGTATAGGTGCACTAGTTCGGCGAAGAGATAGTGAAATAAAAGTGGTATAGATAATTATAGGTGGTAACGATGATAGAAAATAGCTTTCTGGCGTGTAGTTGATGTGGGAAAAGACTAAAGGCAAACTGAAATAAAGATAGAAGCAAGCAAACATGTAACAGATCCAGTAGCAAACGGTGTTTCAATGCTTAGAAACAAGGCCTAGAGATCATACTTTCACTAGTGAACACTCTCATATAAATATATCATCTTCATGATACTACGCTGAATTACTCTCCGGTTGGACACTCTAATCATTGGTAGGGCTATAACATCACACCTCAAAGTAATTATTTCCCATCTAGAAAACCCCACACTGTCACCTTGAGCACTAGATGGTTCAAACAAACACCACAATTTCATAAAGACATCCAACTCCAAATATAACTCATAACAAGTATTCATAATATCTAGCCTAAGTGCCACCATGGTGTGCACACTGTCACTTTCACACACATGGGGAGAGAAGAGATCTATTAAAGCACTTCAGTAGCAAGGTAGATCTATAGATTACAAGCTCATGATCTCAATAAGATCATGCATAGAGAGAGAGAGATTAACACATAGCTACCGGTAGAACCCTTAGCCTCGAGAGAGAACTACTCCCTCCTCATCATGGGAATCAGCAATGGTGATGGAGATGGTGGTGGATATCAATGGAGATGGCTCCGGGGGCACTTCCCCGTCCCGGCAGGGTACCGGAACAGAGACCTTTTGTCCCCCGAATCTCCCCTTCGGTGGCGGCAGCGCAGTGGAACTTTTCGTGGTGGAGGCTGGACGATTTAGGGTTTATGCATCGGGAGGCTTCTTATAGGCGAAGAGGTGATGTCTACGCACTTATATTCTTGTAGACAGTTGTTGGGCCTCCAAGTGCAGAGGTTTGTAGAACAACAACAAGTTTTCCCTTAAGTGGATTACCCAAGGTTTATCGAACTCAAGGAGGAAGTGGTCAAAGGTATCCCCTCTCAAGCAACCCTGCAATCAAAATACACGAAGTCTCTTGTGTCCCCAACACACCCAATACAATTTTCAGGTGTATAGGTGCACTAGTTCGGCGAAGAGATAGTGAAATACAAGTGGTAATGGTGATAGAAAATAGCTTGATGGCATGTAAAAGACTAAAATAAAACTGAAATAAAGATGGAAGCAAGCAAACATGTAACAAATCTAGTAACAAACGGTGTTTCAATGCTTAGAAACAAGGCCCGAGGATCATACTTTCGCTAGTGAACACTCTCATATAAATATATTCTCTTTATGATACTACTCTTAACTACTCTCCGGTTGGACACTCTAATCGATGGTAGGGCTATAGCAGCACACCTCAAAGTAAGCCTTTCCCATCTAGATAACCCCACACTGTCACCTTGAGCTCTAGATGGTTCAAACAAACACCACAATTCCATAGAAACATCCAACTCCAAATATAACTCATAACAAGTATTTGTAATCTCTAGCCTAAGTGCCACCATGGTGTGCACACTGTCAACTTCACACACATGGGGAGAGCAGAGATCTATTAAAGCACTTGAGTAGCAAGGTAGATCTATAGATTACAAGCTCATGATCTCAATAAGATCATGCATAGAGAGAGAGATGAACACATAGCTACCGGTAGAACCCTTAGCCTCGAGAGAGATCTACTCCCTCCTCATCATGGGAATCAGCAATGGTGAAGGAGATGGTGGTGGAGATCGATGGAGATGGCTCCGGGGGCACTTCTCCGTCCTGGCAGGGTGCCGGAACAGAGACATTTTGTCCCCCGAATCTCCCCTTCGGTGGCGGCGGTGCTGCGGAACTTTTCGTGGATTTCTGATTGACTATTTAGGGTTTTGGTATTGGGAGGCTCTTATAGGCGAAGGAGGCAAGGTCGATGGCCAGCCAAGGGGGCCACACCATGCCCTAGCGCGGCCTGGGGGTACTCGTTCCTGGGGGGTGTGGCCACCCTGTGGCCCCTCTCCGACTTTCCTTCTGGCCCCGTGAGTCTTCCGGTAAAATAGAAACTTTGGCTTTTGTCTCGTCCAATTCCGAGAATATCCATTTTCTGACTTTCTAGAACCAAAAATAGTAGAAAATAGGCAACTGGCATTGTGGCATCTTGTTAATAGGTTAGTCCAAGAAATCATATGAAAAGTACTCCAAAGTTGGAACAAAACACAAGAAAGTAGATAAAACCAAGCATGGAACATCAAAAATTATAGATACATTTGCAATGTAAACATCCCCAAGCTTAACTCCTGCTCGTCCTCGAGAAGGTAAGTGATAAAAAGAAAGAATATTTTTTGAGGTGACATGCACCATCAAAGACTTGATCAAAGTATTTGTAAAACATTCAAAGCTGGGATCATAGTACTTCAATCCTAACATGAAAGACAAGGTTCTAGCAATAAGACAAAGAAACTATGATGCAACATGAAAAGGCACAAACAAAAGATTCATGAATAACAATGCTTTGCAAGACGTTTGTTTGTTTCACATAAAGAAAACATATCATAATAGTATTCAGCTTGTCCCTCATAGAGTAGCAAACTTAAATGCATAGGAAACCTTCAAAGTTTATAAGAGTGACTAGATACAAATAGTTTAAAACAAGCACTATCAAGGTATGCATCAATCAACTCGTCTTGGGACAATGCACATAGAACTAGAATGGCCACTATGCTCTCAAAGTAGGTGCATAAAGGTAGAAGGTGGAGACTCAATATAATGGTGGAAGAAAGGCCTTTATAAAAGGAAGTAGGGATTCAAGTCTCATAAAGAGCTTCCAAAAATTATGGTACTTATAGCTTTCAGCTCTCATTGCCCCTATCATAAGAATCTTGAAGGTGATTAACATTAAAGTGACACAACTAAGAGGATATGCTTGACAAGTTATAAACCGAAATCTCATGCCCCTTACTTACGAAGACCGATCCTCATGCTACTCAACTTTAGTCACAAGTAAGCTCTTGTCATTGTAAGTACATGTGTATCATAAAGAACCGCCAACGGGGTACCCCTTCCACATGATACAGGAGCTATCCCATAATCAAAATGACAAGGCAAGCAGACAATGAGCATCTCAGCGATCTTTTTATTTGCTATTTGCATAGGTTTTTATTGAGGATGCTTCATAGAGTGCTCATTATGTGATGCTGCAAGTTTCCACCATGATTAGGAATGGCTTAGGCTAGCGGCCCAGGCGTTTCTCTAACACACATACAAACTCCATGATCTTACAAGTTCCACTTTTATTTCACACCGCCGGGATCCGTAAGCAAAAGAACATGATATCAACGGGGTACAAAGTACAAGTGCAATGTTGAAAGCGTTCCCCATGAAACATGGTTCTGCTAATTTCAACTTATAAAGCGCAAGCATATACGCAACAAAGAAGGACCCAATGGTTCAAGTTTATTAGATGCAAAAAAGTAAAGTGTGCCATCAAGTTCGTGAGAGCTTTAATCACTAGTTTTCTCATAACAAGTTTAATTTGGAAGGTAAACAAAAGCATGAATATACTTGGAATAGTATAAGCTAGTAGGTAGGTATGGTGGACTCTTTGGAATAACTTGGTTTTAGGGAGTTGGATGCATGAGTGGAACTCATACTTGGTTGTGGAGGCCAGCAAAAGACTAGGAGCGACAAACTAAGAGAGCAACAATGGCCATAATCATGTAGAGGGACAAAACATCATTGATCAAAGCATAAAGTGATACTACAAGTTGAAAACTAAAGGATCATAAAGGCTATGGTGACTTGAGATAGTCATAACATGGTGTGAGCATGTGCCAAGTCAACCCAAATAAAGCATCAAAGGAGAATACCACAATACTATGCTTTAATATGCTAAAACAATGCATGATTCTTCAAAGGCACATTAAGAAATCTCAATTGTTTATAACAATTCATGCTACAGCAAGGAATACTAAGCCTAAAGCCAAAACAATATCAAGCATGGCATGACAAAGCATAGGCCACGGTCAAAAACAAGCTCTCTTTAACACTTAAGCATGAACTTTCCTACTTTTTTTCCAATCCAAACCAAACTATTTGAAAACCAATATATGAAAGAGGGGGTCCAACCAATTTATTCAGAAAACCAAGCAAACGAAAAACCAAAAAGAAAACAAAAAAGAAGACGCTCCAAGAACAACACAACTGTGCATGAAACAATAAAAATGAAGCGATTGGAAGAAACCTAGGATTTTTATTGATGAAGAGGGGGAAGCCTTGGGCATCCCCAAGATTTGACGCTTGTACTTCTTGGATATTTCTTGGGGTGACACGCATGGCATCCCCAAGCTTGAGCTTTAGTCCATCCTTCATCTCATTACTCATTCCTTCCATACACCTGAAATTTTCCTTCATACAAAACTTCACACAATCTTTATCAGCAACATTAGTGCACTCAAGATAATAAGTCTTTAGGTTCAGTTCTAACAACAATAAAACTTTCACTAAAATACAAGCTACTGTAGCACTTCCCTCAAAAAGCTCAGTTCCCCAAAAGAACTCAAAAAGGAACCAACAAGAAGCAAATGCAAATAATGGCAGAAATCTGTCAAAACAGACCAGCAGGTAAAGACGATTTTTTTCAAAGACCTTATGTTGCTCAAATCAAAAAGTGTTGAACAAACGAAAGTTAGATAACAACATGGGACAGAATCACAAAAATTTACGCCTCAAAAGGACGTTCAGATTTTACACGAATTTTTACGGTGAAGCACAGAAATATGTTTCGGGACAGCAACTTTCCCAACCATTACTTCTCTCTCATTAGAGGTTACTCTTGGCACAAGTAGCAAATTAAAAGGATAATGAGCGGTTATTACTGAAGTAATAACTTCCAAGACCCATCTAAAACTTTTGGGTTATCTCCCAATAAGTACTTTTCTTTAACGCCTTTAAGTTAGGCATGATAGTTTGAGAGGATGCTCACATAAGAAATGTGAATTGAAGTAAAAGAGAGCATCAAGAAGCAAATTCAAAACACATTTAAGTCTAACTCACTTCCTATGCATAGGAATCTTGTAAAGAAACAAGTCATGAAAGCACAAAGCAACAAGCATAGTAAAGCAAAACAAGTGCAACTTCAAGGCTTTCAACATAAAGAGAGGAAACTTAATATTATTGAGATGCATAAAACCATGTTTCCCTCTCTCATAATAACTTTTAGTAGCATCATGAATAAAATTAATAATATAACTATCACATAAAACATTCTTATCATGAACCACATGCATATAATCATTATTACTCTCCACATAAGCATAGTTATTCTTATTAATTATAGTGGGAGTAAATTCAAAAAAATAGCTATCATTATTATTCTCATCACCATAATCATCAAATATAGGAGGCATATTGTAATCATAATTAATTTTCTCCTCAATACTAGGTGGACTAAAAATATCATATTCATCATTGTAATCATCATATATTGGAGGTTTGGTATCATCATAAGCAATAGAATAGCTATCTTCCAAAGCTGCGGAACTAAAAAGATCATTTTCATAAAAACTAGCTTCCTCAAGCTTAGACTTTTCCATAGCATTAGCAATAATGGTGTTCAAAGAATTCATACTAATAATATTGCTATTAGCATGCAAACAAAGTTCCATAGGTTTTTTAATTTTCTCTTCAAACACTTCATGTCCTAACTCAAGATAAATACTATAAAGCTCTCTAATTTTTTTGTTATTTTCCATTAAGCCTAACTAGTGAAAACAAGAAACAGAAAGACAAAATTGCAGAATCTAAAGGAAATAACTTGGAGCACTCACACCGGAGGATGTGAGTACCTTTTACCTTACCTCACTGGCAATGGTGCCAGAAAATAGGCGTTTGCCGTGGGAGGTTCTTCTTCTTTAATCCTCCGGTGTGAATACCTTTTACCTTACCTCCCCGGCAACAGCGCCAGAAAATAGCTTGATGTATACGCACTTCTATTATTGTAGACAGTTGTTGGGCCTCCAAGTGCATAGGTTTGTAGAACAGAAGCAAGTTTTCCCTTAAGTGGATTACCCAAGGCTTATCGAACTCAGGGAGGAAGTGGTCAAAGGTATCCCCTCTCAAGCAACCCTGCAATCAAGATACAAGAAGTCTCTTGTGTCCCCAACACACCCAATACACTTGTCAGGTGTATAGGTACACTAGTTCGACGAAGAGATAGTGAAATACAAGTGGTAATGGTGATAGAAAATAGCTTGATGGCGTGGAAAAGACTAAAGTAAAACTGAAATAAAGATGGAAGCAAGCAAACATGTAAGAGATCTAGTAAAAACGGTGTTTCAATGCTTAGAAACAAGGCCAATAGATCATACTTTTGCTAGTGAACACTCTCATATAAATATATTCTCTTTATGATACTACTCTTAACTACTCTCCGGTTGGACACTCTAATCGATGGTAGGGCTATAACAACACACCTCAAAGTAAGCCTTTCCCATTTAGATAACCCCACACTGTCACCTTGAGCTCTAGATGGTTCAAACAAACACCACAATTTCATAGAAACATCCAACGACAAATATAACTCATAACAAGTATTTGTAATCTCTAGCCTAAGTGCCACCATGGTGTGCACACTGTCAACTTCACAAACATGTGGAGAGCAAAGATGAACACATAGCTACCGGTAGAACCCTTAGCCTCGAGAGAGATCTACTCCCTCCTCATCATGGGAATCAACAATGGTGATGAAGATGGTGGTGGAGATCGATGGAGATGGCTCCGAGGGCACTTCCCCGTCCTGGGAGGGTGCCGGAATAGAGACTTTCTGTCCCCCGAATCTCCCCTTCGGTGGTGGCGGCGCTGCGGAACTTTTCGTGGATTTCTAATTGACTATTTAGGGTTTTGATATCGGGAGGCTCTTATAGGCGAAGGAGGCAAGGTCGGTGGCCAGCCAGGGGGCCCACACCATGCCTTGGCATGGCCTGGGGTACCCGCGCCTGGGGGGTGTGGCCACCCTGTGGCCCCTCTTCGACTCTCCTTCTGGCTCTGTGAGTCTTCCGGTAAAATAGAAACTTTGGCTTTTGTCCTGTCCAATTCTGAGAATATTCATTTTCTGACATTCTAGATCCAAAAACAGCAGAAAACAGGCAACTGGCACTATGGCATCTTGTTAATAGGTTAGTACAAGAAATCATATGAAAAGTACTCCAAAGTTGGAACAAAACACAAGAAAGTAGATAAAACGAAGCATGGAACATCAAAAATTATAGATACATTTGCAATGTATCAAGAGGCAAGGTCGGTGGGCGGCCAGGGGGCCCACACCACCTAGTGTCGCGGCTAGGGCTAGCCCGTGCCACCATATGGTGTGGCCACCCTGTGGCCCCTCTCCGTCTCTACTTATGGCTCCTTGAGTCTTCCGGTAAAATATCGACTTCGGCTTTTGTCCGGTCCAATTCCAAGAATATTGATTTTCTGACTTTCCTGGAACCAAAAACAGCAGAAAATAGGCAGCTGGCACTGTGGCTCTTGTTAATAGGTTAGTCAAAGAAATCATATGAAAAGTACTCCAAAGTGTGGACAAAACACAAGAAAGTAGATAAAACTAAGCATGGAACATCAAAAATTATAGATACATTTGCAATATATCATGGAGCTAAAGAAGAAACTGGATGCTATGCTGGAGAAAGGTCTGATTCAACCAAGCGCATCACCATGGAGATCGCCTATTCTGTTTATGGACAAAAAGGATGGAGGTAACCGTTTGTGCACGGATTACCGGAAGCTGAATGATGTCACCATCAAGAACAAGTACCCACTGTCCAAGATAGAGGATATGTTCGATCAGTTGACTGGTGCCAGAGTGTTCTCTAAGATTGATCTTAGAACTGGTTATCATCAACTGAAGATTCGTGCAACCGATATTCCAAAGACCGCCTTTACCAGATATGGACTGTATGAGTATACGGTCATGTCTTTTGGATTAACCAATTCCCCCGCTTATTTCATGAATCTCATGAATACGATATTTATGAACTTTCTGGATAAGTTTGTCGTTGTTTTTATCAATGATATTCTTATCTATTCCAAGTCAGAAGAAGACCATGAGCAACATATGAGAACCATCCTTGAAACCCTTAGAGAGCATCAGTTGTATGCCAAGTTCAGCAAATGTGAGTTCTGGTTGAAGGAAGTAGGATTCCTCGGACATATTGTGTCGGCAGGAGGAGTCGCTGTTGATCCCGCCAAGATCAAAGATGTTGAAGAATGGGAAGCCCCCACCACTCAAACTCAAGTCCATGCATTTCTCGGATTAGCGGGATATTACCGCAAGTTTGTTGAAGGATTTTCGAGCATCGCAAGACCGATGACCCAACTGTTGAAGAAAGATAAGAAGTTTGAATGGACCGGCAAATGTGAAGCAAGTTTCCAAGAACTCAAGAAGAGATTGATTTCAGCCCCAATATTGATTATGCCAGATATCAAGAAGCCTTTTGATGTGTATTGTGATGCATCCAAGATTGGTATCGGATGTGTGTTGATGCAAGAAGGCAAAGTCATAGCATATCTGTCCCGACAACTGAAGCATCATGAGCAGAACAACCCCACCCATGACCTTGAACTAGAAGCTGTACTTTTAGCCTTGAAGACATGGCATCATTACCTTATGGGTAATCGCTGTGAGATTTATTCAGATCACAAGAGTCTGAAGTATATTTTCACCCAGAAGGAGCTGAATATGAGGCAAAGGAGATGGATAGAGTTAATCAAGGATTATGACCTTGAAATTCACTATCACCCCGGCAAATCCAATGTGGTAGCGGATGCTCTTAGCAGATTGCCATGTAGATTAAACACCATGATTAAAGAAGCCTAGCCAAGTTTGCATGAAGAGTTGGAGCAGTTTAGAACGGAGCTTGTTAGCAAAGGATTTATAGCTAGCGTTGAACTTCAACCCACTTTGATTAGTCAGATCAAGGAAGCCCAAAAGGGAAATGGAAGTATTGACGGAATCAAACATCGTATTGGTACAGGAAAGGTACCTGGATTCACTGAAGACGAAGAAGGAGTTCTGTGGTACAAAGGACGTATCTGTGTCTAGCAGATTTGGAGCTGAAGTAGGTTATCATGCAGGAAGGTCATGATACTCTTTATTCTATCCACCCCGGGGGAACGAAGATGTATCAAGATTTGAAAGAGCAATTTTGGTGGCACAACATGAAGAGAGAAATCGGAAGGTACATAGCCAAATGTGATATCTGTCAAAGAGTCAAAGCGGAACATCAGAGACCCGCAGGACTGTTGCAACCATTGCAGATTCCGGAATGGAAATGGGATTCTGTCGGAATGGACTTTATCACTGGTTTGCCCACTTCTAGTAGGGGAAATGACTCTACCTGGGTCATAGTTGATAGACTATCCAAGGTAGCCCATTTTATACCTGTCAAGACAACCTACCAGAGTTCGAAGCTAGCAGAGTTGTACATTGCTAGAATCGTAAGTTTGCATGGAACCCCCAAGACCATAGTGTCGGATCGAGGAACCCAATTTACCTCAAGATTTTGGTAGAAAGTCCAAGAAGGATTAGGAGCCAAGTTGAATTTTAGCACAGCTTATCACCCGCAAACCGATGGACAGATTGAAAGAGTCAACCAAATCTTAGAAGATATGTTGAGATCTTGTGTGTTAGAGTACGGATCAAATGGGAAGATTGTGTGCCTTTCGCAGAATTCTCATACAACAACAGTTATCAAGCCAGTTTGCAAATGGCCCCATTTGAATTTCTATATTGAAGAAAGTGTCGTACCCCTCTGAATTGGTCGCAAGTAGGAGAGAGTCAGATTTTTAGACCCGACATCCTACGAGAAGCCGAAGAGAAGGTTCACAAAGTCCGTGAGCACCTCAAGACCACCCAATCCCGACAGAAGAGTTATGCTGACAAGAGACGTAGAGACCTGACTTTCAATGTCGAAGATTTTGTGTATCTCAAAGTTTCGCCGTTGAAAGGAATGCAGCGTTTTGAGCTGAAAGAAAAGTTAGCCCCCAGATATATTGGACCCTTCAAGATTCTGAATCGCCGAGCAGAAGTACCTTATCAACTAGAACTACAAGAGGAGATGTCCGCCATCCATAATGTGTTCCATATCTCGTTATTTCACAAATGCCTAGAAGTTCTGGAGGAGACCAAAGTTTTCAAGAACATCAATCACCGAGCCATTGATATCAACAAGGATCTGACGTATTGTGAAGTGCCCATTCGTATCTTGGAAGAAGCCTTCAGAACCACCAGGACCCGGAGTATCAAGTTTCTCAAGATCCAATGGAGCAACCATACAGAAGAAGAAGCTACCTGGGAGCGAGAAGATTACATTAGGACTGAGTTTCCAGATCTCTTTAGTTCCTAGTTTTTTTCTTAAACCTCGAGATGAGATTTTGTTTAAGGAGGGAAGGTTTGTAACATCCCAAAACTTTAATCAAGGTTATCAAGTTCTAATCACCCAATTTAGGGTTAACAAAAACTTTTATTAAGAAAGATGAATATGAATGCATGTGTCTTTGCATTAATATAGAATTGAGTGTATATGCCATGCTTGATTGTTCTAAATGTTGTGAATTGGTTTAAAGGTGAATGTCACATCATCTAGACCATTTACAAACATTTTCCAAAGAGAAAGAAATCAAATAAGAATAAATAAAGCAAATGGTCATTTTGACCATTTAAACCACTATGCCCCTTTAGGTGTTCCTAGAAGAAGGTTTCCAACAGAAACTATTCTATTTATTTTCACCCCTTGCTA
The DNA here is from genome assembly GCA_910589775.1 of Avena eriantha. NCBI lineage: Eukaryota > Viridiplantae > Streptophyta > Magnoliopsida > Poales > Poaceae > Avena > Avena eriantha. Next base: position 282,981,357 of record OU342744.1, on the reverse strand, counting down.
GACCAAGTGAAAGTGTATCAAGGCCCACTTTACAAACTTACAAAAACATCTAGCAAATCAATTTAAAGGACATTTGAAAATTGAATCCAATTCATATGTAAAGATCACACTTTTTCAAAACCCATCAAATCTTTTCCCCTTGACCTCTCCAAGCAAACCTAGTATCTCAAGCTTAATATAAGATCACTCAAAAAATTTGAATCAAAAATTCAAAAATAAATTTCACGCAACCATTTCATGAAACACTTGGCATGCACAGAATAATCACTAGCCTAACTTCACTGTTTGGTACAGTGATCATCGACCAATTTATCTCCCTCTCAACCCCCTTGTCACCCTAAGTGCCTAGCAGCAGCAGACCAGCAGCTCCCTTCACCGTTTGCATAGTGGAGCGCCGCCGTTTTATGGTCATCGCCGGCCGACCACGGCCAGCTGGCACCAGACCACCCCACGCCCATCCAGGATGTCCACTAGCACCTCCACAGCCTACCGCCACTCCCTGTCTAGGCCACAGCCCCAGCCGAGCCGTGTACCACCCTAGTCGCGCCGTGCACCACCTCTCTGCACCGTGTCCAGAGCGCGCCAGTGCGTCGTGCCCGACCAGCCCCGCTAGCTCGCGCCTTACCCTCACCGCGCATGTGCATCCTCTCTATGATCACACCACCCTAGTAGACACCCTCGTTTGCCGCCACGCGACCCGCAGCAGCCGCACGCCGCCGCAAACACCTCTGCCTCCGCTCAGAGCGCCGCACGCGCCAGACCAAACCAAGCCGCCCCACGCCGCACCTTTAAGTCCGTGAGAACCGCCAGGGAGCACCGCACCGTCTTACGCCCTCGCCCATGCCATTAGCTCGTTGTGCCACCGTCACCATCGAGCTCACGCCGCACTGCTCGGTCCCCTCGCCGCGCTATAAAAGGAGGCAACCCCCGCCTCCATTCTCCACACCACTGCACTCCCCACTCCTCACAGCCACTCCCCACTTATCCCCAGAGAAAGGCGAGCACCACCATGCCGGAATTGCACCGGAGTCTGCCGCTGCTGGAGGAGAAGGGCGCCGTCGATTCCGACCACCCCGAGCCCTGTCGTGACCGCGCCTCACCTCGCCATCGTCTATCGCGTCGTTTGCCCCTATCGCCGAGCCTAGCTGGAGCCCAGGTGAGCCCCGAGAAACCCCCACCGCCGCGTTAGGTTTAGCTCGTAGCTGGAGTTGTTTGTCGTTGACGACGACCCTCAGCCGTCGATCTTGCTTCTAATCGCACAGCCTAGAATCAACGATACCGCTTCGTGTTAGATGAGTCACTAACCAGGGGACCCCCTCTGTCAGTCGTGCGCTACGCTGCGCTGTGTAGTTGGGCCAGCCCGTTTAACGTTCCCGCCCATGCCTGGAAATTCAAATGTGGATTTTCCAATTTAGTTGAAATCCTATTCTGTCCCTAGATTCAAAAATCAATTCAGAGAGTTTCACATAACCAAATTGCATGATTGAAATTTTGTTAGAAAGATAATTAAAATATCTATCCAAGCCCATTGGATTTAAATAATTAGGAGTTAGCGATAATCTATAGTAAAAATAACAAGACAGAGACTTTTGCAACTTTAAACATTTTTTAAAAATCAACCATACTAGCTTTTGAGTTAATTCCAACTCTCAAAAATCACATTTGATAATATCTATCTGAATATGTAAAAATATCTAGGTTTGTGTGTAGTGACATTGGACTTGTACCAAAAGAATGCTATTAGGGCATTTCTAGTCACTTTAAATCTATTAAATGATAATCTTAAACTTTGTAAAATGTGACCAACCCTTTAAATCACATTCCCATGTATTATAATATGTGGTGATGACATGTGTCCACATGATCCCATATTATTGGAGAATATTAAATCTTAATTAATTTCAATGAGTAGAAATTACTTTTCTCAAATAAACTAAATAAAACTAGTTCTTTAATTCATGTGATGATTGTGATGAGGCTAGATCATCAAGTGTGAACCTTAGTGTGCTAAATAGACTTAGTTAAGTATTGTTTGGTGATTGTGTACCTCGTATTCATTTATAGACGATAGTACCGACCAAGGATATGAGGAGGAGTTCTACCCTGAAGAAGACGAAGAAAACTTCAATCACTACACCAATCAAGGCAAGCCATCACTAGATGCAAGTTAACCTAAGCAAGATGCATTAGGCATGCTTGGTTATAGATTTTGATGTATACCCATCCAAGTTTTACTTGCAAGCTTTACTTTTTTTTACTTTACCAAAGTTCTTTACTTTTAGTTAATGCTTTGTGAGTATTGGAAGATAGTATAGATATCATAAAGAGTATAAACCTAGGCCTATATTAGATGTCATTCTATGGCATGAGATTGAGAATAGCATCCCTCATTAGTGAACACTCTTAACCTTAGTGGCTAGTGCTAAGCATAAAACTTGATCACTTTAGATAGGAATACTTGGTGAAGATGATTATAAAAACCTTGGAATGATGAGTCATTCTATTGAGATGTTTTGACATGTTTTGAGAAACACAAATGGATTTGATGATGAAAATGTTGAGGCATGAGCCTTAGCCATTTATAAAAACCGATGGTTGGGTTCGGATGTGCTACCATTCCAATTTTACCGTACAACCACAATGCCTGAATTGGGTAAGGCTTAGCCGGAAGTTTATATGCATTAGTATGGGTTCCCTTGCAGAAGAGGTTTGAGCTGAGGCTACCTCTTGATGATGTCCACCTATGCAGTGCCCAGGATGGCAGATGGCCATGGCTGGGAGGCCAAGCTCATAGGAGAGGTGCTTATACTAGAGTGTGTAACGGAAAGGTTATGATTGGTTATCCGCATACTAAGTATGATGATTCAGGGTTATCCCTGATGGATGTATCGAATTTTGTGGTGAAAGTGTACCACCTCTGCAAAGTGTCAAACTATTCGAATAGCCGCGTCCACGGTCATGGCAAGTTGGAGTGGACAGTTGGTGAAAGTGTACCACCTCAGCAGAGTGTCAAACTATTCGAATAGCGGCGTCCACAGTCAAACTGTTCCGTCGTCAGATGTTTTCTAAATGACTTGTGAAGTGAACTATGATTTTGACTTGACCATAATAGGGTTGTGAATATGAAAACTAGGTTCCCACTTAAAGTGATTTAGAACATTTACTTTGTTTTCTTTACTTCTGAACTTAGTTTAGATAAATCTGGCTTTTTGCAAATAAACTTAGAGTTTAGGATTCCTACTAGAACTACCTTACTTGTTAGTGATAGTTTGCGAGTACTTAAATAGTACTCATGGCTTTGTCCCTCGCTATTCCCGTGGCCAGACTATGAGGAGGACTATCAAGAAGAAGGACAGCAGGACGGCTATGACAACTAGGATCATCTCCCATCGTCAGCATTGCCTGTGACATCGAAGATGGAGCCCACCGCTACGCTTATTATTCCGCTGCTTGTTTGTATTAAGACTAGATCATGAGATCCTTTATTTGTGTAAGACCTTATTATGGTTTGTAATGGATGATGTACTATGATATCCAATCTGTTATGTCTCGCGAAAATGGTAATCCTAGGATTGCGATGTATGGCATAACAGGCATCTGGGATTAAAAATCCGGGTGTTGACAGTGGCCGCCATGACAGCGGGCTGTGGGGTCTTGGGCGTTACATTTCCCCATGCATCTATAGACATGAACAAAAAGTCTAGTCATCGAGTGGCTTTGCATCTGGCTTCCTCGTCCATCAGGTACACTCAAGGGCGTCACTTAGACGCCCCAACATCATGGTTCCCCTTCAAGGAAGACTCGCCAATCGAGGAGAGTCTTTCCCGTCGGGCAGTCGACTCATCGGCGAGTCATCACCATTCTTCGAGTTGGGCCTAGAGCGCCCGCCGGAGGCAAAACTCCTTATTCAAGTACGAATGGTACACCGTTAGTACTTCTAGCGATGAGCTGGGGGTAGAGGCGTGCCACCCGACATGGCCTTCTTGATCCTTTCCCACTCCACATCATTGAGGTGGATCTGTAGCCTGTCACCATCGTTGTTGTCATTGTCGTGGGTGGCTCCATTCCTAGATTCAGGATTAGCACTGGTGTCGACGCCATTGTTGGTGCCTTTGTCAGCGACGCCACCAGTATTGGCATTGCTGACGGTGTAGTAGTTGTTCTTGAGGTAGATGTTGCTTCCAGAACTCTCAGGGTCGGAGACGATGCTATGATCATCCTCGAGCAGACCGCTCAGATCGGACTCACAACTATTATTGCTATCCGGGCCATAGGCCAAGGAGATAGCGTTCAACTCGCTAAGGGTCCTGAGTGGTGGCAGAGTCCACAAAGCCGGTGCAATAATTGGTAGGGTCGACTATTCTAGGACCAATCGGATCTGGTTCGAGATGCGCAGAGTGCAGGTCTTGTCGATCTAGAAGCTAAAGCTCCCAATTGTCATGCCAGCTTTGGTGTCGAGGGAGTTGAAGGCCGGGCACGTGGTTAGCGAGTGGATGGTGAAGTTGGAGGCACTAAAGCTGAGGCGTCCCTCTGACATGGATGAATTGAAGATGGCGGGTGATGGGGCCGCTGAAGTCATAACATCAACACACCCACTTCCCAAAGTCGGCGCCGATTGACGTGGGGTTAACACGTCAATGCCCATAGTTTATGGACTTCGGTTTCAGGGAGATTGGCAGGCTGGGAACTTCATCGGATAACACACAAGCAACACAGGGACACGGTGGTTTACCCAGGTTCAGGCCCCCGGAGGGAAAACTCTACTCCTTCTTGTCTACTCTTGATTGATGAAGAACTGTGGGTTACAGGGGGTACCTTGATGGCGATGGTGCGTAAATGTGATATGGCGGGTGTATGTGCTAGGGTTTTGATGATCCTCCTCGTTTTTCCCTCCGGGTCTTTATATGAGGAGGCTGAGTCTCAGGGTACAACCGAGTCGGCTACAAGTTAGGGTTAATTCTTTAAACTTTCTATCCAAAGCTTTTCCGTATAAATCAAGGAGTCGCATCCTTCATGGGCTTGGGGCCACCCAAATCTTCATGGGCTTCACCATTGGCGGCAGATCGTCGCATGGGCTCCTGCTGGGATGAACCGGGTAAGCCAATATTATGCACCCGTAGGGAATATCTATGTTAGGTGAATTTTGGAATTAAACTTATTGGCTAGCTGTGTCATGCAACCAAAGTCAATATGAAGAGGTCGTGAGTGAAAATATTGGACTCATAATCATTGCAAACATGATTAATAACTTTGTTAGATGAGTCTGACAAAGATAGTTGAAATGGACATCCACACCCATAGCCTTTTCCAACAAATTGTACATACTTAGAAACAATTACAACTTTATTGGACTCAAAGACCAACTTAAAACCATCTCAACATAAAATTGACCCGCTGAGGAGATTTTTATTGATGGAGCGAATGTGCTACACATTCTTCAGCTGTACGGTATTGTAACATCCCAAAACTTAAGTCCAAGGTTATTAAGATCCAAATCATCAAAATTAGGGTTAACAAAAACTTTTCCAATTGAAATTATTAAAGCATTCATATGTGTGTGCATTTAAAATAGGAGTTGATTTGAATTGCCATAATTAAGTGATCCATTGCTTGTAAAATGATTCTTAGGTGAAATAAACATCATCTAGATCATTCCAAAACAAATTCCAAAGAAAAACAAATCAAAATGAATAAAAGAAGAGAATGGTCATTTGTGCCATTTTAATCAACATGCCTACTTTGGCTATTCCTAGTACTCAAAACCTAACATAAACAATTGTGGATCTTTGCACCCCTTGCTAGTACATATAATAATATACCAAGGCCCACTTTGTGATCTGCAAAAAACTTTCAAACACTATTTTTAAATGACATTTGAAAATTGAATCTAGTGTAGGTATCAAGATCACCCTATTTCAAAAACCACTCAAATGAGCTTCATTTTCAAAACCCAAGCAACCACAGATGATCAAGCTTAGGACTAACACACCCACGAAAAATCTTTTCAAAATTCAAAACTAAATTTCTTGCGGCCATTGTGTCGAACACTTGGCAGGCAGGATTCACACTCTAGTCTTAGCTCACTGTTTCTACAGGGTTTTGCCACCCATTTGACCTCAAATCACTCCCTCTGTCTCCATTTGATCTAACCAAGCCATAAACACCCTATCCCTAGTCCCTAGCAGCAGTGTCGTGCCACTTGAGCACCATGCTCACCGATCGAGCATGGATAGCTCGCAGCCGATCGCCCCTCTCTCTCTCGCCATGTCTAGGAGTTAGACTAGACCACACCACCGCCCTCTGTCCCCTCCCTGAGCAGAACCGAGCAGTGGACCACTCATAGAGCGTCGCGCCCAAAGCGTCTGCACCATGCCAAGAACGCGCCAGAGAGCCGCGCCCGACAAGCGTGCACACGCCGCGCCTCGACCGCAGCCCGCGCTCACCGCTTCGCCACGACCCCAGGAACCGCCCGGACATGCCCGTTCGCTGCCATTTGACCCGTAGCCACCACACGCCGTGTCGAACGCCGCCTCTGCCGCTAAGAGCATGAGCACCGCCCGACCGAACGCCACCACCCCTAGCCACGCATTTAAGCCATAGAGCACCGCCAGGAGGCAGGACACCGTCCCCTACCTCAAGCCACGCGGCTAACATAATATGCAGCCCTCGCTAGAGTCGCCCGCCCATCACTTTTGGTCGCCTCTTCGAGCTATAAATAGAGGCCACCCAGCACAAACCACTGACACCATTCCACTCCCCTCTCCTCACTGGTCCTTCCCCACCTCTAGCCGGAGCAGCTCGAGCACTTGTTCGCCAGGATTTGGCCGGAGAAGCCCGTTGCAGAGGAGGAGAAGGCACCGTCGATTTCGCCCACCCTAGGAGCTGCCGCGACCACCCCTGAGTTTGCCGTCATCCACCAGTTCGGTTGCATGCCTCGCTATTGTTGCTAGAGCCCTAGTATGCCCCCTGAGCACCCCCACCGAGCCGCTAGGGTTAGACCTCGCCGGCGACCTGTCCGTCATCGACGACGAGCCCCTGCCGTACATCCTAGTTCTAATCTAACGGCCCACATCGCTCCATACCGCTTCGTGTGTAAAGAGCCACTGACCGGTGGACCCCCCTGTCAGCTGTCCTCTGTGCCGCAGAACGCCACTGGGCCGATCGGTTTACTTTCCCGCGCAACCCATTTAATTCAAACTTAGATTTTCTATTTAGTTTAAACCGAGTTCTGTTCCTTAGTTTGCAAATCAATTCAGAGAGATTTACAAATCCAAATGGAGTTATTCCAATTGTGTTAGAAAGCTACTGAAAAGAGCTACCCAAGCCCGTTGGATTTAATTCAATTAGAGTTAGAGATATCTCCTAGTAAAAATAACAAGACATAAGCTTTTGCACCTTACAACATTTTTATAAAATCAAACATGTTAGCTTTTGAGTTGATTCCAACTCTCAAAAATCACATTTCACCATACCTATCTGAATATGTAATAATATTAGGGTTTACATGCAGTGACTTTGGACTAGTACCAAAATAATGCTATATAGGCATTTCTAGTCACTTTAAATCATTAAATAATAAACTTAAACTTAAGTAAATATGATCCAACCCTTAAATCACATTCCCACATGTTAGAATATGTGGTGATGACATGTGTCCACATGATCCCATATTTTAAATGGTGAATATTAAATCTTAACGATTTTTCAATGAGTAGAAATTACTTTTCTTAAATAAAAAGAATGAAACTAGTTAATAAAACTTTTGATGCTTGTGATAATAATATATCATCAAATGTGTGCCTTAGAGTGCTAATTAGAATAGTTAAGTATTGTTTGGTGACTATGTACTCCGTATGTATTTATAGACGATAGTACCGACCAAGCTTTCGAGGAGGAGGAGTTCTACCAAGAGGAGGAAGAAAACTTCAACAACTGCACTGCACAAGGCAAGCGACCATTAACAATGCAAGCTAACACTTGCAAGTATAATTCTTAGTAAGCTAGAATTAAGCTAGATGATTGAGCAAAGATGCTTTAGGCATACTTTGGTTGTACCACTTTGACTATTATTTACCCCAAGTGTTATTTTCAAGCTTTACTTCCTTTACTTTACCAAAGTCCTTTACTTGTTTTGGAGGTAGCCTAAAGAGTATAAATCTTGACCTATTTAGATAACTTTAGATGTCATTCTATGGCATGAGATTGATCCCATCTTTCCATCTTAGTGAACACTCTTAACTTAGTAGTTTAGAGTAGATAAAAACTTGAGTTACTTTAGATGGGAATACTTGGTAAAAAAATGAATTATGAAAACCTTGGAATGATGAGTCGTTCTATTGAGATGTTTTGACATGTGTTGAGAAACACAAATGGTTTATGATGGTGAAAATGTTGAGGCATGAGCCTTAACCCCTTTTACAAAACTGAAGGTTGGATTTGGATGCGATGCCATTCCAAATTTACCGTACAACCACAATACCTGAATTGGGTAAGGCTTAGCCGGAAATTTATATGCATTAGTATTAGTTCCCTCGCGGGAGAGGTTTGAGCTGAGGCTACCTCTCAATGTTGTCCACTTATGCAGTGCCCAAGATGACAGATGGTCATGGTTGGGAGGCCATACTCATAGGAGAGGTGCTTATACTAGGGTGTGTAAAGGAAAGGTTAAGTTTGATTATCTGCATACTAAGTATGATGATTCACGGTTACCCCTGACAGATGTATCGAATCTTGTGGTGAAAGTGTACCACCTCTGCTGAGCATCAAACTATTCGAATAGCCGCGTCCGCGATTATGGACAGTTGGAATGGCCATACTGTTTATTTTTCAGATGTTTTCAAAATAACTTATGAAATGAATGATGAATCTTAACTTGACCACAACAGGGTTGTGTTTATGACACTATCTTCCCAACTTAAGTAATTCTAGAACTTTATTTTATCTTTATTTGCTTCTGAACTCAGCTTAGGTTTCAAACTTAACTTTATAGTTAAGCTTAGAGTTAGCACTTTACATTAGAATTATACTACTTGTTAGTGGTAGTTTGCGAGTACTTAAAGAGTACTCATGTTTTTTGTCCCTGGCTATTCTCATGGCCAGACTATGAAGGAGACTACCAAGATGATGGCCAGCAGGACGGCTATGATAACTAGGACTATCTGCCTTCGTCATCATTGCATGTGCCCCTGAAGATGGACCCCACCGCTATGTTTACCTTTTATTCCGCTGCTTGTTGTATTAAGACTGTATCATGAGATCCTTATTTGTGTAAGACCTTATGTATGGTTTGTAATGGATGATGTACTGTGATATCCAATCTGTTATGACTCGCAAAAATGGTAATCCTGGGATTGCGATGAATGACATAACAGGTATCTGGGATTAAAAACCCGGGTGTTGACAAGTTGGTATCAGAGCCATCCTGACCATAGGAGACCCTAGTTAGAATGGACATCCAAACAAAAACTTAGTTTCAAAACCAAAGTGAGTATTTATGAAAAACTATTTCCTCTCTTATCCTTGGGAATTCATTCTTTCTCAAAAAAAATTCATGTTCCTCAAAATTCTTACATTACTACTTAAAATTTGACACACTTGATCACTTCACTAATTTCCTCATCCTTAATTTTTGTAGATGGAGACTCGGTTCAGCAAGTTCTACCAGTTGGGAAACGGAGGTCAAATGATCTTCGAGAGGGATCTGGATTCACTGTCGGAGTTACTGGGACGCCCACATCCGGAGTTTCTTGGAGCTCAACTTCTAGGACCCCCAGGAGGAGATTTACAGTGGCTAGTCACCGCTGATCCTAGAGGAAGCATAGAACCACCAACGTCCGGGAGAATCCAGTTCTCCGTGAGAGAGAACAACTAGCTAGATGGATTAGCCAGGGCAATGCATGAAGCTCTCGCACGTCTATGTGCCCTTAGCGTCAACCAAATCCAAGGAACCCGTTTTGCTCACTATGCAAGACGTGACTTCATGGGGATGCCAATGGAGATGCCAAGTCACCCGGAGCTGAAGCGTCAGGTGGAGAACCTTGACTTCCTGCCGTACGATCGTCAGACGGAGTTGGACAATGCTAGGGAGTTTGCCAACCACAACCGTGCCATTGCCACCTAGAAGGCCTAGACTTTCTCACTGCTTGTCAAGGACCGTCAGTCTCTTTGCCTCCAGCACGAGAAGAAGGATCGCACCATCGCTCGTCTTTGCAAGAAGGTGGCCGACCTCAAGAAGACCGTCAAGGAGCAAGAAGCTCAGCTTGCAGCAAAGGAGGAAGTAGAGGAGGGTGAAGACATCCAGGGAGACATGGATTCTTACCTCAGCAATGATGATGACTTTCTGGAGGAGGATGTTGTGGACTTCTACACTGACGATGAGGACTCTGACTTCATCGACAATGAGTAGATGCACTAGAGCACTGTCGTAGCATGAGATGTATCAGTCCCACTGTATCGTAGCTTGCAGAATGGTTCTTCAAACCATTTGTTTTCCTTTATTGTTGTGGTGTGTGTTTGTATCGTGTGCTTGTTTGAGTGAATGAAATGGAGTTAGTTGCAAAACTTGAGTCAAACTCACAGTTTTAGCTTTGAAACCAATACCATGAATCTTAGAACTTTCCCTCTTACCCCTTTAGCTACCTCAATCTTCAGATGACTCGTGGAAACCACGGAGGGAGCAGCTCGTCTCAAGACCCAATGCTGTAGATTATGCAGATGTTAGTTGCAGACCATGAAGCAAGCAGGCAGAGCGCCATGCCAACTTAGCAACATTGCAGCAGATAGCTCAGATGGCCCAAAACAACCAAGGGCATGGAAATTAGGATCACCATGGATCCAAACTCAAAAACTTTCAGAATACCAATCCCCCAATCTTTAACCAAGATGAAAATCCACTAGATGCTGATGACTGGTTACAGACAATGGAAAACAACTTAGAAGTTATAGGAGTTGATGACAACGAGAAAGATCTCTTCGCCACCCACTAGCTGGTGGGAGATGGAAGAGCTTGGTGGACTAGTATCCGTAACATGAACCATGGTCAAGTGATGACATGGGAAGCCTTCAAAACCAAGTTCAGTCGCACCCACGTGCGGCAAGGTCTAGTCACCCGGCTAAGGGATGAGTTTCGTGATTTGAAGCAAGGAAGAATGACTATGGTGGAATACCATGACAGATTCCTGTCACTTGCAACGTACGCCCCTAATGAGATCAACACAGAGGTCAAGAAGAAGGAGAGATTCTTGAATGGATTACATGATGAGATGCAGACTGTCCTCGTCAACATCCACTTCGAGGATCTCAAAGAGCTAGTCGACTCTGCCATTCAGATGGAAGGGAAGATTAATCAGGCGAACGACAACCGCAAAAGTCGTATGATGCAGCAATCGGGATCCAATAGTCACCAGAAGTACCGTCCCAACCCCTCATCAGGATATGCACCAAGGAACAATCGACCCCCACTGTCTCGCCCAAGCTACCCCAACCGTAGCGGAGGCAATGTGAAGTCCGAAGGAAACCATCACAACTCCGGCAACGCCAACAACTTCAACCGTGCCCCTCCCAAGAACAACAACAACACTGCACTCAGAACTGGCAGCAATGATGCGCCTGTCGCAGCAAAAGACAAGTCCCAGATCACTTGTTTTGAGTGTGGAGTGAAGGGTCACTATTCCAATGAGTGTCCTGAGAAGACTACGGCCACTACCAATGTGAATGCCCCAGCTCAACAGCAGCGTCGTGTTCAACCAGGGAGAAGATTTGCTCTAGGGAACCCTCACAATCGCAACGGCCATCTCTTCCACATGAACGCAGAGGAAGCCCGAGAAGCGGCAGATGTAGTGTTGGGTATGTTTTCTGTGAACTTAGTTTTAGCAAGAGTATTGTTTGATTCGGGAGCATCGCATTCATTTGTCACCGAAGAATTTGCATGCACTAGTTAGATTTACCCAACCAACTTGAAGCATGTCATGATAGTTCAAATCCCCGGGTCAACTACAAAAGCTAGAAAATTTTGCAAAGTTGTGCCTCTCAGAATACATGGGATAGATTTTTATGCCAACCTAATTGTACTTGGAACCAAAGGATTGGAAGTAGTACTAGGTATGGACTGGATGTCAAGGCATAAAGGAATGATAGACTATGCTAAGAAAGCCATCACCATGACCAGTAACTCTAGAGTCACAGTAGAGCATATATCTGAAACCTTACCCCGTCAATTCAAGTGCAACAAGAGTCTAGCCCTACCCACCATAGACCAAGTCAGAGTAGTCTGTGAATACCCCGACGTATTCCCAGATGAATTGCCAGGTATGCCCCTGGATAGGGATATTGAGTTCATTATCGAACTAGTTCCCGGAACCGGACCCATAGCCCAAAGACCCTATAACATGAACCCCTCAGAATTAGTGGAACTGAAGAAGCAGTTGGATGCCATGTTAGCAACAGGCTTGATTCAACCAAGCGCATCGCCATGGAGATCACCAGTGTTATTCGTCGACAAGAAAGATGGAGGCAACTGTTTGTGCATAGATTACAGAAAGTTAAATGACGTCACCATCAAGAACAAGTACCCCTTGCCAAAGATAGAGGATCTATTTGATCAGTTGACTGGAGCCCAGGTATTCTCAAAGATTGATCTTAAGACTGGCTATCACCAACTTAAGATTCGTGCAACGGATGTTCCAAAGGCCGCCTTTACTACTCGCTATGGTTAATATGAGGATACAGTTATGTCTTTTGGATTAACCAATGCCCCTGCTTATTTCATGAATCTCATGAATAAGATCTTTATGAATTTCCTAGATAAGTTTGTAGTTGTGTTTATTGACGATATCCTTATCTACTCCAAGTTAGAAGAAGAGCATGAGCAACATCTGAGAATCATCCTAGAAACCCTGAGAGAGCATCGGCTATATGCCAAGTTTAGCAAGTGTGAGTTTTGGCTGAAAGAACTAGGATTCCTAGGAGATATTGTGTCTGCCGGAGGAGTCTCTGTTGATCCCGCCAAGATCAAAGATGTCGAAGAATGGGAAGCCCAACCACTCAAACCCAAGTCCGTGCATTTCTCGGATTGGCGGGATACTACCGCAAGTTCGTAGAAGGATTCTCGAGCATCTCCACACCCATAACCCAATTGCTAAAGAAGGACAAAAAGTTTGAATGGACTGACAAATGTGAAGCCAGTTTTCAAGAGCTGAAGAAGAGATTGATATCAGCCCCAATATTGATCATGCCAGATATCAAGAAGCCGTTCGATGTATATTGTGATGCATCCAAGTTTGGTCTCGGATGTGTATTGATGCAAGAGGGCAAAGTCATCGCCTATTTGTCTCAGCAACTGAAGCAGCATGAGCAGAACTATCCTACCCATGATCTTGAACTAGCAGCCGTAGTTTTGGCATTGAAGACATGGCGTCATTATCTGATGGGTAATCGATGTGAGATTTACTCAGATCACAAGAGCTTAAAGTATATTCTCACTCAGAAAGAGCTGAATATGAGGCAAAGGAGATGGATAGAGTTAATCAAGGATTATGACCTTGACATTCACTATCACCTCGGTAAATCCAATGTGGTAGCGGATGTTCTTAGTAGATTGCCTTGCAGGCTAAACACCATGATTAAAGAGAAGCAGCCAAGTTTGTATGAGGAGTTGGAGCAGTTCAGAACTGAATTAGTTAGCAAAGGATTCTTAGCTAGCATTGAACTTCAACCCACTTTGATTAGCCAAATCAAGAAAGCCTAGAAGGGGAATGAAAGTATCGAGGGAATCAAACGTCGTATTGGTACAGGAAAGGTACCTGGATTCACTGAAGACGAAGAAGGAGTTCTGTGGTACAAAGGACGTATCTGTGTCTAGCAGATTTGGAGCTGAAGCAGGTTATCATGCAGGAAGGTCATGATACTCTTTATTCTATCCACCCCGGGGGAATGAAGATGTATCAAGATTTGAAAGAGCAATTTTGGTGGCACAAGATGAAGAGAGAAATCGGAAGCTACATCGCCAAGTGTGACATCTATCAAAGAGTTAAAGCAGAGCATCAGAGACCCACAGGACTATTGCAACCACTACAGATTCCGGAATGGAAATGGGATTCCGTCAGAATGGACTTTATCACCGGTTTGCCTATTTCCAGTAGGGGAAATGACTCAATCTGGGTCATAGTTGATAGACTGTCCAAGGTAGCTCACTTCATACCTATAAATACTACCTACCAGAGTTCGAAGCTAGCAGAACTGTATATTGCTAGGATTGTTAGTCTGCATGGAACCCCCAAGACCATAGTATCTGATCGAGGAACCCAGTTTACCTCAAGATTTTGGCAGAAAGTCCAGGAAGGATTAGGCACCAAGTTGAACTTTAGCACCGCTTATCACCCACAAACTGATGGACAGACTAAGAGAGTCAACCAGATCCCAGAGGATATGTTAAGAGCTTGTGTGTTAGAGTACGGATAAAAATGGGAAGACTGCCTTCCTTTTGCAGAATTCTCATATAACAATAGTTATCAAGCTAGTTTGCAGATGGAACCATTTGAGTTCCTGTAGGGAAGAAAGTGCCGCACCCCTTTGAATTGGTCGCAAGTAGGAGAGAGTCAGATCTTTGGACCCGACATTCTCCGAGAAGCCGAAGAGAAGGTTCACAAAGTCCGTGAGCACCTCAAGACCTCCCAATCCAGACAGAAGAGTTATGCTGACAAGAGAAGGAGAGACCTGACTTTCAATGTCGGCGATTTTGTATATCTCAAGGTTTCGCCATTGAAGGGAACGCAACGCTTTAGTCTAAAAGGAAAGTTAGCCCGCAGATATATCGGGCCCTTCAAGATTCTGAATCATCGAGGAGAAGTATCGTATCAACTGGAATTACCTGAAGAAATATCAGCCATCCACAATGTGTTCCATATCTCGTTACTTCGCAAATGCCTGGAAGTGCCAGGGAAGACTGAAGTTTTCAAGAACATCGATCACAGAGCTGTGGAGATCAACAATGATCTGCGTATCGTGAAGTGCCCATCCGTATCCTAGAAGAAGCTTACAGAACCACCAGGACCAGGAGTATCAAGTTTCTCAAGATTCAATGGAGCAACCATACCGAAGACGAAGCCACTTGGGAGCGAGAAGATTACATTAGGACAGAGTTCCCAGATCTCTTTAGTTCCCAGTTTTCTTTGTAAATCTCGGGACGAGATTTTGTTTAAGGGGGGAAGGTTTTTAACATCCCAAAACTTAAGTAAAAGGTTATTAAGATCCAAATCATCAAAATTAGGGTTAACAAAAACTTTTCCAATTGAAATTATTAAAGCATTCATATGTGTGTGCATTTAAAATAGGAGTTGATTTGAATTGCCATGATTAAGTGATACATTGCTTGTAAAATGATTCTTAGGTGAAACAAACATCATCTAGATCATTCCCAAACAAATCCTAAAGAAACAAATCAAAATGAATAAAAGAAGAGAATGGTCATTTGTGTCATTTTAATCAACATGCCTACTTTGGCTATTCCTAGTACTCAGAACCTAACATAAACAATTGTGGATCTTTGCACCCCTTGCTAGTACATATAATAATATACCAAGGCCCACTTTGTGATCTGCAAAAAACTTTCAAACACTATTTTTAAATGACATTTGAAAATTGAATCTAGTGTAGGTATCAAGATCACCCTATTTCAAAAACCACTCAAATGAGCTTCATTTTCAAAACCCAAGCAACCACAGATGATCAAGGTTAGGACTAACACACCCACGAAAAATCTTTTCAAAATTCAAAACTAAATTTCTTGCGGCCATTGTGTCGAACACTTGGCAGGCAGGATTCACACTCTAGTATTAGCTCACTGTTTCTACAGGGTTTTGCCACCCATTTGACCTCAAATCACTCCCTCTGTCTCCATTTGATCTAACCAAGCCATAAACACCCCATCCCCTAGTCCCTAGCAGCAGTTTCGCGCTACCTGAGCACCATCCTCGTCGGTCGAGCATGGATAGCTCGCAGCCGACTGCCCCTCTCTCTCTCGCCATGTCTAGGAGTTAGACTAGACCACACCGCCGCCCTTTGTCCCCTCCCTGAGTAGAACCGAGCCGTGGACCACTCGCAGAGCGCCGCACCCAGAGCGTCTGCACCATGCCGAGCACGCGCCAGAGCGGCGCCTGACAAGCATGCACACGCCGCGCCTTGACCGCAGCCTGCGCTCACCGCTTCGGCATGACCCCAGGAACCACCCGGACATGCCCGTTCGCCGCCATTTGACCCGCAGCCACCGCACGCCGTGTCGAACACCGCCTTTGCCGCTCAGAGCATGAGCACCGCCCAACCGAATGCCACCGCCCCTAGCCACGCATTTAAGCCATAGAGCACCGCCAGGAGGCAAGCCACCGTCCCCTACCTCAAGCCACGCCGCTAGCATGCTGTGCAGCCCTCGCCGGAGTCGCCCGCCCATCACTTTCGGTCGCCTCGTCGAGCTATAAATAGAGGCCACCCCAGCACAAACCACTCACACCATTCCACTCACTGGTCCTTTCCCACCTCTAGCTGGAGCAGCTCGAGCACTTGTTCGCCGGAATTTGGCCTTGAGAAGCCCGCTGCAGAGGAGGAGAAGGAGCCGTCTATTTCGCCCACCCCAGGAGCTGCCGCGACCACCCCTGAGTTCGCTGTCGTCCACCAGTTCGTTTGCCCGCCTCGCCGTCATCGCTGGATCCCTCGTATACCCCCTGAGCACCCCCCACCGAGCCGCTAGGGTTAGACCTCGCCGGCGATCTGTCCGTCGTTGACGCCGAGCCCTAGTCGTAGATCCTAGTTCTAATCTAACGACCCACATCGCCCCATACCGCTTCGCGTGTAAAGAGCCACTGACCGGTGGACCCCCCTATCAGCTGTCCTCTGTGCCGCGGAACGCCACTGGGCCGGCCCGTTTACTTTCCTGCGCGACCCATTTAATTCAAACTTAGATTTTTCTATTTAGTTTAAACCTAGTTATGTCCCTTAGTTTGAAAATCAATTCAGAGAGATTTACAATTCCAAATGGAGTGATTCCAATTGTGTTAGAAAGCTACTGAAAAGAGATACCCAAGACCGTTGGATTTAATTCAATTAGAGTTAGAGATCTCTCCTAGTAAAAATAACAAGACAGAAGCTTTTGCACCTTACAACATTTTTATAAAATCAACCATGTTAGCTTTTGAGTTTATTCCAACTCTCAAAAATCACATTTCACCATACCTATATGAATATGTAATAATATTAGGGTTTACATGCAGTGAATTTGGACTAGTACCAAAATAATGCTATATAGGCATTTCTAGTCACTTTAAATCATTAAATAATAAACTTAAACTAAAGTAAATATGATCCAACCTTTAAATCACATTCCCACTTGTTAGAATATGTGGTGATGACATGTGTCCACATGATCCCATATTTTAAGTGGTGAATATTAAATCTTAGTTAATTTTTTAATGAGTAGAAATTACTTTCTTAAATAAAAAGAATGAAACTAGTTAATAAAACTTGTGATGCTTGTGATGATAATAGATCATCAAATGTGTTCCTTAGAGTGCTAATTAGAATAGTTAAGTATTGTTTGGTGACTATGTACTCCGTATGTATTTATAGACGATAGTACCGACCAAGCTTTCGAGGAGGAGGAGTTCTACCAAGAGGAGGAAGAAAACTTCAACCGCTGCACTGCACAAGGCAAGTCACCATTAACAATGCAAGCTACCACTTGCAAGTATAATGCTTAGCAAGCTAGAATTAAGCTAGATGATTGAGCAAAGATGCTTTAGGCATACTTTGGTTATACCACTTTGACTATTATTTACCCCAAGTGTTATTTTCAAGCTTTACTTCCTTTACTTTACCAAAGTCCTTTACTTGTTTTGAAGGTAGCATAAAGAGTATAAAACTTGACCTATTTAGATAACATTAGATGTCATTCTATGGCATGAGATTGATCCCATCTTTCCATCTTAGTGAACACTCTTAACTTAGTAGTTTAGAGTAGATAAAAACTTGAGTTACTTTAGATGGGAATACTTGGTAAAAAAATGAATTATGAAAACCTTGGAATGATGAGTCATTCTATTTAGATGTTTTGACATGTGTTGAGAAACACAAATGGTTTATGATGGTGAAAATGTTGAGGCATGAGCCTTAACCCCTTTTACAAAACTGAAGGTTGGATTCGGATGCGATACCATTCCAAATTTACCGTACAACCACAATACCTGAATTGGGTAAGGATTAGCCGGAAATTTATATGCATTAGTATTAGTTCCCTCGCGGGAGAGGTTTGAGCTGAGGCTACCTCTCAATGTTGTCCACTTATGCAGTGGCCAAGATGACATATGCTCATGGTTGGGAGGCCATACTCATAGGAGAGGTGCTTATACTAGGGTGTCTAATGGAAAGGTTAAGTTTGATTATCTGCATACGAAGTATGATGATTCAGGGTTACCCCTGACAGATGTATCGAATCTTGTGGTGAAAGTGTACCACCTCTGCAGAGTGTCAAACTATTTGAATAGCCGTGTCCCCGGTTATGGACAGTTGGAATGGCCATACTGTTTATTTTTCAGATGTTTTCAAAATAACTTATGAAATGAATGATGAATCTTGACTTGACCGCAACAGGGTTGTGTTTATGACACTATCTTCCCAACTTAAGTAATTCTAGAACTTTATTTTATCTTTCTTTGCTTCTGAACTCAGCTTAGGTTTCAAACTTAACTTTATAGTTAAGCTTAGAGTTAGCACTTTACATTAGAATTATACTACTTGTTAGTGGTAGTTTGCGAGTACTTAAAGAGTACTCATGGCTTCTGTCCCTGGCTATTCTCATCGCCAGACTATGAAGGAGACTACCAAGATGATGGCCAGCAGGACGGCTATGATAACTAGGACTATCTGCCTTCGTCAGCATTGCCTGTGCCCCTGAAGATGGACCCCACCGCTACACTTACCTTTTATTCCGCTGCTTGTTGTATTAAGACTGGATCATGAGATCCTTATTTGTGTAAGACCTTATGTATGGTGTACTGTGATATCCAATCTGTTATGTCTCGAGAAAATGGTAATCCTAGGATTGCAATGATTGACATAACAGGCATCTGGGATTAAAAACCTGGGTGTTGACAGGTATACCCCAAAGTAAACTTCAGATTTACAGTACCAACACCGTGAACATAAGCACGCGAGCCATTTCCCATAGTTCTTGTGACATGATAAAAAGAAAACATGGAAATATTAAAACATACGTGTGTATTGGCACCCATGTCTACCCACCATTCAGGAGAATGACATGCTGAAAGGATAGTTGGAACAATACTGTACTCAACGTCATTCATCTCAGTATCACCAATAAAAACATTAGTGATATTCTCCTTGTTCTCATGTTGATGCTTGTCAAAGCGATTTGGGAAGTTAGATGCTCAATAATCAGGATCACCACAAACGTGGCAAGACTCTTTCTTCTTATCATTCTTCTTCTTAAAGGTGGTTGAGTGCTTAGCTTTATTCTTGCCATCGAACCTCCCTTTGTCTTCAGATTTGTTCTTATTCTTGAATTTATGGGATGGAAAGTTTTTTCTGTACCAGATTGACACTAGAACCTCCCTCAGATTATCAAGCATGTGTGTCATATTCTCTCGCGTTCTCTTCCACATGAATAGACCCAATGAGATCCGTAACAGAAAGCTTTTGTCTTATGTTTCAGAGAGGTAGCAAAATTCCTTCATGTAGGAGGAAGCTTGGCAATGAGGCCCCGACAACAAACTTGCTTGGTAACACACACTTGAACTGCTCAACTTTTTTGACAAGTGACTGCATCTGATGAGCTTGCTCAACTATGGAGCGCTCATCAATCATCTCGTAGTCATCGAATTTCGCCATGACATACAACTCAGCTCCTGCCCGAGACCCCAAACTTGGCCTCAAACGCATCCCACTCGTCATTGGCATTATCAAATGACATATACAGATCAATAATGTTGTCCCCAAAAGCACTGAAGAGACCACCAGAAACATGGTATCGGCTTTCTTACAAGCTTCCTCTTGCTCAGGTGAAAGTTGTAACTACCTCGGTGAATTACGCTCTTAGTTACATGCCTGGATGAGCGAAAGTGGTTAAAATAGTACGGTGGGGCCCGGGGCCACTCACGATAGACCTCTCGGCCGTCCTAACCACTTTCAGAACATCGGGACAAGAACGAGCGGCGTAACCGGCAGGCGAAGGGATAAACTACATACACAAGTGAGTATGTATGCAAGCCACATACAACAGTCCTCAGAGCCATTCCATCTAAAAGAAATAGAAATATTGCAACGCCATACGGCAAGATCCAAATATCCTAGATAGACATAATAGTTTCGGATAGCTCCTCATACATCAAACATCAGAGTATCAGGCGGAAGCGGAAAACAAGATCTGAGTACGGATAAGAAGCAAATCGGCATAAGATGCCACATAAATAAACACATCCCGCCCACAGATCTCACGGATCCCCGTTCCTGGAATCTCTACACCGAGTGATCGTTGCCAACATCATCCGTCTCCTCCACCCAGTATCCATCTTGCGAGTACACCTGTTCATCTGAATCAACCAATTTATCGTGTGAGACCCTAGGGGTACTCAGCAAGTCTTTATGCCTCTAAAGGGGACACAACCTGGGGTGACGCAATTGCAGCAAAAGATAATAACTAACAAGTCTATAGATACTCGCTAACCATCTTCCTAACCAATGATAGACGGATGTCCGTGAATTAAGAACAACAGTTATAACAGTATAATTAACAGATCCATCCTCCTCCTCGCTTACCAACGAGGAAGCGGACGAACAACCTCCATCCGTTGGCAGTTTTATTAACCATTCCATGAGTATTGCACTATTTACTAGTCAGGTACTTAGTCAATTTAAAAGCGGTACTTTAGTTAGACTTGTCTATGATCGAGAAACTATGCTCCAAGTCGTCCATAACCACGGACATGGCTTTCAGAAAGATTTACCCTGCAGGGGTGCACAAATAGCAACACACACTCGATCAACCTCGGAAAAACCAACTCAAAACCCAACGAGGCATTCACGACAAAGCGATCACAGGATTCAGAAATATTTCAGGGGGCCACCCCAATAAGCTACCCGCAATGAAGTTGGCCAGCTCCGAGACAGACCCAGGGTTTGCGACGACGGCTGTAAACGACTGGGAACCCGAAAATGTGATAGGGCTTGTCGATACCACAAAAACGTGGCGCGATCCAAAACAGTACAGGTGCTCCACGCACAATATTAAATAGAGCAGTAAACATGGCATAAGTACAGGATAGTAATAAACCCCCAAACTAATTGTGGCCCCAAGAAATAAGAATGAATCAAGCTCTGGCTCAGGGGGGTCCATAAGGCCTCCGGATGTGGATAGTGCGAATAGTCAAGGAACAGGAATCAAGTACTCGGGGTCCTACGGGACACAAGTGAGCATGAAGAACCAAATAGCAGATATTCCTCACCGATGCCTCTTTCATTAGTTATCCCATTACTACTCAGGTTAAGTTGTTTAGGTACCTCGTTATCCATCAGACACTCACATACCCTACACATGCTTTGCTACGACTCGCATGGCTCAAACAACTCTTGTTGCAATGGCTCATGGGATGGAGGAACAAGCTTCGGTGGGGTTTAAAAGTAAAGGCTTTGCAGTACTTGGGATTCAATTTAATGCAATAGCGACTCAATGATGCAAGTATAAGATAGAGGCAATAGGTACTATATGTATGCAAGCATGTGGAAGTGCTTTCCTGGCAGCTCAGTTGAAGCGAGAGATGGATCTGGGTAGAACTCCTATTATTCCTGATAATTCTCCTGCTGGGCGTCTATTCGAAGAAGAACCAAACAAACAAGGGCCAATCATAAATAAAATGCACAAGCATATGAATTAAAATGCGACAAGCAAACAAGCATGCCATGATGAATGATGCACAATTTGCATGGCAATAATGTAGCATGAGAAGGGTGAGGTGTGGAGACAAGAATAATTCATTTTATTATTTATTTAGTCAAGTTTTAATGCAATAAACAGTTCTGATTTTTAATAATGACATGATGCATGCTTCAATTCAGAACAAGGAATGCATAGCTAGAAAGGACTCGTCGTGCTGATCGATTTAGACATATTATTTGTCGAATTTGGAGTTGTAGAATTAATGTTATTAATTTATTAAGAAAAAGGGCATTTTATTGTAATTTTAATCATCTCGAAATTTTAAAGTGGTCAAACAATATTTTGAATGGCATATTTGAATTCCTCACATTTTTCTGATCCCAAAACATATATCATTTGTGTTATTTGGATTTATGATTTAAAAGTTATTTAAAAACAGATTTGAATTTGTATTTAAACATTTATGAAATGTTTTTTAGTTAAACAGAAAACAGAAAAGCTTTTTATACCCAAACGAATCCAACCCAAGTCACTGACGGGTGGGGCCTGTACTGACTGGGCGAAACGGCGCGCAAAACTTTCATCACCGCGGGCTTACCTAGACCACGAGGCAGACAGGTGGGACCTGTGGTCAAATGGCCCCACGTGCCAGTGGCTGAGCCCGCAGGGACTGACAGGTGGGTACGGGCTGGAGCGCGGGTTGAGGTTTATGAAAACCGGGGTCTCTTTTTGTAAAATGTCCACAGGCACAGACAGGTGGGCCTCGCATGGACCGCTGGTTACGGCAAAAGGTTGTGGGGGGTATTTGCAAAAGGGGCGCGGTACTGTTTTTCTTCTAGGTTTTCTGACGGATGGATCCTGACAGAGAAATGGCATGCGGTGCGGGGGTTCGATCCCGCATCCTCGGGCGCGTGCGCGGCGGCAGCTACCGCTACGCTGGCTTGGGGTTGCTGCTAGGTACGGGGAACGCGGCTAGGAGTAGTTTGGTTGCGGCGCACAGAGAGCAAGGACACTCATACGCGCCGCACAGAGGGCGCTCGATGGGTGGTCTGGCGAGAACAGGACGCAACGGTGAGGAAGGAGGTGTCAGGGAGGAAGCGGGGCTCACCGCGGGGTCGACGGAGTGGCCGGATCGGGAAGGGGCGCAGCAGGGCGACGGCGCTGCAGGCGCACCCGGAGCTAGGGTTTGCGGCGGAGTGGCGGTGGTTCTGGTGGCTGCAGGGCGTCTCCTCCTCGCTGGCGTGTACTGGACGATGCAGGGGAACCTCCTCGGCCTCCTCGACAACCTCCACGCCACGCCCGCCTGCTGGCTCGAGGGATCGGTGGTGGACACTAACGGTGAGCGCCGGCGAACAGAGAGGGAGGGTGGCGTCGGTGGAGAAGGAGAGGGGAAGGGCAAGGCCCTAGGGATGGATCTGGGCAATGCTAGGGCGTGTGGCAAAAAGGATAAAGGCGAGGGGGAGGGAAGGTGCCGTGGGGGAGCGGGGTAGAGAGAAAAGGTGGCTTCGGCCACCTTTCCTTCCTCATTCACGTGCTCTGCATGGACGGACGGGGCAGGGCACGGGTAGGGGCTGCCAGGTGGGCCAGGGCGAGGGGTAGCTCGGGTGTGGGGCCAGCATGGCAGGGAGAGAGAGAAAGGAGAGGTCGGGTAGTAGCTCGGGTTAGAGTGAGGCTCGGGTTAGGGTTAGGTTAAAGAGGGGTGGTGTTAGACGGGGGTAGCTAGCATGGGGTGGGTCCCCATGGGCAGAGAGGAAGAGGGGCTCGACATGGTGAGGACAAGTGGTGAGGTGAGGCTCGGCTAGATAGAAAGAAAAAGAGAAAGAGGGTTAGGGTAGGGTGGAGTTAGGGTTTTACTAGATCATGCAAGGGTGGTTTAGGGTCTTGTGGTGATCCACCAAGGACAAGTATAAGTGGAAAAAGATGGTGAGGTGAGGGTTTATGGTGGAGCACAAGGTAATGGTGAGGACAAACACAAGAGAGAGTGAGAGTTGGAATTTATGGGAAAAGATCCCACATGATCATGCATAGATGGGGTGATGAATAAAGAGGGGTAAGGTTTGATGGTAAGCATAAGAATGGCCACCCTGAATTGATTCTCAAAGGACCATGCCCCACTTCCAACAATATAATAAAACCCAAAAGAACGGGAATGGTGATGAGATTTGCATGGCCCATGCAAAAGCATCAAATGCCATGTTTTATTCTTGTGAAAAAAATAATAATGTACCATGGCATTATTCCTATGCATTGCCAAAATGTGGAGTAAAGGCCAAGCAAAAGAATTTAAATGAAAGTTCCAAGTGGATTAGATGGAGATGATCACATTTGATTATAATGGGGACTTGCTAGTGTGTATATTCCACTAGATATTTAATAGTCCCAAAAATATCCCAACATGAGCATAAATCCATAATAATCCATATGAAAACTAGGAAAAGGGGCACCACTCATAATGCATGCAAAGGTGGCTCCACATATCAATAATGTGAAAACAACATGATGCTAATATGAGAGCATGTGGAAATAGAATTGGATCCATCCCAACCCACATAAGCTAGATTAAATGACCAAAAGAAAAGATAATAGCTCATGGTTAACTAGGATGGTGGAATTATAAGGTGGTGACAAAGAAAGGTGATGGAGTTGAATAAAGGATATGCCCCCAACTCAACTTGGGCATCTAGCATTTATCAAGAACCAAATACAATGTATCAAGAGCCAAATACAATTAATAATGCATATGAGAGAAGAACCAAATGGAAAGGGTTTTATATGATGCTCAAATGCAAGGTGGCATGATGACATGAGCATGATATGATTATGATGCAACAATTATATGTAGGAAGTACCCATTATATTACTAGACCAAGTAGCATTACATATGTTAGACAGATGGGATGCTACAACTCTCCCCCACTAAACAGGAATCTCGCACCGAGATTCTAGGAAGAAGAAGAAGAAGACACGAAGAGGGTAGGATACTTGGCACGGAGCTCATCCTCGCGTTCCCAAGTGGCTTCATCAACGTAATGGTGCGACCACTGCACCTTGCAGAACTTGATGGACTTGTTGCGAGTCCTTCTTTCTGTGACTTCAAGGATTTTTATGGGGTGTTCTTGATAAGACAGATATTCTTGGAGATTGATGAGTTCATGGTACACGGTCCTGCCGGGATCCTTGAAACACTTCTTGAGTTGAGAGATATGGAAAACATCATGGACCTTGAGTTTTTCAGGGAGCTCAAGAGCATAAGCAACTTCTCCTCTTCTTCCACGAATTTTGAAAGGACCGATGTATCTAGGAGCCATCTTTCCTTTGATACCAAAGCGGTGCGTGCCTCTCATGGGAGTGACACGAAGGTAAACGAGATCACCAGGAATATACTCCATGTCCGTGTGTTTTCTATCATAATTGCTCTTCTCGCGACTTTGAGCAATCTTTAAGTTTTCAAGAATGATGTGAACCTTCTCCTCCGCTTGAGTTCAATGTCAGGGCCAAGCAATATTCTTTCACCTGCGCCCGACCAACCAATCGGAGTTCTGCATTTGCGACCATAGAGAGCCTCAAATGCTGCCATCTTTAGATTTTTCTGGAAGCTGTTGTTGTAAGAGAACTCAGCATAAGGAAGGCATTCTTCCCACTTCATGCCGAAAGAGATGACGCAAGCACGGAGCATATCTTCTAGAATCTGATTGATCCTTTCAACTTGTCCTTGCGACTGAGGGTGGTAAGCTGTGCTGAAGTTCAATTTTGTCCCCAAAGCATTTTGGAAACTTCCCCAGAACTTGGAAGTAAAGATGCTTCCACGGTCTGAACTGATCTCAAGAGGAACCCCATACAGAGAGACAATTCTATTGATATAGAGCTCAGCCAACTGAATTGCAGAAATTGTTTCCTTGACGAGAAAGAAGTGAGCCACTTTAGAAAGCCTGTCGATGACAACAAAGATTGCATTGTTGCCCTTCTGCGACCTTGGAAAACCAGTTATGAAGTCCATCTCAACTTTCTCCCATTTCCATTCCGGAGGCTTCAATGGCTGTAGAAGACCAGAAGGTTTCTGATGGACAGCTTTAACTCTACGGCAGACATCACACTCTGAGACATACTTGGCACAATATCGTTTCAACCCAGGCCACCAATACTGTGTTTTCAAGTCCATGTACATCTTAGTGATGCCAGGGTGGATAGAAAGAATAGAATCATGCGCCTCCTTGAGAACTTGCTCTCTTAAACCCGGGTAGTTCGGAACAAACATCCGGTGTTCAAAGAAAAGAGTGCCTTGGTCGTCGACATGAAAAGACTCATACTTCGGAAGTTGAATATTGGAGATGATCTTTTTAGTGTAAGGATCCCCAAGTTTAATGGAGCGAACTTTTTCTTCCAAGAGTGGGGTTGCCAGAAGGTTCAGCAGATACCCTTGATCCACAATTTCAAGGTTGAGCTTGCGGAATTCCTCACATAAGAGAGGTTGTTGTTCTTCCACCATGAGGTTGTTGACATAAGATTTTCGGCTGAGAGCATCGGCCATGACATTAGCTTTGCCCGGAGTGTAGTTGATGGTCAAATCGAAATCATTAATTGCTTCAATCCACCTCCTCTGACGAAGGTTGAGATCAGGCTGTGTGAAGATATACTTCAGACTCTTGTGATCAGAAAAGATCTCACAACGGTTGCCCAGCAAGTAGTGCCTCCATACTTTCAAAGCAAAGACAACTGCTGCGAGTTCGAGGTCATGTGTAGGATAGTTGATCTCATGCGTCTTCAACTGTCGAGAGGCATAAGCAACAACTTGTTTTTCTTGCATAAGGACCGCACCCAATCATTGCAAGGAGGCGTCATAGAATATCTCGAAAGGCTTTGATGTACATGGAGGAACTAAGACTGGTGTGGAAGTGAGCTTCTCTTTGAGGGTTTCAAAACTTGCTTGACATGCAGGAATCCAAAGGTATTTCTTGCCTTTCTTGAGAAGATCGGTAAGAGGCTTCGCAATCTTCGAGAAGTTTTGAATGAAGCGACGGTAGTAACTAGCCAAACCAAGGAAACTCCGGACTTCTTTGACATTTATGGGTGGAAGCGAATCAACAATTGTCTTAATAGTTTCTGGGTTGATGGCAATGCCCTTGGAAGAGATGACGTGACCAAGATAGGTGACTTGAGGCAGCCAGAACTCACACTTGGAGAACTTTGCATACAGGCGGTTCTCACGAAGCTTGTTTAGGACACACCGAAGGTGTTCTTCATGTTCTTCCTTTGACTTAGAATAGACTAGAATGTCATCCAGATAGACCACAACGAACTTATCAAGATACTCCATGAAAACCGAGTTCATAAGCCTCGAGAAGGTGGCAGGTGCATCGGTGAGACTGAAAGACATGACCGTGTACTCATACAGGCCATAGCGGGTGGTGAAAGCTGTTTTGGGAATATCTTCCTTGCAAATCTTGATTTGATGATATCCACTTCTCAAATCAAGCTTAGAGAATACCACAGCTCCAGCAAATCTTTATTCTTGATGGTTTTAGCATTGAGAGCCCGATAGTCAACACAAAGTCTATCAGTCTTGTCTCGCTTCTTCACAAATATGGTTGGGCTACCCCAAGAAGAAGTACTGTGCTGAATGAAACCCAACTTCTCTTGTTCATCAAGCTAACGTTTGAGTTCAGCCAACTCAGCAGGACCCATTTTATAAGGCCGCTTGGAGATAGGAGCGGTACCAGGTTCAAGCTCAATCACAAACTCGACCTCACGATCCGGAGGCATACCTGGCAACTCTTCAGGAAAAACATCTAGGAACTCACAGACTACCGGAACACTCTGAATAGCTTCCATAGCATCATCATTCAGAGACGCCTAAGAGAAAAGCTGAATTACAGGAGTCATACTTGGACAATAGACTATATGGCCTTCAGGAATTTTCAGAGAAACCGAGCGTTCAGCACAATCAATCACAGCTGCATTTGCTGTTAACCAATCCATGCCCAAGATAACATCAATATCAGAATTGCCCGGAATAATTAAGGAAGCCGGAAACGAAGAGCCACCAATCTCAATTTGATTACCATGGCTGACTTTAGAAGCCCTCATGTTTGATCTAGGAGATTGCACCATGAGGCGAGTTGGTAAAGCATCAGAAGGTAACCCATTACTCTCCGCAAACTTGTATGACACGAAAGAATGTGAAGCACCAGAATCAAATAAAACTCGTGCAGGAACTGAGTTAACAGGAAGCATACCCATCACAACTCCAGGTGCATGTTCATCTTGAGCGACGTTGACACAGTTGGCACGAGCAACAGTAGACCCAGGCTTGGTGTTGATGTTGAGAGCCCGAGGTGGAGGTGCACAGACCATAGAAGTGCTTGCTGCAGGTCTTGGAGATGGTGGAGGAAGAGCTTTGTTGTTCATTGGACAATTCCAGTGCTGATGCCCAGTGTTTCCACAAGTGTAGCAAGCACCAGGTGGACGTGGAGCAACGTAGGCAGGGACTCCGCCAGGCGCTCCAGGGTAGTTGTGGTTGTAGCCCCTGGGAGCCCCAGTGGCCTTGCCACGTAGCTTGACGGCCTTGGTGGAGCCGGGAGCGACGGTGGGGTGTTAGGAACCCAGACACGACGCTTAGAAGGAGTTGTCATAGCTGAAGAGCTTGCTGCATCGCGGCTGTGTTTCTTTGACTCCTCAAACACTTGCCTACTTGCTTCTTCCTGCAGAGCTGTATGTTGGAGTTCCAGAAAAGACCCCGGCCTTGCATGAGTGATTGCATATTTGATTGAAGCATTGAGCCCTTGCCTGAACCTCTTTTGCTCCTTCTTGTCATCAGAGATCTCATCGCCACCATACCGAGAAAGGTTCATGAAGTTTCTGATGTAGGTATTGACATTGTCATTGCCCTGCTTGAGGTTGAGAATCACTTCCTTCATCCTTTCCATGACAATTTCTGACAGATATTACTCTTTGAACGCCGCAGTGAATTGCTCCCAAGTAGGCTGAAAACCAGAGAGGTCTGCCTTGAGGTAATTTTCCCACCACAGAGCTGCATCTCCCTTCAGAAGGTGAGTGGCACATTTGACCCATTCTTGCTCAGGAACATCCGCAGTCATCAGCAACCTTGATATTTCACGCAACCAATCATCCGCATCAAGTGGTTGATCAGACACCTCAAATTGGCGTGGGTTGAACTTCAGAAAACTCTTGATGTCTCCTCGCATGGGAGGTGGAGGTAGCGGAACAAACTCATTCCTCCTCATGCTTTCTTCGAAGCGTTGCTGGTTCTGCTGCATAGTGCCCAAGGCATTTGCAACACTTGCCAAAGCAGCCCCTAGTTCAGGTGGTATGTCCTCCTCAGAACAGCGTGGTGGTGCCATCCTGTGATTGATATAAAACACAAGTCAATACTATAATGGAGAATAATAATAATCCAAAATAGTACCAAAATGGAATTAACCGAGATTAAAGGATACAATTCACTGAGATGATATTAAAATATCAACAAAGTTCAAAGCACCTGGAAGATATTAAGCATATCGCACACGACTGAACAAGGAGTGTGGTACGCAAACTAACAAAGAAAAAATTTCCACAAATTTCGGCATTAAAATACCACTATATGCGCAAAACCACTTAACGAATCAAGATTAGTAACTCTACTAATTCAATATACAAGAGCGAATGATAAAACTAGTGGTATGGTCGCGACTCCATCCCGCACTCAAATCATTACTCCGCACCTGAATCAGTAAAACACATATCCCAACACCTTCTTTTAAAGACGAACCTAAAGATTAGTAACTACGGAAACGAACACCCCAAACAAGATAACGTCGGATAACAAAGAGTAAGACAGATCACACCGGTATACAACGAATCAGATAGATCGCGTCGGTTTACAAAGGCCTGTCGGTATGGAATGTACCAACAGTTGATAACCAAAAGTCAGATAGCGATAACATTTGGATGCAACAGATAGACAAGGAATTAACACACACACACACACAACCTATGGTACTACTGTTGGAGATATGCCCAAGAGGCAATAATAAAAGTGGTTATTATTATATCTTTGTGTTTATGATGAATGTTTACATCCCATGCTATAATTGTATTATTAGGAAACACTAATACATGTGTGTTTTGTAAACATGTAAGAGTCCCTAGTAAGCCTCTTGTTGAACTAGCTTGTTGATTGATTGATGATCATGGTTTCCTGATCATGGACATAAGGATGTGATTAATAACAAGGTTATATCATTATGAGAATGATGTGATGGACACACACCCATAGTAAGCGTAGCATAAGATCAAGTCATTAAGTTCGTATTGCTGTAAGCTTTTAAATGCATAGTAACCTAATCCTTCGACCATGAGGTTGTGTTAATCACCATCACCGGATGGGTACTTTGATGACATCAAACACCGCTTCGTAACTGGGTGGTCATAAAAGTGTCATTGGGTATTCTGAAAGTATGTGTTGAAGCGCATGGACCAAGATTGGGATTTGTCCATCCATATGATGGATAGATATGCTCTGGGCCCTCTTGGTGGAATGTCATCTAGTTAGCTTGCAAGCATGTGACTAGGTCACAAGGGATGACATGACACGGAACGAGTAAAGAGTACTTATCAGTAACGAGGCAGAACTAGGTACGGAGATACCGACGATCAAACCTCGGATAAGTATAGTATCACGTGACAAAGGGAATTGGTTTTCTCGTATGTAATTGGTTCAATAGATCACGAAGTCATCGTTGAGTATGTGGGAGCCATTATGGATCTCCAGGTCCCGCTAATGGTTATTGATAGGAGATGTGTCTCTGTCATGTCTACATATTCACGAACCGTAGGGTGACACACTTAAGGTTCGAAGTTGTTTTAAGTAGATATGGAATGTGCGTTGGAGACCAAATGTTGTTCGGAGTCTCGGAATGGATCTGGGACATCACGAGGAGATCCGGAATTTTCCGGAAAATAAGATTCATATATTGGGGATCATTTTCTGCGTTAGGAAATGTTCCGGAGTATTTGTATGAGGATTCTAGAAGGTTTCGGAATGTTCCGGAAGGTTCTAGAAGATTTCTTGGAGTTTGCTTGAAAATCAAGATAGGGATCAAGGAGTCCTGGTGGTTCAAGACAAGGAGTCGTGGGGGAGGAGGACTCCTCCCCCCCTCCCAAATCCGCCGGCCCAAGGAGGTGGGGAGTCCTACTAGGACTCCCCCTCCCCAGGCGCCCTCCCTCCTTTAAATAGAAGGGGGAGGCGCCACCCCTTGCCCCTCCTCGATAACTCCCAATCTCTGTCGCCTCTCTCCTCCTCCTTTCTTCTGCACAGGCATAGGCGAAGCCCTGCAGAATTCTCTACTCCACCACCACCACCACGTCGTCATGCTGCTGGGATTCTGTGGAGAAGATCTACTACCTCCGCTGCTCGCTGGAACGAGGAGAGGAAGGCCTGCTTCGACTCCGCACGTGTGACCGACTGCGGAAGCGCTGCCGAAACGCGGCGCCGGAAGGATCGTCCACTTGACTGACTGTGGAAGCGCTGCCGGAACGCGACGCCGGACGGATCGTCCACACGATCTTGAGATCGGCAAGTGATCAACTACATCAACCACGAGATCTAATCTCGTTAACGCTTTCGGATCTACGAGGGTTAGTTCCTATCTATCTCGTTGCACATGTCTAATAGATTAGATCTTGGTTTTTATCTAGATTAGATCTGGGTTTTGTTCTTTCTTGCGGTAGAAATTTTTTGTTTTCCATGCTACGAACCCATCAACTACGGAACCCAGAACACGTGAATCCTAGTTTGAATTTTTGAAGAGGATTGAAAACGTTACACTTCCTTACCAGAAAAAGGGTGGGTGGGTGCGTGGGTAAGAAGAAAAATGGAAGCGGTCCTACTCTCACGTTTTGTTTTTCCCTAGTATACATAACTACCAAAAATATTTGCTAGACTGACAACGACCATTTTGGCTGAGACCCTGAAGGGCGGGATGGCTCTAATACCAATTGTAACTACCTCGGTGAATTACGCTTTTAGTTACATGCCTGGATGAGCGAAAGTGGTCAAAATAGTACGGTGGGGCCCGGGGCCACTCACGATAGACCTTTCGGCCGTCCTAACCACTTTCAGAACATCGGGACAAGAACGAGCGGCGTAATCGGCAGGCGAAGGGATCAACTACATACACAAGTGAGTATGTATGCAAGCCACATACAACAGTCCTCAGAGCCATTCCATCTAAAAGAAATAGAAATATTGCAACGCCATACGGCAAGATCCAAATATCCTAGATAGACATAATAGTTTTGGATAGCTCCTCATACAACAAACATCAGAGTATCAGGCGGAAGCGGAAAACAAGATCCGAGTACGGATAAGAAGCAAATCGGCATAAGATGCCACATAAATAAACACATCCCGCCCACAGATCTCACGGATCCCCGTTCCCGGAATCTCTACACCGAGTGATCGTTGCCAACATCATCCGGCTCCTCCACCCAGTATCCATCTTGCGAGTACACCTGTTCATCTGAATCAAACAATTTATCGTGTGAGACCCTAGGGGTACTCAGCAAGTCTTTATGCCTCTAAAGGGGACACAATCTGGGGTGACGCAATTGCAGCAAAAGATAATAACTAACAAGTCTATAGATACTCGCTAACCATCCACCTAACCAATGATAGACGGATGTCCGTGAATTAAGAACAACAGTTATAACAGTATAATTAACATATCCATGCTCCTCCTCGCTTACCAACGAGGAAGCGGACGAACAACCTCCATCCGTTGGCAGTTTTTTAACCATTCCATGAGTATTGAACCATTTACTAGTCAGGTACTTAGTCAATTTAAAAGCGGTACTTTAGTTAGACTTGTCTATGATCGAGAAACTGTGCTCCAAGTCGTCCATAACCGCGGACACGGCTTTCAGAAAGATTTACCCTGCAGGGGTGCACAAATAGCAACACACACTCGATCAACCTCGGAAAAACCAACTCAAAACCCAACAAGGCATTCACGACAAAGCGATCACAGGATTCAGAAATATTTCAGGGGGCCACCCCAATAAGCTACCCGCAACGAAGTTGGCCGGCTCCGAGACGGACCCAGGGTTTGCGACGACGGCTGTAAACGACTGGGAACCCGAAAATGTGACTGGGCTTGTCGATACCGCGAAAACGTGGCGCGATCCAAAACAGTACAGGTGCTCCACGCACAATCTTAAATAGAGCAGTAAACATGGCATAAGTACAGAATAGTAATAAAGCCCCAAACTAATTGTGGCCCCAAGAAATAAGAATGAATCAAGCTCTGGCTCAGGGCGGTCCATAAGGCCTCCCGGATGTGGATAGTGCGAATAGTCAAGGAACATGAATCAAGTACTCGGGGTCCTACAGGACACAAGTGAGCATGAAGAACCAAATAGCAGATATTGCTCACCGATGCCTCCTTCATTAGTTATCCCATTACTACTCAGGTTAAGTTGTTTAGGTACCTCGTTATCCATCAGACACTCACATACCCTACACATGCTTTGCTATGACTCGCATGGCTCAAACAACTCATGTAGTAATGGCTCATGGGATGGAGGAACAAGCTTCGGTGGGGTTTAAAAGTAAAGGCTTTGCAGTACTTGGGATTCAATTTAATGCAATCGCGACTCAATGATGCAAGAATAAGATAGAGGCAATAGGTACTATATGTATGCAAGCATTTGGTAGTGCTTGCCTGGCAGCTCAGTTGAAGCGAGAGATGGTGGGTAGAACTCCTGTGATTCCTGATAATTCTCCTGCTGGGCGTCTATTCGAAGAAGAACCAAACAAACAAGGGCCTATCATAAATAAAATGCACAAGCATATGAATTAAAATGCGACAAGCAAACAAGCATGCCATGATGAATGATGCACAATTTGCATGGCAATAATGTAGCATGGCAAGGGTGAGGTGTGGAGACAAGAATAATTCATTTTATTATTTATTTAGTCAAGTTTTAATGCAATAAACAGTTCTGCTTTTAATAATGACATGATGCATGCTTCAATTCAGAACAAGGAATGCATAGCTAGAAAGGGCTCGTCGCGCTGGTCGATTTAGACATATTATTTGTCGAATTTGGAGTTGTAGAATTAAAGTTATTAATTTATTAATAAAAAGGGCATTTTATTGTAATTTTAATCATCTCGAAATTTTAAAGTGGTCAAACAACATTTTGAATGGCATATTTGAATTCCTCACATTTTTCTGATCCCAAAACATATATCATTTGTGTTATTTGGATTTATGATTTAAAAGTTATTTAAAAACAGATTTGAATTTGTATTTAAACATTTATGAAATGTTTTTTAGTTAAACAGAAAACAGGAAAAGCTTTTTATACCCAGACGAATCCAACCCAAGTCACTGACGGGTGGGACCCGTACTGACTGGGCGAAACGGCGCGCAAAACTTTCCTCACCGCGGGCTTACCTAGACCACGAGGCAGACAGGTGGGACCTGTGGTCAAATGGCCCCACGTGCCAGTGGCTGAGCCCGCAGGGACTGACAGGTGGGTACGGGCTGGAGCGCGGGTTGAGGTTTATGAAAACCAGGGTCTCTTTTTGTAAAATGCCCTCAGGCACAGACAGGTGGGCCTGTCATGGACCGCGGGTTACGGCAAAAGGTTGTGGGAGGGTATTTGCAAAAGGGGCGCGGTACTGTTTTTCTTCTAGGTTTTCTGACGGACGGATCGTGACAGAGAAACGGCGTGCGGCGCGGGGGTTCGATCCCGCGTCCTCGTGCGCGCGCGCGGCGGTGGCTACCGCTGCGCTGGCTTGGGGTTGCTGCTGGGTACGGGGAACACGGCTAGGAGTAGTTTGGTTGCGGCGCACAGAGAGTAGGGACACTCGTACGCGCCGCACAAAGGGCGCTCGACGGGCGGTCCGGCGAGAACAGGACGCAACGGCGAGGAAGGAGGTGTCAGGGAGGAAGCGGGGCTCACCGCGGGGTCGATGGAGTGGTCGGATCGGGAAGGGGCGCAGCAGGGCGACGGCATTGCAGGCGCACCCGGAGCTAGGGTTTGCGGCGGAGCGGCGGTGGTTCTGGTGGCTACAGGGCGTCTCCTCCTTGCTGGCGGGTACTGGACGATGCAGGGGAACCTCCTCGGCCTCCTCGACAACCTCCACGCCACGCCCGCCTGCTGGCTCAAGGGATCGGTGGTGGACACCGACAGTGGGCGCCGGTGAACAGAGAGGGAGGATGGCGTCGGTGGAGAAGGAGAGGGGAAGGGCAAGGCCCTAGGGATGGATCTAGGCGATGCTAGGGCGCGTGGGGAAAAGGATAAAGGCGAGGGGGAGGGAAGGTGCCGTGGGGAAGCGGGGGTAGAGAGAAAAGGTGGCTTCGGCCACCTTTCCTTCCTCCTTCATGTGCTCTGCGTGGGCGGACGGGGCAGGGCACGGGTAGGGGCTGCCAGGTGGGCCAGGGTGAGGGGTAGCTCGGGTGTGGGGCCAGCATGGCAGGGAGAGAGAGAGAAAGGAGAGGTCGGGTAGTAGCTAGGGTTAGAGTGAGGCTCGGGTTAGGGTTAGGTTAAAGAGGGGTGGTGTTAGACTAGAGGTGGTAGCTAGCATGGGGTGGGTCCCCATGGGCAGAGAGGAAGAGGGGCTCGACATGGTGAGGACAAGTGGTGAGGTGAGGCTCGGCTAGATAGAAAGAAAAAGAGAAAGAGGGTTAGGGTAGGGTGGAGTTAGGGTTTTACTAGATCATGCAAGGGTGGTTTAGGGTCTTGTGGTGATCCACCAAGGACAAGTATAAGTGGAAAAAGATGGTGAGGTGAGGGTTTATGGTGGAGCACAAAGGTAATGGTGAGGACAAACACAAGAGAGAGTGAGAGTTGGAATTTATGGGAAAAGATCCCACATGATCATGCATAGATGGGGTGATGGATAAAGAGGGGTAAGGTTTGATGGTAAGCATAAGAATGGCCACCCTGAATTGATTCTCAAAGGACCATGCCCCACTTCCAACAATACAAGAAAACCCAAAAGAAGGAGAATGGTGATGAGATTTGCATGGCCCATGCAAAAGCATCAAATGCCATGTTTTATTCTTGTGAAAACAATAATAATGTACCATGGCATTATTCCTATGTATTTCCAAAATGTGGAGTAAAGGCCAAGCAAAAGAATTTAAATGAAAGTTCCAAGTGGAGTAGATGGAGATGGTCACATTTGATTATAATGGGGACTTGCTAGTGTGTATATTCCACTAGATATTTAATAGTCCCAAAAATATCCCAACATGAGCATAAATCCATAATAATCCATATGAAAACTAGGAAAAGGGGCACCACTCATAATGCATGCAAAGGTGGCTCCACATATCAATAATGTGAAAACAACATGATGCTAATATGAGAGCATGTGGAAATAGAATTGGATCCATCCCAACCCACATGAGCTAGATTAAATGACCAAAAGAAAAGATAATAGCTCATGGTTAACTAGGATGGTGGAATTATAAGGTGGTGACAAAAAAATCTGATGGAGTTGAATAAAGGATATGCCCCCAACTCAACTTGGGCATCTAGCATTTATCAAGAACCAAATACAATGTATCAAGAGCCAAATACAATTAATAATGCATATGAGAGAAGAACCAAATGGAAAGGGTTTTATATGATGCTCAAATGCAAGGTGGCATGATGACATGAGCATGATATGATTATGATGCAACAATTATATATAGGAAGTAGCCATTATATTACTAGACCAAGTGCATTACATATGTTAGACAGATGGGATGCTACAAAAGCTCTCCCTCGGTTTTGTCAAGAGTGACACTATAGCAGTTTAGATTTTGAAACCAGAGAACTGCGTGCGCCATCTCTTATAATACGAACCATCAACAGGAGGTGGTCTTATAGCCGTGGCTATGCCAGTAGAATTCAATTGCCTATCATCAGGTTTTTGGAATATTGAAAATATGAGAAACAGTTCATATGATTTAATCCAAAATAACCGATAAAACATGATTAATAAAATATTAATTAAACTAATCATGCATACTAATAGAGTAGATGAACCAATAACATCTAAACATGATAAACCTATCACATCTACTCCAAACGCTAGAATAAGAGATTCTAGCAGAACTAAAAGAGAAAGTTTAGGGACACATATGGTGCAGCCTGAGTAGCAGCAGCGTTCGTGTTGTTGACCGTGTTGTCGAAGAGGTCATCGATGTCCAGGAAGAAGTTGTTGTTGGGGAGCTCGTTGTCGGATGACATCGTTGTTGCTGGTAGTCACGCTGAGCGCTCCCCAAAACCTGATCGCCCCTCACTCATATAGTTTCTCGAGATACGGGGTTTTGGAAGCCTATTGTCCCGATCTGCGGTGCACACCACAAACCGGGATGGGGAAGACGAATGAGGAGGCGCAATGAGCTAGAAGGTGTGTGTGTTCTGATCTCTCATGTGGTACCCAACACTCTTAGGTTATAAGGGATAATATCCTTTTCAAAAAGCTTAGTGGAACAAGATCACGAGAATAAGGAGAAGGTAGAGGAAATCTGGGAGGACAGAGGAAACTCGAAAGGGCAGAGGAAGTTTCAGAAGCAATCCAAAAAATATCCGACTTCTAGATTCTTCCTACAAACCATAATAAAATATAAACATGAGCTCGGCTTATTTCCGCAACCACCGGCGTGGTTCGACGTGATGAGACGTGGCGTGAGAGTAGGAGTGCACGAGAGCCGCTTATCTTCTCACTCACTTAGTGGTGCTAGAATAGGTTCCTATATAAGATGGTGCAATCTCCTATCAACTAGTAATGTGAGACTAGATTTTAGTTCCATTAGTGATGCCACGCATAATGGAGCATAGAGAATTTCAGAATTTGTATTGATTATGGGTCAAACACCCAACACCAAAATACCCAAAATTCAAACATGCGCCTCATTTGTTTTCTTTGCACATAGTGCACGGAGTTCACTAGGAGTCGAATATTTTTTTTTTGGTTGAAGATATGAACTTCATTTGGTCCTTGTTTAGCCGGTTGCAAAAACTCAACTTTACTTAAAGGAGGCCAAACACCATCTTCACTTCTATCGGAGGGCAAATATTTAAACGAGGGAGATACTTCCGTTGATTTGTTGGCGGGCTCTAAATACATTTCACTGCACGGTATATCGATGGCAAAACATCTTTATCTCGCCTTAATTGTTTTGACTGCTTTGTTTGCCTTCCACACGCCTCCTTGTTCAGGCTCTCCCTCAGCTAACGACTAATCCTATGAGGGCTTTCAAACCTGGCTCCACCCAGGGGCTGATCAGGCATGGTGCTATCGGTGCCGTAGCATCGGCCGAGCGGCTGAACTGCAAAGAGCATGTACTAATTTTCATAGCTAAAAAAATAAAAAATATAAATAATTAGCAACATTAAGGCTGTTTAGCATCAGGCTTGGGCTCCATCCAGCTCCGCCCGTGTCACCCAAACTTGATCTTGTCCCGTGCGAGCTATCACTGCTACTCTCTGGATTGAAAATACAATGTGGTGACATATCTTCTGTTTTTCCTTTTTATGAAATGTGCGGTGCACGTGGAATAACATGAATACAAGTAACCCGTTGCCGTGTACAGCACACGGCTGGTGTGCAGTCCCTGTGCTGCCGAGCTTCCATGAAGAAGGCAAACATTTACTCCAGTCTCCGGAAGAGCTCTGGTTCTCCTCCTGTTTTGAGAGTCGCGCAAAGAATACCAGACCGCTCCCGTGCCCTCTCCGGCGGCGCCGCCGGCCGGAGATGGTGGGGGAGGGGGCACTGGAGTAGATAGGTTAGGTAGCTATTCTTTTAGGTTGTCTGGCCTTGTGCCGCAGTATGGGAGTAGAGAAACAGGTGGATCTCGCCCTGTCTGGTTCGTCTGATCTGGCCTGTGGCTGCTCTGTCTCCGGTGGTGAGGAGCAGGGGCGGAGCTGGATGAAGCCCAAGCCTGGTGCTAAACAACCTTAATGTTGCTAATTACCTACATTTTTCATATTTTTAGCCTTGAAAATTAGCACATGCTCTTTGCAGCTCAGTCGCTCGGCCGCTGCTACGGCACCGGTAGCACCATGCCTAGATCCCCTGGTGGGGAGAGGCGGCGGTAGGGGTAGATCCTGGGATCTCCTTCAATAAGGCTGGTGTGCCTCTTCTTCCCCGTGTTGGTGCCTTGCTTGCTCCCCCTCTTCCGGCCGGCCGTGGTGGCAAGGGGAAGAGGGGATCAGGCGGGGATGTGACTGCGGGAGGAGGAGGCGAGAGATCTTGTCTCCTGGCGCATCTGCGCGGCGGCAGGAGGTCATGGTGGGCGGTTCCCGGCGAGCTTCAATGGATGAAGACGCCGGTGGTGCTTCTCCAAGTGGATCTTCGACATAAGCGTGTGTTTGGTTCTCGGGCCAGCTTGGATGCCCGCTGCTCTTCCCTGCTCCTCTTGGCCGGCCGTGGCGGCGGCGCGGGGGGGGGGGGGAGGGGGGGACGTGGATGGCAGCGAGCGGAAGGAGTGGCCAGGGCGCTCGGGGGAGTTTCGGTCTTTCCCCTTTCAACGGATTTTTCCTCGCTACTCCGACCACCTATGCCCGCCTTCACCCACCCGTGGCAGGAGTGTTGTGCTAGAGTGCGGGTCGCTCGTCTTCGGCGGAGCTAGTGAGGATTTTTGCGTCGGGGATTTCCGGAGCTTGGAAGCGACATCGGCGGGCATCATCTTGACGGTTGCGTGCCGTCCGTCAAAGCCGATGAGCTCCAGCGTCTTTTCAACCTCCATCGAAGGCCCTCTTTCTGGTCAGCGGCCGTGTCCAACGTCGGCACTGAAGCAAGTGGTCCCGTCCCCATGGCGGTGCAGCTGGCCTTCGGCTCAGCAGCGGAGATAGGGAGGGACCTGATTGCATCTCAAATCTTTCAGCGGGGTCTTTTCCACATTAAATGGGGACCTACGTGTTATTTTCTTCTTCTTATGGGGTCTTCTATAATATTGTCCACCTTCACTGTTTGTAACTAATACAAAGCTTCGAGTCCCTTCGGGCTCTCCCCGTTCAAAAAAAAAGGAGAGCTCTGGACAGTGAGCTACAACCTTTGACCCTAACGTCCTGTTGACTGTCATCCCTGAATGGTGAACCAAAAGCTACTACTCCTGGTGCTCGTACCAGCTCGAAGTAAAGATTTCCTCATCTTTCCTTTGTGGAGTGGCGTTGCTTCACAAGATGGTGTGTTCGCTCCCCACATTTTCTTCCCATTCTTCGGATTCACAGCCACCGGGTGATCATTCTCATCTGCTTCACCTTTGCGTCGCCGGCTGGTGCGAGTCCCGATGATCGATGGCCCCCATTTGCCACTTCAGGCGGCAGCCCAAAAAGAAGGAGGCCCAGTGTAGCCATGAGGTCATGTCTCTGCTACGCGGTGATGTGACGACGACCGGCGAGCTCGGCTCGTGGTATCAAACGGAGGGCCACACGCACTTCCCCGTTGACGACGAGTCCAACTCCAGCAAGCCGCCAAGTGCAAGCGCCCAAGTCGAGGTCGGGCGGAAAAGGGTGGGGCCGGAGCCTACCAGGCATCACTCGCCGCCGCAAGAAGTGGACGTCGGGATTGAGGCCTGTAGGCAGGTGACACGTAATCGGCGACGGTAGTGGAGCGAGACGGGAGCGCTGCCGCGACTATCGGCGGCGTCGTACTCGACGCTCCTCCGGCAGAAGCGCACACCCTGGCACACGAGGGGAGTCATTCTCCTTCATCCGGATGATGACCTTCGCCTCGTCCTCGAGGACAACCGCGGCGTCACCATGGATGCGCGGCGCCTTCGCGGTGGCGAATCCTTAGCCACGAGCGATGCCATCGAGTTCTCGTTCCATCGTGATGTCATTGATGGCACGGTGGTGGCGAGCGTGGATCGGGACCCGGGGCTTGGGTCCGCGGACATGCATGTAACCGCTTGTTCGTGCGGTCAACCCGGCGGCAGCGCCAGCGAGAGGAGGCTCCACGAGGGTGGTTCCATCCATGAACTATACGCGGCTGCAACGAGTGTGTAGTAGATGGTCCACGGGGCAGTGGGTGTGTGAAACTGTGGACCATGTGCTCGATGGGTTAGAGTTAGAGCACCTCCACCTGTTAAGTACTTGGCCGAAATCTGGTGCTATCTAGTGCCGCACGATGTATCTTTTGGCCTAGGAATAGTCGTTTTCCCACTAGCGTTCCCAGGCGTGGTTCCTAGGCGATGCAAAATCCGTGACATATTTGAATATTTTTTGTTCCTGCCGCCAAAATCTTGCCCAAAGGTGTTCGACAGAAATCGACCAAAAGAGTTCGACAAAAATACGCCCAAAAAAGTTTCGGTGATTAAATTATTACAAAACAGGATAAAATCTGGCGATCATTCGTCGACAGGATGGGCCCCTCCGGCGTGCCTAGTGCGACAGGGATGGGTTCCTTGGCCAGGACAGGGCCGTCGATGGATTGGAGGAAGTGGATGCAGAGCTTAGTGAAGGAGTGGTAGCCGAGATGGTTTGCGCTAGACTCGGTGTGTTGGCGGTGACGTCCTCGTCACGGATGGCGGTGCGGCGTGCCATGTACCAGGCCTTGACCTAGGGGCTCATCGCTGAGGTGTCTTCGCCGCCCAAGAGGAACTGGACGTTTGTGTTCCTCTTCTTGGCGGCGAAGTTCGCTTTGAGGAGGTCGAGCTTCCTGTCTTGGTTCTACAGCTGCAGCGTCCACCTCTCCCCGGCCTTCTCCCCTCTTCACGGCATGGGCCTTGGAGTCGGCGATGCACTTCTCGATTGACGCATGGAGACGTTCGGCTGGAGGTCCTGTAGCTTTCAACATCTTCGCCTTCTTCTGGCCGACCTCCGGCCTTCCTTAGCCGGCAGCTGGGGGGCCACTGGGTTGTACACGTCGTCCTTGTTCTTGGCGAGGCTCACGAGAGTTTGTGCCTATTTTGGGTAGTTCTGAATCTTGTCGAACACATGGTGGAACTTGAACTCTGTGACAATGTCGTCGTTGTACATGCCGAGTGCACGGACGAGCTGCACAGACAAGGCAAACTGCGTCAGGACAGGCATGAAGTCGGCTAGTTTAGGCTTGAGGTCAGCAAACTACCTTGTTATCCATGCTTTCACCGCTGACTGGTGTGCGCTCGATCTCTTAGAGAATGTCGT
This sequence comes from Avena eriantha, assembly GCA_910589775.1. Lineage (NCBI taxonomy): Eukaryota > Viridiplantae > Streptophyta > Magnoliopsida > Poales > Poaceae > Avena > Avena eriantha. The sequence continues at coordinate 282,939,284 of OU342744.1, read as the reverse complement.
TCCACTTGTTGCATGTCTACTGCACAAGTCTCTAGTGATTGATCATGGCCTTCTCGCCGTTCTCCATTTGGATCTTGCTGAACTTCGGGTCCATGTGGTTGTGCTCATCGAACGCCAACTTCACATGCCTCCAGTAATTCTCCGAGTTTTGATTTGTGCCTGTGATGGGGTCCATGCTCACCGACTTCCATGCTTCGGCGAGGCAAAGGTCCTTAAGCAGCGTCCACTTGACGTGGGTCCCCGTCGTCCTCGCCTTCTTCTTGCCTTTGCCCTTGCCCTTCGCCGCCACCAAGGCACCCTCTTCGGCTTGCGTCTAGTCGGCGGCCTCTTCGGCCAAGGCATCCTCTTCGGCTTGCGTCTGGTCGGCGAAATCCTGGGACTCGAGGCCATGTTCGACGTCAGTTTGGGAATGCTCTTCAGTGAAGAAGGAGATGTTGCCGTCCACTACGGAACTAGAGGCGATCATGTTTGACATGTAGGCATCGCTCGCCATACCATCGAACACATTGCGGGCGTCCGTGTCACCGAAGGGGACATGCGAGGAACTGTTGGCGGTGAATAGAAGATGACCGCAGATCATGGCCGACGAAGTGTCGGCGTATGCCGGAGAGCTGGTAGGGGACGTTGATGTTGACGTTGAAGGCCGGAGGGCGAGGTGTGGGGAAGGGGAAGAGCACATTTGGGTTGAACCCGGTGTCAAATTCGGGGAGGGCGAGAACCCCTGACGCGGGTTTGTCTAGCTCTCCTGGAACATGGTCGGTGAGATCGGCGAGAACCGGCCAGAGATCCTACGCTTGGCTGGCTCCCCCAGTGTGTGGCGTACTAAGCGGCGACCATTGGCGACAGGCGTGACATCGTCATGCACGCGACGCGCTCCGAAGCCTCCCGCGCTTCCCTCATCGCCTGCGTCTCCACGAGCGCATGTGCCCGCTCCGACCTCGCCGTCCTATCCTTGCGGCTCTCTGTTTCGATCTTCCTTTGCCAGTAATCCCTCAACCACTCGGCGTCCTCCAAGCCTTCCGGCCTCAGCGTCGGATTCCTCAGCTGCCTCGGCTTCTTCACATTTGGTACGCCGATGGTAGATCGGGGTTTGACGAAACCATTGGGCGGCATGGTGATACGTCCAAAACATATCTACTTTCCCGAACACTTTTGCTATTGTTTCTCCTCTAAACTTGTGCGATTTGGATACAACTAACACGGACTGACGTTGTTTTCAACAGAATTACCTTGATGTCTAGTTTTTGTGCAGAAAATCAAATATCAGGAAAAATCTAGGAAAATATGTCAAAAATCCTATTTCACCAGAAGACTCGCGGAGCCAGAAGACGAGACGGAGGAGGGCCACGAGGGGCCCACACCACCTGGCCGCGTGGGCCAGCCCAGGCCACGCCTGGGGATGGTGTGGCCGCCTTGGTCACCCCCTCGGCCTCCCTCTTCGCCTATAAGATTCCTCCTGACCTAAAAACCAAGGGGGGTTCGACGTTTTTCCAGATAGAGTTCCGTTACGCCGCCACCACCAGATTCCGTGAAACGGAACCAGAAACTCCGTTCTGGCATCCTGCCGAGACGGGGAATTGGAGGAGATCATCGCCACCATCATCACCATCGCTTCTCCATCAACCATCCATGATTCCCCCATCCATGAGTGAGTAATCCCTCGATGTAGGCTATGGGCATGGTAGGGATTGGATGAGATCGTTCATGTAATGGCATCAGATTGTTAGGGCATGGTGCCTAGTATCTACTATTAGTGATTTTTGACTTTGTTGCAACTTGTTATGCTTAATGCTTGTCATTAGGGCCCGAGTGCCATGATTTCAGATCTGAAGATGTTATTGATTCATTATGATAGTATTGTTTATGGTCTTACCTACAAGTTGTATATACACGTTGTTGTCCGGAACCAAAGGCCCCGAAGTGACAGCAATCGGGATAACCGGAGGGAATGACTTTGATGTGAGGATCACATGTGTTCACAGAGTGTTAATGCTTTGCTCTGGTGCTCTATTAAAAGGAGCACATTAATTGCCAGTAGTTCCCTAGAGGCTCCGCTGCAAACGGGCTGGCAGGACAAAAGATGTTGTGCAAGTTCTCATTGCGAGCACGTATGACTATATATGAAACACATGCCTATGATTATTTAGTACTTGGATGTTTTATCTTATTTATCTGCAAATGCCCTATGTCTTGATTGCTATATGAATTGTCTTGTCCATGCAACGCCCGTCCATCCATCCCTATGCCTACCGCGATTTAATCCTACCGTTTACTGCAATTATTACTACTGTCTTTACTTTTACTATTGCTATTACTTTGATATTGCTACTACAAATCTGTTGCTACTAATAAACTGCTATGAGGAAGATTGTTTCCAAGTGCAGCTGAATTGACAACTCAGTTGTTAAGACTTATAAATATTCTTTGGCTCCCCTTGTGTCGAATCAATAAATTGGGTTTCACTTCCCTCGAAAATACTGCGATACACCCCCTATACTTGTGGATCATCAAGACTATTTTCTGGCGCCGTTGCCGGGGAGCATAGCTCTATTTATCAAGTTCACTTGGAATCACTATTGTTCGCTGCCCTTCATTCGTCATGGGTAAGTCTCGTGATGGAAAGGTTCTTATATTACCATCCACTACAAGGAGAGGTACAGTTCTGAACACCTCTGTTGCTCTTGATTCACCATCTGTGATGAGTAAGCTCCTTACACAACCACATACACATGCTACACATACTGCTACTTCTGCTGAATCTGAAACTTCTGATACTTATGATGCTGCTTCTATTGTGCTTGATAAGAGTGTTCATTAGGTCCTTTACTAGATTCTACGATTGCTAGAACTATAGCTGGAAACACTAAAACTCCTAATGAAGACACTACTACACCTGTCAGTTCACCTGAGTCTACAGAGAGCTATGATATTGAAGAAGGATATATAAAAATGAATGATGAATTTATTAAAGAATGTCAAAACACTCATGGTAGGAGTGCTATTAAGAGTCTCCTTGAGAGGCATACTATAAAATCCAAATTATCTCCTAATGCTAAGATTGCTACATCTCCCATAAACATTAAAGATAAAGATTATGATTTCTCTCTTGATCTATCTTACATAACCATTGTTGAGAAAGAACCCTTTTGTGGGACTAAGAATGAAAGTGTTGTAGCACATATGACTGAGCTTTCTACCATGAGTGGCCTGTTTTCTAATGATATTAAGATGTGCACCTACTTTGTTGCTAAAATTTTCCCTTTTTTACTGAAAGGCGAAGCTAAGGCTTGGTTTAATAATTTACCTCCTGGATCTATTGAGAGCCCTGATTGCTTGATTAGTACCTTCCTTCAGAAATATTTCCCTCCTAGTGCTAGACATGCTATTCTGTAGGAACTTTTTGATTTTAAACAGGGAGAAAAAAGAGATATTGCCTGAATCATGGGCAAGATTTTGTGCTTTGATTCATGCACAGGCTGGATGTCCATTACCTAAAATGAGCTCCTTGATATATATTATAATGGACTAACTGAAGAATCTAGGACATACCTGGATAGTGTGCTCATTGTGTTTTCAGGAATAGAACTCCCAAGGAAGCTGAGGAATTAATGGCTAAAATAAGCAAGAATTATGATGAATGGACTCCACCTGAGCCAACTACGCCTGAGACAACTACACCTGAGTTAACTATGCCTGAGCCAACACCAACACCAAATAAGAGAGGAGTGATTGAACTAAATGATAAAGTGATGAAGGAAACTAAGAAATGTCTTAAGGAGAAGGGTATTAAAGTTGAAGACGTCAAGAATTTACCTCCTATAGAAGAATTATGTAAGCCAATCTCCCACTCATCCACTATTGAGGTACACTCTCTCCAACATTTTGATGAAGGTGATATTCCTTACTCTAAACCTCCTGATCAATGCTTGGAAGAATTTGATGTTTTTATTGTTAAGCAAGATAATTTTAATAAAAGGGTGCAAAATTATTTAATGGAAAACTCTAGAGCTATTATTGAATTGAAGGATATTGTGGAAAGAACCTCTAATGATGTTAAAATGCTTGTTAAACATTTCCAATGGTTCAAACTCAAATTGATCAGCTTATCAAAGTACAAAAAGATTTTCTAGTTAATGCTTCTAAAGAAAAACATGCTTATGAAATTAGAACTAGAAGTGGTGCTATCACTCAGGATCCTCTATATCCTAAGGGGCATCCTAAAAGAATTGAGCAGGATTCTCAACAAATTGAAAATAGTGGTACTTCTCCTAAGAAAAGGAAAAAGAAACATAAAACTATTGTAGAGTCTTCTGAACCTGCTAAAGATCCTAATAGTATATTTGTCTCTGATGCTGAAACTGGAAGTGGTAATGAGGAAAATGATGCTCCTGATAAAGAAAAAGTTGAAGAAGAACCTGAAAGACACACTAAGAATACTAAATACACTAAGGAAGATTTTGTTGCTAATAAACATGGTAGTGAGAGAGAGCCTTGGGTCCAAAAACATATACCTTTTCCTGATAAGAAACACAAGTCAAAGGAAGACGAACACTATAATAAGTTTTGTGTAACTACCTCGGTGAATTACGCTCTTAGTTAATGCCTGGATGAACGAAAGTGGTTAAAATAGTACGGCGGGGCCCAGGGCCACTCACGGTAGACCTTTCGGCCATCCTAACCACTTTCAAACAACGGGACAAGAACGAGCGGCGTAATCGGCAGGCGAAGGGATCAACTACATACACAAGTGGGTATGTATGCAAGCCACATACAACAGTACATCAGAGCCATTCCATCTAAAAGAAATAGAAATATTGCAACGCCATACGGCAAGATCCAAACATCCTAGATAGATATAATAATTTAGGATAGCTCCTCATACATCACACATCAGAGTATCAGGCGGAAGCGGAAAACAAGATCCGAGTACGGATAAGAAGCAAATTGGCATAAGATGCCCCATAAATAAACACATCCCGCCCACAGATCACACGGATCCCCGTTCCCGGAATCTCTACACCGAATGATCATTGCCAACATCATCTGTCTCTTCCACCCAGTATCCATCTTGCGGGTACACCTGTTCATCTGAATCAAACAATTTATCGTGTGAGACCCTAGGGGTACTCAGCAAGTCTTTATGCCACTAAAGGGGACACAACCTGGGGTGACGCAATTGCAGCAAAAGATAATACCTAAAAATTCTATAGAGACTCGCTAACCTTCCGCCTAACCAATGATAGACGGAAGTCCGTGAATTAAGAACAACAGTTATAACAGTATAATTAACAGATCCATCCTCCTCCTCGCTTACCAACAAGGAAGCGGACGAACAACCCCCATCATCCGTTGGCAGTTTTATTAACCATCCCATGAGTATTGTACTATTTACTAGTCAAGTACTTAGTCAAATTAAAAAGCGGTACTTTAATTATACTTGTCTATGATCGAGAAACTGTGCTCCAAGTGGTCCATAACCGCGGACACGGCTTTCAGAAAGATTTACCCTGCAGGGATGCACGAATAGCAACACACACTCGATCAACCTCGGAAAAACCAAATCAAAACCCAACGAGGCATTCACGACAAAGCAATCACAGGATTCAGTAATATTTCAGGGGGCCACCCCATTAAGCTACCCGCAACGAAGTTGGCCGGCTCCGAGACGGACCCAAGGTTTGTGTCAATGGCTGTAAACGACTGGGAACCCGAAAATGTGACTGGGCTTGTCGATACCGCGAAAACATTCCACGATCCAAAACAGTACAGGTGCTCCACGCACAATCTTATTAAGCAGTAACATGGCATAGGTACAGGATAGTAATAAAGCCCCAAACTAATTGTAGCCCCAAGAAATAAGTATGAATCAAGCTCTGACTCAGGGGGGTCCATAAGGCCTCCCGGATGTGGATAGTGCGAATAGTCAAGGAACAGGAATCAAATACTCGGGGTCCTACGGGACACAAGTGAGCATGAAAAACCAAATAGCAGATATTGCTCACCGGTGCCTCTTTCATTAGTTATCCCATTTCTACTCAGGTTATGTTGTTTAGGTACCTCGTTATTCATCAGACACTCACATACCCTACTCATGCTGTTCTACGACTCGCATGGCTCAAACAACACCTGTAGTAATGGCTCATGGGACCGAAACAAGCTTAGTGTGGTTTAAAAGTAAAGGCTATGCAGTACTTGGGATTCAATTTAATGCAAACGCGACTCAATGATGCAAGAATAAGATAGAGGCAATAGGTACTGTATGTATGCAAACATGTGGTAGTGCTTGCCTGGCAGCTCAGTTGAAGCGAGAGATGGATCTGGGTAATACTCCTGTGATTCCTGGTAATTCTCCTGCTGGGCGTCTATTCGAAGAAGAACCAAACAAACAAGGGCCAACATAAATAAAGTGCACAAGCATATGAATTAAATTGCGACAAGCAACCAAGCATGCCATGATGAATGATGCACAATTTACATGGCATTAAAGTAGCATGGCAAAGGTGAGGTGTGGATATAAGAAATGAAGCACTTTATTATTTATTTGACCAAGTTTTATTGCCATAAACAGTTCAGATTTTTAAATGATAACATGATGCATTCTTCAATTCAGAACAAGGACTGCATAGATAGACGGGCTCGTCGCGCTGATCGATTTAGACATATTATTTGTTAAATTTGGAATTATAAAAGAAAAGTTATTAATTAAATAAGGAAAAGGGCATTTTCTTTTAATTTTAATCATCTCGAAAATTAAAATGTTCAAAATATATTTTTAAGGGCATATTTGAATTCCTCACATTTTTTTGATTCCAAAACATATATTACATGTATTATTTGGATTTGTATTTTAAAAATTATTTGAATCTGAAAAGAATTTGAATTTAAATTAATTTGGAAAAGATTTGAATAAAAACCGACCCAGGGAATTACTTTTTATACCCAGGCAAATCTACACACAGACACTGACAGGTGGGGACACAGCGGACTGGGGCCACACGCGCGCGAAAACGCGTTTTGCACCCGGGTCTGGCTTACCCGCAGCGGCTGACAGGCGGGCCAGCGCGGAAGGGGGCACGTGCCAGTGGGGAAAGGCCCAGTGGCTGACTGGTGGGGCACCAGCTGGACCGCGGGTTACGGCCAGGAAAACTGGGGGTGGTTTCTGCAAGAAGACCAGGGCGACGGACAGGTGGGGCCGTTTGGAGCGCGGGTTGCAGTAATTAAAAAGGGGAGGGGCTTTTTGCAAATCGACCACGGGCGGCTACTGTTTCTCTTCTCCTCGTGTCTGACACAAAACTGGCGCGCGGCGCGGGGCGGGGATTCGATCCGGGGACGTGAGCGTGCGTGCTGGGGGTGCGAGCCGGTGCGGTAGTGCTAGGGGAGCTGACTGGGAGGAGGGCGCGGGCTAGATAGGGCTGGCGTGGCGCGGGGAGGCTGCAGACTACAACGGACGGCGTGCCCTGAGAGTGCTCGACAAAACGGTCGGCGGCGCTAGACGGCGACGGAGAAGAGGAGGTTGTCAGGGAGAAGGAGATGCTCACCGCGGTTTGCCTGGTGGGCTTGGATCGGAGCGAGGGGCTGCGGATCGGCGAGGTCGCTGGCGCACCGGCGGGCTAGGTTTTCGGAGGCGGCGAGGTTCTAGCGTCGCGGGGGAGCTTCTCGTCCGCGTCAGCGTGGTCGGGGCGTCGCAGGGGATCGTGCTCGATCTTCTCCGCCACTTCACGGTCACGCTGCACGGCTGGTTCGTCGGGGCGGGCTGGTTGCTGGCGGCGAACGGCGGTAGGTGGTGGTCGCTAGGGAGGAAGAAGGAGGAGAGGAGGGCGTCTCGGGGAGATCTGGAGAGGCCAGAGGAGGCGTGTGGAGGGAGGAAAAGAGGGAGAGAGGGAGGAGGCAGCTGGGACACGGCAGAGATAAAGGTGGCCTCGTGCCACCTTTTTCCTCCTCCTCGAGCACGTGCTCGGCCGGCTGGGCTGGCTGGGGCTGGTCCAGGGCGAGGCAGTGAGGCTGCAGGGTGGGGCTGGCATGAGGGAGAGAAGAGAGGGAGGGACTAGCTCGGGTTAGGTTAGATGGTGGCCTCGGGTTAGGTTTAGCTAGGGTTAGGGTTTGGGTGAGCTAGGTTAGAGAGAGGAGAGGCTGAGGTGGTGGGTCAGGTAGAGAGAGGGTGGCCAGGTGGAGAGAGGGGCTTGGCATGGAGGCCAAGCTAGAGAGAGAGAGAGAGAGAGAGAGAGAGGGTTAGTAGAAATTAGGGTTATGGGAAGAATAAAGGAATTTATTAAGTTTGATTATTTTTAAGTATTTAGATTGGAATTTTGGTGTAGGAGACTAATCCAAGAAGAACTAAAAGGGCTTGGTCTTGCATGGACTAATGTAGAGAAGAAACTAGAAAAAAAAAAGAAGGAAAGAATTAGGTGGAATAAGGCTTATATGGTTAGGGCATGGAGAAAATAAAATAAGAGGAAAAGAGGTGGATAGGAGTATGGGGATGGTGGAATGGTGGTAGATGGCCTCCCAAGATAGTTTCTACTAAACCAAAAGAAAAACCAAAGGAGATAAAAGTAGTGAAGGCATTTTGGAAACTTCCCCAGAATTTGATTGATCCTTTCAACTTGTCCTTGCGACTGAGGGTGGTAAGCTGTGCTGAAGTTTAGTTTTGTTCCCAAAGCATTTTGGAAACTTCCCCAGAACTTGGAAGTGAAGATGCTTCCGCGGTCTGAACTGATCTCAAGAAGAACTCCATACAGAGAGACAATTCTGTTGATATAGAGCTCAGCCACTGAATTGCAGAAATTGTTTCCTTGACTAGAAAGAAGTGAGCTACTTTGGAAAGCCTGTCGATGACAACAAAGATTGCATTGTTGCCCTTTTGCGACCTTGGAAAACCAGTGATGAAGTCCATCTCTACTTTCTCCCATTTCCATTCCTGAGGCTTCAATGGCTGTAGAAGACCGGAAGGTTTCAGATGGACAGCTTTAACTCTGCGACACACATCACACTCTGAGACATACTTGGCACAATAGCGTTTCAAACTAGGCCACCAATATTGTGTTTTCAAGTCCATGTACATCTTAGTGCTGCCAGGGTGGATAGAAAGAACAAAATCATGCGCCTCCTTGAGAATTTGCTCTCTTAAACCCGGGTAGTTCGGAACAAACATCCGGTGTTCAAAGAAAAGAGTGCCTTGGTCATCTACGTGAAAAGACTCATACTTCGGAAGTTGAATGTTGGAGATGATCTTTTTAGTGTAAGGATCCCCAAGCTGAATGGAACGGACCTTTTCTTCCAAGAGAGGTGTTGCTAGAAGGTTCAGAAGATAACCTTGATCCACAATTTCAAGGTTGAGCTTGCGGAATTCCTCGCACAAGAGAGGTTGTTGTTCTTCCACCATGAGGTTGTTGACATAAGCTTTTCGGCTGAGAGCATCTGCCATGACATTGGCTTTGCCCGGGGTGTAGTTGATGGTCAAATCGAAATCATTGATTGTTTCAATCCACCTCCTCTGACGAAGGTTGAGATCAGGCTGTGTGAATATATACTTCAAACTTTTGTGATCAGAAAAGATCTCACAACGGTTGCCAAGCAAGTAATGCCTCCATACTTTCAAAGCAAAGACAACTGCTGCGAGTTAGAGGTCAAAATGTGTAGGATAGTTGATCTCATGCGTCTTCAACTGACGAGATGCATAAGCAACAACTTGCTTTTCTTGCATAAGGACCGCACCCAATCCTTGCAACGAAGCATCACAGAAAATCTGGAAAGGCTTTGCTGTATCTGGAGGAACCAACACTGGTGTGGAAGTGAGCTTCTCTTTGAGTGCTTCAATAAAAGGAAGCTCCCTAATGAGCAAATTTCTACTTTGCTTGCTAATTATTCCTTTAATGATAAGGTTCCAAAGAAACATGGAGACCCAGGGATTCCAACTATTCCATGCTCTATCAAAAATAATTATGTTAGAACTATCTTGTGTGATTTGGGAGCAGGAGTTAGCGTTATGCCTTTTCTCTCTACAAGAGACTTCAATTGGAGAAATTAATACCAGCTGATATATCTTTGCAAATGGCTGATAAATTGAATACTATTCATGTTGGTATATGTGAGGATGTACCTGTTCAGGTGGCTCATAATTGCTTGATATTAACTGACTTTGTTGTGCTTGAAATGCCTGAAGATGATAATATGTCTATTATTCTTGGGAGATCTTTTCTTAACACTGCAGGAGCTGTCATTAATTGTAATCAAGGAAAGGTAACTTTTAATGTTAATGACAAGGAGCATACTGTCTATTTCCCCAAGAATATTGTTAAGACCTATGGCCTAAATTCAATTGAAAATATTGAGGGCATTCAAGTGGGAGAAATATATTGTCCCATACCAAGAGAAAAATATGAAACTATTATGATTGGGACTATCAAGATTGAGGTAACATAATCATTTAGTGGAATACAAAGTTTTGTTTCATATAAAAAAATTGGTAACAAGACCTGATCGACCTTGTTAACAAAGGGATTTTAATGAAAAAAACAATGTTTTCACCATGATTATCTTTGCTTACTTTTATTTTTTCCATTTTAATTTTTTGCTTTCACTTAGTTTACTTTTCTATTGCTAGTTGCTTGCATATTAGAAGTGTCTTAGAACTTCTAAAGTTTTAGTTTCGTTTTGTTATTTGCATCATTCAAAAAACATCTTTCTGCCAGAAATTATTCGTCAATACCTAAAAATTGCTAAAAAATAAAGTGTCTCGAAAAATTCCAGAAAATTCATATTAAATTTTTACGTCAAAAGAGGGGCAGAGAAGTACCTAGAGTGACCCAGGGGGGCCCACCAGGCATGCACACCATCTGGTGGCACGGCCACCCCAGGGGCGCGCCTGGCCATGGTGTGGGCCACCTCTGGCCCTCCACTTACTCTCTCACTTGCCACTTCTCTCTCTCTTCCGAGAAAACACCAGTTCATTTCTCAAACTTGCGTTCTTGCTATTCTTGCCCACGATTTTTCGATCTCCTTGCTCAGCCCATCTTTGCTGTTGAAATTTGGAGCATTTGTTCTCTGGTATGTGACTATTGGGTTCGCAGCATAGAAAACAAAAAAATCCTACGAAGAGAACTATACGCCAAGATCTATCTACTAGATACAAGCAACGGGTGGATATACATCGATAGGGAACTTACCCTCGAAGACAATAGAGTTTTGTTAACGAGTTGGAACTTCTGGATGATGTAGTTGTACACTTAATGATCTCAAGATCATGTGGACGTCCTCACGCCACAAATCAGCAGCGCATCCGTCCTCGCACACACGTTCAGGCCCACCGAACAACCTCCACCTCCTCGCTCCAGCTAATCAGCGGAAGCAACAACTCCTTCCAGACGCAATGCCACCGGAACATGTATCTCGCTAATCCGAGACCATGGGGGAATATATCTAGAGGGGAGAGATATCCTTCACGAGGAGGTTGCTTTGTGAGGGAGGATAGCGGGCCTCCTCCCCTACCATGGCCGGCGCCCATGGGGGCTGCCCCCACCTCTTCCTCATTCATGTGGTGGAAGCTCCACTCCCATCAATTTAGCCTCCACCCAAAGTTCCACTCACATGCATTAAATTTCCACCAAATTTAATGCAACTCTCATTTAATAAAACTATTTTATTTATTTTATTCAGAATTTTGTTAATTACTTTAATTAACAAACGTTCACATAAAACCCCTTGTAACATTTCAATATCACATGCAGAACCAGTTTCTGCAATTTTACCCGAAACAATTCCGGTTTTCATCGAAATAATTCCAGCGCTTTGCAATTCTTTCGTCTGAAACATATGTGCTCCAAAATGGTGTTTGAAACCCTTAAGTGTGTCACCCTACGGTTCGCGAAAAATGCAGACATGATTGAGACTCCTCTCAAATCAATAATCAGAAGCGGGGCCTGGAGATCCATACTGACTCCTGCACATTCAACGATGACTTCTGTGATCGTGAGAACCTTTAACGCTACTAATTTGATCCCTTTGTCTCATGATATATTACATGCCCGAGAATCGATCATCGGTATCCAAATACCTAGTTTGATCTTGTTACCGACATGCACTCTTTTCTGGTTCCCGTGATATAACATTCTAGTGATCACATCACTTGCTTGCAAGCTATCTTAATGTGATATCACCGAGAGGGCCTAGAGTATATCTATCCGTCATCGGTATTGACAAATTCCACTCTTGATCCATGAGCCTCAACATGACATCTTCGGAGTATCTGAACCCACCTTTATAGTCACCCTTTTACGGTGTGATCTTTGATGTTATCAAGTTACTCTTCTGATGTCAGCAATTAACATGATCTCATGGTCTAAGGATAAAGATTACTTCATATGATGTTATAGCAATATAAACATAATGACTTTGATCGTAATGCTATACTTTGGATGAATGTTCATCACATCATTTCACAAATGTTGTGACCTTGTTATTAACAACATCCAATGTCCATAATCAGGAAACTTTGATCATCTTGTTAATCAACGAGCTAGTCTATAAGAGAGGAATAACTAGGAACCTTTTATTTGTTTATTAAACACACATGTCTTAATGTTTCCTATCAATACAATTATAGCATGCAAAATAAACATCTATCATATACAAGGAATGCATAATAAAAACTTTATTATTGCCTCTCAGGGCATATTTCCTTCAGTGACTCCTCCCTTGTCCAAGTAGATTTGTGTTTAATGGATTATATCTTGAGTATTTTGCTACTGTAGGTGACAAGTTATGTGAGCTTGTGAGCTTGTTCAATGCTTAGAGAAATTGTTTTGATGCATGTTTAGGCCTCTTACAAGTCCCTATGAGTAGTTCCTTTCATTATGTATTCACTTTGCAATCACTTGTATGATGGATGCTTAAATTTCAGAATAGAAGAGATGAACAACCACACTTTTGGAGAAGTATTTGAGAGGGACACACCCAAGAGGGCAAGGCCTTCGAGATCAGCTTCTCAATTTAGGCCATCATATAATGAAGATCTTATTGCACCACGATTTGGAAATGATGGAGATGAGGGAGATCCTCACCCATCTACCTTCCCTTATTTTACCTTTTTTCAAGCTGCAGGCATCCTCGATGATTTCTTACTACTGGTTCAGAGGATTGGTATGACCACTTACATGGAAGATGAGAGTGAGCAATATGCTGTGCTCACCAAAACTTTCGTTGAAAGTTTCGTTTTCACCAACACCCCTTATCGGTCAACTGTTTCGTTCAAAATTTATAATATGCCTATTACCATGCCATTGGAAATATTTTGCAGCATTATAGGCATAGGCATGACTGGAACAGTGAAGAAGATCCAAGGTCAACCCGCTGATTTGTTGGAGCTTTACTGAAGTCTGACAAATGATGATGACCGCACAGCTCAGCGTGGGAAGATAAGCAACATTCAACTTCCAGCTATTAGATATTTTGCTTATTATCTTGCCACTAGCATTCTTGGTAGGGAGAACACTAGTAATATTTCTAACTATTATTTGGCCTTTCTTGCTGCTGCACTTAATAATGATACCAAGTATAATCTAGGTTCTCTCATTGCCCGTCGCTTAGCTGCTAGAGTACCCATTTATGGGGGTATTATTGCCTCACGCATGGTTGCTGCCTTAGAACTTTCTGTTGATCCTAATGACACTGTGTTGACACCACAAAGCTTTGATCTTGCTGCTATAAAAACACATCATTTTGTTACTACTGACTCTAGTACCAAGAATTTAGTTTATAGGATGTTGTTTACTAACGGAGACGAGAGGGAAATTCCTTTGCCACAGTCCACTTTGTTCAGTATTTGTAGGATGCCATGGTCGCGTTCCAAGGAGGAGGAGGACGAGCAGCTTCCTTGCTTGGTTTCCACGGGTAGCACCAGGGGGAGGTGTGATAACCCACAAGTATAGGGGGTCGTGTGTAGCCTTTTCGATAAGTAAGAGTGTCGAACCCAACAAGGATCTAAAGGTAGGATAAATATTCTCTCAAGTTCTATCAACCACTGAACAACTCTACGCACACTAAACGTTTGCATTATCTAGGAAATAAAACTAGAGAAACAATACGAGTAATAGAGATAGCTTTGCATGATAATAAATAACAAGAAAGTAAAGCTAGTTGCTACAGCAATAAAATATACTAAACTAACAGAACCATGAGTGTGGAATAATGGTGGTAATTGTGGTGGCTTTGTCCAAGTTTAAATAGCGAATAGATCAGGTTCATTATCTTCGATGCAGTTTTCTATGTGGGAGAGGCTAAATATACATGCGCTTCACTACTTGGAATTACATGTACTATATGATTGGATTGTTAGCAAACATCCGTAAGTACTAATAAATGCATTAAGGTTTCCCCAACCATAGCCTTAAGTTTAATGGTCCTCTTACTTTCATACGTGCAATGTTCCGGTTCGCGTCCTCAGGTTTCTGTCACTCCGACAGAACTCCCCCTTCCTTTTACACATACTACAAATCCTATAATGTTTAATCCATGCACGCACAAATATAATAGACACCAAAGGATTGTACCATATCAACATACAACTCTAATGAACCAAAGACGTTCAACCATTCAATTTAAGAACAAAGAAACTACGAAAACATGACATAGATCATAGGATTATAACTTATAGCATCAAACACCATGATTACATAGGAAGGTACAGAGGTGTGTGGGAGGATGAACCACTGCATACTAGGAGGATTAGGTGATGGAGATGGCGGTGAAGATGGTAAAGAGGGCGACGGTGGCACAGGGGACTCCTTCCCCGCCGCCGGTATCATGGGGGAGCACCGCCCCTTAGCCCCCTTCTTTCATGGCTTCTTGGGAGCCCTCCCCCATGGAGATGGGATTCATGGGGGAGGCAAAAACGTGGCTTTGGTGGCTGCAAATTCGTGGGTGGAGATGCCCTGGGCGAATTAGGTTTCCTCCCTTTATATAGCTTCCCGGATTCCCGTCACCCCATCTTGGGCTGTAGTAAATCGGGCCCAGAAGGCCCGTACGGACTCGGAATCAGCTAAAATTTATGTCCAGAACGTTTGTCGTGAAATTTCCAAAAAAATTATATCTGAAGAGTTTTCCGTTGGACACCGTCTTCGACCCAAAACGTGACCATCTTCAAAAAGAGTTCTGAGACAGATTTTTGGAAAAATTCCAATTTGACTCCAACAAGGTTTCCACTTGTATTCTTGGTAACTCCTACACATCAAAGTGTAAAACAAGAACATTGTGCATTTTTGCAACTATTAGTAGGTTAGTCTAAATAAAGCATAAACTTTATACAAAAAGGAGTATCAAAAGCATATTATTAGCATAAAACCATCAAAAATTATAGATACGTTATGCACGTATCAAGTGCCCTCTTACGACTACTCTACGCACTATGCTAGGGCGTCCTCGAGTTCATATCAGGACGAAGGCACTTCTTCGCCACATTACGGAGGCGCTCCATCTTGGCCAGCTTGGGATTGATACCCACGTAGGCTAAAAGCCTAAGCTTGGGGAAGGTACACCAACATTACACGCATCTACATATCATATTTAGTCGGTACTTTGTATATTCGTGTTTTGTTTTCTTTTTAGTCTTCGTTCTTGCTTTATTTCTGCTTTCCAAAACACAAAAAGACCGAAAATATTTTCGTTATTTCTCTTTGTCTGCTTCTTTATCTCTTTGCCTTGGTTTGCCTCTTTCTTATAGCTTTGTCTTAATTATTCGAAAACCCCAAAAAGATTTCGCTTTGCTTGATCTTTCTTTTTGTTCTTGCCTCTAAAAATCAAAAACACCAAAAATATTTTATGTTCTTTTTTGGTTTTGTGAAGTTTGTTGCAGGGTTCAGCAGTCCTTAGTGGAGTTTGGTTTCATGTTATTATTCAAGCCACACAAGTGAAGGGCAATAATGAAGATTAATGACAACTCGGGGTATGGTAAGAGGCTGGTAATGAACTCTAGTTGTTTTCATTTTTATACATATACTCATCAGTATGGGCATGCTTAGTCCGTTCATGTAAGGTGTATGTTATTTATGGATGCTTAGTAGTTCTTGCTTTCTTATAATTAGCTCTAGCTTGCTAATGGTTTGTAGCATGTCATATGAATGTTTGCTTGCATTGTTCTATTCATAACTTGGTATGACATTGTGGTATCCTCCTATGAATGTTTCATTTGAATCGACTTGGCACATGCTCACGCATGCATATGAATGAAACAATAATTAGTTAAGCCTCGATGAATTATTTTTCCTTAGGGTTCTTGAATCACTTTCATGCCATAATTAGTCCTGTTTTGTTGCAAGCATGATTATGACAGTTATTGCTCTCTCGTTGTCGCTCCCTTTCTATTGCTGGCCTTCACTTGCACTGAGTATGAGCTCTACTCGTGTTTCCAACTCCCCAAAATCAATATTGCCAAAAGTGTCCACCATACCTACCTATTAGCATCATTTGCTATTCCGTGCATATTTCAGTATGCCTTGTTTTCTTCCAAATAAAATGTTTGCTTGTTATGAAAAAGTTAGTTAGTAAAGCTCTCACGAACTTGATGGCACACTTTATTTCTTGAACTTAATAAACCTGAACTATTGTGACTGTCGATGAAAGTTATATGCTTGCAAATTATAGGCTAGGGATTAGCAGAACCATGCTGTCACGAGGAACGCTTTCAACACCTATAAATATATACCCATTTGATATCATGCTCTTTTGTTTACGGATGTTGTCGGTGTGAAATAAAAGGGGAGCTTGTAAGTCCATGGAGTTATGTATGTGTGTTATCGAAATGCCTAGGCGGCTGGTCTAATCCATGCCTAATCATGGTGGAAACCTACAGCATAACCATAATGAGCAATCTATGAAGCATTCTTCTTATAAAAAAGAGAGAGATAGTTATTGAGAAAAAGAAAAAAATATGAGAAAATAGGAAAGAGAGAAAAAAGCACCATTTTCCTATGGTAAATAAGAAGATTGCTGAGATGCTCATTGTCTTCTTGCCTTGTCATTTTGATACGGGGATTCTTCCGTATCATCGGGCAAGGAGTACCCCGTTGGCGGTTCTCTATGATACGCATGTATTTACTATGACAAGAACTTACCGGTAACTAAAGTTGAGTAGCATGAGGAGCGGCCCTCGTACTCAAGGGACATGAGATTTCCAGTTTATGGTCTGTCAAGCATATAACTCGTATTGGGCCTCACTTTCACCTTAACCATTTAAAGATGCTTATGATAGGGGCAATGAGAGCTTAAAGCTAATGAGTACCATACTTTCAGCATTTGGAAGCCTTTCAAACTTTTCAAAACCTTTTAACTTCCTTGTTGAGTCACCACTTATTCTATGAGCACTTTCTTGAGAGCATAGTTGTTATTCTTAGTGTAATGTGCTTGTCTCAAAACTTGGTTAATTGTGTCATGACCTTGATGCTTGTATCTTTGATATCTTTACTTCTAGTCGTCACTTGAACTTCAGAGGTGCCTTGGTATTTATGTTTGCTCTACAATCAAAGGCAAGCGAGATACCACTCTATCATACCTTTTATGAGCATTGCAATGTCGCTTATGTTTATGTTTCATGATACTTACTATTTTTGAGTTGGAATCTCTTCATAGTTTGCAATGACCATTAAGTAAACTTATTTGCATACTCTTTATTATTAATTGTTTAAGTAGTTGACCATATGCTGAGAATATATACATCTTATGAAGCAAATGTGTTCGTGAAAGCTCTTTTATCGCACTCAGTTTTCAACTGAATTGCTTGAGGACAAGTAATAAGCTAAGCTTGGGGGAGTTGATACGTCCAAAATGTATCTACTTTCCCGAACACTTTTGCTATTGTTTCTCCTCTAAACTTGTGTGATTTGGATACAACTAACACGGACTGACGCTGTTTTTAGCAGAATTATCTTGGTGTCTAGTTTTTGTGCAGAAAATCAACTATCAGAAAAATCCCGAAAAATATGCCAAAAATTCTATTTCACCAGAAGACTCATGGAGCCAGAAGACGATACGGAGCAGGGCCACGAGGGGCCCACACCACTTGGTCGCGTGGGCTAGCCCAGGCCAAGCCTGGGGGTGGTGTGGCCGCCTCGGTCACCCCCTCGGCCTCCCTCTTCGCCTATAAGATGCCTATTGACCTAAAGACCAAGGGGGTTCGATGTTTTTCTAGATAGAGTTCTGCTACGCCGCCACCACCAAATTCTGCGAAACGGAACTAGAAACTCCGTTCTGGCACCCTACCGGGACGGATAATTGGAGGAGATCATCGCCACCATCATCACCATGGCTTCTCCATCAACCATCTATGATTCCCCCATCCATGAGTGAGTAATCCCCCGCTATAGGCTATGGGGATGGTAGGGATTGGATGACATCGTTCATGTAATGGCATCAAATTGTTAGGGCATGGTGCCTAGTATCTATTATTAGTGCTTTTTGACTTTGTTACAACTTGTTATGCTTAATGCTTGTCACTAGGGCCCAGGTGCCATGATTTCATATCTGAACATGTTATTGATTCATGATGATAGTATTTTTTGTGATCTTACCTGCAAGTTGTATACACATATTATTGCCCGGAACGAAAGGTCCCGAAGTGAAAATAATCGGGATAACCAGAGGAGATGGCGTTGATGTGAGGATTACGTGTGTTCACAGCGTGTTAATGCTTTCTGGTGCTCTATTAAAAGGAGCACCTTAATTGCCAGTAGTTCCCTTGAGGCCCCGCTACAAATGAGCTGGCAGGACAAAAGATGTTGTGCAAGTTCTCATTGCGAGCACGTATGACTATATATGGAACACATGCCTATGATTATTTAGTACTTGGATGCTTTATCTTATTTATCTGCAAATGCCCTATGTCTTCATTGCTATATAAATTGTCTTGTCCATGCAATGCCCGTCCATCCATCCCTATGCCTACCACGCTTTAATCCTACTAGTTACTGCAATTGTTACTACTATCTTTACTTTTACTACTGCTATTACTTTGCTATTGCTACTGATAAACTGTTGTGAGCAAGATTGTTTTCAGGTGCAGCTGAATTAACAACTCAGTTGTTAAGACTTATAAATATTCTTTGGCTCCCCTTGTGACGAATCAATAAATTGGGTTTCACTTCCCTCGAAAATACTGCGATACACCCCCTATACTTGTGGGTCATCACATGGTGAGCGGGATCTCGGGGGACTGGTGGGAGATGTGGAAGGAGATATGGAGAAGAAAGGAGGGAGGGGGAGAAGTAAGGCGGGGACTCGGCCTTGAGTCAACGACAGGGTTGACCCACTTGTTTTTTTTGCTGCGTCCGGTGTTCCCAGGCAATTCCCAGCGCCATGGGTTCGGTCTAGAAACGCCGGATGAAATTTGTGCCAAATCTGGCGCAATTCAGCGTCCTGGTGATACGTTGCTAACGTATGTATAATTTTTTATGTTCCATGCTTGTTTTATATCTACTTTCTTATGTTTTGTCCACACTTTGGAGTATTTTTATACACTTTCTTGGACTAACCTATTAACAAGATGCCATAGTGCCATCTGTCTATTTTCTGCTGTTTTTGGTTCTAGGAAAGTCAGAAAATGAATATTCTCAGAATTGGATGGGACAAAATCCAAAGTCAATATTTCACCGAGGGGGACACGGAGCTAGAATACGAGACGGAGAGGGGACAGAGGCCGGACACACCACCTGGCCACGCGGCCAGGGCTGGCCCGCGCCAGGGGGTGGTGTGGCCGCCTAGGGCACCCCCTCGGCCTCCCCTTTCGCCTTAAGATGCCTCCGATACAGAAACACTAAGTACCCGATCAAAATTCCATGAAAGAGTCTCTGGCCGCCGTTATCTCCATCCCTAGATCAGGAGGGATCTGAAGCTCTTCTCGGCACCTTGCCGGAGGGGAGAATTCACCCTGGAGGCCTTCTTCATCACCATGCAAGCCTCCTATGTGATGCGTGAGTAGTTCATCCTTGGACTACGGGTCCATGTAGTAGCTAGATGGTTGGTTCTTCTCCTTTGTGTTATCATGTTTAGATCTTGTGAGCTCCGTTCATGATCAAGATCATATATTTGTAATCATACATGTTGTGTTTGCGGGGATCCGATGGATATTGAGATGCTATTTCGGATTTATTATTGATTCTATCATGCCTTTGTTATTTGTGATCTTGCATGCTCTCTGTTGTTAGTAGCTATCTTAGCCGAGTAGATGCTAGCAACTCTAAGAGGGAGTATTTATGCTCGATAGTGGGTTCATGCCTATAGTAATATGGGGAAGTGATAGAAATCTCTAAGGTACTAGATGTGTTGTTGCTACTAGGGAGAAAACAGCAATCCTTTGTTCATAGAACAATCGTATTGTTTACTATACACGCAATGCTTAAGGCAATTATCTGTTGCTTGCAACTTAATACTGGAGGAGATTCAGATGATAATCTGAAGGTGGATTGTTAGTCATAGATGCAGTTGGATTATGGTTTATGTTTAATGTTGTAATGCCCAATCAAATCTCATAGGAGTCAAGATGATTAGTATATGCATGTATGCTTTCTCGATGTTTGTCAATTGTCCCGCTGTAATTTGTTCACCCAACATGTTATCTATCTTAAGAAGAATCACCACTAGTGAACTATAGACCCCGCTCCTTTATTTTACCATCAATCTACAACTATTTACAGTTTTATGTTTAGTTTCTACAAGCTATTACTATCTTCCACACAATATGTTTAATCCTTTGTTTTCAGCAAAACCGGTGAGATTGGCAACCACACTGTAAGTTGGGGACAAAGTTCTGTGGTTGTGTTGTGCAAGATTCCAAGTTGAAAACAACACCTTGGAGGTGTTTCCTTACTCCTACCGGTTCAATAACCTTGGTTTCATAACTGAGGGAAAACTTGCTGCTGTGCTCATCATACCTTCCTCTTGGGGTTCCCCAATGAGCTCGATATATTTTGGGCCATCACCTGGGAACGCGACTGGGCGAAATTTCGCCATCCAGATGAAAAAATTGCCCTGGGAACACCCTCTCGCGAACACGGGTGCAGATGCTCTTATGCGATGAATGCTACGGTGATCCCCCGTGGCCGTCTCCATGTTCTCTATTCTTCCCCAGCCTATGCTTCATCGAGTGCATGCGCGAAGAGTAGAATTGCACCACAGACGCGATGGAACGCGGCGTTATATCTGTTGACCGTATAGATGGTGATAGTGTATGTTTCATTGTTGATTAGGGGCGTGTTTGGTTACTAGCACCTTTTTTGTGCACCTGGAAATCATGGCTATGTAGAAGCTGTACGCGCCAATACAACCTCGTGTGCCTAAAGGGCATACCATGCCCCAATTGTTTGGTTGTCCGCTTTAGTCTTGAGATGCAAAGTTTGGTTGTTTGGTTGTGGATGATTTCTCACCTCTAATCATCTTTAACTCACTAGTGACCCGCTGTTCTGGCGCAGCCGCGGCGCTAGAGCGCGGCGACCTTGACGAAGCCGGGAATACCACACCAACCACCCTTCGGGCACCGCACCGCCCCCCTCGCTGCCTTGGCCGGCCAGGAGCGCCACAACACTCACACCTTCACCACGCCGATGGAGACAAACGGCTTTATTGACGAAGAAGCCCCCCGCACCACCCGCTGCAACAACCGGCTCCGACCGCCGGAGCACCACCGTGAGGGACCGAAGGAGGAGGCAGCTCCAGATCCAGCAAAGATCTAGAAGCTTCTTCTTCTGGGCATAACGCCAACACACGGCATATAGCCAAACCCTACAACTACGACCTCTACAAGAACCTAAAGCTACGTCGGTGCCAATCTCCTGCCACCACTCACCTGCTAGTCCGGCGTGGGAGGCATGGGAGAGGCCCGGGAAGGAGAAGGAGACTCTCAAGTGCCTCTCGATTCGTGTAGGACAGAGAGAGGAGGAAAATCCATGTGCTAGGATAAGATAGATGGATTGCCAATGCCATCTGGTATTAGGGCTAGTATATTATGCTTATTTTGCTATTCACTACTACTCCCTCCATTCAGAAATATAAGACATTTTAACTTTGTAAAATGAATGTATCTAGACGCTTTTTAGTGTATAGATTCACCGAACCTCTGCGGACTATATACTAAAGACATCTAGATACATTCGATTGACAAAGTTAAAAACGGAGGGAGTACTTACAATCGTGCTTGGATGGATGAAATGTCATGCCTTAATTAAGTTGTCCTGTAGTATGGTATGCTCACCGACGGTATGTATCGGGGTATTTGAATCTAGTCCCGTTTTACTTCCAGGATATGTTTACTGTCATGCATCTGGTGCATGTCGTAGCTTTTTTTCCCGAAAAGGTCATGTCGTAGCTGTGGATTTAGTTCATTCATTCGCGTTTCCTCTGTTCCTGGGAGGGCGATTTTGTCGTGTAGAGACGAAAGCATGTGAGTTTAGCACGTGTTTCCATCATTTGCGGGTGTTCAGTGCTGTTATATAACATGGTCTTGCGGTTTGTTCTTGTGCTGCTGATCAGAGAAGAGATGCAGATCGATTCGTTCTCTTGTTCAGTTTTTCAATATTTCCATGTTCTGCTGTTTGCGTCCCATACAGCCAAAATTGATTTTGCATATGGACAGATCCCAGTTCCTTATGTAGCTAGTGCTTTATTGATTACAGCTGAAATCGATATGCAAAATAGGTCCCTCCGACTCAAATTAGTTGACTTGGTTTTGTTAGATTTGGAGGGTATCTAGCACTAAAATAAGTCTAGATACATTTAAGTCTAGATATATCTAAGTCAACTAATTTGAGTCGGAGGGAGTAACATTATTATGTGACCAAATTAACCACCATTACGTTTGTAAGCTTGATCATGCAATGAGTATGTGGTGTGAAGAGCATCAGCAGTTACTGGTCGATAGACGACTTCTTATAAGGTTATGAAGTAATACTCCCTTCGTCCCAAAATAAGTGATTTAGATTTGTCCATATTCAAATGCACCTAGGCGCGTTTTAGTGAGTAGATATGTACGAATCTAGTCAAATCCATGTCACTTATTTTGGGACTGAGAGGATAGGTGATATCGATACATTTACTTTCTACTGCCACACTTGATGTAACACCATTCAGGTAAGCAACTTATTATACACCCTTATCAACAAATTATACTCCCTTCGACCCAATTTGGATTTATCTAGATTCGAATGTATGTAGCTTTATTTTAGTGCTAGATACCTCCGAATCTACGCAAAACCAAGTCAACTAATTTGGGTCGAAGGGGGGAAGACTAGCGCTCGCGCGTGCTCTGGAGAGGACGGCAACGTGCGGCACATGCGCGCAGCAGGCTCCTCTTGCTCTCCTTAATTGCCACGTGGTCACGTTGTTGCTCTGCTCGTGTACTGGTATTCTGCTATTGGACGCACGTGGTACAGAAAATATTCACAACAAAAAATATGTGAGCAGTATATGCAAAAAGAGTAGTGCAGCGTGGAAAAAAAAACTATACACTACCACCGGATCGTCTCGTGCACTGCGATTGCACAACCGGTGCACTGCTAGTACATTGTCTCGTGCACTGCGACTGAAGACAGTGCAGCACAACACAACAAGCCAGTGTACTAGGCAGGATACCTCGTCGCGCACTGCGTTTGAAGGCAGTGGAACACATTATAAACAGGCAGTGCACGACCCGTGCACTGCCAGGACATCGTCCCGTGCACTGCGACCAAAGGCAGTGCAACGCAACAGAAAAAAGCAGTACACGAGTAGTGCGCTGCCAGGATATCTCGCCGTACACTGCGCCTGAAGGCAGTGCAACACAGTACAAACAACCAGTGCACAGTCGGTGCACTGCCAGGATATTGTCCCGTGCACTACGACCGAAGGTAGTACAACGCAACATAAAAAGGAGTGCACGAGTACACTGCTAGAATACCTTAGCGTGCACTGCGCCCAAAGACAGTGCAATGTAATACAAAAAGGCAGTATGCCGACAGTGCACTGCCAGGACATCGTTCCGTACACCACGACCGAAGGCAGTGCAGTACAGAAGAAAAAAGCAGTGCATCGACCGTACACCGCTAGAACATCGTGCCGTGCACCGCAACCGAAGACCGTGCAGCGTAGGATCAAAAGGCAGTGCAAAATCAAACTTCATCAAAACATATCAACATGGGATCTAGTTTTGTAGATCACGACATGACTAGTACAACCGTGAAAACGTATCTCGGTTTGGCCAATTCGTCTAAAAGATATCGGATTTTTCGTATTTGAATCTAAAAGAGAAAGGGAAAAAGGACGGCGACCCCTCTCTCCAAGCACCACTTGTCACGCAGGAAATGCCTCGAACAGCGCGTGAAGAACTCCAAAGACGCCACGTGCAGACATAGCAGCGATTCTGGGACGAGCTCTGGAACGCGGGCGCTTTTTCTAGTGTTTCTAGGTCGGAGGGAGTACAACATTTGTCTGACAACAGCGTGATGAACGCAGTAGCTCCTAGGGATATAAAAAAACTCAAAACAGGTAGCTGGTCTCTAACTTTTTCCTACCTATGTACCAAAAAAGGAGGATATAATCCGAGTCATTTTATGTTAATTGCATATTATTCTAAGATTTAATATTTCAATACCTCGTATAGAGCAAGCACATGATGTCAACTTATCATTGAATCCATTCAAAGTTGCAAGACACATTTGACCATAAGAATCATGTCAATGGTTAAGTTTACACTCGAAGTTATATAAAATGATCATAGACTAGAATCCGCTATTGAGATATTTGTTAGATCTATTCCTCAAATATATAAACACATCATATGGACTATTCTATCATAAAAACTGATTAAAGAAGGAAGCTTTGTTAAAAAATACGGTTTAAATTTAGCACAAACAAAAGTATCTGTTAATGATACATTGCAACCTAAATCAAAGAAAACTAGACCCAATATTTAACAGTGTTTCAAGATATTTGGTTAACCAATCGCAAACAATTATGAAGTTGCACTAGTTAAATTCATAGCTTCCTAAAAGTAAGCTAGAAGTATAAAAGTTCTGTATGAATTGTATTCATTTTAATTTGTCCCGTTTGCATCATGTCCGATCCTCTGCACTGCGCGTTCCCGTTAGAGAGTTGAGTCTGGTCAGGACATGCGCAGGGCCGGTCCTGAGGGGGGTCCGGAGGGGCGGCCGCCCCGGCCCCCGAAACCAAGGTGCCCCAAATCCCAACATTAGAGCCACAACCATTAGAGCCAGGCAGAAGTTTTTCTCTCGTGCGATTCAGGAACGCCAAGACGAAGCGTTCAGTTGGAACTTGGGCCTCTTCCGTTAGCTAACTTGGGATTTTTTATTTTTTTAGATCGGATTTTTTATGAAGCTATAAACTTGGTCAGGTTGATAAAAAACTAGGGCGAGGCTGGTAGTTAGAGTAGGCCAACAAGACCCGATCAACACTCTTGTTTTAAAAATGAATGCAGCGTACAATAGCGTATTTCTTTTCTTCCACTTAAAAATTGGCTCATTCGTGCAAATAAATGACTCATTTTTATGCCTCTATTTTTTGTTTCATTTTTCTTTTCCTTTAGGCATTGGTTTGTCTTTTCGTGTGCATATGCGGAACTTCAGGGCAATATAAATGTACACATCGAATGTGCACCTTGTGCACTTCATGGTTCGACCGTTCCTAGACATGATATGGAGACTACCCAACCCAACATCGACCAAACTATGCTCTCATTTTGTGTGTTTTTTCTTTAACCAAGATTTACTTTAAATATATAAAGAATGTTGGTATAAAATTAGTATCATTAGAAAGTGTGTTTCAATACGAATCCAACGATACTAATTTAACATAATATAATCAAGTTATAGTTGCTCTATTTATTCGGTCAAAAAAATTCTTTAGAATGCATGTGCGCCTTATTCCTTGAAACCGGAGGTAGTATTGACATACCACTATGATCCATGACTTCTCATATTGTAATGTTAAAATAAAATTTAGGAGTTTTTATATCCACTTTAGATGTTTATTGGTAACACTTCATTTATATATGCATGTATGCATAGTTATTTTTGTGCCTATAGGGGCCCCCGATTCTAGTTCCGCCCCAGGCCCACGAAATCTCAGGACCGGCCCTGGACATGCGTCGCCATATGCGATTGGTAGCGTCGTTGGGTAGCCACTAGTCAGGACATGCGTCGACATGAGATTGGTAGTGTCGCTGGGTAGCCACTGGTTAGGACATGCGTCGCCATGAGATTGGTTAGGACGTGCCGGTGGAGCTCAGCAGCCGACTTGAGCTTGTCAGGACGAACATCCTTACTACGCGCCACCCACTGCTCGAGCTTGGTGAGGCGAAGTAAAATCAAACCAATGTGGAAAATGTATGCATGCATATACATAAGCAGAAAAATGGATAATATACCATGTGCTGAAATTAAGCATCGGTAAATTTGTGAGCGTGATTATGCGCTAAGTACATTTTGCTCTCTTAATGTCATTTTACCATCATATAGCTATTGAATTTCTATTGATTTGAATTTTCTAATCGAGTGACTATGCATCACTGTTCATCAACAAGTAAACATCATTTTGTCGAAAATAGTTCGTTCATCTTGGCCATCTGCTCACTTCTGTTTTGCAGCTTCCACATTGCCCAAATAAAACCAGTCAGTCAAAAAAAATGTTGAGGCGTTGGTTCACCCGAACGACAGCTGTTATGAACAATTCGTTGGCAAAGCAAACACATCAGCTCTAAAATCAGCATCAAAGCTGAAAGAAACAATACTTGCCCTTTTTCCCTTTCTGTCATGAAGAGAATTTACAGCTGCTAGAACAATGGCTGAAAGCACATTAGTATTACGTCATGAAGAGTGTATTTGTCTCATAATTGATTGTATTGTTTAGGGGATTACAAGAAAAATATATAGAGGGCCAGCCGGCCTAACCTAACTTAAGTTACTAGTAAACCCAAATCGACTTATAATCTAGGGATTTCTATTTTCGTACCCTCACGTTAGTTGTACTTAGTTTTTCCAGTCACTTAGTTTTTTTCACTTTTGCCCATCTCCTTGTACTAAACTCTCATATGGTCTGAAACTCGCCGTCTGTCAGTCTTGCCGTTACATGCTGACAAGTGGGGCCGCGTTCAGTCGGGTCCTGTAGTGGACCCTCGTCGTTACGTGCTGACGAGTAGGGCCACGTTCTGTCGGGTCCCGTAGTATACTCTTGCCGTTACATGCTGACAAGTGGCGCCGCGTTTAATTAGTTCCCGTAGTGGACACCTCTCTCAACTTATCTAGATCAGCATCGAACCCACATCTTATCTACGTGAGCGCCAGACCCACAGCTTATCCAGGTGAGCGCCGGACCCACAGCTTACCCAGGTTAGCGTTGCAAGATAGGACCCCGAGCTAGCCCCGCGCTCACATCCTTTGTCTAGCTTTATTTTTATATAGTGAAATGTAATGCATATACGGAAATTATACAAAAATTATACAGATTTGAACTCTTTTAAATCGCACTTAGGACATGATAATGTTGTGATAATAAAATCCTGATAATTTATCATTTCCATGAAGTGAAATATAATGCACAAACTTGCGTATATACGAAAATTATACATCTTTGAACTATTTGAATCGCACTTAATACGTGATAATGTCATGCTAAGAAAATCTTGAGAGATTATTATTTTCATAGAGTGGAATGTAATGCACAAACTTGCATATGCGAAAATTATAAACCTTTAAACACTTTTAAATCGTACTTAATACGTGATAATGACGTGCTAACAAAATTTTGAGAGATTATTATTTTCTCCCCCATTTTCATAGAGTGGAATGTAATGCATAAACTTGCATATATGAAGTTTATACACTTTTGAACTCTTTGAAATCGCACTTAATACGTGATAATATTGTACTAAAAAAATCTTGAGAGATTATTATTTTTATAGAGTGGAATGTAATGCATAAATTTGCATATACAAAAATTATACACCTTTGAACTCTTTGAAATCGCACTTAATACTTAATAATGTTGTGCTAAGAAAAAATTGGAAGATTATCATTTTCATATAGTGGAATGTAATGCATAAACTGGCATATACGAAAATTATATATCTTTGGACTCTTTGAAATCGCACTTAGGTTACGATAATGTTGTGCTAATAAAACCCTGATCATTTATCATTTCTATGGAGTGAAATATAATGCATAAACTTGCGTAAACAAAAATTTAAAACCTTTAAACACTATGAAATCGCAGTTAAAAACAAGATAATTATGTGTTAGCAATTTTTTTTGAGAGATTATCATTTTTTTACCCCATTTTCATATAGTGGAATGTAATGTATAAACTTCCATATACAAAAATTATACACATTTGAACTCTTTAAAATCGCACTTAATACGTGATAATATTGTGCTAAGAAAATCTTGAGAGATTATCATTTTGATAAAGTGGAATGTAATGCACAGATTATACACCTGTGAACAAGTTCCTTTCAAATTATATTCAAGTTTATTTGTTTATGGAGTTAAAGTACCGGTGAAAAACTCGTTATTTTGCATGGATAGAGGGGTTCCCCAACAGATATAAGGGTTATCTTGTCCGCTAGATCACTGAGGATCAACGATTGGTGGAAACGATCCGCATGACAACTGTCTCAACCAATCAGAACGTAGCAGTGAACATGAGCACAGGTATGAGAGATTGATATTAAAAGAGGGGAAACTGAGTAAAACTTAAGAACCAAGGGCAAAACTGAGTAGAAATTTAAAAGCAAGGGCAAGACTGACAAAGGGATTCAGATAGAAAATAAAAAAGATTTAAAAAATAGAAATGCGTCTTTTATACAATAAAATACATATTTGTATACATCAAATTATTTGCAATTCAAATATACACTTATTGCCTCATTCAGACAAACTATGTTTTGAGGAGGGATGTTTTAGGAAGAGGCTTGAGTAAAAAGCCATGAACCTTCATAGATAGTAGGTGATTTGAGATGTGGTGATTTAGGTTAAAACTTGATTTACATACATTTCTTATGGTGGCAGGTCACATAATAAGACTTCCTGGATAGATGCTACTATGTTTTGCTCTTTTTGAATTTGTTGTGCATAAAATGACTCAATTATCTAGCTAAAACCTATTCGTTGACTCTCTGTTGACCAGCCACCGGAGGGTAAAACTGAGTATATTGCACACGGCAGTGTTAGTACTAGAGGGCAAAACTGAGTACAACCAGACTGCCAGTGTTACACTCGAGGGCAAACTGAGCACAACTAAGTCGCCAGGGTTAGACACGAGGGAAAAACGTGACTCGCGGTACGCGCGTGCGGTGCACGGGGCGGTAGCAGACACGTGTGACCGTGCACGGTGCAGTAGCGTGCGCGGTTACATGGTGCACGGTGGTGCAACAGAACGTCGCTTCCTTTCTCCTTTAATAGAGGCCTCCTCACTCTCACTCACCACTCACTCGCTCACTCAACCGTCTCCACTATCCCATCATCTTCTGCAAACCCCTAAGAAAACCCCAACCACACCGGCGATGGAGAAGAATGGCACGGTGGCTATCGGTGCCTCCAAGGCCACTAGAGAGGAGGCCCCCATCCCCGTACAGGCATCGAAGGCAGCCGTCGTCCGTCCCCGCATCCGTCATAGCCACCGGCGAGGAGGCCCCCGCCGATCTCGGGCAGATCCCGCTCAGCTGGGACCCCTACGAGGAGGTTGATTACATAAGCCCAGCGAACCCCTATGACACCAGCATCACCGACCCCTGGTCGGAGGTAACCAAGGTTTTCTCCCCTTCCCTTGTTCTTCCCCGTTCCCATCATTGGATGCTAGATTGTATGTTATTAGGGTTCGGTTGTTCGTATTTTTACAGTAGCTAATCATCTTGTGTTAGATCTTGTATTTTGATAAATCCCCCTGTTCGTATTTGAACCCTCCTGTTCATAATTGGGATCAGTATTCGATTTGGTTTGAGGTTTGGGGAATAATCAGGAGATCTCAATCGGTTAATTTATGCAAATAATCAATCTCGATAATCAAAGTATCTCAATCATGTCATTATTGCACTCTACTGTTTTTTTCAACAGGAGGAGAGCAGCAACGTCTGTAGCGATGACCAGTCCAAAGACACCAAGACTCGTCATGTGCTCAGGAGGCTGAAGTCCGGCCAGTACAACAACTTCTTCACCGGCGACGTCTACAGGTGTCCCTTTGATGGGTTCGTAGCATGGAAAACAAAAAAATTCTACCGCAAGAATGAACAAAACCCAGATCTAATCTAGATAAAAGCCAAGATCTAATCTATTAGACAAGTGCAACGAGATAGATAGGAACTAACCCTCGTAGATCCGGAAGCGTTAACGAGATTAGATCTCGTGGTTGATGTAGTGGATCACTTGCCGATCTCAGGATCATGTGGACGATCCTTTCGGCATCGCGTTCCAGCAGCGCTTCCGCAGTCGGTCAAGTGGACGATCCTTCCGGCGCCGCGATTCGGCAGCGCTTCCGCAGTCGGTCACACGTGCGGAGTCGAAGCAGACCTTCCTCTCCTCGTTCCAGCGAGCAGTGGAGGTAGTAGATCTTCTCCACGGAATCCCAGCAGCACGACGGCGTGGTGGTGGTGGTGGAGTAGAGAATTCTGCAGGGCTTCGCCTATGCCTGTGCAGAAGAAAGGAGGAGGAGAGAGGCGGCAGAGATTGGGAGTTATGAGAGGAGGGGTTGGAGGGGGCGCCCCTGCCCTTCTATTTAAGGGGGGGAGGGCGCCTTGGGGAGGGGGAGTCCTTGTAGGACTCCCCTCCTCTAGGGCCGGCGGATTGGGGAGGGGGGGAGGAGTCCTCCTCCCCCACGACTCCTAGTCTTGACCCACCAGGACTCCTTTGATCCCTTCCTTGGTTTTCAAGCAAACTCCAAGAAACCTTCCAGAACCTTCCGGAACATTCCGAAACCTTCTAGAACCCTCATACAAATACTCCGGAACATTTCCTAACTCAGAAAATAATCCCCAATATATGAATCTTATTCTCCGGACAATTCCGGATCTCCCTTTGTCTCGCGATATTATACTTATCCGAGGCTTGATCGTCAGCATCTCTATACCTAGTTCTACCTCGTTACTGATAAGTACTCTTTACTCGTTCTGTGATATGTCATCCCTTGTGATCTAGTCACATGCTTGCAAGCTAACTAGATGACATTCCACCGAGAGGGCCCAGAGCATATCTATCCGTCATATGGATGGACAAATCCCAATCTTGGTCCATGCGCTTCAACACATACTTTCAGAATACCCAATGACACCTTTATGACCACCCAGTTACGAAGCGGTGTTTGATGTCATCAAAGTACCCATCCGGTGATGGTGATTAACACAACCTCATGGTCGAAGGATTAGGTTATTATGCATTTAAAAGCTTACAGCAATACGAACTTAAATGACTTGATCTTATGCTACGCTTACTATGGGTGTGTGTCCATCACATCATTCTCCTAATGATATAACCTTGTTTATTAATCACATCCTTATGTCCATGATCAGGAAACCATGATCATCAATCAATTAACAAGCTAGTTCAACAAGAGGCTTACTAGGGACTCTCTTATGTTTACAAAACACCCAAGTATTAGTGTTTCCTAATAATACAATTATAGCATGGGATGTAAACATTCATCATAAACACAAAGATATAATAATAATCACTTTTATTATTGCCTCTTGGGCATATCTCCAACAGTCTCCCGCTTGCACTAGAGTCAATAATCTAGATTACATGGTAATATACCGAACACCCATGGCGTTCTGGTGTTGGTCATGCTTTGCCCTAGGGAGAGGTTTAGTCAACGGATCTGACACATTCAGATCAGTGTGTACTTTGCAAATCTTTATGTCACCATCTCGGACATACTCGCGAATAGCGTGGGAACGTAGCTTGATGTGCTTCAGCTTGCTATGTGACCTTGGCTCCTGTGCATTAGCTATGGCACCTGTGTTGTCACAGTAGATGGCCATCGGGTCCAACGCACTGGGAACCACGCCAAGTTCAGTAATGAATTCCTTCATCCAAACAGCTTCTTGTGCAGCCTCCGAAGCAGCTATGTATTCCGATTCAGTTGAAGATTTCGCCACAACGCTTTGCTTCGCACTCCTCCAGCTCACTGCAGCACCATTCAAAATAAATACGTATTCCGACTGTGACTTCGAGTCATCCGGATCGGTGTTCCAACTAGCATCGGTGTAACCGTTTACAACAAGATGTTCATCACCTCCATAAGAAAGAACCGTCTACGAGTATCCGGACAACCCGCACAGTCGGCATCGGAATATACTATCAAAATGTGTGAAGAGGAGGAATAGATGTTGAGACAATGATCAAGAGTACCTTTGAGATAACAAAGAATACGTTTAACATGATTATAATATGAAATGGGAGGATCATGCATGTAGAGACAGGCTTGTTGAATAGCAAAAGAGATTTATGGTCGAGTGAGAGTGAGATATTGAAGACCACCAGTTAAACTACGATATAGAGTGGCGTTGGAAAAGACTTCACCGGAGGAGGAGAGTTTTGTTGTTGTGTCTACAAGAGTTTTAGAAGGTTGACAGTCAAGCATGCCGGACTTAGTTAGTAGATCAATGATGTGTTGTCTTTGAGAAAGAAAAAGACCATGAGTATCACGAGTGACAGCAATGCCTAAGAAGTGATGGAGAAGGCCAAGATCAGTCATAGAAAACTCAGATTGCAGCAAAGAAATCATGTGATCAAGAAAGTGTTGAGTAGAGGCTGTTAAGACAATATCATCGACATACAAAAGCATATATTCGTGTGAGAATTATTATTATAGACAAAGAGAGAGGAGTCGAAAGGAGATGGTTAAAAACCGATAGTGAGAATAAATGAAAAAACGTTGAGACCACGCATGAAGAGCTTGTTTGAGACCATATAAAGATTTTTTGAGAAGACAAACGTGATTGGGATTAGTTGAATCTTCAAAACCGAGAGGTTGCTCACAATAAACAGTTTCATTGATAGATCCGTGTAGAAAAGCATTTTTGATGTCAAGTTGATGGTTTGGACAAGAAGAGGTGGCTGCAATACTAAGAACTGTGCGAATATTACTTGGTTTAACTACAGGGAAAAAAGTTTCATCATAATCAAGACCATGTTGTTGAGAAAAACCACGACAGACCCAACGGGCTTTATAACGAGAGAGATAACTATCCAAGTGAAATTTTTGACGAAAAACCCATTTACCAGAAACAACATTTGCACTTGGAGGTCGAGGGACGAGTTGCCAAGTTTGATTGTCTATGAGAGCTTAGAATTCTTCACGCATAGCAGAAGTCCTGTGGGGATCGAGAAGGGCTGATTTATAAGTTTTAGGGATGGGAGATATAGAAAGAGTGACATGGAGATTAAGTTTTTGAGTTGGTAGTCGAAATCCTGATTTTACACGAGTGCGCATGACGTGATCATTAGTAGGTTTGGTGATAGGAACGGCATGAGCTGGAGGTTGTAGAGGAGAGGGGGAGGGAGGATCGCCCGGCACATCGGAGGATTCAGGAGAAGTGGAGGGTGGATCTGGTGGCGCGGCAGAGAAGTCTGCCGCGACAAAGTTTTCTGTCATTTCGGCTTCCGCGGCAGAGCTCGCTGCCATGGTGTTATCATATGCTGCCACGATAGGAAAAAGCAGTGAAAGTTCTGCCACATCAGGGCTAGGTTTGGGTCCGGTGAGGCTAGGGTTGGTACAATGTGAAGAGGGTATAGGATGGCACGACGGGTTAGGGGCGACGTTGAAGAGGGTTCGGTCTCGGTAGGCTGGGAGGTTGGGAAAATGGAAAATGTGTTTAACAAAAGTGACGTGACGAGATATGTGAATTCGGCCAGAAATAAGATCAAGACAGCGAAAGCCTTTGTGTTCATCAGAGTAACCGAGAAACACACATGAGATAGATCGGGGTGCTAGTTTGTTAGGTGATGTGGCATACATGTTAGAAAAACAAAGGCAATCAAAAACATGTAGCTCGGAGTAATTGGGATGACAATGAAAAAGAGAAAAATAGGGAGTATTATTGGGGTTTGATTTAGTTGGTCTTATGTTTAGGAGATATGTGACAGTGCGCAGCGCCTCAGCCCAATATTTTGGAGGCATAGATGAGTGAATTAAAAGGGTGTGAATGATATCGTTGATTCTGCGTAGAGCTCATTTGGCCTTGCCGTTTTGAGGAGAGGTATAGGGACAGGAAAAACACAGGAGGATGCCATGATTAAGGGAAAAAATCTGTTTCGATTCTCATCAATTTTTTTACCATTATCACATCGAATAAACTTTATAGGAAGAAAGAAGTGTGTAGCTACATAACGTTGG
Organism: Avena eriantha; assembly: GCA_910589775.1. Taxonomy (NCBI): domain Eukaryota; kingdom Viridiplantae; phylum Streptophyta; class Magnoliopsida; order Poales; family Poaceae; genus Avena; species Avena eriantha. The sequence continues at coordinate 282,904,931 of OU342744.1, read as the reverse complement.
AAATTTAGAAAAATTGTGTGTATATCATATTTGTTGCGCATAGGGAAAGTCCAAATAAAGTGAGTAAAATCATCAAGAATAACAAGATAGTATTTGAAACCAGAAAAAAATATCATGGGAAGATGTCCATAAATCACAATGTATTAATTCAAACGGAAAAGTACTAGATTATTAAGAGGTACTAAAGGGAAGACGAACGTGTTTGCCTAATCGATATGACTCACAAACCGAAGTATCATGAGAATCTTTATTACATAAAGTTGAAAATTCACTCAGAAGATGAGATAGCGTGGCAGCTTGGGGATGTCCTAGTCGTTGATGCCATAGATCCACCGAAGCAACCATGGAGGACGTTGATGAGTTGAACAATCGTCGATGGGGTTGTCGAGTTCATGGAGCTCGTCGGCGAGGGACTTGAGCCGCTGACAATAAACCCCCACTTGGGAGTCGCCTTGGACGGTGTTGCGGAGCTCGGCGTGGAGGGTGTTGACGTGAGCATCGATGTTGTTTTGAAAAAGCTGACGAAGAGCCTCCCAGAGTGCGGCGGTGTTGGAGGCATCACAGAAGACAAGATTGAAGATCTCGGTGGACACCCGTTGGTAGATCCATTGGATGATGGCGAGGTCGTCCTTCACCCAGCGAGGATTCGAGGGCTGGGGTACCGAGTTGGCGTCGACGTGGCCAAGTAGATTGCATCGGCCTAGATGAACTTCGAAGAGGTTGCACCAATGATAGTAGTTGTGCTTGGGAAGATCTAAAGTGATGGGGATAAAGGGACTAACATCTGAAATAGCATCGGCATATTGGATGGTGGGTGGGTAGGAAGAAACTAGGGTTTGGGTAGAGAAAGAAAAAGGGGAGATTGCCGCGGAGGCAGTGAGCTTGGAGGCGGCGAGCCGCTCGAAATAGCCAGGCAGCGGCGGTGGGGGTGGGGTAGGCGGCGACATGCCCTAGATCATTTTAGTCTGATACCATGTAGAAATATATTTGTCTCGTAATTGATTATATTGTTTGGGGAATTACAAGAAATATATACAAGGGGCCAGCCAGCCTAACCTAACTTGGTGGGGCGGGGGTGGGCGTCGACATGCCCTAGATCGTTTTAGTCTGATATCATGTAGGAATATATTTGTCTCATAATTGATTATATTGTTTGGGAGATTACAAGAAATATATATAGAGGCCAGCCGGCCTTAACCTAACTTAAGTTACAAGTAACCCAAACCGACTTATAATCTAACAAAGAGCATCAACAGGCTGACTGACAGCTCATTATAAACTTATACAGTAATGGGTAATGTTGATACAATTACTTTCTACTGCCCTATCTGATGTAACACAATCAGGCAAGCAACTTATACACCACTCAGCAACCAATTACAACATTTGTCGACAGCAGTGTGACAAACACAGTGGCTCCTAGGAGTTTACAGGTAGCTGGCCCCCAACTTCTGCCAAGCTATGTACCAAAAAGGAGAAGATGGAACATGAATTTTTGCCGTTAATAAAAAGAAACCTCAAGTTGTTCCAGACGACCCATTAGAGCGTCCGGAAACTTTCTACTGGGTCCGACTCCTCAAGCATTGAGGCCGCTTGGAAACAATCAGCGGCATCAGCTAGCCTCCCGTCGTGCTTGTGGACCTGCCCTAGGTAGAACCAAGCAGCCCGGTTTGTAGGCTCAAGCCTTAGGGCATCCGAAAGGAAGCTCCTTGCCACAGGGAGGTACTTGGGCCCTTGTTTAGACAGGAGAGCACCGATGGATACCTTGGATGGTACATGATCTACCTCTGTCGAGAGTGCGTTCAAGTATGCAGCCAGCGCATGCTGTATTTGCGCACGGATCTCATGCATATCACCTGGAAAGAATAAAATGGATCATGATGGTAATAGAATATTTGACAGAAGAAAACTAGGGATATTTCCATTAACAGGAGATATGTCTCACAAGTCACAAGTCATGAATCAGTGACCAAGGTTTCCTCACCTTCTGCGTGAAGTGTTGTGGCAGAATATGTTTTCAGAGCCTTAGCCTTCTGCAAACATATTTCGGCATCTCTCCAGTATGAAAGACTAGCATACAAGTTAGCAAGACCTTGCCAAACTTCAAACTCACTCACTTTATCATCCCCGTCCTGGAATTTTTTTTACAAAGAATGAGATAACAAAAACAGCAGGGTGCATTGATGAAAAACAGAAATAGAATGACATAACAAAAACAACAGGGTAGTTTGTTTCCGCAGCTAATACAAACCAAAAAGCAGTTCAAAGGATATTGACATGGAGCAACATTGTTCAGTGTCAGGACCGAATCACACTCGAAAATACATAGAAAAAAAGGTTTTCATATCAAGATTAATATCAGATCCCTCTTTTACTACCAAATAATCATTTTCAAGCAAGCTCCAAAGTAATACTATTTTTACACTAAAACAAACATAACCTGCATGAGATTTAATGAGTCGTTTTTGTAATTGAGAAGACAAACCTCTGTGCCATTTTTTACAGATCCATAGGCCTTCCGCTGTGCCTGAACAAGAGCAAGAAGGGCACGGTATGCTTCAACTGCTTCCATCGGCAACGATTGGGCTGCTTTCAGTTTAGCCCTTATTCTAAGTAATGGCCCTTGTTCCCATTTTGCAGTTTCATCTAATGCAGCATCAGTCACCACTTCTGCTTCTGAATACCTCTGCTGTGCAGAAAGAACCAAAGATAACAATCTCCAGCCTTTAGAAACAGATCCACCAGTTGTGTCAATGAACTGCTTTGCACATTTCAGGGCAGATTGCATGTTTCGTTGCTCGGCGTACTCAACTCCCATATCAAATATTAAATCTGGGTTGTGTCGGTTAAGAGAAAATGACTCATTAAGTGATTTCAATGCCTCAGCCTGCAAGAGAGATCTTTGATGGTCCGACGAAGCAATTTTAGACTTACTAGCCAGACAACTACCCAAAAAATGGAGAGCAACACTCTTCAAATGCCCATCTGATGATTCATCATCAGCGAGTGCCCTCTTTGCATACTCCACACCCTCAGAAGCAAGATAATAGTCTGAACTGCATATCTTAGCAGCTAAAAGCAGGGCATTTATGTCATTGGGATTCTCATTCTTATTTAAAGACTTCTTTAACAAATTTAATGCAGCCTCATTATCAGAAGCTGCAGAATAACAAAGGGCTAGACTATACCATCTCTCTGTTCGAGGGTATATTCCAGGTAAAACCTCTTCGAGATGCTTGGCAAGAACAGATGTCTGGCCACAGAGTGACAACGCAAAGGTTAGATGCTCCATTACTGAGGGATCCCAGTGAGTCTTTCCTACGTACCACTTCTTCAACAGTATCATGAGCAAAAGGATTGCCTCTTCCAAATTATTCTTAGGAACAAATGAACCATCAGTTTGTGAAGCCAAGCTTGGGGGGCTTGCCTCAACACCACCATACAACAGAAAAACAGAAAATCTCTTCTGAATCCTTGTGCAGCATTCATCATCGAGATTCCATTGACTAAGAAGGGCACGCCGGTAAGAAGCAAGCGCTTCTTGACAAGCCCCAGCTTGCTTCCAAAGTTCTGGGAGAAGCTCAACAGATTTACTGACAGTTTCCTGCAGCTTTTGTTCAACCATGACATCAGGTATGCCACGTTGGAAGATACTTTCAACAGCATCAAGGACGCTCTTACACTGTTGTGCAGCCTCTGCAAGAAAATAGATTCATAGTGTCACAACAAGCATAACAAAATGGTGAGAGTGGAATTTTGGAATCCGTACCCATTGCTTTCCCCAATTTTTGAAGAGACATCGCCTTCAAGTAAATGGCTTCAAGAACAAGGCTAGCAGCATGCTGTGATCCTGAATTCGAAGAATCTGATCGTAGTTTGTTATTCCGCTTTGAAGAGGGTTTTTCTGAAAGCGATGGTTGGAAACGCTGAATAGCAGCTTGAAGGTCTATTCCATCAAATACTCGAAGAGCAGCTTCCACATTTCCTCTCTGATATTCCAGCCTCCCGAGGAGAGCTCTCGCTTCCTAAATTTCAAAGCAGATACACAAATCCAGAGTTAACACGACTATATTACATGACATATTAGTCAAGAAAATTACAAGAGCTCGTGATTGTTCTTTTTACTACTAAGTACTATACTATCATGAATCATACTTTAGGAGGATTCAGCTAGTTAAGCACAAACAATATTTTCAGAATGTATCTGTATTCACTATTTATTAATCAAAATCAAACAATTTTAGCTCATACTAGTACTTTTTAAAATTTAATTAGGGGTTCTAAACTCTCGGCATAAACTATGTCCCATTGTCCTACAAATAATACGTGAAGACATTTTTTTATCAAAGATACAAACAAGCATATCTAACTGAATCTCTCTAGATAATTAAGTACAGAACTCCAAGTTTCCTGATGTTTTCATACTCACCAGAAAAGAAATTGTTTCGCCACAACAAACACTAAACAAGAACAGATAACTGCCCAACTTAACTAAAATAATGAAAATGACCCTCTTCTTTCACATCCAATTCCCATTGCTTTATCATGCAAATTGCTATTCAACCACATTTGTACAATTCAAACCTTGGAACACAAAAACAATTTGCACAAATCTCTTACTCGGCACGGTTTGCTAGCTCCCAAATTCTCTTGTTAACATATCTATCACCCACTGACCAAACGAAAATCATAAGGATAAGGTTACATCATCTAAAAGCAAGATCGTAGAGTTATTTCAGTCTTTGAGTTCTACATTCTCTTCTCAATTTCTGATTTATCCAAAAGAAAATCATCAATACGAATTCTCCAAGAATGGGGGATCATTTCCACAAGATAGCATCCTAGTACTGTACATCTCCCCCCGAAGGCTCGTCCTTATTCACAGCAGAAATTTATCGTTCTGGGCATAAATTCTTGCTTAGCTGACCAAATCAAAATGGGACCCCAACCTTGTGAAAACGATGCCATCTTTCACATGAAGAACCGCCAGTCCTTTGTAATGAGCAAGAAAAGCAGGTCCTATGATCTCCGCGCAAAGATCCCGATCTTTCCCCAAAACGCAGCAAAGGACACCACATAGCACATATGCACAACTGGATTCCAAAATTGTCTGATCTTCTCATCCCATTCCGCCCAAACAGACCACAATCAACCTCCCAGATCAGGCAAAAAGGGTAGAAAAGAACAGAAGCTAGCGGCAACGACTCGATACCTCGTAGTTGAGGGAGAGGCCCTCGCGGAGCGACGACTCTGCCTCCTGGATGTTGCCGTCGTCGACCCTCGCCTCCGAGGACTCGGACGCTGTCGCCGCCGAGGCGCCGGCCTCTGACTCCGGCGCCCAGGCCCTCGCTTTCACCGGCGAAGCAAACACCGCTGAGTCCCCGGTGGGGCCCGCCTCGTTCCCGGTGTCCGACTCTGCTGCCGCCGCCGCCGCCATTGCTGCTGCTGCTGCTGCTGCCTCAGAGCCGCCGCGCGATTTCTCCGGCGAGCATGCTAGCTACCACGGCAATGTGGGGGAGTCGTTCTTGGGTCTTGGCTAGAAGACGGAGGAGCCGAGATCCATGGCTGTGGACTTCTTGGGCTTTCTACTCTGGGGAACTCACCGTTTTATTTTACTTTTGGATTGTTCTCTTCGAGCTCGCCGGCACGTTGCTTTACAGCTTGTGGCATCTAGCTGTTTCGTTCAGTCGTATATTGTTTTTTTTTCGGCTTTTTGATTTGGGGCGAGTACGATTTGATAAAGGAAAATGATACATATCCCCGGGCGATAAGAACATTTCGGTCGTTCGCGCTGCGCGTCCGCCACCGTCCCTCCCTCTCTCTCCTTGTCCGCCACCCTCCAGCGAGCGCCGCCGCCATCCTGCGCAACCGTGTCGCCACGCTCCTGGCTCGCGTCGCCCCTCCCGTCGCGACCCGAAGTCCTACCTCCATCCTCGCTCCCTATTGCTGCCTTCCCTCGCTCCATGCGCCTCGCCGGGCGCCGCCCTGCGTTCTCGCCGACCGTCGCTGCCAGGGGCCGCGTGTCCTCGCCAACCGCCGCCTTCAGCTTGTCTTCGCTGGTCTTGTCCTCTCCCTGCGCAGGCCACCGCCCTCCTTAACCTTGTCGCTGCCAGCGCCGTAGCCATCGTCCTCTGCTCTGGCCACCGTCCACACCGCCCCGATGTTGCAAGCTCTCGATGTCGTCGCCGCTGCTACAAACGGGTGCCTTCATTTGCTACAGAGGCGGGCCAACACTGCTACAGGAGAGCCAGATCTGCTGCGAGCTTGGATGCCATGGCCGCTGCTCCTGCAAGTCCTCACGGCCGATGCTACAAATGTTGCCTCCGATTTTGCTACATTGATACTTTTTTTTGCTATCTCCGCTTATTTGTTTTGCTACGATATAGTAAAGCTTTTGCTACGAGGTGTCCAGCAATATTTTGCGGGCGAGAGTCTCCGGTGAAGTTAGTTTTTTGCTACATTAGAAGAACTTTGTTGTTACAAACGTTTTATGGTTTTGCTACAACAGTGTCAACTTTTTTGCTACAAGGTCTCTGGCGAGAGTCAGCAGCGAATTTTTTCCGACGATGGTTTTGCTACATTAGTATATATATTTTGCTGCATGGCCTCCGATGAGGTCTCCGGCGAGGTCTCCGGCGGCCCGTTCTATTTTCTGAAACGAACCGTTTTTTGCTTCAGAAGCAAAAGCGGGTATTTTTGTAGCAAAAATGGATATTTTGCAGCAAAACCGAGATTTGGACCCTTTTCTTAGACACGTGGCAGCACGGAAAGGAGGACGATGGGGGCTTCCCATCGTTCGGGGGACGCCTAGCAGGCGCCTTTGATAAAACTACTCATATTATAGTTACCAACACGCATGTTCTTTGACAAATATAATCGAGACACAGAAGTAGAAACAATTATTTGATACTTACGACTATAATTTATTACTCCTTCGGTCCATATTAATGTTCTCAACTTTGTCTAGATTTGGATAAATCTAGTCTAAATCATTAACTAGGTACGTCCAAATCTAGATAAAGTTGAGAACAATAATATGGGTCGGAGGGAGTATCAGTTCTTACACGCTTTATTAGAATCTTATTAGTAACTTCGTATGAACAAACTACAAAAACATTGTACAGTATTATTTAGAAAGGGCGGTATATATTACATCAAATACAATACTTTTCAGGTCACATATATCTAGCGTCCAAGTTCATCTTAAATTTGAAAACATCTTCCAAGAAATCCGAGCACACATCTTGAGAGCAATGACTTGTAACTTTGTTACTAAAGAGAAAAAAAACATATACAAAACGATATTTGGGACTTGGGAGTAAATTAAACATATCTGCAAACCGGAGTTATGGGAGGAGAATATAACATTACCCAACAGTGGATGGATTATGAAATGATATTAAATATTTATAGAAGGCTTAAATCTGAAGTAATGCTTTCCATATTGGTACAGACATTTATTTTGAGTTTTTGAAACATATATTTGGTTAACAAAATAGTCAAATATTTTTGTCAGATAAGTTGATAAATAATTTAATTAAAACTATGGACATAAATAGTTGATATAACATGTGACAATGGAAATCTTGGTTTGATCTGTTCTGGGAGGAACAAAAGGCATATTGCTCAGCTACTTTGAATTTACTTTCTTCGCGAGATCTCTAGTTTGTCTTCTTTTGCAATAGATATTTTGAAAACAAATATTTCCACACAGCCAAACTAGTGGTACGCAAGTCTTTTTGGTTACCTAGAAATAATATGTAACCCTTTTATTCATAGTAAATTTCATTTTAACCCTGTAGTTGTAGTAATATGAACGACTAGTATGAAAATACAGGGTTCAAAGCAGGGGCGTCAGAAAAATAACCCATCAAACTGAAAATCAAAATAGAGGAGAGAGAACGACCCAAGGTGGTAAAAAATAGGGGCACAAACTTGAACGGAAACTTTGCATCCTGACTATGTGTCCATATATGCTCTCATCATTCCAAATTATTTGACACAATTTTGTTTAAATTTATATGTATCTAATAAATTATTCGGTTCTCCATAAGGAGGCTGAAGGTGAGACCGGCATTTCATCACCTTAATAGTGCGTAAGAGCATCTCGGGTCGCATCCTCCAAACCGGCCCCAAGGCTTTGGGGGTGCCGGACAGAGGCACGCCCCCAGACGCATGTCTCAAAGACCATTCTATCTAAGACCATTCTATCTGGGACGATCCAATAGCGTGTTTGGTGTCCCAAAACCATCCCGACTACACAAGGCTCTTTGTGGGCGTGCCGAACACATCACTTTGGCGTCGTGGCAAGTGGCGGGCTAGACCTGCAATCCACACAGCACATGTAGTACCACGACATGATCTTGCAAGAAAATCGCCGAGGCGAAGACGACGTCGGAGGCAGCGATATCGACAATGGCTATGCCATCGGCAGCAGTGACGGGCGAGCAGGACAAGCACACACACGAGGAGGTTGTCGATCTGGAGGAGGAACCGTCATCCATGGCTGACACCACTTTTATTTAGGTTTATTCGCGCCTCGGCTCCGTAATATTCTAGCCGGCGATGGCAGCTAAGTGGCGTCCGGAACTTAAATAAAAGACCTTTAATTGCTACAATCGATTATTTTGATTTAATTTCATCGCGAAAAATGTTTTTGATGGCCTGCTTTGAGGGATGGCCTGCTTTGAGGGATGTGGTTCGGAACACGCGTGCTCCAAACGTGAGAGGGCGCAGCGGCCAAGCGATCGATCTGGCGTTTCTGCCGGAGTTTATATGGAATGTAAGTGAAGATGCTCTTACTTGATTAGATAATAACATCTATATACATTTGATTTATAAAGCTAAAACGTCTTATATTTCTGAACGGAGGAGTAGTACTACGTGTGGTTTAGGAGCGGGGTATTTTACAAAGAGCAATGCTATACATACGATTGAATTTGTACGATGGTCACGTGCGACCGGACTCATGGCAGCGTCGTTCAGTATGTGGGCCTAATCATGAGAAGGCCCCTGTGTGTCTAGTCGTACAAAAATTGTACAAATTCTTACGCAAGGCATTTCCGTTTTACAAACTTTAGGTTGAGCTAGTATCGGCCATTTTCGTGTGATGAGCCGGTGATCATAGGTAGGTACTCGAATATATCTAGCCACCAAGAAAATGCTCGAGTATCGTACTTTCCTGCACCCCAGCCAAACTCCATTAATTTTTTTTGAAAGCGCCAAACTCCATAAATTTGTCTGCCTGCGAGCGGAACTGCAGCTCAGCGAGAACTTTCTGGGAGCTGGCCCCGGACCATCTAAACGGTCGTCACGCTTTATTATTCACCAGGAGACTGGCTGGTGGGACCCGTGGCAAACAAGAGACTGGGACCCATGTTGTTTCATAAAGGTCTAGCTTTGCTTGGATCGATGATGGAGCGGGAGGAAAAGGCAAAAAGGTTACCTGGTCCAAAGAAAACGTGCAAATTTTGGCCGTCGAATCTGCACATTATAATCACTTTCTCGCACAGTAGCATTTTTCAGTGTTGGGTTCGTACTGCTTCCCTCCGTCGGAAAAAAAGGTGTTGAAATATTTGTCGAAATTTACAGCTACTCCCTCTGTTTCAAATTACTCCGCCGGCGCGCTTATAGGTGGGCTAGTACTCTCTTATTTCTTATTCAAAAAAATCCTGGGATTTTTGAAATAGATAGTATGAAATATGTATTACGTATACCAAAAATTTTAAGAATTTTTTGATGAAAAATGAAAGAATACTAGGCCACCTAGGTAAACGTGCGTGCGGAGTAATTTGAAACAGAGGGAGTATATCTATGCACTCAAACATATCTAGATACACAGGAATCTGCGATATTTTTTTTCATACGGATGGAGTAGTACAGTGTAAATTGCACGCGAAATATGTGACGAGAACACTGAACATGGATGAATATTGGCACGCGGTTCACTGAACACTGAACCCTGTATATTTGCCTCGATCATCTCACCCTAATTCTGTACCTATCTCTGTGCGTGGCCCGATCAGAGCTGGCTCCGGAGCAGGCAGGCCTGCCGCCTGCACCTGGTGATGGCCGATGGCTCAGGCCTCAGGCTGACAGACGAGTCACGCGTTGAGGAACGGCTCATTAAATTCGAGGAACGGGCCCCGCGTGCCAGGGAAACAAGCTGTCGTGGGCCACGTTTGGCGATGGCGGATAACGTATCTTTTACTCCAAGTTCTGCGACACTCTGGTACAAAAAGATTGTTCGTTGATCCGAAATAATTTTAGTGGTTAGATATAATATATACGATTTAATAATTCTGTAAAGTGTTTTGACAAGATATGTCTACTCGTACGAAACTGTAGTTGGTAGTCAGGTTAGATATAATATATACCGATTGTTTTTCCGGTCCAACTCTTTTTTTAGGACCTTTTTGCCATCCCACCAAATCGCATATTACCACCAAAGCCACCGGTAATCTGCGTCGATCTGTACACGAAGTCGTGCTTCGTTAGGCTTCCTTCATTGTCGTCAATAATATCTCTCCCGAAAGCAAGGTGTGTTTCATCGAGGTTTCCCTTACGGCTGCTTCTGACCTGGCTTCCAGATCGACTATGCGATTCGTTTCTGCCGGACGCCACCACCGTCCAACTGGGTACGATGGCCCGTAGCCTGGACGCGTGCTTAAAACTGATGATGAGGCCGCGCGCAGGTCCGCGTACATGGAGGATCTGAGTAGAGCATCGGTGCTTTGACGCCGCCGGAAACGAGACCAACCGGTTCAACGGAAGGATCAAAGTGGGCCTGTACTTCAGTGAATGCCTGGACGATGTCTGAAACAATGCCCGACGACTCTCGTGTCTCCTGCCTACCACGTTGCCGCCCGACTTGGGGCCAAATCGACAGCCGCAGGGACCATATGGACATGTGTTGTTATCTTCATTGAGTTATCCTTCGATCTACTCCGTACATGTGCTTCTAGCGCACATGGCGGCCATGGAGCCGAAGGCTAGCGACCTCACCTGCCTGATCGAGGAGTTTTAAAGCGAATGTTCAGACTTCTCGCTGTCACATCCGGTCTCGTGATGGTTTCGCACATCGAAAGCCGTGGTCAATGGCCTCTTCATAGAGTCTATTGGTGCTGGTGACGCCGTCACGTCCAGTTGTGTTGGCATGATGTACAAGAAAACCTTGCCTTGGGATTTCTTTCCTTCGCACGTACAACACACGTCGATGTTCTCGAGGATGAGTCGTATGACGAGGAGGAGTCTCTGTGCAAGCCGACATCGAGGCTAATCTTCTACAACATCGCCAGAGCCGACGGCAGCATGGACGGCTTTGATGAGCGAGCCTGGAAATATTTCAAGTTCAATGAGCAGAGCCTTGTGGCGATGCACTGCAGACTGGGGAGGACATAGCGCGACGGCCGGATTTCGTCGTCTAACACAGGAGCGTCGCGCTGCTGAGGCCGTTCCTCGACCACTCTCAACAATGCCAACATAGAGTTCGTCTTCGTCCTGGTTTCGAGGCCCTCCGCAGGTAACGACGATGGATCTCTTCTCCAGTTTCAGAACTTTTGGTCATGTCGTTTATTTATGTTTTATTCTTCAGTATTTGTAGTTCGATCCCCTATGCAGAGCACATCATGGTTGGAGGTGATTCCGGCAACACGTGCGTGTAGAGGGGGAAGCGGTAGAAGTAGTAGTCAAGGCCACGGTTGACCAGGCTGTAAGCAGCCTCTATCTAGCCTATTCCTGAGTAAGATGGATACGTGCGATGCGTTGGTCACTTTGGTTGGTGGTGAAGATTTTTCAGAGGGTACAGTTTCAGTTTCTAAGCCTATTGTCAGACTCCATCTACAATTAAAATTCAGTTATCATTGGTATTACTTAACGGCATAATGTCCTATGTTCTTGCTTGCTGATTGCTTAGTTTTACTTGGCTATACCAAACATAGTAATACTATCTCCGTTTTAAAATGAGTGAAAAAGAGAAAAGAAGGTGGAGAGTAATTAGAGAGGGTATTACTACTCCTAATTAAATGCATGCAAGCCTTAGAGGGGAGGTATTGTGGGACAAATATTTTTCCAGATTATGCCCAGTAAACCGGGACGGAGGGAGTAAAAAATCTCTCGAGACCTATAATCTCAAACAGAGGTAGTACATAGGAAGCGATGGTAGCTGCATTGGGGTGCGAGTAATTATTAATTATTTTCTCTTTCAAAAGAAGGAGGTTTGTGTTCCTCCGTTGCAAAACTAAGCTACTCCTTCCGATCCATATTACTTGTCGTAGAAATAGATGTATCTAGATATGTTTTAGTGCTAGATACATCCAATCCAATGATAAATTAATATAGATCGGAGGGAGTAAGAAACATCAGAACGAAGGGTACCTTAGAAAGCATTGCATCTTCCCGTGCTACCCATCGTGTGTACTTGTTGCTGCTCCTAGTGTGTCATTTGCGTCATAGCCCAGTGTGGAGATTGTGGATGATAGTGATACAATTATGGATCTGGTTGATATCTGATTTCTAGATGATTGCATGTGAGTGCGTGTGTGGATGATACATGTACATGCTAGAAGTGCAAAAAAATTGATTTGAATGTCAAATTTATTTCTTTACGACAAAAAGTCACATCTTCAATTAAATTATATCGATTGAAATTTTATAAATACAAAATGTCATAGAAATAAAAATAGAAGAAAGGATAAAATGAACAAAGAAAATGTTTCCTCGGACAATTTGGGAGTGCTACAAATGGGTAAAGTAGCACAAAAAGGGGCGTAGTTGGAGTTGGTCTTATTGAATGAGACCCTCTACTCTTTAGAAATCCGAATTTTCATGTTAAATTACATGTTTTCATCGAACTTTGTATACTATTTTTTCCTAATATTTAATTACTTTTATCAATTAGTTCCATTCAATCGAGGTATAGTGTTGCCCTTGTTTTATAAGGCTAACAGCTATGTTCTCCCTTTGCAATCGCATGGATATACTAATATATATATATATATATATATATATATATATATATATATATATATGTGCACATTTTTAAAAAGAAGGTAAGCATCATGGCTTTTGCACATACGGTTTGAGTGATGCAAAATTACATTGTTTTAGGATTTTGATCGTGGTAATGATTTATTTTAGACCCGTTGCAACGCACGGATATTTTTTTTAGTTTTTTTTAAAGACAAGCGACTAGCTGGGGCAAGACTCTCCAAAACGTTTTGACTAGATATAGTAGTGTTACGTGATCTGTTGGTACTTGGTAGTAGTCCTTAAAAAAAACTTAAAATAGTAGTCACGCAAAAATGAAAATGAAAACGGCGAGCGCACCAGGTGGCCTAAAAGCAAAGTTCAGTTTAGTACCGTGATACTTTTTGATCCCTTGATAGTGTCCGGAATCAATTTGGAGTTGGTTGTCGTGTCAGTTTTTTTTAATTCAGTCCTCAAGCGGCTGGACCAAAACCAACGAGCAGTTATCTAAAAAAAATACGGTTTTTCTATTCCTAGAAGCGGTCTGAAAAGTACCAAACCTGGCGGGCTGGCAATAGCCGTCGGATCTTCATCCAACTGTTTGGGACGAAGCCGCGCGGTTGGTCGCTGAATCAATGTCGTACACCTGATCCCAACAAATATTCACCTGAGGGCCCCATTTGTCAGCTTCTCCGTTCCTACCACTTCTCCCTCCCCATTCACCCCACTACTCCCGACTGTTTCCATTACTCCCCCTCCTCTGCTTCTCCATCTTCTCGAGCGGAACGGGGTTTGGAAGTTCTCTGGCGATTCCCGGTGATTTTGACGTCTCTGCGATGTTGCCGCCTCGTAGATGCGTTGTAGGTATGATCTCTCCCTTTATTCTCCTCCATTTTACCCTGGATGCGCGGGTCGTTGCTCTTCTATGTACTCATCTGTTTTCCGGCGGAAACGACTGGTCCATTTTAGCCGGTTTCGTCGTCGGCATGTATTCCGGCTGGTTGTAGTTGCTAGGGCGGATTCGAGGTAGTTGTTTGAGTGATTTTCCCTCCCCCCCCTCGTTTGAATTATTGGTTATGTGCGCACCCCACTGTTTGAATCACCCTTCTGCTCTTCTGTAACTGTTCCATATGGCGTTTATTCTGGCTTGTTCTAGATGTTAGGGCTGCTTTGAGGGAGTTATATGAATCATTTTGTCTCTGATTCCTGTTATAATACTTGATTCCCCTTATGTTGGTCTGCAATTGTCCTAATCACAGATCTACTGCAATACATGTTTGTAATACATTGTGATTTATTCATGCTAACATAATATACAAGTAAGGACTGCAATTGAATTGGTAAGGTAGTATAACCTCTATTTGGTAACATTGGAGTGAAAACCTTGATAACAACATGAATAACCATGTTTGGTGGTGTATTTGATTACTTTTTTTTATATCTGTTGGTAGGTTTTGATCAAATTGTATGGTAATATTGGTGTTTGAGAATGAGTAACTTATGATGGTAGTGTCATTGATAACTTTTTGATTATCGTTGTAACATTAGAGCAATTAGCATGATAACTTTAGTTTATTAGCATTTTTAAGTTATGTACTGATGACATGATAACACTAGGGTGTGTAATTGAACTACATTATATATGATTCAAGTGTGTAATTTAGTATATCCATGTTTGTAACATTGGCGTAAATATCTTGTTAACAGCAGCATTTTCCTTGTTTTGGTTCTGTAATTGATAACTTTTTAATTATATCAGTTGGTAACTTTATACCAAATTGCATGATAACATTAGCTTACTGGCATAGGTAATACTATAGTTTTATACCTGATAACTTTAGTTTGATCTACACTATGTATTATTCAAGTGGGTGATTTACTATGTCCCTGTTTGTAACATTGGAATAAATCCCCTGATAACAGCAGCACTCGCCATGTTTTGGTAGTGTAATAGTTAACCTTTTGATTATCTTTGTTGGTCACTTTTGAACATTTTGCATGATAACATTTGTTTATGAGCATGGGTAACTTATGTACTATTTGCACGATAATATTAGATTATATGTTTTTGTGTAACTTATTTTATCATTGTAGCATTATTCCATGTATGTTGTAATTTTTTAGTATTGATGCATGTTATTAGATTTTTCTATAAGCTTGTGTGCACTATTGTATTTTTTGTGATTGTGTATTATGTTTAGTCTTATGTTTATGTTTTTCATCCTTATATTGTTTGTAGGAGTCACGATGGTGAGGAAACAGAAGGCTTATTCTGATATTGTCAATCTTGAAGAACCACCTGCCTATAAATGTGGGAGGAACATGTCATCTCCTTCTTCTGTTACCAATCTTCTCACATGTTTATCAAATGATCAGAAGGCATCAATTGAAGCAATGGAATTTTATAGTATGTTGGATATCAAGTGTTTGTCATTACATGATGCACTTATGACCTAGTTCGCAAGTTTATATGACAAGCACACACGTTAATTTGTTGTCCCAGGGCGAGGAAGGATACCGCTTAATGAGGATACTGTCTTCAGTTGTTTTGGATTGCCTCTTGGTGAAGTGTCGGTCCCATATTATTCTGATCCCGATATTCAGGGTGCCCTTCCCCTTGTTATTTTTCTTGATGATGGTGACACCCCTCTGAACTCGAGTTTTCGAAATCTTGAAGGATATGACTTCATATGATGTTGAATTCAAGCAAACATATATCATGTACATTGTGTCGATATTGTTGTCACCGACCACCCGAAACCATGTTTGTCCTAAGTGCTACCCTATAATGGTTAGTTTCCCTTGGTGCTTCTTTTCTTTTTATTTTCTGTCTTGGTGATAACTTATATGATTTTGTATGGATAACTTTTTTTATTATGATGATAACTTGTGTGTTATCATGGTGGTAACATTTTTGTAGATGATATATGGTTGTGTTTAACATATATGTAAGTGTGATGTTATGTTGATAGTTTCTTTTCCATTTGTTCTAATTACGGGACAATATTGCAAATGTGTCTCCAATGGTGCAAATTTGTCGTTGTCCAGCTGCATGAGGAGCTTTCTAGGAGAACTCATACGCAGGCTTGCCTTTTCTTATTACAAGTACACATTTCTGTTATTTCTTATAATGTTTCAATATTATGTTTCTATTTTCTAAACTTGACGGTGTGAACCTATTGCATTTTAATTAGTGGATTGATTGTATTCTTTCATGTGTTTTAATGTATTTGACAACTTCTTTATGTTGACTCCCTTGATGTTACTAGGTTGGATCTTGATTTTTCGGAAGGGAGGTATGATGTAAACATTTGGTCTGGAGAGCTAATTGGTCAAGTGTTGAAGTTTGATTTGCAGAATGATGGAAAGAGCTATGGGAAGCTTGAGGTAATTTTCTTGTACATTTTGTTTGTTTTTAATAAATTTTTTAACTTGTGGATAACCTGTAGCTTTAATGGTTAGTAACTATTTAGAAAACTGTTTGATCACTTTTAGCATAAACGGTAGGTAACTTGTGTGTTTATTGGGTGGTATCATGTAGGTCACAAGGTGTGTAAGGAATTTTGTTGGCTCATTTTTTATTTTTTTATGTTCTTGCAGTTGAAGTCTCGGTATGGCATCAAGTCTGGGTTATTCGGTGGTGCCCAAGGGTTCAATAAATGGTTTGACACATGTGCAGACCCTAGTTGTTCAGATAAGGTAGCATTTTATGTTTTTTAGTTTTTACTTATTTTTTGGTTCTGTTAATTTGTGTCCCTCTATTTTTATTATTCTTCATGTTATTTGTATTATTTTCTCTTGTGCGGAAAAAATCACAGGTTGCTAATCTTGTTGGCAATTTTGCCTCTAGGTTGTTTGATTTGATGAGTACACTCGTGCAAGGGTGGACGGTGTTGCAAGGTAATGCTGGTGCTGAAATGGCCAAACAATTTACTAGTCAGTTTGGTGGTCAGCCTGCTGGGCAACCCATGGGAGGAATTTTCACGGGTGGTGCTAGCTCGAGTGCTGCTCGTGGTGCTAGGACTACTCGTGCTGGCACTCGTGGAAGGAATGTTCCACGGAGCAGTGTAATTATTTCTTCGGTTTTCCTTCCGATGACACAATTTTGTCGGATTCAGATAGCAGTAGCTCTGATGATGATGTCCCCTTAGATCTGCAATCAGACAACAGTGGAGACGATGATGCTGATCGGTATGTCCCTACTGATAGAAAGGGGAAGGGTTTGGTTGGTGATGGTGTTGGTGGTTCTTATAAACTCTAGCTCTCTTTGACTTACCCGGATTCCACTGAAGATCAGAACAACATTCCAGAACCGATATCACCCGTCACTCCTGATATGTCAGCACCGGAAGATAGGTCACCTATTGCAGATCGTATCTCACCTGTTGAAGATACTTGCCTCATCAATGTAAAACGGACAACTGAATCTCTTGCTGATACTATTATTTCTGGACGACAATAACAAACCCCTATTCGTGTTTACAAAAGGGCTAGGAAGAAAAAGTTGCATTCAGCCAATCATGTTAAAAATGAAATCAAATCTCTTGTCTGTAAAGATCTTGGTATCACGCCTATGATGATGCGGTATGCTGTTTTTGTGAGGTATGAGTTAGCATATTATATTTTTTTCAGTTATTTGTTGTGTTTTTTGTTTTTCACTGGATAACTTTACCTTCTAAGTGTGGATAACTGTAGCATTTTCATATGATAACTTATTTATGTTCATATGGGTAACATTTCTGTAATTTCATTATACAGTTATCATTTACCCATGCGTCGTATATTCTATGAAATATTTATATCCTATATTTCTCTTATGTTGCAAAATTATTTTGCAAGCAATTGTTAACATGCACATTATTATGTGGGTAATTGTTTTACCTTCGTTGACAATGATTACATGGATAACTTGTATTAATTACTCTGGGTAATTCATGTACTAGTACCTGGGTAACTTATGTATGTGAGTGTGGGTCACTGTACTTTTTAATACTGTTTTGTATAGTTACAGTGGGTATATTATATGCGTTTTATTTTCATTTTTGTTTGTTTAACTTCATGTAATCATTGTGGTTTATTATTTATTCCAGTAAAAAATCATATAATATAGGATTTGATCTGCCAAAAAAGACATCGACGGTAGCTACGAGGTCTTATCCACGGTTGGCAAAACAGCGTTCTGCAGAAGGAGGGAGCACATCTGTTATAGGAATTGGTGGTTCGTCTCCAACTCATTCACCTACTCTTGGCAAAGGACCTAGAAACAACTGACAATATCATTCCGATTGCAGATGTGTCTATGACCAGCGCATCGGGTATAATTGCAGCAGGATTATCTATTGATGTGACAATCACTGAAGTTCAACCATATTCAGAAGATCCATTGGTGAAACTTGCGTGTAGCCAGCCTGTTAGCAGCAGCGTGGTAAATACCGCAGCAAACCAAGCTAGTAATTGATGGCTCAAGATATCTCAAGCTCATTGGGAACCCCAAGAGGAAGATATGATGAGCACATCAGCAAATTTCCCTCAGTTATGAAACCAAGGTTATCGAACCAGTAGGAGTAAGGAAACAACCCCAAGGTGTTACCAACTTGGAATCCTGCACAACACAACTACAGAACTTTGCCCTAACTTACAGTGAGGTTGTCAATCACACCGGTTTTGCTGAAAACAAAAGGATTAAATGTATAGTGTGGAAGATAGTTAGTGCTTGCAGAAAGTAAACAGTAAACAGTAAATAGTAGATGGTATATCAATGGTAAAAGAATGGACTGGGGTCCATAGTTCACTAGAGGTGATTCTTCTTAAGATAAATAGCATTTTGGGTGAACAAATTACAGCGGGGAAATTGACAGATTTGAGAAAGCATATGGTGCATATACTAATCATCTGACTCCTGTGAGATTTGATTGGGCATTACAACATTATACATAGACCTTAATCCAACTACATCTATGACTAATAATCCACTTCCAGGTTATCATCCGAACCCCCTTCCAGTATTAAGTTGCAAGCAACAGATAATTGCATTAAGCAAAGTGTGTAAAATAAACAATATGATTGTCCCATGGACAAAGGATTGCTGTTTTCTCCCTAGTAGCAACAACACATCTACAACCTTAGAGATTCTTGTCACTTCCCCAGATTACTAGAGGCATGAATCCACTATCGAGCATAAATACTCCCTCTTGGAGTTGCAAGCATCTACTTGGCCAAGATAGTTTCAAACAACGGAGAGCATGCAAGATCACAAATAACATAAACATGATATAATCAATAATCAATCTGAAATAGTGATGGCCCAAAATATATCGAGCTCGTTGGGGAACCCCAAGAGGAAGGTATGATGAGCACACCAGCAAGTTTTCCCTCAGTACGAAACCAAGCTTATCAATCCAGTAGGAGCAAGGAAACACCCCAAAAGTGTTGCTAGCTGAGCCTTGGCAGGGCGCACTACCGATGCTAGTAGCAACGTGGAGACCTGCACAACACAACCACATAAGTTTGCCCCCAACTTGCGATGAGGTTGTCAATATCACTGGTTTTGCTGAAAACAAAGGATTAAACGTATTGAATGGAAGGAAGTAATAGTTTGCAGAAAGTAAACACAAAGCAGTAAACAGTTTATAGATTGTATGTAAGGAAAAAGGACCGGGATCCATAGTTCACTAGAGGTGGCTCTCCTTAGATAGATAACATGCTGGGTGAACAAATTACAGCGGGGCAATTGACAAACACCGAGAAAGCAATACATGCATATACTAATCATCTTGACTCCTCTGAGACTTGATTGGGCAATACAACATAATACATAGACCGCCATCCAAATGCATCTATGAATAATAATCCACCTTCAGGTTATCATCCGAACCCCCTCCAGTATTAAGTTGCAAGCAACAGATTATTGCTTTACGAACTGCGTGTAAGGTAAACAATACGATTGTTCTATGAACAAAGGATTGTTGTTTTCTCCCTAGTTGCAACAACACATCTAGTACCTTAGAGATTTCTGTCACTTCCCCAGATTACCAGAGGCATGAATCCACTATCGAGCATAAATACTAACTCTTGGAGTTGCTAGCATCTACTTGGCCAAGATAGCTACTAACAACGGAAAGCATGCAAGATCTCAAATAACAAAGACATGATAGAATCAATAATCAATCTGAAATAGCATCTCAATATCCATCGGATCCCTGCAAACACAACATGTATGAATTACAAATAGATGATCTTGATCATGAACGGAGCTCACAAGATCTAAACATGAAAGCACAAAGGAGGATAAACCAGCCATCTAGCTACTACATGGATCCGTAGTCCAAGGATGAACTACTCACGCATCACACCGGAGGCTTGCATGGTGATGAAGAAAGCCTCCAGGGTGAATTCCCCTCTCCGGCAGGGTGCCGGGAAGAGCTTCAGATCCCCCGATCTAGGGACAGAGATGACGGTGGCTACAGACTCTTTCGTGGATTTTTGATCGGGTGCTTAGGATTTTCGTCCCGAGGGCAACTTATAGGCGGAAGGAGAGGCCGAGGGGGTGCTGGGGTCGGCCAGACCACCCTCTGGCGCGGGCCAGGCCTGGCCGCGCGGCCAGGTGGTGTGGACGGCCCCCAGCCCTTCTCCGTCTTGTATTCTAGCACTTGATCCCTTCCGGAAAAATAGGCACTTTGGCTTTTGTCCCGTCCAATTCCGAGAATATTCATTTTCTGACTTTCCCGGAACCAAAAACAGCAGAAAATAGGCAGCTGGCACTGTGGCTCTTGTTAATAGGTTAGTCCAAGAAATCATAATAAAAGTACTCCAAAGTTGGAACAAAACACAAGAAAGTGGATAAAACCAAGCATGGAACTTCAAAAATTATAGATACATTTACAATGTATCAGCCACTTACGCATGAACTTTCCTACTCTTTTCCAAACCAAACCAAACTATTTGAAAACCAATGTATGAAAGAGGGGGTCCAACCAATTTATTCAGCAAACTAAGTAAACCAAGCAAACAAAAAACCAATACGAAAACGAAAAAGAAGACGCTCCAAGAACAACACAACTATGCATGAAACAATAAAAATGAAGCGTTTGGAAGAAACCTGGGATTTTTATTGATGAAGAAGGGGATGCCTTGGGCATCCCCAAGCTTTGCCGCTTGTACTTCTTGGATATTATTTGGGGTGACACGCGTGGCATCCCCAAGCTTGAGCTTTAGTCAATCCTTCATCTCATTACTCATTCCTTCCATACACCTGAAATTTTTCTTTCATACAAAACTTCACACAATCTTTATTAGCAACATTAGTGCACTCACGATAATAAACTTCCATTAAAACACTAGCTACTGTAGCACTTCCCTCAAAAATCTCAATTCCCCAAAATAACTCAAAAAGGAACCAACAAGAAGCAAATCCAGAAAATGGCAGAAATCTGTCAAAACAGACGAGCAGGTAAATACGAATTTTTTAAAAAACCTTATATTGCTCAAATCAAAAAGTGTTGAACTAACGAAAGTTAGATAACAACCTAGGCAGAAGCACAAAAATTAACGCATCAAAAGTACGTTCAGATATTTTACACGAATGTTTACAGTGAAGCACAAAAATCTGTTTCGGGACAGCAACTTTCCCAGTAATTACTTCTCTCTCATTAGAGGTTACTCTTGGCACAAAAAGCAAATAAAAAGGATAAGGAGCGGTTATTACTAAAGGGGAGGTTATTAATAAAGTAATAACTTCCAAGACTCATATAAACCTTTTGGGTTATCTCCCAATAAGTACTTTTCTTTAACGCCTTTAAGTTAGGCAAAAGAAGCAAGAAAAAGAATCAAGTGTTCTCAAATGAAGAAGCATTAAGAGAATTTTTTGTTTTCATATGAGAGGCAAAATAAATCTTGTCTCTCTTCTTAGGGAAGTGTTCTATACTTCTTGAGTGGGAGTTGATATTTAATGGTGCCTTCCTTCATATCAATAATGGCACCAACAGTTCTAAGAAAAGGTCTTCCCAAAGTAATAGGATAAGAAGCATTGCATTCTGATGGGTTCGTAGCATGGAAAACAAAAAAATTCTACCACAAGAACGAACAAAACCTAGATCTAATCTAGATAAAAGCCAAGATCTAATCTATTAGACATGAGCAACGAGATAGATAGGAACTAACCCTCGTAGATCCGAAAGCGTTAACGATATTAGATCTCGTGGTTGATGTAGTCGATCACTTGCCGATCTCAAGATCGTGTGGACGATCCTTCCGGCGTCACGTTCCAGCAGCGCTTCCGCAGTCGGTCAAGTGGACGATCCTTCCGGCGCCGCGATTCGGCAGCGCTTCCGCAGTCGGTCACACGTGCGGAGTCGAAGCAGACCTTCCTCTCCCCGTTCCAGCGAGCAGCGGAGGTAGTAGATCTTCTCCACGGAATCCCAGCAGCACGACGGCGTGGTGGTGGTGGTGGAGTAGAGAATTCTGCAGGGCTTCGCCTATGCCTGTGCAGAAGATGGTGGAGGAGAGAGGCGGCAGAGATTGGGTGTTATGGGAGCAGGGGAGGAGGGGGCGCCCCTACCCCTCTATTTAAAGAGGGGAGGCGCCTAGGGAGGGGGAGTCCTTGTAGGACTCCCCTCCCTCTCTAGGCCGGCGGATTGGAGGTGGGGGGGAGGAGTCCTCCTCCCCCACGAATCCGTATCTTGACCCACCAGGACTCCTTGATCCCTATCTTGATTTTCAAGCAAACTCCAAGATATCTTCTAGAACCTTCCGGAACATTCCGAAACCTTCTCGAATCCTCATACAAACACTCCGGAACATTTCCTATCTCATAAAATGATCTCCTATATATGAATCTTATTCTCCGGACCATTCCGGATCTCCTCGTGATGTCCCGAATCCAATCCGAGACTCCGAACAACGTTCGATCTCCAACGCATATTCCATATCTACTTAAAACAACTTCGAACCTTAAGTGTGTCACCCTACGGTTCGTGAATATGTAGACATGATAGAGACACATCTCCTATCAATAACCATCAGCGGGACCTGGAGATCCATAATGGCTCCCACATACTCAACGATGACTTTGCGATCGATTGAACCACTTACATACGAAACTAATTCCCTTTGTCTCGCGATACTATACTTATCCGAGGTTTGATCGTCGGTATCTCCATACCTAGTTCTACCTCGTTACTGATAAGTACTCTTTACTCGTTCTGTGATATGTCATCCCTTGTGACCTAGTCACACGCTTGCAAGCTAACTAGATGACATTCCACCGAGAGGGCCCAGAGCATATCTATCCGTCATATGGATGGACAAATCCCAATCTTGGTTCATGCGCTTCAACACATACTTTCAGAATACCCAATGACATTTTTATAACCACCTAGTTACGAAGCGGCGTTTGATGTCATCAAAGTATCCATCCGGTGATGGTGATTAACATGACCTCATGGTCGAAGGAATAGGTTACTATGTATTTGAAAGCTTACAGCAATACAAACTTAATGACTTGATCTTATGCTACGCTTACTATGGGTGTGTGTCCATCACACATTCTCCTAATGATATAACCTTGTTATTAATCACATCCTTATGTCCATGATCAGGAAACCATGATCATCAATTAATTAACAAGCTAGTTCAACAAGAGGCTTACTAGGGACTCTCTTTTGTTTACAAAACACACATGTATTAGTGTTTCCTTATAATACAATTATAGCATGGGATGTAAACATTCATCATAAACACAAAGATATAATAATAATCACTTTTATTATTGCCTCTTAGGCATATCCAAACGGCTTCAGTAATGAATTCCTTCATCCAAACGGCTTCTTGTGCAGCCTGCGAAGCAGCTATGTATTCCGATTCAGTTGAAGATTTCGCCACAACGCTTTGCTTCGCACTCCTCCAGCTCACTGCAGAATCATTCAAAATAAATACGTAACCCGACTGTGACTTCGAGTCATCCGGATCGGTGTTCCAACTAGCATCGGTGTAACCGTTTACAACAAGCTGTTCATCACCTCCATAAGAAAGAACCATATCCTTAGTCCTATTTAGGTACTTTAGGATATTCTTGACAGCTGTCCAGTGTTCCACTCTAGGATCACTTTGATATCTGCTAGTCAAACTAACAGCATGTGCTATATCTGGTCTAGTACACAACATGGCATACATGATACAACCTATGGCTGAGGCATAGGGAATATTATTCATTTTCTCTCTATCTTCTGCCGTAGCTGGACTTTGAGTTTTACTCAAGGTCTTACCTGACAACATGGGCACGAACCCTTTCTTGCTATCTTCCATTCTAAACTTCTTTAAAACTTTGTCCAAGTATGTACTTTGTGAAAGCCCTATCAGGCGTCTTGATCTATCTCTATAAATCTTGATGCATAGAATATATGCCGCTTCGCCAAGATCCTTCATTGAAAAACTATTATTCAAATAGGTTTTGACGCTATTAAGAAGTTCTATATCATTCCCAATCAACAATATGTCATGTACATACAGTACTAGGAATGCTACAGAGCTCCCACTCACTTTCTTGTAAATACAAGCTTCTCCATAAGTTTGTATAAATCCAAAGTTTTTGATTACTTTATCAAAACGTTGATTCCAACTCCGGGATGCTTGCTTCAGTCCATAAATAGAGCGCTGAAGCTTGCATACCTTGTCAGCATCTTTAGGATCGACAAAACCCTTGGGTTGTACCATATACAACTCTTCCTCAATGTCACCATTAAGGAACGCCGTTTTGACATCCATCTGCCAAATCTCATAATCGAAATATGCAGCAATTGCTAACAAAATCCTCACAGACTTTAGCTTCGCTACTGGTGAGAAAGTCTCATCATAGTCAACTCCTTGAATTTGTCGTAACCCTTTCGCGACAAGTCGAGCTTTATAGACGGTAACATTACCATCAACATCTGTTTTTCTCTTGAAAATCCATTTGTTTTCGACAGCCTTACAGCCATCCGGTAAGTCCACACTTGGTTTTCGTACATGGATCCCATTTCGGATTTCATGGCTTCTAGCCATTTGTCGGAATCTGGGCTCACCATAGCTTCTTCATATGTCGCAGGGTCATCAGCGTTGTCCACCAACATGACGTTCAAGGCAGAGTCATACCAATCATGAGTGGTACGAACCCTCGTTGACCTGCAAGGGTCAGTAGTAACTTCGTTCGAAGTTTCATGATCATTATCATTAGCTTCCTCTTCAATTGGTGCAGGCGGCACCAAAACATCTTCCGGTGCTGCGCTACTCTCAAATTCGAGAGAAGGTTAAATAACCTCATCGAGTTCTACTTTCCTTCCAGTCAGCTCTTTCGAGAGAAACTCCTGCTCAAGAAAGGATCCATTCTTTGCAACGAAAACTTTGCCTTCGGATCTATGATAGAAGGTATACCCAATTGTTTCTTTAGGGTATCCTATGAAGACGCATTTCTCCGCTTTGGGTTCTAGCTTATCAGGTTGTAACTTCTTTACATATGCTTCGCAACCCCAAACTTTAAGGAACGACAACTTAGGTTTCTTACCAAACCACAATTCGTACGGTGTAGTTTCAACGGATTTAGATGGTGCCCTATTTAAAGTGAATGCGGCTGTCTCTAATGCATAGCCCCAAAATGATAACGGTAAATCTGTAAGAGACATCATAGACCGAACCATATCTAAGAGAGTTCGATTACGACGTTTGGACACACCATTACGCTGTGGTGTTCCCGGCGGTGTCAACTGTGAAAGTATTCCACATTTCTTTAAATGCATGCCAAACTCATAACTCAGATATTCACCCTCGCGATCAGAACGCAGAAACTTAATCTTCTTGTTACGATGATTCTCCACTTCACTTTGAAATTCCTTAAACTTCTCGAAAGTTTCGGACTTATGTTTCATGAAGTAGACATACCCATATCTACTCAAGTCATCTGTGAAAGTGAGAACATAACGATATCCACCACGCGATGCTACACTCATTGGACCGCACACATCGGTATGTATTATTTCCAATAACTGTAGCTCGCTCCATTGTACCAGAGAATGGAGTCTTAGTCATTTTTCCCATTAGACATGCTTCGCATCTTTCAAGTGATTCAAAATCAAGTGATTCAAGAAGTCCATCTGAATGGAGTTTCTTCATGCGCTTCACTCCAATGTGACCAAGACGACAGTGCCACATGTATGTAGAATTATCATTCAATTTAATTCGTTTAGCATCTATGTTGTGAACATGTGTATCACTACTATCGAGATTCAGTAAGAATAAACCATTCATCTCAGGTGCATTACCATAAAAGATATTACTCATATAAATCGAACAACCTTTATTCTCAGACTTAAAAGAGTAACCGTCTCGCAATAAACAGGATCCAGATATAATGTTCATGCTTAACGCAGGCACCAAATAACAATTATTTAAATTTAAAACTAATCCCGAAGGTAGATGTAGAGGGAGCGTGCCGACGGCGATCACATCAACCTTGGAGCCATTTCCAACGCGCATCGTCACCTCGTCTCTTGCCAGCCTTCGTTTATTCCGCAGCTCCTGTTTCGAGTTACAAATATGAGCAACCGAACCAGTATCAAATACCCAGGCACTACTACGATTACTAGTAAGATACACATCTATAACACATATATCAAATATACCTTTCTTCTTGATGTTGCCATTCTTCAGATCCGCCAGGTACTTGGGGCAGTTACGCTTCCAGTGACCAGCACCCTTGCAGTAGAAACACTCGGTTTCAGGATTAGGACCAGCCTTGGACTTCTTAGCAGGTGCGGCAGCTTTCTTGCCGTCCTTCTTGAAGTTGCCCTTGTTCTTAGGCTTGCCCCGTTTCTTGAAATTGGTAATCTTATTGACCATTAACACTTGGTGCTCCTTCTTGATCTCCACTTCAGCAGTTTTCAGCATGGACGACAGTTCATGCAACGTCTTGTTCATGCAGTGCATGTTGTAGTTCATCACAAAGTTCTTGTAACTTGGTGGCAGTGATTGAAGGAGACGGTGAATCCCCAATTCATTAGGAATCGATATTCCCAACTCTTGGAGCTTCTTTGGTACCCAGACATGGTGAGCACATGCTCGCTAACGGAGCTTCCTTCTTCCATCTTACAGTTAAAGAACTTTTCGGAGGCCTCATAGCTCTCCATGGCCGCGCGAGTCTCAAAAATTAGCCTGAGCTCCTTAATGATCTCAAAGGGTCGTGGTGCTCAAAACGCTGTTGGAGCTCCGCTTCTAAACCGTACAGGATGGCACACTGAACTGTGGAGTAATGATTCTTCCGAGTGGCGAAAACATTCTTTTCGTCATCGGTGGCATTATCTGCAGGTGGGTCACCTAGCGGTGCATCGAGCACATAGGTCAACTGACCAGCCCTGAGGACGATCTTCAGTCCACGGAACCAGTCCGTGAAATTGCTTCCATTGTTCTTAAGTTTTTCTTTCTCTAGGAACGCATTGAAATTGATGGAGGGGTTCGCCATAATCTACAACAATTTG
Organism: Avena eriantha; assembly: GCA_910589775.1. Lineage (NCBI taxonomy): Eukaryota > Viridiplantae > Streptophyta > Magnoliopsida > Poales > Poaceae > Avena > Avena eriantha. The sequence goes on along the minus strand of OU342744.1, from coordinate 282,877,464 downwards.
CAAGTAGTTTAGACTAAGTTTATGATAAATTGAGTTCAAATTTAATTCTTAAACTAACTAGGTGAACTCCCACTCAAAACAACATCCCTCACATTGTCTTAGTGATTACACGAACCAAATCCACTACACCAAGTCCGATCTTCACGAGAGAAGATGTAGTTTCATCGGCGAACAATCTTCATGTTCATCATATCAATTATATGATTCATGCTCTACCTTTCGGTATTCCGTGTTCCGAGACCATGTCTATACATGCTAGGCTCGTCAAGACAACCTTAGTTTCCGCATGTGCAAATCGGGCTTGCACCCGTTGTATGCACACGTAGAATCTATCACATCCGATCATCACGAGATGCTTCGAAACGACGAGTCTTAGCAACGGTGCCAACTAAGGGTGAACACTTTATTACTTGATATTTAGTGAGAGGGATCATCTTATAATGCTACCGTCACGATCTAAGCAATACAAGATGCATAAAGGATTAACATCACAGGCAATTCATAATTAGTGTGATATGATATGTCCCTTTCTTCTTGCGCCTTTGATCTCCATCTCCAAAGCACGAACATGATCTCCATCATCACCAGCATTGCGTCAAGGTCAGTGGCGCCGCTTCATGGTTGTCCATCATCACCAGCAACTATTACAACTACTTGGAATAAAGCTATTACAAGATGAATAGACACACAGGTCTTAACAGAATTAAAGACAACCATTAGGCTCCTGCCGGTTGCCATATTACAACAAGGATCATTGCATACATCAAATACAATCACAATCACATGATGGCCATATCACATCACAAAACCCCTGCAAAAACAAGTTAGACGCCTCTAATTTTCTTTGCAAGTTTTACGTGGTTTGGGGCTTTCGCATAAGACCGATCTTACCTACGAACATGAACCACAACGTTGATACAAGTGTTGTCAAGATGCTCATTGTAAATTGAATCTCAACTATGGTGGGAGAGACAGACACCCGCAAAGCCACTTGTGCAAAGCAAGTTGCACGTCAAGCGTGGAGCAAGTCTCATGTGCGATGACATGTAATGTTAGCCTGAGCCGCTTCATCCCACCATGCCGCAAGATGCAAAGTACACGCTAAGACACCGACAACAAAAGCATCAACGCCCACAAAATCATTGTGTTCTACTCGTGCAACAGATCTACGCATAGATACGGCTCCGATACCACTGATGGGTTCGTAGCATGGAAAACAAAAAAATTCTACCGCAAGAACGAACAAAACCTAGATCTAATCTAGATAAAAACCAAGATCTAATCTATTTGACATGAGCAACGAGATAGATAGGAACTAACCCTCGTAGATCCGAAAGCGTTAACGAGATTAGATCTCGTGGTTGATGTAGTCGATCACTTGCCGATCTCAAGATCGTGTGGACGATCCTTCCGGCGTCGCGTTCCAGCAGCGCTTCCGCAGTCGGTCAAGTGGACAATCCTTCCGGCGCCGCGATTCGGCAGCGCTTCCGCAGTCGGTCACACGTGCGGAGTCGAAGCAGACCTTCCTCTCCCCGTTCCAGCGAGCAGCGGAGGTAGTAGATCTTCTCCACGGAATCCCAGCAGCACGACAGCGTGGTGGTGGTGGTGGAGTAGAGAATTCTGCAGGGCTTCGCCTATGCCTGTGCAGAAGATGGTGGAGGAGAGAGGCGGCAGAGATTGGGTGTTATGGGAGCAGGGGAGGAGGGGGCGCCCCTGCCCCTCTATTTAAAGAGGGGAGGCGCCTAGGGAGGGGGAGTCCTTGTAGGACTCCCCTCCCTCTCTAGGCCGGCGGATTGGAGGTGGGGGGGAGGAGTCCTCCTCCCCCACGAATCCGTATCTTGACCCACCAGGACTCCTTGATCCCTATCTTGATTTTCAAGCAAACTCCAAGATATCTTCTAGAACCTTCCGGAACATTCCGAAACCTTCTAGAATCCTCATACAAACACTCCGGAACATTTCCTATCTCATAAAATGATCTCCTATATATGAATCTTATTCTCCGGACCATTCCGGATCTCCTCGTGATGTCCTGAATCCAATCCGAGACTCCGAACAACATTCGATCTCCAACGCATATTCCATATCTACTTAAAACAACTTCGAACCTTAAGTGTGTCACCCTACGGTTCGTGAATATGTAGACATGATAGAGACACATCTCCTATCAATAACCATCTGCAGGACCTGGAGATCCATAATGGCTCCCACATACTCAACGATGACTTTGCGATCGATTGAACCACTTACATACGAAACTAATTCCCTTTGTCTCGCGATACTATACGTATCCGAGGTTTGATCATCGGTATCTCCATACCTAGTTCTACCTCGTTACTGATAAGTACTCTTTACTCGTTCTGTGATATGTCATCCCTTATGACCTAGTCACACGCTTGCAAGCTAACTAGATGACATTCCACCGAGAGGGCCCAGAGCATATCTATCCGTCATATGGATGGACAAATCCCAATCTTGGTTCATGCGCTTCAACACATACTTTCAGAATACCCAATGACATTTTTATAACCACCTAGTTACGAAGCGGCGTTTGATGTCATCAAAGTATCCATCCGGTGATGGTGATTAACATGACCTCATGGTCGAAGGAATAGGTTACTATGTATTTGAAAGCTTACAGCAATACAAACTTAATGACTTCATCTTATGCTACGCTTACTATGGGTGTGTGTCCATCACACATTCTCCTAATGATATAACCTTGTTATTAATCACATCCTTATGTCCATGATCAGGAAACCATGATCATCAATTAATTAACAAGCTAGTTCAACAAGAGGCTTACTAGGGACTCTCTTTTGTTTACAAAACACACATGTATTAGTGTTTCCTTATAATACAATTATAGCATGGGATGTAAACATTCATCATAAACACAAAGATATAATAATAATCACTTTTATTATTGCCTCTTGGGAATATCTCGAACACATTCAACATCCAAAACATAGAAATCAATGGGGACATAGGCATTGTTAACCATAATAAGAACATCATTAATACTCCCCATGAGTTTCTTTTTATTATTATCATCAAGTGGGACATTCAAATAGCAATCTTCAAGTGGTGGCAAATCAAGCATATCATAAATCCTTCTAGGCATAATAGAAACACTACTATCAAGATCACATAAAGCTTTGAAATCAAAATAATTCACTTTCATATTAATGATGGGTTCCCAACCATCTTCTTGTTTTATAGGGATAGAAGCTTTATGTTTTATCTTTTCTTCTTTAATCTTTATGAGAGCATCAGTAATGTGTTTTGTAAAGGCCATGTTCATAGCACTAGCATTAGGACTTTTAGCAAGCTTTTGTAGGAACTTAATAACTTCAGAGATATTGCAACCATCAAGATCAAAATCAAAATTATCATCTAAAGTAGTAGAACTATTACTAGCCTCAACACTAGTGGTGGTGATAGTAGAAACACTAATGTTTCTAGCAATTTCATCTTCTCTTTCCCAGTTAGCATGCAATTTAGCTAATAGTCTAACATTTTCATCAATTCTAATTTGTATGGCATTAGTAGCTGCAAAGGGATTATCATTAGTTTCAGGTTTTGCAGCCATTTTATTCAAAGAAGATTGAGCTACAGCCAAAGATGTTATGCTTCTTTCAACATTAGAGAGTTTTTTCTCAATAGTTTTATTGAAAGCAGTTTGTTTACTAATAAAGTCCTTAAGCATAACTTCAAGTTCAGAGCGAGCACCCCTATTGTTGTTGTAAGAATTTCCATAAGCATTACCATTGTTGGGAGGATATGGCTTATAATTGTTGTTACCAAAATTATTCCTATAAGCATTGTTGCTAAAAATTTATTTCTTATGAAGTTCACATCAACTTGCTCTTCTTGACCAACCAAAGACGCTAAAGGAACATTATTTGGATTAATATGGGCTTTCCCATTAACAAGCATAGACATAATAATATCAATCTTATCACTCAAGGAGGAGGTTTCCTCAACAAAATTTACCTTCTTACCTTGTGGAGCTCTTTCAGTATGCCATTCAGAGTAGTTAACCATCATATTATCCAAAAGCTTTGTTGCAGCACCCAAAGTAATGGTCATAAAGGTGCCTCCAGCAGCAGAATCCAATAGGCTCCTTGAAGAATAGTTCAATCCTGCATAAATTTTTTGGATGATCATCCAAGCAGTCAGTCCATGAGTGAGACAATTCTTTACCAAATATTTCATTCTTTCCCAAGCTTGAGCAACATGTTCATTATCAGATTGTTTAAACTTCATTATTTCACTTCTCATAGATATAATCTTAGGAGGAGGATATTATTTTCCAATGAAAGCATCTTTGCATTTAGTCCAAGAATAAATACTATTCCTAGTTAAGGAATTCAACCATTCTTTAGCTTTTCCTCTCAAAGAGAAAGGAAATAATATAAGCTTAATAATATCTCCATCTATATCCTTATGCTTTTGCATCTCACAAAGTTCAACAAAGTTATTTAGTTGGGCAGCAGCATCTTCATTATTAATACTAGAAAATTGTTCTCGCATAACAAGATTGAGTAAAACAGGTTTTATCTCAAAGAAAGTAGCTTCAGGAACATGTGGAGCAATAGGTGTGCTCATAAAATCATTGTTGTTAGTGCTAGTGAAATCACACAACTTAGTATTTTCAAGAGTAGTCATTTTTTGTGTTTTTAATAAAGAAAGCAAACTTGTAAAACTATTTTTTTGTGTTTTTGATAAATAAACAAGCAAACAAAACAAAAGTAAACTAAGCAAAACAAAAATAACAAAGTAAAGAGATTGGTTAGGAGGGAGTCCCCTTGTGAAGATGTCCTTGACTCTCCGGCAACGGTGCTAGAAAAAGAGCTTGATGGCTCAAAATATATCGAGCTCATTGGGGAACCCCAAGAGGAAGGTATGATGAGCACAGCACTAAGTTTTCCCTCAGTACGAAACCAAGGTTATCAATCCAGTAGGAGCAAGGAAACACCCCAAAAGTGTTGCTAGCTGAGCCTTGGCAGGGCGCACTACCGGTGCTAGTAGCAACGTGGAGACCTAAACAACACAACCACAAAACTTTTCCCCCAACTTGTCAATCTCACCGGTTTTGCTGAAAACAAAGGATTAAACGTATTGAATGGAAGGAAGTAATAGTTTGCAGAAAGTAAACACAAAGCAGTAAACAGTTGATTGTAGATTGATTGTAAACGAAAGGACTGGGGTCCATAGTTCACTAGAGGTGGCTCTCCTTAAGATAGATAACATGCTGGGTGAACAAATTACAGAGGGGCAATTGACAAACATCGAGAAAGCATACAAGCATATACTAATCATCTTGACTCCTTTGAGATTCGATTGGGCATTACAACATTATACCTAGACCGCCATCCAACTGCATCTATGACTAATAATCCACCTCCAGGTTATCATCCGAACCCCCTCCAGTATTAAGTTGCAAGCAACATATTATTGCATTACGAATTGCGTGTAAAGTAAACAATATGATTGTTCTATGAACAAAGGATTGTTGTTTTCTCCCTAGTAGCAACAACACATCTAGTACCTTAGAGATTTTTGTCACTTCCCTAGATTACCAGAGGCATGAACCCACTATCGAGCATAAATACTAACTCTTGGAGTTCCTAGCATCTACTTGGCCAAGATAGCTACTAACAACGGAAAGCATGCAAGATCACAAATAACAAAGACATGATAGAATCAATAATCAATCTGAAATAGCATCTCAATATCCATCGGATCCCCGCAAACACAACATGCAGAATTACAAATAGATGATCTTGATCATGAACGGAGCTCACAAGATCTAAACACGAAAGCACAAAGGAGGAGAACCAGCCATCTAGCTACTATATGGACCCGTAGTCCAGAGATGAACTACTCACGCATCACACCAGAGGCTTGCATGATGATGAAGAAGGCCTCTAGGGTGAATTCCCCTCTCCGGCAGGGTGTCGGGAAGAGCTTCAGATCCCTCCCGATCTAGGGATGGAGACGACGGCCGCTACGGACTCTTTCATGGATTTTTGATCAGGTCCTTAGGGTTTCTGTATCAGAGGCAATATATAGGCGGAAGGAGAGGCCGGGGGGTGCTTAGGCTGGCCACACCGACCCCTGGCGCGGGCCAAGCCTGGCCGCGCGGCCAGGTGGTGTGGCCACCCTCTGGCCCTTCTTCGTCTCGTATTCTGGCTCCAAGTGTCCCTAGGTAAAATAATAACATTGGCTTTTGTCCCGTCCAATTCCGAGAATATTCATTTTTTGACTTCCTGGAACCAAAAACAGCAGAAAACAGGCAGCTGGCACTGTGGCTCTTGTTAGTAGGTTAGTCTAAGAAATTCATATGAAAAGTACTCGAAAGTGTGGAAAAACATAAGAAAGTAGATAAAACCAAGCATGGAACATCAAAAATTATAGATACATTTGCAATGTATCAAATAGCATCTCAATATCCATCGGATCCCTACAAACACAACATGTAAGATTACAAATAGATGATCTTGATCATGAACGGAGCTCACAAGATCTAAACATGATAGCACAAAGGAGGAGAACCAACCATCTAGCTACTACATGGACCCATAGTCCAAGGATGAACTACTCATGCATCACACTGGATGCAGTCATGGTGATGAAGAAGGCCTCTAGGGTGATCTCTCCCCTCCGGTAGGGTGCTGAGAAGAGCTTCAGATCCCCCCGATCTAGGGATGGAGATGGCGGAGGCTACTGACTCTTTCGTGGATTTCTGATTGGGTCATTGATCGGGTACTTAGGGTTTTCGTCCCGGGAGGCTTTTATAGGCGAAGGGGCAAGGTTGGTGGAGCACCAGGGGGCCCACACCCCCTGGTGGCGTGCTCCCCAGGCTGCGTTGCCACCAGGTGTGGCCGCCTCGGTGTGCCACTTCATCTCTCCTCTGGACTCCGTGTTGCTTCGCGTAAAATATTGACTTTGGCTTTTGTCTCCAATTCCGAGAATATTTCCTTACTAGCTTTTCTGAAACCAAAAACATCAGAAAATAGGCAAATGGCACTGTGGCATCTTGTTAATAGGTTAGTCCCATAAAATGTATAAAAATACCTCAAAGTGTAAACAAAACATAAGAAAGTAGATATAAAACAAGCATGGAACATCAAAAATTATAGATACGTTTACGATGTATCAAGCATCCCCAAGCTTAACTCCTGCTCGTCCTCGAGTAGGTAAGTGATAAAAAGAATAATTTTTGAGATGACATGCACCATCACAATCCTGATCAAGGTATTTGCAAAACATTGATAGCTGGGATCATAGTACTCTAACATAGTCATGAAAGATATAGTTCTAACAATAAGACATAGCAACTATGTTGTAACATAAAAAGGTACAAACAAAAGATTCATGAATAAAAATGCTTTGAAAGACGTTATTTTGTTTCACATATATAAAACATAATAAGAATGGTATGCGGCTTGTCCCTCATGGTATAGCAAAACATTAATGCATAGGAAACCTTCAAAGTTCATAAGGGTGACTAGATACAAATAATTTAAGAACAAGCAATATCAAAGTTATAAATCAATCAACAAGTTTTGGGACAATGCACATTAAACTAAGAATGACCACTATTCTCTCTCAATTGGTTCATAAAGATAGAAGATGGAGACTCAACATAAAATTAAAAAGAAAGGCCCTTCATAGAAGGAAGCAGGGATTCAAGTCTCATAAAGAGCTTCCAAAAATTATGGTACTTATTAGCTTTCAGCTCTCATTGCCCCTATCATAAGCATCTTTAGGTGATTAAGGTTAAAGTGACACAAATATAAGGATATGCTTGACAAGTTATAAGTTGAAAATCTCATGCCCCTTGCTTACGAGTACCAAATCTCATGCTACTCAGCTTTAGTCACGAGTAAGTTCTTATCATTATAAGTACAAGTGTATCATAGAGAACCGCCAACGGGGTACCCCTTGACCCATGATACATGAGCTATCCCATATCAAAATGACAAGGCAACAGACAATGAACATCTCAGCGATCTTTTTATTTGCTATTTGCATAGGTTTTTATTGAGGATGCTTCACAGATTGCTCACTATGGTTATGCTGCAAGTTTCCACCATGATTATCATGGCTTAGGCTAGCCACCTAGGCGTTTCTCTAACACATATACAAACTCCATGAGCTTACAAGCTCCCCTTTTATTTCACACTGCCGGGATCCATAAACAAAAGAACATATCAACTGAATAAAGTGCAATGTTGAAAGCGTTCCCCATGGTAATATGGTTCTACTAATCCAGAACTTATAAAGCGCAAGCATATATGCAACATAGGTGGACACAATGGTTCAAGTTTATTAAGTCCAAGAAAGTAAAGTGTGCCATCAAGTTTGTGAGAGCTTTAATCACTAATTTTCACATAACAAGTTTAATTTGGAAGGTAGAAAAAACATGAATATACTTGGAATAGCAATAATGATAATAGGTAGGTATGGTGGACTCTTTGGAATAACTTGGTTTTATTTGGAGTTGAATGCATGAGTGGAACTCATACTTGGTACATATGGAGGCTAGCAAAAGACTGGGAGCGACCAACTAAGAGAGCAATAATGGCCATAATCATGCAAAGCGACAAAATATTATTAATTAAAGCATAAATTGATATTACAAGTCAAAAACTAAATAATATTAGAGGCTATGGTAACTAGTATAGTCTTAACATGGTGTAAGCATGCGTCAAGTCAACCCAAATAAAGCATCAAAGGATAATACCACAATATTATGCTTTTGTATGCTAAAACAATGCATGATTCTTTCAAGGCACATTAAGCAATCTCAATTGTTTGGAACAAGTCTTGCTACAGAAATAATTACTAAGCATAAAGTCAAAGCAATATCAAACATGACATGATAAAGTCTAGGCCACAGTCAAAACAAAACTCCGTTTGTACCACTTATTAGCATGAATTTTCCTACTCTTTTCCAATCCAAACCAACTTATTTGAAACTATGTATGAATGCGGGGATCCAACCAATTTATTTAAGAAAACCAAACAAAATAAAACTAAAAACAAAAACAAAGACACTCCAAGAACTACACAATTGTGCATAAAACAATAAAAATGAAGTGTTTGGAAGAAAACCTGAGATTATTATTGATGAAGAAGGGGATGCCTTGGGCATCCCCAAGCTTTGACGCTTGTACTTCTTGAATATTTCTTGGGGTGACATGGGTGGCATCCCCAAGCTTGAGCTTTTTTCCATACTTCACCTCATCATATTATTCTTCCCTACACTTTAAAATTTCCTTCATACAAAACTTCGCACAATCTTCATTAGCAACATAAGTGTACTCAAGATAATAAGTCTTTGGGTTCAGTTTCAAAACAAGTAAAACTTCCATTAAAACACAAGCTACTGTACCAATTCCTTTTAAAATTTCAGTAATTAGCAAGAACTCAAAGCGAAAGAGATTACGAGGCAAATGCAAATACTGGCAGAAATCTATCAAAACAGACCAGCAGGTAAAAACCAATTTTTTTCGAAGACCTTCTGTTGCTCAAATAAAAAAGTGTTAAACTAATGAAAGTTAGATAACAACCTGCGGCATAAGCACAAAAATTACAGCTCAGTCCGACATACAGAGATTTTTCACGATTTTTTACAGTGAAGCACAAAAATCTATTTCGGGAGAGCAACTTTTCCAAGTCTTACTTCTCTCTCATTAGAGGTTATTCTTGGAACAAAAACCACACAAAAAGGATAAGGAGAGGTTATTACTGAGGCAATAACTTCCAAGACTCAACAAAAGAAAAACTTACTGAATAAAAATTTGGGTTATCTCCCGATAACGCTTTTCTTTAACGCCTTTGAGCTAGGCATAGGAAGCAAGATTCAAGTATTCTCAAATGAAGAAGCATTAATAGCAAATTTTGTTTTAATAGGAGAGGCAAAAGGAATCTTCTCTCTCTTCTTAGGGAAGTGTTCTATACCTTTCTTGAGTGGGAATTGATATTTAATGGTGGCTTCTTTCATATCAATAATGAACCAAGAGTTCTAAGAAAAGGTCTTCCCAAAATAATAGGACAAGAAGCATTGCATTTTGATACATTGCAAATGTATCTATAATTTTTGATGTTCCATGCTTGGTTTTATCTACATTCTTGTGCTTTGTCCACACTTTGGAGTACTTTCCATATGATTTCTTGGACTATCCTTTTAACAAGAGACACAGTGCCAGCTGCATGTTTTCTGCTGTTTTTGGTTCCAGGAAGTCAGAAAATGAATATTCTCGGGATTGGACGGGACAAAAGCCAAAGTCACTATTTTACCGAGGGACATCTGGAGCCATAATACAAGACGGAGAGGGGCTAGGGCCTGGCCACACCACCTGGCCGCATGGCCAGGCCTGACCCGCACCAGGGGGTGGTCTGGCCGCCTCCAATACCCCCTCGGCCTCTCCTTCCTCCTATATATTTTCTATGATACGGAAACCCTAAGTACCCGATCAAAAATCCACGAAAGAGTCTATAGCCGCCGTCATCTCCATCCTAGATCGGGAGGGATCTGAAGCTCTTCCCGGCACCCTGTCGGAGAGGGGAATTCACCCTGGAGGCCTTCTTCATCATCATACAAGCCTCCGGTGTGATGCGTGAGTAGTTCATCTCTGGACTACGGGTCCATGTAGTAGCTAGATGGCTGGTTCTCCTCATTTGTGCTATGTCTAGATCTTGTGAGCTCCGTTCATGATCAAGATCATCTATTTGTAATTCTGCATGTTGTGTTTGCGGGGATCCGATGGATATTGAGATGCTATTTCAGATTGATTATTGATTCTATCATGTATTTGTTATTTGTGATCTTGCATGCTTTCCGTTGTTAGTAGCTATCTTGGCCAAGTAGATGCTAGCAACTCCAAGAGTTAGTATTTATGCTCGATAGTGGGTTCATGCCTCTCGTAATATGGGGAAGTGACAGAAATCTCTAAGGTACTAGATGTGCTGTTGCTACTAGGGAGAAAACAACAATCCTTTGTTCATAGAACAATCATATTGTTTACTTTACATGCAATTCGTAATGCAATAATCTATTTCTTGCAAGTTAATACTGGATGGGGTTCGTATGATAACCTGAAGGTGGATTATTAGTCATAGATGCAGTTGGATGGAGGTCTATGTATAATGTTCTAATGCCCAATCGAATCTCAAAGGAGTCAAGATGAGTAGTATATGCTTGTATGCTTTCTCGATGTTTGTCAATTGCCCCGCTGTAATTTTTTCACCCAGCATGTTATCTATCTTAAGGAGAGCCACCTCTAGTGAACTATGGACCCTGGTCCTTTCTTTTACATTCAATCTACAAATTGTTTACTGCTTTGTGTTGACTTTCTACAAACTATTACTTCCTTCCATTCGATACGTTTAATCCTTTGTTTTCAGCAAAACCGGTGAGATTGACAACCTCATCGTAAGTTGGGGGCAAAGTTCTGTGGTTGTGTTGTGCAGGTCTCCACGTTGCTGCTGGCACCAGTAGTGCGCCATGCCAACATTCATCTACCTACACCTTTGGGGTGTTTCCTTGCTCCTACTGGATTGATAACCTTGGTTTCGTACTGAGGGAAAACTTGATGCTGTGCTCATCATATTCCTCTTGGGGTTCCCCAACGAGCTCGATATATTTTGGGCCATCAAGCTCTTTTTCTGACGCTGTTGCCGGGGAGTCAAGGACATCTTTACAAGGGGAGTCCCTCATAACCAATTTCTTTACTTTGTTATTTTTGTTTGCTTAGTTTACTTTTGTTTTGTTTGCTTGTTTCTTTATCAAAAACACAAAAACATTAGTTTTACAAGTTTGCTTTCTTTATCAAAAACACAAAAAATGACTACTTTTGAAAACACTAAGTTGTGTGACTTCACTAGCACCAACAACAATGATTTTATGAGCACACCTATTGCTCCACCTGTTCCTGAAGCTACTTTCTTTGAGATTAAACCTGCTTTACTCAATCTTGTTATGAGAGAACAATTTTCTGGTATTGGTAATGAAGATGTTGCTGCCCATCTAAATAACTTTGTTGAACTTTGTGATATGCAAAAGCATAGAGATATAGATGGAGATATTATTAAGCTAAAATTGTTTCCTTTCTCTTTGAGAGGAAAAGCTAAAGAATGGTTGAATTCCTTAACTAGGAATAGTATTGATTCTTGGACTAAATGCAAAGATGCTTTCATTGGAAAATACTATCCTCCTGCTAAGATTATATCTATGAGAAGTGAAATAATGAAGTTTAAACAATCTGATAATGAACATGTTGCTCAAGCTTGGGAAAGAATGAAATCTTTGGTAAATAATTGTCCCACTCATGGACTGACTGCCTGGATGATCATCCAAACTTTTTATGCATGATTGAATTATTCTTCAAGGAACCTATTGGATTCTGCTGCTGGAGGAACCTTTATGACCATTACTTTGGGTGCTGCAACAAAGCTTCTGGATAATATGATGGTTAACTATTCTGAATGGCATACTGAAAGAGCTCCACACGGTAAGAAGGTAAATTCTGTTGAGGAAACCTCCTCCTTGAGTGATAAGATTGATGTTATTATGTCTATGCTTGTTAATGGTAAAGCCCATATTGATCCAAATAATGTTCCCTTAGCCTCTTTGGTTGCTCAAGAAGAGCAAGTTGATGTGAACTTTATAAGAAATAACAATTTTAGTAACAATGCCTACATGAATAATTTTGGTAACAACAATTATAAGCCACATCCTCCCAACAATGGTAATGCTTATGGAAATTCTTACAACAATAATAGGAATGCTCCCTCTGAACTTGAAGTTATGCTTAAAGACTTTATTAGTAAACAAACTGCTTTCAATAAAACTACTGAGGAAAAACTATCTAATGCTGAAAGAAATATAGCATCTTTGGCTGAAGCTCAATCTTCCTTGAATAAAATGGCTGCCAAACCTGAAACTATTGATAATCCTTTTGCAGCTACTAATGCTATACAAGTAAGAATTGATGAAAATGTTAGACTATTAGCTGAATTACATGCTAAGTGGGAAAGAGAAGATGAAATTGCTAGAAACATTAGTGTTTCTACTATCACCACCACTAGTGTTGAGGCTAGTAATAGCTCTACTACCTTAGATGATAACTATGATTTTGATCTTGATGGTTGCAATATCTCTGAAGTTATTAAGGTCCTACAAAAGCTTGCTAAAAGTCCTAATGCTAGTGCTATGAACATGGCCTTTACAAAACACATTACTAATGCTCTCATAAAGATTAAAGAAGAAAAGATGAAACATAAAGCTTCTATTCCTATAAAACAAGAAGATGGTTGGGAACCCATCATTAATATGAAAGTGAATGATTTTGATTTCAAAGCTTTATGTGATCTTGATAGTAGTGTTTCTATTATGCCTAGAAGGATTTATGATATGCTTGATTTGCCACCACTTGAATATTGTTATTTGAATGTCCCACTTGATGATAATGTTAAAAAAAAACTCATGGGGAGTCTTAATGATTTTCTTATTATGGTCCACAATGCCTATCTCCCCGTTGATTTCTATGTTTTGGATGTTTAATGCAATGCTTCTTGTCCTATTACTTTGGAAAGACCTTTTCTTAGAACTGTTGGTGCCATTATTGATATGAAAGAAGGCACCATTAAATATCAACTCCCACTCAAGAAAGGTTTAGAACACTTCCCTAAGAAGAGAGATAAGATTTCTTTTGCCTCTCCTATGAAAACAAAATTTGGTCCTAATGCTTCTTCATTTGAGAACACTTGATTCTTTTTGCTTCTTATGCCTAACTTAAAGGCGTTAAAGAAAAGTACTTATTGGGAGATAACCCAAATTTTTTGATGAGTCTTGGAAGTTATTACTTCAGTAATAACCGATCATTATCCTTTTTATTTGCTTTTTGAGCCAAGAGTAACCTCTAATGAGAGAGAAGTAATGATTGGGAAAGTTGCTGTCCCGAAATAGATGTCTGTGCTTCACCGTAAAAATTCGTGTAAAATCTCTGTACGTCCTTTTGAGGCGCAGGTTGTTATCTAAATTTCGTTAGTTCAACACTTTTTGATTTGAGCAACAGAAGGTCTTCGAAAAAATTCGTCTTTACCTGCTAGTCTGTTTTGACAGATTTCTCCCATTTTCTGCATTTGCTTCTTGTTGGTTCCATTTTGAGTTCTTTTGGGGAATTGAGCTTTTTGAGGGAAGTGCTACAGTAGCTAGTGTCTTAATGGAAGTTTTATTGGTGTTAGAACTGAACCTAAAGACCTATTATCTTGAGTGCACTAATGTTGCTAATAAAGATTGTGTGAAGTTTTGTATGAAGGAAAAATTTCTGGTGTATGGAAGGAATTAGTAATGAGATGAAGGATGGACTAAAGCTCAAGCTTGGGGATTCCACGCGTGTTACCCCAAGAAATATCCAAGAAGTACAAGCATCAAAGCTTGGGGATGCCCAAGGCATCCCCCTCTTCATCAATAAAAATCCTAGGTTTCTTCCAAACGCTTCATTTTTATTGTTTCATGCACAGTTGTGTTGTTCTTGGAGCGTCTTCTTTTTCGTTTTCGTTTCAGTTTTTTGTTTGCTTGGTTTTCTTAGTTTGCTGAATAAATTGGTTGGAGCCCCTCTTTCATACATTGGTTTTCAAATAGTTTGGTTTGGTTTGGAAAAGAGTAGGAAAGTTAATGCTTAAGTGGTAAAGAGAGCTTGTTTTTGACTGAGGCCTATGCTGTGTCCTTCCATGCTTGATATTTTATTTGGCTTTATGCTTAGTATTCTTTGTTGTAGCATGACTTGTTATAAACAATTGAGATTGCTTAATGTGCCTTTGATGAATCATGCGTTGTTTTAGCATATTAAAGCATTGTATTGTGGTATTCTCCTTTGATGCTTTATTTGGGTTGACTTGGTGCATGCTCACACCATGTTATGACTATCCCAAGTCACCATAGCCTTTATGATCCTTTAGTTTTCAACTTGTAGTATCACTTTATGCTTTGATCAATGATGTTTTGTCGCTCTGCATGATTATGGCCATTATTGCTCTCTTAGTTTGTCGCTCCCAGTCTTTTGCTAGCCTCCACAACCAAGTATGAGTACCACTCATGCATCCAACTCCCTAAACCAAGTTATTCCAAAGAGTCCACCATACCTACCTACTAGCTTAAGCTATTCCAAGTATATTCATGCTTTTGTTTATCTTCCAAATTAAACTTGTTATGAGAAAACTAGTGATTAAAGCTCTCACGAACTTGATGGCACACTTTACTTTTCTTGCCCTTAATAAACTTGAACCATTGTGTCGTCTATGTTGTATAGGCTTGCACTTATTTGTTGGGGATTAGCAGAACCATGCTGTCATGAGGAACACTTTCAACATTGCACTGGTACTTTGTACCTAGTTGATACCAGGCTCTTTTGTCTATGGATGTCGTCGGTGTGAAATGAAAGGGGAGCTTGTAAGTCCATGGAGTTATGTATATGTGTTAGAGAAACGCCTGGGCCACTGGTCTAGTCCATGCTGACATGGTGGAAACCTGCACCGTAACCATAATGAGCTGTCTATGAAGCATTCTTCTTATAAAAAAGAGTCCTATATTGAGAAAAAAGAGAAAAGGAAAAAAAGAGATTATGAAAAGAGGAAAGAGAGAAAAAAGCACCATATTCCCATGGTAAATAAGAAGATTGCTGAGATGCTCGTTGTCTGCTTGCCTTGTCATTTTGATATGGGGATTCTTCCGTATCATCTGGCAAGGGGTACCCCGTTGGCAGTTCTCTATGATACACAGGTACTTAAAATGACAAGAACTTACCGGTGACTAAACTTGAGTAGCATGAGGAGCGGCCCTCGTATTAAAGGGACATGAGATTTCTAACTTACACTTCGTCAAGCATGTACACCATAGTTTGTTCACTTTAACCTTAATCACTTCAAGATGCTTATGATAGGGGCAATGAGAGCTCAAAGATATTAAGTACCATAATTTTTGGAAGCTCTTTATGAAACTTGAATCTCTGCTTCCTTCTATGAAAGCCTTTCTTCCACCATTATATTGAGTCTCCACCTTCTACCTTTATGCACCTACTTTGAGAGCATAGTGGCCATTCTTAGTTCTATGTGCATTGTCCTAAGACTAGTTGATTGATGCATAACTTGATATTGCTTGTTT
Source organism: Avena eriantha (assembly GCA_910589775.1). Taxonomy (NCBI): domain Eukaryota; kingdom Viridiplantae; phylum Streptophyta; class Magnoliopsida; order Poales; family Poaceae; genus Avena; species Avena eriantha. The sequence continues at coordinate 282,861,284 of OU342744.1, read as the reverse complement.
TAAACTATTTGTATCTAGTCACTCTTATAAACTTTGAAGGTCTCCTATGCATTTATACTTGCTACTCAATGAGGGACAAGCTGAATGCCATTATGCTATGTTTTCTTTATGTGAAACAAACAAACGTCTTGCAAAGCATTGTTATTCATGAATCTTTTATTTGTGCCTTTTCATGTTGCAACATAGTTTCTTTGTCTTATTGCTAGAACTTTGTCTTTCATGCTATGATTGAAGTACTATGATCCCAGCTTTGAATGTTTTACAAATACTTTGATCAAGTTTATGATGGTGCATGTCACCTAAAAAATTATTCTTTCTTTTTATCACTTACCTACTTGAGGACGAGCAGGAGTTAAGCTTGGGGATGTTGATACATTGCAAATGTATCTATAATTTTTGATGTTCCATGCTTGGTTTTATCTACTTTCTTGTGTTTTATCCACACTTTGGAGTACTTTTCATATGATTTCTTGGACTAACCTATTAACAAGAGCCATAGTGCCACCTGCATGTTTTCTGCTGTTTTTGGTTCCAGGAAGTCAGAAAATGAATATTCTCGGAATTGGACGGGACAAAAGCCAAAGTCATTATTTTACCGGGGGACATCTCGAGCCAGAATACGAGATGGAGAGGGGCTGGGGCCTGGCCACAACACCTGGTCGCACGGCCAGGCCTGGCCCGCGCTAGGGGGTGGTCTGGCCACCTCTAGCACCCCCTCGGCCTCTCCTTCCACCTATATATTGCCTCTGATCCGAAAACCCTAAGTACCCAATCAAAAATCCACGAAAGAGTCTGTAGCCGCCGTCATCTCCATCCCTAGATCGGGAGGGATCTGAAGCTCTTCCCAGCACCCTGCTGGAGAGGGGAATTCACCCTGGAGGCCTTCTTCATCATCATGCAAGCCTCCGGTGTGATGTGTGAGTATTTCATCTCTGGACTACGGGTCCATGTAGTAGCTAGATGGCTGGTTCTCCTCCTTTGTGCTATCATGTCTAGATCTTGTGAGCTCCGTTCATGATCAAGATCATCTATTTATAATTCTGCATGTTGTGTTTGCGGGGATCCAATGGATATTGAGATGCTATTTTAGATTGATTATTGATTCTATCATGTCTTTGTTATTTGTGATCTTGCATGATTTCCGTTGTTAGTAGCTATCTTGGCCAAGTAGATGCTAGCAACTCCAAGAGTTAGTATTTATGCTCGATAGTGGGTTCATGCCTCTGGTAATCTAGGGAAGTGATAGAAAGCTCTAAGGTACTAGATGTGTTGTTGCTACTAGGGAGAAAACAACAATCCTTTGTTCATAGAACAATCGTATTGTTTACTTTACACGCAATTCGCAATGCAATAATCTGTTGCTTGCAACTTAATACTGGAGGGGGTTCGGATGATAACCTGAAGGTGGATTATTAGTCATAGATGAAGTTGGATGGCGGTCTATGTATAATGTTGTAATGCCCAATCTAATCTCAAAGGAGTCAAGGTGAGTAGTATATGTTTGTATGCTTTCTCGATGTTTGTCAATTGCCTCACTGTAATTTGTTCACCCAGCATGTTATCTATCTTAAGGAGAGCCACCTCTAGTGAACTATGGACCCCGGTCCTTTCTTTTACATTCAATCTACAAACTGTTTACTGCTTTGTGTTTACTTTCTGCAAACTATTACTTCCTTCTGTTCGATACGTTTAATCCTTTGTTTTCAGCAAAACCAGTGAGATTGACAAAGGTTGGGGCAAAATTTCTGTGGTTGTGTTGTGTAGGTCTCCATGTTGCTGCTGGCACCGGTAGTGCGCCCTGCCAACGTTCAGCTAGCTACACCTTTGGGGTGTTTCCTTGCTCCTACTGGATTCATAACCTTGGTTTCGTACTGACGGAAAACTTGCTGCTGTGCTCATCATACCTTCCTCTTAGGGTTCCCCCAACAAGCTCGATATATTTTGGGCCATCACATTCAGCATCCAAAACATAGAAATCAACGGGGACATAGGTATTGTTAACCATAATAATAACATCATTAATACTCCCCATGAGTTTCTTTTTAGCATTATCATCAAGTTGGACATCTAAATAACAATCTCCTAATGGTGGCAAATCAAGCATTTCATAAATCTTTCTAGGCATAATAGAGACACTAGCACCAAGATCACATAAATCTTTAAGATCAAAACCATTCACTTTCATATTAATGATGGGTTCCCAACCATCTCCTAATTTCATAGGAATAGAAGCTTTATGTTTCAACTTTTCTTCTTTAATTTTTATGAGAGCATCAGTAATATGTTTATCATATTCATAGCACTAGCATTAGGACTTCTAGCAAGCTTTTGTAGGAACATAATTACTTTGGAAATATTGCAACCATCAAGATCAAAATCAAAATTACCATCCAAGGTAGTAGAACTATTGTTTCCCATATTTCGAAGAATTTCAGCATTTTTATTAGAAAAGGTTCCATTGGTTTTAGGTATTGTTGCAAAAGGAATGGGGACTTCATGTGGTTTACTAGCATCAACATTGGTGGTGGTAATAGTACATATACTATTATTTCTAGCAATTTCATCTTCTCTTTCCCACTTAGCATGTAATTCAGCTAATAGTCTAACATTTTCATCAATTCTAACTTGTATGGCATTAGTAGCAGCAAAGGGTTTTTCCATGGTTTCAGGTTTAGCAGCCATTTTATTAATCAAAGAGGATTGTGCTTCAGACAAAGATGATATATTTTTTTAGCATTAGAAAGTTTTTCCTCAATAGTTTTATTAAAAGCAGTTTGTTTACTAATAAAATCTTTAAGCGTGACTTCAAGTTCAGAGGGTGCACTTCGATTGTTGTTGTAGGAATTTCCATAAGCATTACCATTATTGGGAGGATATGGCCTATAACTATTATTACCAAAATTATTCCTGTAGGAATTGTTGCTAAAATTATTATTTCTAATGAAGTTCACATCAACGTGCTCTTCTTGGGCAACCAAAGAGGCTAAGGGAACATGATTTGGATCAATATGAGTTTTTCCATTAACAAGCATAGACATAATAATATCAATTTTATCACTCAAGGAGGAGGTTTCTTCAACTGAATTTACCTTCTTACCTTATGGAGCTCTCAGTGTGCCATTCAGAATAGTTAACCATCATATTATCAAGGAGCTTTGTTGCAGCACCCAAAGTAATGGTCATAAAGGTACCTCCAGCAGCAGAATCCAACAGATTTCTTGAAGAATAATTCAGTCCTGCATAAAAAGTTTGGATAGTCATCCAAGCAGTCAGTCCATGAGTGGGACAATTCTCTACCAAAGATTTCATTCTTTCCCAAGCTTGAGCAACATGTTCATTATCAGATTGTTTAAATTTCATTATTTCACTTCTCATAGATATAATCTTAGTAGGAGGATAGTATTTCCCAATGAAAGCATCTTTGCATTTAGTCCAAGAATCAGTACTATTTCTAGTTAGGGATATCAACCATTCTTTAGCTTTTCCTCTCAAGGACAAAGTAAACAATTTAAGCTTAATAATATCTCCATCCATATCCCTATGTTTTTGCATCTCACAAAGTTCAAAAAAGTTATTAAGGTGAGCAGCAACATCATCAGTACTAGCACCAGAGAATTGTTCTTTCATAACAAGATTAAGCAAAGTAGGTTTAATTTCAAAGAAAGTAGCTTCAGGAACAGGTGGAGCAATAGGTGTGCACATGAAATCATTGTTGTTTGTGCTAGTAAAGTCACACAACTTAGTGTTTTCAGGAGTATTCATTTTTGTAAGATTAAAGCAAGCCAACAAAAATAGAAACTAAAATAGGAACTAATTTTGTGTGTGTTTTTGATAAAAAGAAACAAGCGAACAAAGAAAAATAAACTAAGCAAAACAAAAACAAAGTAAAGAGATTGGTTATGAGGGACTCCCCTTGTGAAGCTATCCTTAACTCCCCGGCAACAGCGCCAGAAAAAGGGCTTGATGGATCAAGATATCTCGAGCTCGTTGGGAACCCCAAGAGGAAGGTATGATGAGCACATCAACAAGTTTCCCTCAGTTATGAAACCAAGGTTATCGAACCAGTAGGAGCAAGGAAATAACCCCAAGGTGTTGTCACCAACTTGGAATCCTGCACAACACAACCACAAAAATTTGCGCCAACTTATAGTGAGGTTGTTAATCTCACCGGTTTTGCTGAAAACAAAGGATTATACGTATAGTGTGGAAGATAGTAATTGCTTGCAGAAAGTAAACAGTAAATAGTAGATGATATATCAATGGTAAAAGAATGGACTGGGGTCCATAGTTCACTAGAGGTGATTCTCCTTAAGATAAATATCATGTTGGGTGAACAAATTATAGTGGGGCAATTAACACATTTGAGAAAGCATATGGTGCATATACTAATCATCTTGACTCCTATGAGATTTGATTAGGCATTACAACATTATACATAGACCGTAATCCAACTGCATCTATGACTAATAATCCACCTTCAGGTTATCATCCGAACCCCCTCCAGTATTAAGTTGCAAGCAACGGATAATTGCGTTAAGAAAAGTGTGTAAAGTAAACAATATGATTGTCCCATGGACAAATGATTGTTTTTTCTCCCTATTAGAAATAACACATCTACAACCTTAGATATTCCTGTCACTTTCCTAGATTACTAGAGGCATGAACCCACTATCGAGCATAAATACTCCCTCTTGGAGTTGCAAGCATCTACTTGGCCAAGATAGTTTCAAACAACGGAGAGCATGCAAGATCACAAATAACATAGACATGATAGAATCAATAATCAATCTGAAATAGCATCTCAATATCCATCGGATCCCCGCAAACACAACATGTAAGATTACAAATAGATGATCTTGATCATGAATGGAGCTCACAAGATTTAAACATGATAGCACAAAGGAGGAGAACCAACCATCTAGCTACTACATGGACCCATAGTCCAAGGATGAACTACTCACGCATCACACTAGAGGCAGTCATGGTGATGAAGAAGGCCTCCAGGGTGATCTCTCCCCCCGGCAGGGTGCCGGGAAAAGCTTTGGATCCCTCCAATCTAGGGATGGGATGGCGGCGGCTACCGACTCTTACGTGGATTTCTGATTGGGTCTTTGATTGGGTACTTAGGGTTTTCATCTCGGGAGGATTTTATAGGCGAAGGGGAAAGGTCGGTGGAGCACTAGGGGGCCCACACCCCCTGGTAGTGCGCCCCTAGGCCACGCCGCCACTAGGTGTGGCTGCCCTGGTGCGCCACTTTGTCTCCCCTCTGGACTCCGTGTTGCTTCGGGTTAAATATTGACTTTGGCTTTTGTCCGGTCCAATTCCGAGAATATTTCTTTACTAGCTTTTCTGAAACCAAAAACAGCAGAAAACAGGCAACTGGCACTATGGCATCTTATTAATAGGTTAGTCCCAGAAAATGTATAAAAATACCTCAAAGTATAAACAAAACATAAGAAAGTAGATATAAAACAAGCATGGAGCATCAAAAATTATAGATACATTTACGACGTATCAGTAATATTACTGAAGTCGTTGTTGTGCCCACAAGTGCTCCTAAGATTGCTGACAATCATACACCAGGCCCTTATATTTGTGATGATGGTAGTATGCTTGTTCCAGCATCATCGATGTTCACCAACCTTGCAGCATATGTTACTTCTGTTGATATGACTACAATTCCCGCTGTTTGCTCGGTTTAGGATCCATCTACTCAGGGTGGAGACGAAGATCCGCCTTCTAGCTTGGATGGAAGTTACCAGGGAGATTTACAACCAGTTAGTTCTGCTCCCTTAATTCCTGCGTCGAGTCTTTTCAAGACCGCTATCAGCAGGCATTCCCCTGTGTCCGAGCCATCTGATGGTCCTTCGCCACTTGTTAGTGGTTCAGATCCTGCTGTCGCAGCTGATGGTGCACCTCAAATTTCTCAAGATCAAGTCATAGTCATTAAGAAAGCAAAATGGTTGCTCGTGATGGGAAGTTGAGTCTTCCTGCTGGTTTCCCATTAAATCTTATTGCTGGATATGCAATGTTGAAGCCCCAATCTGCTGCAGATCCTCCTGTTGTTGCTTCGTCTGAAGCGCCTGCTGATCCTGCTCCTCCTGCTAGTTCCCCTGCTCGTTTGGCTTCCGCTGTTGTTATTTCTGCTGATGCTACTTCTATGCTAAGTGTCCCTGAAGTTTCTATTGTTGCGCATGTTGCTTCTGATCCCCTCCATGGCTTTCGTGACACTGTGGCAGCTCCTGGTGATTTATTCAATGATTTTAAAGAAGAAGATGTGCTTCCTTTGTTTTGGGAACCTTCTCCAACCACTGGTACACACCTCAATTTTAATTTCAAATGTCATTGTGTAAATTCATCATATGCTTTTTTCATTTGCATCTTTTTCGCAATGTACAACCATCTTTTATTAATGATTTCATGTTTCATAATATACCATGGATTTTATCATGATTGTCTAGTTGGTGGTCTTGATAATTTTATATATGAAACCGGGGTCACTTTAATATATTGATGCTAGTAAGTTTAACTTAGTTTTGTTGGTAACTTACCCTATATTGTATGCAAATATCCTGGTTTATAATCTTTCATATACATGCTTTGGTAAATGTTGGGTTAAGGGGTGGATAACTTGTTCATATATGATGGGGTAACTATAGCTCTAAGTAGTGGATTACTATACATATATACATATAGCTCTAAGTAGTGTAATTAACATCATGTTTCTCTATGTGTTTTAAACTTGATGCAATCTTAGAAAAAAACTTTCATGTTAGATGTATAAGTATAGTCTTATGTTTAGTTGTCATGATATACAGGTTAACATGTTTATTTGTAGCATGTGTATAACATTAAATTATTTGACAGTAACAATAATTGTTTTTTCTTGTTTGGTTCCTTTTTCTTCTTGTCTTTTTTTTGGGACATACTTTATGCAGCTACTTATTGAACTTACCGAACACGGGTGGTGATAAAAAATGAGGGTGCCAGTGGATCTAGTTAACTATTCAGCTGATGTCAAACTTGAAGATCATTGCTGTAATGGACGTTTGGGGCTTGGGGTTTGTTACAGTCGGGCTATCTGGTTCACGAACTATTGTGATGGAGGTTCTCTTTTATGGTAGTGTAATCTGTGGCTAAATTTAGGTTGTAGTTTATAGGAACTTTTCCTTCTGTGTTATGTTAACGGTCCTATGTTATTCATGGAACAATATGTGCTGTAAATTATATGATGTTATGTTCATGTGATGTAATTAAACTATCATTATTATCTAATATCTGTTCACGTATTTCATTTTTTAATTTTTTTTGTATCGATAAACATGTGGTATTTCTTTTTCCACATGGGTGGCTCCATTTTTATCCTTTTTTATTTGGACATTTACTTTTATCGTGTCCTTAATCTTTTTGTATCGGATCAATAAACAGTTGATTTAGAGTGCAAAAAGCTAGTAAATGATGAAAATGTAGTTATTTCTCCTGATGATCTGTTGGTTGAAAAGATTGGTTATCAAGCTATTCGGAGCTTTACCAGAGATACAAAGCAATTGAACCAGAATAGTTCATCCATTAAAGGTATTCAAACAAAATTTGTTTTATTCTTCTTTTGTATTCGATGCATAATTATTGTGCTGCATTCATTTTTTTAATTGCAGCTCCCCTGATTATTGAACTCCTGGTATTAGTGCTGCTTTACTTACTGATGTCGCTGACATTGTTACACCTGCAACGAGGATGCATTCTATGAGACTTATTCACCCTTCTAAGTCTCTTCTCCCTCCGTTCTCTTATATTAGCACAACTGCAGATGAAGATGCACTGTATAAGAAGATTATCATACACACACGAAAAGAGAATAAGTCGAAGATTAAGAAGTATGTCCATGTTCTTTATTTATAGCTTCCATCTATCATTGTTTTGTGTTGGTTACTTTTATTACTTACCATTGGTCACTTGTTATTTTTTGTGTGGATAAGTTGTACTTTTTTTGGTACTGCTGGTGGGTCACTTGTACTATTTTTTGTGAATAACTTTTAGTTTTCAAAGTGGATAACTTGAACTTTTTATACTGGATAACTTGTATTCTAATCGTTACATATATTTTATCTTTTTGTAGCACACCGATTTGTAACATTGAACCAATGTGAGTGACAACTAGTGATTTTGCTGGTAGTGTGATGCCATACGACGAGCTTTCAGTTAATATGTGTGAGCTTGCTATTTCCGCAATGCAAAATGACTGTCCATCAAATAAAATTACTTTTTCCTTATATCTTGACTTGACTAAATATTGGTTGTAGGGAAGATTCACCGCCACTCTTGTTCGGAGGTCGTTCAGGAGAGACGATAACTACAAACTCAGCCACAAACATATGGTATGTGGTCTAATTTGTTTGTTTGTTGTTTTTATTTTTATATGTTGTTGATAAGTTCAGGTCATAAGGTATGGTAACCATTGCTAGTTTTTTGGTAACTATTATATTTCTGTCTGGGTAACCACTGTTCAGATTTTTTCCTGCATGTGTCCCTACTTATTTTATTTTAATTTTTATGCTTTTTTGTAGCTTTGCTTTTCTATCCTTCAAGAGCTTGGTATTGAAAAGGATCCAATAGGCCGCTGGTACATGCTTTCGGTTAACATGCCTACCAAAAGGTTTGAGATTCTTGACTCTCTCCGTGGTGAAGCTAATGTAGAAACGATTGAACACGCGACCAAGCTAATAGAAGCAATAAAGAGAATGTATATGGTTAATTATTCTGATTCAAGAAGACAAATTAAAAACTTTGAGTTGATGCATGTCCCTGTTCAGAAGCAATATGGCAGGTTGGTCTTTTTCGTATTGTTCGATCATTGATTTATGTTCTTGTCTAGTTATAATTTTGTTGTATATACATATATTTTTATGGGATTTGTCTAATCATTGATATTCTATTGTTTATTCTCTATTTATTTTTCAGCACTGATTGTGGTTTCTTCATGCTCAAGAATATTGAATTGTGTAATGGAAGCACCGTGCCTCCTATTTGTCAAGATATGATGCCAGGAATTAAGAAAAAGATGACATCTTTTTGGTTGAACCACCCTCGCAATGTTCTTTTGAATTGGAGGTCACTTCCGGAAGACAACAAGTTTAGAGGCATTTTCCCAAGTTATCCACATCCTCACACGTTTGTTATCCAGTCATATTATATAAGTTATCCATACTATGATATAGAAGTTATCCACTATATATCGATTTTTGTTGTTGTTATGAAACCTCGGTTTTGCCCATATGTGAACTATTATGTAATAGCTACTTTAAATTTTAGCTATGAGCGATGAAGCCGAGTTGCTACAATAAATATTGTATTCTATGTTTTGTAAAGATTTTTATATTAGTCATAATAACTTACATGTTAATGGGTAGATAACTTACATGCTGATTTCATGATAACTTTTAGTGTGTGACCTTAGTAACTTCTGCTATGCTAGGTGGATAACATTTTGTTGGCTTGTTCTTTAGAAGGTTGATTACTGTAGCAGTTCTATTTCGATAATTCTTGTTCTATCCCCATTATAACTTCATATAGGATAGCTGGGTGGTTTATACCTATTTTGAATACATTTTGGTGATAAATAAGTTTAAACTACATAATGTACAACATTAGCATCATACGTAGAAACAATCTTCAGATGAAAAAATATGTTCGATCAACAAATGAGAACATTTAGGATATTGTGTTACATAAACATTCTACTGCATATGTTTTTTTTGCATGGTTTCTCTAGATTTGTATCCTAGCAGCTTCAACCTATCCTTGCATTTTTGTATTGTGTGACCTTCGGCACCACAGTGGCTGAATTTTTTAATTTCTTTGGAGCAAGGTCTAGCGGATTTTTATTTGCTATCTGTCATGGCCTACCTTTTGTTATTGGCTTCTCCGGATCTTTATGTGCTTTGTTGATGATATGTGAGATCCTGATGTGCTTGTTGTTTGAACTGCCCCATGTTTTCTTGTCGATTGTTCCCTGTTTGGTGTGGCAGTTGTTGGAGATGGCACGCTTGCGTCGTTAGGAGCAGACGATGTCATAGTAATTGCTTCATTTTCGGCCTCTCTTGCCTTCATCTCTTCTCTTCTTGCTATCACATCTAGTTCTTGTTTCATTTCCTTAAAGTGTTTCCTGATGATTTTCCTTCCATCATTTGTCTTCACTCCTATCTTTGTAGCTCTCGCAAATTCTTGTCTGTATGATGCAAACACCATCATATTTCTTGATTCCTCAGGCATCTCTTTCTTTCCTTTATTATGTTTGTCATCTGGTTCAGCTAGGATAGTTTTCGCGTCCAATGTCCACCTTTTCAAGATGTACTTATCTGGGATCTAATGGATTTTTATGTGTGTCATCACTTGTATAATGTGGCAGCACAGTATACCGTCACGGTCAAATTTATAGCAGTTGCATTCATAGGTTCCCTCTTCCCAGTCTGCAAATACCCTATAGCTTCTGTAGCCATAGTGCGGGATTGGAATCCCTGTTATGCTCAGTTCAAATTGGTAGCAGTTGAGGTGATTGCATTGGTATGACATCCTCTTTCGCATCTCACTCTGAAACCTGAAGAAAATTTTCCTCATGTATGCCTTTGCTATTTGTCGCTCTATTATACTTCCACACCACCATTCTGGGTCTGTCAAAGCTGTATCTGTCTCTACCTTCAGCTCAGCATTGTAAATCTTCTCTTGTACCAACATGTACTGTTGTACAAAATCATAAATGGAGTTGCTTGGTTTGACGTAACGCTTGAGGACCGCGTTAAAGCCTTCGCTTCTTGATGTAGTATGCAGGAATGGGAAAAAGACGTGCATAAAGTACGCGGTACCCAAGCCTTTCTTTGTTCTCATAGTGAAATTATATCCACATTGTCACGAACATTATGAGTATTTATCATTTGCATACAAGCTTCCTCGAATTCCTCCGGTGTCAAGCTGTTGTTCACGCATGCATTAAAAGCGTCGAGCAGCTCTGGGCGATTGGCCATGGATGGTCCTATTTTCTCGGTTGCATTCTGGATGACGTGCCATCTGCAATTTCTGTGAGTTTCATCCGAGAAAACAGTACTTATAGCACACCCATGGCAGAGTCTTGATCAGTTATTATATTTTTTGATGCTAAGCCATCCATTGCCAGTTTGAACATTTGAAATAGCAAAACAAAGTTGTCCTTGAGCTCTCAACGCACGAATCCGCATCTAAACCGAACCAATAGGCCATGATTATTATCCCAATAAATGGAGCGCATGGTAGTTTATACCGGTTCGTTCGGTAGGTAGTGTCGAATGATATTCAATCATTATATTCAGACTTGTATGCTCTTCATGATGAACCGTCAACCCAAAATAGGTTCTCAACCATGTCCTCCTCATCAAGTTTTATTTGGTAAAAGAAATCTGGATCTTCAGCCTTCATATTTTCGAAGAATGCCAATGTGTCTTGCATATAGTGGTGACTATTTTCATTGGAGAAAGAATCCCTTGGGTTCACCAAGTCCTTTTCTATGTATGGTACATCATTCAGAGTCTCATATAAACTTTCCATGAGCTACATCTACCAACATGTTTCGATGTTCCATGTATGTAGCATCCGAAGGAATACTTTTTCTTCTGCTGGTATGTTCCGCTGTGAACCCAAGAACCTTGTTAATGAAGGTTTTATTATCAGGGCTGGTTATGATCATATGACGAATGTTCAACATACCACCAGGCATCCTTCCTCTTAACATATAAGTGTGTTGTGCATCCAGTCCTTGGGTGTGTATTTTTTCCCTCTTCTTGACACACAATTTTAGATTATGTGTGTCTTTCTTATCTTCGTGACGTTTACCAGCTTTTGTGCACACAAGATACGCCTTGTTTAGCTCATTTCTTGCATCTTTTATTGACCAATCTATCCTTATTTCGAAACCTTTCCTTTGTGAATACGCCCTGTAGTGTTCGCGAGATGATTCAGAACTATCAAAGCGCATTCTAGCTATTGGTGGTTGCGGTGATGAGTGTACTTCATCTCTGACATCATTTGTATCATTATTCTCCACATCCTCATTTGAATCAGCTGTGTGCATTGTTGTTTCTTCGATGGTGCCACCCATCGTCGTTTCTTGTGCAGCTTGTTCAATTATAGTGTACATGCAGTCGTTGTCAGTATATCCTTCAGTTTGTACCCCATCTGTTATGCAAGTAATCACAAGTTACTGTTCTGTATCTTTGCAGGAAATAGTAACCATAAAGAAAAGTCATGGATAACAGTAGATACAATAGATGGGTAACTTCTCTATACCCAGATGGATAACTTCTCTATATTTAGTTAGCAAGTACTCGTAAAAATGTTGACTAACTTTCTAATGTTGACTTAGAGAGAACATTTGTTTATAAAACATAGTATTGATATCTGTGTTAAATCCTACATATAAGCATGGGTAACTGTAGTGTCAGCTACGTGGATAACTTGTACCAATGTGACTGGATAACTGATGAATAATATGCTGGATAACTTTAGTAATATCCCATGGATAATTATATTTTGTTAACTGATGGATGACTATGTACCTAGGTGCCTGGATAACTGTTGAATAAACTGATGGATAACTTGTATATTTATGACTGGATAACTACTGTATAAAGTGGTTGATTAGTTATTCTATCTATTTTTTTTGTAGGAATGAGTAAGTATAATGAAAAGGCATTGATAACTGCAGCTACAATAGGTTGGTAACTTCTCTCTATGTAGTGTGGTAATTTTTTAAAATTAGCAAGTACTCGTAAACATATTGATTGTCTTTCCAATGGTTAGTCACACACAACACTTCTGGATAAAATGTAGTGTTGATATTTGTGTTAGATCCTACATATAAGCATGGGTAACTATAGTGTTAGGTATGTGGCTAACTTGTACCTAAGTGACTGAATAACTACTATATAAACTACAGATAACTTGAGTAATAACCCATGGATAACTATAATTGCTAACTGGTGGACGACTGTGTAACTGGGTGTCTGGATAACTGCTGAATAAACTGGTGGATAACTTATACATATATGGCTGGATAACTGCTGAATAAACTGGTGGATAATCTGATTTTTAATACCCCATGTGTGATTTTGTATCTATGATTGTGCTTTTTATAATTCATGCGTATTGTCAAGTTTTTAGTGTAGTTGGGTAGGCACATTCAACACTGCTGGATATATGTATAGTGATGATTTGTGGGGTAACTTCTACATATAAGCATGGATAACTGTAGCATTATCTGGTGGATAACTTGTACTCATTTTAGTGGATAATTGGTGTGTTAGTACTGGATAATTAGTACTCATATGCCTGGATAACTAGTACTCATATGCCTAGATATATGTATAGTGATGACTTGTAGGGTAACTTCTACATATAAGCATGAATAACTATAGCATTATCTGGTGGATAACTTGTACTTATTTTAGTGGATAACAGATGTGTTAGGTACTGGATAATTAGTACTCATATGTCTGGATAGCTGATGCATAAACTGGTGGATAAGTTGATTGTGTGTAAACATCATACCTTCATTCATAACTTACACAATAGCATATGTGTGTGAAACATCAGCATGTTCCTCCTCTTCTATTGCTTGTTCCGGTTCGACATTAAGGTCGATATCCATGGCTTGCCCACTATTCAACCAAAATATTCAATATGGCAGGAATTTAGGATGTTTCCCCTCTATTTTGTCATGCAGGGATTAACAAATATTGATACTGAATCTTAGGAAGTTGTAGTTTGAACAAGATTGGACATATTCAGAGGGAAAATTGAGGACCAACGTATTTGTAGATGTCCAGATTTTGTTTAGATTCATGGTGTACAGCAGTATAGTTTCATAGTTGCTACCAAAATCATGGTGAATTCAGGGGTTGATTGAGAAGTACCTGCTATTTTAGTCTGTGTGGCCCTTTTTACTTTTCAAAATGGGTGGTGGGCATCAAGCTCTTAAGGTGGAGCTCCAATGAAGATTTTGGCCAGAGATTGAAGGCGACATGGGCAGGTGCGGAATTGAGGGAGAGGGGATAGTGCTAGATCTGGGTTCGTTTTCTGGTTGGGTTTTTTGCTTGGAGAAGAAGATGGTCCCTCTTTGGTGAAAAACCAAGCTTTCCACTTTTTGACCCGGTCACGTGTCCGGGGCGGGAGGGATCGGGACACGGCGATCCTGGATCACGCGAACACGGAAAACCTGTCGAAATGCCTGCTAGGATCGGCGTTTTTCAGGACATTCGACGGGTAGTCGCGTCCCAAAAATATCCATTATTGGCTATGATTTAACATGAAATTGGTGTATATAATTTTAAATACCAACGATAGGTTTATGTAACAAGTATGACACTTGTGTTTTTTAATTCGGCAGTCGACCAATCGACCGGCTGGACCAAAACCTTTTTAATTGGACGATGGACAGGCTGGAGCAAAACCAACTAACAGTTACCTAAAAAAAGATTGGTTATGATTTAACATGAAATTGGTGTATATATAATTATAAATACCAACTGGCCCGTGCTTTTTCAATTCGGTCGAAATTGGGGTATATAATTGTAAATACCAACCGACACATTTTTCTTAATTTGGCGATCGACCGGCTGGGCCAAAACTAACTAACAGTTTTTTTTTTTGCGGGTAACTAACTAACAGTTAACTTAAGAAAAAATTGGTATATATAATTTTAAATACCAACTGTAGGTTTATGTAACAAATATGACACGCGTGTTCCAGTTATAGCAACATTGTCCTAAGCTAAACACGTAACACGTGATTATGTGCATTCCTTTGAATCGGAGGGAACACATTTGGGTTGCGCTCCGATAGTTTTCCACAGGACTGTGTAATGCATTGAACCCGAAAATAAACTAGTCTAGACATCCATTGATTTATTTATAATTTTTATTACGTTTAAACCTTTTTTTGCTGGTGTTGAGGATTTTTAATAGATTGGTGGAATTTAAAAAAAAATGCATACACATATATCTTTAGTGGAAATAGTCAGGCTCTAAAATAGAGACGCCATTTTGTCCAAAATCACTTAAATTTTGTAGACTTTATAATTAACTAAATTTCTCTCTGCGCCTATCGGGACACGGTGATAAATGTAACGTTCCATGAAACCTCGCACGCGGAGAAACTTTGTGTGATAAGTCCCGCACATGTTTGTAATACTGGACCTTACGCCTGGAAAAACATGTATAAAGATATAAGAGCCCGTCTCGCACACGTTCGACGCCCACGGCAAGACTATGAAACCACCTTTGTATCTTAAATCACAAGTTACACTATTCGATCCCGAGTACAAAACCGTGAGTGCATAACCTTTCGAATGTCTGCGTAGAAGAAACACGTATGGACGTACATACACGTGCATAAGAAGAGTGTACTCGACGCGCGTACCTGAGAGCGGAGATCTATAATTTTTCGAACGCATTTACAACAAAAGATAAACGGAAAGACACATAACGATGTTTAGATTCAATCGGACGGCTAAATCTACAGGTTTCGATAATACAGATAACATACAACAAGATATAAACATGGTAATATGATGATATTTCTATTCACCGTGCACTCACAAAATTTGCATGATGAGGAAGCAATGACGATGCGTGACTATTAGAGTATAGGTCCGGTGTCGTAGCCGGCCCTAGCCGCACCGACCTCCCTCTCTCCTATTTGAGTTGTAAGTCTTGGGGTCCGGTCCAAGTCGGTCGTAATCTATACAAATAGCCCATCGAGGCTCAAATCAATACAGTCAATATTCTCCAAATATCCCAAAATATCATGGTATCGGACGACTAGGTTTTCTCCCTTGGCATGGTGCCGCCGCACGCGCCACCTGCGCTGCCGCCACCGCCGACTCAGCCCCTCTTCTCCATGGCCGAGTTCCATGCCGTCGGCGTACCCCTCTCTTCTTCTTC
Organism: Avena eriantha; assembly: GCA_910589775.1. Classification (NCBI taxonomy): domain Eukaryota; kingdom Viridiplantae; phylum Streptophyta; class Magnoliopsida; order Poales; family Poaceae; genus Avena; species Avena eriantha. The sequence goes on along the minus strand of OU342744.1, from coordinate 282,845,319 downwards.
CTCCTCTACAACTACACACCCACCACTCCCCAAATCCCAATGATCTCTCTAGCTGACACCATTGCCGATGTCTCGCCCTTCATCCCGATCTCGCTCGATCTCGGCGCCCACAACTACTACCATTGGCGCCACCTCTTCACCATCCACCTCGGCCGCTATGGCCTTCGCCACCACATAGATCCGTCCTACCCCTCGCAGCCCGCCGATCTTTGCTGGGTGAAAGATGATCTCGCCATTATCCAGTGGATTTACACTCGCATCTCTACGGAACTCTTCAATCTGGTCTCCTTCGATGACGCAATCGCCGCCGATCTCTGGGCCTCCCTTCAACAAATGTTCCAGGTCATCTCGGATGCATGCATCAACGCGCTCAACATCGAGCTCCGCCCGACCACCCAGGGAGATGCCCGGTCACCGTCTTCTGCTAGATGATCAAGGCCATCGGCGACGAGCTTCGTGAACTCGGCGATCACGTCGACGACCGCACCCTCATCAACGCCCTCCTCGTCGGCCTTGGAGATCAGTTCGAGAAGCAGCAGTCCTTCATCCCCATGCTCAAGCCCTACCCCACCTTCAAAGAGGTTCGCTCCCTCCTACAGCAAGAAGAGAAGAATCAAGCTCGCAAGGCGCAACGAGTGCCGCATGTGTTCCACCCTACCGTTCCCTCTGCCACGGCAACAAATTCGGCCTCTAGGCTGCCGCGGCAGCCTGCCGTGCCTCCTCCTCCTTCTGCGGCTCCTTCGCCGCCTCCAGGATGGCGTCGGAGCCCCAACTACAGGAGCAAGAACCCGATCCACCGCCCCCTCCATCGCGCCCTGCTGGCCCAGCACCTGCTTTGTCATCAACCGCTCCATCGCCCCAAGATTCATCACCGTGGCCCCCTCGGCATGACCCCTGGACCGTTTTGCCTGTTTCTCTGCCACGACAGCCGTTTCGCCACATTCTCTGCCACGGCAGCCCTCAGCCGCGCCACTGTCCCCTGCCACGGCAAATTTCTCTGCTGATTCTCTGCCACGACAGACACCCGAGCACCCCACCTCTTCATCCTTCGTGTCAACCACCGAACCATCTACCACTACCACACCTACCCCTACCGCCGAGCCTTCCTCCACACCATCACTACCACCCAATGCTATAAGTAACCCACCCCCTACAAATGATCATGTTATGTGCACACGTGGAAAACGAGGATTTCTTCTATGTACTAAATGTCTCAATCTCACAGCCACACCCACAATTTCTCCTTACACACGTCCTACAAGCGCGCTCTTCTTGGTCCTCTTTGTTTTTCAGCTATGTGTGATGAATTTGATGCTCTTCAGCAAAATAATACATGGACTCTTGTTCCAAAACCATCTGGTGTTAATATTGTTTAAGGAAAATGGGTTTTTAGACATAAATTTCATGCTGATGGCACTCTTCCTTATTACAAAGCTCGTTGGGTTTGTCATAGTTTTTCCTAACAACATGGCATTGATTTTGACGTGACTTTCTCTCTGGTTGTCAAACCAAGCACTATTCGCGTTGTTCTTAGTCTTGTTGTTTCCTCCTCTTGGCCTATTCATCAACTTGATGTTAAAAATGATTTTCTTCATGGCACTCTTAGTGAAATAGTCTATTGCCAGCAACCCTTTGGTTTTGAGCATCCATCTTCTCTCAATCTCGTTTTTTACTCAAAAAATCTCTTTATGGTCTCAAACAGGCTTCTCGATCCTGGTTTCAACGTTTTGCCACCTTTATTCAAACCATTGGTTTATTTCCTCCAAATCTGATTCCTGTCTCTTTATTTTTGATCTTCTAAACACATTGCCTATCTTTTGCTTTACGTTGATGATATAGTTCTCACTACTAGTTCTGACTCTTTTCTCAACCATATAATTTCCTCTCTTAATCGTGAATTTTCCATGACTGATCTTGGTCATCTTCATCATTTTATCGTGTTAATGTTTCTCGAACCAAATCTACCCTTTTTCTTTCTAAACGACAATATCTTTTAGATTTGCTTTCTCGCTCTAGAATGACGGATTGCCAACCCTCTCGTACTCCGGTCGACATTGGTGCCAAGTTGTCGGCTGATGGAGATCCTGTTTCTGACCCTACTTTCTATCATAGCATCACTGGTGCTCTCCAATATGCCACCCTTACTCGCCCCGACATCTCTTATTCGGTTCAACAAGCTTATCTTTTTATGCATGATCCTCCCGCCCCTCATCTTGCTCACGTAAAACACATTCTTCGCTATTTAAAAGGCACTCTTGATCATGGTCTTCTTCTTAATTCTTCTTCTCCAACAAGCTTGATAGTTTATTCTGATGTAGTCTGGGCAGGTTGCCCAAATACTCGACGGTCCACGTCCGGATTTTGTGTTTATTTAGGAGATAATCTTGTTTCTTGGTGTTCTAAAAGGCATGTCACAGTTTTCAGGTCTTCTGTTGAGGCTGAGTATAGGTCAGTCTCCCATGCCGTGGCAGAGGCAGTGTGGCTGCGTCAACTACTCGTCGAGCTTCATCAACCCCTAGAGCGATCCACTATCGTTTACTGTGATAATATTTCTGCAGTCTACATGGCCTCAAATCCCGTTCAGCATCATCGCACAAAGCATATTAAGATTGACATACACTTCGTTCATTAGAAGGTGGCTCTAGGCGAAGTTCGTGTTCTTCATGTTCCTACAAGTGCTCAATTTGCTGATATTTTTACCAAAGGACTCCCTACTTCATCATTCACCGACATTTGCTCCAGTCTCAACATCGTTCCTCCTGACGTTGAGAATGCGGGGGGATATTAGAGTATAGGTCGGTTCCGTAGCCAGCCCTAGCCGCACCGACCTCCCCCTCTCCTATTTGAGTTATAATTCTATCTCTATTAGTCTTGGTGTCCAAGTCGATTGTAATCTATATAAACAGCACATCAAGGATCAAATCAATACAGTCAATATTCTCCAAATATCCCAAAATATCAGTGACCATCGTAATCTTAGAGATTGTTGAGTCGACGCCTTCTAGGTCATACTCCTGTTCGTCGACGCCATGATGGTATTTCTATTCAATATGAACTCATAGAATTTTTGCGGCGATGCGTGACCATCATAATCTTAGAGATTGTTGATTCAAAAAAATCTAGGCCTTCGAGTCCATACTCCTCTTCGCCGACGCTATCTTCCGTGTACAATAGCATCGTAAACACTTACACCATCACAGACAAGCACGACAAAGGAAGAAGATTTAACAGCAGAAGACAAACGCGAAAGCATGGAAGGAGTGCAATCTGATAGGAAAAAAGCGAAAACTTTGGGTTTTTATTCATTATACACATAACCTTACACGTTTTGAAAACACGAGTAGCATACAACAAGAGAAAAAATGATCAGATGATGGTTTTTTATTCATTGTCACCCCACGGAACTTACAACTTTCAGTCGTACAGAAAACATAAACGTATACACTTATCTACTACTATCTACCACTAAGAACTAAGAAAGGCACGATGATGATTGGTCATCCTAATCCTCAAAACTTTTGAGGAGCCTATCAAAGTAGTATAGGTCTGCAAGGTCGTACTCCTCCTTGTCGATGTCATATTCCACATACCATAGCGGTGAACACGCTTCCGCCATCACAGTCGAACAGCATGGGGCGGAACAAAAACGCACCAGCCAGCGATGGCTTCGTGTCTTCGAGCTTCAGGGCTAGAGTGGCGGCAGCGGTGCGAGGCACTAAGAGGCCGCCAAGATCTGACGCGTCTTGATCCATGTCGAACTGGAGCCGCCTACGTTCATCGTGATGAGTCTCCTTCTCCTCCTCCCGGCGGGATGGAACCCATTCGACGGACATGCCTACGTGAAAGGCGTGCGAAAGAAACGTTAGGGAGAAATCACATGAAATAGTGAAAGAACGACAAAGAAAACATACCGAATCAAAGACCGAGAAGACATGGAGCATGTGGATGAACGACGAACGAAGATATACGGTAGCCGATGGGCGGTGGCATCTCTTCTAGGACGTCGAGGATGCATATCTGTCTTCTCCTGAACTAGGCACCTGGCGCGCCCTCATAGCAGGATGGCTGATGTACTCTACATCGAAGTTGCTGCTAGAGAATTCGCTGTCGCCTGTTGTCCAATCCCAACCAAAGGCGGACCCAGAAAATTTTCAAAGCCTGGGCAAGCCGAAGTGTGACTAAATTTGAAGTTCTTCATCTTCTTAATTAATCCCACCGCTTGTGATAGTCCACGACTCTCGTCATTGACCAATGAAGAATTGTTAATGTTGCCGCCCGCTGGAATTTACTCCTCACTTCCAACGACCACCGAAGTCGTCGACACGCTTGAGTTGTTGCCTCCGATGTTTCCAGGCCATCCCAGAGCGTCTAGATGGTGGTCGATTTGCTACAATTGGCAATATTTGTTGCTACAAGAGGCGTCGGATACATACGGCGTCGGGATTTGCTACACGGCGGTGCGGTGCCACGAGCGGCGTCGTTTTTTTTTCTACATGTGGACGGCGGTAGTGCTACGATATGATATAGGTTTTACTACGACATCCACGGCGAGGTCTCTGGCGAAGTCTTTGTTGCAATAGGACATTTCATTTGCTACAACCATAGTTTTGCTACAATAGCATAAATATTTTGCTATGAGGACTCCTGAGAGGTCTTCCGGCGAGGCTCCGGCGAAGTCAGTTTGCTACATTAGTAGAACTTTTTTGCTACAAAATCTCCAGCGAGGTCTCGGGTTTAGTCTTTTTATTCTATTTTTTTAGGCGAAATAGAGATTTGTTTTGGCAAAATCGGGAAATTTATAGCAAAAGTGGGAATTTGTGTCAGAAAATAGGACACCTGGCTTGCAGATGATTCCCATCGTCCGAGAATTGCTAGCACGCGCCATTTGGGAGTCTGGGAGTGCTAGATTCGAAAAGGCAGATCAACGAGTCATCTAGTTGGACTGTCCACTGGGCGCTGGCAGCTGGCCCAAGAAGGCAATTACCGTTCGCTTGGGGCATTGCCCAAAATTATTTTTCTTTAGCCCGGGCATAGCCCCCTTTTTTCCAATCGATGTTAGCTGTACGTTCGCATTCACCAGGCGCGTGTGGAAGAGAAGCCTGGGCAGCCGCCCGGGCAACAGGGAGGGTGGGTCCGCCCATGATCCCAGCCACATTCTTCATCGAATATAATGTCATAGGCAATGTGAACACACCTTTCGTTGGGTCCAACAACATGTACACCATTACTCCTTCCTTGTAGCCAATGAAGACAGCTGGAGAGCTGCGGTCATTAAGCTTGTGTAGGTTTCCATGTTCCTTGACATAAGCTAAGGACCCAAAGGTGTGAAGGTAGTGCGCCGCCGGCTTGCGGACATTCCACGCCTCATAAGGCGTCTTTCCAGTGAGGGATTTGGTGGGAGCTCGGTTCAGCAGGAAGATAATAGTGCTCACCGCCTCCCCCGCAAAATTCATCCGCCATACTCCTTTGTTTCAGCAGAGCATGCACCATTGCCACCACCATCTGGTTCTGCTTCTCGACAACTCCATTTTGTTGTGGGTTGTATGGCACTGGATTTCTTCATCAACACAGTAGGCGCCAAACTCCATTGAGGTGAACTCACCACCGTTGTCAGTGCGGAACACTCGCAGTTATCTACCTAGACTCTTTTTGGTGGCATCTGGTGCATTATTCTTGGTTGCCATGAGCATCACCCAAAGGTAGCGAGTGGCATCATCCACCAACAGCAAGAAGTAGAGCCGACCTCTAGGTTTCGCCGATAAAATGGGACCACAGAGGTCGCGTGGACAAGCTCAAGTAGCTCATGTGCGTGATGTTGTCTTAATCTCGTTGTACAAGCCCTGTCTTTGTTTTAGTTTAGTGTCATGATTTTTTAGAGTCTTAGGCATAAAGAAAGCTGTTGCACCGTGGTGTATTCAGAATGCATAAGGTTAGAGATGTGCTTTGTTCATGCTACGACCAAGTCCTTTATTTACCGTTTTATCGAGTCAATCGGCACGATCCACTACACGTGGGATGTCATGTGCTTCATGTGGATCATGGCGATCCTTTCGCTAATTCTTTTAGTCGATTGAATAAAAAGGAGAGATCATTAAAGACAGAATTAATGCGTCGCCAAAAACCTTCTGTGTCAGGGTGTGGTTTCCTGTGTGTTCATCATCAGAGTTTGATCAGGGTTTAGAGTTCACCTTCGTGTGCATTGATCCAGGGCTACTCTTTCAATTGGTATCAGAGCCGAAGGATTCATGACCGTAGAGCTGATTAGCGATGGGAGATTGAACCCCGAAAAAGGACGACAACAACAGCAGTGGAAAGTACACGCCGGCCGGCAGGAGGCCGGGTGCTGATGTTGGCACCGGCGAAGGCGCCATCGTGGTCCACGTGCCATCGAGGGGATGAATGTCTCTGTACAGTACCCGATGCTGACAGAGACGAATTACAGTCTCTGGGCTGTCAAGATTACGATCATCATGTGGCCGCTCGGGGTGTGGTCTGCCGTCGAGGGCGACAATGACTACATCGAGGCGAAGGATGAGGGGGAATTCACCGCTCTCTTGCAGTTGGTGCCGGACTCGGTGATGATGGCCATCACTGAGTACAAGACCACTAGGGAGGTTTGGGAAGCAATCAGGTGCATGCGTGTCGGAGAATACCGCGCCAAGAAGATGCGTGTGAAGCAGCTCAAGCGGCAGCTCGACAGGATGGAGATGACTGACAACGAGACTATCACGGTGTTCGCACATAGGATCACCACGCTGGTAGGCAAAATTCGGTCACTTGGCGAGAGCATCTCGGATGAGTCAGTGATCGAGCACCTCTTCAGCGCTGTTCCAGACCGGTTATCCGAGATCGTTAACACGATAGAACAATGTGGTGATCTAGCAACCATGTGCGTCTCTGAAGCTGTCGGGCGGCTTGTCTCGTTCGAGGAAAGCCAACGTGGGATGCGCCGCAACATCGGTAAAAAGGATGAGCAGCTGATGCTTGTGACCCGCACAGTGTAGTCACTGATGAAGGGCAAGAAAATCGGTGTTGGATTGGGTGGATCCAACTTCGGTACTCCCTCCGATCCAAATTAATTGACTTTGATTTATCTAGATTCGGATGTATCTAGTACTAAAACATGGCATTCAAATCTAGAAAAATCCGAGTCAATTAATTTGGATCGGAAGGAGTAGTAAAAAGAAGCCCAATGGTGACCATGGTGACCATGGCCACACCAGTGGCAGCGGCAAGAAAAATCAACATGGAAAAGGGAAAAAGCATCGTACGTTTGATATAACTAAAGTCAGGTGTTACAACTGTAATGATACAGTGTTACAACTGTAATGATACAGTGTTACAACTGTAATGATACAGGGCATTTCCAATCTGATTGTTCTGAGCTCAAGAGAGAACGGGTAAACCTTGCTAAGAAGCAGGGTGACGATGAACTGACTCTATTGCTTGCACATGTTGTTGAACTGGGACAGGTTGTAGAAGACAATGGTGAAAAGGTGATGCTCCAGGAAGACAAGGTATAACCCAAGTTGTCCGGTGACATGGACAAAGCCTGGTACTTGGACACGGGGGAGAGCAACCATATGACCGGATCCGTCGACAAGTTTGCCGAACTTGACCGTTCAATTTACGGCACAGTCAGATTTGGTGACGGCTCACTCATAGACATTCGAGGCCGTGGTGACCATCACATCTTGACAGAGGTATATTACATACCAAAACTACGCAGCAACATCATAAGTTTGGGCCAACTTGATGAGATTGGTTGCAAGTATTCTGTAGAGGATGGAGTAATGACAGTTCTTGATAGAGAGCTCAAGTTACTGGCCAAAGTAAGGAGATCGAAGAACCGTCTATATGTACTGAACATAGAGCCCACTCTGCCAGTTTGTCTGTTGGCAGAAATGCAGAGCAATTCTTGGTTGTGGCATGCTAGGTTCGGGCTAACCATTTTCAGTGCACTCGGGCAGCTAGCACAAGGTGGACTCGTGCATGTGACGCGAAGGATTGATTAGATAGAAAAGGTATGTGATTGTTGTTTAGTAGGAAAACAACACCGCAGTCCATTCTATGTTGAATCAAAATACAGAGCTGATGAAGCACTAGAGCTACTCCATGGTGATTTTTGTGGACCCATTTCTTTTTTTTTGAGAAATACAGTACAATCACAGACACTCACAATACGTACATGCGCCCACCCCTATGCACGCACACACGCACACCCTACCCCTATGAGCATCTCCGAGAGTCTGCGCCGGCGGATCAGGTCTTGAGATTGATGAAGGCACCACGGGCGCCTCGCTGTCGACGGGAACGTCGCCTACAACTGAAAGAATATTCCGCCTTTTATGCAACACATAGTGTCAAACCTGGGGTTTGAACTCTGGTGGGCTAGGGGTACAACCACCCTCCTAGCCACCGAACCAATGGTTGGTTTGCTTTGTGGACCCATTTCTCCACCCACGTTTGCTGGAAAGAAGTACTTCTTACTATTGGTTGATGATCTCACCCCTTTCATGTGGTTAGTGCTAATCAAAAGTGAAGATGAAGCATTGGAGGCCATAAAGAAAGTGAGAGCATTAGAAGAGACATAACTGAAACTCAAAGTCAGAGCACTTAGGACTGACCGAGGAGGTGAATTCACTTCATAGATTTTCGTTGACTTTTGTGATGAGCTAGGCATCAAACACAACCTGACTGCACCATATTCCCCGCAATAGAAGGGTGTGGTCAAGTGAAGGAATCAAACTGCAGTTGGGATGACGGGGAGCTTACTGAAAAGGAAGGGTCTGCCTGGTGTATTTTGGGGAGAAGCTGTTACTATAGTAGTGTACCTCCTGAACCGTGCTCCAAAAAAAGTGTGCACGGCATGACGCCTTACGAGGCACTGTACAAGGTGAAGCCCAGTGTCATGCATCTGTGCACTTTTGGCTGCCTTGTTCATGTAAAGAAAGTCGGTATTCACCTTCCCAAGCTGGCTGATAGGAGTTCAATGATGATCTTTATTGGATATGAGCAGAACAATAACGCATATAGGATGTATGATCCTATTGCAAAGCGCCTAGTGGTGTCACGTGATATTTTTTTTTGGAGCAACCGGCAGGAGCTCTGCCTTTTCATTAAGAAGAATAGAAATAGCCAGTTACCACACACCGACCCCGAGGCCGCGTCCCACACGAGTCGATGACTCTTTTGCCCAAGCAAGAAGAGACAACACTCAAAGAACTCAACAACCGCTTCTAGAGCCACCGCTCCGGTATCCAGACCTCTGCAACACACACACCAGTCCCAAAACTGCGTCCCTATGAGGTCGACGGCTTCGCCACGCAAGTGACCAAAGACGACACCCAACGAAGGCAAAGTCCAGAGCCGCCGCTCCGGCATCCACACCGGCCCCAGGGCCGCACACACGCCTAGCTGACAACGTAGCTGCAGAACCACACAAGACAATGCCATGCGATGAAGTACCGGACTTCCAAGGCGTCTGAAGGGAATATGCCCGAGAGGCAATAATAAAGTGGTTATTATCTTATTCCATGTTTATGATAAATGTTTATTTTGCATGCTATAATTGTATTAATCAGAAACGTTAATACATGTGTGTTTAATAAACAAAATACAAAGTTCCTAGTAATGCCTCTTATATAAACTAGCTCGTTGATTAACAAGATGATCAAGGTTTCCTGATCATGGACATTGGATATTGTTAATAACGAGGTCACAACATTGGTGGAATGATGTGATGAACATTCATCCGAAGTATAGCATTACGATCAAAGTCATTATGTTTATATTGCTATAACATCATACGAAGTAATCTTAGTCCTTAGACCATGAGATCATGTTAATTGCTAACACCAGAAGGGTATCTTGATAACACCAAACGTTACACCATAACAGGGTGACTATAAATGTGGGTTCAGTACTACGAAGGTGTTATGTTGAGGCTCATGGATCAAGAGTGGAATTTGTCAATCCCGATGACAGATAGATATACTCTAGGCCCTCTCGGTGATATCACATTAAGATATCTTGCAAGCAAGTGATGAGATCACTAGAATGTTATATCACGGGAACGAGAAAAGAGTGCATGTCAGTAACGAGATCAAACTAGGTATTTGGATACCGATGATCGAATCTCGGACATGTATTATATCATGAGACAAATAGATTTAGTTACTAGCGTTAAAGGTTCTCATGATCACAGAAGTCATCGTTGAATGAGTAGGAGTCAGTATGGATCTCCAGGTCCCGTTTCTGATTATTGATCTGAGAGGGGTCTCGATCATGTCTGCATTATTCGCGAACCATAGGGTGACACACTTAAGGGATACCGACACCATTTGGAGCAAATATGTTTCAGATAGAGATTTAAGAAAGCGCTGGAATTATTTCAATAGACACAGAAACTGTTTCGGGTGATATTGCTAAAATTGGTTCTGCATGTAATATTGAAATGTTGCAGGGGGTTTTATGTGAATGTTTGTTAATTAATGTAATTAGCAAAATTCTGAATAAAATTAATAAAAGAGTTTTATTAAATGACAGAGCATTAAATTTGGAGAAATTTAATGCATTTAAAGTGGAGACTTTAAAAGAGAATGTGAAGGGGCAAATTTATGTGGAGGGAGTTACCACCACATGAATGAGGAGGTGAAGGGTCACCCCTTGGGGCGCCGGCCATGGGGAGGGGCACCCCCTCCTCCTATAAAAGGCCCCCCTCTCACACCTTCACACTCACACCTCCTCGTGAAGGATCTCTCTCCCCCTCTAGTTACTCCCCATGGTCTCGGATTAGCGAGATACATGTTCTCGGTGGCTTTATCTAGAAAGGAGTTGCTGCTTCCGCTGCTTTGCTAGAGCGAGGGACGGAGGTTGTCGGGGTTCCGGACGTGTGTGCGATCACGGATGCACCGCTGCTTTGCGGTGCTGGACTTGGTGGTGCTGGACTTGCTGGAGCTGGATCTGATGGACATGCTGGAGACGGACCTGTTGGACTTCATCACGATCTTGAGATCGGCAAGTGTACGACTACATCATCCACGAGTTCCAACTCGTTAACAAAGCTTTGTTGTCTTTGAGGGTAAGTTCTCTATGGATGTATATCCACCCATTGCTTGTATCTAGTAGATAGATCTTGGCGTATAGTTCCCATCGTAGGAAATTTTTTGTTTTCTATGCTGCGAACCCAATAGCGTCACCCCAAGTGGAAGCGACGGTGACACCGTCGATGCCCGTTTCAGCCAAGGCTGAAACTTGGGCTTTCACCCAGAGAGTCCGAGGCTCAAACTACTAGGGAGGTGAAAGGGCTCCTCAACGATGCCTCCATGGAGTGGAGGTCCATCCTAGGATGCCATCATCACCGGCATCGACCAATGTCGGTGCAAGGCTTTCACCCGGAGTTCACCGAACCCAAAATCGTCACAACCTGTTCGCCTCGCCTAACAGGCAGCAGCCATGATTTCCCTGCAACATGTCGTCACTACCACCACCCTCCATCGTCCTAGGACTGCCGTCTCGGCATACTCACGACCGGCCACGAGGAGGGCCATCGTTACCAATCCCCACACAGCCGCACTCGGATAGAAGCCGGGAACCACCACCATTGCTGAGCCTTGAAGCTCCGCAGTACCGCACGGATCTAGCAAAAAGCACCAGATCGGCCGCCACGCGCCCAACACCACTCGTAATTGCCGCCTGGAATGCGCAAATCAAAGCCGACACTCAGCACCCTCGCGCCGCATACCCACGTGCGACCACCGCTGCCCGGGGCCGCCGCCCCGGATTCCGCACGCCGACGAGCAGCCACACCTGCCAACGGCCATGACCCAGAGGCTAGCGCCGTCGGCTTCCCTGGCCACCACAGGCGGGGCCGGAAACACCCGCAATAGATCCCGCTGGATCGGTCGCCACTCCCGCTCCCGACACCACCTCCACGCCACCACTCGATGAATCTCGTCGCCCCACGCAGTTACCCGCACCGGAGCACCTGTCACGTGATATTGTGTTTGAAGAATAAAACCAATGGAAGTAGGATACTGAGATATATGAACATGTACCCAACATGTTCATCGTCGAGTACAAGACTCATCTTGAGAATGTAGTAGCCAAAGCTAAAAGGGATAAATCTTTTAAACCCGACACTCCAACAGCAACTCTAGGATCACAAAGTTCTGGAGGTGCAGAGATGCCCTTGCCATAGACGCTAGCTTTGTCCTATTTTGTATCTCCCCCAACCAACGCCTCGCAACCGTCATCAGAGGCACGTCGACGATACCGGCTGATACATAATCTATTGGATGAAGAAACTCATGTTGAGGCAACTTCAGCATTGTGCCTATTGGGCATGGAGGACAGGAGGATCCACCTCTTTTCAAGAAGCCAACTCAGCTGCCCCCTGGAGACAGGCAATGAAGACTGAACTTGATTCCATTCAGAGCAACAACACATGGGAGCTGACTACACTACCACAAGGCCACAAAGTAATTAGTTTGAAATGGGTATATAAGTGAAACAAAGATCCAGATGGTAATGTAGTGAAACACAAGGCGAGGTTAGTCGCCAAAGGGTATGTCCAATGCCAAGGAGTTGATTTCGAAGAGGTTTTTTCCCCTGTTGCTTGACTTGAGACAGTCCCTCTCCTTATTGCCATATCGGCTCAAGAAAAGGAGAGACATCACATGGATGTTAAATCCTCTTTTCTAAATGGAGAATTGAGTGAGGAGGTGTATGTCTCACAACCCCCTGGTTATGTGGTGGAGGGACAAGAAAAGAAGGTCTTCAAACTGCATAAGGCTCTATATGGTCTAAAACAGGCTCCCCGAGCTTGGAATGAGAAGTTGGACAAGACACTCACACCATTTGGATTTGAGAAATGCCCACAGGAACATGCTGTCTATAGGAGATCAAAGCTGATTGTTGGGGTATATGTACATGACCTCATAATAACTGGACCAAGTCAGACAGAAATCAAGAGTTTCAAGGAACAAATGCAAAACATTTTTAGCATGAGTGACTTGGGGCTCCAAAGATACTACCTTGGTATTGAGGTGAAGCAAACATCTGATGATATTTTCTTGAGCCATTCTAGCTATGCTGCTAAGGTTCTTGAGAAGTGTGGAATGGGTAATTGTAACCCAGTCCAGGTCCCAATGGAGGCGCGACTACACTTGAGTAAGAACAACACATGTCAACCTGTCGACGCAACGATGTATCGAAGTATGGTTGGAAGCCTCCGTTACCTCACTCATACACGGCCACACATCATGTATGTAGTAGGAATTGTATGCCGCTGCATGGAGAAGCCGACAACTGATCACCTAGCTGCTGTCAAACATATATTGCGGTATGTAAGTGGCACTCTAAAACTTGGCTATTTCTACAGAAAGTCTGAAGGAGTGCCTACGAAACTATATGGACACAGTGACAGTGACATGGCAGGTGATGTTGATGATAGAAAGAGCATGACAGGAGTCATTTTCTATCTTGGATCCAGCCCGATCAGTTGGTTATATCAGAAGCAAAAGGTTCTAGCATTATCCTCTTGTGAAGCTGAATATATAGCGGCAACATCTGCACCTTGCCAAGGTATTTGGCTTGGGAGGATGCTAGGAAAACTGATTGAAACATAAGATCATCAGGTAATCCTTAAGATTGACAACTAGTTCACAATATCTTTGTGCAAGAATCCTGTGCTTCACGTGCGTAGCAAGCACATAGACACACGCTTTCACTTTGTGCGTGAATGTGTGGAATCTGGTTCAGTTGTAGTTGAGTATGTGCAAATTGAAGATCAACTTACTGATGTCCTGACAAAGCAACTCAGGAGACTGAAATTCCTAGAGATGAGAAACAGATTTGGCATGTGCAAATTGGATCAGATACAACAACATTAAGGAGGTGATTGTTGTGTTAATCTCGTTGTACAAGCCTAGTCTTTGTTTCAGTTTAGTTTCATGATTTTTTAGTCCTAGGCATAAACGCAGCTGTTGTACCGTGGTGTATTCAGACTGCATAGGGTCAAAGACATGCTTTGTTCACGCTGCGACCAAGTCCTTTATTTACTATTTGTATCGAGTCAATTGGCACGATCCACTGTATCTGGGATGGCACACTCTTCGTGTGGATCATGGTGATCCTTTCGCTAATTATGTTAGTCGATGGAATAAAAAGGAGAGATCAGAAAAGGCGTAATTACCTGGTGTGATTTTATGTGTGTTCATCATCAGAGTTTGATCAGGGTTTAGATTTTACCTTCGTGTGCATTGATCCAGGGCTACTCTGTCCCGTGATACTTTGCATTCCGAGGGAACACTCCGTGACGATGCTTGGTGATGACGCACGTGTCGCAAAATTTCTCCACATGCTCCGGCTGTGGTAGCTGATACATTGCAAATGTATCTATAATTTTTGATGTTCCATGCTTGGTTTTATCTATTTTCTTATGTTTTGTTCCAACTTTGGAGTACTTTTCATATGATTTCTTGGACTAACCTATTTACAAGATGCCACAGTACTAGTTGCCTGTTTTCTGCTATTTTTGGTTCCACGAAAGTCAAAAAATCAATATTCTCAGAATTGGACGGGACAAAAGCCAAAGTTCTTATTTTATCGGAAGACTCACGGAGCCAGAATACGAGACGGAGGAGGACCAGGGCCTGGCCACACCCCCTCCGGGCGCGGGCTAGCCCTACCCGCGCCACCAGGTGGTGTCGGCCCCTGGCACTCCACCGACCTTGCCTCCTTCGCCTATAAGAGCCTCCCGATACCAAAACCCTAAAGAATCAAGTCTCCAGCGACGAAAAGTTTCGCAGCGCCGGCGCCACCGAAGGGGAGATTCGGGGGACAGAAAGTCTCTATTCCGGAACCCTGCCGGGACGGGGAAGTGCCCTCGGAGCCATCTCCATCGATCTCCACCACCATCTCCATCACCGTTGCCGATTCCCATGATGAGGAGGGAGTAGTTCTCTCTCGAGGCTAAGGGTTCTACCGGTAGCTATGTGTTCATCTCTCTATCTATGCATGATCTTGTTGTGGTCATGAGCTTTGAAATCAAATAGATCTACCTTGCTACTCAAGTGCTTTAATAGATCTCTGCTCTCCCCATGTGTGTGAAAGTGACAGCGTGCTCGCCATGGTGGCACTTAGGCTAGAGATTACAAATACTTGTTATGAGTTATATTTGGAGTTGGATGTTTCTATGAAATTGTGGTGTTTGTTGGACTCATCTAGTACTCAAGGTGACAGTGTGGGGTTTTCTAGATGGGAAAGGCTTATTTTGAGGTGTGCTGTTATAGCCCTACCATCGATGTCGTGGTGGTGTCACGGCAGATGCCATGTATAGGCTGAAGGTGGGGAGTAATATACGCTAGGGGAATCCAGGGAGGGATAGCGAAGTGATTCTCCACACCAGAACTTGTATTGATTCTCTTTCAAGGTTACATATGCTCCTAGAGCTGTATTGGCGAGTGGAGGAAGAAGAAGCTCTCTTGCTCTCACCCACAGTTCTAGCCTGAAACCCTTATCGTTAACCGAAAACTCTAGAGAATGAAAGAACCAACCCCCTCTACTGAAGCCCTAGCCCTCCTTTTATAGGGGAGGCTCAGTTTCAATCTAGGGCACACGTGGAGGCATATTCATAAGAATATGCCCCCTCCCAAAGTGGCAAACCAACCGAGGTGCTTTTTCCCCCTCGTCAGCTACGCTTTAGCTACGTGAGCCACGCCCCGCCCCTCGTCAGCTACGCTTTAGCTCGTCAGCTGACACGGGCATCGTCATGCTTGGCGGCCACGCCCCGGTGGTCCAGTCCTTGCTCGCTTCGCTCATCCAGTGCGTACCGGGGCTCCTTTTGACCAGCGAGATTCCTTCCTTCTCCTAGAAGGTTACTGCGACCCGGACAATTGTTCATCCGACCACACCCTTTTCCTGCATACAGGTTAGACATACGCTTCCGACTTACCGCTTAAGTCGGATTAGGCTAATCAGGCGAACGCCCCCAGGTCCGGGTTACCCTGTGACTCGGCCTGCCTTGAGGTGATCCGGCCAGTACTTGCTTTGATCTTGCCGGACCTCGGCTAACTCGGCCTTTCATACCACGGCGTGACCCTACCCGGGGGTATCCCCCCAACATTAGTCCCCGAAGCTGGTGCGGTCTTAGCCGCCTTGGCCGCTAAGGCCACACCAGGTTCCATCTCGTGCTCCTGTCGCTGTTTGCCGAATTACCTCTGTACCTCGGACGGCCTGGATTTACGTTCCCTTCGCACGTTGCAAGTTTTTGCTTGCTGGCCGGGTTACCACAGCTCTATCCGGGTCTTAATTCCTTCTTTCGTACGCTAGCCCATGTGTAGGGTAATCATTGTGTTGTCTTATTTTAAGGGACGGTACAGTAATCGCCGCAGTAACCGTCAGTCATCACTGTGCGCGGGTCACGTCACGCCTGCCCCCTCGTTTACCGCATCAGTGCATCACGTCCCAGGATTCTTTCTGCCTTGAGGCCTTCCGTGTGGCTCCTTACTGATTGGTCCGGACGGGTAATACACGGCCACAGCGCGTGGCCGGTCCACAGGGCGCGATCCCACTCACCGCTTACGTGGGTGGTTAAATAGCGGAGGTGTGCGTTCCTTAGGATTTTTCCCCTCCACACGCCTCTGCCTGCTGCTACTCTCCTTCGTCTTCCTCGCGACTGCGCCGCCGCCAGTACTGCCAAAAAACAGCGTCGCTGCCGCACTTCTCCGTTTCACATCTACGTCTCCATCACTGCGACGTCAATCTCTCGCTACGGGTCCTCGCCAATCCAAGCCGCTGTCCCCCGCCGCCTCCAGCGATAGCGAGGGCTTCGAGGAGTAGATGACTGAAGAAGAGCTCGCCATTGCTGAGCAAGAGATGGAGGAGGACGCCGCCACTGGGGATCGCGGCGCATGGGCCGGCTCCTGGGTCTGCCAGGACGATCTGGATTGGCTCTACCGGACCAGACGTCTCCCTGCCGGCGTCGCCGCTCGCCTCGCCTCTGTCGAGCTAGCTCCTTCGCCCAACCCCGAGGAGTTCGTTGTGTTCCTGTCTCATTTTCAGCGGGGCTTCGGACTCCCGGTGAGTGATTTCTTGCATGATTGGCTCAGCACCTACCATCTCCAGCCGCACCATCTTCTGGCCAATGCCATTACTTCCCTCTCTGCTTTCGCCTCTACGATTGAAGGCTACGCCGGATTATGGCCCACAAAGGAGCTGTGGATCCGGTTTTTCGCCCTTCGCCACAACGTTATCCCCGACATTCACGCTGACCCAGAGGACAAGCAGCTCACACAGTTCGGAGCAGCCTCCATCTCACCCCGGAGGTTTTCTGTTTTCCCTCGGGTCATAGGGCTAGAATCCTGCAAAGGTTGGGCCCGGATGTTCTTTTATGTCTGGAACACAGGCACCGAAGATTTGATCCGGTTGCTTCCCTATACCCCGGGTCCGCCGAACCCGGATCTGTGGGACGCCGTTCCGAAGAAACCTACGGCCCTGGCCAACGAAGTGAGTAAGAGGTTCGCGGAGCTGAAGGAGCTCGGGTTGCGCAACGAGGATGCGATGATCACTTTCGTGCGCAACCGAATCTCTCCTCTCCAGAAGCGCACCCACAAGGTGTGCCATATGAGCTACGGCCGCGATCCCAACCGGACTTCATCTTTCGAGCTGAACAATACGGAGATCTTCCGCCGGGTTAAGGCTCTTTTCACCACTCAGAAGGATTTCTCTTCTGATTGGACTTGGGGGATTGAGCACTTCTGCCGTGACCGGCTTCCTCCCATGGTGAGTTTCATGTAGCAAACTTACCCCGGACCAGTTACTTATCTATTATTGTTGCATTTTTGATTCGCCTGTTTACTCTTTTTCTCAGCTATTCCTTCAGCAAACGCTCGAGGACGGCACTGATCCGGCCCTTAAGTGGGCACCGGACCGTGAGACTTCGGACGTGGAGGAGCCGGACCAAGAGATGTTTCTCCCCATGACCAACGCCACGAAACGACCCACGGGTAACTTCTCTTCTGCCAGAGATTGGCCCGATGATGAAGATTACTCGGATATCGAGATAATTGAACCGTTTGAGGCTGTCCCCCTTTCTTTTGCTTTTCCGCCATCAGCTCACGCCGGTGGCCACATCCACGAGGATCCTCCCCTCGCCACAGGCAAGCCAGTTCCGGTGGCGCCGAAGAAAAAGCGTGCGGCCTCCGCAAGCTCTTCCTCCGGACCTTCCAAGCCCGCTAAAAGGCGAAAGAAGGCCCTAGCACGAAGGGCTCGGAAACCTAGAGCAGCCGAAACCTCGGATGCGTAAGTCCTTCTTTCTTCTGTAACTCGTTCTTCCTTATTTCGTCGTAATTTTCCTTCTGACGTTGCCTGATTTCGCAGGGCTCCGGTGGAGGTTGCTCAGAGTGGGTCCAGTATCTCATCGCCTCTCCGGGCCAGCCCCTCGCCTCGTCGTGACGACGAGTCACGTCCGCTGAGCCCCATTCCGGAAAGCTTTGCGGCCGCTCCGGATCATCCTGGGGCGGGGGAAACTGGCCCAACCAGAACAACGGCAGCCACTACCTCGGCGACGCCACAACCAGCAACCTCCAAAGCTATTTCGACTCCAGCATCTGTTTCAGTACCAGCAGCCAAAACAGCACCAACTCCAGCCCCGACAGTAGCACCGACCCCGGCAGCGAAAACGTCGGCGCCGGCACCAAGTCCAGCAACAAAAGTAGCAGCGCACAGTTCCTCTACATCTTCCGAGTCCTCCCAACCTCGGCAGGGGAAAACCGCTGCTACGGCTTCTTCTTCCCTGCAAGCCAAGGGTAACAAGACTCAAGACGTTACCAAGCCCAGCACTGTCGAGCCTGGGCAACGTACCCTTGAGTCCATGCTCCCCAAGAAGACACCAGCGGCAAAGGACGCGTTTGCCGAGCCAACTGAGTCTCAGCAGTTGGTTCTGCATACCAGCCCAGCCCTTGCCTTGGTGGAGAGGAAGGAAGCACACGCTAAGGGTTTGGTGACACCACATATGCCCTCAGGCGAACGGTACCCCCCAAGCCTGATGGACTTCGTCATGAACTGGAACAAGGCCGAGGTATTCCACGAACCGGATCAAGTGAATACTGCCGCCAAGGCCATTAACCTCGCTGGACGAATGATGGAGGTACGCCGTTTCTCCTTTGCAAATCGTAGATAATAACCATTAGTCCCCGAGCCTCCGGGGGAGTAACTTGTTACTCGGCCGGATGCTCTTTTATAGAACTAACGTAGCTCCATGGTAACTTCGAACATGCGCACACCTAGAGCCGGGTTAAGTTCCACTTGGCCCGGATTTTAGTACACTTCGAACATGCACACACCTAGAGACGAGTTAAGTTCCACTTGGCCCGGATCTTAGTACACTTCGAAGATGCACACACCTAGAGCCGGGTTAAGTTCCACTTGGCCCGGATTTTAGTACACTTCGAAGATGCACACACCTAGAGCCGGGTTAAGTTCCACTTGGCCCGGATTTTGTACACTTTGAATATGCACACACCTAGAGCCGGGTTAATTTCCACTTGGCCCGGATCTTAGTACACTTCAAACATGCACTCACCTAGAGTCGGGTTAAGTTCCACTTGGCCCGGATCTTAGTACACTTCGAACATGCACACACCTAGAGCCGGGTTAAGTTCCACTTGGCCCGGATTTTAGTACACTTCGAACATGCACACACCTAGAGCCGGGTTAAGTTCCACTTGGCCCGGATCTTAGTACACTTCGAACATGCACACACCTAGAGCCGGGTTAAGTTCCACTTGCCCCGGATTTTAGTACACTTCGAACATGCACACACCTAGAGCCGGGTTAAGTTCCACTCGGTCCGGATTTTAGTACACTTCAAATATGCACACAGCTGACCTAAGTTTCTGTCTCTTTTTTAGGTGACCACCAACCGCCGAAGTGCCGAATTCTAGCGCTTGTTGGATACGCACAAAAATCTTCGCACGAAACAGGCTGCACTCATCGCTGAGTACGAGAAAACGGGTAAATTTCTTTCTCATTCCTTTCCTCATTTTTCTTCCACTTCGTTTGCCGAACTAATCTGATGGTTCGGTTTCCGCAGCTGGGGTGGAAGCTGAAAACAAAATAATGCAAAAGAACTTGGAGCAGATCAAGGGTACGTCCTTCTTATCTGTTCTTACTGTGCTTCTCATCATTTTACCTCCTTGGCTCGGCAAACATTCATACCTCGGCTCTGCCGGGCCAACACACGGTTTCAGCATTGCTTGAAGAAAGTGTACATGTGCCTGACATGATGCTGCATTTTCTCGAACAAGCAGGACAGCATCAAGCCAAGCTGAAGAAAAAAGATGATGAGCTCGCCCTCCTCTGGACCAAAGATGATGACATAGCCAAGCTCAAAGCTAAAATGGCTAATATGAAGGCACAACACCAAACCGAGCTCAAAAAGGCTGGCCAGGACTTCACCGAGGAACGTGAGCGCCTCAAACTCCAAAGTGCTAAGGATCGCGAACTCCTACAGGAAGCCGAGGTCAAACTGAAGTCGGCGAATGCTGAGCTCGAGCAGCTTTGGAAAAGGCGTGATGCTTGCATCAAGGAGCTGACCCGGATTCACAGTCACATCTCTCGTAACTTCTTTTCCTTTATCCGCCTTACTTCTCCGGGTTACGTCTCATGTCTTATTTTCTCAACTTTGTCCTTTGCCTTGTTTCCCAGGCCACTTTCCAGAGGGTACTGCCATTCCACGTGCTGCTGTTGCCAATTTCCGCCGAGAGAGAGGTACTCCGGTCGCTGCTGAGGGTGACCCCATTCCCTTTGACATGGAGGACCTGTTGGTCAGCCTGTCATCTCGCGTGGAAATTATCAAGAACTACGGCCGGGACCTCGTCGATGTTTCAGCCCGGATCTTCCACGCCTTCTGGCCCGCCGATGACGCTCCGGAGAGAATTACGCAGCTCGCTGAAAAGCTTTCAGAAGTTGAGACCCAGCTCGACCTCTGGCGAGAATCCGCTGGCCGCGCTGCTGCCAATACCGTCCTTCACCATGTTTTGACGTGGTACGAAAACATAGATCTCAGCCTCCTCACACGGCTACGCACCGGGTCCAAATGGACAGATGACCCGGAGTGGGTAGCTCGGCGCCAGGCTTGCGCCCACAGCCTCATTGAGTATGCCCCCATTCATGAATGGACTGAGGGTCCGAGCTTCCTAGAAGCCGCAGGCGAAGAGGAAGTTGAGAACATTGAAGATGACTCGGGTGAATCCGAGGAGGACACTGCCTCGGATATCGAAGAGGGCGATGATGATGCCGAACCCCGTCCTGCTGCTCCTAAGTAAAAACACTTGAAAATTCATGAGATCCCCGGTATGCCGGGTGGAATTGTATTCCAAATACATGTGATATTTTGCTACTGAGTACTTATGCCGGATTAACGTGGGCGTAGTCCCCAACTTTCTTTTTCTTGTTCGTTCAATCTTTTGGCTCGGGTCGTGTCTACCTTGATTCGGTTTTACAACTTATGAATCCGAGCCTAAAAATTGTCTTAACAATACCGGGAAACTTTTAGACTTAGCTCGAAAATAAATACGGGATTAGTCCGGAGAATAAACGTCGGCTCGAATAAATTCTTTTCCTTAGTCGTTTTTCATGTGCTACGCAATTCCAAACTTGTTCTCTTGCTTGCCATGAAGCCAATTCTTGTTGGACAGTAGCAAGTCGAAGAGTTGGGTTTTTGGTGCTCACACACTACTAATCCGAGCTAAGTAGAATAACCTATTCCAGCTGATGCACAAATAACAAAAGACAACAAGTATTATTAAGGCAGTCCCCGAGTTACTGCTCGAGGTGCCAATATTTCATTGATAAACTCATTGCCGACATTCATAACCCGGATACATACACTTCTTCGCTAAGTGTAGAAAGGACGAAGGAGAGCTACATTCCATGGACGCTTGGATTCCTCACCAGATCTGTCCGCCTTGTTATTTTCTTGTGGCTTTGCATCTATAAGATAATAAGAATCATTGTGCAATGCTTTGCTCACGATGAATGGCCCTTCCCATGGGGGGATAATTTATGCATTCCAGTAGTACGCTGTACCAATCGGAGCACCAGATCGCCTTCCCGAAAGACTCGGGGGCACACTTTCCGGCTATGATAGCATCGGAGATTTTGCTGATATATGGCGGATCTGGACAGTGCCACTTCTCTCGCTTCTTCCAGCAGATCAACATCATTTTGCCGGGCTTCTTGCACTTCGGCTTCTGTGTATTGGGTGACTCTAGGCGAATCATGCTCTATGTCGGCTGGTAATACAGCTTTTGCCCCATATACCAGAAAAAACGGCGTATAGCCTGTTGATCGATTCGGAGTTGTTCTTAAACTCCACAGTACCGCTGGTAGTTCTTCTATCCAGCACCCCGCTGATCTTTGCAGCGGCTCAATGAGCCGGGGTTTTATCCCGGATAACACTAATCCGTTGGATCTTTCCACTTGCCCGTTCGATGCGGGGTGGGCTACTGAAGCTACGTCAAGTCGGATCCTTTTATCCCGGCAGAAACGAGCAAATGCTCCTTCCGCAAAATTTGTGCCATTATCAGTTATGATACTGTGTGGATAACCGTACATCAAGATGATATCTTTGAGAAAAGTTATGGTCGTAGCTCCATCACATTTTCTTATAGGCTTTACCTCGATCCACTTCGTAAACTTGTCCACCATTACCAAAATGTGAGTCATGTTTCCTCTTGCTGGTTTGAACGGGCCCACCATATCCAGGCACCATACGGCAAATGGCCAAGTGATTGGGATGGTCTTGAGTTCCGACATTGGCGTATGCGTCTTTGTGGCGTACCTCTGACAACCGTTACATTTTCTCACCAGATCTTCTGCTTGCTCTAAGGCGTTTGGCCAGTAGAATCCGTGTCGGAAAGCTTTCGCTACCAAGGCTCGGGATGAGGCGTGATGCCCGCACTCCCCCTGATGTATATCTCGGATGATTTCAAGCCCTTCGCCCGGGTCAACACACCGCTGGAGGACATTGGTCACACTTCTTTTGTATAACTCGGAATTGATGATCGTGTAAGCCTTTTCCCTCCTCTGTGTTTGCCTGGACAACACCTCCTCAGTGGGTAAGGTTCTATCTTTCAGGAATTGAAATATAGGCAGTGCCCAAGCCGGTATTTGCCGCACGGGAAACACGTCCTCGTCTATCTCCATATGATCCACCGGCATAACTTCAACCGGGCTACACTGAGCAGTCCCCGGGTTTTGCGAAGCAGTCCCGGGTTTGCCGAAACAGTCCCCGGGTTTTGCGCACCACTCCCCGTGTCAACGTCCATAGGCGCTGCTCCGGACTCTGTGTCCTCTGGGACGTAGATGGACTCGGATTCCGGGGATGGCCTGATGGATGGTTTATTGAGGTTCTCTAATGCTACACCCGGAGGAATTGCTTGTCTGGTTGACCCGAGCTTCGACAGCATGTCGGCAACCTCATTTTCCACCCGGGGTACGTGATGAAATTCGCATCCCTCAAAGTAACCAGAAATATTCTGCACGTGAAATCTGTATAGTGCCATGTTTGGATCAAGAGCGTCCCATACTCCGGACACTTGCTGCACCACTAAATCCGAGTCGCCAAAGCATATAATCCGACGTATACCGATTTCCTTTGCTACCTTGAGCCCATGCACAAGTGCTTCATACTCAGCGACATTATTTGATGCGGTGAAGTGGATCTGCAGCACGTATTTCAACTAGTCCTTCTTTGGCGATGTGAGTACGACTCCGGCACCTAGTCCGGTTTTGGTTTTTGATCCGTCAAAGTGCATCCGGCAATAGTTCGGATACGGAAGTGGTGGTTCGTACTGTACCTCGGCCTAGTCCACGAAAAAGTCCGCCACAGCCTGAGACTTTATGGCTTCTCTCCGGTTATACTGCGGGGCGTAAGGAGCTAGCTCAATTGCCCATTTTGCAATCCTGCCGCTTGCATCCTTGTTACTCATTATCTCGGATATAGGGGCCTCACATATGACCCGGATGGGATGCTCTTCAAAGTAATGCTTCAATTTCTTGGCGGCCATGTACACGCCATACGCCACTTTTTGATAGTGTGGGTAGTTCTGCTTTGAGGTTGACAACACTTCACTCAAATAATACACCGGCCTTTGCACTGACTTACCTTCCTCATCACGCTCCACCACTATCACTGCACTTACAACTCGGTTGGTTGCGGCTATATAGAGCAACATTGGCTCTTTTGATAGTGGCGAGGCTAGCACTGGCGCCGTGGCTAACATTTTCTTTAGGTGGGTAAAGGCCTCATCCGCCTACGGCGTCCAAATGAACTTATCCGACTTTTTCATGAGTTGATAGAGAGGCAATGTTTTTTCTCCTAACCGACATACAAACCAACTTAACGAGGCCAGGCAACCTGTAAACTTCTGGACATCGTTAAGACACTTCGGCAGTTCCATTCGTTCGATGGCTCGGATCTTGGTTGGATTAACTTCGATACCTCGGCTGGAAACCAGAAAACGGAGCAATTTTCCAGCCGGGACACCGAAGGTGCATTTTTCCAGGTTAAGTTTCATCCGGAACCTCCTTAGGTTTGCGAATGTTTGCCTGATATCGTCAAGGAGCGTTTTGCTTTCCTTGGTCTTGATAACCACATCATCCACATATACCTGTACATTTTGACCTATTTGGTCATGCAAACATTTTTGCATACATCTCTGGTACGTTGCCCCTGCATTACGTAAACCAAACGGCATGGTGCGATAGCAATAAGCCCCATACGGGGTAATAAACGCAGTCTTTATTTGATCATCCGGATTCAAAGGTATCTGGTGGAAACCGGAGTAAGCATCGATGAATGACAACAGTTCACATCCCGCAGTTGAGTCTATGACCTGATCTATTCTTGGCAGCGGGAATGGATCTTTCGGACACGCCTTGTTCGGGTTCGTGTAGTCAATACACATGCGCCAAACCACTGCCACGTTCGGATCATCTTTCTTCTTTTCCACCAGCACCGGATTAGACAGCCAATCCGGGTAAAGAACTTCCATGATAAATCCTGCAGCTAGCAACCGAGCTATCTCATCCCCAATGACTTTTCTCCTATCCTCGGCGAAGCGGCGGAGAGGTTGCTTCACCGGCTTAGCTCCGGGTCTCACATTTAAAGAGTGCTCGGCCAACTCCCTCGGAACACCTTGCAAGTCCTGTGTGGACCAAGCAAAATGTCCCGATTCTCACGGAGGAAGCTGACGAGCTCGCTTTCCTATTTATCACTTAGTCCGGCACCAATTGTTACGGTGCGCTCTGAGAACATGTCATCAATAGGAACCTTCTTGGTATATTTCGTGGCCTTGAAGGAGACAGTTCCATGGGGGTTACTCAGCGCCGGCATATACTGCTGCGCGGACTGAGCCAATGTCGCCACCTCTTGAATTTTTCTTTTTTCCTGCGCGATCACAAGTGACTCGGCTAAGTTTGATCCGGCCGACGCACACTCCATGGAATGTCGGAAGTCCCCAGCAATCGTAATTACTCCGTTTGGTCCGAGCAATTTCATTTTCAAATAGCTTATATGACAACTTGCCATGAACTTGTTCAGCGCTGGCCTTCCGAGCAACACGTGATACGCGCTTTCCAACTTCACTACTTCGAACTCAGATTTTCAGTTAGGCAATTGTCCCTCGTGCCGAACAAGACGTCGACCCGGACCTTGCCTATGGGCTCGCAAGAAATGTCGGGCACAATGCCATGGAAAGTTGTCCTCGTGGCCTGGAGCATGTTCTCCGAGATACCCAACTTGCGCATCGTGTCCGCGTACATGATATTTATGCTACTGCCGTTGTCAATCAGTACCTTTGAGAATCTTACGTTAATGTTAGGCCCAATGAATGTAGGATCCAGCACCAACGCATATGAACCTGGGCTCGGCATGAGCTTGGGATGATCCCTAATGCTCCAAGTGATTTCCTGATTGGACCAAGGCATGTACCTCGTCACCGCCGGCATTACCGCATTCACCTCCATATGCCTACGCTGCAAGCTTTTTCTATCAGTTTCCTCTGTGGTAAATACACAGTAGCTCTGGTGATGCTCCCTGTACTCGTTTCTCCCCTCATTTTCGGGGTGCCTCTGATCCGACTGCTGCTGATTTTCTACTTGGTGCACAGCATCCCTTCTTTCATTGTTATCATACCTCGGCGAAGGGGGAGGCAACATCAGTTGTTTCGTGTTTGCTCCGGAGAATGATTGCTGCCGGGGTAACTCTTGCCGAGGCTGATCATTCCGGGGTGCCTGAGCATTCACCGAGCCACCTTGCTCGATCTTGCGCATCCACTCGCATTGCCTCGTCGTATGACCCGCTGGGCTGTTCGGATTTGGCGTGTGAAACTTACACGGCTGGTCCAACATCGACTCGTAAGTATACCTCGGACGGTCTTTCCTTTCTTGCCATTGCTTCTTTTGCTCCGGTGTCCAAGTTTTCTTCCCATCGTTCCCTGGGGTCCATTGACCTCCAGTTTTCTGGCGCTGACTATCCCCTGCTCTGGGTTGATCTTGACTCACGGCCGCTACTTGGTACGAACCGTACCGATGGTTCGGTCGATCATCTCTCCTTTTTCCTCTGTAATCATTTCTCCGGGATGATCCGGATCCATCCCTCTGATAGTACTCATCGCTTGACTCGTTCGATGCGAGCCTTGGTTGGGTCGGGTCGCCCAATGCATACGAACCTGCGATCCTGATCATCTCTGACAACATTGCCGGCATCTTTCGTTGCAACTTCATCCATAACTCGCTTCCATACCTGCACCCCTGTGCAAACCATGCTATAGCCTGTGATTCTATCACGCCCTCACACGAGTTTCTCACGGTACACCACCGGGTCAAGAACTCCCGGTCTGTCTCATTGGGTCGCTGTTTGCACATAGCTAGGGTCTGTGGCCTATTTGGCCTTTGATACGTACTCGAAAAATTGCTGATGAACATCTCCCCGAAATCAATCCAGCAGTTGATGCTTCCTGGCGGCAAATTGTTCAACCACACCCTTGACGGGCCTTCCAACATCTGGGGTACATATCGTACGGCCCATCTCAGGTTACCTATTGCAATTTTTACAGCGGTAGCATAGTTTATCAGCCAATCCTCTGGCTTGGTACTACCATCCTAGGTCTTTGTCCCCCTGGGCAACTGAAAGTTCGGGACTGGTGGCTCTTTCATGATCCGGGGTCCAAAACATGCTGGACCCGGTGGACCCTGACATTCTATCTGTTCCGACCTATATAGTCGATCCAGTTTCAACCTCGCGTCGTCCGGCATCAAGTCCCTGCTTCCCAGTCTCGAACCTATCACATGATAGTCCGGTCTGGGACATCCCACATTTGCCATCTCCGAATCACCGTCATTATACCGGTTTTGCTCGTGCGGTGCGCCTTTCTGTTGGATACCTCGGCCGGCACTATGCTCTTGCCTTGGCGTGTTCCGCTGCTGCCCGGCATTGCCGTTGACAACGTTCCTCCGACCGGCATTGCCTTGGTCACGGTTACCTCGGCCAGCTTCGCCTTGGCTCACACTCCGTCGATCATCATTTTTCTGTGCTTCTTTTTCTTTCCCCGCCTGTGTCGGGTCATACGGGACAATCTGTTTGTTCCGTCTGGCCGAGGTTACCACCTCCTCTCTCCTTGGATCGCCATGAGGGGACGCGCAGCTCCCGCGGATTTCTCCGGGTTACCCATCGCCGAATGGACTATCTTGGAGGCCGCAGCTCTCTCCGGGTTCGCCCTGAGCAGTTCCTCGTTTTGCCTGTTCGCAATCCGAACCAGCTCGTTAACTCGGTTTTGCTGCCTTTGTCGGGCTTCACCCGTCAGTCCCTCTAACTCGGATGCAGCTGCATCCGCCGCTCTGAGGTTCTGGGCCGGGGTACTATACCTCGGCAGCCCCACAGAAAGACAGTTCTCTGATTCCTCGATTTCGACATCACCTTCTCTGTTCATCTCGCTCATGAGATTCCTCCCTTTAACTTTTACAGCATCAACTTTGTTCGCCTTTGCGTACTCACGCAGCGTCATGTTCAATGACTGCTGGGCCGCGGCTATTTTCTTTGCGCCCTCGAGTATTTTCTGCCGAATCTCTTCCAGCTCGGTCTGTGCGCGAGCCGGATCTACCGCTGCTACTACAGGGTTTGCCAAGCTATCTATTGCCTCTCTCAGCACGTTCTCGACCCCTACCTTTCCTTGGTGCCTTGGGTGTCACTTCCGGATCTGGCGCCGGATCCTTGCTCGTAACCGCTCCCGGCGCTGTCATCATTACCTCTGCATGGTCCGGGGAACGAGCGATACGTCCCCCGCGAGCCGCAGTGAGGGGCGGTTCGCCTGCTTCGACAACGTGGCACGGATGAACGCCTGACACGTCCACCGCGACGTAGACCTTGTGCGCGCCGAGCTTGAGGAAGACGCCGTTGCGCGGGAGAGGGCGCGTGCCGAAGCAGCCTGCGTTGTCGCTGATGAAGTCCCGCGCTTCAAAGCGCTGGACGAGCCCGGAGACGATGCGCTCTCCACTGGCGATGAAGTTTCCCGTCCGGATCTTGACCCCTGCTAGCGCCGCTAGCCCCACGGTGGGCGCCAACTGTCGTGGTGGTGTCACGGCAGATGCCATGTATAGGCTGAAGGTGGGGACTAATATACGCTAGGGGAATCCAGGGAGGGATAGCGAAGTGATTCTCCACACCAGAACTTGTATTGATTCTCTTTCAAGGTTACATATGCTCCTAGAGCTATATTGGCGAGTGGAGGAAGAAGAAGCTCTCTTACTCTCACCCACAATTCTAGCCTGAAACCCTTATCCTTAACCGAAAACTCTAGAGAATGAAAGAACCAACCCCCTCTACTGAAGCCCTAGCCCTCCTTTTATAGGGGAGGCTCGGTTTCAATCTAGGGCACACGTGGAGGCATATTCCCCCTCCCAAAGTGGCAAACCAACCGGGGTGCTTTTTCCCCCTCGTCAGCTACGCTTTAGCTACGTGAGCCACGCCCGCCCCTCGTCAGCTACGCTTTAGCTCGTCAGCTGACACGGGCGTCGTCACGCTTGTCGGCCACTCCCCGCTGGTCCAGTCCTTGCTCGCTTCGCTCATCCAGTGCGTACCGGGGCTCCTTTTGACCAGCGAGATTCCTTCCTTCTCCTAGAAGGTTACTGCGACCCGGACAATGGTTCATCCGGCCACACCCTTTTCCTGCATATAGGTTAGACATACGCTTCTGACTTACCGCTTAAGTCGGATTAGGGCTAATCAGGCGAACACCCCCAGGTCCGGGTTACCCCGTGACTCGGCCTGCCTTGAGGTGATCCGGCCAGTACTTGCTTTGATCTTGCCGGACCTCGGCTAACTCGGCCTTTCATACCACGGCGTGACCCTACCCGGGGGTATCCCCCCAACAATCGATTAGAGTGTCCAACCGGAGAGTAGTTAAGAGTAGTATCATAAAGAGAAGATATTTATATGAAAGTGTTCACTAGTGAAAGTATGATCCCTAGGCCTTGTTTCTAAACATTGAAACACTGTTTGCAATTAGATCTCTTACATGTTTGCTTGCTCCCATCTTTATTTCAGTTTGCTTTTAGTCTCTTCCATGCCTCCAAGCTATTTTATATCACCGTTACCACTTATAATTATCCATACCACTTGTATTTCACTATCTCTTCGCCGAACTAGTGCACCTATACACCTGACAAGTGTATTGGGTGTGTTGGGGACACAAGAGACTTCTTGTATCTTGATTGCAGGGTTGTGAGAGGGGATACCTTTGACCACTTCCTCCCCGAGTTCGATAAACCTTGGGTGATCCACTTAAGGGAAAACTTGTTGCTGTCCTACAAACCTCTGCACTTGGAGGCCCAACAACTGTCTACAAGAATAGAAGTGCGTAGACATCAAGTTATTTTCTGGCGCCGTTGCCAGGGAGGAAAGGTAAAAGGTATTCACACCGGAGGATTAAAGAAGAAGAACCTCCCATGGTAAATGCCTATTTTCTGGTGTGAGTACTCGAAGTTATTTCCTTTAGATTCTGCAATTCTGTCTTTTTGTTTCTGGTTTTCACTAGTTAGGCTTCATGGAAAACAACAAAAAAAATAGAGAACTTTTTAGTATTTTTCCTAAGTTAGAACTTGAATTGTTTGAAAAGAAAATTAAAAAACCCATGGAACTTTCTTTGCATGCTAATAGCAATGTTATTAGTATGAATCTTTTGAACACCTTTGTTACTAATGCTATGGAAACGTCTAAGCTTGGGGAAGTTGGTTCTTATGAAAATGATCTTTTTAGTCCCCCAAGCATGGAGGAGAAAATTTACTTTGATGATACTATGCGTCCAATATATGATGAGTACAATTATGAATATGATATTTTCAGTCCACCTACTATTGAGGAGAAAATTAATTATGATTACAACATGCCTCCTATATTTGATGATTATGGTGATGAGAATAATAATGATAGCTATTTTGTTGAATTTGCTCCCACTACAATTAATAAGAATGACTATGCTTATGTGGAGAGTATTAATTCTTTTATGCATGTGGCTCATGATAAGAATGTTTTATGTGATAGTTATATTGTTAATTTCATTCATGATGCTACTGAAAGTTATTATGAGAGAGGGAAACATGGTTTTATGCATCTCAATAATATTAAGTTTCCCCTCTTTATGTTGAAAGTCTTGAAGTTGCACTTGTTTTGCTTTCCTATGCTTATTGCTTTGTGCTTTCATGACTTGTTTCTTGACAAGATTCCTATACATAGGAAGTGGGTTAGACTTAAATGTGCTTTATCTGCTTCTTAATGCTCTCTTTTACTTCAATTCATATTTCTTATGTGAGCATTTTCTCAAACTATCATGCCTAACTTAAAGGCGTTAAAGGAAAGTCCTTATTGGGAGATAACCCAAAAGTTTTAGATGAGTCTTGGAAGTTATTACCTCTGTAATAAACTCTCCTTATCCTTTTTATTTGCTTTTTTGTGCCAAGATTAACCTCTAATGAGAGAGAAGTAATGATTGGAAAAGTTGCTGTCCCGAAACAGATTTCTGTGCTTCACCATAAAAATTCGTGTGAAATCTCTGAACGTCTTTTTGAGGCATCAATTTTTGTGCTTCTGACCCAGGTTGTTATCTAACTTTCGTTAGTTCAACACCTTTTGATTTGAACAACATAAGGTCTTCGAAAAAATTCGTCTTTATCTGCTGGTCTGTTTTGACAGATTTCTACCATTTCTGCATTTGCTTCTTGTGGGTTCCTTTTTGAGTTCTTTTGGAGAACTGAGATTTTTGAGGGAAGTGCTACAGTAGCTAGTATTCTAATGGAAGTTTATTTGGTGTTAGAACTGAACCTTAAGACTTATTTATCTTAAGTGCACTAATGTTGCTAATGAGATTGTGTGAAGTTTTGTATGAAGAAAAAATTTCAGGTGTATGGAAGGAATGAGTAATGAGATGAAAGATGGACTAAAGCTCAAGATTGGGGATGCCATGCGTGTCACCCCAAGAAATATCCAAGAAGTACAAGCATCAAAGCTTGGGGATGCCCAAGGCATCTCCTTCTTCATCAATAAAAATCTCAGGTTTCTTTCAAACGCTTTATTTTTATTGTTTCATGCACAATTGTGTTTTTCTTGGAGCGTCTTCCTTTTGTTTTCGTTTTGATTTTTCTTTGCTTGGTTTTCTTAGTTTTCTGAATAAATTGGTTGGACCCCCTCTTTCATATATTAGTTTGCAAATAGTTTGGTTTGGTTTGGAAAAGAGTAGGAAAGTTCATGCTTTTGTGGTAAAAAGAGCTTGTCTTTGACTGTGACCTATGCTTTGTCTTGTCATGCTTGATATTGTTTTGGCTTTATGCTTAGTATTATTTGTTGTAGCATGACTTGTTATAAACAATTGATATTGATTAATGTGCCTTGGATGAATCATGCGTTGTTTTAGCATATTAAAGCATAGTATAGTGGTATTCTCCTTTGATGCTTTATTTGGGTTGACTTGGTGATGCACTCGACGATCGACGTAGAGCTCGTTGGGAACCCCAAGAAGAAGGTATGATGAGCACAGCAGCAAGTTTCCCTCAGTTATGAAACCAAGGTTTAATCGAACCAGTAGGATCAAGGAAACACCCCAAAGGTGTTACTAGCTGAGCTTTGGCAGGGCGCACTACCGGTGCTAGTAGCAACGTGGAGACCTGCACAACACAACCATAGAACTTTGTCCCCAACTTGCGATGAGGTTGTCAATCTCACCGTGTTTTCCGGAAAACAAAGGATTAAACGTATCGAATGGAAAGAAGTAAAAGTTTGCAGAAAGTAAACACAAAGCAGAAACAGTTTATAGATTGTATGTAAGGAAAAAGGACTGGGATCCATAGTTCACTAGAGGTGGCTCTCCTTAGATAGATAACATGCTGGGTGAACAAATTACAGCGGGGCAATTGACAAACACGGAGAAAGCAATACATGCATATACTAATCATCTTGACTCCTCTAAGACTTGATTGGACAATACAACATAATACATAGACCGCCATCCAACTGCATCTATGACTAATAATTCACCTTCAGGTTATCATCCGAACCCCCTCTAGTATTAAGTTGCAAGCAACAGATTATTGCTTTATGAACTGCGTGTAAGGTAAACAATACAATTGTTCTATGAACAAAGGATTGTTGTTTTATCCCTAGTAGCAACAGCACATCTAGTACCTTAGAGATTTCTGTCACTTCCCCAGATTACCAGAGGCATGAACCCACTATCGAGCATAAATACTAACTCTTGGAGTTGCTAGCATCTACTTGGCCAAGATAGCTACTAACAACGGAAAGCATGCAAGATCTCAAATAACAAAGACATGATAGAATCAATAATCAATCTGAAATAGCATCTCAATATCCATCGGATCCCCGCAAACACAACATGTATGAATTACAAATAGACGATCTTGATCATGAACGGAGCTCACAAGATCTAAACATGAAAGCACAAAGGAGGAGAAACCAGCCATCTAGCTACTACATGGATCCGTAGTCCAAGGATAAACTACTCACGCATCACACCGGAGGCTTGCATGGTGATGAAGAAAGCCTATAGGGTGAATTCCCCTCTCCGGCAGCGTGCCGGGAAGAGCTTCAGATCCCCCCGATCTAGGGACAGAGACGACGGTGGCTACAGACTCTTTCGTGGATTTTTGATCGGGTACTTAGGGTTTTCGTCCCGAGGGCAACTTATAGACGGAAGGAGAGGCCAAGGGGGTGCTGGGGTCGGCCAGACCACCCCTGGCGCGGGCCAGGCCTGGCCGCGCGGCCAGGTGGTGTGGCCGGCCCCTATCCCTTCTCCGTCTCATATTCTGGCACTTGATCCCTTCCGGAAAAATAGGCACTTTGGCTTTTGTCCCGTCTAATTCCGAGAATATTCATTTTCTTTCTTTCCTGGAAGCAGAAAACAGGCAGCTGGCACTGTGTCTCTTGTTAATAGGTTAGTCTATGAAATCATAATAAAAGTACTCCAAAGTTGGAACAAAACACACGAAAGTGGATAAAACCAAGCATGGAACATCAAAAATTATAGATACATTTACAATGTATCAACATCCCCAAGCTTAACTCCTGCTCGTCCTCGAGTAGGTAAGTGATAAAAAGAAATAATTTTTGAGGTGACATGCACCATCAAAGACTTGATCACAATATTTGCAAAACTCAAAGCTGGGATCATAGTACTTCAATCATAACATGAAAGACAAAGTTCTAGCAATAAGCAAAGAAACTATGATGCAACATGAAAAGGCACAAACAAAAGATTCATGAATAACAATGCTTTGCAAGACGTTTGTTTGTTTCACATAAAGAAAACATAGCATAGTAGCATTCAACTTGTCCCTCAATAGAGTAGCAAATATAAATGCATAGGACACCTTCAAAGTTCATAAGAGTGACTAGATACAATAGTTTAAAACAAGCAATAACAAGTTATGCATCAATCAACTAGTCTTGGGACAATGCACATAGAACTAAGAATGGCCACTATGCTCTCAAAGTAGGTGCATAAAGATAGAAGGTGGAGACTCAATATAATGGTGGAAGAAAGGCCTTTTGTAAAAGGAAGTAGGGATTCAAGTCTCATAAAGAGCTTCCAA
Organism: Avena eriantha; assembly: GCA_910589775.1. NCBI lineage: Eukaryota > Viridiplantae > Streptophyta > Magnoliopsida > Poales > Poaceae > Avena > Avena eriantha. The sequence continues at coordinate 282,811,149 of OU342744.1, read as the reverse complement.
AAATTATGGTACTTATAGCTTTCAGCTCTCATTGCCCCTATCATAAGCATCTTGAAGCGATTAAGGTTAAAGTGAACAAACTATGGTGTACATGCTTGACGAAGTATAAGTCAGAAATCTCATGTCCCTTGTATACGAGGGCCGCTCCTCATGCTACTCAAGTTTAGTCACCGGTAAGTTCTTGTCATCGTAAGTACTTGTGTATCATAGAGAACCGCCAACGGGGTACCCCTTGCCCGATGATACGGAAGAATCCCCATATCAAAATGAAAAGGCAAGCAGACAATGAGCATCTCAGCATTCTTCTTATTTACCATGGGAATATGGTGTTTTTTTCTCTCTTTCCTCTTTTCATAGTATCTCTTTTTTTTTCTCTTTTCTCTTTTTTTCAATATAGGACTCTTTTTTTATAAGAAGAATGCTTCATAGACAGCTCATTATGGTTACGCTGTAGGTTTCCACCATGTCAGCATGGATTAGACCAGCGGCCCAGGCGTTTCTCTAACACATATACATAACTCCATAGACTTACAAGCTCCCCTTTCATTTCACACCGACGACATCCATATACAAAAGAGCATGATATCAACTAGGTACAAGTACCAAGTGCAATGTTGAAAGCGTTCCCCATGAAAGCATGGTTCTGCTAATTCCCATCAAATAAGTGCAAGCATATACAACATAGAAGACACAATGGTTCAAATTTATTAAGGGCAAGTAAAGTAAAGTGTGCCATCAAGTTCGTGAGAGCTTTAATCACTAGTTTTCTCATAACAAGTGGAAGGTAAACAAAAGCATGAATGTACTTGGAATAGCATAAGCTAGTAGGTAGGTATGGTGGACTCTTTGGAATAACTTGGTTTAGGGAGTTGGATGCATGAGTGGAACTCATACTTTGTTGTGGAGGCTAGCAAAAGACTGGGAGCGACCAACTAAGAGAGCAATAATGGCCATAATCATGCAGAGCGACAAAGCAATAATGGCCATAATCATGCAGAGCGACAAAACATCATTGATCAAAGCATAAAGTGATACTACAAGTTGAAAACTAAAGGATCATAAAGGCTGTGGTGACTTGTGATCACAAGTCACCACAGCCTTTATGATCCTTTAGTTTTCAACTTGTAGTATCACTTTATGCTTTGATCAATGATGTTTTGTCGCTCTGCATGATTATGGCCATTATTGCTCTCTTAGTTGGTCGCTCCCAGTCTTTTGCTAGCCTCCACAACAAAGTATGAGTTCCACTCATGCATCTAACTCCCAAAACCAAGTTATTCCAAAGAGTCCACCATACCCTACCTACTAGCTTATGCTATTCCAAGTATATTCATGCTTTTGTTTACCTTCCACTTGTTATGAGAAAACTAGTGATTAAAGCTCTCACGAACTTGATGGCACACTTTACTTTACTTGCCCTTAATAAACTTGAACCATTGTGTCTTCTATGTTGTATATGCTTGCACTTATTTGTTGGGAATTAGCAGAACCATGCTTTCATGGGGAACGCTTTCAACATTGCACTTGGTACTTGTACCTAGTTGATATCATGCTCTTTTGTATATGGATGTCGTCTGACGTGTGAAATGAAAGGGGAGCTTGTAAGTCCATGGAGTTATGTATATGTGTTTGAGAAACGCCTGGGCCGCTGGTCTAATAAATGCTGACATGGTGGAAACCTGCAGCGTAACCATAATGAGTTGTCTATGAAACATTCTTCTTATAAAAAAGAGTCCTACATTGAGAAAAAAGAGAAAAAGAAAAAAAAAGATACTATGAAAAGAGGAAGCAGAGAAAAAAGCACCATATTCCCATGGTAAATAAGAAGAATGCTGAGATGCTCGCTGTCTGCTTGCCTTGTCATTTTGATATGGGGATTCGTCCATATCATCGGGCAAGGGGTACCCCGTTGGCGGTTCTCAATGATACACATGTACTTACGATGACAAGAACTTACCGGTGACTAAACTTGAGTAGCATGAGGAGCGGCCCTCGTATACAAGGAACATGAGATTTTTGACTTATAATTCGTCAAGCATGTACACCATAGTTTGTTCACTTTAACCTTAATCGCTTCAAGATGCTTATGATAGGGGAAATGAGAGCTGAAAGCTACAAGTACCATAATTTTTGGAAGCTCTTTATGAGACTTGAATCCCTACTTCCTTTTACAAAGGCCTTTCTTCCACCATTATATTGAGTCTCCACCTTCTATCTTTATGCACCTAATTTGAGAGCATAGTGGCCATTCTTAGTTCTATGTGCATTGTCCCAAGACTAGTTGATTGATGCATAACTTGTTATTGCTTGTTTGAAACTATTGTATCTAGTCACTCTTATGAACTTTGAAGCTGTCCTATGCATTTATATATGCTACTCTATTGAGGGACAAGCTGAATACTATTATGCTATGTTTTCTTTATGTGAAACAAACAAACGTCTTGCAAAGCATGTTATTCATGAATCTTTTGTTTGTGTCTTTTCATGTTGCATCATAGTTTCTTTGCTTATTGCTAGAACTTTGTCTTTCATGTTATGATTGAAGTACTATGATCCCAGCTTTGAATGTTTTGCAAATACTTTGATCAAATCTTTGATGGTGCATGTCACCTCAAAAATTAGACTTTCTTTTTATCACTTCCCTACTCGAGGACGAGCAGGAGTTAAGCTTGGGGATGTTGATACATTGCAAATGTATCTATAATTTTTGATGTTCCATGCTTGGTTTTATCTACTTTCTTATGTTTTGTTCCAACTTTGGAGTACTTTTCATATGATTTCTGAGACTAACCTATTAACAAGATGCCACAGTGCCAGTTGCCTGTTTTCTGCTGTTTTTGGTTCCAGGAAAGTCAGAAAATCAATATTCTCGGAATTGGACAGGACAAAAGCCAAAGTTCCTATTTTATCGGAAGGCTCACGGAGCCAGAATACGAGATGGAGGAGGGCCAAGGCCTGGCCACACCCCCCTGGCGCGGGCTAGCCCTACCCACGCCACCAGGTGGTGTAGGCCCCCTGGCACTCCACCGACCTTGCCTCCTTCGCCTATAAGAGCCTCCTGATACCAAAACCCTAAAGAATCAAGTCTCGAGCCACGAAAAGTTCTGCAGCGCCGCCGCCACCGAAGAGGAGATTCGGGGGACAAAAAGTCTCTGTTCCGGCACCCTGCCGGGACGGGGAAGTGCCCCCGGAGCCATCTCCATCGATCCCCACCACCATCTCCATCACCGTTGCTGATTCCCATGATGAGGAGGGAGTAGTTCTCTCTCGAGGCTAAGGGTTCTACCGGTAGCTATGTGTTCATCTCTCTATCTATGCATGATATTGTTGTGGTCATGAGCTTTGTAATCAAATAGATCTACCTTGCTACTCAAGTGCTTTAATAGATCTCTGCTCTCCCCATGTGTGTGAAAGTGACAGCGTGCTCACCATGGTGGCACTTAGGCTAGAGATTACAAATACTTGTTATGAGTTATATTTGGAGTTGGATGTTTCTATGAAATTGTGGTGTTTGTTGGACTCATATAGTACTCAAGGTGACAGTGTGGGGTTTTCTAGATGGGAAAGGCTTACTTTGAGGTGTGCTGTTATAGCCCTACCATCGATTAGAGTGTCCAACCGGAGATTAGTTCAGAGTAGTATCATAAAGAGGAGATATTTATATGAGAGTGTTCACTAGTGAAAGTATGAACCCTAGGCCTTGTTTCTAAACATTGAAACACCGTTTGCAATTAGATCTGTTACATGTTTTCTTGCTCCCATCTTTATTGCAGTTTGCTTTTAGTCTCTTCCACGCCTCCAAGCTATTTTATATCACCGTTACCACTTATAATTATCCATACCACTTGTATTTCATTATCTCTTCGCCGAACTAGTGCACCTATACACCTGACAAGTGTATTGGGTGTGTTGGGGACACATGAGATTTCTTGTATCTTGATTGCAGGGTTGCTTGAGAGGGGATACCTTTGACCACTTCCTCCCTGAGTTCGATAAACCTTGGGTGATCCACTTAAGGGAAAACTTGCTGTTGTTCTACAAACCTCTGTACTTGGAGGCCCAACAACTGTCTACAAGAATAGAAGTGCGTAGACATTAGTAGCCCATGTGCCTTGGCGAGGCGTCCCATGTTCTCTATAGCATCAAAGTTGAGATGCCCAAATTGCTCATGCCAGCGCCAAACAATATCATCACAACGGGCATAGAGACAAATTGGCCAAACAATCTCAAGATGGAGGAGATAGAGACAATATCGGTCGCGCATGATCCAAACAAGTAGTCGTCCTTGTCAATCCCATATGCGAAGCACACCACTCCTGATCAACATGCATGCACCACTCTTGTCGAGCTTACTAATGCTGATGATCGAGTTCTTCAAGCGTGGGATGTACTAGATGCCGCTGAGAGCCTTGTGTTCATCATTTTTGCTAGCAAAGATGATGGTGCCGATGTCGCTGATTTTAACGATCAAGCCATCGCCAAATTTGATGGTGACGATGACCGTTTGGTCAAGCTCAGCGAAGGTGTCACCATGGACCGTCATGTGATTTCTGGTGCCGGTCTCGAGACACTAGCCCTCGATTTGCTTGTTGTCACTTCTTGTCCTAAGGTATGCCTTTGCCTTTGGCTTGTCAATGTGGAGAGGGGCTTGATCTAGAGCTGTAGCGGTACTGTCCTTCACCACAATGGCTGGGGCTGGAGCTATGGTTTGCTGCACCACCATGGCAGCAACTGAAGCGTCGGTTTGCTTCACTTTCATGGTTGGGGAGAAGTGATGCTTTGCTGCACCACCATGGCAGCAACTGAAGCGTCGGTTTGCTTCACTTTCATGGTTGGGGAGAAGTGATGCTTTGCTGCACCACCATGGCTGGGGAAGGAGTGGTTGATGACCCACAAGTATAGGGGGTGTATCGCAGTATTTTCGAGGGAAGTGAAACCCAATTTATTGATTCGACACAAGGGGAGCCAAATAATATTTATAAGCCTTAACAACTGAGTTGTCAATTCAGCTGCACCTGGAACAATCTTGCTCACAGCAGTTTATCAGTAGCAACAGTTTTATAGTAGGAATAGTAAAGTAATAGCAGTAATAAAGTAAAGACAGTACTAACAATAGCAGTAAACAGTAGGATTCGAGTGCGGTAGGCATAGGGATGGATGGACGGGCGTTGCATTGACAAGACAATTCACATGGCAATCAAGACAGAGGGCAATTGCAGATAAATAAGATAAAGCATCCAAGTACTAGATAATCCTAGGCATGTGTTCCATATATAGTCATACGTGCTCGTAATGAGAACTTGCACAATATCTTTTGTCCTGCCAGCCCGTTTGCAGCGGGGCCTCAAGGGAACTACTGGAAATTAAGGTGCTCCTTTTAATAGAGCACCGGAGCAAAGCATTAACACTCTCTGAACACATGTGATCCGCACATCAAAGCCATTCCCTCCGGTTATCTCGATTTCTGTCACTTCGGGGCCATTGGTTCCGGACAACAACGTGTGTATACAACTTGCAGGTAAGACCATAAACAATACTATCATAATGAACCAATAACATGTTCAGATCTGAAATCATAGCACTCAGGCCCTAGTGACAAGCATTAAGCATAACAAGTCGCAACAAAGTAAAAAAGCACTAATAGTAGATACTAGGCACCATGCCCTAACAATCTCATGCCATTACATGAACGATCTCATCTAATCCCTACAATCCCCATAGCCTACAACGGGGGATTACTCACTCATAGATGGGGAAACATGGATGGTCGATGGAGAAGCGATGGTGATGATGATGGCGATGATCTCCTCCAATTCCCCATCCCGGCAGAGTGCCAGAACAGAGTTTCTGGTTCTGAATCGTGGAATCTGGTGGTGGCGGCGGAGCGGAACTCTTTCTGGAAAAACGTCGAACCCCCCTGGGTTTTTAGGTTAGGAGGCAACTTATAGGCAAAGAGGGAGGCCGAGGGGGTGCCCGGGGCGGCCAGACGACCCCCTGGCGTGGCCAGGTGGTGTGGTCGGGCCCCAGCCCCTCTCCATCTCGTATTCTGGCTCCTGGTGTCCCTCGGTGAAAAACTGACTTTGGCTTTTGTCCCGTCCAATTCCGAGAATATTCATTTTCTGACTTTCCTAGAACCAAAAACAGCAGAAAACAGGCAGCTGGCACTGTGTCTCTTATTAATAGGTTAGTCCAAGAAATCATATGAAAAGTACTCCAAAGTGTGGACAAAACATAAGAAAGTAGATAAAACCAAGCATGGAACATCAAAAATTATGGATACGTTTGCAACGTATCAACATCCCCGAGCTTAAGTCCTGCTCGTCCTCGAGTAGGTAAGTGATAAAATTAAAGAATAATTTTTGAGGTGACATGCACCATCATAAACTTGATCAAAGTATTCGTAAAACATTCATAGCTGGGATCATAGTACTTCAACATAACATGAAAGATAAAGTTCTAACAATAAGGCAAAGCAACTAAATTGCAACATGAAAAGGCACAAAAAAAAGATTCATGAATAACAATACTTTGCAAGACGTTTGTTTGTTTCACATAAAGAAAACATAGCATAGTGGCATTCAGCTTGTCCCTCATAGAGTAGCAAACATAAAGGCATAGGACACCTTCAAAGTTCATAAGAGTGACTAGATACAAAATAGTTTAAAACAAACAATATCAAAGCTATGCATCAATCAACAAGTCTTGGGACAATGCACATAGAACTAAGAATGGCCACTATGCTCTCAAAGTAGGTGCATAAAGATAGAAGGTGGAGACTCAATATAAAAGTAAAATAAAGGCCCTCATAGAAGGAAGTAAGGATTCAAGTTTCAGAAAGAGCTTCCAAAAATTATGGTACTTGTTAGCTTTCAGCTCTCATTGCCCCTATCATAAGCATCTTGAGGGTGATTAAGGTTAAAGAGACACAACTAAGAGGATATGCTTGACAAGTTATAAGCCGAAGTCTCATGCACCTTACTTACGAAGACCGAACCTCATGCTACTCAACTTCAGCCACAAGTAAGCTCTTGTCATTGTAAGTACATATGTATCATAGAGAACCACCAACGAGGTACCCCTTGCACATGATACAGGAGCTATCCCATAATCAAAATGATAAGGCAAGCAGACAATGAGCATCTCGGCGATCTTTGTATTTGCTATTTGCATAGGTTTTTATTGAGGATGCTTCATAGAGTGCTCATTATGGTTATGCTGCAAGTTTCCACCATTATTAGGCATGGCTTAGGCTAGCGGCCCAGGTGTTTCTCTAACACAAATACAAACTCCATGATCTTACAAGTTCCCCTTTTATTTCACACCGCCGGGATCCATAGGCAAAAGAACATGATACCAACGGGATACAAAGTACACGTGCAATGTTGAAAGCATTCCCCATGATACATGGTTCTGCTAACTTCAACTTATAAAGCACAAGCATATACGCAACAAAGATGGACGCAATGGTTCAAGTTTATTAAATGCAAGAAAAGTAAAGTGTGCCATCAAGTTCGTGAGAGCTTTAATCACTAGTTTTCTCATAATAAGTTTAATTCGAAAGGTAGATAAAAACAAGAATATACTTGGAATAGCATATTCTAATAGGTAGGTATGGTGGACTCTTTGGAATAACTTGGTTTTAGGAGTTGGATGCATGAGTGGAACTCACACTTGGTTATGGAGGCTAGCAAAAGACTAGGAGCGACCAACTAAGAGAGCAATAATGGCCATAATCATGTGGAGCGACAAAACATCATTAATTAAAGCATAAAGTGGTACTACAAGTTGAAAACTAAAGGATCATAAAGTCTATGGTGACTTGAGATAGTCATAACATGGTGTGAGCATGTGCCAAGTCAACCCAAATAAAGCATCAAAGGAGAATACCACAATACTATGCTTTACTATGCCAAAACAACACATGATTCTTCAAAGGCACATTAAGCAATCTCAATTGTTTACAACATGTCATGCTACAGCAAAGAATGCTAAGCATAAAGTCAAAACAATATCAAGCATGGCATGACAAAACATAGGCCACAGTCAAAAACAAGCTCTCTTTACCACTTAAGCATGAACTTTTCCTACTCTTTTCCAATCCAAACCAAACTATTTGAAAACCAATGCATGAAAGAGGGGGTCCAACCAATTTATTCAGCAAACTAAGTAAACAAAGCAAACGAAAAACCAAAACGAAAACGAAAAAGAAGACGCTCCAAGAACAACACTAATGTGCATGAAAAAATAAAAATGAAGTGTTTGGAAGAAACCTGAGATTTTTATTGATGAAGAAGGGGATGCCTTGGGCATACCCAAGCTTTGACGCTTGTACCTCTTGAGTATTTCTTGGGGTGACACGTGTGGCATCCCCAAGATTGAGCTTTAGTCAATCCTACATCTCATTACTCATCCTTCCATACACCTGAAAATTTTCCTTCATATAAAACTTCACACAATCTTTATTAGCAATATTAGTGCACTCAAGATAATAAGTCTTTGGGTTCAGTTCCAACACCAATAAAACTTCCATTAAAACACAAGCTACTGTAGCAATTCCCTCAAAAATCTCAATTCCTCAAAAGAACTCAAAAAGGAACCAACAAGAAGCAAATGCAGAAAATGGCAGAAATCTGTCAAAATAGACCGGCAGGTAAAGACAAATTATTTCGAAGACCTTCTATTACTCAAATAAACAAGTGTTGAACTAAAGAAAGTTAGCTAACAAACTGTGGCAGAAGCACAAAAATTAACGCCTCAAAAGGACGTTCATAGATTTTACACGAATTTTTACGGTGAAGCACAGAAATCTGTTTCAGGACAGCAACTTTCCCAACCATCACTTCTCTCTCACTAGAGGTTACTCTTGGCACAAACAGCAAATAAAAAGGATAAGGAGCAGTTATTAATGAAGTAATAACTTCCAAGACTCATCTAAAACTTTCGGGTTATCTCCCAATAAGTACTTTTCTTTAACGTCTTTAAGTTAGACATGATAGTTTGAGAGGATGCTCACATAAGAAATATGAATTAAAGTAAAAGAGAGCATCAAGAAGAAAATTCAAAACACATTTAAGTCTAACCCACTTCCTATGCATAGCAATCTTGTATGCAAATAAATTTGCAAAGAACAAAGTGGCCGGCATAGGAAGATAAAACAAGAGTAACTTCAAAACTTTCAGCACATAGAGAGGTGTTTAAATACCATGAAAACTTCTGCAACCATATTTTCCTCTCTCATAATAATTTTCAGTAGCCTTATGAATAAACTCAACAATATAACTATCATATAAAGCATGTTTTTCATGTTCTACAAAAACATAATTTTTATCAAGCTCAAAAATAGTGGGATTAAAACCTTCAAACCCACTTTTAACAATTCTATAACAAGATGACTGATCATTCAATATAGGACCATCGTCTAGAGCTTTATCATAAACAATTTCTAAGCAAAACTCTTTAGTACCATGAATCTCGAAGTTAGGCACAAATAAAGGATTATCACAGATAACATGAGCATAACATTCATCCTCCTTTGGTAAGCATGGTGGACAATCAAATAATGTAAGGGATAAAGAGTTACTCTCATTAGAAGGTAGGCATGGGTAGCTAATCCATTCTTCCTCCTTTTGTTCATCACTCTCCTCCTCTTTTACATCTAATGAGCTTTTAGGTTCAATAATTTCTTCTTTCATAAGATCCTGCAAGGCATTAGTCTCTTCCATTTGTGGAAAGCATCTAGTAATATATTCAAGAATATAGCCATTTTCTTCCTTGTAACTATCAAAGCAAAATTTAAGTATATCATAAACCTCATATTTATAAGGTGAATCATCAATATTTTCAAGCAAACTAGCAAGTTCAAATGCACCCTTCCAAGCAATAAATTCCTCAATTTGTTCCACATCATAAAAGTCATAATTTTCTTTAACATAATAAGATATGGTAACATCATCATTATACTCACACTGAAAAGGGAGGTGTTTGTACCTCCTACAACAACAAGATTTATCAAAATAATAAGTAACATTATAAGTAGAGCACACATTTATAGCAATGGTATACAATTTATCAATTTGTTCCCATAAGTATTTTCCCTTTTTGTGACAACCGGTGTTCCTTATAATAATATTTTTGTTCTTCCGTGAACCCACTTTGCCAATAAGATTCAGTTTCAAAGAAACCAACCATTGATAGAAAGCATGATAAAGCAAGACAATAACAGACCAACGAAAATAACAACTAGAGTAGGAACTAATTTTTTTGTATTTTTGATAAAGAAACAAGCAAACAAGGCGGAAATAAGCTAAGCTTGAACAATAGTGATTCCAAGTGGACTTGATAAATAAAGCTATGCTCCCCGGCAACGGCGCCAGAAAATAGTCTTGATGACCCACAAGTATAGGGGGTGTATCGCAGTATTTTCGAGGGAAGTGAAACCCAATTTATTGATTCGACACAAGGGGAGCCAAAGAATATTTATAAGCCTTAACAACTGAGTTGTCAATTCAGCTGCACCTGGAAACAATCTTGCTCACAGCAGTTTATCAGTAGCAACAGTTTTGTAGTAGGAATAGTAAAGTAATAGCAGTAATAAAGTAAAGACAGTAGTAACAATACCAGTAAACAGTAGGATTCCAGTGCGGTAGGCATAAGGATGGATGGATGGGTGTTGCATGGACAAGACAATTCACATGGCAATCAAGACAGAGGGTAATTGCAAATAAATAAGATAAAGCATCCAAGTACTAGATAATCCTAGACATGTGTTCCATATATAGTCATACGTGCTCGCAATGAGAACTTGCACAACATCTTCTGTCCTGCCAGGCCGTTTGCAGCGGGGCCTCAAGGGAACTGCTGGCAATTAAGGTGCTCCTTTTAATAGAGCACCGGAGCAAAGCATTAACACTCCCTGAACACATGTGATCCTCACATCAAAGCCATTCCCTCCGGTTATCCCGATTTCTGTCACTTCGGGGCCATTGGTTCCAGACAACAATGTGTGTATACAACTTGCAGGTAAGACCATAAACAATACTATCATAATGAACCAATAACATGTTTAGATCTGAAATCATGGCACTCGGGCCCTAGTGACAAGCATTAAGCATAACAAGTCGCAACAAAGTAAAAAAGCACTAATAGTAGATACTAGGCACCATGCCCTAACAATTCGATGCCATTACATGAACGATCTCATCTAATCCCTACAATACCCATATCCTACAACGGGGGATTACTCACTCATAGATGGGGGAAACATGGATGGTCGATGGAGAAGCGATGGTGATGATGATGGCGATGATCTTCTCCCATTCCCCATCCCAGCAGGGTGCCAGAACAAAGTTTTTGGTTCTGAATCGTGGAATCTGGTGGTGGCGGCAGAGCGGAACTCTTTCTGGAAAAACGTCGACCCCTCCATGGGTTTTTAGGTTGGGAGGCAACTTATAGGCGAAGAGGGAGGCCGAGGGGGTGCCCGGGGTGGCCAGACGACCCCATGGCGCGGCCAGGCTTGGCCCGTGCGGCCAGGTGGTGTGGCCGGGCCCCAGCCCCTCTCCTTCTTGTATTCTGGCTCCTGGTGTCCCTCGGTGAAAAACTGACTTTGGCTTTTGTCCTGTCCAGTTCCGAGAATATTTATTTTCTGACTTTCCTGGAACCAAAAACAGCAGAAAACAGGCAGCTAGCACTGTGGCTCTTGTTAATAGGTTAGTCCAAGAAATCATATGAAAATTACTCCAAATTGTGGACAAAACATAAGGAAGTAGATAAAACCAAGCATGGAACATCAAAAATTATGGATACGTTTGCAACGTATCAGTGGTGCATACCTACGCCATGAGGAGTGCAAGATCCTCATCATCTTCCTCTATTTGGGCCTCTGTTTCTCCTAGGCTACTTGCAGTCCTTGGCCCAATGGCCATGATGGCCACATTTGCGATATGTGTCATCACACCGACCGTCCTTACCTTCCGCACGATCATCATTGCCTTATCCACCCTTCTTACATGGTGGACGTCGTCTTCGCTGGCCCTTGCCACACGTAGAGCTGGAGGAGCCTCCTTCTTGGCGCCCCTTCATCTTCTCGCCGCTCCTTGGTGAGTAGGAGTTTGCCATGCTCACGCGGCGGCTCCATTGACTCAAGATGGTCCTTCGCTACCTTCAGTCGACCGACGACTTCCTCGAAGGACATCTCAAAAGTGCCAAGGAGGGTCTCGATTACAAGGCTATCTACGAGAGCCTAGATGGTACAACTCGCAAGAATTTCTCGACAACTTGAGTTTCATCGATAGGTGCTCTAAGCGTGGCAACGCTTGTGACGAGGTTGGTGAGGAACAACGCAAAATCATCAACGCCTCCCATCGCGGAACGAGGTCATCTCAAATTCCTTCTCCAGTTGATGTACCTTGCCCTTCCGCACGCGGTTTGAACCGACACACATGGCTCGAATTGCCTCCCAAGGCTCCTTTGTTGTCTGCTTGATAGCTAGTCCAGCCACCATTTCTGGTGGCACTGCTTTCAAGATGGCCTCCCGTGCAATTCGATCTTCGTAGAAGTTGTCGGCATTGATCTCAATCGCACCCCAAATGCCCTGAACCTGTAGCTTCACCTTCATGAGGAGGCTCCATTCGGTAGTTCGTCCGTGTAAGAATCAAGTAACTACCGCCGCCGACATCCTTCACGACATGCTTAACCATGACCCCACGCTGTCCTGCATTGCTGTGGCACGGTTGTCTCAGTGGCGGTGAAGGGGAACAACACGGTGGCTAGGGAGGCGGACTGCGGGCAATACTCTGATTTGGATTTGTCATTTCTCAAGATCCTATCTTCACCAAAAACATGGCTCTGATACCAATTGTTACTCTGGTTAGTTCACAAGTGGTGTGTAGGAAGTAGTCTATTTGTGGCTACCAAAAGCTTCAGCATCTTGTATTGCATAGTGTTATATATACAAGGTCAGGCCGGTTTGTCCTGATAGTTCTAGAGAATTCTACTTCTACCTAGCTTACAGTCTAAGGTTTACACACCTAAATGTGCTACTAGAACCTACCAATACTACTACCAGTACTTACTAGAACCTACTACTACTCTCTTAACACCTAAGCAAGGAGTACTCTCACATTTTGTACCAAAAATATTCAGAAAAATTCACACATTGAAAACTCACCTTTGGTTCTTTGTACGTGAATGGGGAAGTCTTGCCATAGGACTACCGGTGAAGAAGTTATAAAGCTCGAATATGTAGCTACACCAGGTCATAGCTTTCCTTTGAACCATTAGCCAGCTAGAATGTAGCTAATCCCCAAGCCCTCAAGACACATGACGAGGATTTTCACAAAAGCAACGTATCCCTGTCGACGTCTTACAAGATGTATATGTAGTGGTGGAAATCTGGATCTTCAATGACCCGTACTGGGGGAGGGGGGTTATTGCCCCCCGTACCCCTAGGCGTCCTTGTTGGGAACAGTATGGGGCCTTGCTCCGCTCATCAGAAGTTAGCTTCCTTAATAAATTTGGATCATATGTTAACATACACCCATCTCCAAATGCTTGGTCCACAACTTCTGCTTAGGCCTTAGTGATATCAAAACTTTCTACCTTCCCTCGAATTGTGTTTTGAAAGTTATGTGCATCTAATCTCCAATTGAGCATACTATTGGAGAATCGATCTGTGCAGAGACCGTGCTATATGATTGCGCTTTTCTTGAGCACACAAACCGCCTAGGCGTCCTCGAGGGCCTTAGTCTCACATCTGTTCCATGCAGAAGCATCTGTGTCACCCTGGCACTAGGCTACTACATATGCAGTCTCATTTGCAGATGAACCATGGCATCCCTGGCAAACAGTGTAGGTGAAGAGGATACCTTTATAATTTCTCCATATCTACTATGCGCTGTGTATCTTCTAGTAGATATATAGCAATCATGATACAAGTATCTTGTGCTCGAGCCTGTTGAAATCCTCAAATCGTCATCGACAGAAGCAGAATGTCAACCAGAACAACATGAGAAATTATCTTCATACCTAGCAGTGGCAACTGGAAAAAGTATGAACTTAAAGTTAGTGCAAGTTGGTAACAATAGCTGTATTAAAATAAGTTAAATTATGTGCACACACGAACTTTAAGAAAATTAAATAGAAGAAGGAAAACTAAGGAGGAAAGATAAAGATCTAAGGTACATAATCATCCAATTCACAATTAATTTCGATTTCTTATTTCAGATATCAAGCCTTAGAACTATATAGAGTTTCTTTGTTTATGTGTGCTACTGTTCAGTTCTAAAGTAACTATAAAGTTTCAAAATATGGATCTTCCCTTGATGAAACCAGGCTGCATTTGGTCAATCGAAGTAGGGGTTTCCTGCAGTAATCTATTGGCAAGGACTTAAGCAATCAACTGTGAGATGCTGGGTAGCTGTTAGGTAGGCCTATGATATTTGAATTGAATTGTCTCATCAATTTTGAGCGTATAGCGCCCTCTAAGCAATGTTGACCCATTGTGCGGATACATAGTGTGGTAGGACCTGAAGAGTCGTAGGAGATCATGTTTCTTAAGATTCATTGTTCCTTTGTAGAATAAATTTGCTGAACCATTTGGAGGTAGGGTTTTGTTGTTTGGGGCGCTCAACATGGCCATAGCTATATCTTCCCAGTTCATGTTCTAGGGATTTGGTTGGGAGTCTTGAGACTGATACGAAGTGTCATGGTTTATTTGTGCAGGCAAAAGGTTGTCCTGCAAAACAAAAAATGGTTGCAATATACTTTAGCGATATGCAGCTTGTCAAACTTATCTGATGGATGCTTTCATTAATTGGCACAATGCTACAGGAAAAAGGTAGGTTATAAATATTTTCAGTAAGAGTTGTCAGGGAAACTCTTGACATGGCACACGGTCTAGTGGCCACAAAACACTGTCAAATCAATTCGTAGTAAGAAGTAAGGTTGATGTGCTATGGATGTTGGGTCAAGAAAAACTTGGCTCCATTCAGATCCTATTAAACTTAGCTAGAGTGTGATACCTTCTTTTGTTGGACCATGTATAGCTCCTACTGGGGTCTCAATGCCTACATATAGTGGTTATTTTTCTCGTTCTGGAAATGTAGATGCCAAAATACAAGGTCTTGACATGCATGCAAGATCTTGTTTGCTCTAGTGCCCCAAAGTTTGAGCACTACAACTTTGCTGGTGGAGGAGGTGATGCAGCATTGCAGCTCCGCTGGTGGTGTAGGTCCATGGAGGAGGAGTGGCCGAAGGATCCAGCACCGGTGGAGGGGTGGCCGATATCGGGAGCAACATATCTGGATGAACTTGGGGCTAGGTGTGTAGATGAGTGGGTTGGGACGGTGTTGTGTGGGAATGTTTGATGTTGATTTCACATTTTTTATCAAAAAAATTCACACATTGCCAACTCACCTTTGTATGCTCTGTACGTGAATGGAAAAGTCTCACCATAGGACTACCAGCGAAGAAGTTATAAAGCTAAAATATGTAGCTACACCAGGTCATAGCTTCCCTTCGAACCATCAGTCCAGCTAGACTATAGCTAATACCCAAACCCTCGAGGCACATGTTACATTTGATATGTGTCATCTCTCCTACACACTGTGCTAAGGTACGACGGGGGGGGGGCAATTGCCCCCTACCCCCCAGGTGTCAATATTGGGCACGGTATGGGGCATCGCTCCGCTCAGAAGTTAGTCTCCTTAATGAATTTGGATCATATTGCAATATACACCCATCTCTAACTGTGTGGTCTGCAGCTTCTGCTTAGGCCTTAGTGATTCATAACTGTCTACCTTCCCTGCAATTGTGTTTTGGAAGTTGTGTGCATCTGATCTCCAACTGAGCGTCCTGTTGGAGAATCGAACTGTGCGGAGGTCGTGATATACGACTGCACTCTTCTTGAACGCACAAACCGTCTGGACGTCCTCAAGGGCCTCAATAACACATATGTTGCATGCAGATGCATCTGCATCACCCTGGCACTATGCTACTGCATATGCAGTCTCATTTGCAGATGAACCAACGGCATCCCTGACAAGCAGTGTAAGTGAAGAGGTGACCTTTATATTTTCTCCATATCTACTCTGCGCCGTGTAGCTTCTAGTAGATATATAGCAATCATGATATCAGTATCCTGTGCTCGAGCCTGCTGAAATCGTCGCTGACAGAAGCATAAAGCCAACAAGAACAACACGAGCAATTATCTTCATATCTAGCAGTGGCAACTGGAAAAGGTATGAACTTAAAGTTAGTGCAATTTGGTAATGTCAGCTGTATTAAAATGAGTTAAATTATGTGCACACGTGAACTTTAAGAAAATTAAATAGAAGAAGGAAAACGAGGAGAAAAGATAAAGAACTAACGAGTACATAATCATCCAATCCACAATTAATTCTATTTCTTATTTTGGATATCAAGCCTTAGAACTACTATAAGAGTTTCTTTGTTTATGTGTGTTACTGTTCAGTTCTAAAGTAACCATAATGTTTCCAAATATGGATCTTCCCTTAATGAAACTAGACTTCATTTGGTCAATTGGAGTAGGGGTGTCCTGCAGTAATTTATTGGCAAGGACTTAAACAATCAACTGTAAGATGCTGGGTCCGTTAGATATGCCTATAATACTTGAATTGAATTGTCCTCACAATTGTGAGCGTATAGTGCCCTCTAAGCAATGTTGACCCATTGTACCGATACAGTGTGGTAGGACCTGAAAGAGTCACATGAGATCAGGTTTTTTGAGATTCACTCTTCCTCTGTAGAATAAATTTGCTGAGGCATTTGGAGGTAGGATTTTGTTGTTTGGGGCGCTCAGCGTGGCCATAGCTATATTTTCCAGTTCAGGTTCTGGGGATTTGGTTGGGAGTCTTGAGACTGATACAAAGTCTCATGATTTATTTGTGCAGGCAAAAGACTGCCCTGCAAAAGAAAAAAAGGTTGCGATATACCTTAGCAATATGCAGCTTGTCAAACTTATCTGATAGATGCTTTCATTAATTGGCACAATGCTACAGGGAAAATGTAGGTTATAAATATTTTCAGTAAGAGTTGTAAGGCAAATGCTTGACATGGCACGCTATCTGATGGCCACAAAACACAGTCAAATCAATTCGTAGTAAGAAGTAAGGTAAAACATAGTCAAATCAATTCATAGTAAAAAGTAAGGTGGACGTGTTGTGGATGTTGGGTTAGTAAAGACTTGGCTCCATTCAGATCCTATTAAACTTAGCTAGAGTGTGATACCTTCTTTAATTGGATTATGTATAGCTCCTACCGGGGTCTCAATACCTACATATGTGGTTATTTTTCTCATTCTAGAAATGTAGATGCCAAAATACATGGTCTTGGCATGCATGCAGAATCTTGTTTGCTCTAGTGCCCGAAAGTGTGAGCACTGCGACTTTGCTGGTGGAAGAGGTGATGCAGCACTGTAGCTCCGCTGGTGGTACAGGTCCGTGGAGGAGGAGTGGCCGGAGGATCCAGCACAGGTGGAGGGGTGACTGATATTGGGAGTAGCAGATCTGGATGAACTTGGGGGTGGGTGTGTAGATGTGTGGGTTGGTACGGTGTTACGTGGGGATGTTTGATGTTATCGTTCATGTCTTTATTAAACTTTTTTTATAGTCGAGCATAGTTTAAAGAACGGTAGAGAGCACTCCACGTGTGTGGCACGGTTGTTGATGACTATTTTTGTCTTGCGACACGTCATCCATATACAATATTTGTTCTGATGGTATTTTTTCCAGTAATTTCTCGATAAAAACTACAACTTCAAAAGTAAATTTTCCAATAATTTTTATCGAGCAGTAATTTTCTAGGAAGCATAATATGTTAATGGTAATTCCCATCGGTTTATTTCCAATATTGCACTAACTGGTAACTATGTTTTTACATTAACTTTTTGACATACATATTCATCTTATTGTTGGTCTTTGACGGTAATTCTTGGCGGTGACTTGACAGTAATTTTTTAACGTCGATCTTTGACAATAATTCTTTTACGTAAATATTCTTCGCGGGTAATTCTTTGTTAGTAACTTGGACAGTATAGGTGTGCGGCAATATTTTTTACTTTCTATTTTACGCATCAACAGTAATTCTTCGGCACACCTTTTCGCCTATCATTTTCCGACGATAGTTACCCTGCGTTGATTTCTTTACGGGTGAGTAATTTCTGGGCAGTACTTCGCTAACGTTTTTTTTCTATTCTAGTATAACAGTAATATTTTGACATAACTTTCCAGCTGTAATTTTCCGCCGTTAGTTACCTCTAGTAATTTTTTGATTGTCTTCGATGGTGAGTAGTTCTTCTACCGTAATTCATTAGCACTAATTTTCCTATATATTTTGCCAACCATAAATTCCCGTAGTAGTTACCCATTAAAAATCATTGACGGTGAGTATTACCTAAGTGTATTTCATCAGCGAGGTATTTTTTAGGTTCTTTTATGCTTTGGCAGTTTTTTGGTCACACTTTTCTAGACGTAACTTTCACAAGGTAACTATCTTTCGGTAATTCTTTGAGGGTGAGTAATTTTCCGGCCGTAATTCTTTAGTAGTAATTAGTTCTTTTATTTCTTATTCTTTGACCCTAATTCCACCATCTACCACCTCTTTTATTTGAGAAAATTGCTATTGTTGTATTTTACAGTAACTTCGGATACTACACTACATATGGCTTAATTTCTAGCAATGCTTTGAATCTATTATTCAATGACATTGTGCCATCACGTGCGTCACGCTATTTTTCCTAGTATCTAAAAGTATAATTGATGCACCCCACGGGGCTCTCACAACGATTTGAGCCTCTCAATCGTCAGATGGGGTCCTAGGAGTATCTAGACCGTTGGTTGCTAGATCAAGCCATGAAACAACAGTATAAAAGGGCAACTCAAACCCTAGCCGTCACTCTCTCCCGTATCCAGCCCCAACTTCCCCCTCATCACTCCCGTCACACCCACCCAAACCCGCTGCCCACATCTCTTCCCAATCTCCTCATCCATCTGTCCCGCAATCCCTCCCCCAATCTCCTCATCCATCTCCTCCTCCGCCAGTCTTCTCTATGGTTGGAGCAAGGAGAGTCAAAGGGAACCATGGCTTCATCGATCGCCACTCATCCCTCCCATCGCGCCCACCTGCAATACGCTACCCACATCTCTCCCCAATCCCCTCCTCCATCTCTCCCCAAACCCCTCCATCTCCTCCTCGCCCCTTCTCATCCGCCATGGTTGGATCAAGGAGAGGCAAAGGGAACCATGACTTCATAGATGAGGAGGCGGAGCTTCATGTGGAGGAGCACCCGAGATATGGTGTCCCAGCAGCGTCCTAGGGAGGATTTCCTCGCCATATTCACACCATCCCCTGGTGGAGATTGTAAACGTATTGTGTGGTTTTGGTGATTAATGATAGTTTCTTTGGACTAATGTTTCATTAAGTTTTATATGAAGAAATATTCCATAGGTAATTCTTGTGGTCCATGTGTTGGATTCAAGTATGGATTCCATGAAGATAAAGATATACCTTGAGTATTGGCATCAAGATTATCGATTTGAAGAGAAGAATATGATATGATCAAGAAGAATAAATGAAGATGGAGTTCTTGTGTGGAACTAAATTTATCCATGTTTAGCTCATCTGTTAAATAATGGATGATCAAGATCCTGAGAGTTTGATATCAAGAGAAGAATTCAAGATATAGATCTAAGTCGGTGTCATGATTGCCTCATGAGTTAAGCTATGGTTGACTTAGATTTAGAGCATACAATAAAATGAAGAATTATTTATGTACCTCAAGATATTGAGATAGAACATGAGAAGATACATGGTGGACCAATACAAAAAGTGAAAATTGAATTAAAATTGGTCAACACATGAAGTATAAATAATGTATCACATGGATCTTCTGGTATGGTAAGCCTTGTCAATTATGCTTCATGAACTAACCCAATATATATGTGCCGTGTTCCCTATGTGGGTTAGGTATCTTTTCGTGGGCACGCATCAAAAGTAAAGATTTCTTATAGCCCATGAGAGGATGGTATCAAATGGTGATCACTACAAGAATCCAGACTGTTCATGATGTTCTTTTATGACGCATCAAAAAACTTCATGGATATGTGACGTTCTACAACGTTTCGTCACGACGCATTTGAAGGCCCTCCAGCCCGGTTATCCATGACGTTTCTTATTTTTAGAAGCTGCAATACTGAAATTCGACCGTAATCATATGTTCTAGGAAATCATAGAGAAAATAAGAAGCATATGATTGCTACATTCTTCAACAAATACGTCTTCCATAAAGGTTCGGCTTTCGGAGTTCGAGAACTTCATGAGTAACATGTAAAAGGCTTGGTTGTTCGAGAACTTCATGAGTAACATGTAAAAGGCTTGGTTGTTTGTTGTCTGCTATATATTGTCTACTTTATCATGTTTAAACCGAACTATGTTGAAAATATAAGCAATAATCCGTATGATTTAATCCGAATAATAAACTGATAAAGCATGATCATATAGACAGTACCAAAACTAATCATGCAGATCAACAAAGTAGATGAACAGATTACATCTAAATAAGACGAACCTATCACATCTACAATAATTGCTAGAATAAGGAACTCTAGCAGAATAGTTCAGTATTACGTACGGTAGAGCAACGACAGCAGCAGCGGTAGCAGCGTCGTCGCTCATGTTAAGGTTGTCGAAGAGGTCGGTGACGTCCGGAAAGAAGTCGCCGTCAGGGAACTCGTCGTCGGAAGACGTGGTGGATGTCAGTAGTCGCGCTTGAGCGCTCCCTAAAAACCTGATCGCCCCTCACCCGTACAGGTTCACAAGAGGCGGGGTTCCGGAGGCCTACTGTCCCGATCTGCGGTGCACGCCGCAAGCCGGGATAGGGAAGACGAAGGCGGCGGCGCAATAGACTAGAAGGAGACACGTGTTGTAAACGATGCCTTTAGCGCAGGCGTTTATATAGAGCAAGTCAGGGAAACCGTGAGACTCAGCCCACGCCCCATTAAGATTGGAAACGGCTGACTCATTAACGCGTCCGTTAATTACTCGTAATTAATCCAAGATTAATTTTTCTAACTAGCAAAAATAAAGCTCTGCTCGGCGGCGAGATTCCCGCAACCCGCGGCGCGCGCGGGCGTCGTGACGAGGCGGGCGGCGTCGGAGGAGGAGTGCGCGAGAGCTGCTTTTCTTCTCACACCTTAGTCAATGGTGGAACAACCTAGTATATAAGGAGATGTAACTCTCACTCAACTAGCAGTATGGGCCTAAACTTTGACACCACGTGCACAGCCATATGCTGCCATACACAAATGGGCCAAAGAGAATTTCACAATTTGTCTAATGGGCCAACACCCAAAACTCACCAAATTCCAACAAACTAGTGGTAGAGAAATGCTTATTATGTTATGCTGCACTTGGGTAAATCAATGTATGTCTGCTTGTTATAGTGCTGTGGGAATTTTAATCTTGCACATTTTAATTATAATGTTGCTTAAGAATTCCCACCCAATTAACATAAATTAAGTGTATGCGATGGTTTCAAATTGCACACACGGTTCAGCAAACATAACCGTCTACGGCGACGACCAAAACGACACACGGTTCGTCCAAAATATTTTTTTTGCGATAAACCAAGTAACACACAAAATTCGTCCCGTTAAAGGCAGCGGAAAACTTGGCAATATCACATATCGTTTCTTTTCGGAATCCGTGTGCCTAGACGCCATGGGGTTCGTATGCTTAGTAGAGGCACATCGTCCACTCATGGGTAGCGATGGTTTGAAAGTCCGTGTGCGACGGGAAAATTCAACCGTGTGGTGCGAATGACTGATCTGCTCTAGTGAACCCCTAAAAAGCTTATATTTTACCTGTATTTTGAATTTTAGACTCCAAACCAGACGGGTACATCTAAATCTGGTAGCTAATTATATTCAACTTGGCATGCTCTATGTAACGAGTGATTTCGCTCAAATTTGCATCAATCAATGATGGAAATCAGCCATCGTTGAATACACGCTGGATGCTGGGCTGGTGCGGGTGGTCTAGAAATAGCAACTGGGCCGAGTACAGTCTCTGAACGTATCTGACTTTGGTCCATCCAGGTTTCAGCAGGCAGAGGGCATTCTCTTCTCATTCGATTGCTCTGAGCTGAAAAAATATCTTTGTTGTTTCAAAAATTACAATACTAGTATTTTATCAAGAAAAATATCCGTTAATGATAAGGAACTTTTTTCGCAAAAAAAAAGAACTTCATGTACTCTCTTCATCCGGAAATAAGACTTACTATTATGGATTGGAGAGAGTACTTTTTTACAAAAAATACTATTTCCCTTTTTCTATTATGCTTACTTTCATCTGCTAATTATGAATCAAAGATCTCCCGTACTCCTTCACTGCACACCAACTCCTAATTAGATTATGATTAATCAATGGGAAAATAAATACTTGTAAGTAAAAATTATAGACACGTCATTTATTCTGCATGACCTGATCATTCGTTTGATTTCAAAGAGCATTCAGTTGTCACTAGAAGTACACTGCCGGACTGAACCAGTGGATTATAATTACCTATTTAGCAAGCCCTTCCAACATTCATGTCTTTCCACATGATTTAGCAAGCCCTTCCAACATGTTCAAAAAATGCTGTGCGTCCAAGAAAAGAGCAATTGAGATAGTGGGGTGAACCAAACGAAATATAGAATAGCCACTTGAACATATCTCTCGAAATAGGCTTTCGCCCCGCTTTATAAATAAAGCACCAGGTGAGACCGCTGCTGGGCCAGACAGCACAACGCCCAAAGGAAGTGACACAACATGATACAAAAAGCACGGGTCAGCGTGCCAAAAATGAAAAAGAAGGAAAAAACACAGATAGCAGTGAATCGACTAAGCAAAGACGATCCGAGACCGCTGCGCCCACCGACTATGCCCCACCACGCTCCAAGCCCCCCGGTGCACCCCGTACCAAGCAGCGCCCTCGTGGAGGGAGGCGCCTAATGGGTTCGTAGCATGGAAAACAAAAAATTTCTACCGCAAGAACGAACAAAACCTAGATCTAATCTAGATAAAAGCCAAGATATAATCTATTAGACATGAGCAACGAGATAGATGGAAACTAACCCTCGTAGATCCGAAAGCGTTAACGAGATTAGATCTCGTGGTTGATGTAGTCGATCACTTGCCGATCTCAAGATCGTGTGGACGATCCTTCCGGCGTCGCGTTCCAGCAGCGCTTCCGCCGTCGGTCAAGTAGACGATCCTTCCGGCGCCACGATTCGGCAGCGCTTCCGCAGTCGGTCACACGTGCGGAGTCGAAGCATACCTTCCTCTCCCCGTTCTAGCGAGCAGCGGAGGTAGTAGATCTTCTCCACGGAATCCCAGCAGCACGACGGCGTGGTGGTGGTGGAGTAGAGAATTCTGCAGGGCTTTGCCTATGCCTGTGCAGAAGATGGTGGAGGAGAGAGGCGGCAGAGATTGGGTGTTATGAGAGCCAGGGAGGAGGGGGCGCCCCTGCCCCTCTATTTAAAGAGGAGAGGCGCCTAGGGAGGGGGAGTCCTTGTAGGACTCCCCTCCCTCTCTAGGCCGACGGATTGGAGGTGGGGGGAGGAGTCCTCCTCCCCCACGAATCCGTATCTTGACCCACCAGGACTCCTTGATCCTTATCTTGATTTTCAAGCAAACTCCAAGATATCTTCTAGAACCTTCCGGAACATTCCGAAACCTTCTAGAATCCTCATACAAACACTCCGGAACATTTCCTATCTCATAAAATGATCTCCTATATATGAATCTTATTCTCCGGACCATTCCGGATCTCCTCGTGATGTCCCGAATCCAATCCGAGACTCCGAACAACATTCGATCTCCAACGCATATTCCATATCTACTTAAAATAACTTCGAACCTTAAGTGTGTCACCCTACGGTTCGTGAATATGTAGACATGATAGAGACACATCTCCTATCAATAACCCTCAGCGGGACCTGGAGATCCATAATGGCTCCCACATACTCAACGATGACTTTGCGATCGATTGAACCACTTACATACGAAACTAATTCCCTTTGTCTCGCGATACTATACTTATCCGAGGTTTGATCGTCGGTATCTCCATACCTAGTTCTACCTCGTTACTGATAAGTACTCTTTACTCGTTCCGTGATATGTCATCCTTTGTGACCTAGTCACACGCTTGCAAGCTAACTAGATGACATTCTACCGAGAGGGCCCAGAGCATATCTATCCGTCATATGGATGGACAAATCCCAATCTTGGTTCATGCGCTTCAACACATACTTTCAGAATACCCAATGACACTTTTATAACCACCCAGTTATGAAGCGGCGTTTGATGTCATCAAAGTATCCATCCGGTGATGGTGATTAACATAACCTCATGGTCGAAGGAATAGGTTACTATGTATTTGAAAGCTTACAGCAATACGAACTTAATGACTTGATCTTATGCTACGCTTACTATGGGTGTGTGTCCATCACATCATTCTCCTAATGATATAACCTTGTTATTAATCACATCCTTATGTCCATGATCAGGAAACCATGATCATCAATTAATTAACAAGCTAGTTCAACAAGAGGCTTACTAGGGACTCTCTTTTGTTTACAAAACACACATGTATTAGTGTTTCCTTATAATACAATTATAGCATGGGATGTAAACAATCATCATAAACACAAAGATATAATAATAATCACTTTTATTATTGCCTCTTGGGCATATCTCCAACAGTCTCCCACTTGCACTAGAGTCAATAATCTAGATTACATGGTAATATACCGAACACCCATGGCGTTCTGGTGTTGGTCATGCTTTGCCCTAGGGAGAGGTTTAGTCAACGGATCTGCCACATTCAGATCAGTGTGTACTTTGCAAATCTTTATGTCACCATCTCTGACATACTCGCGAATAGCGTGGAAACGTAGCTTGATGTGCTTCAGCTTGCTATGTGACCTTGCCTCCTGCGCATTAGCTATGGCACCTGTGTTGTCATAGTAGATGGCCATCGGGTCCAACGCACTGGGAACCACGCTAAGTCCAGTAATGAATTCCTTCATCCAAACGGCTTCTTGTGCAGCCTCCGAAGCAGCTATGTATTCCGATTCAGTTGAAGATTTCGCCACAACGCTTTGCTTCGCACTCCTCCAGCTCACTGCAGCACCATTCAAAATAAATACGTAACCCGACTGTGACTTCGAGTCATCCGGATCGGTGTTCCAACTAGCATCGGTGTAACCGTTTACAACAAGCTGTTCATCACCTCCATAAGAAAGAACCATATCCTTAGTCCTATTTAGGTACTTTAGGATATTCTTGACCGCTGTCCAGTGTTCCACTCCAGGATCACTTTGATATCTGCTAGTCAAACTAACAGCATGTGCTATATCCGGTCTAGTACACAACATGGCATACATGATAGAACCTATGGCTGAGGCATAGGGAATATTATTCATTTTCTCTCTATCTTCTGCCGTAGCTGGACTTTGAGTTTTACTCAAGGTCTTACCTGACAACATGGGCACGAACCCTTTCTTGCTATCTTCCATTCTAAACTTCTTTAGAACTTTGTCCAAGTATGTACTTTGTGAAAGCCCTATCAGGCGTCTTGATCTATCTCTATAAATCTTGATGCCTAGAATATATGCCGCTTCGCCAAGATCCTTCATTGAAAAACTATTATTTAAATAGGTTTTGACGCTATTAAGAAGTTCTATATCATTCCCAATCAACAATATGTCATCTACATACAGTACTAGGAATGCTACAAAGCTCCCACTCACTTTCTTGTAAATACAAGCTTCTCCATAAGTTTGTATAAATCCAAAGTTTTTGATTACTTTATCAAAACGTTGATTCCAACTCCGGGATGCTTGCTTCAGTCCATAAATAGAGCGCTGAAGCTTGCATACCTTGTCAGCATCTTTAGGATCGACAAAACCCTTGGGTTGTACCATATACAACTCTTCCTCAATGTCACCATTAAGGAACGCTGTTTTGATATCCATCTGCCAAATCTCATAATCGAAATATGCAGCAATTGCTAACAAAATCCTCACAGACTTTAGCTTCGCTACTGGTGAGAAAGTCTCATCATAGTCAACTCCTTGAATTTGTCGGAACCCTTTCGCGACAACTCGAGCTTTATAGACGGTAACATTACCATCAGCATCTGTTTTTCTCTTGAAAATCCATTTGTTCTCGACAGCCTTACGGCCATCCGGTAAGTCCACCAAAGTCTACACTTGGTTTTCGTACATGGATCCCATTTCGGATTTCATGGCTTCTTGCCATTTGTCGGAATCTGGGCTCACCATAGCTTCTTCATATGTCGCAGGGTCATCAGCGTTGTCCACCAACATGACGTTCAAGGAAGAGTCATACCAATCAGGAGTGGTACGAACCCTCGTTGACCTGCGAGGTTCAGCAGTAACTTCACTTAAAGTTTCATGATCATTATCATTAGCTTCTTCTCCAATTGGTGCAGGCGGCACAAAAACATCTTCCGGTGCTGCGCTACTCTCAAATCCGAGAGAAGGTTCAATAACCTCATCGAGTTCTACTTTCCTTCCAGTCACCTCCTTCGAGAGAAACTCCTTCTCAAGAAAGGATCCATTCTTTGCAACGAAAACTTTGCCTTCGGATCTATGATAGAAGGTATACCCAATTGTTTCTTTAGGGTATCCTATGAAGACGCATTTCTCCGCTTTGGGTTCTAGCTTATCAGGTTGTAACTTCTTTACATATGCTTCGCAACCCCAAACTTTAAGGAACGACAACTTAGGTTTCTTACCAAACCACAATTCGTACGGTGTCGTTTCAACGGATTTAGATGGTGCCCTATTTAAAGTGAATGCGGCTGTCTCTAATGCATAGCCCCAAAATGATAACGGTAAATCTGTAAGAGACATCATAGACCGAACCATATCTAAGAGAGTTCGATTACGACGTTCGGACACACCATTACGCTGTGGTGTTCCCGGCGGTGTCAACTGTGAAAGTATTCCACATTTCTTTAAATGCATGCCAAACTCATAACTCAGATATTCACCCCCGCGATCAGAACACAGAAACTTAATCTTCTTGTTACGATGATTCTCCACTTCACTTTGAAATTCCTTAAACTTCTCGAAAGTTTCGGACTTATGTTTCATGAAGTAGACATACCCATATCTACTCAAGTCATCCGTGAAAGTGAGAACATAACGATATCCACCACGCGATGCTACACTCATTGGACCGCACACCGGTATGTATTATTTCCAATAAGTCTGTAGCTCGCTCCATTGTACCAGAGAATGGAGTCTTAGTCATTTTTCCCATTAGACATGCTTCGCATCTTTCAAGTGATTCAAAATCAAGTGATTCAAGAAGTCCATCTGAATGGAGTTTCTTCATACGCTTCACTCCAATGTGACCAAGACAACAGTGCCACATGTATGTAGAATTATCATTCAATTTAATTCGTTTAGCATCTATGTTGTGAACATGTGTATCACTACTATCGAGATTCAATAATAATAAACCATTCATCTCAGGTGCATTACCATAAAATATATTACTCATATAAATCGAACAACCTTTATTCTCAGACTTAAAAGAGTAACCGTCTCGCAATAAACAGGATCCAGATATAATGTTCACGCTTAACGCAGGCACCAAATAACAATTATTTAAATTTAAAACTAATCCCGAAGGTAGATGTAGAGGGAGCGTGCCGACGGCGATCACATCAACCTTGGAGCCATTTCCAACGCGCATCGTCACCTCGTCTCTTGCCAGTCTTCGTTTATTCCGCAGCTCCTGTTTCGAGTTACAAATATAAGCAACCGAACCAGTATCAAATACCCAGGCACTACTACGATTACTAGTAAGATACACATCTATAACACATATATCAAATATACCTTTCTTCTTGATGTTGCCATTCTTCAGATCCGCCAGGTACTTGGGGCAGTTACGCTTCCAGTGACCAGCACCCTTGCAGTAGAAACACTCGGTTTCAGGATTAGGACCAGCCTTGGGCTTCTTAGCAGGTGCGGCAGCTTTCTTGCCGTCCTTCTTGAAGTTGCCCTTGTTCTTAGGCTTGCCCCGTTTCTTGAAATTGGTGGTCTTATTGACCATCAACACTTGGTGCTCCTTCTTGATCTCCACTTCAGCAGTTTTCAGCATGGACGACAGTTCAGGCAACGTCTTGTTCATGCAGTGCATGTTGTAGTTCATCACAAAGTTCTTGTAACTTGGTGGCAGTGATTGAAGGAGACGGTGAATCCCCAATTCATTAGGAATTGATATTCCCAACTCTTGGAGCTTCTTTGCGTACCCAGACATGGTGAGCACGTGCTCGCTAACGGAGCTTCCTTCTTCCATCTTACAGTTAAAGAACTTTTCGGAGGCCTCATAGCTCTCCATGGCCGCGCGAGTCTCAAAAATTAGCCTGAGCTCCTTAATGATCTCGAACGGGTCGTGGTGCTCAAAACGTTGTTGGAGCTCCGCTTCTAAACAGTACAGGATGGCACACTGAACTGTGGAGTAATGATTCTTCCGAGTGGCGAAAACATTCTTTTTGTCATCGGTGGCATTATCTACAGGTGGGTCACCTAGCGGTGCATCGAGCACATAGGTCAACTGACCAGCCCTGAGGACGATCTTCAGTCCACGGAACCAGTCCGTGAAATTGCTTCCATTGTTCTTAAGTTTTTCTTTCTCTAGGAATGCATTGAAATTGATGGAGGGGTTCGCCATAATCTACAACAATTTGCAAGTAGTTTAGACTAAGTTTATGATAAATTGAGTTCAAATTTAATTCTTAAACTAACTAGGTGAACTCCCACTCAAAACAACATCCCTCACATTGTCTTAGTGATTACACGAACCAAATCCACTACACCAAGTCCGATCTTCACGAGAGAAGATGTAGTTTCATCGGCGAACAATCTTCATGTTCATCATATCAATTATATGATTCATGCTCTACCTTTCGGTATTCCGTGTTCTGAGACCATGTCTGTACATGCTAGGCTCGTCAAGACAACCTTAGTTTCCGCATGTGCAAATCTGGCTTGCACCCGTTGTATGCACACATAGAATCTATCACATCTGATCATCACGAGATGCTTCGAAACGACGAGTCTTAGCAACGGTGCCAACTAAGAGTGAACACTTTATTACTTGAAATTTAGTGAGAGGGATCATCTTATAATGCTACCGCCGCGATCTAAGCAATACAAGATGCATAAAGGATTAACATCACAGGCAATTCATAATTAGTGTGATATGATATGGCCCTTTCTTCTTGCACCTTTGATCTCTATCTCCAAAGCACGAACATGATCTCCATCATCACCAGCATTGCTTCAAGGTCAGTGGCGCCGCTTCATGGTTGTCCATCATCACCAGCAACTATTACAACTACTTGGAATAAAGCTATTACAAGATGAATAGACACGCAGGTCTTAACAGAATTAAAGACAACCATTAGGCTCCTGCCGGTTGCCATATTACAACAAGGATCATTGCATACATCAAATACAATCACAATCACATGTTGGCCATATCACATCACAAAACCCCTGCAAAAACAAGTTAGACGCCTCTAATTTTCTTTGCATGTTTTACGTGGTTTGGGGCTTTCGCATAAGACCGATCTTACCTACGAACAAGAACCACAACGTTGATACAAGTGTTGTCAAGATGCTCATTGTAAATTGAATCTTAACTATGGTGGGAGAGACAGACA
The DNA here is from genome assembly GCA_910589775.1 of Avena eriantha. Classification (NCBI taxonomy): domain Eukaryota; kingdom Viridiplantae; phylum Streptophyta; class Magnoliopsida; order Poales; family Poaceae; genus Avena; species Avena eriantha. The sequence goes on along the minus strand of OU342744.1, from coordinate 282,781,388 downwards.
CCCGCAAAGCCACTTGTGCAAGGCAAGTTGCACGTCAAGCGTGGAGCAAGTCTCATGTGCGATGACATGTAATGTTAGCCCGAGCCGCTTCATCCCACCATGCCGCAAGATGCAAAGTACACGCTAAGACACCGACAACAAAAGCATCAACGCCCACAAAACCATTGTGTTCTACTCGTGCAACAGATCTACGCATAGATACGGCTCTGATACCACTGATGGGTTCGTAGCATGGAAAACAAAAAATTTCTACCGCAAGAACGAACAAAACCTAGATCTAATCTAGATAAAAGCTAAGATCTAATCTATTAGACATGAGCAACGAGATAGATGGGAACTAACCCTCGTAGATCCGAAAGCGTTAACGAGATTAGATCTCGTGGTTGATGTAGTCGATCACTTGCCGATCTCAAGATCGTGTGGACGATCCTTCCGGCGTCGCGTTCCAGCAGCGCTTCCGCCATCGGTCAAGTAGACGATCCTTCCGGCGCCACGATTCGGCAGCGCTTCCGCAGTCGGTCACACGTGCGGAGTCGAAGCATACCTTCCTCTCCCCGTTCCAGCGAGCAGCGGAGGTAGTAGATCTTCTCCACGGAATCCCAGCAGCACGACGGCGTGGTGGTGGTGGTGGAGTAGAGAATTCTGCAGGGCTTTGCCTATGCCTGTGCAGAAGATGGTGGAGGAGAGAGGCGGCAGAGATTGGGTGTTATGAGAGCCAGGGAGGAGGGGGCGCCCCTGCCCCTCTATTTAAAGAGGGGAGGCGCCTAGGGAGGGGGAGTCCTTGTAGGACTCCCCTCCCTCTCTAGGCCGGCGGATTGGAGGTGGGGGGAGGAGTCCTCCTCCCCCACGAATCCGTATCTTGACCCACCAGGACTCCTTGATCCTTATCTTGATTTTCAAGCAAACTCCAAGATATCTTCTAGAACCTTCCGGAACATTCCGAAACCTTCTAGAATCCTCATACAAACACTCCGGAACATTTCCTATCTCATAAAATGATCTCCTATATATGAATCTTATTCTCCGGACCATTCCGGATCTCCTCGTGATGTCCCGAATCCAATCCGAGACTCCGAACAACATTCGATCTCCAACGCATATTCCATATCTACTTAAAACAACTTCGAACCTTAAGTGTGTCACCCTACGGTTCGTGAATATGTAGACATGATAGAGACACATCTCCTATCAATAACCATCAGCGGGACCTGGAGATCCATAATGGCTCCCACATACTCAACGATGACTTTGCGATCGATTGAACCACTTACATACGAAACTAATTCCCTTTGTCTCGCGATACTATACTTATCCGAGGTTTGATCGTCGGTATCTCCATACCTAGTTCTACCTCGTTACTGATAAGTACTCTTTACTCGTTCCGTGATATGTCATCCCTTGTGACCTAGTCACACGCTTGCAAGCTAACTAGATGACATTCCACCGAGAGGGCCCAAAGCATATCTATCTGTCATATGGATGGACAAATCCCAATCTTGGTTCATGCGCTTCAACACATACTTTCAGAATACCCAATGACACTTTTATAACCACCCAGTTATGAAGCGGCGTTTGATGTCATCAAAGTATCCATCCGGTGATGGTGATTAACATAACCTCATGGTCGAAGGAATAGGTTACTATGTATTTGAAAGCTTACAGCAATACGAACTTAATGACTTGATCTTATGCTACGCTTACTATGGGTGTGTGTCCATCACATCATTCTCCTAATGATATAACCTTGTTATTAATCACATCCTTATGTCCATGATCAGGAAACCATGATCATCAATTAATTAACAAGCTAGTTCAACAAGAGGCTTACTAGGGACTCTCTTTTGTTTACAAAACACACATGTATTAGTGTTTCCTTATAATACAATTATAGCATGGGATGTAAACATTCATCATAAACATAAAGATATAATAATAATCACTTTTATTATTGCCTCTTGGGCATATCTCCAACAGCGCCGTCGCACGACGCAGCTATCCGGACCAGTGTTGGTCCTAGGGTTTCCCCCGGTACTTAGGACACATAGGGAGGAGGATCTCTGCGACGCCCTCCAAGAAGGAAAGGCGCCACTCGAAAGCGGCACCACGGCGGTGTCGGCTACGCCGACAAGGATTTCTCCTGATCCCCTCCCCACCAAGGTGCCCCGAGGCACACCGGAGCACCGCCACCAACCGTGCCACCCACGAGCTTGCGCCACCACGCTCTCGGATACATCATCGTCGTCTCTTCGAGGACCTAGGAGAGTGTCCTGCAAGACGGAGGACTACGCCGTCGCTAGACAAGGGACCGCATCATCGAAGCCGTGCGGGAGGGACCAACCTCCACCACCAAGAGGTGGTAGTCGACCGGACAGGGTATCCGAGGTACACCAAGCCCCGGTAGGCACGGCCGGGCCCGGAAAGGGCCCGTGAAGCCCCATTCACCCCGCTGCAACAGGCAGGGCACGATAGCGAGGTCCCAGGTCCCAGCAGTGTCACAGCGTCTATCTCCAGGAGGTGAGGCACCTGCCAGCAGGGAAGCCCGCCTAGGCCCAGATGGGGCCCGAGGGGCCTAGATCTGGGCTGGAGAGCCCAGCCAAGCGCCGCCGGGGTGAACCACCTCGCAGCAGCACCTGCGCCGCCACCCCGCCGTCTTCCCGGCCCCGCGCCTACCGCCGCCGGTGAAGGGCAACCGCCGTGCCTAGCAGCAGCAGCGCCGCACCCCCACCAGCCTCCGCCGCTGCCTCGAGGTGCGAGAGGTCGCCCTTGGTGTCACGCCTCATGCGCCGGCCGCCGTCACGCCAAGCCCCGCCAACCTCCGCCGAAACGCACTGCCGCCGGAGAGTGCCGCCCCGCCTCGATCTCCACGCGACAGGTAGAAGAAGGCCAGCCGCCGCCGGCACCCCGCGAGCTTTGCCCGGGGCGCACGCCGGCGGCGGCCGGGAAGGGAGGGAAGGGGGAGGCGGGGGTCGGGGGAGGGCTAGGGTTTCCTCCCCCAGGTCGCGCGGGGGGCGACCAAGGAGGAGGGTCTATTGTCTGCACGATATTTCCCCAACCCGCCACTTGAACATATCTGAATTCCTTTTCAGGCTGTAATTGCCCTTAGTTTAGCGTCACGCACTAAACTGCCACGTGGTGTGTTTCGTCTTATATCGTTGTAGGTTTCTGTGGATCATGTGTCTAGAGCTGCTCGAGAATGATCGAAATAGTCGGCTGGAAATAAATCTCTACATGCTATGATCACTCGTTGTGCAGTTTGGTTAGCAAATCTCCAAATCGCAGGCACGTCGGCAGGTGGCTGATCATGAAATTGTTGTGTGGAATTTCCTTTAGTTCAACAGGGATCACATTGCCAGTTCTACTGATATAATAAACGAAACCTGGTATGAGGTTATTTACATCACGCTTCACGCCCGGCTTGACGGAAGGTTTTGAAGCCCAAAACTTACAGCATCCAAAGGAGAAGACTCTAGTTACAGAGCTGGCGAAACAGTTTTGTTGGGCGGAGTCGATGAACTGGAGAAGACTAGTAATCCTGTCACGCTTGTCTTGGTCACAACTGATAAAATTACAGTTTAGCCACCCTTTTTTTTACTTCAATATTGTCCTCAGTTTTTAACTCAAACTGTCCTGGGGATAGTAAGACTCTATATTCTCTTGTTACTTTTACTATTATTATTATTAGCTCCAAAATTATTACATGTCAGGAGTCTATTCCCAATTCCTAACAAGGGACTTCACGTTGTTCACCAGACAACAAAGGAAATAACATTTTTGTTATGCTCTGCTTCTTCAGTCATTTGTGAGTCAAAGCTCTCGTTTGGACACATGATCTGAATCCGTTGAATGTGAGCGTGTGTTACTTAAGAAATAAAAGGTGAATGAATTCACCTATTCCTTTCTAGTTGAGAAGTACCCTCCAGCGTCGGCGATGCGGAGGAGGGTGGGGAGATCCTAAAGCTGGTGACGACTAGGGTTTCTCCCATGTTGCCAAAGGAGGGAAACCCTAGTCGCCGGAGGAGGCGACACATGGGTGGGGGTGTTCCTATACGCGATACTTCTCCTTTCCTTGTGCATGCAAGTAAGATTGTCGTCTTGGTGTAGAATTTTGTTACAACTACCAGACAACCGGGCCTGCCGGGCAGGAATGCATCACTCATTTTCATGTGATAAGGATAAATGTATGAGATAGTGTGATCTTCTAAAAGACGGACACGTGTGGCGTGTGGGGTAAGTAAGTTTGCTTTTCTCCGGTATCCTATATGGAAATTCTGTTAAAAAGCCCAGATTAGTCGAATACAGGCATATATTGACACTGTATCATATTTCATATCAGATATTGTATATGCTATCTTATGTGTGAGAGTAGGAATCAGGGACTGGTAATGGCTTATACCCATTTCTTTAAACTATATCGGCTTCAGCAGCTTACCGTTGATGGTCGGAAAGTATCCGTTGCATTTTCTTTTCTATACCAGTGTGTAGTCTATGTTATACTTGCTATTAAAACTTATTTTTATCCGAAAGTGTATGAGTGGTGGGTTAGTTATAAAAATATCAAGAAAATATATCCACTTCATAATACTTTTACATAATAAAAATGTAAAGCTTAATAGCAGCTTAACTCTTGTATATACTTGAGCTTAATTCTCGCCTTCTGAGCTATGTTTTTGGCTCTAGGCCTCACAGTATCCATGTTTTTTTCAACGGAAGCCTTCACAATATCCTTGTTTCATTTCAGATTTGCCAGCCTTATATGATAGGTGCCAAACCTGATTGTACTGTCACCGACTCATTGGAAATGCATTTTTCTGAACCCCATGCATGGATGTTGGATGCTTTACAGCAGTGACAGAACCAAGAATTATTCAAAGCCTGGGAAAAAGGTGCATTTCAAGGCTAATGACACTATTTTTTATCAAACTGCCATTAAATTAGGCTTGTCGTCCGGTCGGAAGCCTGGACACGCGTCCAGGGCTTAGGGACGGTTGGATCCACCTATGCTTAGAGCCTGTGAATATTGGAAATACACCTTGCCATGGGACCTAAAAGAAAGAAAAAGAATGATCCTACAAGGATGTGAGACACACTAGCTTCCAGAATAGTACATGTAGCGAGTAATAAGATCCCATGTATTATCACCAGAGATTCTGTAGAACGTATGAAAACTTATGACTCGGACCGAGCCAAGGCGGGAACAGATTGAGGAAACGGTGTGTGCTGTCGAGAAACATATGCAGACATTTTGTCGAACAAAAAAATATGACAACTTCCGTTCATCAGTCAACTTTAGGTTGAAGAAACTGTGTGAGCCTCCGAAGCAAAGAGCTCAAACTGTCATTCACATCACATCATCCCATCCTCATTTACTAGTCATTTGTTTTGGCGCGCTTCCACTTGGAACTCAGACTGCATGAACCACACTTGGTCTGGATACTTATACGCACCCTCCTTCTCAAGGCCACTTTGCTTGATTAGTATTCCCTCCGTTTTAAAATATAAGATGTTTTAGCTTTGTAAAGAGAGTGTATCTAGACCTCTTTTAGTGTGTAGGTTCATCTAGGTCTAGATACACTCTCTTTACAAAGTTAAAACATCCTGTATTTCAAAACGGAGGGAGTAGTAGGAGTAAGACTGACTGCCTCGATGCAGTGCTATCTAGATCTAGTGCTCCAAGACAAGGAGTGAACAAACGAAAGAAGTGAGATACTGGAGCGAAACAAACGAAGCGTGCGAGCACCGGGCCAGAACAACATGGTTCTAGAGTGGCTGGTTTCCTCGTGATGCTTGACAGGTCCACAGCACAGAGGAGATGCTTGCCTTTCACTCCATGGGAGGAATTGGCCGGGGCTAGCGTTGGTCAAAGCGATGCAGGCTGCGTCACGGATCTTTCGAAAATATCCATATGAAATTCCACTTTTCGTCTTAGCGAGTCTTTCTTCGCTGAAGCCCTAGGTCTGTAACTTTTCTTATTTATCCACGGTAACACCATGTTGGCCTGCAAAGCAAGGCTACTCCTCTCTCTGAGATGACTTGAAGGGGATACTCTTGTTCACAACATTTCCAATAACCTGAAATTTGCGTTGATATAATACATACCTACCACTTGATTCAAGGTCAAAAATGTTTTCTGCATAATTGCAACGCCATAATTTAAAGATTTATGGTTTGCGCAGAAGACTAGAGTCAAAAACCATAGATCTGACACATGAAAGATTCAATAGCCTATTTGTACACCCACAACATAGAGTGAATATACAGGCAAGATTAGGGTTACATACATGATATATGTGAGTTGGTGATCGATAGAGAGAATGAATTGACCATACAATGGTGGCTTTTCTGTTATCTCATATATATATATATATATATATATATATATATATATATATATATATATATATATATATATATCCTAACCATAATGGCCTGATTAATAAGAAGATACCAAGCACTAAGCATGCCAGGGTATAACCGCATATTAATGCATATTCGGTTTGCCTAACATCCCCCGCTAGCCTACAGGGAGATTCTCGGACGTTGAGACTATATCAGAAATCCAAAAACAATGGTGATGGTAGGCCTTCGGTGAAGATGTCCGCGAAATTTCGAGACAAAGGCACATGAAGAACTCAAATGTGCCCAAGCGCCACTCGATCTCAGACGAAGTGAAGATGATCTCGATGCGTTTGGTGCTTTGGTGTTGAACAAGATATGGACATGTAGGCCGCGCTGCCATTGTCATAGAAGGCAATTGTAGCACTAGGAGGGGGTCGATGAAGCTCCTGGAGAAGTTAGTGTAGCCAACTGGCTTCGGCGACGGCATTAGCGACAACGCGGTACTCAGCTTCAGCATTGGAGCGAGAGACAGTGTGATGTAGCATGGAGGACCATGAAACAAGGTTGTCGGCAAGGAAAGCACAGTAGCCGAAGGTAGAGAGATGTGTGTCGGGAGAAGCAGCCCAACATGCATCAGTGTAAGCCACTAGACGGTTCGTGGGGCTGGTGCAAGATGAAATCCATGGTGCAGGGTATCCCTGATGTAGCAGAGAACACTCTTTATCAAAGACAAATGCTAATCACAGGGGTCATGCATGTGGAGACAAATATGCTACACGGCGTAGGCGATGTCAGGATGTGTGAATGTTAGGTACTAAAGAGCACCCGTGAGGCTCCTGTACGCTAAAGGATCATCAATTGGAGGTCCAGCGGCAGAACCAAGCTTATGTGCCCACTGGTGTTGATACAGGATGGTAGGAGCTCATGCCAGCACGCTCGGGAATCTCGAGAGCGTAATGTGTCTGTGAGAGAAACATCCTCTGTGAGTCACGTTGAAAGGCGAGGCCGATGAAGGTGATGCAGATTGCCCAAAACTGCCATGAAAAACTATGAAACTGAGAGCGTTGATAACATGCTCAAGCAGTGTCGTGGAAGAAGCCGTGAGTATGATGTCATCGATATAGAGTAGCAAGTAAGCCGTCCTGAATGTACCATGCAGGATGAAGAGCGGCGTGTCGGACTTCGAGTCGGTAAAGCCGAAGATGGCGAAATCTGAAGGTTCATATAATCTACTTTCGCTGGCAGCGGAATGCATGCAGGAAACCGAGAGGTTCATGCATTCCACTGGTAACTAAGATGATAGGTATGTTTTCGCCACACATTCAATAGTGCAATATGTTAATCGTAAATATGGAGAGAACGATCATAAGCCCTAGAGGACCGATCGTTGCATGTTATATTGGTGAGGAAAATCCCCTCACGTGGCGTGAAACAAGGTTCGGTACGTATACGACTGGTGTACTACACCACCTCATATATGTACCATCTTACAACTCTAATACCCCCCTTAATCTAGACCTAGGAGAGGTTTAGATTACACTTAAAACTCATCTAATTTCTTTTGAAACAAAGTTTTAGTGAACTCATCAGCTATCTGATCCTTGCTTGAGATGAACCTCACATCTAGTTACTTATTAGCAACCCTTTCTCGAACAAAGAAAAATTCAATCTCAATATGCTTGGTGCGAGCATGAAAGACTGGATTAGCAGACAAGTATGTAGCACCAAGATTGTCATATCAAAGACAGGTTTTTCCCTGAGAGTAACACCAAGTTCTCGTATTAGAGCCTCAACCCATATCAATTCAGCAGTGACATTAACCAGTGTTTTATATTCATCCTCTGTACTAGAATGGGACACTGTAGGTTGTTTCCTAGCACTCCAAGATATAAGGTTAGTGTTATGGGGTAACCCCGTGGGTGGCCCGATCTTCACGGATCTCGTGGTCAAATCGATGGGAAAGCGAGGGGAAAGGGAGAAGGTAGCGGAAGCGGACGCACACCTCGCGAAGAACATGATGAACACACACAAAACTCACACGATACAAGGCCGATTGCTCTCACCGATGGCCACCGGTCCGATAGAATCCTCGCAAGGAAAGATCGGTCAACATGCTCTCTCGATCCCACGCGGAGAGGGAAGAACACCTTGGAGAGGGTCTTGACGTCTTGGCAAAGGGACACCGATGCCAAGGCCTTATACAACGAGGGAGGCGCGATGCAAACTCCAACGAGGTGGTGATGATAGTCGATCCCCTTTGATAGAGGGGGATGAGGAAAAACTAGAGATTCCATAAAGGGGGTTTTCTTTAGTCTATCATCTATGCCTAGGGTTACATGAGGGGGTGGGGGCACTATATATAGGCCAACCACTAGTTCAAGGGTACTTTAGGAATAAAAGGGGAAAGTCTGGGCGCACTAAGGGGTACATGGGCCAAAGGCCCAGCTGGCAGCGCACGGGCCCATACGCTTAGGCCGGAGACTCCGGTCTGAGCCGGAGACTCCGGTATGTCTCCGGTGTCATCTCCGGAGTGGCAGATAGACTGTCCTCGAGCTCGATCCGGGGGTCGGTCCGGAGATGGGTCCAGAGACTCCAAGGTGAGCAGGCCAGAGACTCCGGTGTCTTTAGGCCGGAGACTCCGGTGTGCATAGGTCGGAGACTCCGATGCTCCAGCTGCTGCTTCTTCCGTCTTCTCTTCTAAGCCTCCGTCTTGTCGGGCTTTGTGCTACAGGCTTCCTCCCATGCCTCCGTACTTGTCAATATGAACCTATCATGAATACATGACGGAGTATGAAGTAGTATACCATTCAATGAGGTAGGAAGTGACCTCTCATAGAGGAACGGATTCACCTTTGGAGTCCATGAAGACTTGGCATAAGTTGGAGACCATGATGTGGTAACGACCGAAGGTCGGGCTACATCATCTCCCCTCCCTTCAAAAAGAGTCGTCCTCGACTCTACACGCTCATCACAAAGTAGAAGATGTCGAGAGACCTTCTTGATCCTGGGGTTCACCATATAGTCATCCTCGCGATGATTGAATTGACAACACCTCAATGTTCCTTCACCTTCAATGAAGCCTACAAAGCTCACCACAAAAGCGAAGTGATACATTGCAAATGTATCTATAATTTTTGATGTTCCATGCTTCGTTTTATCTACTTTCTTGTGTTTTGTTCCAACTTTGGAGTACTTTTCATATGATTTCTTGGACTAACCTATTAACAAGATGCCACAGTGCCAGTTTCCTGTTTTCTGCTGTTTTTGGTTCTAGGAAAGTCAGAAAATCAATATTCTCGGAATTGGACGGGACAAAAGCCAAAGTTCCTATTTACTGGAAGACTCACGGAGCCAGAAGCAGAGACGGAGGAGGGCCAGGGCCTGGCCACACCATATGGTGGCGCGGGCTAGCCCTGGCCATGCCACCGGGTGGTGTGGGCCCCCTGGCACTCCACCGACCTTGCCCTTTCGCCTATAAGAAGCATCCGATACGAAAACCCTAAATCGTCAATCAGAAATCCACGAAAAGTTCCGCAGCGCCGCCGCCACCGAAGGGGAGATTCGGGGGACAGAAAGTCTCTGTTCCGGCACCCTGCCGGGACGGGAAGTGCCCCTGGAGCCATCTCCATCGATCTCCACTACCATCTCCATCACCATTGCTGATTCCCATGATGAGGAGGGAGTAGTTCTCTCTCGAGGCTAAGGGTTCTACCGGTAGCTATGTGTTCATCTCTCTCTCTCTATGCATGATCATATTGTGATCATGAGCTTGTAATCTATAGATCTACCTTGCTACTCAAGTGCTTTAATAGATCTCTGCTCTCCCCATGTGTGTGTGAAAGTGACAGCGTGCACACCATGGTGGCACTTAGGCTAGAGATTACAAATACTTGTTATGAGTTATATTTGGAGTTGGATGTCTTTATGAAATTGTGGTGTTTGTTGGAACCATCTAGAGCTCAAGGTGACAGTGGGGGGTTATCTAGATGGGAAAGGCCCAACAACTGTCTACAAGAATAGAAGTGCGTAGACATCACGAAGCAACGCTCAAAGCATAGCCAATTCATGAAGATTATAGCATGAGTCCTCAAGTAGATTGAAGTCACCTTAGGATGTAGAGATGGCTCGTTGAAGGGCAGCCATAGGTAACTCTCTACGGTTCGTCTTGTCAACTTATGTTCCATAGAGGTTGACGCGGAAGCAATTGTACCTTCACACAACAAAGACCAAGCAACATATATTTGTGTGTGATAGAGGAGCATGCCATTTGTGGCATGTCCATTCTTGTTCACAACACTATTATCATAACTCAATTATAGAAAACTAAATGCATATGCAAGGTCAAAGTGCATGGAAATCATTTGAACATCATCCAAATGTGGGAACTCAAAAACTCCATATAACATCTTAGTGTGGCACTTAAAGCAATTGACTAACATATTGATCAACATTTTTGATGCGAAGCTAGGAGAATTCAGAAAAAACACATGAGGAAAGATATCCAAAACAACATAATTATGTGTGCAAACCAACCATTGGAAAGAACAATTGTTCAATATGTTGGATGCCACACACAAATCATCATAATCAAAGATCATGGGTATTGGAGTATCACAAGCGGAAGCAAAAACAACATGTTTGCAAATAAACCATATGAAAGATAAAGTGGTCTTTATGTTTGTTGCAACAACTATATGAGAGACTTGGAAGCTCTCATGACAATACATGCTCATAATAGCATTATGGTTGCACACAAAACATCGGAAAGAGAAATTGTTCAACATTTTTGTTGCAACACACAAAGAATCAATGTCCAATAGCAACGAAACATGATTGTCACAAGGTGAAAGAATACCATCAACATGCTTGCAATCAAACCATAGGAAAGAGTAATTTGTCAACATGAATGATGCAAAGCATGGAAAAGGTATCAGAGCTAGGTTTGATCTTGAACTCACTTGTGGGATGCTCTCTAGAGCTCTTTTTGTCAACTCGTGCTCAACCGAGGTTGACATTATCATTCGGGTACCTACACACATCAAACACAAAAGGAAGAACATGTGTGCATGGTAGAGAAACACATCATCCATCATGCCATATCTCTTCTTGTGAACATCACCATTAGTGTTAATCAAGTATGAAAAATATGCATAGTGAGTATGCAAGTGGTGAACATGCTTATCATGGCATTTACCAAAATCTCCAAAATTTGAGAAAGCTATGGGGGCCATCTCAATATAAACCATATTAGAATTATTGTTGCAAGCAAAACAAGTGAAAGAGCAATTATTCAACTTATTGCAAGCAACAGGAGAGATTGTAAAACATTCATGATAAAGCATTGTCCGAGGGGTATCATTGGTAACATCATTTCAAGCAAAACATTGGAAAGAGCAATTGTTAAACAAAGTGCAAGCAATGATATCATCAACGTAACGTTTAGAGCATATCATGTCTATGGCAAAATCATGGCAATAAAGGGAATCCACATGGTCATCATGATGCATAGCAAGATTAACACATGGGAATAAGAGTGGAACATATGTCATGTCACAAGTATCATCCATAGCATGCAAGTCATCACAAATCATCATGTCCACTAGTGGGATCATGGCATCATCAACACCCTTATTTTTACCTTGTTCATACCTCTCATATGAAGTGGGTGTTGTGGTAGCATTGGCCTCCATGTGGGCGACTTCTTCATCCAATATGGGGATGGCATCATATTCATCCACCATGTACATCTTCTTGGTTGGAAGCATCATCATCTCCAATCTTGGCGCTTCTTGATTCATGAAACCTAGCATATCATGAGAAAACACACTAGAGGTAGAGGGTAAGTCGTTAGAAATCAGAGTGGTCTCACATGACCTATCAACTACCACTCTCAACTCACTCGGTGTATCACTCATGCCCTCAAAGTGAAAGCACTCAATCTCACATATGGTGGAGTCACTCATCTCACTCTTGTTTTCACTCAAGTGGGCTAAGTGGCTCTCATACTCACATGGGATTGGTACCACATCATCACTCAAGCATGTAGGGGTAGGCTCGGTTCTCTCAACTCCGTGCGCCTCCTTTGGTGAAGGGAAAGTCCCATGCTCACCATTCTTGACCTTGTCGTCGCCATTTTGTAGGGTAGGCTCTTTACTTGGAGCTTGATCATCCTCTACCATGGCCTCCTTGGCTCGTGTAGACATCCTCTTGACGTACTCGTCCAACTTGGCGAAGTAGAGGTCTTCGTCCTCCTCATCCATGAGGTTGCATGCGTCATCTAGGACGTCAAGTCTTGGCATTGAAGCTTGATGGCGTGGAGGAGAGATTGCTCTTGGTGCTATTTTGGTGGTGGCACGAGTAGTTGAAGCTGCCTTATGATGGTGTCGACGGAGGTCATTGGCGTGCCTTGCCAAAGGTTGATGTATATGGTGCACTTGGTCATCCACATGACGCTCGCGACAATGATCCTTGTCCTTGGCACTCTTCTTTTGATGGTGGTGCCTTCTTGAGCTTGGATGAGCATTATTTATGGTGCTCAACATGTATTCTCCGTCTTCAAGGCAAACATGCCTTGAACGATGTCTTGTATCCTCTTGATGTTGGCGATGATCATGAGAGGATGTATGTCGATGAAGATTCTTGCTTTGTGGTGCCTTGTGTGGAAGATGATATTTGGGTGCCACTCTTCTTGGAGTAGATGGCACTTGATGCCTTGTAGGTAGATGCACTTGACGCCTTGGAGATGGTGGCGCTTGACGGCTTGGAGGTGATGGCTCTCATCGCCTTGGAGATGGTGGTGCATGATGCCATGTAGGTGGTGGCGCTTGACGCCTTGGACGTGGATCTTCGAAGTAGGTGGTGCCCTTTGGTGTGGCACGCTTGGCCTTGAAGGTCATGGTTTCTTGATGATGCGTCCCCGCTAGCTTGGCGTAGTAGTCCACCATCTCCAAGCGGTGGAGGTATTCTTCATGGCTCATGGAAGAGCCCTCGAAGTTGGTGAAGCTCGCCATGTCCTCCATGCTTGGTGAGGCATCGTCGTTGAAGCACTCGAAGTCGTCCATGCTTGGGGAGTCGTTGTTGATGTAGTAATCCATATCACCCAAGCATGTGGAGCCATTGTTGGTGTAGTGCTCCATGCATGAGGATCCATTGTCGATGTAGAGCTCCAATTCCTCCATGCTTGAGGAGCCATAGTTGATGGCGTGCTCCATTTCTTCCATGCATGTGGAGCCGTCATAGGTGTAGTGCTCTGGGTCCTCAAAGCATGCAGAGCCGTTGTCAGTGTAGTGCTCCATCATGTCCTCTATACTTGTGGAGTAGTAGTCGTGGTGGCTTATCATGGATTCTTCACAGATAGCATCCTCGGTTCCGGAGTCCCTAGACATGATTCACAAGACCAAGTGGTGTATATTGAAGTGGTAGGGGGTTAGGGATGCAACGTCAAACCTTACTTTACCTTGGAAGATAGCATCGTGCAAGTGGCAACACTTGAGAGCAATCAAAACCAAGCAAAGTGAAGTTCACGCGGAACACCAAAACCAACTAACCACTAAAAAAAAAACACAAAGCTTATGGTGGATAGGTATGGAAGGTGGCGTGTCCAAGAATAATCCGAACTCAAGATGTTATAATGGCAAGTAAAGAACCACGATGATCACAAAGCAAAACAAGTCAATCCACAAGATAGGAATTATGTACAAGGAAACACACATGGTGGGATAAATGGGACTTGTGCGACGGAGAAAGTGAGTTAAGAACCAAATGATTACCTAGCGAAGACTATAAGCTCGTGCCGCACAAGTACGAGGAGAGACGCTAGTTCGATTGCAATAAAATTGGTGGGCTACAAGATATGCACAATAAGTAACACCTATTTGATATTCATCGAGCTTGCACTTTCTATTCTATGAGGCACTTGTTTATTTCTTTCTTTTTCTTCTTTTTGTTTTCCTATTTTTTTCACTTTTTTTTCACTTGCCTCTTCCTTGTGTCAATAACTATACAAGATAACAATATGAGATAGCGTGCTCACAACTTTTGCTCCGAATTCTACAAGGTATCAAATGTGCATAGCCCAAGCAATCATAGGAGGAACTACTCTCAATAGGTGTTTGTTGAACACAAAGATAGTGTAGCTCAGAAAGGGATGCAAGTGGGGAGAAGTGGCGGAATGTTTATACCTTTCTTCGCCGATCTTCACCCTTTATTGGTGGATTCCGCCTTTCTCACGGAATATGGATAGAGTATATAGCATGAAAAACGGATGTGATGATGTAGAGCTCTTTCTCCTCTTCAAACGAGCTAAAGAACACCAAAATCCAAGTTCGTATGCAAAAGTTATACTCAAAACCGTGAAGTAAATTTTTCTGTCACCAGGTGGGGTGGAGACTTTGCCAGAAACTCCGGTCTGGACCGGAATCTCCGGTCCGGGCGATTTCTGTACGTCCAAAACATGAACGGGACGAGTTTTGGGCGGAAAAATTCAAATCAAAACACCAAATTGGTGGGGTAAATCAAGGAATTACGCCATGGAAATTTGAGTGTGTTTTGGTAGGTTTTGATCCGTGGATTACTTGCTAAACTTGTTGATCTACCTCCCCCTACCGATCGATCCAAAACACGAATTGGGGCTGTTTTTGGTGGAATTTTCGAATTTATGGGGAAAAGACCAAATCGAGGAGAAACCCATGGCAACCAAAAGCTGCTGATACCAGATGTTATGGGGTAACCCCGTGGGTGGCCCGATCTTCACGGATCTCATGGTCAAATCGATGGGAAAGCGAGGGGAAAGGGAGAAGGTAGCGGAAGCGGACGCACACCTCGTGAAGAACACGATGAACATAGGCAAAACTCACACGATACAAGGCCGATTGCTCTCACCGATGGCCACCGGTTCGATAAAATCCTCACAAGGAAAGATCGGTCAACATGCTCCCTCGATCCCACGCAGAGAGGGAAGAACACCTTGGAGAGGGTCTTGACATCTTGGCAAAGGGACACCGATGCCAAGGCCTTATACAACAAGGGAGGCGCGATGCAAACTCCAACGAGGTGGTGACGATAGTCGATCCCCTTTGATAGAAGGGGATGAGGAAAAACTAGAGATTTCACAAAGGGGGTTTTCTTTAGTCTATCATCTTTAATGGAGAAAAAGATATTTATTGCAATTTTAAATAATTTTGAAAATTTAAACAGCTCAAACATTATTTTGGATTGCATATTATTAATTCTTGCATTTTTAAATCATTTTAAACACGTCATTTATCAAATTTGGAGTTATGGATTAAAAGTTAGGAATTACTGCATCTTAAATGGAAAAGGACAATATGGTCATTTGTTTTCCTAATTAGGAATATCCAAACAGAAAAAAAATTTAAAAGTACTTAATCAAAAAGATTTTCTTTTCCTTTTAAAATTATTTAATTTTGAGTGATAGTTTGAAATTTATCGTGGTTCGAAAACCTAGGAGTTTGCTACAAAAGCTTCTTGAACCAGGGATTGGATTCTGTGATTACGATGTAAGCACAGGGGCTCTCCATGCTAGGGGCCGAACAAAACTGTTGTAGAACAGAGCACCAATAATTCAGAGAAAAGAATAAAAAGAGGGGGTTAAATCGCCAGCCCTAGAATTTGATCCTTGGATCAATCGGGCATGAAAGCAAGCGTGGAGACATTGGATTGTCAAGCTTTGGTTGTCAATTAGTGGAGACAACGTTTTTTGTATGGGACAACCGACCAAGCATGTGAATCAAAAGGACATGCAAAAAGATAGCAGCAGAGAGCCAGCTTGAACTCGGTACAGAGGGCGCGTGTGGTGTCTCCGAGGAATCGAACCAAGATCTCCGGCCTGCCGATGCTGCGTGGAACCACCGGGATTAAGCTGTACTTGGTGACATATACTGGGTGATGGATTTTGGCAGGGATCTAGGACGTTTCGGGGAGGTTTTTCTTTCTACTGTCGAACGGTTAACTGACGCACACTGACGAATAGTTCAGCAATGCGACCCTGACAGTTCGTGCCTAGGTCCCGATGGTGGCGTCGATTCAGAGATGGGGAAGGCCCAGAGCGAGGAGGAATCGGACAGAAAGCTCACCCTCCCGCTTTTGGCGAGCTTGGTTTGGTCGGGGACGGCTGAGGGAGACGGCGACGGTGATGGTGATGAACACCCTCGGACTCCGACAGGGAAGGAGCTCCTGCAGGTCCGCCTCCTCTTTTCACCACGGGTTCGACGCGTACGAGGGCGGAGGTCCTTCTCCGCTACTCCATGGCGCTCGGCGACGACGGATGCGAGGACGGGAAGCTACGCAAGGCGGCGGCCATGGCAGCGAAGGTGGGCAACAGGGGATGGTGTGGCGCGGCACGGGCTAGAAGAAAAAGAAGGCTAGGGTTCCTGGGCTCGCCTCGGATGGCTAAGAAGGGGATGAGGACGCAGCTAACGGGCGAAGGATACCTGCTCGCTGCCGTCAACCTGCAGAGGGAAGGAGCCATGGAGAAGAAAACAGGGGAACGACGCTGATGCTTTCCGTCTCGAAGCGGTAAGCCCGGATGGCGCTCTGCTGCTGGCGCGTCTGCCTGCTGCTGGCTATGCAACGCTACAGATGGTACTGCTACTCGCTAAACTGAAATAAAAACACGAAGCTGTCACTAGCTACTGACTGAAGGGGCTCAGATTTAAAGAAAAGGTACACCGAGTTGAAGGAGATGCTCATGATCAGTTGTAAGATGGCGTAGGTTTAATCCTTTTTATATTGTGATTTTGGCAATATCTAGGTCTTAGATTTGGGGTTAGGGTTTGGAAAGGAGAAAGAAGGGGATTAGGATATTTATCTAGTCTAAAGTAGACTAGATGAGACTAGTTTTAGGCTAAAACTTTAGACATGCCTTTTGCCTATTTTTATTTTCTAGAAAAATAACAAAACGTTTTGTGGTCACGCCTAAAGATCGGAAAGAGTATTATAATTTTTAATATGAAATAAGAAAAGGAGGATGGATTTATATTATCCAATTTTGTTTGATCAAAAACCATTTGTAACTACAAGGCAGGAATAAAATAAAAAGAGAGATAGAAAGAGAAGATGCTTAATAGATAGATATGGCAATCAGAGGAGGGATGTTTAGGAGGGGCAAACCAGCAAAGCATCCCAGATTAGGCAGCTTTGAAGGGAAACAAGAGTGAAGAAGGGAAACACATATCATTTCCATATGGGCATAGCTTGTAGCAAGAACATGCCATAATCCACATAGGCGGGTATATTTCTCTTTAGACCCATCGAAAAGCACAAGAGCTTGATAAAAACCCAAGTTCCAACATAAGGAGCTCACATGGTTTTGGAATGGGAAAGTTGCCCACAAGATTATGTGGACAAGGTGTATTTGGATAAAAGTGATAAGAATGCCACACCTGGTATATGGGCTAACAAGAATGCAAGTAAATCGAATGATAGCCTCATATACATGCATGGTAGAATTGTCGAGCAATTTAAGCTCACATGGATCCAAAGTAAGGTGGTAAGTGGAATGAATGGAAGAGACATGACCTCAACGCAAATTAGGCATTTGTATACAAGTATCAAGACCCAAATACATGATATCAAAAAGCAAATATTTTTAATAGGACAAATGCATATGAGGGAAAACCAACTTAAAAGGGCTTCATATGATGCTCAAATGCAATGTGGCATGATAGAATGAGCAGGATATAATGATGATGCAACAATTATATGTAGGAAGGTAGCATATTATTATTAGACCAAGTAGCATTACATATGTTAGACAGCTGGGATGCTACAGTACTACCTCCAGAGTATGAAGAATTCGATGCAGATGGTACTACCCCAATTCTGGGTGGGCTTGAAAGAAGAGCGAGAGTCAAGGAGTGGGCTCTATTGAAGATGGCCGAACTGTTCCGAAACCACAAGAAAGGTTTATACGCGAAGTTTGTCGAGAAAAAGAAAACTCCAGACTTCAAAGGAGAATACGAAAAGTTGAGAGAACAGTGGCCCAATTTTGTTATGTATAAGGAATCTTCTAAAGCCAAGGCAAAGTCGGAAAAACATAAGAAAATACTGAGAAAAAGAAATACCACCATAAAATGGGGACATGTGGCTACAAGAGTGCCGTGCCTAAGTGGGAAACTATGGAGACCGACATGAGGACTAGAGGGATCATTCCCGGTACAGATGGATGGCCCGAGAGGTCAAAGCACTAGTGGTACGGGCATGGGGGAAAGTTGAACCCAGAAACTGGGGCGATAATTTTTCAAGAAAAAATTCTAACACCCTCTAATGCACTTGTTCAAGCAATGGCCGATGCTCAAGCGGGACTGTTCTGGTCCGACAGAGAGAACGACGTGCTGACACGCGCCCTCGGGAATCGTAAAACAATGGACGAACACGAGGCAAAGGCGCCGGTGTTACATGGAAGAAAGGGTTTCCCGAGTATGAGGATAGTTACAAAAGCCGTAAGAGAAAGAAGGACCAGGAGGCAGACCAGACCGGGAAGATAAAAGAGGACCTAGCTAGGATGAAAGAGCTGGTGGAAGCAATTAGCCAAAGCAGGCCATCTCAGCTGCATGATGATGTTCCTGCAATGGATCATAGCCAACGAAGAAGGAACATGGCTTCCACGAAGGTCCGGGCTGATGATCAAGCACTGCTGGATGATGCACCGGCGCCTCGCTACTGTTGGAGATATGCCCAAGAGGCAATAATAAAGTGGTTATTATTATATCTTTATGTTTATGATAAATGTTTACATCCCATGCTATAATTGTATTATTAGGAAACACTAATACATGTGTGTTTTGTAAATATAAAAGGGTCCCTAGTAAGCCTCTTGTTGAACTAGCTTTTTGATTAATTGATGATCATGGTTTCCTGATCATGGACATTGGATGTGATTAATAACAAGGTTATATCATTAGGAGAATGATGTAATGGACACACACCCATAGTAAGCGTAGCATAAGATCAAGTCATTAAGTTCGTATTGCTGTAAGCTTTTAAATGCATAGTAACCTAATCCTTCGACCATGAGGTTGTGTTAATCACCATCATCGGATGGGTACTTTGATGACATCAAACACCGCTTCGTAACTGGGTGGTCATAAAGGTGTCATTGGGTATTCTGAAAGTATGTGTTGAAGCGCATGGACCAAGATTGGGATTTGTCCATCCATATGACGGATAGATATGCTCTGGGCCCTCTCGGTGGAATGTCATCTAGTTAGCTTGCAAGCATGTGACTGGGTCACAAGGGATGACATATCACGGAACGAGTAAAGAGTACTTATCAGTAACGAGGTAGAACTAGGTATGGAGATGCTGACGATCAAACCTCGGATAAGTATAATATCGCGTGACAAAGGGAATTGGTTTCGTATGTAAATGGTTCAATCGATCACGAAGTCATCGTTGACTATGTGGGAGCCATTATGGATCTCCAGGTCCCGCTGATGGTTATTGATAGGAGATGTGTCTCTATCATGTCTACATATTCACGAACCGTAGGGTGACACACTTAAGGTTCGAAGTTGTTTTAAGTAGATATGGAATGTGCGTTGGAGACCGAATGTTGTTCGGAGTCTCGGATTGGATTCGGGACATCACGAGGAGATCCGGAATGGTCCGGAGAATAAGATTCATATATTGGGGATCATTTTCTGAGTTAGGAAATGTTCCGGAGTATTTGTATGAGGGTTCTAGAAGGTTTCGGAATATTCCACCACCACCACCACGCCGTCGTGCTGCTGTGATTCCGTGGAGAAGACCTACTACCTCCGCTGCTCGCTGGAACGAGGAGAGGAAGGTCTGCTTCGACTCCGCACGTATGACCGACTGCGGAAGCGCTGCCGGAACGCGGCGCCGGAAGGATCGTCCACACGATCTTGAGATCGGCAAGTGATCGACTACATCAACCACGAGATCTAATCTCGTTAAACGCTTTCGGATCTACGAGGGTTAGTTCCTATCTATCTCGTTGCACATGTCTAATAGATTAGATCTTGGCTTTTATCTAGATTAGATCTGGGTTTTGTTCGTTCTTGCGGTAGAAATTTTTTGTTTTCCATGCTACGAACCCATCAGCTACCCCCCGGATGATGTCAGAGAAATGACACAATGTGAGCTACATCAGCCAATGAACAACATGTCCTTCAAGGTGGCGATCGACACTGCTTTACCTTGTCTACCTAGAGCACTCCACCATTCACTTCCGATTCCACCTGGCTATGCTCGTGTCTCGGTGGATGACATAGTGGAGGATTTTGCGGACCTAGAGATTGACATCGCTACACCTGAAAGCCTTAGGAAACTGGGAGATATCAAGCGCCACATCATTCTATGGAAGAAGAAGTACATCAAGTTTCCAGGCTCAGCGCCAAGGCCACCGACTCCCACCAGGAATAATCCAAGTCCATCCCCCGAGGACCATCAACCTACAAGTCCACCGAATCCAAGGAATCCAAGTCCACCCCCTGATGATCGTCAACCTCCAAGTCCACCTCTTGACGAGAGGGATGTCAATCGCCGCAACACGAGTACATCTTGATCTATGCCACCGCATAATACTACGTCGCTCCCCCTCTTGAAAAACGGAGGGTCGCCGCTCCCCCGCGCCTCACTCAGAAGAAAGGTAGTACGGCGAAGATAGTCGACATCCCGCCGACTCTTCCCAAGAGACCTTATGACATGACTGATGAGGAAAACACAGTGATAACAGCTGCCTACACTAAATCTTTTTTTGCACCAAAAAATCCCAAGCCACCGTAGGTATTTGATGAAAAAGCCAAAAAGTGGGCTAAGTCCTTTCTTGAGAAACCATCCCTGATATCGATGAATCTGCATTCTGACTATGACCGCGAAATTATTAAGCAGGCAAAAAGTGTGAAGTCTAAGCAGAACACAAAAACAAGTGCAAAACGCGGGAAACAAATTGCCCAGCTCGGAGAACAGCAAAATCAATCGGCCCCCCGCTCATAGCGAGTTCCGATATCGACAATGACTTCAGAGTCGATATGGATAAGGACATGAAATTATTGGACCCCAGAGTCAAAGCCGCTGCTAAATAAATGGGCATCACCGTAGCACAGGCCAAAGCTACTGCTACCGATGCATGTATGTCTCTTGGTAAATTTTGTGGCTATGAAGACACGCCAATGGATGAGATAGCACGAAAATATGTCAAAGGGCTGCCTCTGGTCAGTCATGAGGAGTACCAAAGGCTATCAACACATATGCGAAGTCTGCACGACTGGTACATGGTGCAAGCATTAAAGAAGCACTCGAAAGAATAGATTTCGGCGGACGTTAGAGAGGAGCATCACTTTAAACCGTACTCGATACAAATTCAAATGAACGAACTGTTTTAGTTATACAATAATCGTGCCCTCGACAAATCTATTTTTGGTTTCTATTGTTTGTAAGTGATTTATTTCTGTAATTAAGTCTCTAACTTAGCTCGTTCATTGCATATAATATATTATCCTGACTATTTATTCTTTTGTATGATGCAGAATGAAGATGCTTGAAGCCAAAAGAGTTAGAAATTATAACATTGGGTTCATCGACCCGTATATCGTTAATCAACATACGATTAGACAATCTCCCCGACAACGTTTTCGAATACATCTCCACCTTTTTAAAAGAGTATAATTTCTATCGGGATATATTATTTCCTTTCAACTTCAAGTGAGTGTCTATGTCTTGAACATATTATTTTTTGCTTACTCGATATTAGGTGTAATTTATGAGTTATGCATGTCTACTTATATTAACATTCGCAGGTTCCACTAGATTCTGCTAAACATTCAAGTTGACAAATCCCAAGTTCAAGTCCACGACTCAGTAAGTTGGGACCAAGAGCAGTGGAGCGACATGAAAGCAATGCTCCATAAGTAATTTTAATCATTATCGCATTATATCGGTCTCTTTTGTTCATATCCTGATATCAAATAATTAATAGCTCCTTTATTCATTTTCTTTGCCGACCAGATGTTGGACACAGTTCAGAAATGAAACGGCCGGAGAATTCAAAGAGACGCTAACTTATATACCGGTGAAAGGTTTGCAGCAGCCACGGGGAACTCATTTATCTGGATACTATGTTTGTGAATACATTCGCAAATTGACCAGTGAGCGCGGAGTTCCTTCAACTTATATAGACCGGTTGCAGGATAATCTCCCGCCAGAAAAGCGTATACAAGGAATTCAAGAGGAGTTGACGGGATTTGTGACGAGGGAGATCATTGATCCGATGGGAGAACATTATGTGTCAGACGATGAACTATATATGTGATCTCCATGTAATACGTGATCTCAATATGCGAACTCAATATGATCTCTATGTAATATGTGAACTCAGTATGTTATCTCTCCATGTAATTAAATAATTCTATATGTATGCTCGCAAGAGATCAAATATTAATAATATATGCATCAACATGCAATGTGTATGTAGTAGTGTAGAATATGTGTACGGAAACATGTTTGAAAATATAATCAAACATAAATTGAAAAAGAACGAAATGGGAAAAAACCAAACGAAAAGGAAAACAAAAAATCATGCCCGGGTAGAGAAAACACATGATTTTCTGTTGCTGCTGCAGGAACTCTTTAGTCCCGGATCATGTCACGGCCCGAGACTAAAGGTCCTCCGACCCAGCCGCACTGCCGCTGTCACGTGGTGGCCTCTAGTCCTGGTCTGTAACAAACCGGAACTAGAGACAGGGGTCTCTAGTCCCGATTTGACAGTACCGGAGCCGAAACCGGGACTAGAGCCAGTTCCGGACCGGGACTAGAGGCTCCTTTTCAACTAGCGATGGAGGGCGTTATTGAAACTTTTTGCAATCGGTATTTTAATATTTCAAAAAGTTCCAAAAAAATCCTAGATATTGACAATCGGTATTTTAACTTTCCTTATTGTGAAGGCTCCCGTTTAAACAAGGATTTTTTGGGCGTAATTCTCACATTCTGAAGTATGCTCTTGGGTCTAGCCCTCACAGTATCCATTTTTCTTAAACGGGGGCCTTCACAATATCCTTGTTTATTCCTTATGTCATTTCAGATTTGCCAGCCTTATGATAGGTGCCAAACCTGATTGTACTGCCACCGACTCATTGGAAATGCATTGGTCTGAACCCCATTCATGGATGGTGGATGCTACAGCTTCTGAATATTGGAAATACACCTTGCGACGGGACATACAAGGAAGTGAGATACTGGAGCGAACCAAACAAAATCGTACGTACGAGTTTCCAGAATGGTATATGTAGCGAGTAATAAGATCCCATCTATTATCACCATAGATTCTTTAGAACCGTATGCAAAACTTATGACTTGGATCGAACCAACGCGAGAACAGCGTGTTCTGAAGCTTGAAGAAACCGTGTCTGCTGCCGAAACGCATGCAGACTGAACGGAAGGTTGAAGAAACCGTGTGATCCTCCAAGCAAAGAGCTCAAACCGTCATTCATATCACATCATCCCATCCTCATTTATTAGTCATTCCAAGTTGAAACTCGGACTGCATGAACCACACTTGGTCTGGAGTCTGGATACTTATACGGACCCTCCTCCTCAAGACCACTTTGCTTGATTAGTGAGACTGACTGCCTCCATGCATGCTATCTAGGGCTCTAAGACAAGCAGTGAACAGATGAAAGAAGTGAGATACTGGAGCGAAACAAACGAAGCGTGCGAGCACCGGAACAGAACAGCACATGGTTCTCGCAGAGATCACATACAGATCGTTGGTTCGAAGTGGCTAGTTTCCTCTGTTATTGTTAGCCTTGTCCCGCACTCTGTTTTCTGAACTTTCTGCAACTCTGAACTTCGTTGTTGTGTTGACACATAGTGTCACTTAGTTCGTCAGGTCCGCTGTTTAGGTCGGACCAAGTCTTGTAAGTCAGAGACGTGCTTGTCCACGTCGTGAGTGTGTGTTTGTGACGATCTGGCCGCGCAGGATGGCGCGTTATTGGACGCGCGTTTCGGTCATTCTGTTGGGGACTGCAGTGTTCTGAACGAAAGAACGAAGCACAGAAAAAACGCAGGTTAAGGCGTCGCAAAACTCTCTCGCACCCGTCTCTCTTCTGACCACCGTGTGTGTTCGTCGTTCCACCAGTCATTTGCGTTGTGTAACTACTGGTTCAGCTGCAGGTTGCTGGCCTGAATTTGTCATCCGTGCGATGTGTTGCATCTAGCGCTGGTGAGAGCGAGGCTGAAATCTTTCAAAGATATCCGGCATATGAAACTTCATCGATTCTTGTTTTTTCGTCTTAGCGTTTTCTTCGTGTGAATCCCTAAGGCCCCTTCCTCTTCTTATTTATCCACATTAGCACCATGTTGGCCGAAAGAACAGTTACTAGTCATTCTGAAATGACTTGAGCAAGATACTATTGTTCACAACCTTTCCAATAATCTGAAATTTGCGCTCATATAATACATACCTAGCACTCGATTCAAGGTCAAAATTGTTTCCTGTACAAGAGATTACTGTGCCATAATTTAAAGATTTTACGGTTTGCACAGCAGAGAAAATTCAAAAACATTAGACCAGATACATGAAAGTTTCAAAAGCCTATCTGCACATCCACAGCAAAGTGAAGATCTAGACAGAATTGGGTTACATGCATGACATCTGTGAGTTGGTGATCGTGGCGCTGCACCTCGCATCTGACCGGCCACCAGCAGAGCGTGTTCCTTCCAACTGGATTTTGGCTTCTTGTTCACCTCGTTACAATAGTCCATTTAGGTGCTGTTAGCTCACGACGGGATCCATGCTCATTTTTGTTGGTTTCCTAGAAAGCCGATTAGACTGATCGCTAGTACTTCTTCTTCACTGCAAAAAGCAAGAGATTGCATCATTGTTCGAGATTCTGGTTAATTCTGACCTCGAAGAAGTCCTGGCCTGGTTATCTCTACGGTAAGAGAGGATAAATTCTGAATTACTCCCTCCGTTTCAAAACATAAGATGTTTTAGCTTTGTGAAAGGAATGTATTTAGACCTCTTTTATGTGTAGGTTCATTTAGATTTAGAGTGAACCTACACACTAAAAGAGGTCTAGATATACTTTTGTTCACAAAGCTAAAACGTCTTATATTTTGAAACGGAGGGAGTACATACTTAGTTTTCATCATGCATTAAATACTTTCTTTTTTGCGAAGATGCATCCCGTACTTTGTTTCGATCATGCATTCCATACAATTCTGGTTACCTCTGACCTCAAGATACCATCCTCATTTGTAAGGAGTAAAATTTGTCCTATTTAAGAGTTTATAAACCAAAACTAAATTCAGTGAATTGTAAGAAGATTATTTTCTAAGCAATGCATTCTTCGCAACGTAAATCACTGGAAATGCATGTAGAAGGGCAACACCGTTTGCATGCTTGTGGGTGAATGAGTTCCGACGTCGATTGCATGATGCACTGAATTGCCCAAGATTTTATCATGTTCCGGTACAGAACAGGGAGTGTGCAGAGCAGTATCATTCACGCACAAGAAATCTCACTGCAACAGGATCCTCATTCGTTTGGTGCCAACGAGACTGCTCTCTGTCATTGGAAACACACCATGCCTTGCCGTGAACGCCATGAGTCGGATACTTATACCTTTTTCACCTGCTTGCAGTCAAAACCATGTTGTCCCATGAAAGACCCTAGAGAGAAACAAGTGGACAAGTAAAATAAGTGAGATGCTGGAGTGAAACAAACGAACCATGCGAGTACCGAGCCAAACCAGCACACGGTTCTCGTACCAAATGCATACAACTATCAGCACTAGAACTATCAGCTTTCCTCTCGGTGCTTGACAGATTGTACTAAGCCTGGAATTAGGGTTCAAGTCTGTCCTGCAGTTGTATCAAATTCGAGTAGATATATCATCTGTGCTGATGGCGTAAAATGGTGTATGCAACAAGGTTCAGATGAGGCTCGTTCAAGCGGATCTGCATCACAAATCTTCCAAACAAATACATGGCATACTTCAACGATTCTTGGTTTCTTTAATAGTGTTAGAATTCTGATCTGTTGGAGCCCGCTTTCTTATTTATATGCATTAGCATCTCTTTGAACTACGAAGCAAGGTTACACTTGAGGATAAATATAATTAATTTTGTTCACAACTTTTCCAATGATCCTGAAATTTCGCGAACGGAAATGGCTAAACTATGTGTAGTTTGTGTTTATATACTCCCTTAAGGACACAATTATTTTCCATGTAAAATTACTATGATCTAACTTAAAATGTGATTCACGCAGATCGGCATAAAGTAAAGAACCATAGGCCAGGCCTATATGCACCCTACAAAAGTTTAAACGAGACAAGATTGGTTTGCATGACATATGGACACCGCACCTTGTGTCTGATCCGTCACCAGCTGGCCTGTTCCATCTTGATTCCGGCTTCACGTCAGTCTCATCTGCATAATCCATTCAGGTTCTGTTAGATCACGACGGGATCCATCTTAAATTTTGTTGGTTTCTTAGTATCCTGATTAGACTGTTTCCTAGTGTTTCTTCATTCAAAAGCAAGAGATTGCATCATTCTTCGAAACTATAGTTATCTCGGCAGTAAGAACAGTACAAATCATGCTAAATGGCAGTAACTACAGATTTTATTGAAACGATCTTTAGGTGTGTCAGTCAGCAAAAAAGAACTAAAGTTAAAGATAAGTATCCTAGGAAGATATTGCTTTATCCGCTTTCAAAAAAGAGTTAACCTGAGCTTTCTTTCATGTCAAGCACTGACATGGATATGTCATTCACGCTTCTGATTTGCCATCACTCACAGCCACTGCCAAAGGTTTGCAAGAAATTAGACTTTAGGTGTTGAAATGCAATAAACAGCATCAAATGATTGGTTGTGCGGAAGTTTCATATAAACAACGCTAACCGTCCGTGTAGCCAAGACACGCCATTATTTGTCAGAAATTAGGATGCCAGAGACAGAACAGTGATGTACCACCAAGTGGAGAGCGTAGAGAACTAGAGACTAGAGAGCAGATGATATTGTTTATCAAGTGTCAATCTGAATGTTTCTGAATTGTCCATCTGTTCAGTACTATTGCCATTGACTTCTGGTGGAAAGGGAGATATGTCGAAGCACGGCATTACCCGAGGCTTCAGGCAAGAGCATGCCATTGCCAAATACAGAAATGCAAGTAGTAGCAATAGACTGTACTACTCATTGCAATCACTTGAGTAGAGTTATGCAAGCAAATAGTACAGTTATCTGATAAGTAGTAGAGAAGAACACAAAACGTGGTCATGGTTTGTCATACAGTTCAGAAAATTTGGCATGAACCTACCCTTGGCATGATAAGGGAGATACATCGAAGCACAGCGTTGCCCGAGGCTTCAGGCAAGAGCATGTCATTGCCATATAAGGAAATTCAAGTAGTAGGAATAGACTGTACTACTCATTGCAATCACTAATCTAACAAGTAGCAGACAAGAACACTGAACCTGGTCATGGTTTTGTCATACAGTTCAGCAAATTTGGCATGAACCTACCCTCGGGTTCTAGGAGCACACCATGCAAACGCATCAAGAAGTTTCTGTGGAATTATACCAGTTGATAAGATGGATACCTAATTCTTCAAAAAAAGTGAAATCCTTGTTTATCTTAAGGAAACAGAACACCGCAATCACATGATTATTATAGAGATTGTTGTATCTAATCTTTGAGAGCATGGGCATTGGATTGGTTAAACAATCAAATCCTAAGTATGGCATAAATATGGGAATATGCTTTATGGTTAATTTTATTTTCGCAAGAAAAAACCATTATGTCCATCACATCTAACATACACATACACCCTTTAGGGATCATAGTGTTGTATCATTTACTGCTAAAGAGCAATATACTAATATGATGATGCCAAGTACGGTCTGCAAAAAAAAATGATACCAAATACACCTGGCTTCGGCAACAATTCAATGTCAAGAGCTAGTCAAGATATCGAGGATGCCAACAGCCAAATTATTAAAAAGGAAAGGAAAAAATAAGCCATAACACCCAAGTGCCATGCTGAACGGATCAACGGTAAATAGCAACTAACAACGACATCAACATCGTATGCGTAGCCATGGTAGCATACCCGCAAGTAAAATATAGTACAGATGGCTCAGTATCACACTCTTCACTGTCATCGAAAAGTTATACTTAAAAATTGACAGTGGATGTGATCTATCTCTTCTGAAGTTGCTCCTACAGGAATGATCCCATGCTTTTAGCTTGTCAGCTAAATGAATCTGATCATAAATAGCATTTTTCAGAAACTGACAGTGTCTTGCACAGTCAATGATCTCCTCAAGTCTCCTGCCAAGTTTTAGTATGTTATCTTGTTAATAGGATTGGACGGTAGGCTTAGCTGATCTCATATTCTCATGAATCATGAGGTTCTTTACGTTACAAAAATATCTTCGATTGATTGTACTCGTGCAACCTGCTACGTTGTCGATCATGTGAGTAACCATGCATACATTGACGAAGCTTCTTAATGAACCTAGCTTGAAAAATATTACAAAATATGTTGCAATCCAACTGCCAGAGTTAGGTAAATAAATATACGCAAGCTTTGCGTCGAACAATTTGATATCCTGCTTTATTTACTTGGACCTTTCCAGTATTCATTGGACCTTAGATATGAAGTTGAGTAACCACCCAGCCTTTCTCTACATAGCAAAGTGGCAGGAAGACTAAAGAAAATGTGTCGTGGCATCTTTCCGAACTGAGATAGGGTACAAACCAGGATCAGTTTGTTTATTTAAGCCTCCCTGTTATGCTAAAATTCTCTTTTAGAAAAGAGTTGTTTGTTTTTGTCTGGGTAGGCGGTGAGGCTGAATGAAAGGGACACCAGTTGGTGACTTGGTGGTTGCTGACAGCCAGGCCACTAGGTATAGCTATTTTCTTAGTCTTTTTTCCGCGAAAACGTAAAGCTTGCGTTTCGATTCATTGATAGAAAAAACGAGTTCTGTACAAATATTTACACGCTCATGACCAGCGAACACCCCGCACAACTCAACCCACTCGACACCTCTAGATCACTGTGGGTATCAGAGCCCTCAACCCTTTTGCGCCTACAGCAGCCCAGGATCGAGCCTCGGTTCGAATCGTGTCCAGGAGACCACCCAGGTTAGGAGAGATGTTCTCGAAGACGGCAGCATTCCTATGTCTGCAGATCTCCCACGCCGTCAACATCACTAGGGACGATGTGCCCTTATGCAAGGCTAGGGGGGTAGATCGCTAACCTGTAGCCACCTGTCAACGAAATCCAGCGCATCCATCTTGGGGGCAGCTATTGATCGCATCCAGGACATGACCTCATGCCAAGCTGATCTCGAGAAGGGGCATCCAACAAGTAGGTGCCTCATGGTCTCGACCGATTGATCACATAGGGGGCAGAGATGGGGGTGTGGAAGCCCTGGTCGCACCACTCTCTCACCCGTACAGCAGCGGTCTTGGCAGGCAAGCCAGACGAAAAACTTGACCCGTGGCGGCGCCCAAGTGCACCATTTCAACCTCCAAGAGCTCGATAGTAGGGCTCCCTCGAAAAGGAACTCATAGCAAGACTTGGAGGTGTAATGCGCATCCATCGTCCAACGCTAGAGGAGGGTGTCCGTCTCATCTAACAAGTGGAAGTCCCGAACCCGGATCCAGAGATGGACATATTTCCAGAGGGCAAGCGCACTTAGCGCGCCTTGGATGTTGGTGATCCAACGGCGCTGGAGGAGCGCCTCTAGCACCGTGCGGCTCTTACGAGTGCGAGTCGGGATTAGCGCATAGAGTTCTAGTGCTATCTCCTCGATGGTTCTCCCATCTAGCCATATGTCCATCTAGAAGAGGATCGTGCTACCGTCCCCCACCAGCATCGTAGTGGAGGCGTCGAAAACCTGAAGCTCAGTCCTGGAGAAGTGCATATTAAGGTCGTGCCAAGATCGCAGCGGTCGGTGCGCATCCTCCAGATCCATCTGGTCCGCAGACTAATAGCCGTGCGAGTCAGGTCAGGGACTCCCAGGTAGCTTGAGGGTCTTGTTGTGAAGTGTCAGGCTATTATCTTAGTTTTGTTGATCCCATACTAGGATGTTCAACTAATCGTGCATGATTGCATCTATTACCCAACTTATTAACCTTGTATGCATCGTAACAAGAAAAAATTGAAACAATGCTAGGAGGAATTAGACAATTTTTGATATAGTAGAAGCGGTTCGGCGTGAGAATTCTAAAAATTAGCCCCTGACAAGGATTGAACTCCGATCACTAGGATACACCAACTGCAACCCAACCACTAGGCTACTATCCCATTTTTTAAAGATCTATGAGGTTTTTTGGGCATGTGAAAGCTGCGCACATTGTGCATTTTGTTGATCCCATACTAGGCATCGTAAGAAGATCTATGAGGTTTTTTGGGCAAGTTTTATGCACATGTGGAAGCTCCGCACATTGTGCATTTTCCTGGAATAATGCAACACATGTGGATCTTAATTAGAGGTGGGGGTGGGGGTGGGGTGGGGTAGAAATAGAAGCATACTGGACTATGTATGAATCGTGACAAACGAGGATTTCATCATAGGAGCTTGGAGCGTAGCACTTCGTTCTTCTCAGAAGTACTTACTAAACACGGAATGCTGATAAAACGTTTGCCAAACAAGTAGAGCAGGTGATACAATCATGGAATGGTTTATCTATCTCCGGCCTTGAAAGTTTTAGCACGTAAGTGTATATCCTGCCACCCTTTAGTTAGGTAGGTGTCTCGTGGGGACCACGAGGCATACATCCTACTATATATGTAGGGCAGATGTATAAATCTATATTTATTACTGCCTCTTCATGAACGGTATAGATAGTGAGATAGTGACAACAGGAAGTTAGGTAAAACTTGGAGAATATAGTAAGAAGCATTATGTGTTCATATTTCTCTCTTGGCTATTTTCTGACAACTGTGTAGGTATGTTTCCTTTCCTTTCTCATGAAGAATATGTATATCTCCGTAGGGCATCTCCACCGGCGCGACCATTTTGGACATCTAGATCGTTCGATTTGGTCCGTTTGGATCGGCTCACGGATAGAATTTGGATCGCGGTCCAGCCTGACAGAACAGTACCCGCAGCGGTGTGACTCATTCAGTCCACCTAGGCCAGTTTGCCCAGCGCTGGCTAGTTTGCCTATTGGCATATAAATTTCACCATCATATTTATAACAAAACGAGAGAACTAACAATAGAATTTGACTAACGAGCAATAAATAAAGTAAATATACTTCATAGATACAACTAATTCACAACCACATAGTTTTACACAAACAACCAAAACATAATTCGCAAATTGCGTAGAACTAACAAGAAAATTTGACTAGGCTCGTTGGTTTCCTACATGAGTCCACATATGTTTAATCAAATTGGCTTAAAATTGGTCATGAGTATTCCGATCATGCAACGTATGATGCACATGCAAGAACTTTCCTAGCTCGCTGTCCTAGGCTATGGCTCAACCAAAGTACCCTCAAAATTCTAACCTTGGTCAAAGAGATTATTGTCATCACGCTCATCCTCAATGATTATGTTGTGTATAATCACATAAGCCGTCATCACCTCCCACATCCTCTCCATACTCCAGGTTATAGAAGGGTGCCGAACAATAGTCCACTATGATTGAAGCACACCAAATGCATGCTCCACATCTTTCCTAGAAGCCTCTCGCTCTTTCGCGAACCTTTTACATTTCTCATCGTCGGGATTGCGGACTGTCTTGACAAAGGTGGACCAGAAAGGATAGATACCATCACCTAGATAATAACCGTTGTTGTAAGGATTGCCATTGGTCACATAGTTAACCTAAGAATCACTGCCTTCTGCCAGCATAATAAATACATGTGAGCGCTAGAGTATGTTGATATCATTGTTAGGTCCTGCCATGTTGAAGGAGTGAAAATTTCATATATCATGCGATAAAACTGCCTCTAGTATAATTGTGCACCCATCTACATGCCCTTTGAACTGGCTTTGTCAACCAAAAGGATAATTCTTTCACTCCCAATGCATGTAGTCTATGTTGCCTAGCATCCCAACGAAACCCCCTCTTCTCATTGATGGACGAAAGGCGGCAGTGTCTTTGGTGTTTTACTCTCTCATGTAAACTTTGCCGAACACCGCAATGAATGTGCTACAAAACCTGTACATGGCCTTAATGTTGAAAATATGCTCTAGACACAATAATAAAGTTGTTATTATTCATATTTCCTTGTTCATAATTAATGTTAATTATCCATGCTATAACTGTATATATTAGAAACTAAATACATGTGTAGATAAGTAAACAACACATAGTCCCTAGTAAGACACTTACTACTAGTTTATTAGTCAAGTGATGGTTAAGTTTTCCTAACCATGGACATGATGTCACTTGATAATGGGATCACGTCATTAGGATAATGATGTGATGGAAAAACCCAAATAATAAGCATAGGTTCTGATCACATCGTTTAGTTTGTTTGCTATCACTTTCTGAATATGTCATGTATAGTTTCCTCAGACCATGAGATCATGTTACTCCCGAGCATCGGAGAAATACCTTGTGGACATCAAACGTCACTTCGTAACTAAGTGATTATAAAGGTGGCTTTCAGGTATCTTCAATGATGTATGTTGGGTTGCGTGAATTAAGATTGAGATTTGTTCCTTCGTGTGACGAAGTGTAAGATATCTTTGGGCCCTCTCGACACTATAACATCCAAGAGCTTAGTGACTAATGTGATTACTCACGGGGATCATATAAAATGGTACGAGTTAAGAGAACTTGCCGGTAACGAGATTGAACTAGGTATTGTGATACCAACGATCGAATCTCAGGCAAGTAATATATCGTGATACAAAAGGAATCGTATACCGGATTTTTTGGATCTTTGACATTGTGGCAACCGAAAAGAACTTTGTTGAATGTGTAGCAACCACTATGGGCATCCCAGTCCCACTAATGGTTATTGATCGGAGAGGTGTCTCCATCATGTCCGCATATTCTCGAGTCGGGTCACACACTTAACCTTCAGTGTCCCTAGTCTTTGTCGGGAATATGTATCGTAAAATCAAAATGTTGTTTCGGAGTCTCGCATGAGATCCTTGATATCACGAGGAACTTCAGAATGGTCCGAAGGTACAAAAAAGTATATGTCACTTCCTATTTTGGGTTTCGGGAAAGTTAGGAATATTTCCAAATGTTGGAATATTCCAGAAGGTCCCCAAAGGGTCCATGGTGGGGTCCACCTATGAGGTGGGGCCACATGGGCCCATGTAGGGGCACCTAGGCCTAGTGGGCCAAGGTGCCATGGCCACAAGGCCCATGCAGCCGCTAGGCCTATGCTGAACCCTAAATTAGGAAGGGCGTGTGGGAGGGGGACTCTCCCCTCCCCTTGCCACCACCGACACTATAGGCTTGAAGGAGTGGCAAGCCTCCTCCTCTCGCCGCCTATATAAGGAGGGGCGGGGGAAGGGGTCTGTGCATCCTTGTCCCTTGGCGCCACTCCTCTCTTTCTCGCATGGTTTCTCTTCTCCCCCCGAATTAGATCAGGCGAAGCCCTACATAAATCCGCTCCACCATAGTAGCACTATTGTTGTACTACCAGATTCTCATGGGGATCTTCTCAAGCTCTTGCAGGATCAATAAGGAGGAGAAGTCACCTAAGTGGATCGTGTGGATACTGCGGAGGTGTCATCCGTTTGGTACACGGATCTAGAAGGTCAAGTTCTACCTTGGTTTGAACCGACACAAGCTAACAACTACATCATCCATGATCTCTACATCATTAATTGCTCATGTTCTTAGAGGGTAAGTAGATTAGATATATTCTACTTGTTACTGATGACCCACAAGTATAGGGAGTGTATCGCAGTATTTTCGAGGGAAGTGAAACCTAATTTATTGATTCGACACAAGGGGAGCCAAAGAATATTTATAAGCCTTAACAACTGAGTTGTCAATTCAGCTGCACCTGGAAACAATCTTGCTCACAGAAGTTTATCAGTAACAACAGTTTTGTAGTAGGAATAGTAAAGTAACAGCAGTAGTAAAGTAAAGACAACAGTAACAATAGCAGTAAACAGTGGGATTCGAGTGCGGTAGGCATAGGGATGGATGGACGGGCGTTGCATGGATAAGACGATTCACATAGCAATCAGAACATAGGGCAATTGCAGATAAATAAGATAAAGCATCCAAGTACTAGACAATCCTAGGCATGTGTTCCATATATAGTAATACGTGCTCGCAATGAGAACTTGCACAACATCTTTTGTCCTGCCAGCCCGTTTGCAGTGGGGCCTCTAGGGAACTACTGGCAATTAATGTGCTCCTTTTAATAGAGCACCGGAGCAAAGCATTAACACTTAGTGAACACATGTGATCCTCACATCAAATCCATTCCCTCCGGTTATCCCGATTTCTGTCACTTCGGGGCCATTGGTTCCGGACAACAATGTGTGTATACAACTTGTAGATAAGACCATAAACAATACTATCATAATGAATCAATAACATGTTCAGATCTGAAATCATGGCAGTCAGGCCCTAGTGACAAGCATTAAGCACAACAAGTCGCAACGGGGTTTCTGGTGCCTATCTCCTCCAATTCCCCGTCCCGGTAGGGTGCCAGAACGGGGTTTCTGGTGCTATTTCATGGAATCTGGTGGTGGCGGCGGAGCGGAACTCCTTCTGGAAAAAACGTCGAACCCCCCAAAGTTTTTAGGTCAGAAGGCTCCTTATAGGCGAAGAGAGAGGCCGAGGGGGTGCCTGGGGGGCCCACACCACCCCCTGGCGCAGCCTGGCCTGGCCCGCGCCAGCAGGTGGTGTGGCCACCCCTGGCTCTTCTCCGTCTCGTATTCTGGCTCCTGGAGTCTTCGGGTGAAATAGGATTTTGGCTTTTGTCCCGTCCAATTCCGAGAATATTCATTTTCTGACTTTCCTGGAACCAAAAACAGCAGAAAACAGGCAGCTGGCACTGTGGCTCTTGTTAATAGGTTAGTCCAAGAAATCATATGAAAAGTACTCCAAAGTGTGGACAAAATACAAGAAAGTGGATAAAACCAAGCATGGAACATCATAAATTATAGATACATTTGCAATGTATCAGTTACTTGCATCTAGTAGATTAGATCTTGCAGGGTTCTCTCTTGCTATTCCGTAGGATTTTTTTGTTTTCCATGCAACGAAACCATCATGGTATCAGAGCTATATCTATGCATATATGTACTATACGAGTAGAACACTATGATGTGGCGGGCATTGATGATCATATTATTACCCTCTCATGTGTACTAGTAGATGTTGCAGGGTAGTTACTTTAAGTGGTCCGGATCGACTTTACGCATAAGCTCACGCTAGACTGGTTCCATGACTGACATACAACTTGTATTGCATAAGTGGCTGGCGGGTGTCTGTCTCTCTTTCTATAGTTAACATCTCTTTTGCAATAGAGGGCTTGAAAGGGTATAGTAGAGATAACATGTTCATCACCATTGTGGGTTATGCGTAAAAAGAATGGTTCTTCTTTCTAGTAAAAGGCTCAAACCACGTAAAACATGCAACAACAAATTAGAGGTGTCTAACTTTTTTTGCAGGGGTATGTGATGTGATATGGCCAAGTTTGTGATAATGATTATATGTGATGTATGAGATGTGACCGTGTTTGTAATAAGTATCACGACTTGCATGTCGATGAGTTTTACAACCGGTAGGATCCTGGATGGTTGTCTTTATTTATTGTATGTCATGTATGTCAATGTTTAAGTGCCATGTAAATTGCTTTACTTTATTGATAGTGTAGCAAATATTAGTTGAAGCAACAAGATGGTGGAAGCAACCATGTTCTTGGTGCTGTGCTAGTGATGATGGTGATCACACTTTGCTTTGAAGATGGAGATCGAAGGCACAAGAAGAAAGACCATGTCATGTCACATATTAAACTGCATGAAATTTTTATCCCTTTCAGTATTTTATTTTTCTTATGATTAGATCGCAACAATAGCATTATAAGATGATTTCTCACACGAAAATATCAAGATAAAAGTCTTCATATGTAAGTTAGCACCGTTGCGAAAGTTGGTCGTTTCAAAGCATCTCGTGATGATCGTGTGTGATAGATTCTACATTCACATACAACAGATGTAAGCCTTATTGCACACGCAGAAACTTGTGGTTAGCTTGACGAGCCTAGCATGTATAGACATGTCCACGTAACACATCAGAATGAAAAGTTAAACATGAGTCATATGAATTATATGATCAACATATTGATGTTCACCATTGAAACTGCTCTAACTCACGTGATGATCGGACATGGGTTAGTGAGTTTGGATCATGTGTCACTAAGCAACTTGAGAAATGTTGAGTTTAGTGGGATCTCATTTAGTAATTTGATTTACTTGAATTAAAGAACATGAACATAGTCTAAACTAAGTACATGCAAATATTTGATGTAGACGTCTAAGTCACAAGCTTCATTCAACTTCAACGCGTTCATAGAGAAAGAAAAGTTGAAAGACAATGGATCTAACTTCACCAACAAGCATCGCAACTTAAGGATTATCCTCGATGGCATGAAAAAGTCATATGTGCTAGAAAAGACGTTAGGTGATGCTCCTATTGATACTGCATTTGAGGATGAGTGCAATGTCTATGACAACCGCTACGATGACTACTCTTATTAGGTGCACGATCCTCTAATCACTGGAGACTGAACTCCATAAGTGTTTTGAACTGACAGATACATTTGAGATGGTTGAGGATCTTAAAACTATATTTGAGACCCAAACCGTGCGAAGAGATATGAGATCTCCAACAGGTTCTTCTCTGCGAAGATGGAGGAGCATGGTTTTGTTGGCGAGCATGTTATTAAGATGACGGGCTACGTCCAACATCTTGAAGTTATGGAATGCAATATTCTGAAGGAGCTCACGATAGAGAGGATCTTGCATTCGCTGTCACTGAGCTACAAACCTTTTGTGTTGAACTACAACATGACTGGCGCAAGAAAGTCGCTCTCTGAACTCGCGGCTATGTTGAAAATCACGGAGGAATACATCAAACATGATCACTAAGTGTTGATGGTCAAGAAGACCATTGTTTTCAAGAAGGCTAAGGGAAAGAAGTAAAACTTCAAGAAAAGTGGCAAAACTATTGCTTCTCCCACAAATAAGCCTAGGGATGGACCAAAACTAGACACTGTGTGCTTCTAATGTAAGAGAGAAGGTTGATGAAAGTGCAACTACTCAAAGTACTTGGCGGATAAGAAGGTTGGCAACGTCAACAAAGTTATATTTGATATACATGTTATTGATGTTTACCTCACTAGTGCTCATAGTAGCGTCTGAGTATTTGGTATTGTTTTAGTTGCTAATATTTGTAACTCGAAACTGGAGCTGTAGAATAAGCGGCGCTTAGCAAGATATGAAGTGACGATGCGTGTCGGGAATTATCAAAAGTTGATGTAGTCGCTGTCAGCACACTTCCTCTACGTCTACCTTTGGAATTAGTTTTAAACCTCAATAATTATTATTTAGTGTCTGTGTTGAGTATGAACATTATATTTGGGTCTTGTTTATTGTGAGACAGTTATTTATTCAAGTATGAGAATAAAGGTTGTTCAATTTATATGAATAATATCTTTATGGTCATGCACCTGATGTAAATAGTCTATTTTTGTTAAATCTTGATAGTAGTGATACATATATTCATAATGTTAACTAGACTTCTCTCTGCTCCCCGGGGCGCGATCGGTATGTAGAACGCTTTATGATATGACCGTGCTATTTCTATGTGCAAGAGAAAAAATCTGATCTCGAAACGCAAAATAATAGCGCATTGTTCTTAAAGAGTGAGAATCGTTGTGTCTGGAAACCATTCTCGTCCCACTAAATTCTATGAGAGTCTTCAGAAGCACGTAGTGTATAGTTAACTTGTTGCCAAATCCATACATCATAATGTTGTTGTACATGTGTTGTTGTTTATTATAGACGATTCTTTATACTGTTTTTATCTAGACGACATCGTTGCCACCAGCACGATAACAAAGGACAACGATTTTTCTCTTCGGTGCATTTTGAGGCTATCCGTCGTGCATTCCGAGGTACACGATACATGTTGGAGATAAGTTTTCACATACAAAAATTGTACGCGCTTATATGGTTCTACTCGTAGCACAAACCTATTTGTAATACAAATTTGCAAGACGACAAGTCTAAACGGCAATACAAAAACGCTGTACAAACGTAAGAACCCAGAAAACCAATACTATTGTAAATATTACACGATATATTTATATTTTATATATGTATACATATTACAACACACTTTCTTGTGGTAAATGTACATAGAACACGTGCATATGGCTTTTTGTAAGACAAAACTGCGAGATGAAAAATCTAAACGGCAACATAGAAACGCCAGAACCCAGAAAACACACGTAGTGTAAAGTAGTACACAACTATTTATATTTCATATATGTATACATATTAAATCAGATGTTCTTGTGGTAAACGTACATAGAACACGTACATATGGCTTGTTTGTATAAATTACAGTACATATCCATGTGCTAAATTTACATTTTATACTGTAAATAGTAAAATTTATGCAAGAAAAAAAGAGTAAAATATTCATAACTTGAACAACTTTCGCGTGCCATAGATGTAACAACCGTTGTTTCTAAGCTGCCATCGACTAGAGCGAGAAGTCACGAAAAGAACCTCCTAGACAACACACAATCGTCATTCGTCTTGGATGCATACCATGCTCAGCAACACACAATCGTCGTTCGTCTTAGACTCTTCGTATGGATCAACCACGGTATTAGTGCGTGCTGTAAATGGTGACGAAGCTGATTGTCATTCTCACCATCAGGCAGTTATCGCGTTCGATCAGTTTGCTCTTCATTTATGTTTGTGAGAGTGCTATACAGTTATCGCAGTCGATCATGTTTGCTCATCATTAATAATTTTAAGAGCGTTTATTTTATTCTATATCTTTACGTGTTTTATTCCTTATGTGTAGAAATACGTAAAAAATAGAAAAATCATACGAAAATAAAAATGCAACAAACGCAAGAAAACATTGAGTTACAAAAACGAAATAACACTAAGAAATTAAAAAAAAGAAAGAAACGAACAAAAAAAAGAGCATAGGAAATTACATAAAAAAGAAATAGATGCAAGGACGCCATCGCAAAAAAATTGAGAAGAAAATAAAAAAGGAAAAAAAAGGGCACGCAAAAACGAAAGAAAAAATGAAAATACGAAGAAAAAACACAAAACGAGAACGATGAGAAAATGAAATAAAAACTAAAAAGAAAAGAAAGAAAAACGATAGTAAGGACGCGAGAGCGCTTAACGCGCACAGAAACATACAAATATCATTGTTGTATATCGTCGTGCCGAGAGGCGCCGTCGGACCAGGAAAGATCACTGGTCGGACAGATAGGCATCGACAGGGCGACATACGCAGAGTCGCCGGATGTACACATGTAGCTGAATACGCTCAGCGCATCGTTACCACATATACACCGGTATACCTAATCTACCAAACGGGTGAATCCGAGTAGCTATCCTATCTATGTAGCAAACGTCGGCAAGTTTTATCTCGCGACGTCGTGTTCGTCTAAAACCTATACTTAACCTATCGGTGCATTTTACGTCGGCGAGCTCTCACTTGCAGCGTCAGTCCACCTAAAAGCAACCATGTCGGCAACTAGAACACGTTGAATACGGCTATGCCATTGTTCGGGTGCTCGAGACTGGCTATCTAAAGGATGACGCGCCACCGAAGCTAAGTCGTGGTGAGGAAGAAGAAAAAGAAAAAGGATACGAGAAGTAACGAAGAGGGGGTGATGTTTTATAGCCGCAAGAGCAAGGCATGGACCCTGCCGTGCATTCTATGCATGGGAGATGCATTTTCCCGCTCAAGCGGGACCCACCGTACTATATCGCCAGCCTATATAGTCTACTCGTCCACGTTGAATCTCCACCGCGAGAAACCGCGGACGCGTACATCGCAGGCTGCCAGCTCATCCGTCTGGCGCGTAGAAACGCTACTAGCGAGACTCCATGCTGCCACGTCGCCAGCATCCGCATAAACCCGCATATGTCTATAGCCTACTCTGCTAGCTCGGATGTAGCCCGACTACGAAAAAACGAGTATGTCTATAGCCTATGCTGTCAGCTCGGTTATCCGCCATAAAAATGCGTCTAGAAAGGGTCCACAATACCACGTCGCTGGCGGACGCGTTTGATACGTTGCTAACGTATCTATAATTTTTGATGTTTCATTCTTGTTTTATATCTACTTTCTTATGTTTTGTCCACACTTTGGAGTACTTTTTATACACTTTTTGGGACTAACCTATTAACAAGATGCCACAGTACCAGTTGCCTATTTTCTGTTATTTTTGGTTTCAGGAAAGTCAGAAAATGAATATTTTCGGAGTTGGACCGGACAAAAGCCAAAGTCGATATTTTACCGGAAGATTCACGAAGCCAGAAAACGAGACAGAGAGGGGCCAGGGGCTGGCCACACCATGTGGTGGCGCGGGCTAGCCCTGGCCGCGCCACCAGGTGGTGTGGGCCCCTGGTCCACCCACCGACCTTGCCTCTTCGCCTATAAGAAGCCTCCCGATGCAAAAACTCTAAATCTTTAAGCCTCCAGCCACGAAAAGTTCCATAGCGCCGTCGCCACCGAAGGGGAGATTCGGGGGATAGAAAGTGTCTTTCCGGCACCCTGCCGAGACAGGGAATTACCCTCGGAGCCATCTCCATCGATTTCCATCACCATCTCCATCGCTGTTGCTGATTCCTATGATGATGGAGGAGTAGATCTTCCTCGAGGCTAAGGATTCTACTAGTAGCTATGTGTTCATCTCTCTTTCTATGCATGATCATATTGTGATCATGAGCTTTGTAATCAAGTAGATCTATCTTGCTACTCAAGTGCTTTAATAGATCTCTGCTTTTCCCATGTGTGTGAAAGTGACAGTGTGCACACCATGGTGGCACTTAGGCTAGAGATTACAAATACTTGTTATGAGTTATATTTGGAGTTGGATGTCTTTATGAAATTGTGGTGTTTGTTGGAACCATCTAGTGCTCAAGGTGACAGTGTAGGGTTATCTAGATGAGAAAGGCTTACTTTGAGGTGTGTTGTTATAACCCTACCATGGATTATAGTGTCCAACCGGAGAGTAGTTAAGAGTAGTATCATAAAGAGAAGATATTTATATGAGAGTGTTCACTAGTGAAAGTATGATCCCTAGGCCTTGTTTCTAAGCATTGAAACTTTGTTTGTAACTAGATTTGTTACATGTTTGCTTGCTGCCATATTTATTTTAGTTTGCCTTTAGTCTCTTCCACGCCATCAAAGTATTTTCTGGCACCGTTCTCTTATATCCATACCACTTGTATTTTACTATCTCTTCGCCGAACTAGTGCACCTATACACCTGACAAGTGTATTAGGTGTGTTGGGGACAGAAGAGACTTCTTTTATCTTGATTGCAGGGTTGCTTAAGAGGGATAGCTTTAACCACTTCCTCCCTGAGTTCGATAAACATTGGGTAATCCACTTAACGGAAACTTGCTGTTGTTTTATAAACCTATGCACTTGGAGGCCCAACAACTGTCTACAAGAATAGAAGTGCGTAGACATCAAGCTATTTTTTGGCACCGTTGCCGGGGACTGAAGAAGAAGAAGCTCCCACGTCAACCACGCGCCAGCAAGCTATTTTTTGGTGCCGTTGCCGGAGAGGTAAGGTAAAAGGTACTCACATCCTCCGGTGTGACTGCTCGAAGTTATTTCCTTTAAATTCTACAATTTTGTCTTTTTGTTTCTTGTTTTCACTAGTTAGGCTTAATGGAAAATAACAACAAAATTAGAGAGCTTTATAGGATTATCTTGAGTTAGGACATGAAGTGTTTGAAGAGAAAATTAAAAAACCTATGGAACTTTATTTGCATGCTAATAGCAATGTTGTTAGTATGAATTCTTTGGACACCATTATTGCTAATGCTATGAAAAAGTCTAAGCTTAGGGAAGCTAGTTTTTATGAAAATGATCTTTTTAGTCTCCCATCTTTAGAGGAGAAAATTTGCTTTGATGATACTATATCTCCAATATATGATGATTACAATGATGAGTATGATATTTTCAGTCCACCTACTATTGAGGATAAAATTAATGACTATATATGCCTCCTATATTTGATGATTATGGTGATGAGAATAATAATGATAGTTATTTTGTTGAATTTGCTCTCACTACAATTAATAAGAATGACTATGCTTATAGGGAGAGTAATAATTATTTTATGCATGTGGCTCATGATAAGAATGTTTTATGTGATAGTTATATTGTTGAATTTATTCATAAGGCTACTGAAAATTGTTATGAGAGAGGAAAATATGGTTATAAAAGTTTTCATGGTACTGAAACACCTCTCTATGTGCTGAAAGTTTTGAAGTTACTCTCGTTTTATCTCTCTATGCCTGTCACTTTGTTCTTTGTGAAATTATTTGTGTATAAGATTCCTATGCATAGGAAGTGGGTTAGACTTAAATGTGCTTTAAATTTGCTTCTTGATGCTCTCTTTTACTTCAATTCATATTTCTTATGTGAGCATCTTCTCAAACTATCATGCCTAACTTAAAGGCGTTAAAGAAAAGTACTTATTGGGAGATAACCCAAAAGTTTTAGATGAGTCTTGGAAGTTATTACTTCTGTAATAACCTCTCCTTATCCTTTTTATTTGCTTTTTGTGCCAAGAGTAACCTCTAATGAGAGAGAAGTAATGATTGGGAAAGTTGCTGTCCCGAAACAGATTTCCGTGATTCACCGTAAAAATTCATGTAAAATCTCTGTACGTTGTTTTGAGGCGTGAATTTT
Organism: Avena eriantha; assembly: GCA_910589775.1. Lineage (NCBI taxonomy): Eukaryota > Viridiplantae > Streptophyta > Magnoliopsida > Poales > Poaceae > Avena > Avena eriantha. The sequence continues at coordinate 282,738,143 of OU342744.1, read as the reverse complement.
TTTACTTCTGCCCCAGGTTGTTATCTAACTTTAGTTAGTTCAACACTTTTTGATTTGAGCAACAGAAGGTCTTCTAAAAAATTGGTTTTTACCTGCTGGTCTGTTTTGACAGATTTCTGCCATTATTTGCATTTGCTTCTTGTTGGTTCCTTTTTGAGTTCTTTTGGGGAATTGAGCTTTTCGAGGGAAGTGCTACAGTAGCTTGTGTTTTAATGGAAGTTTTATTAGTGTTGAAACTTAACCCAAAGACTTATTATCTTGAGTGCACTAATGTTGCTAATGAAGATTGTGTGAAGTTTTGTATGAAGGAAATTTTTTAGGTGTATGGAATGAGTGATGCAATGAGATAAAGAATGGACTAAAGCTCAAGCTTGGGGATGCCACACGTGTCACCCCAAGAAATATTCAAGAAGTACAAGCATCAAAGCTTGGGGATGCCTTGGGCATCCCCTTCTTCATCAATAAAAATTTCAGGTTTCTTCCAAACACTTCATTTTTATTGTTTCATGCACAGTTGTGTCGTTCTTGGAGCGTCTTCTTTTTCGTTTTTGTTTTGGTTTTTCGTTTGCTTGGTTTTGTTAGTTTTCTAAATAAATTGGTTGGACCCCCTCTTTCATGCATTGGTTTTCAAATAGTTTGGTTTGGATTGGAAAAGAGTAGGAAAAGTTCATGCTTAAGTGGTAAAATGAGCTCGTTTTTGACTGTGGCCTATGCTTTGTCATGTCATGCTTGATATTTTTTTGGCTTTATGCTTAGTGATTTTTGTTGTATCATGACATGTTATAAACAATTGAGATTGCTTAATGTGCCTTGAAAGAATCATGCATTGTTTTAGCATATTAAAGCATAGTATTGTGGTATTCTCCTTTGATGCTTTATTTGGGTTGACTTGGCGCATGTTCACACCATGTTATGACTATCCCAAGTCACCATAGCCATTATGATCCTTTAGTTTTCGACCTGTAATATCACTTTATGCTTTAATTAATAATGTTTTGTCGCTCTGCATGATTATGGCCATTATTGCTCTCTTAGTTGGTCGCTCCCAGTCTTTTGCTAGCCTCCATAACCAAGTATGAGTTCCACTCATGCATCCAACTCCTAAAACCAAGTTATTCCAAAGAATCCATACCTACCTATTAGCATTTGCTATTCCAAGTATATTCATGTTTTTATCTACCTTCCGAATTAAACTTGTTATGAGAAAACTAGTGATTAAAGCTCTCATGAACTTGATGGCACACTTTACTTTTCTGGCCCTTAATAAACTTGAACCATTGTGTCGTCTATGTTGTATATACTTGCACTTATATGTTGGGGATTAGCAGAACCATGCTGCCATGGGGAACACTTTTAACATTGCACTTGCACTTTGTACCTAGTTGATATCATGCTCTTTTGTCTATGGATGTCGTCAGTGTAAAATGAAAGGGGAGCTTGTAAGTCCATGGAGTTATGTATGTGTGTTAGAGAAACGCCTGGGCCGCCGGTCTAATCCATGCTGTCATGGTGGAAACCTGCAGCATAACCATAATGAGCTGTCTATGAAGCATTCTTCTTATAAAAAAATAGTCAGATATTGAGAAAAAAGAGAAAAAGAAAAGAAAAAAAAAGATATAAGAAAAGAGGAAAGAGAGAAAAAAAGCACCATTTTCCCATGGTAAATAAGAAGATTGCTGAGATGCTCGTTGTCTGCTTGCCTTGTCACTTTGATATGGGGATTCTTCTGTATCATCTGGCAAGGGGTACCCCATTGGCGGTTCTCTATGATACACATGTACTTACTATGACAAGAACTTACCGGTAACTAAACTTGAGTAGCATGAGGAGCGACCCTCGTATTCAAGGGACATGATATTTCCTACTTATACTTTGTCAAGCATATACTCCATAGTTTGGTCACTTTAACATTAATCATTTCAAGATGCTTATGATAGGGGCAATGAGAGCTGAAAGCTAATAAGTACCACAATTTTTGGAAGCTCTTTATGAAACTTAAATCTCTGCTTCCTTCTATGAAGGCCTTTCTTTTACTTTTATATTGAGTCTCCACCTTCAATCTTTATGCACCTACTTTGAGAGCATAGTGGTCATTCTTAGTTCTATGTGCATTGTCCCAAGACTTGTTGATTGATGCATAACTTGATATTGCTTGTTCTTAAAATATTTGTATCTAGTCACTCTTATGAACTTTGAAGATGTCCTATGCATTTATGTTTGCTACTCTATGAGAGACAAGCTGAATGCCACTATGCTATGTTTTCTTTATGTGAAACCAACAAACATCTTGCAAAGCATTGTTATTCATGAATCTTTTGTTTATGCATTTTTATGTTGCAACATAGTTGTTATGTCTTATTGTTAGAAATTTGTCTTTCATGCTATGTTGTAGTACTATGATCCCAGCTATCCATGTTTTACAAATACTTTGATCAAGTTTATGATGGTGCATGTCACCTCAAAAATTATTCTTTCTTTTTATCACTTACCTACTCGAGGACGAGCAGGAGTTAAGCTTGGGGATGTTGATACGTTGCTAACGTATCTATAATTTTTGATGTTCCATGCTTGTTTTATATCTACTTTCTTATATTTAGTCCACACTTTGGAGTACTTTTTATACACTTTATGGGACTAACCTATTAACAAGATGCCGCAGTGCCAGTTGCTTGTTTTCTGTTATTTTTGGTTCTAGGAAAGTCAGAAAATAAATATTCTCAGAATTGGACCGGACAAAAGCCAAAGTCGATATTTTACCGGAAGACTCACGGAGCCAGAAGACGAGACGGAGAGGGGCCAGGGGCTGGCCACACCATGTGGTGGCACGGGCTAGCCCTGGCCGTGCCACCAGGTGGTGTGGGCCCCTGGTCCACCCACTGACCTTGCCTCTTCGCCTATAAGAAGCCTCCCAATGCAAAAACCCTAAATTGTCAAGCCTCTAGCCACGAAAAGTTCCGCAACGCCGCCGCCACTGAAGGGGAGATTCAGGGGACAGAAAGTCTCTGTTCCAGCACCCTGCCGGGACGGGAAATTACCCCCGGAGCCATCTCCATCGATCTCCGCCACCATCTCTATCGCTGTTGCTCATTCCCATGATGATGAGGGAGTAGATCTTCCTCGAGGCTAAGGGTTCTACCGGTAGCTATGTGTTCATCTCTCTCTCTATGCATGATCATATTGTGATCATGAGCTTTGTAATCAAGTAGATCTACCTTGCTACTCAAGTGCTTTAATAGATCTCTGCTCTCCCCATGTGCATGAAAGTGACAGCGTGCACACCATGGTGGCACTTAGGCTAGAGATTACAAATACTTGTTATGAGTTATATTTGGAGTTGGATGTCTTTATGAAATTGTGGTGTTTGTTGGAACCATCTAGTACTCAAGGTGACAGTGTGGGGTTATCTAGATGGGAAAGGCTTACTTTGACGTGTGCTGTTATAGCCCTACCATGTATTAGAGTGTCCAACCAGAGAGTAGTTAAGAGTAGTATCATAAAGAGAAGATATTTATATGAGAGTGTTCACTAGTGAAAGTATGATCCCTAGGCCTTATTTCTAAGCATTGAAACTTCGTTTGCAACTAGATCTATTACATGTTTGCTTGCTGCCATATTTATTTTAGTTTGCCTTTAGTCTCTTCTACGTCATCAAAGTATTTTCTGGCACCGTTGTCTTATATCCATACCACTTGTATTTTACTATCTCTTCGCCGAACTAGTGCACCTATACACCTGACAAGTGTATTGGATGTGTTGGGGGCAAAAGAGACTTCTTGTATCTTGATTACAGGGTTGCTTGAGAGGGATACCTTTGACCACTTTCTTCCTGAGTTCGATAAACCTTGGGTAATCCACTTAAGGGAAACTTGCTGCTGTTCTACAAACCTCTGCACTTGGAGTCCCAACAACTGTCTACACGAATAGAAGTGCGTAGACATCAGCGATCACCAGCGACCGTCTATAGCCTACGGTCGAAGTTCACTTGTAGGCCGGCCATATAGTGTACGGCCTACACTACAAAGGCAGCTCTCCACCGTCGGAAACTGATTCCATCCATGCCTTTCGACGTGCCACGTCGACTCTCGGCGGTCCCCTCCACCTAGCGGGTGCGGAAGCGTGTCACGTCGGAAACGCCTCTCACAGAGCGCGATCCTACCCGCACACGACGGGGGAGGGTTTATTTTGCGCATGCGGCCCACCGGTCTATGACGCGGGGTACGATGACACGCGCGACACCAAGCCGCGGTCTAGAATCTTTCGCCCTGGCCCATAGTAGGTCCCGCCTCACAGGATAGCAGAGTTCCGTTACGATGTCGCCGCATGTCCTTTTGGCGCCATACGACCCTTTGTTTATTAGTATCGAAAAAGTATTATAAATTATTACAAATCACGGGTCACTTAAAGTCTCAACATGAATAAGTCACCTAAAAGTGGCCAAAAACATACGACACCTTAACATCTTCGTGTCAACCGCCAGCCGCACTGGCTGTAGAAATCTCGTGCAACCACTGCTAAATGGTTGCACCCAGTATTTGATGGGTTCGTAGCATGGAAAACAAAAAATTTCTACCGCAAGAACGAACAAAACCCAGATCTAATCTAGATATAAGCCAAGATCTAATCTATTAGACATGAGCAACGAGATAGAAAGGAACTAACCCTCGTAGATCCGAAAGCGTTAACGAGATTAGATCTCGTGGTTGATGTAGTCGATCACTTGCCGATCTCAAGATCGTGTGGACGATCCTTTCGGCGTCGCGTTCCAGCAGCGCTTCGGCAGTCGGTCAAGTGGACGATCCTTCCGACGTCGCGTTCCAGCAGCGCTTCCGTAGTCGGTCAAGTGGACGATCCTTCCGGCGCCGCGATTCGGCAGCGCTTCCACAGTCGGTCACACGTGTGGAGTCGAAGCAGACCTTCCTCTCCCCGTTCCAGCGAGCAGCGGAGGTAGTAGATCTTCTCCACGGAATCCCAGCAGCACGACGGCGTGGTGGTGGTGGTGGAGTAGAGAATTCTGCAGGGCTTCGCCTATGCCTATGCAGAAGAAAGGTGGAGGAGAGAGGCGGAAGAGATTGGGAGTTTTTCAGAGCAAGGGAGGAGGGGGCGCCCCTGCCCTACTATTTAAGGAGGGGAGGGCGCCTTGGGGAGGGCGAGTCCTACAAGGACTCCCCTCCTCTAGGCCGGCGGATTGCGGAGTGGGGGGAGGAGTCCTCCTCCCCCACGACTCCTAGTCTTGACCCACCAGGACTCCTTGATCCCTATCTTGATTTTCAAGCAAACTCCAAGATATCTTCTAGAACCTTCCGGAACATTCCAAAACCTTCTAGAATCCTCATACAAACACTCCGGAACATTTCCTAACTCAGAAAATGATTCCCTATATATGAATCTTATTCTCCGGACCATTCCGGATCTCCTCGTGATGTCCCAAATCCAATCCGAGACTCCGAACAACATTCGGTCTCCAACGCATATTCTATATCTACTTAAAACAACTTCGAACCTTAAGTGTGTCACCCTACGGTTCGTGAATATGTAGACATGATAGAGACACATCTCCTATCAATAACCATTAGCGGGACCTGGAGATCCATAATGGATCCCACATACTCAACGATGACTTCGCGATCGATTGAACCACTTACATACGAAACTAATTCCCTTTGTCTCGCGATACTATACTTATCCGAGGTTTGATCGTCGGTATCTCCATACCTAGTTCTACCTCGTTACTGATAAGTACTCTTTACTCGTTCCGTGATATGTCATCCCTTGTGACCTAGTCACATGCTTGCAAGCTAACTAGATGACATTCCACCGAGAGGGCCCAGAGCATATCTATCCGTCATATGGATGGACAAATCCCAATCTTGGTTCATGCGCTTCAACACATACTTTCAGAATACCCAATGACACTTTTATAACCACCCAGTTACGAAGCGGCGTTTGATGTCATCAAAGTATCCATCCGGTGATGGTGATTAACATAACCTCATGGTCGAAGGAATATGTTACTATGTATTTGAAAGCTTACATCAATACGAACTTAATGATTTGATCTTATGCTACGCTTACTATGGGTGTGTGTCCATCACATCATTCTACTAATGTATAACCTTGTTATTAATCACATCCAATGTCCATGATCAGGAAACCATGATCATCAATTAATTAACAAACTAGTTCAACAAGAGGCTTACTAGGGACTCTTATATGTTTACAAAACACACATGTATTAGTGTTTCCTAATAATACAATTATAGCATGGGATGTAAACATTCATCATAAACACAAAGATATAATAATAATCACTTTCATAATTGCCTCTTGGGCATATCTCCAACAGTCTCCCACTTGCACTAGAGTCAATAATCTAGATTACATGGTAATATACCGAACCCATGGCGTTCTGGTGTTGGTCATGCTTTGCCCTAGGGAGAGGTTTAGTCAACGGATCCGTCACATTCAGATCAGTGTGTACTTTGCAAATCTTTATGTCACCATCTCGGACATACTCGCGAATAGCGTGGAAACGTAGCTTGATGTGCTTCAGCTTGCTATGTGATCTTGGCTCCTGCGCATTAGCTATGGCACCTGTGTTGTCACAGTAGATGGCCATCGGGTCCAACACACTGGGAACCACGCCGAGTTCAGTAATGAATTCCTTCATCCAAACAGCTTCTTGTGCAGCCTCTGAAGCAGCTATGTATTCCGATTCAGTTGAAGATTTCGCCACAACGCTTTGCTTCGCACTCCTCCAGCTTACTGCAGCACCATTCAAAATAAATACGTATCCCGACTGTGACTTTGAGTCATCCGGATCGGTGTTCCAACTAGCATCGGTGTAACCGTTTACAACAAGCTGTTCATCACCTCCATAAGAAAGAACCATATCCTTAGTCCTATTTAGGTACTTTAGGATATTCTTGACCGCTGTCCAGTGCTCCATTCTAGGATCACTTTGATATCTGCTAGTCAAACTAACAGCATGTGCTATATCCGGTCTTGTACACAGCATGGCATACATGATAGAACCTATGGGCGAGCCATAGGGAATATTATTCATTTTCTCTCTATCTTCTACCGTAGCTAGACTTTGAGTTTTACTCAAGGTCTTACCTGACAACATGGGCACGAACCCTTTCTTGCTATCTTCCATTCTAAACTTCTTTAGAACTTTGTCCAAGTATGTACTTTGTGAAAGCGCTATTAGGCGTCTTGATCTATCTCTATAAATCTTGATGCCTAGAATGTATGCCGCTTCGCCAAGATCCTTCATTGAAAAACTATTATTCAAATAGGTTTTGACGCTATTAAGAAGTTCTATATCATTCCCAATCAACAATATGTCATGTACATATAGTACTAGGAACGCTACAGAGCTCCCACTCACTTTCTTGTAAATACAAGCTTCTCCATAAGTTTGTATAAATCCAAAGTTTTTCATTACTTTATCAAAACATTGATTCCAACTCCGGGATGCTTGCTTCAGTCCATAAATGGAGCGCTGAAGCTTGCATACCTTGTCAGCATCTTTAGGATCGACAAAACCCTTGGGTTGTACCATATACAACTCTTCCTCAATGTCACCATTAAGGAACGCCATTTTGACATCCATCTGCCAAATCTCATAATCGAAATGTGCAGCAATTGCTAACAAAATCCTCACAGACTTTAGCTTCGCTACTGGTGAGAAAATATCATCATAGTCAACTCCTTGAATTTGTCGGAACCCTTTCACGACATGTCGAGCTTTATAGACGGTAACATTACCATCAGCATCTGTTTTTCTCTTGAAAATCCATTTGTTCTCGACAGCCTTACGGCCATCCGGTAAGTCCACCAAAGTCCACACTTGGTTTTCGTACATGGATCCCATTTCGGATTTCATGGCTTCTAGCCATCTGTCGGAATCTGGGCTCACCATAGCTTCTTCATATGTCGCAGGGTCATCAGTGTTGTCCACCAACATGACGTTCAAGGAAGAGTCATACCAATCAGGAGTGGTACGAACCCTCGTTGACCTGCGAGGTTCAGCAGTAACTTCGTTTGAAGTTTCATGATCATTATCATTAGCTTCCTCTCCAATTGGTGCAGGCGGCACAAAAACATCTTCCGGTGCTGCGCTACTCTCAAATCCGAGAGAAGGTTCGATAACCTCATCGAGTTCTACTTTCCTTCCAGTCACTTCTTTCGAGAGAAACTCCTTCTCAAGAAAGGATCCATTCTTTGCAACGAAAAATTTGCCTTTGGATCTATGATAGAAGGTATACCCAATCGTTTCTTTAGGGTATCCTATGAAGACGCATTTCTCCGCTTTGGGTTCTAGCTTATCAGGTTGTAACTTCTTTACATATGCCTCGCAACCCCAAACTTTAAGGAACGACAACTTAGGTTTCTTACCAAACCACAATTCGTACGGTGTCGTTTCAACGGATTTAGATGGTGCCCTATTTAAAGTGAATGCGGCTGTCTCTAATGCATAGCCCCAAAATGATAACGGTAAATCTGTAAGAGACATCATAGATCGAACCATATCTAAGAGAGTTCGATTACGACGTTCGGACACACCATTACGCTGTGGTGTTCCCGGCGGTGTCAACTGCGAAAGTATTCCACATTTCTTTAAATGCATGCCAAACTCATAACTCAGATATTCACCTCCGCGATCTGCACTTGGAGTCCCAACAATTGTCTACACGAATAGAAGTGCGTAGACATCAACGATCACCAACGACCGTCTATAGCCTACGGTCGAAGTTCACTTGTAGGCCGGCCATGTAGTGTACGGCCTACACTACAAAGGCAGCTCTCCACCGTCGGAAACTGATTCCATCCATGCCTTCCGACGTGCCACGTCGACTCTCGGCGGTCCCCTCCACCTAGCGGGTGCGGAAGCGTGTCACGTCGGGAACGCCTCTCACAGAGCGCGATCCTACCCGCACACGACGGGGGAGGGTTTATTTTGCGCATGCGGCCCACCGGTCTATGACGCGGGGTACGTGACACGCGCGACACCAAGCCGCGGTCTAGAATCTTTCGCCCTGGCCCATAGCAGGTCCCGCCTCACAGGATAGCAGGGTTCCGTTACGATGTCGCCGCATGTCCTTTTGGTGCCATACGACCCTTTGTTTATTAGTATCGAAAAAGTATTATAAATTATTACAAATCACGGGTCACTTAAAGTCTCAACATGAATAAGTCACCTAAAAGTGGCCAAAAACATACGACACCTTAACATCTTCGTGTCAACCGCCAGCCGCACTGGCTGTAGAAATCTCGTGCAACCACTGCTAAATGGTTGCACCCAGTATTCATAGCATGACGCTCCTCCGCCAGCTGGAGAAAAGAACACATACAGATTTAGTGTGTAGCTAAAGGGATAACCTGCAAAAATGATGAATACCTTATTTTATTAAAGATAAAATCATTGCATATATTACATGTAGCCCATAATAAGTGCACTCACTAACTCTAGCGTGGTCCTTATCTTTTTTGGGATACCATTTAACAAATTCCCAAATAGGTTTATAATATTAAAAGGAGGTGGGATATTAAAATTCATAAAAAACAATCCTCCATATAATGCTTGCAAATGGGTATGATATAAAGTGACGTTGTATTGTCCCCTCATGATAAAAAAACAGCATTTGATACATCCTTGCCAATTCTGTTTACCAATTCTGTTTAATGAGGTTGTCCTTCATGAGAATCTCCTTCCTATGAAGGAACCATGTAAAGAAGATGGTGATGAGGGCATCTCCATCGGGCTAACCCAAACGGGTGATCGAAACGGTCCGTTTCTGTTCGTTTGGGTCGGGTCACGGTCACTTTGGGGTCGCGGTCCGGCCTTTTCGGCCAACCGCGCCCAGCGGCGCGACCCATCTATCCGTCCTGTTATTTCTTGGCGCTATCGCTGGCCAAGGCTTTGCCAATGGTTAAACACTCAAATTCACAGGCAATAGCACACAAACTGACTATCAAATAAATTGGCAAACATGTGCCATTGCCTTTTGGGCATCGCCAACAAGTGACCAGTGGATCTCATATGTGCAAAAGGAGGCTATATCATACACAATGTCCAAAAGAACGGCAGCTTATCTGCCCAAAAAGTTGCGGTCACTGTCGCCATTGCCGTTCAAGCATCGCGAGCCCGGATGGTCTTCTGCTTACGCGTGACCCAAGCCCTGCGATCGGGGGTCGGCAATGGTGTCCAGGTCGGTGAGCATGATAGCATTCTCCTCGGCCATGATATTGGCTTCGGCCTCCTTGGCCTTGGCCTCTGCCTCCGCCACCCTAGACCTGGCCTCGGCCTCCTTGGCCTTGGCTTCGACCTCCTTCGCCTCTGCCTTGGTCTTGATCTCCATTAGCATGGCCTTGGCGTTGGCCTCCTCCGCCTTGATAGACCTCGTCTAGAACTCGACAATGGTCTTGGCGGTGACCTCTTTCTCTTTGCACCGCCTCTCTTCCCTCTCGGCGATGGCCTCTTTCTTCTTCTCCAAGATCTTCTTCAACGTCTCTTGGAATGCCAAGGAACCACCCTGGCGGGCGATGTCCGCCTCCGTAGCCTTGTGGCCTCCAGGCCGGCGGGCACGGGCGCCTACCGAGTTGGCGAAGCCCTCGTCATTGTCGTCATCTAGGTCGATGACACCGCCCACAAAAGCCTTCTTCTTGTTGTCAAGTTCTTTCCAAAGGCCATAGCTTGTCTCCTATTTTTTGCAGTCCTTTATCAACATCCAACAATGGGACAACGTGAACTCCTTGTTGTCATTCACCTTATTAAAGTTCTCCATTCCTTTTATGACCTACATATATGGATGCCAACAATGGCTCAATGCATATGCAAGACATCGACAAGGAGAGCAAGAGGTTTTACCATGTCAACTAGCAACATGCTGCTTATTTTCCTTTTTGTCACCATCTCGTAGGAGCCTTCAAACTTGCTGCACTGGGCATGAATGGTGCCCCATCGCTTGGAGAGAGAGAGAGATCATTGCGGTCGCTATAGAAGGCGTCCTTCTCGAATTTCCTATGCTCATGGAAGAACATGCCCACCTTTTTCCAGTAGGCAAAGCCCTTTTGCTCGACGCCGCATAGTGGATCTTGCGAAACCTCCATCCATGCCTTGCATAGGATCTTGTCCTAGTCGGTGGTGTAGCTCGAGATTCGTTGGCTCAACTTCTTGCTGTCGACGAGCGACGCCGCAAGTGAAGCGGCCAGCGACACGGCCGTGACCCTCTCGCCTATGAAAGCGCCATCGTTTCCAAACAATGACTCGTCCGCAATGTTGTACGCATCTTGCTGGGTCTCTTGCTGGGTCGCTGCGTCCTCGCCATAGCCGTCGCCACCCTCATTGATCATGTCGTGCACGACGTCATCGGCATCATTGGCCACGAAATTCTACACCCAATTTGGCCATGATAAAGAGACGGGAGCGGTGTGCTGGCAAATGCAAAGAAATTTCGCGACCATACCGTGTTGTCGTCGGTCGGTGGCGCGTCAGGCATTCCGCCGAACAGGTTGACTAGCGCCGGCATGTCCGAGGAGGAGATGGACGGTGTCCGCGGTCGTTGGAGTGCGGTTGAGGTTGATGGCGGGCTCTCCCGCCTCCGACGACACCGTGCGGGGATGGATGAACCGGGAGAGCGAGGCGATGATCCTAGTGTGGCCTCCGAGTGAAGGTGTGCGCGGGCCTGGCGTCCTAGGCTGGCCACATGGGGTGGACGTGACGGAGCTAGTAGAGGACGTGCCGGCCATGGACAGGCCAGGAATAGCGACGCCGTTGGCACCGAAGGCCACGGTGCCACCGAAAGCGGCGGTCAGCGCCTCCTGCTTTATCATGTTCACGGCGTGCTTGGCGGCATCCACTGCCAGCTCATTGTGGTTGGCCCTGTTCTGCGCGGCGAGGAAGCGCTCGTTCTCCTCCCGGCGCTCCTTGTCAAGTTTGCTTGGGCGATTCGAGCCCGTGCCGCAACCCGCCGGCCTGCGCGCTTCTCCATCTCTGCTTTCCGCTCCTCCACTGTCAGGTCCTTGGCAAACTTCTTCGGCCGACCGCGCTTCTTGGCGGCGGGAACGCCGGAGGGCGCAGCATTGACCATGGCGGCGAGATCCATCACCGTCCCCGCCGCTCCTGCCAATGGAAATTTGAGAGAGGGTTTTTAGAGGGAGAAGTAGAATGGTTTGTGTGCCACTGGCGGGAGGGGCCGCCAAATGTGATGGTCGGACACGGGAGCCCGCGCGCACTGTCTAGACCGACGCAACCGTTGCCCAAATTAGATGCACAGATGGGTCAAGCCGGACGCGTCGGTCCGGATGGGTCGGGCCGCTGGAAGGCCGTGCACATCCCGCACGTCCGCGCGGACGCGTTCGGACGCACGCGGGCTGGTTGGGTCGGCCCGGTGGAGATGCCCTGAAGTGCTCCCGTATTTAAGTTTATAATTTCTTAGGTTTTGAACTTTCAATCAAGTTAGAGGGAGGTGAACATGCTGAAAAAAGTTACTGGTATTTAACCTGTCGTACTTCGCATGTAGACTTTACCACAGGCAATTAGCTTTTGCACTTCAATTTTATTTGAAGATGTCGATTTCTGGAAGAAATTTAATTACTAATCACTGTGATCTTGAAGCCCAACATGGCAACATGCTTACGCAAGCCCAAAATGTGTGTCGGTTGATGGATGGGTGCAAGTGCAAAATCCACAACTTGACACCACATTCATGAGAAAGTGATGCACTTAGGCCACTGTCAGAACCAAAGAGAAACTATAATGCACTTACGGCCAGACAGGTTTATTTACTTGTTACTCTTGGTCCAGAACAAAGTATCACAATCACCAGATTAGCCCATCAATACCACTTGCCCTAACCTTGTTTTCCGAGATATAAAGCCACTCATGCTTCCATATTATCTTAAGATAATAAATTCACCGACAAGACAAATATTCCTCAGATAACTCCACACCAGATCCACAGCAAGAGCTTAGGTTTGTTAAAGTTTTTCCAGAGGCAATCATGCATACTGGGACAAAGTTAAGGTCAACTTTTGTGATCTCCAGGAAAAGCAAACTTCAGTGTTTAGGGTTACACAAAACCTGATTTGTTAGTGACAGATTCCAGACACATGAACAGGATGCAGGTTTCAAGGAGCACCTTGAACCTTGATGATGCACACAGTTTTTTTATTAGCTGCAAGTACAGGATGTTTTTACAGAAAAATATCACATCTGCACATGCTCAGACCAAGTAGTTGAGATTTGTGACTGATCAAGTAGTGTAGCAGATAGTAGGTTCAGAATATTGCTAGTATACTAGTCCACGCTTTATATTTGTTGGTTCCTGGATAGTGGTGTCGGATGGTCATGAATCCTGAAAGTAATTTTTCTATGTAGCTTCGTTGCAGTTACAGAAAGCTCCTGTGCATGTATTAACTGCCTAGGTAGGGAAAAAATGCTCTCATGAGGTCAAAATAAAGAATACATCATGAAATTGAACACCTTTTTTCACCTTCTTTTCGAGATACAGAAAAGGTAAAAAATGGTACTTCTGAATGCTACAGTTTCAAAATGATCAACAGTTCTTGGAACACAGTTTGCAGCTGTTTATCAGAATAAATGAGCTTGTCCTGCACATGCATACAGGTTTTAGTTGGCAAAGGAGAAAAACGCACATGAACATTATTCCAGAAGCCGCTGCCTTTCTACCTTAAATCCAGTATGAAAACTGGCAAAACTCCCTACTAGAAGGAACAGCTTGAATATTTCAGAAAAAAGGGCCATAATAATACATAGGAGAATGCACATGGCAGTTATTAGTAAAATGGTCAGAGGAAGCTGGTTGGCTCCTTCCCACAGTCGGACAGCTAGAGCTGGACTGGCACTGGCCTACACCAAGTACAAACAAACCTCAAGAAATAGTTAGCTTCTTGCTGTTTTCTTGCTAATTTTCTCCTTTTCACTGAACAAAAAATGCAATAAACTGGTTGCAGTTCACACTTTTCTGAATCTTTCTTCTGGAAATACAACAAGCATGTGAGACCAAAAGATTACAGGATAGTTAGTAGCGACGGCTCTTAGTTCTCTTGATGGCCACAACACAGACCAACCATATTCACTGCTATGTACTGTACTATATATCACATAGAGTACTACCTCTTCTTTTCTCAAAAAAAGATGTATAGTTTTTTTTTGAAAAGTCGAGCAATGAAAATTTTGACCAAGCTTGTAGAAAAAACTTTTGACAACTTTAATACATTGCATTTAATGATATTGATTTGACAGTGTAGATGTTAATCGTTTTTCTACAAACTTAGCTAATTTTTATATTCCCCAACTTTGATCAAAATTTATACGCCTTCTTTTCAGGAACAGGGAGAGCATATCTTATAGGAGCAAAGTTCTAGGCACCCGAGTTTTTTTTTTACTATATTCATAGCATGCCACTTTTTCCCTTTGGAAAAGTAAGATCAAGCTTAGAGGTCTCTACATCATCCGATGCACACAACCGTGATTGTAGTATGGCACATGTCATTAGTTTTGATTCCTAACTTCCTCATTAACACATCCGTGTTATGTTGGTAATACCATATATATCTGTATTTTAAAAGGGAAAAAAGTTATGATCTCTTTTGTGCGAGGAAACTCTTTTTAGGACATGACAATGACTGTGATGCTGGCTGACTCTGTCGAGCCCACCACTGTCTATATAGCACCCTTCTATCCCGCTCCAGCCTCCCAGTACCTTCCGAACCGTCTCCTTCTCCCTCTGCCCCGCTTCTCACTCAGTCGCCAATCCCGCTGCTCTCTATGCTCTGTATGCTCTCCTCCCCTCTCTAGCCTTGGCCGCCTAGCTTCTTCCATGGATCCACGCTAAATGTGCCGCGAGCTCGCAAACTCGTAGCATTTCTCCCGGTTCCGTCTGCCGCAAGATGTAATCTGGGTCTCGTCTCACACCTGGCGAATTCCCTCTCGGATTCCTCTGTGTTTCTGACAAAAAAAAAAAAAAGAATACCCTTTTGGGGGTTCCGAGCAATGGAGGAGAGCTTCGTGCCCCTCCGAGGCATCAAGAACGACCTCCGCGGCCGGCTCACCTGCTACAAGCAGGACTGGACCGGAGGGTTCCGTGCCGGTATCAGGTATGTTGGATTTTCTTGGCATTGTGTGCTTTGGGAGTAGAGATTTCACCCTTGACACGGCGCAAGATCTTGAGACCTACTGCTGTGATTCTTCTCTTCTACTAGCATTGTGTGTTCTTGGAACAGATCTTGGAATGAAACTGCTGTGTGCTGCCATGTTTCAGGATCCTAGCACCAACCACTTACATATTCTTCGCGTCGGCGATACCCGTGATATCTTTTGGGGAGCAATTGGAGAGGAGCACTGGTAAATTTGATGTGTTTTGTTTCTGTGTGTCTGGGCTCTGTTTGGTGTTAGTTTCAGCCCATTTGATTTATTCTGATGATTGTGCTGCAGATGGAGTCCTCACAGCAGTGCAGACGTTGGCATCCACTGCCCTGTGTGGCATAATCCACTCCATTGTGGGAGGCCAGCCTCTGCTCATCCTCGGCGTCGCCGAGCCCACAGTGATCATGTACACCTTCATGTTCAGCTTTGCCAAGGACAGGCCCGACCTGGGTCCGAACCTGTTCCTTGCTTGGGCCGGTTGGTAGGTCATCCATTTCGCATTCATTTTTAAACCATAGGACTAGTCCAACCGTAGTTTGGTTTTGAGACATCATGAATGTGTGAATGCAGGGTGTGTGTGTGGACTGCCATCCTGCTCTTCTTGATGGCAGTACTGGGCGCATGCTCCATCATAAACCGCTTCACCCGTATCGCCGGCGAGCTCTTCGGCCTCCTCATCGCAATGCTCTTCATGCAGCAAGCTATCAAGGTAGGTGCACACCACGGCCTCTTTCGGTATTATTGCGCCCATCTAGGCTTCAAATCCTTGGCTAATGCAGCAATTTTATTAAGAAATTCTTGTGCTCTTGCTTCTGCTTTATTTGGTGCCAAACGCCAAATTGCCACTCTTAAAGTTGTGTACTACTACTGTAATCAAGTTGAATCCGCCAACTAGTGGGAGAAGGTTAGTCAATGACATGTGCAGAAGCTGAAAAGCACATGGAGGCTAATGGGGATGTCCCCAAATTGCAGTTGCACCCACTAAATGTTTTCTTGTCTTAAACAGTTTTAAATATGCTTTGTCCCAAATCACAGTGGATAAAATCAACAAGGCTTATTTCAAAAAAAAAATCCAGTTACAGAAGTGTTGTGCAAGCTCTGCTCTCTTCATATAGTAGGCGTTTCTTGTCTTCAGTTCTAAATATGCTTTGTCCCAAATAACAGTGGATAAAATCAACAAGGCTTATTTCAAAAAAGAAACAGTTACAGAAGTGTTGTGCAAGCTCTGCTCTCTTCATATAGTAGGCACTTGCATATGTAGCTCACATAGCTGTGTTGGATGCAGGGACTTGTTGACGAATTCCGCATTCCTGAGAGGGAAAACATAAAGGCACTACAGTTTGTCCCATCATGGAGGTTCGCTAATGGAATGTTCGCCATCGTACTGTCATTTGGCCTTTTGCTCACCGCACTGCGGAGCAGGAAAGCGCGATCATGGCGCTATGGAGCAGGTATGTATCAAAAAATTATATCTGGTCCTGTCGATGCTATGAGAGTTCTTCTTACTTCGAATCTCCACTTTCTTTGCTGCATTTGGTTGTTAAGCCCTTCAGTTAACTGAACTCTCTGTTCCTTGTGACCCATTTAATCTACCTAGGTTGGCTGCGTGGCTTCATCGCCGACTATGGTGTTCCGCTGATGGTGCTGGTGTGGACAGGAGTTTCTTACATACCACATGACAGTGTGCCGGAAGGAATCCCGAGGCGCCTTTTCAGCCCTAATCCATGGTCCCCTGGTGCATATGACAACTGGACAGTCATCAAGGTAACACATATACTCAAGCAGACTTCCTAACATTCAGTTTCTTCATGAAAACCATCAGAGCTCATCAAATGTTTCCAATATCAATGAGCAGGATATGCCCCATGTGCCACTCATGTACATAATTGGTGCCTTCATACCTGCAACAATGATTGCTGTCCTTTACTACTTCGATCACAGTGTAGCATCCCAGCTTGCTCAGCAGGCAGAGTTCAATTTGAGAAAGCCTCCATCTTTCCACTACGATTTGCTTCTCCTAGGCTTCCTGGTACGTGCATATGAGCATAGCCCTGTTCAATATTTGGAATTGTTTTTATCTTATTCCAGTGTAATTTCTTGAACAGACATTGCTATGTGGCCTAATTGGTATCCCTCCGTCCAATGGTGTCATCCCACAGTCGCCGATGCATACAAAGAGCTTGGCTACTCTAAAGCATCAGGTAAGATATGGGGAATGTTCTGAACTTCTGATGCTTGATTAATACTACTTGACAC
The DNA here is from genome assembly GCA_910589775.1 of Avena eriantha. Lineage (NCBI taxonomy): Eukaryota > Viridiplantae > Streptophyta > Magnoliopsida > Poales > Poaceae > Avena > Avena eriantha. Next base: position 282,720,712 of record OU342744.1, on the reverse strand, counting down.
TATCATTCAAATAACAAAACATTTCTCTATAGATACTCCGTAACCGACTAGTAGCCACAGCACGACAAAGCATGCGCCAGAATGCGAGCTTGAGCCAACTTTACGGCAGCATGCAGGATGCTTATCAGCAGATTCAGACGCCGCTGATCTACCAGCAACAGTCTGTCAAAGTACACACAGATCTACCTGCAATTAATTGTTCACACAGTATTGTATGAAAACAATCTACATGTATCTGACATTGCAGTACCATTTTCACAAAATTTAGGGCTTAAACGAGCTTAAGGACTCAACTGTCCAGTTAGCATCAAGCATGGGTAACATCGGTGCACCAGTTGACGAGACGGTCTTTGACATAGAGAAAGAGATTGATGATCTGCTGCCCATGGAGGTCAAGGAGCAAAGGCTGAGCAATTTGTTACAGGCTGTGATGGTTGGGGGCTGTGTTGCTGCTATGCCGTTGCTCAAGAAGATACCCACAGCTGTCCTCTGGGGCTACTTTGCCTTCATGGCCATTGAGAGCTTGCCTGGTAACCAGTTCTGGGAGAGGATATTACTGCTCTTCACTGCCCCCAGCAGAAGATACAAGTAAGTTTCTACTCATGTCATTACTAATAAATTCATGAAATCTGATTACGCTATTGCATACAAGTATGCACAAAATGTGAAGTAGGGTGTAGCCTGATGGGAAAAAAATAAGGCATATCATTAGTAGAATCAGATCTGTAATTTTTTTGTAGTCTGGTAATCAGAGCCACCATGTGAGGCTTAAATTCTTAAAGTTTACTAATCTTCACAGGGTGCTAGAAGAATACCATACGACATTTGTCGAGACCGTGCCATTCAAGACCATGGCCATGTTCACACTCTTCCAGACTATATATCTGCTTGTCTGCTTTGGAATCACATGGATCCCAATAGCAGGGGTTCTTTTCCCCCTGATGATCATGCTCCTGATTCCAGTCAGGCAGTATATCCTCCCCAAGCTCTTCAAAGGTGCACATCTCAGTGACTTGGACGCAGCAGAATATGAGGAATCACCAGCTATACCATTCAACCTTGCAGTGGTGAGTTCGTAAACTCTTGATCTGTCATGACAAGCAGTCGTCATGCTCTAAGCGTTAACTGACAGTGATTAGATTTATTTTAATCCTATTGCACTAACTTGACAATATGTAAATTTCAGCAAGATATTGATGTCGCATTGGGGCGCACCCAGAGCGCAGAGATCCTTGATGACATGTTCACCAGAAGTCGCGGTGAGATCAAGCGCCTGAATAGTCCTAAGATCACCAGCTCAGGTGGTACTCCTGCCGCAGAACTGAAAGGCATCCGCAGTCCTTGTATTTCTGAGAAGGCGTACAGCCCTCGTGTCACCGAGCTGAGGCATGAACGCAGCCCCCTAGGGAGGCGAGACAGTCCACGGACGGGTGAGACCCGACCATCAAAGTTCGGTGAAGGCTCAACACCAAAGTGAAGCAATAATGCTGCATTGCTCGTATAAGCTATCTAGCTACTGGAAATAAAATATATGGATGATGTGAGCATCGGTGCTAATATATGATGTCTACTGATGAAGTATGAGGCCACTATATGATGGCTAGTGGTGAAGTATGATGAGCCCCCTGTATGATGTCTACTGATGAAGTATGAAAAATTAGGCAAATGTGTCTGTAGCATGCTATTTTATCTTTGTTATTTTCTTCCTCCTTGTGCTTCCTGACCTAAGGGAACACCATATATGTAATCTCTGGCCTAGTAGAATATTATAGCGACTACTCTGAATTTTTTTTGAGTCTCACTTTGCTATTCCTATCAGAACTAGGAGTATCATTCATTGTTATTGCAAATTGTTCATAACATTCTTTGATTTTTTACATCAAGCTGGTGATTAATAAGCATAATTTGTGTTTACATCTTTGTTGAGCTTATGTAAGTGCTGCACATATGTGCTACTTTGTTGCCGCTTACCATATGATACTTAGCTGAGCTGATTCCCTTCTGAGTATTGCGCTTTTTTGTTTGCTAAAATGGTTAACAGTGACAAGTTCAAGTTTCTATGGGCAATGTATATTCGTGATCTGACAGCTCAAGCTACTGAATGATGCAGTTGATGGATGAAAATGTTGCTTGAGTTGTCACAGCAATGTCGTATGTGTATATTATGCTTTGTGCGTGCTTTGTGTTCCATGCTTCAAAGGAATACTGGATACCAGTTTAAATTCAGAATGTAAAGTTGTTCTGAAGTGTCTTGTCTGGATGCATAAGTTGAGAGTTGGGGCAATAGTACAATATATAAAGCACACTTGATGGCTCAAGGACTTCACCTGACCGACACGCACACGGAAAATAAGATAAGTTGAGGCATGACTGATCTGGACAGAAAGAAGACTGCACAGGGAGGTACCAATTGTCTAAGCCTATTGGTAGAACAGGCCATGCTAATTTCAGCAGTAATTTACTAGGCACTTGAACAAGGTACAGAAGATATGGTATGGTATGACTGTGCTGTTGCAATTGAGTTGCAAAGCCAACTGCCAAGTACAGATACTGAACAGTGTCTTAATTGTACTTGTACAGGTTACTATAGAGGGAAAGATGCCAAGATGAAGAAAGAATTCAAGATACAGCCCTTTCAACTGCAACAACACATGCCTGGGGGCTGGGGTAGGCAGAAAGCTACTGGATTGGCATTCCTCTTTCAACGGTAGCCATGATTCCAACTTTAGAAGACAATTGCATTGCATTGGTCATGAAGCATTGACATACTGAAACCAAAGGTACCATAAGTTCATAACCACCAGAGAGTTCATCTGTATGCAGTCCAGTCCAGGTCATAGACTCGTAGGAGGCACTGCCTTGTCATTCCTGTGGGCTAAACGACACGCCCCGATTGTCGACAATCATGGTTGTCATCTTTCTTGATTGTCGACCTGTGAGCTAGTGCTAGTGATCAGATGGATTTTGCAGGCGACCCAACTGTGCCAGAAAGGAGTGGCTGGAGTTCATCGGCATGGTGGGAGAGGGTGGAAGGATCCATGCTTGAGGGCCATCGGTGATGCCTTGATGATAATATTTGCACATCTAGTGAAGCAGGAGGGGATGTTCTTTCCCAATCATTTTGACCTGCAGACAGTAACTAGTGTCACACCCTGCAGTGCAGGGAATTCCTGGAATGGCCCCAGTTATCTTCAGGGTCTCTTGAGTTCATCATCCTCACCAGTTCCTATCCTACAACCCTTTTTCATCTCTTTGATGCAATGCCATTGGTTTTGTCGCGCTTTTCTCGATTCTGGAGAGCATTGTAACAATTCCATCCATAGGTTTGTAGCTGCTTCAGTTGAAAGCTGAGATATCAGATCCATGCATGTTAGATTATTAGGTGCAGAGGGGCAGGTACATACATCATCCAGGATCTACAGATGTGACCGTGAATAAGTGGATGCATTGTGTTACTCCAGTAAGTCAAGAATAGACTGATTAGCATCTGTTCTTATATGGTGAAAAAAGACAAGCCAAGATACATTGGCAATCTGTAAAATTAGTAAAAGTGCACTCTGCAGACTCACTGAGCAACAATTATGCGAAAGAACCATCAACCTTGAGTTCTAAGCACAATGCAAGCAATCACGTCATACTTTTCTGGCAACTCATACTCGCAAGCTTTTCACTGCTGTACTGCAGATCGTCCAGTGGAATCCTCAAAGGAAAAAAACTGGACGCTCGAACTTACAACATCTGTAGAACTGGTAAAAGTGCGCTCTGCCGACTCACTGACCAACAATTATGTGAATAATGGATGAAACGGACCAGCAATCTTCAGTGTTAAACACAATGCTAGCAATCACATCATATTTTTCTGGCATTCCATACCCGCAAGCTTTTCGCTGCAGACATTTTCCATACTGCAGATCATCCAGTGGAATCCTTAAAAAGCCTTGGAAATATCTACTGACGACAAAGTCCGAACTTACTATCATCTAAAATACAAAACTACTGAAACAAACATTTGCACTTCTGCAAACTTGTGGCCTGTGTTTCGGCTCCATGGAGATGAATCCAGTAGGAGATGGGGCCAGTATACAAGATGGAACTGCCTCGATACACCATGAATTCATGAGAAGGAAAAGGATTCTATAATTACACATCTGTTTCACACAGATTGAAACAATGGAAATTGCTGAAGATTCCATCTCCAAGCTTAGAAAGTATTTAAAGATTAAACAGAACAGACAACACTAGCATGTGCAGTTCAACTACATCAATAAAATGCAACTGATGAAAATCACTGGTTTAATAAGTCAAGAACCAAGCAAAGCATTAGCTGGTCCTTCCGTCAGGGGATAATATAAATCAACAACCACATGATCAAGTCGCTCTTTATTATCATTCGTACAGCAAACGCTGAAAGTCTACTTTCTACTTTCTTAACCTGAGAATTTGCGCCCTGTCATCTTCTCAGACTCGTATATAATGTGATTTATAAGACCCCTTGCCGCACTGCACAACAAGAAATAATTTCAGCTGCTATTTCACAACCAAAAAGAAAAAGGCAAGACAACCAGAAACGGAAGTTGCACAGTAGCAGCAACTTACTCATCCTTCATTTTCTGTATCTTCTCTGGATCAGTTTCATGCATGTTTTTCTTGAACTGTTGTCTCACCATGGAAACAAGAAGCCCTGTGTTGTGTTGCTGGGTCACAAAATACAACAATTCAGTCAGACAAATCTGTGGTTCATACAGATTTGTATGCATCTTATCAGCTCTAGTTGTGATGAGCTATTATTCTATATTGTGGAACTAATTCGCATGCATCTTACAATTACGTAACAGAAAATTCATGATAAAGTGCTCCATAACAAATAAACCCTTTTATGTGCAATGCTTCCAGATAAACATTGATTCCTCAGAGCAGTTTCATAACAAGAAAACATACAGGTAATTAAGAAAAATATGTAATGGCACATGAACTGACAATGGGGCGATTAAACTGTCTGTCCCTGAGAACTAAAGAAACTCAGCATGTACTCTCCGTTGAGGAGAACAGAGTGAGCTGAGTTCGTGTTAAGAAATATTAAGTAGATAATAAGATAGTTCAACAATAAAGCATACCTGACTCCCAATGAACTTAGCCCTCCTTAAGCATTCACGGTATAACTACAGTATGGCAAAAAACAAATGATAAGCAACAGTTCAATAGTTTCTTCCTCGGATGCTACGACTCCATTTCTGTTACACTTCCATGAAAAAAATGAAGAATTGGGCTGCACAAGGACTACTTGATGTGACTTACCAAAGCTGAAGCTAAAAAAATGGACTCATCAATATAGCTACTTCGACTTTACAAGTACAAATTTATGACTGACTTTTAATTAGGAAGGTGGGAGAGGAACCTTACTCTGAGCGCATTATCAGCAAGTTCTGGAGGTAAAGCTTTTTGAAGCGACGGCATCTTCCTTTACTCTGAGATAGTCATTGAACAGGAAGGTTGATTACTTAAGCAAGTATAATATCAAAGCTTTACTGTTAGTCTACAGCAATAACAGAGCAAATCGGTTTACGTCACGCTGTATAATATACTACCCTATCGACGAGTATAGAAAGGAACCTACCAATGTGTAGGCAATGCTTATTTATCAAGATCATTACAGAAACAAGGAAAGAAAAAACTTGTCCTGGATGTGATAAGACCTTCCGTGGGGACCACGGCGAAAATAGTAAGAAATTGTGTGGAAGAACCAGCTTTCGAAAACGGAGGACCCATCCAAGCCGTAATTTAGCTCAGTCTCCCTCCATTGTCAAAACCGACATTACCACTAGGGGAGTAGGAGACTTACTCTCACTGAGTCAAGCTTACTTGATGTCTTGCATCAAACTTCATATATAGGGGTGATGTATGAAATGAACGAGTAGAGACGTTATTTTTTCTGGAATGAAACTAAAAAGGGAGTGACTGCTTGATTGCTCGGGATCAAGTTAGCAGAGGGTCCTGGGCATTGAGAATTTGGATAATCAGAATGACAGCCTTATAACAAAATTTTGTTCATAGGCCGCATGTTGCAACAGACTCACAATGGGTCAAATGGGTCAGCTGGGAAACCGTACCTCCTTATAAGTTGCTAAAAGAACACAGTCTAGACCAACAAAGCCCAACATCTATAAAGTCATCTTGGAGCTGGGGTACTACCCAAAAATAAATATAGCAAAACTGCAAAAGCCTTGTGGACACTTGCCCAAGAAGATGCCTTCCTCAAGTAAGCTCTATCAAATCAAATTCCTAAGACTGTAAATTCACAAAATATTATGAACTACTGACACAAAAATTCATCATGGAGAAATGAGAATGTAGGGTGGCCAATTTACAGGGTTTTGAAGACGTTTAACATGGTGGACCAGATAAGGTGGCATTTGACGTCCGATAGTTAGCGCCGGCTCGCTACAACAAGATATTCTTTCCCCGACCAAAGGTATAACCGATCTCGCGCGGTGAAGAACCATCTATAAACAGCAACCAAATTTGCAACGGGAACGAGTGCTCCAGCAGAAATGCGGGACGCATTTACCCAAACTGGACGGAACCAGTCGCCGACGAAGCCTTGGATTCGGAACTGGAACCGAGCCACGATCGGGATCCACTAGAGGAGGGGGTGAGGATGTGTCGAGGTGGGCGTACCCGCTTCGGTGGAAGAAGGACGGCGTCGAGCTCGGCGGTGGCGTTGTCTCGGCGGCGCGGAATGGGCGAAGTAAAAACTTGCGCACAGCACACGGAGGGGCATGAAGAGACGCTTTGGTGCCGGAAAGACGTATTTCTGGTTTTCGCTTTCGTCTGTACGTTTGCGTGAACCATGTGCGAGGGAGAGATGATAGGTACGTGCCTCCCAGTGCGCGTTGCCGGATGTGCGCCGTCCTTCATTTGCCATGTCCATAGGCACAGGGGGTTCCACAAAATTTGCATTGGTGATGATCAATGTCACGGCGCCTCATTTTGCAGCAGCTGACTGACTGTCAGCGCACTAGAAATATTTTTAGATAGACCGCACTAGAAACGTTACGCAGCCCTTGCACAAATCCTTACCAAAAGAAATGAGCAAAGCTGACGTCCTCTAGGGCTTGAAAAGCATGTTATGCAGAATTAGCAAAGCTAATCAATGGTAGTGGAAATGGCCTCAAAAAAAAAATCAATGGTAGTGGAATGACATGAAAATTACAGTTTGCTACTGAATTGGATCAAACAAACATTCACAACCTACAATACTGCATAGTCCAAGGACCAAGGAGAATATAAACACTGCACAAACAGGGGACGGTGCCATGCCGTTCTCGTTAGAATATGGATACATATATGTATATGAGATAGACTATGACTCTAAGATCATTTTGTACTCCAAGTCTACCTACCCCTTGTAACTCTATATATATCCCACGAGGGTCAAATCAATACAACATAATATTAGGGATTCTAAACTTTCTACATGGTATCAGAGCGGTTAGCCTCACGGCGCCGATCCTAGGTTCTTTCACCACTTCCGCAACACGCCGCCCCCGGGAGATTACTCCTCGGGGGCGCTGCACCCGGTCTCGATCAAAGATCGGATCGGTTCTTAGATTAGATCTTAGATTAAATTTCGCAATTTCAATCCTATAGATTAGATCCAATTAGACATAAATAAATTCTCTAAATATCTCGACGATCCTCAGATTCCGACGAAAACAAATCCATACACGGTGGTGGCTCAAGGATTCGGCGGTATTTTCTTCTACGGGCAACGAGGAGCTGGCCTCCCACGCGCGTCTTCACAGCCGGCCGGATCGCCTCGGCCGTCACCCACCAGACCACGATCAGCGTAGCGGCAACTTCCTCTTCGATACGGCAGGGCGGCGCGGCTTCAGCGACCAGATCTATTGCAATCGATCTAATCAAAACGTCAAGACCGAGGCCTGTCCCCAGCTGTAGTTGAAGTCCGTCGTGTTAGAGTACGTATACGTGTATATGATAGAGATAGACTATGACTCTACATCTTGTACTCCAAGTCTCCACCTACCCCGTGTAACTCTATATAAACCCCCACAAGGCCCAGATCAATACAACATAATATTCTAAGGATTCATAATTTCTACATGGTATCAGAGCGGTTAGCCTCACGGCGCCGATCCTAGGTTCTTCCACCACTTCCGCAACGAGCCGCCCCCGGGGAGATTACTCCTCGGGGGCGCGGCATCCGGTCTCGATCAAAGATCGGATCGGTTTTTAGACTAGATTAGATCCAAATTTTCCAATTTCATAGACTAGATTCGATTAGCTAAATAAATCCCTATATCCTTGTCCGGCGAAACCAAGATCGATCGGTTCCTGTGGCAGACGTGTGGCCTAGCCGGCAGCTTCGCGTGCGCCTGCCACAGACGAAGCCGCGTCGACGCGGCCAGCGCGGCTGCTTTCCAGCCTAGGACACCACGTACAAGATCATCGTCCAGGAACAACCAAGACCATGTGCGGCGTCACCGTGTGTGCAGCCAAATCCATCTAGGCATCCTCACGGGAGTTCAAGCATCTAGGCGATACATCAACAATATGCACGATCCCAATTTGCATCAAGGTGAAACATAGATCTCTCGCAGGCCAGCGTCTACGTCAAGCCATACAAGTCTGCACTACTTCGACATACGACTACACCGACACCAAGATCTGCACTACACCGACATCAAGATCTACACTGCATCGAGCCGGACTACATCGATCCGAACATCTACGTCAAGTTGTACGGCCACACCAAGATCTTCGTCGAGTTCTACATCACCAATAAAAATCATCGCCAAGGTCTACATCACGTGGTCTAAAACCGTCGTCGCCGCTATATCCCGGCGCTCTGCTAGGGCGATCACATGATCGCCTCGCCCGCCTGGTGAAAAACCCGCTGCCGCCGCCGATCCTAAGCGATCCGCCGCCGCCGCCATAAAAACCTTGCCGCCGCCGATTGCCTTGTGCCCCGGCCGCCGCCTCAAAAACCCTACAACCAAAAACCTGTCGCTGCCGCAGATCTCTGCCGCAGCTGCACAAAAACCCGCCACCGCCGCAGATTACTGTCGCTGCCACACTATGACCAAGAAACCAGCCGCCGCCGCACAAAACCTTAAAAACCCTACGACACAAACCGCATAATTTTTTGCGCCTCCGGCGCGGCTACAATGACCATGACAACCTCGACCACGGCTACATCACGACCGGCTACCTCGACATCGACATCAAGAACAACGTCTACAACAACTCAAAAACTCCAGTCAACAGCGTCCGCGTCGTCACTTGCGTTCACGCCACTCCCGCTGTGACTGCGGGAGGGAAGAGAGGCACCAGAAGGGGACGCAGTAACCGCCCCTAGGTGCTAGCCATGATCATGTCCACGCAGGTGATGATGACAAGGAGATAAAGACGACGAAAGCGCAAGACGTCAAATCCAGTCGCAAGTGTCCGCTTCACTCCCGCTCCGACTGAGGAGGATGTTAGAGTACGTATACGTGTATATGATAGAGATAGGCTAGGACTCTACAACTTGTACTCCAAGTCTCCACCTACCCCCGTGTAACTCTATATAAACCCCCACAAGGGTCAGATCAATACAACACAATATTCTAGGGATTCATAATTTCTACACGCCGACCGCATGCACGAAGGACTCTAGGCCTGCACCAGGTAGCTACATGCAACCGATCTACATCAGTTCTGCATGTCCATGTACAGGTACAAAAGAAATAATCAAACCGGGTACTTGCGTTCTTGCCCTATGTTCTACTCCAGACAATCGATCGGATTGGTTCCACGGTGCCGATGACTCAGGCACCACGTGCGAGTTACGCGCAACATCCAGCTATCGGCAGCAGCCCACGCGTGGACGGTCACGCACGGAACTACTTCGACATGGTGGGCGGACGACCACCCTCGACACCACCAAGTCAACTCCATCGGCTACACCACGTAATGACACGCCGTCTTCATCGACTTACCGATCTACATTGCACGAGCCGAATAACATCAAGACATCGCCAGTCTACAAAATACAAGATCTTCGTCGAGCACATCCACAGAGAAGCGACATCAACATTATCTACACGCCAGGCCTACTATGCCGACTTCTCCGACATCAAGGCTTCGACATCATCGTCGCCACAAGGGACGCCTTCAAGCGACGATCATCGTCGACACGCCTAATCCGACATCACCGACATATCATCGCCAAGGTCTACATCAACGTGGTCTTCATCAACATCTTCGTCGACACACCGCCGCCGCCGCTATACTCGTCCACACGATGGACATACAACTAGGACGCCCTCTGACAGTACAACTGCAAGGCACGACGACGGCATGGCCGCGTCCACGACACCGACGACTGCATCAACAAACCGGCATCACAATTAGTGATGCCCCTATGACCGCGCATACGGTTCTGGCAAAACCGTGTGTGCTTGGTGGGTTCCTCCGATTCTGGCAAAACCGGTGGTCTCACTTATGATCACGTCCAGGAGACGCCCTGACGGTACCTCTACAAGGTGCAAAACGTCCACAACCGCAGCTCCGTCAACAACAACAACAACAAAATGCGCAATTTTTTTTGCGCCTCCGGCAATGGCGGCCACACAACATACGACGACTATGACATCGACCACACCCACCTCGACCACGGCTACATCATGATCGGCTACCTCGACATCGACAAGAACAACTTCTACAGCAACTCAAGAACTCCAGTCAACAGTGTCCGCGTCGTCACTTGCGTTCATGCCACTCCCGCTGTGACTGCGGGAGGGAAGAGAGGCACCAGAAGGGGACGCAGTCACCGCCCCTAGGTTTCAGCCATGATCGTGTCCACACAGGTGATGATGATAAGGAAGTGAAAACGACGGAAGCGCAAGACTTCAAATCCAGTCGCAAGCGTCCGCTTCACTCCCGCTACGACTGATGGGGGATGTTAGAATATGGATACATATACGTATATGAGATAGACTATGACTCTAAGATCATCTTGTACTCCAAGTCTACCCACCCCTTGTAACTCTATATATACACCCACGAGGGTCAAATCAATACACTGAAATATTAGGGATTCTATATTTTCTACGGTTCTAACAAGTGACCATCTTGGTTAAGCCTCTTCATTTTACAACCACGTACCAGTACCACAGTCGAGATTGGCCCCAGCACACATACCAAACCCAAAAATAAAGTAGACAGTAGGCACCATTGGTTTGTTATATTGAATTCGAGCAAATGCAGAAAAATGTGCTAGCCCTCGAACTATCAAACAGAAAAGAAGAACTACTCATTTTCTTAAGGAAAAACAGACCATGTAAATACACATAACTTATACTACTTTGGAAGTATCATATATATGGTAGCCGGCCGTGGGAGGCAACCCAGGAACTCAACTTAGGGGTCTGGCCTGCATTTTCGGTTATGCCGGAGAGGATGCCTAGATTGAACATTATATACACACAATGAATGCAATCAAATAGGACTACTAACTTGATGACTAGAAAGAAAAGAGATTAAAATGTACTATGCATGACTGTATTACCAAAAGACACTAAAGAAGTTGATGCCCTGGAACGAAATTGTACAAATACTACTCCAACTAGTAGAATAATAAAATTGGCTATAAACCCAGAAACTAGTTTAATTCTTCGTATTGTCATTGAAATCAGAACTATTAACTTAGAACACATTATCTATCTATTATATACTAAAAGCAATATAAGGGGTTTTTCGAGGCACCAGGTTAACAAATTATATTAACCGTTGGATATTTAATTTAAGGCCACGATTTAATTAGGGTACCCACGTCAGGTATACCATCTATGTTTTCTTATAAACACATCACGTCTGATGCTCTAGCCTTATCGGCCTTGAACCACCGGCCGCCTCAACTTTTTTCGAAATGGAGGCAGTGCCCCGGCCTCTGCATCAAAGTGATGCATACAGCCAACCGGCCGCCTCAACTATGTCCCAGACTCGCAGCCCTGTGCCCTCTCTCTCTCTCTCTCTCTCTCTCTCTCTCTCTCTCCTTGCTAGGTATTGGCGCTGATCGTTCAAGGTAAAGAGATCGACAAGGCTGGGTGCTAGACTTGATCTTTATCTTTCGCTTAGTCCTTTGTTTCATATTTTTCGCTGGTTGATCTTTATCTCGACCTTATGTGATCGCTGAACTTGCAATACTTTTGGATTATGGTTTTAATAAAAGGGCTGTGTGCATCAACCGATGCAGAGGCCGGGGTTTTATTCTCCTTTTCCAAAAAAAAAGGGCTGGGCGCTAGAATCTGCACTTCCAGGAGATGCTGGCCGATTCTCAAGTCACATGTCTTCAATTCTGTTTGGGGAACTCAGGTTAGGTTGACATCGATCTATACAAATTTACCGTTCAACCAAAACTTGCAGCAGAGCTAATTTAATTGGTATACAACTACAGTTTCCCTTATTGGTTGATTCGGTCATAACCGTTTAATCATGGAGCATACTTAAACATGGGTTCGATCCGACGGCAAGAACATGGATTAATACCTGTGGACAGAACGATCGGAACTCGATAAGGGCCAACCAGCAATGCACGTGGTCGATGCTGTTTTCTACCACCCAGGGTTGGGCATGCCTCAGTATGAACTCATGTTATGAGGATTAGAGCACACCAATGATTGGGAAAACTCCTCCTTGAAACACTGTCGGTTGCCGACGAAATATATATACTTTTCAATTTATATTTGGATTTACTCTCACCAATTCATCATCACGCATTCACGCCGTCCATACTGATCAGATAAGCTACTTTTCGTGGGATCTATCCCAACATGCAGCGGTTCGAGTAAGGGGAGAAGACTAGCTAGATAGATTGATTTTGTTGGACTAGATTGATTTCGAGGTGCCAAACATCCTATATCTGATTTCAACCATCCAGGCAAGACCAGATGACTAGATTGATCGATTTTGTCGGCAGCAACGCGAGGTGCCGAACATTGTAAATCTGATTTCAATCATCGAGCTAAGCAAGCCCATATAAGACTATATTGATGATTTCGCCATCAAGACACTGGCTGCAAGCATCATGACTCTTCGGTTCTCATCTTCTTACAGGACTGTCGTTGTTCTGATCGAGCTGCTACACAAAGAGTGTCATTAAGTCCGGTAAGACCAAGAGCTAGCAATGCACTTCCATCTATCGTGCAAGCAGGCAAGCAGATGGATACATCATGCATAGTGCACGAACATGAATGGATGGGTACGTCTAAGTGGACGTAAGACAAGACAAGGTATGTATATTGAATATTGACTAGCAATATATGCATGAAAGATATCCATCTTGCAATCTTTATGTTAATTAATTTGAGCATAAGTCATTCAAGTTGCTAATATTCAGTGCTTGAGATTTTTACAGTAATCTGAACTGCACCTCATTAATCTAAAAAAATGCATCTCCTTTTAGCCTTAAATTACTATACTAAAATATTATGATCATCGTCATACGTGATGCTTACCTACAACATCTGCGGTTATGTACCTGCCTTTATCATGTGTGCTATGCGGATAGCTTAGCACAAATGCAGGCATGGCATAGCGATGGCGATACAATGGCTTGGGTGTAGATAGTAAGCGACACTATCTAGCTTCAGTGTTTCAGCATATATATCTACATGCTCACGTCCATGTAAAGTGTGTAGTTCTGCACCCATGCATCCCCCATATGGTCCGAGGGAGGTTTTCTTTCGTTGTTTTTTTCGAATAGAGGGGAAACCTCGGCCTCTGCATAAAATTGCTGCACACGGCTGCTTTTATTGCATAATTCTTAATATTTAAAGTTCACAACTCAAGGATCGCTCAAAGTGGTGACATGGATCAACCATTGAAATGAAGAAAACCAAAAGAGTCTATGGCAACAAATTTTTGGCAGAGATAGATCCATAAAACGGCTGCCATTGATTGATCAGTACATAAGCAACCATTTGTGTATCATCTGTTGTCCTACTCTACGTTCTAGATGCCAACCCATCTATGCACCAAGAGATACAAGTAGTATTATGCCTCAATAATGATGGAATCAAAATAATCTTTCTTCTTCCGAGCAGGTCGGTTAAAATCAAAATTGACATATGGATCCGAAATACTAGGTAAAACAAAAGACGAGTGCATATACAATATTTAGCATTGTTTGGAGCTACGTGAAGAGAATATAGGTGTATAATTATATTCGTAAGTGACAACATGTCTCATGTTATGGAGAATTTGATAGTCTACGTGATATCAGGTGCGTCGAATAATCCATGTTGAAAAATATATGGCATGTAAAGCATGTATCTTTTCTGAACAAAAGTTATGAAAAACATCATATATATACATGGCATGTGCTTCTGCATTACGGTAGATTTTCGATGTCTCATACTTACCATCTCATGACACCTGATAGAGTTGTGGCAAATTATGAATTAAAAACACAAATCACCGCATATATACAATTTTTTTAGGATGCTGCATTTTATCGAATTATGTTTTGATCAATAGCTCAAGAAACAAGAGGATAAATCTAAACTTGATAATAATTTTCCCAATGGTCTTTAACAAGGATATGAATTATATTGACATAGTAAAAAAAACATGGCGATGGTTTATAGAAATAAAATGGAATTTTAAGTATCACCAATACTTATTAAGTGTAGATCTGTCCTCTCAAGTATTGAATTTTCCTTTCATTCATAACATAGAGTACTTTGGTTTCTCAATTCAATCTCTCAAGAAAATCATCAAGTAATTCCACAATATTTTCTAAAATAGGTAAATTTTGAAAGGTTTTTCATCTCATATTTTCGTAATGTTGAACAATAATAAATAACATTTTTTCATACATAAACTCATTTTCAATTTTTCAAGAATTCACAGATTTTCCATATGTGTGTACTTTCTTATCATTTCTTACTTTTCTAACTAAATACTTGTTGGAAATAAAAGAGGTTTCTAGGAACTAAAAATTTCTCCTTATTTGGGTGTTTTCATACAGTATTTTATGCTTTTTTTGAGAAAATATCTTCTTCTCGATTTGGTATTTGTTTTACTCATTTTCAAGTTTTCAAGAATTCTCTGATGTTCCATATGTGTATAATTTTTTTATTGTTTCTTCATTTTAAAAATAAATATTTGTTGAAAATAAAAGAGTTTTCTAGGAACTTTTAATGTCTTCTTATTTGGGTGTTTTTCTTATATTATTTTATGCTTCTAGATTTTATTTATTTTAATCATTTTCAAGTTTTTTTTGGAATTTCCTGATTTTCTTATTGTTTCTTCATTTTTAAAATAAATAATTGTTGCAAATAAAAGAGTTTTCAGGGATAATTACTCCTTATTTGGGTGTTTTAATACATTATTTTGGCTTCTAGATTTGGTATTTGTTTTATTTTGTATTTCCCGTGTTTGAAAAATAAATGGTTCCACGTTAGACAAAATCACTTTAGGATGGTTGGAACCTCTTGAGACACCAAAGGTAGATGGTATCACAAATCTAAGGGAGAATGTATCCGGTTCAATATATTATGACGACAAGTTTATACTTAGACTATGGTGGCGCTCGGTATGTATTCATATATTATCCATCTTTCACATAAATTATTTTATCAAGAACCTTATTTGAGAAAAAAATAATGCATAGTAAAAAACATTTCCCATGTATAGATAAATATACTACCTATTTTTCAAATTTTAGCAATATATTCATCTAGGAAAGAATAATGGTCATAGTTTTATTTTTTGAGAAAACCTCAGGTTTGGTACAAATTTAGAACGAAGAAGTAAATTTGAGTGAAAGAAGAGAGGTCTACTTAAGTGAAAAATCGTCGATACTTTACTGCTCTACGTGTCAACACATGAATACATTATTTTTGTATTCATTTCATTAGAACACCCGAACAACTATTAAAACTTTTTACCAGTATGTTCTTTAACTGAAATGTCTTCCCCATATGTGTTTGTACCATACATATTATTTACTACTATAACTCTGTATAATCAACCATAAAAATATCACCAGGCTAGAAAATCCCACAAAAAATAAAGACCAAGTACCCAAGAGTGAGTTATATGTCAAACCTTATTATTAAGGTATTGTAAGTGATATATATTCACAAAGATATATAACATTACATCAACATTATTTTTATGATCACCTATATTATTATATATTAATGATGGGAGACACCCAATAAATTGCCCTGACTATACACACATTTTTTTCATGGTGATACCTCTCTTGTGGACCATGTTTATTACTTGGAGGGTTGACAAATCTAAAAGCTTCAATTGTACGAAATGAATTTTTATGTCCTATGATATCTTACCATCATGTTTGAACTAAAAATAGAATGTGTAACTATATATCTAATATGTTTTGGTGTCTATGGAACCTTAATAGTTACAATTGCATGATAGAAGTATGTATTATATTCAAAGGTTTAATCCCTAAGCAATCTGAACAAATTAAAGATGATGCCCTCGCAATTCCTTGCTAGTTTTACACACAAAGAACCCATTATGTGCAATGTAAACATGAAAAGAAACCCGAATCATTGTGAGGAATATTGCATGTTGTTCCACTGCCATCCCTCATTCCTCCCCAGGTTTCCGCATTGGACTGGTGGCCCAGATCCCTTCTCGTGACTCGTATCATGCACCCCCTTCCCCTCTCCTGGCCCCAGACCAGAGCCAGTCTAACCCCCACTGGAAGAGGCCATCAAAAGGAAATGCTCAAGACATAGATGTTTCCAGCAAGGATCCGCCGCCGCAGCAGGCCCCATCCACCCCCAAGAAAAAGGCTCGGGAGATGGAGAAGGAACATGCCCTCTCCCAGTACACTTTCAAGAAGGGTTACTACAAAAGGGCTAGGAAGAAACCCTCTGTTGGTCTCTTGGTGGGAAGTAGCAGTGTGCCACTTCCCTCGATGCTGGACAAATCAATAACAAAGCCCAAGTCTGCGCTGGGTAAGTCCCCTTCAATGAATATGGCTCCAACATATCCATGGAGGAGGTGTTTGACTCCATGTATCCTCTTCCTCAAGGTAACTTGGAAAGTGTGGGGGAGGGCGGCAAGGTTTACTTTTGGGTGTCCGAGACAACACTATGAAAGTTGGGGGGATTGACCAAGGCAGCTTTTTCATTAGTGCACTCATCCTCCACTGTGCGTTAAACTACAAGTTTGAATACATTGGAGTTTATGGAACTACTAATCATTCAAGGTCGAGTATATTCCTTGATGAGCTGACATCCAAGATTGATAAATGTCAACATCCGGTGGTGGTGGGTGGTGACTTTAACCTAATCCGTGGGGCTGATCACAAGAATAATGACAACATTAATTGGCGAAGAATTCACTTGTTCAACGATTGTATCGCCAACCTGGCCCTTAGGGAGCTTAGACGATCTAGAGCTAGGTCCACTTGGTCCAACAAACAGCCTCACCCTATTAGGAGTGTCCTGGATAGGGTGTTCATTTCTCCTGAATGGGAACTTAAGTTCCCTTTAGCCTCGCTTGTGGTGACAACTAGAATTGGCTCTGATCACACCCCTTTTGTTGGGGGGATGACCCCAAGTAGGGTCAAGCCGAGGTATAAGGACAAGGTCCACTGAGGCGTAAACAGGTCAAAGTGTGAGCTGGACGAGTCATAGAAGGGCCGTCCGGATTACAGTTGGGTTATCATAAACCAGACAACACCGGCGAGACTTGGCCGACATATGTAGTATGTCAGCACGAGGATTGAGTTGTTCTCTCTTTGCAAGTACCGTCTTGGCCGGGTTATCCATACCAAGGCCAAGTCAGGAGTTGGCTTTCTCAAGAAGGAGAGAGCCAGCCCAAGGTTAGTGTTTTTCTCTCTCCTAAGGGAATATAGGGAGAGACAAATGCTAGCGACAAAGGACAGAATGGTAGAGACAGAGCAGATCGTCACTGACGTGACAGTGTCTGACCCCAACGGTCAAACATCGTGTCCTCTATGCCATTGCCATGCAGAGGTTGGCGATAGAGGAAAGGAGGGCGCCGAGTTACTATATTGGGACAAGATATTCATAGGATATTGGGACAAGCATAAGGTGAGCTAGGGCATCCAAGGAAAGGGTCGGTTCAATTGGCTAAGGGAAAACCCTAGAGAGAGTGGAGAGAAGGAGCACTTCATCCCCTACCTCTCTACGATATAGCTCAAGGAGCACTTGTAATAGTCAGAGATATCATAATATAAGATCTAGCGCAGGAGTAGAGGTTATATCTCCATAGGAGAGCCTCGAACCTGGGTACACAATGTGTTGAGTTCTTTGTCCTTCGTGTGTAGATCCACTACACTATCCCTCCACGGATACCACTAGAGCATATGGGCCCCATCTTTAGCCTACCCATAGCATCTATCATGACACCACCACGACAGTTGGCGCCCACCGTGGGGCCAGCTGTGGCGCTAGCTGGTGTCAAGATCCAGACAGGAAACTTCATCGCCACTAGAGAGCACATCATATCCAGGCTGGTCCAGCGATTTGGTGCGCTGGACTTCGTCAGCGACAACGCACGCAGCATCGACAATCACCCACCTCCGCGCAACAGGCTCTTCGCCAGCTTCGGTGCACACAAGATCTACATTGGCGTCGACGACTCCTACGTGCACCCGTAGTGAGTCATTGTGGTAGGAGAACCTCCTCTCAACGCGGCTCGCGGTCCGTGTATCGCTTGCCCCGCCAGCTGCGTTGAGGTAATGATGGCTACACCAGACCCTAGCACGAGCAAAGATCTGGCTGGAGATGGGGAAACTACTTCCAAGGTAACTCGATCTAGATGTCCTCTGCTGGAAAGGCCGCAAAACATACTGAAGCAAGCCATAGAGAGCCTGACTACACCTGTAGCTCCCATTGTATATCTGGCTCAGGCACATGCTGAGCTAGAAGAAACCTAGCAGAAAGTGCTTGAGGGAGCCAAAAAGATAGTAGCGGCTCAGCTGGCATTGAGCATCATGCTGTGTGAGTATGCTAGGGCAAATAAGATTAGCACTAGTCCTACTCGCATGGACGGTGTAAATATTAGAGGAAAAAACCTCATCAGTGAGATAGATAAGGAATATGTGCCTAGGCCAGGTGATTCAGGTAACCCCATGTCAGCAGGTTTGTCGAGGTATAGTACCTCGACAAAGAATCTCAGTGCTGCAGATGCAGCAGCTGCCGAGTTAGATGGTCTGACCAGCGAGGCTCGGGAGAGGCAGCAAGCAAGAGTCATAGAGCTGCTTGCATCACGAACCAGCAAAATGAGGAGATTCATAGGTCTAACCTGGCAAGAGTAGGGGGTTCCCGCGTCGTTCATTCGGCTGGGGGCGCTCCTACAAAATCAGCCAGGGCAGCATGTTCACCTGGAGCGGACCCAAGGAGAGAAGAAGTGGTATCCTCGGGAAGAAGACACAAGCAAATGGTGCCATATGACTCGACCGTGGCTAGGAAAGGCAAAGCAGTACAGGGGAATGCTGACAGATGAAGTGTTAGCCGAGGCAACGGTGGTCACAGAAACCCTGACCAAGGCAATGGGAATCAAGGAAACGTTGGGCATTGCAATACCGGACAACGTAACTCGGCAGGAGCAGGAAAATATCCCCCACATCAGCAGCAGTATATACCCTGGCAAGAGCAAAGTGTAGGGACAGCTATACAGCAGCAATATGCTCATCCGGGACAAAACAAGTACAATGATGGTTACTCGGCTATGGCCAATGCCGGGTTTCCTAGGCCGGATCATCATGCGATGGGAAGTGCAATGGGATCAAGGCTAGGAAACAGGAATTTGCAGCCGAATGATGCAAGATTGAAGCTAGACAGAATATATAGGTCGGAGCTATTAGAGGGACAAGGTCCTCCGAGTCCTGCATGTTTTGGATCTCGGATCATAAGAGAACCGCCAGTGCCGAACTTTCAGTTAGCCAAGGGAACAAAGATGTATGATGGTAGCACCAAGCCACAAGATTGGTTGATTGATTATTCCACAGCTATGCACATTGCACAGGGCAATCTCAGATGGGCGGTGAGATATGTGCCTTAGATGCTAGAGGGACCAGCAAGAGTCTGCTTGAATAATCTGCCACCAGAAAGTATCAATTATTGGTTGGATTTTGAGGAAATGTTCATCAGTAATTTCACTAGCACATATAAGAGGCTGAATAGGCCACATCACTTGCCAATGTATAAACCGAGGCCGAATGAGACAGACCGAGATTTTTTGACTCGGTGGTGTACAATGCGCAACTCATGTGAAGGTGTGATCGAGTCACATGCAATTGCTTGGTTTGCACAAGGATGCCGACATGGAAGTGTATTGTGGCAGAGGCTACAGAGAGATATGCCAACTACGTTGGTTGAGACAATCAAGATTGCAGATTCATATGCATTGGGAGATCCGACCCAACCCCTGCTTATATCAGCTGAGATGAGGAGTATTACTCCAGGGACGGGGCTGGGTCATCTCGACGGAATGATTTTCGGGGCAAGAGAAGAGATAAAAGGTCAGACTATCTATATAATTCTAACCATGTTGCTATAGTGACTCAAGATCACCCAGATGCAGGGAGTAACCAGCGGAAGAAAAACAGTAACTAACAGTGGACACAAAAGACCGATGGAAAGAAAACATGGCCCAATGAACAGAAAAAGAAGTGGCAAGAAAGAAGAGATAGACCGAAGTATATGTATGAGTCGATGCTGGATCAGCCATGCAAGTTCCACACGCCTAATCCGAGTAAACCGGTGAATCATACGACCCGGTAATGTGAGTGGTTTCAGCGTGCAGGACAAGGTAAAATGGGACCTCCTCCAACACCTCGGTAGCCACAGCTCACAGGAGAAAATGCCCAACAAGTAATGTTGCCACCACCCCCTTGATGACCCACAAGTATAGGGGGTGTATCGCAGTATTTTCGAGGGAAGTGAAACCCAATTTATTGATTCGACACAAGGGGAGCCAAAGAATATTTATAAGCCTTAGCAACTGAGTTGTCAATTCAGCTGCACCTAAAAACAATCTTGCTCACAGCAGTTTATCAGTAGCAACAGTTTTGTAGTAGGAATAGTAAAGTAACAACAGTAGTAAAGCAAAGACAGTAGTAACAAAAGCAGTAAACAGTGGGATTCGAGTGCGGTAGGCATAGGGATGAATTGACGGGTGTTGCATGGACAAGACAATTCACATAGCAATCAGAACATAGGGCAATTGTAGATAAATAAGATAAAGCATCCAAGTACCAGACAATCCTAGGCATGTGTTCCATATATAGTTATACGTGTTCGCAATGAGAACTTGCACAACATCTTTTATCCTGCCAGCCCGTTTGCAGCGGGGCCTCTAGGGAACTACTGGCAATTAAGGTGCTCCTTTTAATAGAGCACCGGAGCAAAGCATTAACACTCCATGAACACATGTGATCCTCACATCAAAGCCTTTCCCTTCCGGTTATCCCGATTTCTGTCACTTCGGGGCCATTGGTTCCGGACAACAACATGTGTATACAACTTGTAGATAAGACCAAAAACCATACTATCATAATGAATCAATAACATGTTCAGATCTGAAATCATGGCACTCGGGCCCTAGTGACAAGCATTAAGCACAGCAAGTTGCAACAAAGTCATAAAGCACTAATA
Source organism: Avena eriantha (assembly GCA_910589775.1). NCBI lineage: Eukaryota > Viridiplantae > Streptophyta > Magnoliopsida > Poales > Poaceae > Avena > Avena eriantha. Next base: position 282,699,038 of record OU342744.1, on the reverse strand, counting down.
AAAGATACTAGGCACCAAGCCCTAACAATCTGATGCCATTACATGAACGATCTCATCCAATCCCTACCATCCCCATAGCCTACAGCGGGGGATTACTCACTCATCGATGGGGGAAACATGGATGGTCGATGGAGAAGCGATGGTGATGATGATGGCGATGATCTCCTCCAATTCCCCGTCCTGGCAGGGTGCCAGAACGGAGTTTCTGGTGCTGTTTCGTGGAATCTGGTGGTGGCGGTGGAGTGGAACTCCTTCTGGAAAAACGTCGAACCCCCCAAAGTTTTTAGGTCAGAAGGCTTCTTATAGGCGAAGAGGGAGACCGAGGGGGTGCCTGGGGCCACCACACCATGCCCTGGCGCGGCCAGGCCCAGCCCGCGCCTGGCGTGGCCAGGCCCAGCCCGCGCCTGGGGGGGGGGAGGGTGTGGCCAGCCCCTGGCCCCCCTCCGTCTCGTATTCTGGCTCCTGGAGTCTTCTGGAAAAATAGGCACTTTGGCTTTTGTCCTGTCCAATTCCGAGAATATTCATTTTCTGACTTTCCTGGAACCAAAAACAGCAGAAAACAGGCAGCTGGCACTGTGGCTCTTGTTAATAGGTTAGTCCAAGAAATCATATGAATAGTACTCCAAAGTGTGGACAAAACACGAGAAAGTGGATAAAACCAAGCATGGAGCATCAAAAATTATAGATACATTTGCAATGTATCACCCCTCCGAGGTATGAGAACCAGGCAAGAAGGGAAGTACATCGAGTAGAGGACCAGAATCAGGCGAACTATGAATATGCCGGCCGAGAAGGCTGAAATGAGTACAAGGAGCATCATCAGAGCTATTGTGTGTTCACCACAGAGCAAAATGACAGGCAAAGTGTGCAAAGGCAACATATGGAGGTCAATGCGGTTATGCCGGCAGTGCTGAAGTATATGTACTGGTCAGATGAGGAAATCACATGGAGTATAAAAGACCAACGTAAGATCATGCCAATCCTGGGGCATATGCTCTGGTGCTTTATCCAACATTCATTGGGCCGAGTCTGAATGCCAAGTTCTCCAAGGTGTTGATTGATAATGGCAGCAGTATCAATATACTGTATAAGGACACAATGCACAAGTTGGGAATCTCGGAAAACATGCTCCAACCGACTAAGACCACATTCCATGGAATTGTTTCGGGTTTGTCGTGTGAGACAATCGAGAAACCTCGGATAGATGTTCTATTTGGCACAAGAGAGAATTGTCGGACATAAAACATGGAGTTTGAGGTTGTGGATCTAGAAAGTTGTTACCATGCACTGTTGGGCAGACCAACTATATCCAAGTTCATGGCAAGTTCTCACATAAGCTATTTGAAAATAAAACTACCAGGGCCAAATGGGATCATCATAGTTACAGGAGATTATAGGTGTTCTATGCAGTGTGCCTTAGCTAGATCAAGTTTGGTCGAGTCAGTCATGATAGCGTAGGAGAAGAAAAGAATCCATGATGAAGTGGCATTGGCTTAGTTGGCTCAACTGAGTATGCCGACACTAAGTAACCCCACATGGGAGTGTATCATTCTAGGCGACTAAGGACACCAAAAAAGTTCCAATTGACGGCCAGTTCCTAGAGGGCACCATCACTATTGGTGCAGGCCTGAATGAAAAATAGGAAAGTGAGCTCATCAGCTTCCTCCATGAGAATCAGGATATCTTTGCTTGGTTCACACAAGATATGTAAGGTGTGCCGAGGGAGCTGGCTGAGCACTCTTTTGCATGTCAGGCCTGATGCAAGGCCGGTGAAGCAACCTCTCCATTGCTTCACCGAGGATAGGAGGAAAATTATAGGGGATGAGATAGCTCAACTCCTTGCAGTCGGGTTTATCATGGAAGTGCTTATTCCGGATTGGTTGTCCAATCCGGTGCTAGTGAAAAAAAATGACCCAAATGTGGAAGTAGTATGGCGAATGTGTATTGATTACACGAATTTGAACAAGGCATATCCAAAGGATCCATTTTCTTTGTCGAGGATAGGTCAAGTCATTGACTCAACAACTGGTTGTGAGCTGCTATCATTTGTAGATGCATATTTTGGTTTCCACCAGATACCATTAAACTCGACTGATCAAATAAAAATTGTCTTTATTACCCCGTATGGGGCTTATTGCTATCACACTATGCTGTTTGGCTTACGTAATGCAGGGACAATCTATCAAAGGTGCATGCAAAAGTGTTTGCACGATCAAAATGGCAAAAATGTCTAAGTATATGTCGATGATATGGTGATAAAAACCAAGGTGACTCATACTCTCTTGAATGATATCCGGCAAACATTCACGAACTTAAGAAGGTTCCGGATGAAGCCTAACCTAGAAAAATGCACCTTCGATGTCTCGGCTAGAAAATTACTCGCTTTCCTCGTGTCCAGCCGAGGTATCGAAGCTAATCCAACTAAAATCCAAGCTATTGAGCGCATGGAATTGCTGAAGTGTCTTAATGATGTCCAGAAGTTCACTGGTTGCCTGGCATCGTTGAGTCGCTTTGTATGTCGGCTGGGAGAAAAGGCTTTGCCTCTCTACCAGTTAATGAAAAAGTCGGATAAGTTCATCTGGACATCACAAACAAATGATGCCTTTCATGAGTTAAAAAACATTCTAGCCTCTACACCTGTGTTAGCCTCACCACTATCCAAAGAGTCGATGTTGCTCTACATAGCAGTGACCAACCAAGTCGTAAGTGCTGTGGTAGTGGTGGAGCGTGAAGAGCAGGGTAAGTCGGTGCAGATGCTAGTCTATTACCTAAGCGAGGTACTTTCCGCTTCAAATCAAAATTATCCCCATTATCAGAAAATGGCATATGGCATCTATATGGCAGCCAAAAAACTTAAACATTACTTCGAAGAACACCCGGTAAAGGTGATATGTGAAGCACCCATATCTGAGATAATGGGCAACAAAGATGCAAGTATACGTATCGCCAAATGGGCAATTGAGTTAGATCCATATGCTCCACAATATGATAGGAGAGATGCAATCAAGTCCCAGGCAGTGGTCGACTTTTTTGTGGATTTGTCCGAGATGCAGTATGAGCCCGATTTGAATTACTAAAGAATGCACTTTGACGGATCAAAATGGAAATATGGTTTAGGTGTCGGGGTAGTGCTTACCTCGCCCAAGAAAGACCAGCTGAGATACGTGTTGCAGATTCACTTTAGAGCATCAAACAACGTGGCGGAATATGAGGCACTCGTACATGGCTTGAAAGTAGCAAAAGAAATTGGAATACATCGGATTCAGTGCTTTGGTAATCCGGATTTGGTGATACAGCAGGTTTCGGGTCATTGGGATGCTTTGGATGCAAATATGGCGTTGTATAGATTCCACGTGCAAAAAATATGTGGGTACTTCGAAGGATGTGAATTCCGTCATTTACCTCGAGCTGAAAAGGATCCAGCTGACGTATTATCGAAACTTGGTTCATCTCGACAAGCAATCTCATTGGGCGTAGCTCTGGAACTTCTCAAAAAACCATCTATCAAACCATCACCGGAATCCGCGTCAATCTATATCCCGGTGAATCTAGGATCCGAGGTTGTCCCGATGGATATTGATTGGGGGAACAGTTTGAGTAACCCGGGGACTGCCTCGGCACACCCGGGGACTACCTCAACAGACCTAGGGACTATCTCATAGAACTCGGGGACTGTTCAGCTTAACCCGGTAGAAGTTATGTCGACTGGCCCAATGGAAGTGGATGAAGAGATTTTCCCGGCACGTACTGTACCAGCATGGGCGCATCCAATTTTTTGCTTCTTGAAAGATGGGAGTTTGCCAAGTGATGAGGCACTCTCCAGGCAAGTTCAGAGAAGAGAAAAGGCATATACCATAATAAATGCCAAGTTATATAAGAGAAGTGTCACAAGTGTCCTTCAACAATGTGTTGATCTGGCAAAGTGACATGAGATCCTCCGAGATATAGATCAAGGCGAATGTGGGCATCATGCCTCGTCTAGAGCTTTAGTCACGGATGGTTGTGAAATATAGCCATATACGTCCATATTTAAACTAGATATTATTCATATTTTTGATGAAATATCTCTCTAAACCCTGCCACTAATGCCTAATGATCAAAGGGGTATGCAATCCTTTCTTTCTATTTTCCCTGCGCAGATAATGACATTTGATGATGGAAATCACAACATTTAAGTCAAAGATACAAGATTTCCAACAACCCGAAGAAACCAGGAGTCGTGAAGTGGAGACAAACGCTTTAACGACCAACTATACGGCAGGAATAAAACTCCAGCCGTATAGTTCAGGTCGTATAGTTGCCATCGACACTACTAGGTCAAACAGAACAACTTCCGTCAAGGGACCCATATATAAAGAGGCCTCGGGCGACGAGAAAAGAGAGCTCTTTCCAATCAACAACTGCCCCCAGAACTCCATCCACAACACCGAAGAGCCGCCGGAGGAATAGACTTAGATCTAATCTCCAAAACCTTCTCGACCACCATAGCCATATTCCAGCACTTGTAATAGTAGATCTCATCTTCGATTGGCGACATTGTAAGACTATTTGCTATCAATATCATGATTTCCATTGCAATGTTTATGATCGTTGATTTCATCTCTATGTGTGAGTAATTCTCCTTGGGCTAAGGGCTTCGGCCTAGCCATGTAGCTTTTGTGCATGTTATTTATCATAGATGGGATCATGTATTAGTTTGATGACATGATGATTATTGTATCCTCTCTTGCCTCAATCTAAGGACTTGTTAGGTACCCAAGACCCCGAGGATTGAGCCAGGTATAGGGCGTATGATTAATGAGTAATCTGCAGGTTGGGAACCCTAGTGACATAAGGGGTAGTATGGCTATATGTGAGGGATTTACTTGGGATTATCGGTGACGTCACTATGCATATCATTAGTTCTCTTTCTTCCATGGATGAGACTAGTAGGTTATTGCTATCAGCGGTTGCGGAGGCAATAGAAATTATGGATGTACTGCCCAGATATAATTTATCTTGCTCTAACAATTACATGCATACTTTATTACTATCCTTTATTCCCATCAGATGTTTTGCACATATACAGGTGAAACCGAACGCCCTAGGCCCTCTCTCTCCAGCATCGACAACAACAAAAGACAACACACTCTTGGTCTGGTAAAACACAAAAAGAATTCTAAAACTCCCGAAGGTTCGTTAAAGTAACTTCACTACGCTTTTTGTTTCCCGAGGATTCGATAAACCTAGTTCTACTAGGGAATAAGAGCTATACTACATCCGTAATCTGGATCGAAGGTATCAGTCGCCAAGGCGTTTCGGCATGGATTTTATTGCCCTAGTGCTTTATAAGAGGATGATGAATTTATGAGGAAGTGTAATGGGTGTTAGAGGTATTCGAGCAAAATACATATGTCATCCTCCAAACTCAAAACTATACCTATCACTTGGCCATTTGTTGTATGGTGTTTGGATATGGTTGGACCATTTAGGCCGGCTCGTGGAAACATGACTCATATTCTAATAATGGTGGACAAGTTTACAAAGTGGATTGAGGTCAAGCCAATCAGAAAGTGTGATGGACCCATTGCCGTATCATTCCTCAAGGACATCATCTTGAGATATGGGTACCCACAGAGTATCATAACAGATATTGGCACAAATTTTGCCAAGGGAGCATTTGCTTGGTTCTGCCAAGATAAAAGAATAAGATTGGATGTTGCATCAATCGCACAACCCGCATCGAACAGGCAAGTGGAGAGATCCAATGGGCTAGTACTTTCTGGGATAAAACCCCGGCTTGTTGAGCCGCTGCAAAGATCAGAAGGGTGTTGGATTGATGAACTCCCGGCAGTACTATGGAGCCTCAGGACAACTCTGAATCGATCAACTGGCTATACGCCATTCTTTCTGGTATATGGGGCAGAAGCTGTACTACCAGCCAACATAGAGCATGATTCGCCTAGGGTCACCCAATACATATAAGCCAAAGTGCAAGAAGCCCATCAAAATGATGTTGATCTACTAGAAGAGGCAAGAGAGTTGGCATTGTACCAATCCGCCATATATCAGCAGAATCTTCGATGCTATCATAGCCGGAAAGTGAACCCCCGAGTTTTTCAGGAAGGGGATTTAGTGCTTCGGCTAGTGCAACGCACTGCCGACATGCACAAGCTATCACATCCATGGGAAGGACCATTTATCGTGAGAAAGGCACTGCACAATGATGCATACTATCTCATAGATGTTCAATCACAGAAAAAGAATAAGGCGAACATGTTAGGAGAAGAACCAAAAAGGCCATGGAATGTAGCACTTCTTCGTCCATTTTATAGCTAGCTGAAGTGTACGTATCTCGAACTCTCATATGTCAGATTGTATGTCGATAATGAGATAATTAATGAAACCTCGGCACCTCGAGCAGAAACTCGGGGACTGCCTTAGTAAAAATTATCTTTTTCATGTATTTACATTTTATATGTCGACTGGCTTGAAATTCCTATCCCTTAGGCCGAAGTAGTAATGTGTCGGCACCAAAGGCTAACTCTTCGACTTGCTGCTGTCCAAAAGATTGGCTTCATGGAAAGCAAGAGAAATAGCTCGCAAATGCTAGACACATGAAAAATGACTAAGGAAGAGGAAACTAATCGAGCCGACATTTGTTTTGCGGACTAACACCTATATTTGCTTTCTTTAATATTATGCCAAATCATTTGGAGCTAATCCTCATAATTTCAAGTATTGTTAATTTGATTTTTTGATCTCGAACTCGTAAGTCGAACGCCAAAAAATGGTAGACGCGAGCCGAATCATAAGATTGAGAAAACAAGAAAATGAAACTCGAGGACTTCGCCCAGATAGATTCGACATAAAAGCATGATGATAGCAAAATAACTTAAAATCATATCATACATCTTTCACCCGACATACTGGGGCTTTAACAAAGTTTAAACTTTATGTGCTCAAGGAGCAAAAGAGGTCGGGTCATGAGCTGGAGGAGGAACAATAGCTTCAGGATTAGCAACCTCGGCTTCTACTTCCTCATCCGGGTTAGCTTCGGGGTCCTTAGGGTCCTCCTTGTCTTCGCCCGCATCCTCTTCGACGTATGCTTCATCCACCTCGTCGAGAAAGCTCAGCACATCGGTCCAAGCGTGGATATTGGCATATTGGATCAACTGATAGGGCCGACCTTGGCAGTGTTGGATGTGATTCAGATCAGTGTACCACCGCGAGCCAGTGCACATGTTCCGAAGAGTATCTAGATTGATACCTTTGTACCAGGATAGCACAAAGGATAAGACCTTGTCGGCACCGACGCGGGAGCTGATTCCCTCCACAAGTTAAGCTGCGTTTTGCAATCCATCAGTTTCTTAGACAGCCGAGTGACCTTTTTGGGGGAGGTCTCCACTGGCCAGATATGGTGGACGAATCGGATAGTAGCATCCAAGAGCTTAACCCTGAAGACCCTCATGGGTCCGAAGCTGGCCTTGAGAAGAACCAAGAGCTCATCAATGTCGTCTTTGGGGAGGGGGTTGGTTTTGCCTTTCTTCTCCCGGAATTTGTCAATGGCAGTGGCGGCACACGCTTTTGATTGGGGGGAAATCACCTAAGTGAATAAGCAAAGAGAGCAAGTTAGAGGAAACAAATCAAGGCAAAGGGGAGACTTCGGCAGTAAAAGAAAAATTGGAAAAAGTAAGCTTACAAGCTACAATGCCATTGATCCGAGTCAGCTTAGCCAGCTAAGCAGCCTGTTTCTTTTGGAGATCCTCAAGCGCAGTGTTCACTAACTCAAATTTGGCTTCGGCCTCTTTGAGAAGCTCCTTGTCTTTGTCGAGTTTTCTGGTGAGTCGTCTCTTCTCCTCGAAGAATTCCTGATCTAGCCTACCCAACTCAGTCTTCTAGAGTCGTTTGAGGTTTTCATTCTCGGCATGGAGCCGAGAGATCTCCTCATCTTTCTCCTTCAGCTGGGCCTAATGCTGCCCTGCTTGTTTGAGAAAGTGAAGCATCAATTCAAGCATGGATATGCTATCTTGAAGAGACACTGCAATGATTTTTGGCCCGACCGAGTCAAGGAATAATTACATGCTGAACTAGAAGGGAAAGGTGCCAAGGATAAGGGGCAAGAGGAAAAATACCTTTCAGCTTGGCCACCTGCTTCCGCAGCTCTTTGTTCCTGGTTTCCACATCAGCTGGAGGAATCCGAGTGATAAGTTAGCTCGACAGGTCAAGAACAAAAGGAACCAAACTGAAGGCAATAAGGAAAATAATTACTTTTCTTCTTAAGATTTGACAACAATGCCTTATGCTTCCTGGAGAGCTCCTTGTGCGCATCGAGGAGCCGTTGGAACTCGGAAGTATGCCGGTTGGTGGTGATCTAAAAAGAACAACTGGCAGTCACTAGGTAATGAGGATATTCGAAGCTACTAAAGACCCGAGTCAAGTAAAACTTAACCCGGCTCTAGGGGGCTGGATAGTCGAAGCTACTAAAGACCCGAGTCAAGTAAAACTTAACCCCGCTCTAGGTAGCTGGATATTCGAAGTTACTCAAGATTCGAACCGAGTAAACTCGACCCGAATCTAGGTGTCTAGATATTCGAAGTTACTCAAGAATCGAAACATGTAAACTCGACTTGAATCTAGGTGGCTAGATATTCGAAGTTACTGAAGATTCAAACCAAGTAAACTCGATCCGAATCTAGGTGGCTAGATATCTGATCTTAAAAGGAATTTTGGCTAAGTTAAAATGATTCAACTAGATACTTTGGATCAGCTAAGAGAACAATTAGATTTACTAAGTTTGAAACTAGAGGAGCATCCGGCCGATTAATATCTTACTCCCCCGGAGGCTCGGGGACTAGAGGATATGTACACATGTACTTATGCAAATATAAAAGAGATAATCGAGATGTTTACCTCCATCATTCGGCTAACATCAGTGATAGCTTTGCTGGCAGTATACATCTTTGCGCCTATTTCTGTAGGACCAAACTTTTGGTGATTCCTGGAGCTGACCTCGAAGTACTCAGCATTGTTCTAGTTCTCGGCATATTTAGCGAGTGAGCCGAGGCTTCCACCACTGAGAGTCTGAGTTAGGACTAAGACTTTCCCGAGAGCTGCTTGCTGGGCGGCCTTTGAAGCGACCGGGCTGGTATGAACATGATCTGTTTATCTGAAGTAGCGCCAGAAGCAGCACTACCCTGTTGCATCATAGAAGCAATGGTGCGTTAGCCGCTGATCCCTTTGGCACTGCCTTGGTCACCTTGGTAGTCTTCTTCACCTTAGCGGCCGGTTTGGCCTACTGTTGGGATGCTATTGACTAAGAGTCGGCTGCAGGGGCTGGCGTAGGTCGATATTGTGAAGTCGATGGAGATTTGGCCCGTGGGCTCTGCCGAGGCTAGTCGTCTCGCTGAGTCTTAGGAGATTCGGATGATGCTGGTGGAGCTTGTTGTTTCTGGCTAGAAGATGATGCAGGGGCTGGCTGAGGCTGAGGCTGAGGTTGGACTAGTGCTGGAGTTTCTGGCACCTCGGTAGAAATTTTTTCAGCACCGGCATTGCCGGCGCCACGATCTTCTTCTTGTTGCTAGGGGCAGAGAGGTTACCCTGCCGATCCGTCATAGCCGCATCCTCTATGGCGCCCCTTCCACCTGTGCTGATGTTATCCTCCTCCCGCCGAGATGGGCTGTTATTTGGCGCGACAGGAAAGTTCTCCCGAACAGGGCTAGGAATGGGATCATCATCACAAGGAGGAGAAGGTGGTGCCTCATGAATGGGAGAGGCAATGCTGGAGCCACTCTGGGAGATATCCACGGTGGCCCTGCCAAGTCAGAAAGAGAAAAAGATTGAATCAAGTAAGAAAGAGAGAAACAAGAAATACAGGAAAGAAGAGCTATGAAACACAAGAGTAACCTAGAGAAAGGGATTTACCCGGACACAACTAGAGGAGCTTTGGGCTTGGGAGCCTTCCGGGTCATGGGCTTCTTTCCAGATTTCTTAACCCTTTTCCCGGACCAGGGAGGTTCGGTCGGAGGAGCCGAGGTTGCGGCTCGCTTCTTCACCACACCTTGGCCTCTCGTGGCAATGGGAGGCGCGTTATGCACCTAACCAGGCGGGTTAGCTGGATTAGGATCAGTTGGATAGGCGTATGAGATTGGCATTGGGTTAAATACCTCAAGAATCTCATAGTCATCATCATTCGTCCATTCCTTCAAGACATAAGTCTTACTGGAGGATCGGCTAGAGCTGAAGTCCAGGATTGGCATGCACTCCTCAGAGTCCAGTTCCTCTAGATCCGAGGTCTCCCGATCCTTGCCCCAAGTAAGTGCTGGGGTCTGGGTGTCCTCAACTGTCTGCTGAAGAAATTTCTATACAAAGGAGCATAGGAAGGTCAAATAAGTAGTATAGCTGACATAAAGCATAACTCGATAAGGGTTACTCGAAGGACGTACTTTAGGAACATGCCTATCTCTGCTAAAGGGCGCCATCCCCCATTCCCATTCCTCGGCCAAGCCCGTCTTGAAGATGGACTTGACTCGATGGTGGATCTGGGCATTGGATAGCTCGACCGAGGAAACTCAGTTGGGATCGAAGGGACCGCTCATGTAGCAGATCTTGTGGTTGCGTTGCTACAGCGGGAAAACTCGACTGAGGATGAAGGTGACCATCAGGTCCTAGCCAGTAAATTGGCATCCGTCAGCTCAAGGATGGGCTTCGCCACGAGATTGACGAGGGTATTACTCTTCTTGGGGTCAAGGTCCCAATTTTTCCTAGTGGGGATGTCGACTGAAAAGGCAGGAAGCCGAATCATGTCGTCTGGGGTATTATTCTTCACGTAGAAGAATGTCCTCGCCCATCCTTTGTAGGATTCAAGGCCGGTAATCCGGGGAAAAATAGAACTTTTCCGAGGTGTAATGGATGCTGCCCCACACTGAGTCAGAGACTTCTCGCCAGGAGGAAGCTCTTTGTTGGGAACGACATTGGCTCGGATCTGGAAGAATTTGGCCTAGATCTGGATAGTGGGCCATAGGACAAGGTATCCTTTGGTACCAGAGTCAACGGCAGAGAGAGGCAAGGGCGTCTGTAGGGAGATGATGAGGTTGCAGACCAAAAGTGTCAAGAAAATCCTTGAAGAACTCACTAATGGGAAGGTCAAAGCCACGACCGAAGTGGGCAACAAAAACGAAGAACTCACCATCCTCAAGGATGGGAGATTGTTCGTCGTCGGGGAGGCGGCAGCTGACCTCCGGTGGAATCCAATGCGTACACACGAGCCAGTCGATTTCCCTCTGCGTAACATTGGAGCCGGCCCAGGCACCATGCTCGTGGATGGCGCCACCCTCCTCCTATTCATCCACAACAACTACATCCTGTTGCATCTCCATATCCCACTCCTTTGAGGCGAATCTTGATTTAGGGGAGAGATGCATGGATTGGCTAGGACCCATGGCAGTGGTGATGGGCAGCGCTGCGATGAAGCGAGGAGGAAGAGAGAGAAAAGGGGCAACATAGTCTTTGGAGCAGAGAGCAGTGGTGGCGATGGCGCAAGGAGGAAGAAGAAGAAGAGGCGAGAGCGGGGGAAGTGACTAAGTGCCTCCCCGCTCCCCTATTTAACGGTGCAGAGGATCGTGGTAGTGGGATCGATTAACCCCACTAGCCAGATGACATGGGCGTGTATTCCCTTAACTGATGCGTGAGATCATGCCACACGCACGGCTACATAGCGCAAAAGATGAAACGACGCATCGTGGCCCTACAGTTATCGAGGAGGCACCCAACAATGTGATGGGGTGCCATTACCCCTAACAGTGCGTGGCAGTAACTGCTGCCACGACCCTTAAAATAAGGCAAAGGAGCAATGATTACACTCCACGTAGGATACAAGGAGTACATGAGAAGATAGGTATCTAAGAGGAATAACCCGGATGTAACAGTATGACTTGGCCAATGAGATACATCTCAGAAAGAGCCAAGGAAAGTCAAAGTGAATATCAAGTCACCAAGTGGTGCATCCAACTTAAGCTCAGTATAGGCCGACATATATGTATGTCAGCAAGGCGGACAATGATCCGGATAATTTTGAACCTGATGTGGCCTTTCCAGCTAAGGATGAAAGACCGCACCAGCTTCGGGGACTAATGTTGGGTGGATGACCCCAGGTAGGGTCAAGCCGAGGTATAAGGACAAGGTCCACCGAGGCGTAAATAGGTCAAAGCATGAGCTGGCCGAGTCATAGAAGGGCCAGCCGGATTACGGCCGGGTTACCCTAAGTCAGACAACACCAGTGAAGCATATGTCGGCATGAGGAGTGAACTATTCTCTCTTTGTAGGTACCATCTGTAACGCCCCAGTTTTAGTTAATCATAATTAGGGCTTGTTTTGTGCATTCATGAGCCTCATTCTTTAAAAATGCATGCTAGAAAGAAAGAAAACAAAACCATAAAACCCTAATCTTCCCTCCTCTATTTGTAACCAATTCAAAATGGGTTTGAATATTTTGAAAACCATCAAAACTTATGGAGACCAAATTGCTATAAGGGTCCCTTAGTATTTTCAGATATTTCACAAAGTCTCTTGTATTTTTGAAACTATTCAAAACAGATTTGAAATGAATATACAAAGAGAAAACGAGAAAATTTAAATAAAAAGGGTTTTGTTAAAAAAAATAGCAGCCCGCAGCCCAGGCCGGCCCAACCTTCCCCTGTGCTACCTGCCGCTCGCGTGCAGCGTCCCACGGCCCAGCAGCAACCTGGCAAATCCCAGCCCGCGTACCGGTTCGGTCCCTTCTCCCTGTCGTCTTCCTCCCATAGCCGAAGCAGCTCGGTGGCCTCACCGACGCCGTTTGCCGCCGCTGTGATGCGCGCCCTGCACCGCGATGCTTGCCACCCCTGGAGTGGAGATAAGAGCCTCCCTGAGCACGTCTCTCCTTGACCCTATTCTCTCTTTCCCCCTAGTGCTCTCTCTCGCTCTCTCCCGCCAGTGGCCGAAACCTAGACGCCGCCGGAGCCATCCATAGCCGCTGCTCCGGGCCTCCCCGTGCCCAATCGAGAGGCCCTTGAGCTCCACCTCGCCCGTCTTCGTCGTTTTCCCTGAAGTGCACAAGCCAGTGAGCCATCAATCGCTGCAATCGACCCCCTCGTCACCAACTCCGGCAGCCACTCCCCGCCGTCGATTCACACGACCCCGACCCCCTCCGTCCTCGCCGAGGCTACCCACGCATCGAGGGTGAGTTCCCAGTTCACCCAGACCACTCCATCTTCTTCGTCCATGTAACATCTCAAATCTTTAATCAAGGTTATGAAGATCCAAATCACCCAATTTAGGGTTAACAAAAACGTTTTATCATTAAAATAATTAGGAATGCCTATGTGTGTTGCATTGATAAGGAATGGTTTGAAATTGCCATGTTTGTTTGTTCTAATGGTTGTAAAATGATTCTAAGATGAATTCCACATCATCTAGATCATTTCCAAGCAAAATCCAAAGAAAAAGAATTCAAATAGAATTAATAAAGGCAAATGGTCACTTTTGCCATTTTAATCAACGATGCCACTTTGGGTGCTCCTAGAACTCAAATTCAAACAGAAACAATTATGGATCTTTGCACCCCTTGCTAGTACAAGTAAAGATGTACCAAGGCCCACTTTGAAATCTTACAAAAACATTCAAACTCTAATTTTAAATGACATTTGAAAATGGAATCAAGTGTATGTACCTAGATCCCACTTTTTCAAAAACCAATCAAATGAATCCATTTTGACAATCCCAAGCAACCACATATACTCAAGCATATGACTAACAACTCCACCAAAAATCATTTCAAAATTCAAAACTTTGTTTCATGCAGCCATTGTGTCGAACAGGTGGCATGCAAACAAAATCTGCCTAACTAACACTATTTATTGATCAATGATTTGTCGAGTATTTGGGCTCAATCTTGTTCCCTTGTCTTCCCTAGCTCTAACTAGCCCCTAACTAAGCTACCAATTGGCCTAGAGCATCAGTGTCGCGCCGCCCGTTCTTGGTCGCCGCCGGCCGAGCATGGGCAAAGCGCCATAGACAACGCCGCGCCAAACCAGCACCATCCCTAGCTGCGTCACACCCTACCGCGACCCCCTGTCCAGCCTATGGCCGTAGCCAGCCCCTGGACCACCATGGGCAGCTCGCGCCCACCCCCTCTGCGCCGTGCCCAGCTCACGCTAGAGCGTCGTCCCCGACAAGCCTGCACAAGCCGCGCCAAGCTCCCAGCTCGCGTGCGCCACTCCGCCATAACCCTAGCACCCCGCCAAACACGCCCTTCTACCGCCGCGCGACCAGTAGCCATCGCCCGCCGCTTCGAGCACCGCTTCTGCCGCGTAGAGCGCCAGCCCTTCCCGACCAAACACCACCACCCCTAGCGTCACCTTTACACATAGCCGACCTCCAGGAGGCAAGCCAGCGTCCACCTACCCTGCCCATGCCTCTACCACCCTGTATTGTCATCACCGACGAGCTCACCGTCGCCCGCACGGTCCCCTCGTCGAGCCTATATAAGGAGCCCTTCCCTAGCCTCAATTGCCACACTCCAACACTCCCCTCTCACCACTGACCATTCCCCACCTCTCGCCGGGGCCACTCGAGCAGCCAGTCGCCGGAATTGCGCTAGAGTTAGACGTAGCAGAGGAGAAGAAGCCCCCGTCGATTTCGTCCACCCCAGGAGCTGCCGCGACCTCGCCTGAGTCCGATGTCGTCTCCTCGTTCGATCGCCCCCATCGCCGCACTAGCTCGAGCCCTAGTATGCCCCCACTGCACCCCCACCGAGCCGCTAGGGTTCCATCTCGCCGGCGACCCGTTCGTCATGGACGATGAACCGGAGCCGTCGATCTCGTTTCTAATCGCACGAACCACATCGCCCTATACCGTTTCGGGTTTTAAGAGCCGCTGACATGTGGACTCCCCTGTCAGCTGTCCTCTGCGCTGCAGAGTGTGACTGGGCCGGCCCGTTAATGTTCCCGCACGGGCCCTGTAATTCAAATTTAGATTTTTCTATTTAAACTAAATCTAGTTTCTGCCCATTAGTTTGAAAATCAATTTAGAAAGATTTACTAAACCAAATTGAATGATTCCAATTTTGTTGGAAAGATAATTTAAATCTCTATCCAAGCCCGTTGGATTTAAATCATTTAGAGTTATAGATCACATATAGAAAAAATAACAAGACATATACTTTTTTGCATTCAAACATTTTTCAAAAATCAACAATAATAGCTTTTGAGTTGATTCCAACTCTCAAAAATCTCATTGGACCATAACTATCTGAATATGTAATAATATTTAGGTTTGCATGCAGTGACTTTGGACTAGTACCAAAATATTGCTATATAGGCATTTCTAGTCACTTTAAATCATTAAATATTAAACTTAAACTTATTAAAATGTGATCCAACATTTAAATCACATTCCCAGGTATTCGAATATGTGGTGATGACATTTGTCCACATGATCCCATATTTTAATTGGAGAATATTAAATCTTAATTAATTTCAATGAGTAGAAATTACTTTTCTCAAATAAAATAAAAGAAACCAATTCATTAAATCTTGTGATGTATGTGATGATACTAGATCATCAAGTGTGTGCCTTAGAGTGCTAAATAGACTAGTTGAGTATTGTTTGGTGATTGTGTATTCTGTATGTATTTATAGACGATAGTACCGACCAAGTCTTCGATGAGGAGTTCTACCCCGAGGAAGAAGAGGAGAATTTCAACCATTGCACAAACCAAGGCAAGCTATTATTGGCAAGCTAATACTTGCAAGCCATCATTAACAATGCGAGCTAACCCTTGCAAGCTAGAATTATACAAGATGACCTAAGCAAGATGCAATAGGCATGCTTTGGTTATACCCTTTTGATTTATACCCATCCCAAGTTTTACTTACAAGTTTTACTTATTTTACTTTACCAAAGTTCTTTACCTTGTTTATAGATAGCATAAAGAGTATAAAACTTGGCCTATATAGTTAGACTTAGATGTCATTCTATGGCATGAGATTGATATTAGCATCCCACATTATTGAACACTCTTAACTTAGTGATTAGAGCTAAACCCAAAACTTGATCACTTTAGATGGGAATACTTGGTGAAAATGACTTATGAAAACCTTGGAATGATGAGTCATTCTATTGAGATGTTTTGACATGTGTTGATAAACACAAATGAATTTGATGATGAAAATGTTGAGGCATGAGCCTTAGCCCTTTATAAAAACTGATGGTTGGGTCCGGATGCGATACCCTTCCAATTTTTATCGTACAACCACAATACCTGAACTGGGTAAGGCTTAGCCGAAAGTTTATATGCATTAGTATGAGTTCCCTCACGGGAGAGGTTTGAGCTGAGGCTACCTCTCAATGTTGTCCACCTATGCAGTGCCCAGGATGGCAGATGGCCATGGCTGGGAGGCCAAGCTCATAAGAGAGGTGCTTATACTAGAGTGTATAAAGGAAAGGTTATGTTTGATTATCTGCATACTAAGTATGATGATTCAGGGTTATCCCTGACAGATGTATCAAATTTTGTGGTGAAAGTGTACCACCTCTACAAAGTGTCAAACTATTCGAATAGCCGTGTCCGCGGTTATGGACAGTTGGAGTGGCCATACTGTTCCGTTGTCAGATATTTTCAAAATGACTTATGAAATGAATTGTGACATGACTTGACCATAGCAGAGTTGTGACTATGACAACTAAGTTCCCATTTAGGTGATTTCAAACTTTATTTTTGTTGGAAATATGCCCTAGAGACAAATAGTAGTAAGGACTATTATCATATTTCATATAGTTTATGATTAAGTTTTATATCATGCTATAACTGTATTGAGAGGAAACATCAATACACGTGTGATATAGAAACAACCAGGGGTTCCCAGTGAAACTCTAGTCACTGGTTCATTGGTCAACAGATGATCATGTTTCCTGATCATGTGGCATTTATGCTAGTTGGAAATGAGGTCATCTCATTCGGAGAATGAGATGATGAACCAATACCCAACCTAAACATCGTGACCCAATCATGTCACGAAGTTCAAGTTATGATGATCAGAAATGGATCCTCGTAGACTATTCCTTAGAACGTGAGGCTATATCAATCACGGTCTCCCGAGAGTGCTTAGATAGCATCAAACGCCATCTAGTGAAACAGTGGTTATAAAGGTGTGTTCAGGTATTCGGAGGAAACCGTAGAGGCAATATATGTCAAGAGCGGGATTTGTCCGTCCATGTGACGGGAAGATACTCAAGGGCCCACTCGGAGAAGTTATATCCAATAGCTACGCAGCGTGTGATTAGATCACGGGGATATCACTTGTTGGAACGAGTCAAGTAGCATTGTTTAGTAACGAGATTGAACACGACATGGTGATGTCATTGATCAGATCTCGGGCAATGCAAGTATCGAGTGACAAAGGGAATAAGACACGACTGTCCTGGTTCAAACGACGAAAGATCTTCGTGGAACGCACAGGGGTCACATGGCCATCCAGGTCCCTCTGATGATCATTGGTGCGGGAGTGTCTCGACCATGTCTGGAGTGTTCCTGAACCATGGGGTATCACGCTTAAGGGCTTGATGATGCTTAGAGAGTGTTTATAGGATCGGTAGAATCACCAAAGAAAAGAAGAGAGAAAACCAGAAGGGTTTCGGTAAGTCCGGAAGATGTCCGGAGTGGAGGTGGAAGGTGTTCCATAACCACGGAGATTGAATAATATGTGAATGAATGTTAAATGTTGATTTAATCATTTATACATAATTATTTAATAAAGAGAAAATAAATTAAAAGGTCAAAAAAGGCTTAATGGGCCAATTCCGGAGGGAGAGGGCCCATTAGGGGAAAGGAGAGACGGAGAGGGGCCAAGGGGGCTGGCCGGATGGGCCTAGCCCCCCGCGGGGCCCACTAGGGGCTGGACGGCGGCCTCCCCACCCCCTCCACTCCTTTAGTCCCACCCTGGGACTTTGAGGGAGGTAGTACCTCCCCTCCCCCTATATATATATAGTGGGGTATTTGGCCTAGAAAAATACACCAATAATCAATAAAGGTCCCCCCACTTTTGGGAGGACCTCTAATTGATATTTTCTCTCTCCCCCTCTCTCTCGTGACCGTGGTCCCAAGTCTGGACTGCGCGAGCGAGAGACATCTTCACCACGGAGCGCCGTCGCGCCGCGGGATTCGGATCCGGGAGCTCTACTTCCACAACTGCTGCTGGATTGGGGAAGTGGGAGTCATCGTCAGGCACCGGACGTGTGTAACTCCCTGCGAGGTGTCTCACTTGAGGCACTCAAGTCGTTGGAGCCAGAAGGAGCGCAAGGACTTCATCACGACCTTGAGGTCGACTTCGGCTCGTCTACATCAACCATGCTCTCCTGAGCATTGACAACGCTTTTCGGTCTTCAAGGGTAAGTTCACGAAAAGCCCCTCCCGTTACTGTATTACTAATAGATAGGTCTTGGCAGCTTCAAGGGTTCAGGGGCGTAGAGTAAAATTTATTGTTTTTATGCGCGGAACCCCTATAGTGGTATTAGAGCTATATCTATGCGTAGTAATGCTAGTACGGGTAGAACACACGAGATGTAGCATGTGGACGTTGATCTTTTAGTTGTTACCCTCTCACGTGTACTTGTGTATACCGCAATAATGCTTGATGAAGCGGCCCCCAACCAACTTTACGCGTTCATTTGCGAGACTGGTCCACGCTTGACATACGGCTTGTACCGTATAAAGTGGCTTAGGGGGTGTATGTCTCTCTCGCATTAGTTGGTATGCCATTTGCATGGAGGGCCCCGCAAGGGGTGTAGTAGAGACAACTACTTGATCAGCGTTTTGCTGAAAGTTCGTAGGTAAGAACGGTTCTTGTGCGAAAGCCCATTCAGCCACTTAAAACATGCAAAGATAAAGTAGAGGCGTCTAACTTTGTTTTGCAGGAGGGTGTTGATACGTCCAAAACGTATCTACTTTCCCGAACACTTTTGCTATTGTTTCTCCTCTAAACTTGTGTGATTTGGATACAACAAATGCGGACTGACGCTGTTTTCAGCAGAATTGCCTTGGTGTCTACTTTTTGTGCAGAAAACCAACTATCAGGAAAAATCCCGGAAAATATGCGAAAAATCCTATTTCACCCCAAGACTCTGATGACCCACAAGTATAGGTGGTGTATCATAGTATTTTCGAGGGAAGTGAAACCCAATTTATTGATTCGACACAAGGGGAGACAAAGAATATTTATTAGCCTTAACAACTGAGTTGTCAATTCAGCTGCACCTGGAAACAATCTTGCACACAACAGTTTATCAGTAGCAACAGTTTTGTAGTAGGAATAGTAAAGTAACAGCAGTAGCAAAACAAAGATAGTAGTAACAATAAGTAGTAAACAGTGGGATTCGAGTGCGGTAGGCATAGGGATGGATGGACGGGCATTGCATGGACAATACAATTCACATAGCAATAAGAACATAGGGCAATTGCAGATAAATAAGATAAAGCACCCAAGTACTAGACAATCCTAGGCATGTGTTCCATTTATAGTCATACGTGCTCGCAATGAGAACTTGCACAACATCTTTTGTCCTGCCAGCCCGTTTGCAGCGGGGCCTCTAGGGAACTACTGGCAATTAAGGTGCTCCTTTTAATAGAGCACCGGAGCAAAGCATTAACACTCCGTGAACACATGTGATCCTCACATCAAAGCCATTCCCTTCCGGTTATCCCGATTTCTGTCACTTCGGGGCCATAGGTTCCGGACAACGACGTGTGTATACAACTTGTAGATAAGACCAAGAACAATACTATCATAATGAATCAATAATAAGTTCAGATCTGAAATCATGGCACTCGGGCCCTAGTGACAAGCATTCGGCACAACAAGTCGCAACAAAGTCATAAAGCACTAATAAAAGATACTAGGCACCAAGCCCTAGCAATCTGATGCCATTACATGAACGATCTCATCCAATCCCTACCATCCCCATAGCCTACAGTGGGGGATTACTCACTCATAGATGGGGGAAACATGGATGGTCGATGGAGAAGCGATTGTGATGATGATGGCGATGATCTCCTCCAATTCCCTGTCCCGGCAGGGTGCCAGAACGGAGTTTCTGGTACTGTTTCGTGGAATCTAGTGGTGGCAGCGGAGCGGAACTCCTTCTGGAAAAACATGGAACCCCCCAAAGTTTTTAGGTCAGAAGGCTTCTTATAGGCGAAGAGGGAGACCGAGGGGGTGCCTAGGGCCACCACACCATGTCCTGGCGCGGCCAGGCCTAGCCCGCGCCTAGGGGTGGGGGGGGGGGGGCTATGGCCAGCCCTTCGCCCTCCCCCGTCTCGTATTCTGGCTCCTGGAGTCTTCTGGAAAAATAGGCACTTTGGCTTTTGTCCTGTCCAATTCCGAGAATATTCATTTTCTGACTTTCCTGGAACCAAAAACAGTAGAAAACAGGCAGCTGGCACTGTGGCTCTTGTTAATAGGTTAGTCCAGGAAATCATATGAAAAGTACTCGAAAGTGTGGACAAAACACAGGAAAGTGGATAAAACCAAGCATGGAGCATCAAAAATTATAGATACATTTGCAATGTATCAACATCCCCAAGCTTAACTCCTGCTCGTCCTCGAGTAGGTAAGTGATAAAAAGAAAGAATAATTTTTGAGGTGACATGCACCATCAAAGACTTGACCAAAGTATTTGTAAACATTCAAAGCTAGGATCAAAGTACTTCAATCATAACATGAAAGACAAAGTTCTAGCAATAAGACAAAGAAACTATGATGCAACATGAAAAGGCACGAACAAAAGATTCATGAATAACAATGCTTTGCAAGACGTTTGTTTGTTTCACATAAAGAAAACATAGCAAAGTGGCATTCAGCTTGTCCCTCAAAGAGTAGCAAACACAAATGCATAGGACACCTTCAAAGTTTACAAGAGTGACTAGATACAAATAGTTTAAAACAAGCAATATCAAGGTATGCATCAATCAACAAGTCTTGTGACAATGCTCATAGAACTAAGAATGGCCACTATGCTCTCAAGAAAGTGCTCATAGAATGTGTGGAGACTCAACAAGGAAATGAAAAGGTTTTGAATAGTTTGAAAGGCTTCCAAATCCTGAAAGTATGATACTCATTAGCTTTGAGCTCTCATTGCCCCTATCATAAGCATCTTTAATGTGGTTAAGGTGAAAGTGAGGTCCAATCTGAGTTATATGCTTGACAGACTACAAACTGAAAATCCCAAGTCCCTTGAGTACGAGGGCCACTCCTCATGCTACTCAACTTTAGTTACCGGTAAGTTCTTGTCATCGTAAGTATGTGCGTATCATTGAGAACCGCCAACGGGGTACCCCTTGCCCGATGATACGGAAGAATCCCCATATCAAAATGACAAGGCAAGCAGACAATGAGTTGTTGGGTCCGCAGCATAGAAAACAAAAATTTTCCTACGATGTGAACTACACGCCAAGATCTATCTACTAGGTACAAAGCAACGGTTGGACATACATCCAACGAGAACTTACCCTCGAAGACAACGAGTTTTGTTAACGAGTAGGAACTCGTGGTTGATGTAGTCGTACACTTGCCGATCTCAAGATCGTGAGGAAGTCCAGCAGGTCCGGCTCCAGCACGTCCATCAGATCCAGCTCCAGCAGCACCAAGTCCAGCACCGCAAAGCAGCGGTGCATCCGTGATCGCACACATGTCCGGTACCCCGACAACCTCCATCCCTTGCTCCAGCAAAGCAGCAGAAGCAGCAACTCCTTTCCAGATAAAGCCACCGGGAACATGTATCTCGCTAATCCGAGACCATGGGGGAATAATACTAGAGGGAGAGAGAGATCCTTCACAAGGAGGTGTGAGTGAGAAGTGAGGAGAGGGTGGTCTTTTATAGGAGGAGGGGGGTGCCCCTCCTTCATGGCCGGCACATGGAGGAGGTGCCTCTTCACCTCCTCCATTCATGTGGTGGTAACCCCTCCACATTAAAATGCCTCTTCACATTCCCTTTTAAAGTCTCCACTTTAAATGCATTAAATTTCTCCAAATTTAATGCTCTCTCATTTAATAAAACTATTTTATTATTTTTATTCAGAATTTTGTTAATTAACAAACATTCACATAAAACCCCCTGCAACATTTCAATATTACATGCAGAACCAATTTCAGCAATTTCACCCGAAACAGTTTCGGTGTCTATTGAAATAATTCTAGCGCTTTCTTAAATCTTTATCTGAAACATATTTGCTCCAAATGGTGTCGGTATCCCTTAAGTGTGTCACCCTACGGTTCGCGAATAATGCAGACATGATCGAGATCCCTCTCCGATCAATAATTAGCAGCGGGACCTGGAGATCCATACTGACTCCTACACATTCAACGATGACTTCTGTGATCGTGAGAACCTTTAACGCTAGTAACTAAATCCCTTTGTCTCGCGATATATTACATGTCCGAGATTCGATTATCGGTATCTCCATACATAGTTTGATCTCGTTTCCGACATGCACTCTTTTCTCGTTCCCGTGATATAACATTCTAGTGATCACATCACTTGCTTGCAAGATATCTTAATGTGATATCACCGAGAGGGCCCAGAGTATATCTATCCGTCATCGGGATTGACAAATTCCACTCTTGATCCATGAGCCTCAACATAACACCTTCGTAGCACTGAACCCATCTTTATAGTCACCCTGTTATGGTGTGACGTTTGATGTTATCAAGATACTCTTCCGGTGTTAGCAATTAACATGATCTCATGGTCTAAGGATAAAGATTACTTCGTATGATGTTATAGCAATATAAACATAATGACTTTGATCTTAATGCGATACTTCGGATGATTTCATCACATCGTTCCACCAATGTTGTGACCTCGTTATTAACAACATCCAATGTCCATGATCAATAAACCTTGATCATCTTGTTAATCAACGAGCTAGGCTATAAGAGAGGCATAACTAGGAACCCTTTTTGTTTATTAAAACAACATGTATTGACGTTTCCGATCAATACAATTATAGCATGCAAAATAAACATTTATCATAAACATGGAATAAGATAATAACCACTTTATTATTGCCTCTCGGGCTTATTCCCTTCAGTCTCCCACTTGCACTAGAGTCAATAATCTAGTTTGAAAAACTTTGCGTATTGAACACCTATGGCTTTCTTGTGTTGCATATACACTATTGCTAGTGGTTAACATAATCTCCGGATCTGACAGTTTCAGGTCCGTGTGTATTTGCATGTCTTTGCGTCTCTACGCATCACTCATTCTCAAATGAGATGGCATTGTATAAATTTGGTCCTTTGGTGAGACCTTTAGTTCGTTCGGCTCAAAATATGTTGATATTATTGTCACACAATATATCTTCATAGTATTAGCCCACTTTGAACCACACCTAGTTTGATAACAAACTACTTAACACAAATGCCCTCCTTTGCTGCTACTATAGCAGTTATATACTTAGCCTTTTGTTGCAGTATCCGTCACAATGTCTCAACTTTGGAACTCATCCAAATCCATCATGGAACATCCTTTCCATTACATTGTGCCACCCATAGTCTAAATTGAGATAAATTTAATTTGTATCTTGTGACAAAACTAGTATCAATGTAACACTTTACAATGAACTACCTTTAACTATTTGTCACTTATACATTATATATTCTTAGTTCTTCCAAAGCACATAAGAATATCTTTACTATTGTCCAATGATCATCTTATGAATCATTCTAGTATATGCTCATAACATTTAGAGCATAGGACATTCTGGATATATACATATCATGGTATAATCGATCAAAATCTTCATGTGATTTTACTCACCAAGTGTTGAAACACTTGAATTTTGATACAATCCTTTCCATGCAGCAAGAACCTTTCTTGTTGTTTCCATATTGAACCCTTTCAATATCTCATATATGTATGTCTGGCGCAAACATTGATCTATCCATATAGATATTGATGCCAAATATTCCGGGTTTGCCCAAGTCTTTCATCGAAATCTTATTTTAATGAAATTCTTAACTTGTGTCAATACAAGATACATCATTTCCAATCAACAATATGTCCTCTACATAATGTATTAGAAATATGTCTCAGCGCTCCCACTTAATTTCTTGTAAATGCAAGCATCTTCATCATCTCCGATGAATTTAAACTCTTTTAACAGTTTCATCATGGTGAAGATTCCAACTCCGCTATGCTTACTTCAACTATTGAAGTTTACATGCCCTTTTAGCTCCCTTTGAATTAACAAAACCCTTCGGACCATGTCATGTACATGTCCTAGGTTACCGTTCTATTAGAAGAACCTTGTTTTGTTTATTCAACTACCATATACCAAATTATATGTAGTGGTTGCTACATTAATCCGTCAAGACTATATATCGCTATGAAAGATCAAATCTTGTCATAGTCAACTCCTTGAACATTGTCGTAAACTTCTTTGCGACATGTCGACTATTTCTTAGATGTTAACATCCATGTCTTATTTCTTTATAGATCCAAACATGACCGATAGGCTTCACGCCTTTCCGGATGGTCTTCCAAGTTTAGAAACTTGATTTCTCGTGTATGGATACTATCACGGATTCTATGCCTTCTAGTCATTTTATGGAGTCAAGGCCCATCATCGCTTCTTTGCATGTAGTCGGTTCATCATTGTCAAAATAACGACTTGCTTATCAAATCTTACTATTTGATTCTTACCAACCCACACGGTTCTATAGGAACTCTAATCTCCGAGATCACACCTTTTGTAATCACGAGAGCCATGAGCATTGTGGCCGCCACCGGGACACTTTCTGGCGCTGCGCTACTTAGCACATATAGCTAAGGTTCAACAACCTTATCAAAGTTCTATTGTCCTCCCACTTAACTTTTCGCAAAAAATCCCTTCTCAAGAAACTTGACCTTCCAAGTAACAAACTCTTTTGTCCTCGGTGTTATGGAGAAATTCCCAACAAATTCTTTGGGATAACCTACAAAGACGTGTTTATACGACTTTGGTTGTAAACATTGTACTTATGCATAGCATACCAAAATTTAAGAAAAGACAATTCGGGTTTTATCCCAAACCATAACTTATATGGTGTCATTTCAATGAATCACGATGGTGCTCTTTTCAGTGTAAAAGCGGTAGTCTCTAAAGCTTCAATCTTTAAAACATAATGGCAGTTTTATAAATGACACCTTTGATCTTACCATGTCAAACATGGTTTGATTTCATCTCTCGAATATGCCATACTCCTATGGTTTACCGGGAAATCCAAATTCATGGAAAAATTCCTCAAATCTTAGGTGTTTTGCTAAACATGTAACTCAAATATCTTCCTTTACGATCAAATAATAAACTCTTTTATTTTCTTGTTACAATGATTTTTCACTTCATCTTGAAAGTCTTTGAACAACTTTCAAATGTTTCATACTTCTTCCTTATTAAGTAAATATATAGATATATTCACTCAATTTTTTGAAGAAACCATATGAAGCAAAAAGATCCATCGCATATGGCTACACATAATGGACTATGCGCATCAGCATGCACAATTTCCAATAAGCTAGTCACCCGTCCCTCTCTGGCCTATGGACGGAGTTTCAATTATCTCGAGGAAAGTCTCACATGCGTCAATTGATCAAAATCAAAGACTCCAAAAATCCATCAACATGGAGTTTCATGTTTTCTTTCAAATATAATTTAAATAGCGATGTCACTTCATAAGTGATCTTTCAATCATTTGTCTTGCGACATTTTAGCAATAGTGTTTATGGATGTGATTTCTCCAACTAGACTTGTAAAAGTTCATCCATCCTTTGTGGAATACGGTAATTATTTGAACAACCATTGTTCTCATAATATCGGAACAAAATAACAATTATTTAAACAAATCTTGAAGGCTTGGTTTGATGACAACGAAAAACACAATAAGACTTTATTTGTTTTCGATGAACATCATCACTCATTCTCTTGCTAGTTACTTAGGCCATTGTAGTTCATGAATTGCTTTGTCCTGTATGACACTTCATACCAACCAATTCGGTATCCAATACCGGTATCCAATACCTAAGAACCACATTGTTTAACAAGCAAGGAATACAGCCATAACATGTATATCTTCTATATACCTAAGTTGGACATCTCCAACCTTTTATTTTCTGCCAAATATTTTATAGATTCTCTTTCAGCAATTCCTTTTCTTTTAAAAGAATCTATCAACATCAATAGTGGTGTCATCAACATGACACATGGTACAAAGCGTATATAGTCAAATACTAATACCTTTGTTCTTGCACTTTGAAGTGGATCACCATCATCAAATGTTTGGTGTTCTTTCAAAAATTCATTCTTTAGTAATCTATTAGTGTAGTAAACATTTTACTTACATCTTCTATTCATCCTTATCATGACAACTTTCATGATCAAGCTACTATAGCTTATAAGAAAGAATCACGAGTATAATATCAGTTCCCAAAACCTTTTTGGTAGATTCGGATGCCTAGCATCTCCATCCTTCACAAATTCTCATACAATATGAGAACATGTATTTTGCTAAATTATACTCTATCATAATGCAACCAAAAAACATTGTTTCAGATACCACATTATCTTTCACACATGATGGTTTCTGAAACAATTTTCAGCTCCAATATAATCTTGATATTAAAACAACTTTTTGAATATCAATAATCATGGAGGTAAACATGATACTTTCGATACTAACATTGGAATTCTTACTCTTGATTTAATACTACTTATTAAACTTCATGGAGTAAATAGAGTTTGCTGAAAGTTTGCAATAGGACTTATAAACTTTAAATTGACATTCAAAACAATACGATACCAGTTCGTAAAGTAAATATCTAGAATTCTATAGTTTTATTATCTCAAATAAAAACTAAGCCTAAGGTAGAAAACGAATGCCAGTGACTACAACAAACTATGCAAATTCACTTTGATTTAATTTATGACAAATTGAGTTTGACTAATCCAAATTACTAATGAACTCCCCCTCAAAAACGACATCCCTCGTGTCTTTTTGGTGATTACATGAAAAAAATCCACTACACCAAGTCCGATCATCACGTGAGTTGATGTAGCTTCAAAGGCGAGCATCTGTATGAGCATCATATCAACTATATGACTCATGCTTAACCTTTCGGTCCGTGTTCCGAGGCCATGTCTGTACATGCTAGGCTCGCCAAGTAAGAACATTAGTATTCGCGTGTGTAAAACTATCTTACACCCATTCCTATGAAAGCGTAGATTCGAGTACACCCGATCATCACGTGATGTCTCGAAACACGATCCATAAAACGGTGCATACTTAAGGAAGAACACATTTTTTCTTGATATTTAAATGAGGGATCATCTTATAATGCTACCAAAAGCGCCAAACTAGCAGTATAAGATGCTAACATCTAATGTGTAAAGTGAGATGATATGGTCCATGAATTTGATCTCTATCACTTGCATCGTGGTATGATCTCTATCATTCCTTTGTGTGTAAGGCCAAGGTCTATGGAACTTACACGTTGAGTGTGTTGTAAGAGTATCTATCATACACCTACTTACAACAATACCATATCAAGACACTAGCCCAGCAACGATCTAAACTAGATGCCTCTAATCTATCAATTGCAAGTTTTACGTGGCTTAGGGCTTTCGGAGATAGAACCGTTCTCACCTACGAACATGAACCACAACGAGGATAACCAAGTTATTAGCAACTCGTTGTAAATCAGATATTGACTATAGTAGGAGAGACAGACACCCGCCAGCCACTTATGAAAAACAAGTTGCATGTCAGTCATGGAACCGGTCTCATGTACGATGACATGTAAGGTTGGTCTGGGCCGCTTCATCCCACTATGCCACCAATATCCAAAATACATGGAAGATGCAATAACATGATCATCATCGCCCACATATAAACATATGTGTACTACCCGTGCAAAGCACCTACGCATAGACTAGGCTCTGATACCACTGTTGGGTCCGCAACATAGAAAACAAAAATTTTCCTACGATGTGAACTACACGCCAAGATCTATCTACTAGGTACAAAGCAACGGGTGGACATACATCCAACGAGAACTTACCCTCGAAGACAACGAGTTTTGTTAACGAGTAGGAACTCGTGGTTGATGTAGTCGTACACTTGCCAATCTCAAGATCGTGAGGAAGTCCAGCAGGTCCGGCTCCAGCACGTCCATCAGATCCAGCTCCAGCAGCACCAAGTCCAGCACCGCAAAGCAGCAGTGCATCCGTGATCGCACACACGTCCGTTACCCCGACAACCTCCGCCCCTCGCTCCAGCAAAGCAGCGGAAGAAGCAACTCCTTTCCAGATAAAGCCACCGGGAACATGTATCTCGCTAATCCGAGACCATGGGGGAAGAATACTAGAGGGGGAGAGAGATCCTTCACAAGGAGGTGTGAGTGAGAAGTGAGGAGAGGGTGGCCTTTTATAGGAGGAGGGGGGTGCCCCTCCTTCATGGCCGGCGCATGGAGGAGGTGCCTCGTCACCTCCTCCATTCATGTGGTGGTAACCCCTCCACATTAAAATGTCTCTTCACATTCCCTTTTAAAGTCTCCACTTTAAATGCATTAAATTTCTCCAAATTTAATGCTCTCTCATTTAATAAAACTCTTTGATTATTTTTATTCAGAATTTTGTTAATTACTTTAATTAACAAACATTCACATAAAACCCCTGCAACATTTCAATATTACATGCAGAACCAATTTCAGCAATTTCACCCGAAACAATTTCGGTGTCTATTGAAATAATTCCAGCGCTTTCTTAAATCTTTATCTAAAACATATTTACTCCAAATGGTGTCGGTATCCCTTAAGTGTGTCATCCTACGGTTCGTGAATAATGCAAACATGATCGAGACCCCTCTCCGATCAATAATTAGCAGCGGGACCTGGAGATCCATACTGACTCCTACACAGTCAACGATGACTTCTGTGATCGTGAGAACCTTTAACGCTAGTAACTAAATCCCTTTGTCTCGCGATATATTACATGTCCGAGATTCGATCAATGGTATCTCCTTACCTAGTTTGATCTCGTTTCCGACATGCACTCTTTTCTCGTTCCCGTGATATAACATTCTAGTGATCACATCACTTGCTTGCAAGCTATCTTAATGTGATATCATCGAGAGGGCCCAGAGTATATCTATCCGTCATCAGGATTGACAAATTCCACTCTTGATCCATGAGCCTCAACATAACACGTTCGTAGCACTGAACCCATCTTTATAGTCACCCTGTTACGGTGTGACGTTTGATGTTATCAAGATACTCTTCCGGTGTTAGCAATTAACATGATCTCATGGTCTAAGGATAAAGATTACTTCGTATGATGTTATAGCAATATAAACATAATGACTTTGATCGTAATGCTATACTTCGGATGAATGTTCATCACATCATTCCACCAATGTTGTGACCTTGTTATTAACAACATCCAATGTCCATGATCAAGAAACCTTGATCATCTTGTTAATCAACGAGCTAGTCTATAAGAGAGGCATAACTAGGAACCCTTTTTGTTTATTAAACACACATGTATTGACGTTTCCGATCAATACAATTATAGCATGCAAAATAAACATTTATCATAAACCTGGAATAAGATAATAACCACTTTATTATTGCCTCTCGGGCATATTCGCTTCATGAGTATCTCAGCAATCTTCTTATTTACCATGGGAAAATGGTGATTTTTTCTCTCTTTCTTCTTTCCATAAAACTCTCTTTTTTCTTTTTCTCAATAGCTATCTCTCTCTTTTTTTATAAGAAGAATGCTTCATAGATATCATTATGGTTACGCTGCAGGTTTCCACCATGTCAGCATGGATTAGACCAGCGGCCCAGGCGTTTCTCTAACACACATACATAACTCCATGGACTTACAAGATCCCCTTTTATTTCACACCGACAACATCCGCAAACAAAAGAGCAAGGTATCAACTGGGTATATATTTACAAGTGTTGAAAGCGTTCCCCGTGACAGCACGGTTCTGCTAATCCCTAGCCTATAATTTGCAAGCATATAACTTTCATGGAGAGTTCACAATGGTTTAGGTTTATTAAGTGCAGGAAATAAAGTGTGCCATCAAGTTCGTGAGAGCTTTACTAACTAACTTTCTCATAACAGGCAAACATTTTATTCGGAAGAAAACAAGGCATATTGAATATGCACAGAAGTTGCAAATGATACTAATAGGTAGGTATGGTGGACACTTTGGAAATAATTGGTTTAGGGAGTTGGAAACATGAGTAAAACATACTCAGTGAAAGTGAAGGCTAGCAATAGTAAGGTAGCGACAAACGAGAGAGCAATAATGGCCATAATCATGCAAAGCGACAAAACATCATTGATCAAAGCATAAAGTGATACTACAAGTTGAAAACTAAAGGATCATAAAGGCTTATGGTGACTTGGGATAGTCATAACATGGTGTGAGCATGTGCCAAGTCAACCCAAATAAAGCATCAAAGGAGAATACCACAATACTATGCTTTAATATGCTAAAACAACGCATGATTCATCCAAGGCACATTAAGCAATCTCAATTGTTTATAACAAGTAATGCTACAACAAAGAATACTAAGCATAAAGCCAAAACAATATCAAGCATGGCATGATAGAGCATAGGCCGCATTCAAAAAACAAGCTCTCTTTACCACTTAATCATGAGCTTTCCTACTCTTTCCAAACCAAACCCAACCAAACTATTTGAACACCAATGCATGAAAGAGGGGGTCCAACCAATTTATTCAGCAAACTAAGAAAACCACGCAAACTAAAAACCAAAACGAAAACGAAAAAGAAGACGCTCCAAGAATAACACAACTGTGCACGAAACAATAAAAATGAAGCGTTTGGAAGAAACCTGGGATTTTTATTGATGAAGAAGGGGATGCCTTGGGCATCCCCAAGCTTTGACGCTTGTACTTCTTGGATATTTCTTGGGGTCACACGCGTGGCATCCCCAAGCTTGAGCTTTAGTCCATCGTTCATCTCATTACTCATTCCTTCCATACACCTGAAATTTTTCCTTCATACAAAACTTCACACAATCTCATTAGCAACATTAGTGCACTTAAGATAAATAAGTCTCAAGGTTCAGTTCTAACACCAAATAAACTTCCATTATAACACTAGATACTGTAGAACTTCCATCAAAAAGCTCAATTCCCCAAAGGAACTCAAGAAGGAACTAACAAGAAGCAAATGCAGAAAATGGCAGAAATCTGTTAAAACAGATCAGCAGGTAAAGACGAATTTTTTCAAAGACATTCTGTTGCTCAAATAAAAACGTGTTGAACTAACGAAAGTTATATAACAACCTGGGACATACGCACAAAAAATTACAGCTCAATCCGACGTACAGATCTCTCTCAGGAATTTTTACGGTTAAGCACAGAAATCTGTTTCGGGACAGCAATTTTCCCAATCATTACTTCTCTCTCTCATTAGAGCTTACTCTTGGCACAAAAAGCAAATAAAAAGGATAAGGAGAGGTTATTACAGAGGTAATAACTTCCAAGACTCAACTAAAACTCTTGGGTTATCTCCCAACAAGTACTTTTCTTTAACGCCTTTAAGTTAGGCATAAGAAGCAAAAACTAAAATGGATAGAATAGAAGTAAGCAGAGATAATGGTGAAAACATTGTTTTGTTCAATGAAATCCTTTTGTTAACAAGGTTGATCAGGTCTTGTTATCAAAACAATTCCATATGATACAAAACTTAGTATCCCACTAATGATTATGTTACCTCAACCTTGATAGCAATGGTCCCAATCATAATAGTTTCAAATTTTTCTGTTCGTATGGGACAATATATTTCTCCAACTTGAATGCCCTCAACATGTTCAATTGAATTCAAACCATAAGTCCTTTCAATCTTACTGAGGAAATAGACAATGTGTTCCTTGAAGGTCACCTTCCCTTGATTACAATTAATAACAACTCCTGCAGTATTTAAGAAAAGGTCTCCCAAGAATAATAGACATATTATCATCTTCAGGCATAAAAGTTTGAGAGGATGCTCTCATAAGAAATATGAGTTGAAGTAAAAGAGAGCATCATGAAGCAAATTCAAAACATATTTAAGTATAACCCACTTCCTATGCATAGGAATCATGTATGCAAATAAATTCACCAAGAACAAAGTAACATGCATAGGAAGATAAAACAAGAATAACTTCAAAACTTTTAGCACATAGAGCGGTGTTTCAATACCATGAAAACTTCTACCACCATATTTTCCTCTCTCAAAATAATTTTCAGTAGCCTCATGAATAAACTCAACAATGTAACTATCACATAAAGCATGCTTTTCATGATCTACAAGCACTAGAGCTTTATCATAAACATTTTCAAGAGAAACCTCAGGAACATAACATTCATTCTCCTTTAGTAAGCAAGGGGGATAATCAAATAATGTAGGGGATAAAGAGTTAATCTCATTAGAAGGTAGGCATGGGTAGCTAATCCATTCTTCCTCCTTTTTTTCATCACTCTCCTCCTCTTTTTCATCTAAGGAGATTTCAGGTTCATCAATTTCTTCTTCCATAGGATCCTGCAAGGCACTAGTCTCTTCCATTTGTGGAAAGCATCTATTCATATATTCAAGAATATAGCTGTTTTCATCCTTGTAATTATCAAAGAAAAATTTAAGTATACCATAAACCTCATACTTATAAGGTGAATCATCAATATTTTCAAGCAAACTAGCAAGTTCAAAAGCACCCTTCCAAGCAATAAATTCCTCAATTTGTTCCGCATCATAAATGTCATAAATTCCTTTAGCATATGAAGATATGGTATCATTATCACTATACTCACATTTAAAAGGGAGGTGTTTATACCTCTTTCTGCAACAAGACTCATCACAGCAATAAGTAACATTATAAGTAGAGCACACGTTTCTAGCAATGGTATACAATCTATCAATTTGTTCCCATAATTGTTTCTATTTTTGTGACAAATGGTGTTCCTTATAATAATATTTTTGATCTTCCGTGAACCCACCTTGCCAATAAGCTTCAGTTTCAAAGAAACCAACCATTGACAACAAGCATGATAAAGCAAGACAATAACAGACCAACGAAAACAACAACTAGAGTAGGAACTAATTTTTTTTTTGTATTTTTGATAAAGAAACAAGCAAACAAGGAGAAAGATAAACTTAGATTGAACAATAGTGATTCCAAGTGAACTTGATAAATAAAGCTATGCTCCCCGGCAACGGTGCCAGAAAATAGTCTTGATGACCCACAAGTATAGGGGGTGTATCGCAGTATTTTCGAGGGAAGTGAAACCCAATTTATTGATTCGACACAAGGGGAGCCAAAGAATATTTATCAGCCTTAACAACTGAGTTGTCAATTCAGCTGCACCTGGAAACAATCTTGCTCACAGAGTTTATCAGTAGCAACAGTTTTGTAGTAGGCATAGTAAAGTAACAGTAGTAGCAAAACAAAGACAGTAGTAATAATAAGAAGTAAACTATGGGATTCGAGTGCGGTAGGCATAGGGATGGATGGACGGGCGTTGCATGGACAAGACAATTCACA
Source organism: Avena eriantha (assembly GCA_910589775.1). NCBI lineage: Eukaryota > Viridiplantae > Streptophyta > Magnoliopsida > Poales > Poaceae > Avena > Avena eriantha. The sequence continues at coordinate 282,665,433 of OU342744.1, read as the reverse complement.
TAGAAATCAGAACATAGGGCAATTGCAGATAAATAAGATAAAGCACCCAAGTACTAGGCAATCATAGGCATGTGTTCCATATATAGTCATACGTGTTCGCTATGAGAACTTGCACAACATCTTTTGTCCTGCCAGCCCGTTTGTAGCGGGGCCTCTAGGGAACTACTGGCAATTAAGGTGCTCCTTTTAATAGAGCATCGGAGCAAAGCATTAACACTCCGTGAACACATGTGATCCTCACATTAAAGCCATTCCCTTCCGGTTATCCCGATTTCTGTCACTTCGGGGCCATAGGTTCCGGACAACGACGTGTGTATACAACTTGTAGATAAGACCAAGAACAATACTATCATAATGAATCAATAATAAGTTCAGATCTGAAATCATGGCACTCGGGCCCTAGTGACAAGCATTAAGCACAACAAGTCGCAACAAAGTCATAAAGCACTAATAAAAGATACTAGGCACCATGCCCTAACAATCTGATGCCATTACATGAACAATCTCATCCAATCCCTACCATCCCCATAGCCTACATCGGGGGATTACTCACTCATAGATGGGGGAAACATGGATGGTCGATGGAGAAGCGATGGTGATGATGATGGCGATGATCTCCTCCAATTCCCCGTCCCGGCAGGGTGCCAGAACGGAGTTTCTGGTACTGTTTCGTGGAATCTGGTGGTGGCGGCGGAGCGGAACTCCTTCTGGAAAAACTTCGAACCCCCCCAAAGTTTTTAGGTCAAAAGGCTTCTTATAGGCGAAGAGGGAGACCGAGGGGGTGCCTAGGGCCACCACTCCTAATGAATATTTCTGATGCTTATGATTCCTCTTCTACTGTGCTCGATAAGAGTGGTTCATTAGGTCCTTTCCTAGATGCTACGATTCCTAGAACTATAGCTGGAAATACCGAAACTCCTAATGAATACACTACCACACCTGTTAGCTCACATGAGTCTAGTGAGAATTATGATATTGAAGATGGTTATGTTGAGATGACCGATGAGTTTATTAAAGAATGTAAGAACACCCATGATAGGAGCGCTACTAAGAGTCTCCTTGAGAGGCGTACTATTAGACCGAAATTATATCCTGCTGCTAAGTTTGCTGCTTCTCCCATAAACATTATAGATAAAGATTATGATTTCTCTCTCGATCTATCTTACATAGCTATTGTCGAGAAAGAACCTTTTTGTGGGACTAAGAATGAAAGTGCGGTAGCACATATGAATGAACTTTCTACCATGAGTGGCTTGTTTTCTGATGATATTAAGATGCGCACTTACTTTGTTGCTAAGATTTTTCCCTTTTTACTGAAAGGAGAAGCTAATACTTGGTTTAGTAATTTACCTCCTAGATCTATTGATAGCCCTGAGTGCTTGATTAGTACTTTCCTGCAGAAATATTTTCCTCCCAGTGCTAGACATGCTATTTTGCAGGAACTTTTTGATTTTAAACAGGGAGAAAAAGAGGTATTGCCCGAATCTTGGGCAAGGTTTTGTGCTTTGATTCATGCACAGGCTGGAAGTCCATTACCTAAGAATGAGCTTCTTGATATATTTTATAATGGACTAACCGAAGAATCTAGGACATACCTAGATAGTTGTGCTGATTGTGTTTTCAGGAATAGGACTCCTAAGGAAGCTGAGGAGTTAATGGCTAAAATAAGCAAGAATTATGAAGATTGGACTCGTCCTAAACAAGCTATACCTGAAGTAATTGTACCTGAACCATCTATTCTGGTGCCTATTCCAACATCAAAGAAGAGGGGAGTTATTGAATTAAACGATGAAGTGATGAAGGAAGCTAAGAAATGTCTTAAGGAGAAGGGAATTAAAGCTGCAGATGTCAATAATTTACCTCCTATAGAATAATTATGTAAGCCTATTCCCTACTCATCCACTATTGAGGTACACTCTCTCCAACACTTTGATGAAGGTGATATCCCTTACTCGAAACCTCCTGGTCAATGCTTAGAAGAATTTGATATCTTTATTGTTAAGCAAAATAACTTTAATAAAAGGGTGCAAAATCATCTAATGGAAAACACTAGAGATATTGTTGAGTTGAAAGAAATTGTAGAAAGAACCTCTAATGATGTTAAAATTATTGTTAAGCATTTTCAAATGGTTCAAACTCAAATAGATCAACTCGTTAGAGTGCAAAATGACTTGCTAGTTAATGCTGCTAAAGAAAAACATGTTTATGAAATTAGAACTAGAAGTGGAGCTGCTACCCAGGATCCTCTATATCCCGAGGGGCATCCCAAAAGAATTGAGCAGGATTCTCAACAAGCTGAAAATGCTGGTTCTACTCGTAAGAAAAGGAAAAAGAAACATAAAATTGTTGTAGAACCCTCTGCACCTGCTATAGATCCTAATAGTATATCTATCTCTGATGCTGAAACTGAAAGTAATGAAGAAAATGTTGTTCCTAATGAAGAAAAAGTTGAAGAAGAAACTAAAAACCATACTAAGAATACTAAATACACCAAAGAAGATTTTATTGCTAAGAAACATGGTAGTGAAAGAGAACCTTGGGTCCAAAAACCTATGCCTTTCCCTGATAAGAAACACAAGTCAATGGAAGATGAACAGTATAATAAGTTTTGTGAGTGGATGAAGCCTTTATTCTTGCAAATTCCTTTGACTGATGCTATTAAATTGCCTCCTTACTCAAAGTATATGAAGGACATTGTCTCGAATAAAAGGAAAATCCTTAATGAAGAAATTTCTACTTTGCTTGCTAATTATTCCTTCAATGGTAAGGTTCCTAAGAAACTTGGGGACCCAGGGATTCCAACTATCCCTTGCTCTATTAAGAACAGTTATGTTAGAACTGCTTTGTGTGATTTGGGAGCTGGAGTTAGTGTTATGCCTTTCTCTCTCTCTATAAGAGGCTTCAACTTGAAAAATTAATACCAACTGATATATCTTTGCAAATGGCTGATAAATCTACCACTATTCCTGTGGGTATATGTGAGGATGTACCTGTTCAGGTGGCTCACAATTGCTTGATATTAACTGATTTTGTTGTGCTTGAAATGCCTGAAGATGATAATATGTCTATTATTCTTGGGAGACCTTTTCTTAATACTGCAGGAGCTGTTATTAATTGTAGTCAAGGAAAGGTGACCTTCAATGTTAATGACAAGGAACATACTATCTATTTCCCCAAGAAGATTGAAAGGACTTATCGTTTGAATTCAATTGAACATGTTGAAGGCATTCAAGTTGGAGAAATATATTGTCCCATACCAAGAGAAAAATTTGAAACTATTATGATTGGGACCATTGCTATCAAGGTTGAGGTAACATAATCATTAGTGGAGTACAAAATTTTGTCTCATATGCAATTGTTTTGGTAGCAAGACTTGATCAACCTTGTTAACAAAAGGATTCCATTGAAGAAAACAATGTTTTCATTATGATTATCTCCGTTTATTTCTATCCTTTCCATTTTAGTTCTTTCTTTCGTCTAGTTTTCTTTTTGTCGTTAGTTGCTTGCATGTTAGAACTTCTGTAGTTCTAGCCTTGTTTTGTCCTTGCATCATGTTTCCAAAATAAAAAATCTATCTGTCAGAAAAATCATTCTTCTATTTCTAAAAAATGCCCAAAAATAAAGTGTCTCAAAAAATTCCAGAAAATCCATATTAATTTTTCACGTGAAAACGGGGCAGAGGAGTACCTGGTAGGTACCAGGGGGCCCACCAGGCAGGCACACGACATGGTGGCGCGGCCAGCCTTGGGTGGCGCCATGCCCTGGTGTGGGTGACCCCTGCCCCCCCACTAACTCTCTCACGTGCCACTTTCTTCTCTCTCCCGAGTAAGCTCCAGTTCATAGCTCAAAATCGCGTTCTTGCTGTGCTTGCTCTTGATTTTTTCGATCTCCTTGCTCAGCCCATCTTTCTTGCTGAAATTTGGAGCATCTGTTCCCTGGTATGTGACTCCTCCCCTTGTCCAAGTAGATTTGTGTTTAGTGGATTATATGTTGAGTATTTTTCTGCTGTAGGTGACTGGTTATGAGGGCTTGTAAGCTTGTTTGATGCTTAGAGATATAGTTTTGATGCATGTTTAGGCCTCTTGGAAGTCCCTATGAGTAGAATCCTTCATTATATTTACTTTGCAATCACTTGTTTAATAGGTGTTTAAATATCAGAATACCAAGCATGAACAACCATACTTTTAGAGAGATATTTGAGAGTGATGCACCTAGGAGGTCGAGGCTCTCAAGAACAGCCTCTCAAGCTAGGCCATCATACAATGAAGACCTCATTGCAACCCGTATTGGCAGTGAAAGGGATGATGGGGATGCTCACCCATCCTCTTTTCCTTGTTTTACTTTCTTGCAGGCTGCAGGTATTCTTGATGATTTCTTGCTACTGATTGAGAGGGATGGTTTGACCTCATATATGCAAGATGAGAGTGCACAATACGCTATGCTCACCAAAACTTTTGTTGAGAGCTTCACGTTTACTAACACACCCTATCAATCTACTGTCTCTTTTAAAATCTATGATCTACCCTTCACCATGCCCTTGGAGAGATTTTGTAGTATTGTAGGTGTGCGTATGATAGGGACCGTGAAGAAAATTCAAGGGCGACCCGCTGATTTGTTGGAGCTTTACCGAGGGGTGACCAATGATGATGACCGCGTAGCGCAGCGCGGAAAGATAAGAAATATCCAACTCCCTGCTCTTAGATACTTTGCATATTATCTTGCCACTAGTGTATTGGGTAGGGAGAACACTAGTAATATCTCCAACTATCATTTAGCATTCCTTGCCGCTGCACTTAACAATGATACTCGGTACAATCTTGGCTCGCTTATTGCTCGCCGCCTAGCGGCTAGGGGGGCCTATCTATGGGGGCATCATTGCATCGCGCATAGTCAATGCATTAGGTCTTTCAGTGAATCCCTTTGATGCTATGCTGGCACCACAGAGGCTTGACCTTGTTTCCATGAAAACTCATCACTTTGTCACTGCTACCTATGATTTGAACAATCTAGTATATAGGATGCTTTTCACTTACGGGGATGAAAGGGAGATCCTTTTGCCACATCCTGCTTTGTTTAGTGTTCACAGGAGACCGTGGTCGCGCTCCAAGGAGGAGGTGGACGAGCAGCTTCGCTTGCTAGGTTTCCACGAGTAGCACCAGGCGGATGTGCCCTCCTATGATTACTCCACGCATTACGGAGGGACGGACTCGAGTTCGCACCAGGATGAGGGGACCTCTTCGTCGTACCAAGGTGACACTACATCCTGGCCAGCTTGGGATTGATACCCACTTAGGCCAAGCCTAAGCTTGGGGGGAGGTACGCCGACACCGCACTCATCTCCATATCATGTTGTGTCGGTACTTTGTATATTCATGTTTTCGTTCTCTTTTTAGTTTTCGTTCTTTGCTTTTGCTTTCTAAAAACACAAAAAGACCAAAAATATTGTTGTTGTTTCTCTTTTGCTTCTCCTTTTGCCTTGGTTTGCTTTTCTCTTTTTGCTTTGTTTGGACTATTCGAAAAACCCAAAAAGATTTTGCTTTGTTTGTTTTTCCCTTTTGGTTCTTATTTAAAAATCGAAAACACCAAAAATATTTGTCGTTCTTCTTTGGTTTTTGTGGGTTTGCTTCAGGGTTTGGCAGTCCTCAGTGGATATTGGTTTCATATTATTATTCAAGCCACACAAGTGAAGAGCAATAATGAGTATCAATGACAACTTGAGGCATGGTAAGAGGCTGGTAACAAACTCTATGAGTTTTCATTTTTGTACATATACTCATCACTGTGGGCATGCTTAGTCCCTTCATGTAGAGTGTATGTTTTCTTTGGATGATTAATAGTTCTTGATTTCTTATGATTAGATTCAGCTCGCTAATAGTTTGTAGCATGTCTTATGAATGTTTTCTTTCATTGCTCTATTCATAAATTGGTATGACACTGTGGTATCCTCCTCCGAATGTTTCATTTGAATTGACTTGGCACATGCTCACGCATGCACAGGACTGTGATAATCAGTTAAGCCTTGATGAATTATTTTTCCTTGAGGATCTTGAATCACTTTCATGCCATGAGTAGTCATGTTTTGTTGCAAGCATGATAATGACAGCTATTGCTCTCTCGTTTGTCGCTCCCTTACTGTTGCTAGCCTTCACTTCCACTGAGTGTTTTACTCATGTTTTCAACTCCCTAAACCAAGTATTTCCAAAGTGTCCACCATACCTACCCATTAGCATCATTTGCTACCTCCGTGCATATTCAATATGCCTTGTTTTCTTCCGAATAAAATGTTTGCTTGTTATGAGAAAGTTAGTTAGTAAAGCTCTCACGAACTTTATGGCACACTTTATTTTCTTGCACTTAATAAACCTGAACCATTGCGTCCTTCTTTGTTGTGCATATGCTTGCGCTTTATGAGTTGAAGTTAGCAGAACCATGTATCATGGGGACCGCTTTCAACGCTTCATAGGTATTTTGTACCTAGTTGATATCTTGTTCTTTTGCTTATGGATCCCGGCGGTGTGAAATAAAAGTGGAACTTGTAAGATCATGGAGTTTGTATGTATGTTAGAGAAATGCCTCGGACACTAGCCTAAGCCATGCCTAATCATGGTGGAAACTTGCAGCATAACCATAATGAGCATTCTATGAAGCATCCTCAATAAAAATCTATGCACATAGTAAATAAAAAGATTGCCGAGATGCTCATTGTCTGCTTGCCTTGTATTTTGATTATGGGATAGCTCCCGTGTCATGTGCAAGGGGTACCCGTTGGAGGTTCTCTATGATACGTATATACTTACAATGACAAGAGCTTACTTGTGACTGAAGTTGAGTAGCATGAGGATCGGTCTTCGTAAGTAAGGGGAATGAGGCTTCGATTTATAACTTGTCAAGCATATCCTCTTAGTTGTGTCACTTTCACCTTAACCACATTAAAGATCCTTATGATAGGGGCAATGAGAGCTCAAAGCTAATGAGTACCATACTTTCCGCATTTGGAAGCTTTTCAAAATTATTCAAAACCTTTTTCTTCTACTTGTTGAGTCTCCACATATTATTTGAGCACCTTCTTGAGAGCATAGTTGTCATTCTTTATGTTTGTTCCATTACTTGATTATTTGTGTTATGACTTTGACGCTTGTATCCTTGATATCTTTACTTCTAGTCATCACTTGAACTTCAGAGGTGCCTTGATATTCATAATCAAAGGCAAGCGAGATACCACTCTATCATACCTTTCTATGAGCATTGCAATGTTTCTTATGTTTGTGCCTCATGCTTCTTATTATTCTTGAGTTGGAATCTCTTCATAGCTTGCAAAGACTATTAAGTAGACTTGGTTGCATATTCTTTATTATGAATTGTCTAAGTAGTTGATCACATTGCTGAGAATATTTACATCTTATGAGCAAATGTGTTCGTGAAAGTTCTTTTATCGCACTCAGTTTTCAACTAAATTGCTTGAGGACAAGCAATAAGCTAAGCTTGGGGGGAGTTGATACGTCCAAAACATATCTACTTTCCCGAACACTTTTGCTATTGTTTCTCCTCTAAACTTGTGTGATTTGGATACAACTAATGCAGACTGACGCTGTTTTCAGTAGAATTGCCTTGGTGTCTACTTTTTGTGCAGAAAACCAACTATCAGGAAAAATCTGGGAAAATATGCCAAAAATCCTATTTCACCCGAAGACTCCAGGAGCCAGAATACAAGACGGAGAAGAGCCAGGGGGTGGCCACACCACCTGGTGGCGCGGGCCAGGCCAGGCCACGCCAGGGGGTGGTGTGGGCCCCCAGGCACCCCCTCGGCCTCTCTCTTCGCCTATAAGGAGCCTTCTGACCTAAAAACTTCAGGGGGTTCGAAGTTTTTCCAGAAGGAGTTCCGCTCTGCCGCCACCACCAGATTCCACGAAACAGCACTAGAAACTCTGTTCTGGCACCCTGCCGGGACGGGGAATTGGAGGAGATCATCGCCATCATCATCACCATCGCTTCTCCATCGACCATCCATGTTTCCCCCATCACTGAGTGAGTAATCCCCCGTTGTAGGCTATGGGGATGGTAGGGATTGGATGAGATCGTTCATGTAATGGCATCAGATTGTTACGGCATGGTGCCTAGTATCTTTTATTAGTGCTTTATGACTTTGTTGCGACTTGTTGTGCTTAATGCTTGTCACTAGGGCCCGAGTGCCATGATTTCAGATCTGAACATGTTATTGATTCATTATGATAGCATTGTTCTTGGTCTTATCTGCAAGTTGTATACACACGTTGTTGTCCGGAACCTATGGCCCCGAAGTGACAGAAATCGGGATGACCGGAAGGGAATGGCTTTGATGTGAGTATCACATGTGTTCATGGAGTGTTAATGCTTTGCTCCGATGCTCTATTAAAAGGAGCACCTTAATTGCCAGTAGTTCCCTATAGGCCCCGCTGCGAATGGGCTGGCAGGACAAAAGATGTTGTGCAAGTTCTCATTGCGAGCACGTATGACTATATCTGGAACACATGCCTAGGATTGTCTAGTACTTGGATGCTTTATCTTATTTATCTACAATTGCCCTATGTTCTGATTGCTATGTGAATTGTCTTGTCCATGCAACGCCCGTCCATCCATCCCTATGCCTACCACACTCGAATCCCACTGTTTACTGCTTTTGTTACTACTGTCTTTGCTTTACTACTGCTGCTACTTTACTATTCCTACTACAAAACTGTTGCTACTGATAAACTGTTGTGAGCAAGATTGTTTCTAGGTGCAGCTGAATTGACAACTCAGTTGTTAAGGCTTATAAATATTCTTTGGCTCCCCTTGTGTCGAATCAATAAATTGGGTTTCACTTCCCTCGAAAATACTGCGATACACCCCCTATACTTGTGGGTCATCAGGCGTTGCTTTGTGATATGGTTGTGGCAAAGGTAAAGTGATTACCTTTTGTTACGTAGTAGTAGATAGTCATGGAGGTGATGAACTACCACGCCGGAAAGACAACGGTACCCTGGTGTCTATGCGCCGGAACCCTGGCGCCGGAACCCGGTGACTGTGGATGGAGATCACGACGTGAAGGACCATATCACATAGCATTTACATTCAATGTTATTGTTTGTATGTCTTATTGTGTGCTAGTATTAGATACTCGACGGTAGCCTAATAATATAATCCCTGTTAAAATTACCAACGATTGTGTTCCCCTTAGTGTGCACCACTAAGAAAGTTCTTCGGTATGAGGCAGGCCATGATGATCGGGTGTCAGACATATCTACGTTCACGTACAGTGGGTGTAAGCCATGTTGCACAGCGAAAACACTAAGGTTGAGTTGGCGAGCCTAGCATGTACAGACATGGCCTCAGAACACGGATGGTCGAAAGATCGAGCACGAGTCGCATGAATGATGTGACCGACGTTTAGCGTCCACCCTTGAACCCACATTGATGGCCGTGATGATCGGGGGAGATGTGGCTGATAGGGGTCGTGTTATCACTAGGAACCCTTTTGGGGATAGGCGTTTCTGAGTGGAGTTATTATTAACTCATTTAATTATAAACTTAGTCTAAATTCCTTTTGTAATTATAAATGTAGATGGGACCTTTCGTGTTGACAATTGAATGGTTAGAAGGAGAGAAGCTCAGATTAGATGGATCGAACTTCTCCATATGGGTTGCAAGTCTCAATGTTCTCCTTAGCGAGAACGACGTGGTCGACTACATACTCGACGAGACTGATTTGGATCAGCCCATGGACCTTGAGACCCCAGAGGAGCGGAAAGACCGCTATCTCCGTCATGAGATGGCCTCCTATATTTCATTTGTGATGCGTTTCAGAATGGTGGACGAGTTGTGGCCTTTCGTGGGTGATGTCAACCCTCGTTCGGCGATGCTGCAGCTTAGGACACATTTCGTGGAGCAGACACGCATCTGGGAGAATGAGCTGATGGGAGACTTCCTCTCCATTAAGATGGAGGAGAACTCATCACTGGATAACCACTTGCAGCACATGCATGATGTGTACATGAGGCCATCATACTTCCTGGATGTCAGGATTACGGGCTCTTTTGCAAACGTCGCTGTGCTAAGGTCGCTGCCACCAAGCTACCAAGCACAAGTCAGGACTTGCGTAATGAGGGGCGACGCGGAAACAATGGAGTTCCACCGGTTCATGACACATCTCAGGAATGTGTTGGTTGAACCAGATGTCGCTCAGGTCGTCAATGACAAAGGTATATATTTGATATACAGCTTTATAAACGTTATAATCTTGCAAACACATTGCAGTGTTAAGTATATCTGATACTTGTTCTATTTTGATGAAAACAGGTCCTTCTGCATGAGAGTTGCTTGCTGGAGAGGAGGTGACGTTGCGTGTTGATGGAGAGCATGATGATGATGGCCGACAACACTCTCCCTCAACATTTATCATTTAGTTTGTGTTTTAGGATGATTATTGTAATCAGGAGATTGTGAACTTCTTTAGTTTGTCTCACACTTCGTGAGACGGTTATTCATATGAGTTTGTAACAAACGGTTGTTCCACTTTTATGAATGATTTCTATTCGTGTTCATATCTTGTTTGATTATGTGTGAATTATCCTTGTTGTTTGAAACTAATTGATAATGCATGAACATTTGTAAAACATTAAAATGCCTTGTTTAAAATACCCAACTTAATGATAATTCATTATTGAATGAATGAAACCATTGTTTGAATTCAAAGTTATGTGATAATATGTGAAAGTTATTTGATTTCTTATCACATATAAATCATGCCTAAGTTCGGCAAATTAACTTGAAAACCGTGTATTACTTGAATACAAAGTGTTTAATGAATTGTTAAAAGTTAATACATATCCGATGTATTGTGTTTTAATGAAAATGATAATAATCATTATACGATTGTTTAAATGTGTAAAGTAGTTTACCAAAGGAAATATAAATATGAAACTATTTGATTTGATCAAAGTGTTTCATTAACAAAGGGTACAAAGATAAAAGAGAATCTAATTGCTATGATTTGATCAAGAGTAATGGAATTCAAATTTGTAAGAATGGCATATAAGAAATTGTGAAGTGCAAAGCATTCTGAAAGGTCAAAATGCAAAGCATCACAATGTGATATTAGATATCAAAGGGGTTGAATAGAAGGCACCAAATAAATCGTTGTAGTGTAGATGTAGAGACCATTAGTTAGAAATAGTTAGCACTCAATTAGAATGTAGTGAACCATTTGAATTCGTGAAAGTTTTGGGGTTATTCGATATAACCAAAACAATAGCGAATAAGTCCTTGTAGTGTATTCATTGGAAACTTTGAATATGAAATCCATAGCTGAAACCAAAAGGAAAGCAAAACTTGTATTGCTTGGATTTTGGTACATTCTTGAGAAAGCTCACTCCTAGTGATGTTTCTCAATTATGAAGCAAATGGAAATTAGTGAAAAATACGATGAGGATTCAAAACCCTGCATCAGAGTGTTGAGAAGCGCAACGGACAATGTTCCTGAACAATGGTTTTGATGGAAGAAAAGAATCAATGATTTTGATTATTGTGTTTTTCCCTCCACTATTGTTTTTCACTACATGAAGTAGGATTCAAAATGTAAATCCATATCTTGTATGGAGACATTTGTGAATCATTTGTCATGATTTTTGGAATATGACATACCTACAAACTACAAAGGAAATAATGGTAAACTAAATTATGAGAAATCCTAGAAGCAAAATTCCCTTGAGATTAGAAAGCAATTCGTTGCTGAATCTCACAAGTAAAAGGAGTTACTTGAATTTTCCCAAATGACTGCAAAGCCATAGTAGGAAAAAGGGGTAAATGACAAAAGCACAATTTGTCAAGTATTGGATGAATTCAAATGAATTTGATTCATGTGTGCTAAATGTCTAATGGATTTAAAACTAGTGAAGTACTAGTATCTCAAAGTAAATCTCCAAGTTTGATATTTGATCAAAGGATTTTGAAGTTGTTCAAAATAATGAGTGGATATGCAATTTGCATAAAATTGAGTGGAAGCTATGAAAGTCTTCCTGAAACAATATGTGATTGACATATTTTTAAGTGGGAGCAATATAAGTTTCTAATTCAAATATGTAGGAACATATTTTGAGTGGGAGCTTATAGGAGTGATTCTTAAGGGTGTTAAGAATGAAAGCGCAAGTACTTATAAATAATGATTTATAAGGTGTAGAAGTTGATAATAGGTGTATTATGATATTATGTAGTATTTCTTAAGGGATTCTGAAAAATGTTTCAGAATAGAAGTTAATTAAGGAACTGATCCTTAATAACACAAATTAGGAATAGTATTAAGTTTAACATCAATGGTTGAAAGAGAGAAAAGGATGATCGTCATCCACTATGTTGAGACATAGGTTCTATCTTAGTAATCCATGATGATAAATTAGCATAATATGTGATCCAAATTAAGGAACGTTTGAAAGTGATTAAGTTCGAATCACAGAACGTTGAACTAAGTTTTTGCCCGTAGTGTCTAGTAGAGAACTGTGGACATATTTTCCAAATCCATAAAGGATAACATATCTTAAAGCATAAAGAGTTATGTTATAAGGGAGTATGTTGGAAACTCCTGTAGATACCAATTAAAGTCAAGTAGGAAGCGAGGTGAACAAAACATCGAAAGTTGCGCAGAGTGCTCTAGTATTTCGATGAATACATTTATAATAATAAGGGAACCATCTAAAGTATTGTATAATGTTATGGCAGGGCTAGTTCGCTTTTAACATAGAATGATGTATCCCAGGGCACAGTGCCCATGAGAAAGCCCTCGAGGTTGATCTAACGTCACTGTAGGCTCCTGGAATCAGGCCTCGTTCTGCTGCCATAGCGACGATGCATACACAAAGATGCTATCATGTGATGAAAAAGTATTAATGTCAATTAAGGTGACATTAGTAAGTTGCAAAGGATTTGGGACTGTAAATTACAGACCCAAGACTCAACCTCTTCCATGAGCAAGCATGTTCAGGGTACCAGTAATATGGTGCCAATGATTAAGAACAAGTGCAGCTAGTGTATTTGTACTCTAGTGCAAGTGGGAGACTGTTGGAAATATGCCCTAGAGACAAATAGTAGTAAGGACTATTATCATATTTCATATAGTTTATGATTAAGTTTTATATCATGCTATAACTGTATTGAGAGGAAACATCAATACACGTGTGATATAGAAACAACCAGGGGTTCCCAGTGAAACTCTAGTCACTGGTTCATTGGTCAACAGATGATCATGTTTCCTGATCATGTGGCATTTATGCTAGTTGGAAATGAGGTCATCTCATTCGGAGAATGAGATGATGAACCAATACCCAACCTAAACATCGTGACCCGATCATGTCACGAAGTTCAAGTTATGATGATCAGAAATGGATCCTCGTAGACTATTCCTTAGAACGTGAGGCTATATCAATCACGGTCTCCCGAGAGTGCTTAGATAGCATCAAACGCCATCTAGTGAAACAGTGGTTATAAAGGTGTGTTCAGGTATTCGGAGGAAACCGTAGAGGCAATATATGTCAAGAGCGGGATTTGTCCGTCCATGTGACGGGAAGATACTCAAGGGCCCACTCGGAGAAGTTATATCCAATAGCTACGCAGCGTGTGATTAGATCACGGGGATATCACTTGTTGGAACGAGTCAAGTAGCATTGTTTAGTAACGAGATTGAACACGACATGGTGATGTCATTGATCAGATCTCGGGCAATGCAAGTATCGAGTGACAAAGGGAATAAGACACGACTGTCCCGGTTCAAACGACGAAAGATCTTCGTGCAACGCACAGGGGTCAATGGCCATCCATGTCCCTCTGTTGATCATTGGTGCGGGAGTGTCTCGACCATGTCTGGAGTGTTCCTGAACCGTGGGGTATCACGCTTAAGGGCTTGATGATGCTTAGAGAGTGTTTATAGGATCGGTAGAATCACCAAAGAAAAGAAGAGAGAAAACCGGAAGGGTTTCGGTAAGTCCGGAGGATGTCCAGAGTGGAGGTGGAAGGTGTTCCATAACCACGGAGATTGAATAATATGTGAATGAATGTTAAATGTTGATTTAATCATTTATTCATAATTATTTAATAAAGAGAAAATCAATTAAAAGGTCAAAAAAGGCTTAATAGGCCAATTCCGGAGGGAGAGGGCCCATTAGGGGAAAGGAGAGAGGGAGAGGGGCCAAGGGGGCTGGCCGGCTGGGCTTAGCCCCCCGCGGGGCCCACTAGGGGCTGGCCGATGGCCTAGCCACCCCCTCCTCTCCTTTAGTCCCACACCAGGACTTTGAGGGAGGTAGTACCTCCCCTCCCCCTATACGTAGTGGGGTATTTGGCCTAGAAAAATACACCAATAATCAATAAAGGTCTCCCCACTTTTGGGAGGACCTCTAATTGATATTTTCTCTTTCCCCTCTCTCTCTCTCGTGATCGTGGTCGCAAGTCTGGACTACGCGAGCGAGAGACATCTTCACCGCGGAGCGCCGTCGCGCAGCGGGATTCGGATCCGGGAGCTCTACTTCCGCAACTGTTGCTGGATTGGGGAAGTGGGAGTCATCGTCAGGCACCGGACGTGTGTAACTCCCCGCGAGGTGTCGCACTTGAGGCACTCAAGTCGTTGGAGCCAGAAGGAGCGCAAGGACTTCATCACGACCTTGAGGTCGACTTCGGCTCGTCTACATCAACCATGCTCTCCTAAGCGTTGACAACGCTTTTCGGTCTTCAAGGGTAAGTTCGCGAAATGCCCCTCCTGTTACTATATTACTAATAGATAGGTCCTGGCAGCTTCAGGGGTTCAGGGGCGTAAAGTAAAATTTATTGTTTTTATGCGCGGAACCCCTACAATTGTATCTTTCTTTGTTTCTGAACTCACCTTAGGTTTCAAACTTAACTTTACAAATAAACTTAGCACTTAGCATGAATATTAGAACTACCTTACTTGTTAGTGATAGTTTGCGAGTACTTAAAGAGTACTCATGGCTTTTGTCCCTGGCTATTCCCGTGGCTAGACTATGAGGAGGACTATCCGAAAGAAGGACATCAGGAGGTCTACGACAACTAGGATCATCTCCCATCGTCAGCATTGCCTGTGACATTGAAGATGGAGCCCACCTCTACGCTTATTTATTCCGCTACTTGTTTGTACTAAGACTGGATCATGAGATTCTTTATTTGTGTAAAACCTTATTATGGTTTGTAATAGATGATGTACTATGATATCCAATCTGTTATGTCTCGCAAAAATGGTAATCCTGGGATTGTGATGTATGGTATAACAGGCATCTGGGATTAAAAATCAGGGTGTTGACACTCCACCTCTGGTCCGTCCTCGCACCGAGCGCCACCGTTGGCCACCGCCAGACCTCGCCGTAGATGTAGCCCCGGCTACCATGTTAGGGCGGCGCTGCATCTATATTGCTCGTGTCGCTCCTACGGTTCGAACGGACACCGCCATGCAGCCCCACGAGCACCATGTCGCCGTCCTCGCCGTCCACCTGAGAGCACCGCCGCAGTGACGTCATGCCGACGTCACCATGACGTCATGCAAGCGGTCAGCTCTGGTCAACCCATCTAGGTCCCGCCTCTTCACACATGGCAGCTGAGGTGGCCTAGGGCCCCTCTGTCGGCCACTACGGCTAGACACAGCCCTAGTGAGAAAAGCCCCTCCCTGTTTGTGACGTCAGCCCCGCATCATAATGACGCAATAAAAGGTTTTTAATTGTTTTAAATTGGTTTAATAATTTCAGAAAAATGATAAATCTTATAAATTCATTAAGTAATTATTTATAAGTCAGAAAAATGTGTATAATATATCAAAATGTTAAGAAAAATGAGATCTTTACAATAGACTCATAATCATGCATTGTTCAACAACTTTAATTACAAGTTTAATTAGAGAACGAAATCAACCCCTCATAGGTGTTCTGGGGTTTCCCTGTTCTAGGGTTTGCGACCATTTTAAACAGGGTCCGAGGGCCGCAAACCCTAGAACAGGGAAACTTGCAATGCATCGATGCCATGTGTTGATTGTTGTTCCCCTTTTCTTTCCGGTGTTTGCTTCTTTCCGGTAGAATACGATATCGAGATCGAAGACCGAGATCAACACCATCGAAGATCGACGAACAAAACTTGACCAACTGTAATCAAGTCAAGTACAAGGCTTCCGAAGATCTATATCTGGGTATCAACAAACAAGACAAGCATAGCCCCACACATGATATAAGCCTATGCTTTCAAAGTATTTTATTCTTGCCATATGCATCAGATTCTACTATGGTCTTTTATTGATAGATAGAGTACCCTATCTGTTGCATTACTCCCTTGAGCTTATATTACCCGATCCACTGCTCCTAGCATAACTAGGTTTGGCTTGTGTGCATTGCTAGAGCTTATATCTATGTCTTTCTTAGCCATGCTAGCTGTCAGTTCTAGTTCATCCAGATGATGTATCAGATGTAGAGAATCTTGTATGACAGGAGAACGAGGTATACTGATAAGGTAAGATCAGTGGTAAAGGTTAAATATGCTAAGGCTTGTATGGGAGGCCACGATGGGCTGTGGTTTTTCTAGTCCCATGCTCGCCACCACTAGGAACCGAGTTCTTGCCTTTGGAACCGAGATGAGCGTACAACCACACGGGGCATAGAAAACCTCACGAGTAACTAACTTGACTATTAGATTCCATGATTCACATAGTTTGGGCGTTCCATTCGACATATGCATAGAAAACCTTTTGAAAGATTTGGTGGGTGAAGGTGCGTCATAATAGGTAGGTAAGCGTGGCCGAGGTTGCTTGGGGTAGATGGTGCCCCTGGTAAACCAACCTCAACTCACATCTCTAGGGACCGGCTTCGGGATTTGACCCGTTATGGCGGAACCATCCTTAGGGTGTGACTCATGGTCTCGGCGAAAGCAAGATAAAGGTTGTGTCCAACCATCCTCTGCCAGCCTTCCAAGGAAGAGGGCTAATAGCTTGGCATTAAGAGTCGGTTGGTACATGTAGGTAAAGTTGCACACCCCTGCAGGGTTAAATCTTTTCGAATAGCCGTGTCCACGGTTCTGGATGACTTGGGAATGAACGTGAGATCATAGAGAACTATAACCTAATTGTAAAACTTGGCAACTAATGTTTGTTAAGGATTCTTCCTCATGGGTACGAGGGGGTGATCCTAGTTGTGAGATGAGGATTACTTTGGTGAATATCAAGATGATGATAAATTCTTCGGAGATGTCGCTCTCTTATCCCTTTAAAAATATTCTGAGTAGATGAGCTTCTCCTCCCTCTTGTTTTACAAAACAAAGATGGCTTTATGCAAAATAACCCCACCAGCCATAAGTCTTGCGGAGTACACCCTGTACTCACCCTTGCTTTGTTGATACTTTCAGAGTAAGTGTTTCCTTGAAGATGAGTTCCGTACGACATCAACACCGACGAGTAGTTTGGGGTTCTCGGCCGGCAGCCTGGAATCTATGGGCTGGGACGTCATCATTATGCTTCAGGCCTCTTAGGCCATTTGTTAAGTTTGCTATACTTAATAGCACAATTTGCCTTCCGTTGTTTGATGTTTGTGGTCATTGACCTCTGCTTGTAATATTTTGGTTCTTCGCTCAGTTATAAGCTTGCTGTAATAATTTTTGTGTCACATGGTTACTGTTGTGTTACCAATTTCTTACTAGATATCCTCGAGGTCTAGGTTAAGCTTATGTCAGGCTAAGGTCTAGATTTGTTTAACCCTGATCCCGGGGGTGTTATAGTTTTTGGTATCAGAGCAATATCGACCATAGGAAAACCTTGTTATTGGTTGATGTTGAGTCTAGTGCTTGTGAAACTATTTCAAAGATGAAAATTATTTGCGAAAAATCTGGTATGCTTCTTTTTCTCCTTATCTTTATTGCTCTAACTCTGGGTCATCTTATCTGGTGTTGATTTTGAAAAGTTTTGATATATCTTCTAGTCTTCCAAAACTTAGGTGCCTTCTGGGCATGTCGTTTCTCAGCCAGTTGACCTAGTGTTGAGTTCTCTAGAGTTGCATGTGTTGTGAATTCCTTGTTTCCCTTTGCTCTGCTTCAGTTGAGAGATTCCTTTCCATCATGATCTCTCTGTCCTATGGGACCACAATATTATATTGTAGGATCCATAATGTTCTGTTCTAGGCTTCGAGGTTTCTTTCACCTCGTGTGCCTCCTTGTTATTTGTTTGGGTACTTCAGAAGTTCTTTTTTCTTTTGGAAGCTACCTTGTGATTGCTACCTTGCCGTGTACGCTGTGTGACTCAAGTAGTAGTTACTTCTTTCTCGGGTTTTAACCCTCGGACTTGAACCGCAGATCCCGGATTGTGCTGGATTCTAGTGTTATGAATCTTGTACATGAAGCTGATCTTTAACCCAAGGTCCATTCTATTGAACCCTATCGTAATGTTCACACATCACCTCAGGATGGCTAGAACTATAATTCTGGTCTTCAAGCTTGTTGTTAATGTGGTGATTGAATTTCGACAATTAAGGACTTCCCCTACCACTAGCTATGGCAGATGTTCCTTAATGGAACCAAATAGATCATGACAAGAGTACTCCTGGTGAGTCTCATATCTATATTCATGACTCTGCCACACCCTTCCTTCTATGCATTGGTTCTCGGAAGATCGATAATCTATGCATCCACATCTCGGGATTTTGTCCTGAGTATGTTCTTTTCCCCTTGTTGTTTTCTGACCTTTGTCTATCAGTTGGTAGCCAGGTGGTATTGTGCATTGGTGTCTTCCGATGCAAGATACTCTTGTGGTTCGTCAAGACAAACCATTTCGGAATGTTAGGAGAAACAAACTCTAGTACCTCGTCATATCTAGGACCAGGTCAAAGTGTTGTAATCCGCAGATCAAAACGCGTTGATTAGCTTCTGTTCTGTTCTACCTTAGAGTATCACACCCTTTAATACTATTCGTGTTGAGTTTAATGACCTTCTTAATGAAGTGATGCTCTTACATATTATTACCCACCCTTCCTATGAGCTTTCGTGCTCGTGTATGTTGCGTGTGTGTAATACTGTGGCCATCTGAGATCCTTAGCAATCATTATTGCTTTGGACCTCAACAAGGACATTTGTGTCATTCTTAGCATGATGGTTAATCCTATCACTAAGCAAAGGATGATTGTGCTACCAAGTCCTTATTCTGGTGCACCCTATTTGGTCAAAGAGTTAGGCTCGTGCCGAAACTCTGAGACTATGTCTTCTTGGCTTACAAGAAAGTTTCCTCTCGAACTAAGTGACATACGGTGGATAATGATATTCTAGATGTCTTTCTAGAAGTTTCGCCATGTTGCCACATGACCGTGTTGTCAAGTTCTTGAGTAAGCAAGTTCTCTGAACTACTTCTTCTCCAAGGATCCATGCTGGATACCCCTAAACTAGTTGGCTGAGCTTAAATAACAACTTGGAGAGTTGTAAAACAAAAGTTCTATCCAACTTATTTCCTTCTTAAAGGGATGTCTAGTTTCGTTCGTGCTGAAGAAAGATAGTGTTTCCTTTGTGTATATGTTATCTTCCCCGCTTTTGATTTGATTTGGGTTATCGTCAAATCAAACTCAGTTCCAAGGACTATCCTGATCGTGTATCTACTTGTGATGTTTCACTTGAGTACATCTTCATGTACTTTGGTCTGACCAATACTTTGCCTTATTCAAGTAACATATGAGTTCATCTTCTTAGAGTATCTCGATAAGTTTTTTGTTGAGCCCATCGACAATATCCTTATCTTCTCCAAGCTAGACTAGATTCATATGGAACATTTACCATTAATGTTGGAAATTCAGAGAACCATCTTCGGGCTATCTCGAAGTATGTGTTCTGGATGTTAGAAGTGATCTCCTCTGATTCACGTACAATTGTTGAAAGATGTTGCCGTGGATTCGAGTAGAGTTATCGTTGTTCCTTAAGGACACATGTGTATTTAGTTGCACGTACTTGATGTATGTGCACTTGTCCTTTGACCAGCTGTTAATACATGGGTCTAGCAATGTAGCTTAGTCTATTGGAGCTTAACACTGTAGTCCATATCTTGAGAATCTAGTGACTTTACCTTTACGGTAAATGTCGCAAGCTCTCTATTCGGACATGCTGAGTCTGAAGTATCATCTCACCTAACCAAAGCTGAATCTCAATGTAAGATCTCACCATGATAAGGTAAGATCCCTGTGATTGCAGTGCTAGTCCCTGGATCGAAATGCTAGCACCCACAGTTTAAGATGAAGTACACAGAAACAAAGGTCATTATTACATCGCACATCCAGGAGTATAATAGTTCTTACAACTCACTTAGCCCAAGGCTAAGACACAAGTTCACATAACATATAATAATAATAGAGTCCTTAGTCTTCATGTGCCACAGGCAAGCATGTCGAGTGTAGACTCGCAACCCTACTCATCATCAGAGTAACCTGCAACATAATAAGTTACAGCCACAAGGGTCAATACATTTGGAATTGTATTGGCAAGTGATAACAAAGATACTTAATATAATCCAACAACTACATGAATATATGACTAAGTGGGGTTAAGGCTGGCTTTGCTAAAATAGTTTAACTTATAGTTTTTGAAGAAGTTTTTCATTCAAGATATAAGGTACCAATGATAGACATCACTGAACCTTTATCCCTGTTTACCCACAAGTTTTAACTTAGAGAAATTTGGATGAGGAGATTATTGAACTACTTCACTGTCTTGAGGCTCGGAAGTTGTCCATAATCGGGGACACGGCTAAGTACTTAGTTTTACCCTCTCGAGAGGTGGTGCACTTTCCCCACAAGACTCGATATACATCGAGACAAGACCTTTCAGAAGCAATCCCTCAGAACACCACGGACGCGTTCCATCCTATCATCACTACCACCCTCTGTCCATCTGGCTGAGTTCTTGCAACTTAGTTGGTCAAGGCAGAGCCCATATGCCATGTGGCTGCACTAGAAGCTTTATGACAAGAATGTCTCCAATCTCTTTGTTCCTGGGTGGCCATCCACAAGTGTGATACACCAGCTGACCATAGACATGGCCCCTGAGTAACCACTCAACATAATCCAAGCAAGTTCCAATCCACCCAGGTGTTTCATTAATAATAGTTGTTTTCTTAGTTAAACAAAAATAATATCATTCCATACTATCTTGATATGTATTTTCCACCCACAAATTCTACTAGCATAGCTAAGCATTCTAGCATACAAAGTCCTTTGACTAGGGGATACTACCAAGATATAATATATATAGCATATCATAGTATAGCAATATAGGAATAATCTATCATGTCAAGATCTACCAAAATATCACTAGTGCAATAGTGAAAATAATAGGACATGGGATGAAATATCACTTGCCTTGGTAGCTAGGGGAATAGGTACAATCCTCACAGCAACAAACTTCACAATCCACACAATCTACACAAAAACAATACAACCACAATAATTTAATCAATAAAACTTTACAAAAACATGAATGCATGCAAAATGCAATGATATGATCACAACTCTATAATTTACAGAGTCTACAGTACTGAGGATAGAATACCTCATCTAAATGCATAAGAAATACCCCAAAATAATTTATAGAACAATTTTTGTGAGCAAAATACTCCTAAAAAGGTTCTGCCTATAATTCCAAGTTTACAGAGGCAACAGTGTGAAACAAGGCCTCCATAATAAAGGTCTCATTTTTCTGAATCCATAGACACCAAATTTGTATTTTTCTGATTTGTGGATCAAAAGTTATTGAATTTCTAAGTTAAATACTAAATCAGTCTATTTTTCTATTTAAACGAAATAGTCTGGCGACGTGGCGCTTTCCTATTGGCTGGTACCGGTTCGGCCGGATCGACTGCTGCGAGCCGTCAGATTTAAGTGACGTTGGACGGATCAGATCAGCCATACCCTTTCATTTAAGTGATCTAATCTTAACCGCTAGGATCTGCTCGAACGGCTGCTAAGCATCTCGCCGGAGACTGGCGATGCTAACGGCAGCGCGCGGTGGCGGAGCGTCAGCCGATGGGGTTCTAGCGATTCTACGAGGGCTGGGAGACCGTGGACACGTACCTGAGGTTGAGGGGGTCGTGGCGATCTCGATGGAGGTCACTACGGTGCGGGGGGGGGGGGGTGCTCGGGCTTGGCCTGGATCCTTCGCCGGAGTTGCGGTTGCCGGCGGAACTCACGGCTCAGCGACGGAGATGAAGACCTGGGGCTCAAACCAACCGGCAAAGAGGTCAGCGAGGTGCGCAAACGTCTGCACGACCTAGTAAAGACCAAAAAGGGGCGGCGGGAAACCTACCCTTACCGGAGAAGGCGACTGACGGTGGCGGCAGAGGAGTTCGCCGGAATTGTCCCTGTCGTTGACCTGGGGCAAAAGAAAACGCGTGGCTCGGTCCGTAGGTGCGCCAGGAGATGGGGAAATAGATGGGACCAAGGGGAGGGCGCCGGGCGGCCTGGACTCACCGGAATCGTCGCCGGAGTTGCCGTCAGTGAGCGGCGTTCGAGCTCAAATTTAGGGGATCCTGGGGGCTCTCTGGGGGTGGAGACTGGGGGAAAATGACGAGGAGGGGGTGAGGATTAAGTAGGAGCATTCATCGGGGAGAATTACTGCGTGAAACGGCCGGAAATCAATCATTTTGAAAACGGCTGAGAAGGGGGGGGGGGGGTTTGCTCGACGGCGCGGTTGAAGACGACGGGGTGGGGGGTGACGTGGCGTGGGGCCGGCTTGTCAGCGAGAGGGAGTAGCCAGGGGTGCGGTAAGAAAGCGAGGGAGAGGGGAAACGCCGGGTGGGCTTAATGGGCCAGGTTGGGCCAGATGCTGCTGCTGCTGTTTGAAATTTTCCCTCCTTTTCTTTTTCTAATTCAGTTTTCTCCAAAACTTTTGATTTAATGAATCAAATTGGTTCAAACCAATTTGTGAAAATTTGTAAAAACTCAAACAAGGTTTTTAGGGTATTATAAAACATAATTACCTTCTATTTTAATCCAAAGCACTCACTTGGACTTAATAGGTAATATAGCATTTTCTTTGGTTCCATTTTCATAAATACCTAACCATGGCCCAAAATTGCACCAGATTTTTGGAGGACATTCTAAATGCAATGCAAAAACATGCCATGATGATATGAGTGCAATGATGATGATTTCAGATGAAATTTTGGGATGTTACACTCAAGCAAATATATGGTTGGTGTTCCTCAAGGTTTTGACATAGGTTTCTATGTAAGTCCGACATGATTGATGTAATGGTTGACGCAACTAGTCGGAAAGTCTATTGTAAAATTCTCTTGAATCAACAAATAACAACCAATCTTCATGAGGCATCTTCTATGAGTTAATTATAGGAGTTGTTCTTATGGTTTCCTCTGTATCCAAAGTCCGACCTATACTTGATGTCCGCTTTCTCGAACATCCAGGAGAACATCTAAAGTAGTGTTGCTAAATGTTTCTCGATCGATCCTCCAGACCCTTTATGTTGGCAAGCATTTGTTGTGCCAAGTAATTGAAGTCTGAGAATGAAGTTTCTTTTTCCCGTGTCATCAGGAATCTTCTTACCTATTCATCTGGTGGTGCAAAGTGGTATCGTGATCTTTGTCAAAGATTTTGATACTCCTGGATGAAGAAATAGTTTCATTCGTGTCTCGATCATGTTCAAAGAGTGACTACAATTTTGGCAATAAAAAGTTTCTCTTGTTACATATTCCTTGTGACTCTTATGAGTCCTCGCCACAAATACACCTTTCTGTCTTGACCTTCTGTTGAACGGAGAGTGATCCTTCTATATCAAAAGTAGATCAACAACTTGGCTCTCTATATCTCGGTATCCCTAAACGCTCTAGTTAAGTCGTCTAGTAGAGTTTCGATTCTCGAAGTCTATGCTCATGCTCTTTCCATTGTAAGCTTTCCTTCTCAGAAGTTTAAGCTCTTCTAAAGCTCCATGGTCTCAACCCTTATGAAGATCAGTTATCTAACAAGTTGACACCATCTCCTCTTGTTTCCTCCGTTACCTTGATGCATTTCATGTCATCATCTCAGAATCGTTTCTAAACACTCCTTCATGAGTTGACCATGAGATACTCCGTGTGTTGTTAGTGTGTTTCCCTCTTATCCTTAGAAGTGACCCTATTTCTCTTCTTTCTTCCTACCTTTGGAATCTCGGGTCGAGATTCTCGTAAGGGGGATAGAACTGTAACGCCCTTGTTTTAGTTAATCATAATTAGGGCTTGTTTTGTGCATTCATGAGCATCATTCTCTAAAAATGCATGCCAGAAAGAAAACAAAAACATAAAACCCTAATCTTCCCCTTCTATTTGTAACCAATTCAAAATGGGTTTGAATATTTTGAAAACCATCAGAACTTATGGAGCCCAAATTGCTATAAGGGTCCCTTAGTATTTTCAGATATTTCACAAAGTCTCTTGTATTTTTGAAACTATTCAAAATAGATTTGAAATGAATATACAAAGAGAAAACGAGAAAATTTAAATAAAAAGGGTTTTGTTAAAAAAAATGGCAGCCCGCAGCCCAGGCCGGCCCAACCTTCCCCTGTGCTACCTGCCGCTCGCGTGCAGCGTCCCACGGCCCAGCAGCAACCCGGCAAATCCCAGCCCACGTACCGGTTCGGTCCCTTCTCCCTGTCGTCTTCCTCCCATAGCCGAAGCAGCTCGGTGGCCTCACCGACGCCGTTCGCCGCCGCTGTGATGAGCGCCCTGCGTCGTGATGCTCGCTACATCCTGGAGTGGAGATAAGAGCCTCCCCGATCACGTCTCTCCTCGAACTATTCTCTCTTTCCCCCCAGTGCTCTCTCTCGCTCTCTCCCTCTAGCGGCCGAAGCCTAGACGCCACTGGAGCCATCCGTAGCCGCTGCTCCGGGCCTCCCCGTGCCCAATCGAGAGGCCCTTGAGCTCCGCCTCGCCCGTCTCCGTCGTTTTCCCCGAAGCGCACAAGCCGGTGAGCCATCAATCGCCGCAATCGACCCCCTCGTCACCAACTCCAGCAGCCGCTCCCCATCGCCGATTCACACGACCCCGACCCCCTCCATCCTCGCCGAGGCTACCCACGCGTTGAGGGTGAGTTCCCGGTTCACCCAGACCACTCCATCTTCTTCCTCCACCTCTGGTCCGTCCTCACATCGAGCGCCGCCGTCGGCCACCGCCAGACCTCGCCGTAGATGTAGCTCCGGCTACCAGATTAGGGTGGCGCCGCCTCTATATTGCTCGCCTCGCTCCTGCGGTTCGAACGCACACCACCACACAGCCCCACGAGCACCACGTCGCCGTCCACCTGAGAGCACCTCCACGGTGATGTCATGCCGACGTCACCATGACGTTAGGCGCGCGGTCAGCTCTGGTCAACCCAGCTGGGTCCCGCCTCTTCACACGTGGCAGCTGAGATGGCCTAGGGCCCCTATGTCAGCCACTGCGGCTAGACACAACCCTAGTGAGAAAAGCCCCTCCCCGTCTGTGACGTCAGCCCCGCGCCATAATGATGCAATAAAAGGTTTTTAAATTGGTTTAATAATTTCAGAAAAAGTATAAATCTTATAAATTCAATAAGTAATTATTTATAAGTCAAAAAAATGTGTATAATATATCAAAATGTTCAGAAAAATGAGATCTTTACAATAGACTCATAATCATGAATTGTTCAAGAACTTTAATTACAAGTTTAATTAGAGAACGAAATCAACCCCTCATAGGTGTTCCGGGGTTTCCCCTATCCTAGGGTTTGCGACCCTCGGACCCTGTTTAAAATGGTCGACATGTCTTAGGGTTCCATTTCAATACTAATTAACTTATCATATCATCATCCTTGCTTGAGCATTGCATCGATGCCATGTGTTGATTGTTGTTTCCCTTTTCTTTCTGGTGTTTGCTTCTTTCCGGTAGAATACGATATCGAGATCGAGATCGAAGACCGAGATCAACACCATCAAAGATCGATGAACAATACTTGACCAACTGTAATCAAGTCAAGTACAAGGCTTCCGAAGATCTATATCTGGGTATCAAGAAACAAGGTAAGCATAGCCCCACATATGATATAATCCTATGCTTTCAAAGTATTTTATTCTTGCCATATGCATAAGATTCTACTGTGGTCTTTTATAGATAGATAGATAGAGTGTCCTATCTATTGCATTACTCCCTTGAGTTTATATTACCTGATCCACTGCTCCTAGCATAACTAGGTTTGGCTTGTGTGCATTGCTAGAGCTTATATCTGTGTCTTGCTTAGCCATGCATAGCTGTCAGTTCTGGTTCATCCAGATGATGTATCAGATGCAGAGAATATAGTATGACAGGAGAATGAGGTATACTGATAAGGTAAGATCAGTGGTAAAGGTTAAATATGCTAAGGCTTGTATGGGAGGGCAAAGTAGGTTGTGGTTTTTCTAGTCCCATGCTCTCCACCACTAGGAACCGAGTTCTTGCCTTTGGAACCGAGACGAGCATACAACCACACGGGGCCTAGAAAACCTCACGAGTAACTAACTTGCCTAGTAGATTCCATGAGTCACATAGTTTGGGCGTTCTATTCGACATATGCATAGAAAACCTTTTGAAAGATTTAGCGGGTGAAGGTGCATCATAACAGGTAGGTGAGCATGGCCGAGGTTGCTTGGGATAGATGGCGCTCCTGGTAAACCAATCTCGACTCACATCTCTAGGGATCGGCTTCGGGATTTGACCCGTTATGGCGGAACCATCCTTAGGGTGTGACTCATGGTCTCGGCGAACGCAAGGTAAAGGTCGTGTCTAACCACCCTCTGCCAGCCTTCCAAGGAAGATGGCTAATAGCTTGGCATTAAGAGTCGGTTGGTACGTTTGGGTAAAGTTGTACACCCCTGCAGGGTTAAATCTTTTCGAAAAGCCGTGTCCACGGTTATGGACGGCTTGGGAATGAATGTGAGATCATAGAGAACTATAACCTAATCATAAAACTTGGTAACTAATGTTTGTTAAGGATGCTTCCTCATGGGTACGAGGGGGTGATCTTAGTTGTGAGATGAGGATTACTTTGGTGGATATCGAGATGATGATCAATTCTTCGAAGATGTCGCTCTCTTATCCCTTTAAAAAAATTTCTGAGTAGACGAGCTTCTCCTCCCTCTTGTTTTACAAAACAAAGATGGCTTTATGCAAAATAACCCCACCAGCCATCAGTCTTGCAGAGTACACCCTGTACTCACCCTTGCTTTGTTGATACTTTTAGAGTAAGTGTTTCCCTGAAGATGAGTTCCATACGACATCAATACCGACGAGTAGCTTGGGGTTCCCGACCGACAGCCTGGAATATGTGGGCTGGGACGTCATCATTATGCCTCAGGCCTCTTAGGCCATTCGTTAAGTTTTCTATACTTAATAGCATAATTTGCCTTTCGTTGTTTGATGTTTGTGGTCAGTGACCTCTGCTTGTAATATTTTGGTTCTTCGCTGAGTTATGAGCTTGCTGTAATAATTTTTATGTCGTAGGGTTACTGTTGTGTTACCGATTTCTCACTAGATATCCCCGAGTTCTAGGTTAAGCTTATGTCAGGCTAAGGTTTGGATTTGTTTAACCCTGATCCCGGGGGTGTTACACCATCTTGGCCGGGTTATCCATACCAAGGCCGAGTTAGGAGTTGGCTTGCTCAAGAAGGAGAGAGCCAGCCCAAGGTTAGCGCTTTTCTCTCTCCTAAGGGAATCTAGGGAGAGACAAATGCTAGCGACAAAGGACAGAACGGCAAAGACAGATCATATCATCATAGACATGACAGTGTCTGACCCCAACGGACAAACAGCGTGTCCTCTGCGCCATTGCCATGTAGAGGCTGGTGATAGAGGAAAGGAGGGCGTCGAGTTACTATATTGGGACAAGCATACTCGTAGGATATCCGGGCCACATAAGCCCTAGCTGTAACCTGGCCACCCCTTTATAAGGTGAGCTAGAGCTTCCAAGGAGAGGGTCGGTTCATTTGGCTAAGGCAAAAAGCCTAGAGAGAGTGGAGAGCAGGAGCACTTCATCTCCTACTTCTCTACGATACAACTCAAGGAGCACTTGCAATAGTCAGTGAGATCGTAATATAAGATCTAGCGTAGGAGTAGAGGTTTTATCTCCATAGGAGAGCCTCGAACCTGGGTACATAGTGTGTTGAGTTCTTTGTCCTTTATTTGTAGATCCACTACACTATCTCTCCTCGGATACCACTAGAGCATATTGGCACCATCTTTAGCCTACCCATGGCATCTTCCATGACACCACCATGACACCTTTTCTTCTTGATACTGGGGAGGGAGAGGCTGTTAGATCCAATAGGTTTTTCCTAGAGACTAGATGTTTGGAACTTCCAGGATTTGGGGAGACGGGTTCTGAACAATGGAGTAAGCTTATGCTCCTTCCCAACAGAAGAAGGGATGAGATTTATGTGTGGTACGACCAGAGAAGAGGCCTTCGCCAGTTCCTTTGTGGCTGGGGGGCTAACTTGGGGTGAGCTTCTAGAGATGCCAAAGCATAGATTCTGTCCCAAATCCAAGAGCTGGATTCCATGGCCGACAGTGGAGGACTGGACGAAGACGGTTGGGCATTCCTCTATCACCTGGAGGACGAACTTACCTAGATGCTAGGGCAAGAAGAGTGAAAGGGTAATTTAACCTTTATTGTTTTTGGTTGACAATGACACCGGAGTTAGTGCGGACTAATGCTACCTATCAGTGTCTTGAACAGGTATTAGTCCGCCGGGATATTGGAAGATCACTGAAGACCCCCCATTTCGATAATGAAGAGAAGTGCCGGAGCTTTACCTTTTATATGTTTCGTGAGTACATAGGAACACCGCACTATTAAGAGGCGTTATCTCGATGAGCTTGCTGGGGATGTTTTTCCAAGCCTTATACACATCCTATACACCTAGTTGTTCCATTACAAAAGAGAGAGAAGAAAGAAATCTTAGTTTGATAACATCTCTGCCAAACTCGGTTCTCAGGCCGGTTGAACCAGTTCCCAGACCGGATGGTCCGGTACCAGCCCTGGTCAACCGAACCCAAACCGGGATTCTCGGTTTCATATACCGAGTCTATACGGGCTCACTCAAAGTGAGCATCCCGGTTTGGATTCCGGTTGACCGGGCTATACACCGGGAGGTCCGGTACCAGTTCCGGTCAACCGAACCCAAACCAGGATTCTTGGTTTCGTATACCGAGTCTATCCGGGCTCACTCACTGAGAGCATCCCGGTTTGGAATCCGATTGACCGGGATGTACACCGTGTGGTCCAGTGTGGGATCCGGTCCAACCGAACTTAAAACCGAGTTTCACAGAAAATGTTACAAACGGCTAGATTTCTCCCTTAAGTATAAATACCTCTTCTTCTAGCTTGAGCAGATTAGGCATTCAGTTCATATCTCTCTCTTGGAGCTCTCTCTCTCTCCCCATTGTTGAAACACAATTTCTTGAGGATCTCCCATTCTACCCAATCAATCTCAAATCCCTTTGGTAGAGCAAGAGGAGGTCCCGATCTATGCTTCCACAAAGCCAAATTTCATTCCCCCTTGAGTTCATCGAGTTAGCTTGTTACTCTTGGGTTTGTGGGAAACCCTAGGCGGTTAGGGTCGCCCTGAGGCATTCAGCTTGTGATTTGCTTCGTGGAAAGTTCGTGAGGGTTTGGAGACTACCTTAAAAGTCTACCACGAGTAAGTGAGCTATTCCTTCGTGGGATAGGCTCGGAGAAGAAGGTGAGCCTTCGTGGCATTGGGGAATCCTTGGTGGAACCTCACACCTCTCCAACGTGATGTAGCCCCCTTCCCAAAGGTGGTGAACACGGGAATACATCTTCGTCTCCGCGTGCTTGGGTTATTCCTTAACCTCTCTCTTACTTGTGTTGTTTACTTTGTGATAGCCTTCGTGCTTGACGTATCTTGTATCATCATCTAGGTTGCCTCACCTAGTTTGCATTTAGGCACACTTATATTCCGGAAAGCCTAAAACTTGCAAAAGATTACAAAGAATTTGTTAGAAACCTATTCACCCCCCTCTAGGTAAACCATCTTACACTTTCAATTGGTATCAGAGCAAGGTGCTCTTCTAAGGGCTTTACCGCCTAAGAGAAAAGATGGTTTTCTCCGATGACGAGGAGGGCAAGACTTATTTGGTCAAGGAGATTCGTGAACTCTTTGCCAAACAATCCCTTGAAAAGGCTAAGGCGGATTCTGATGTCCTTGCTCGAATAAGTTTTCTTGAAGGACATTTTACAGGGATGGGCGAGGGGGTCATGCTTGCCGGACCTTTGGTAGTACCTCAATGGAGGCCGATGGACACCGGTAAGGAGGCTATGAACGAGGCCTCTAGCGAGAGTGACCCGACGAAAGCCTCCATGCCCCCTAATCCATTTCCGTATATATCCCAAACAAAAGAACGTCATGCCTCATATTAATGGTTCAGGTCCCGCACCTCACTATGATGGAACTCACTTCTCTCATTGGAAAGTTTCTATGGAGTCTCATCTTTGCAGTTGCAGCGTGGAGCTTTGGGAGATTGTGGGTAAGGGCTTCTATCCACAAGATCCCAATAATCTCACTCCAGGAGAGTACTATGATCGTCAACTAAATGCAACGGCTTGTGACAAGATAAGGAGTGCCATTCACCGCACACTCTATGATCAAGTTAGCAACATTCCCACCGCTAAGGAGTTGTGGGAGTGGATTGTCATTCTCCAAGAGGGAACTTCCCTTATCCAAAAATCCAAGTATGAAGCCGCCAAGTCGGAGATGAGCATGGTCATGAACAATGATGGTGAGTCCATCGCCGAAGCATATAAGAGACTTGTTGCCCTCCGTGTCAAGATTGATGGTCTTGGTTGTGACAAGTATGAAGATGGGTTCCACTTGAATGATGAGCTTATCAAGTCCAAGGTTCTCTCCATGATTGCCGCCTCTGACAAGAAGCTTGCCTTGAACTTGCAACTTTTGATTCAGCTCGCCATTTCTCGCCTGATGATCTCGTGTCCTATCTTGTTGCCACGAACAATATGGCGGATGAAGGACAAAAGATCAAGGAGATCAACCGTGCCATTGGGCCTTCTCAATACCTAGCATTGAAGGCCAAGTATGCGCAAGAAAGTGGTGTAAATGATGAAGATAGTGATAGCGAGGGCATCGATGACATGCTAGCTCAAGTTGCTCTCTTCACCAAGAACTTGAAGTTTCGAAGAAGAAGAAGCTCAACCGGACCAAGCGAGAAGAAGAGAAATTGCTACAATTGTGATGAGTCGGACCACTTTGCCGACAAATGCCCATATGCGAAGAGACTTGACAAGCCCAAGTATGAAGAGGGCGCGAAGCCAAGATTAAAGCCAAACCCCATCAACGAGAGATACAAGAGGAACAAGAAGCGTGATGGCAAAGGCTTTCTTGGCCAAGAGTACCTATCCGATGCGGAGAGTGAAGATGAGGAGAAGGTTGTGGGGGTGGCCGGTTTGGCGTGTGCCGAACCCGGGTCACTCTTCACATATGACTACACCAAAGACTATGCCGATGACTCCATCACTCCCAAGGTCACCGATACTTGCCTCATGGCAAGGAGTACCAAGGTAATCTCTTCCCCTCCATCTCTCTCTAGCATATTAGATGATCATGTTAGTACCAATGATAGTGACGATGATGAATTCGATGAAAACTATGTTCAAGAAATGTGTAAAATCATGAAGTCCCTTCCTAGTAAGGCTCGTGCTAGATTCAAACAGTTAATGAGCCTTGTCATTTCACATGATGAGACCATTGATAGTTTGGAGTCTCTTATTGATGATGAGAAACTAAGATTCAATCTTCTTGAGCACGAGCTAAACAAGGAAAGGGACATTACTTCGCTTCTTAAAGAACGAATTGAAATCTATGAGCTAGATAAGACAAAAGATATGGATACCATAGATAGAGCCATCACCTTGTCCCAAGAACTTGATACTTCGAAGAAGGAACTTGAGGTTGCTCATGCTTCTCTCACCAATGACCTTGATAACCTTGAGAAAGCTAATTTCTTGTCAAGCGTGAGCTCATAAAACTTGGGGAGAATCATGATCAACTTCGAGTGTCCTATGAGAAAGCTCTTGGTACATTGAAGGATCCTATTATTGTTGAGGATATTACTTGTGCTTCTAACCTTCCTTGGATCAAGCTAGTCTCCTTGAGGAGAATAAGAAGTTGAGGGAGCAACTCGAGATGGAGCGTCTCAGACCTATCACCAAGGGCAAGATTCTTGATGAGATTCTTGCTCGACAAACGATAAGAACTCCAAGGCAAGGTATGGGGTATGACCCCAAGAATGACAAGAATGGTTCCAAACCACCTAAAAGGATCAACTTTGTGCGTGAAGGCCACAAGGTGGTTGACCAAGTAAAGAAGAGTGTTGTGAATGGGGGAGCCACTAGGGGCAACCCTATCCACAAGTTTGCGGGAAAATCTAACCCCTCCTATGTGCTATGTAAGGGCACTCAAGGAGAGGTTTATGCCAAATACGTTGGCCCTCGCAACGGTTATGCTTATAGATGGTACTCAATTTGGGTACCAAAAGATCTTGTTGCTAATGCTAAGGGACCCATTACTCAATGGGTTCCTAAATCAAAGAATTTATTTTGTAGGGATATGCCTCCGGTGGATCAAAATGGGTGTTTGATAGTGGATGCACAAATCATATGACCGGAGGTAGAAGTGCGCTTGACCAATTTATTCATGATGTCAATTCAACGTCAAGCATCACTTTTGGAGACAACTCGAAAGGAAAGGTACTAGGTTTTGGCAAGTTGGTGGTTTCCAAGGCCTTGTCCCTAGAGACCGTCATGCTAGTTGAAAACCTTGGTTACAACTTACTTTCCATAAAACATCTTGCGGATGCCGGTTACGATTCCTATTTCTCTCGAACTTGTGTGAAACTCTTTAGGAGTGATAATCTCAAGTTGGTCCTTGTTGGATATGTGGAAGACGACCTCTACGTGGTCGACCTCTCGCAAGAGAGTCAATCTCTTCCTACATGTCTAATAGCCAAAGTTGATGAGGGATGGCTTTGGCATCGCCGCCTTGGCCATGTCAACATGAGAAATCTCAAACAACTCCTAAAGGGTGAACATATTGTTGGATTAACTGGTGTCTTTTGAGAAAGATCGGGTGTGTAGTGCTTGCATTTCAGGAAAACAACATGGGAGGAGTCATCCATCAATATCAAAGGTGGCCACGTCAAGACCTTTGGAGCTTCTCCATTTAGATCTCTTCAGACCATCAACATATGATTCTCTTGGTGAAAGAAGATATGGTCTTGTCATTGTCGATGATTACTCAAGATACACTTGGGTATTCCTTCTCAAGTCAAAGGATGAGACCTACAAGCACTTCATGATCTTCGCCAAGCAAGCTCAACGCACCCATGGAGTGGAGATCAAGACCATTAGGACCGACAATGGCACCGAATTTAAGAACTATACCATGCAAGAGTTTGTTCAAGATGAGGGAATCAAGCATGAATTCTCGGCTCCTTATACTCCTCAATAAAATGGAGTTGTTGAAAGGAAGAACCGGACCATCATTGAAATGGAAAGAACCATGTTGAGTGAGTACAAGTCACCTCACAACTTTTGGGGAGAAGCCATCGCCACTGCGGTTCACTACTCGAACCGGCTTTTCCTCCGAGCTTCCTTTGACATGACTCCGTACGAGATTCTAACAAAGAACAAGCCCAATGTCAACTACTTTCGAGTCTTTGGGTGCAAGTGCCTCGTCAAGAACAAGAAAGAAAAACTCGGTAAATTCGAATCTAGAACTATCGAGGGCATCTTTGTTGGTTATGCGGAAAACTCTCACGCCTATAGATACTTCAACAAAGCCAATGGTTGTGTTGAAGTATCTTGTGACGTGGAGTTTTTGGAAGATAATTGTCCCCAAGGGGGGCAAGTTGTTCCACATGTTGTACGTGATGGAGGTTCCTCTCAAGTCATCAAGTTGATGGGAATTGGGCATATCTTGCCCAACCGAGCATCACACTCATGATCAAGATGTTGATGGGGGAGAATCAAGTCCAACTCAAGAAGAGCCAAGCTCTACTCATGTTGAACCATCAAGTGTACCTCACGACGAACAACTCTCACAAACCGAAGAACAAGAACCAAGCCCTCAACCCGTTGAGCAAGACCAAGAAGACGTTCATTTTTCCCAAGGTCAAGGTCAATCTCAAGATGCGGTTAATGATCAAGGACCAACGAAGGATGAATTTGCTGATCATGAAGGAACTATCCGAAAGATCAAGTCCTCCTCTATTGCAAGTGGACTCCAAGTCAATAATATACTTGGAAGCATATCTAGAGGAATCGAGACCCGCAACAAGAAGAAGCAACTCACTACCTTTTGTGGCCATCATGCTTTTGTGTCCAACTTCGAGCCTCTCAAGGTCCATGAAGCTCTAGAAGATCCGGATTGGGTCATCGCCATGCAAGAAGAACTCGAGTGCTTCACCCGCAATGAAGTGTGGTCTCTTGTGGAGAGACCTAAAGATCATCGCATCAATGTTATTGGGACCAAGTGGATTTTCAAGAACAAGCAAGATGAGAATGGAACCGTCACTAGGAACAAAGCAAGGTTAGTGGCGCAAGGGTATGCCCAAATAGAGTGTATTGACTATGAGGACACCTTTGCGCCTGTTACTCGCCTTGAAGCTATTCGTCTCTTGCTTGCATATGCTTCTTTTCATAACTTCAAGCTTTTTCAAATGGATGTGAAGAGTGCATTTCTTAATGGTCCCTTGAAAGTGGTTGCATATGTGGCTCAACCCCCGGGTTTCGAAAACACACGCTTTCCCAACCATGTGTATCTACTCCATAAGGCGCTCTATGGACTAAAGCAAGCTCCTCGTGCTTGGTATGAGCACCTTAGGGATTTCCTACTCATGGACGGGTTTAGCGTGGGTAAAGTCGATTCCACCCTTTTCACCAAACGGGTTAAAGGGGGTGGCTTGTTTATTGTTCAAATTTATGTTGATGATATTATTTTTGGTGGATCTAACGAATCTCATAACAAAGCTTTTGCCGAGTTGATGACCCAGAAATTTAGGATGTCCATGATGGGGGAGTTGAAGTACTTCTTAGGATTCATTGTGAAGCAACTTGCTCAAGGCACCTTCATCTCCCAAGAGAAGTACGTGAAGGACATGCTTGCGAAATTTGAGACATGAAGACACCCATGCCACTCAATAGGCAACTTGGCCTTGGAGAAGGTGAGAAGGATGTGGACCAAAAGGTATATCGCTCCATGATTGGCTCCTTGCTCTACCTTTGTGCTTCTAGGCCGGATATCATGTTAAGTGTTGGAATGTGTGCTCGTTTTCAATCCGCTCCTAAGGAGTGCCACTTGATGGCAGTCAAACGGATTTTTAGGTACCTTGTTCTCACTCCTACTCTCGGGCTTTGGTATCCAAAGGGGTCAACCTTTGAGCTTGTTGGCTATTCGGATTCCAATTGGGCCGGTGATAAGGTTGACCGGAAGTCGACCTCTGGGGCTTGCCAATTTATTGGCAGGTCATTGGTGAGTTCGTCATCCAAGAAACAAAACTCCACCGCTTTATCCACCGCCGAAGCCGAATACATTTCCGCGGCATCTTGTTGCGCTCAATTGTTATGGATGAGGCAAACCTTGAAAGACTATTGTGTGTCTCTTGGTATGGTGCCTCATCTTTGTGACAATGAAAGCGCAATAAAGATCGCCAATAACCCCGTCCAACATTGCCGCACCAAACATATTGACATCCGCCACCACTTCCTACGTGACCATGTCGCAAATGGTGACATCAATCTCACTCATGTGGGAACGATGTTTCAATTGGCGGATATTTTCACGAAGCCTTTGGATGAAGCTCGTTTTGTCATGTTGAGGCGAGAACTTGGTATTCTAGATCCCAAGAACTTGGATTGATTCTCTTCTTGCATTATATTTCAGCTCTTAACTTGCTATGTAGCCTAGTCGCACAGCACACATAGGGATAGTCATCTTACCATGTCTTGGTTCGATGCATATCTATGCGTGCGAGATTAATTGATCTTTTGTCATGATATGGGTCCAAGCATCTATCTTTGAGGCGCCATGACATGTGTGCTTAAACATAGGGGGAGAAATCCCCCGCCAACTTTGGTCTCTTGTGGCTCTTGATATCTTCGAATCATGCCTATTGTTGCTATTAACTGTGTTGATTTGGTTCTTCTCCAATAGGCATGCCTAGATCACCTGCCTCCTCTACCCTTTTGGAGTCTACTATCTTCTTCCTTGCACATGCCATTCTCGAAAAAATTTCTGTTTTTTCAAACTTTTCGAATTTTTTTCTTTTCTGATGTTCGGTTTCTGGCCCGGTCCAACCGGCTCCATAACCGGACCGTCCGGTTTTCATCCCGGTCCCCAACCGAGTCTATCCGGATCTGCAGACAGAAGGCTACTGAACGGGTTCGTTGCCAGTCCGGTTCTCAACCGAGTACTCCGGTTGTGGATCCGGTTGACCGGGCTGTGCACCGAATCTTCCGCGTGTCAGTTTTCCTGTAGATCCAGTTTACAGCTCGGTTGACCAGGTTGTGCACCGAGCAGTCTGGTTTGCATCTCGGTTGAACCGACTTAAAACCGGGATCTGAAAAAAAATTATCTTTTCCCTTCTTCTTCCCTGGACACCCCCACTCCTCCACAAGTTACCCCCCTCACCTTGCCCGACCCATCCCCCCTCCATTGCCGCCCCTCCCACCTTCCCCCCCTCTCCTAGGGTGTTTCCACCCCTAGGATTCATAGAACGGGCCACCATTTCTCGGAGAAAGACCTTTGGAGGCTCTCCACCGAAGGAATTTCTCCATCTCGTGGTGTTTTGGGAGCTTTTTGCAAACTTCTTCCTCAAAGGGCTTTTGGGGCTTTCCTCCATGGGAAGCCATGTCCTCGGGTAATCTCTTGCTCCTCTCCCTTTTCTCCTTGTCAAATCCCCATGTTTTGCTACACATTTTGATGGATTTGCCAAGTTAGGGTTCCCACTTCCCTTCTTGTATGCCAACCACGTCAAACCATGGCCTACCTCTCTTGGGAAGTTCGTATTTGTGCAAGTCTTGAGTCATGGGTAGATTTTTTACATTGCATAGAGCTGTTTTGGGGTTTCCCCGACCAACTCGGTCCCAGGCCCGGTTGGACCGGATCTGACGCCGGGCCGTCCGGTTCAAGCTCGGTTTTCCGGTGCTGACACCGGACTGTCTGGTTTCGGTTCGGTTGACCGGTGCTGACACCGAACAGTCCGGTTTCAGTTCGGTTGTCCGATGCTGACACCGGACCGCCCGGTTCTGGACCCGGTCAGACCGGCCCTGGCACCGAATCTCTCTGCAATGTCCCTTTTCTACCATGCACTTGCCCAAATACAAGTTTTGTTTTCCTCCATTTTCGTTGTTTGGCATGTGTACTTATCCTAGTGCTCCCAAACCTCTCTCTCTTTTTCACAGGTGCCGATGATGATGACTATGTGAGTGATGAGTATGTGCCAGAAGAAACCGGCAGGGGTAAGTGGGCTCGTCGAGCTAGTCAGTCTGGGCAGCATGAGGAAGAGGGCAGCACCCGTTCTGGTCGTGTAAAGAGCAAGGCCATCCGGGGCAAGAAACCTGCCGTGCATGATGACGAAGAAGATGTACCATCTCAAAACCTGAAGAATATGGAGATCGCTATGTACCGGACCCTTCGCAAGCAGAACCCCTATCGCTTCAAGTCTCGCACTTACACTGGCTCTGACAAGAAGTTTTGGACTAAGACTCAATCTTTGATGTGGGAACATATTTACACTCAGTTCAAGGTCATCTCCTGCAGTAACATTCTTGCTTTCAATGAGCACTGGTTCAACATGTATGCTGCCTCAGATTATCGCTTTGTTGATGATGCCTTGAAGAAAATGGATCTCTTTGACCTTGTGTGTCTCAAGGAGGACTATTATCCTGAGTTTATTCGTCAGTTCTTCTGCACAGTCTATTTTCATGATGATGTTGACCGCACTATGTCCTGGATGACCGGCACCCGGCGTTTCCGTTCCACCTTTGCAGATCTGGTTGAGGTTATGGGCTATTCTGCTAAGCCCGGTGGTTTTTGCATTCATAGTGAGAAGATCAAGCCTGCTGACTGTCTAGCCTTCTACTACCCAAAGGATTCTGAGTATGCTCCTCCATGCATCTCTGGCATGTACTTTTACTACCACACCTTGGCCAGCATCTTTCGCCAGTCGCTTGTTCCCCGTGTTGGAGACACTACAAACTACCGTGGGTATTTTGCCAACCTCTTGTATTATTGTCATCCTGACAGGTTGAGGAAGATTGATGGCTGTGATTTTGTGTACTTTGAGCTTCGTTGGGCTGCTTTGGACAGGATGACTCCCACCTTCTGCGTTTATGTACAAAAGCTGCTCAACAGGGTTGTGCCTCCTGTGTGATGGTTGGTGAGCGTGTGGAACAAGAACAGCTTACTCTTTCTCTTTGTGGTCAGTCTCCTGAGGTTCCATCGATGAGGCCCCCCGAACAGCGCACCAAGGCTGTCCATGATCCTCACCCTCACTTTTCTACTCGGTCGGGTTCTCGTTGTCCTGTTGGAGAGTCCTCCTCATCTCGTCCCAGGCCCAAGGGTGGTGCTTCCACCTTCTTCAAGCGGCTGTTTCAGATGTGCCGCTCGTCCTATGATGTGAACCACAAGGCTCTTGAGATGAGCCAAGAGACTCGGCGCAGGCACAATGAGTTTCTCGTGACCCAGCATGTCACTCCTCCAGATGGTCTCGAGATGACTCCTGTTCCTTATGTCAACTATGAGATGCCGCCCCTTGATGATGCCATGCTCTTTGGCTACTTCCCCAGTCAGTTTCCTCCTGGTGGTACTAGTACCTCCTCTGCTGCTCGTCGTGGTTCTGATGATGATGATGATGATGAGGATGATGATGATGATGATGAAGAGGAGTTTCATGAAGACGAAGAGGCCTCTGTTCACCCTCCGCCGCCTCCTACGTTCTTCTAGTTGGGTTCCGTTAGCATCGCCCTACTCCTCTTCCTTTTTGGTGTCTCGATGCCAATGGGGGAGAAGAGTAGAGTTCTGTTAGGTCTCTATGGGTTCCTGCCAGGGTTTTTCTGGGGTTCGCCGTTTGCACAATGCCTTTTGCCTTATCTTTGATTCTTATGGCATTATGCTTACCATTTTATTTCGTGATTGGAACCATTTGCGTTACTTCCGTATGTTGGACAAATGTGTGCTATGTGTGTGAACCATGGTTATGTCTATTGTGCTACGACTATGTGTACTTCATTCATCTGTCTAGCCTTGCATAGATATCCATGCTCTATATCTTGTCATGATATGCTTGCTTCCATAAAGACATATGGGAAGCTCTCTATACTCTATTTAGGTGCACCTTGCATTCAAACGCAAATTCAACCAAGTGCACACTTTATGGGGGAGCTCACATATGTCTCTATGGAATTCCTTGGCTTATTGCTCTTTATTACATCCTTGTGAACTCTAGCTTGGTTTGTCATCGCCAACCAAAAAGGGGGAGATTGAAAGGGTAATTTACCCTTTATTGTTTTTGGTTGACAATGACACCGGAGTTAGTGCGGACTAATGCTACCTATTAGTGTCTTGAACAAGTATTAGTCCGCCGGGATATTGGAAGATCATTGAAGACACCCCCATTTTGATAATGAAGAGAAGTGCCGGAGCTTTACCTTTTATATGTTTCGTGAGTACATAGGAACACCGCACTATTAAGAGGGGTTATCTCGATGAGCTTGCTGGGGATGTTTTTCCAAGCCTTATACACATCCTATACACCCACTTGTTCCATTACCAAAGAGAGAGAAGAAAGAAATCTAAGTTTGATAACATCTCTGCCAAACTCGGTTCTCAGGCCGGTTGAACCGGTTCCCAGACCGGACGGTCCGGTACCAGCCCCGGTCAACCGAACCCAAACCGGGATTCTCGGTTTCATATACCGAGTCTATCCGGGCTCACTCACAGTGAGCATCCCGGTTTGGATTCCGGTTGACCGGGCTATACACCGGGAGGTCCGGTACCAGTTCCGGTCAACCGAACCCAAACCGGGATTCTTGGTTTCGTATACCGAGTCTATCCGGGCTCACTCACTGAGAGCATCCCGGTTTGGAATCCGGTTGGCCGGGCTGTACACCGTGTGGTCCGGTGTGGGATCCGGTCCAACCGAACTTAAAACCGAGTTTCACAGAAAATGCTACAAACGGCTAGATTTCTCCCTTAAGTATAAATACCTCTTCTTCTAGCTTGAGCAGATTAGGCATTCAGTTCATATCTCTCTCTTGGAGCTCTCTCTCTCTCCCCATTGTTGAAACACAATTTCTTGAGGATCTCCCATTCTACCCAATCAATCTCAAATCCCTTTGGTAGAAAGCAAGAGGAGGTCCCGATCTACGCTTCCACCAAGCCAAATTTCATTCCCCCTTGAGTTCATCGAGTTAGCTTGTTACTCTTGGGTTTGTGGGAAACCCTAGGCGGTTAGGGTCGCCCGGAGGCATTCAGCTTGTGATTTTCTCCGTGGAAAGTTCGTGAGGGTTTGGAGACTACCTTAAAAGTCTACCACGAGTAAGTGAGCTATTCCTTCGTGGGATAGGCTCGGAGAAGAAGGTGAGCCTTCGTGGCATTGGGGAATCCTTGGTGGAACCTCACACCTCTCCAACGTGACGTAGCCCCCTTCCCAAAGGTGGTGAACACGGGAATACATCTTCGTCTCCGCGTGCTTGGGTTATTCCTTAACCTCTCTCTTACTTGTGTTGTTTACTTTGGGATAGCCTTCGTGCTTGACGTATCTTGTATCATCATCTAGGTTGCCTCACCTAGTTTGCATTTAGGCACACTTATATTCCTCAAAGCCTAAAAATTGCAAAAGATTACAAAGAATTTGTTAGAAACCTATTCACCCCCCTCTAGGTAAACCATCTTACACTTTCAAAGAGGAATACTGGGGGTAGAGGGGTAGACAAAACTGGCTGCTAAAAGGGGATGCTAATACCGCGTATTTCCATGCCATAAGGAATGGAAGGAAAAGGAAATGCAACATTTTTAGTCTTGTTTCAGACAATGCCTCAATTACCTCGAAAAGAGACATCCAAGAACACATTTATCATTTTTATGTCGGGCTGATGGGCTCAGAGGAACCCAATTTCCTGACACTCTTGCAGGATTTCTACGATGTCATCCACAATGTGTCTGAGGTAGAGAATGTTTCCTTGGCCATATACTTTTCCATGGAGGAATTGGAGGAGGTGCTCAAGAATACAAAAACCACGACATCCCCTAGACCATATGGGTTCCTAGTCGCCTTCTTCAAAAAATTCTGGTATTTACTTAAGGGCACCGACTTGCAGATTTTGAATGGGTTTGTCTTGGGGACATTTGATGTTTCTAGATTGAACTTCGGAATTCTATCCTTGATCCCCAAAGTGGCCAGGGAAGAGCGTATCCAGTAGTTTTGGCTGATCGTGCTAATTAGTGTTATCTTCAAGGTGATTTCCAAAGATTATACTGCCAGACTATCTCCTATCGCTCACAAAATCATTGCCCCTTCCCAGATAGCTTTTATCAAAGGCAGTGTGATTGTGGACGGTGCATTAGCCCTCCATGAAATTGTTCATGAGTTAAAATTTCATAAGAACGAGGCTATCCTGCTCAAGCTCGACTTTGAAAAAGCCTACGACAGGGTTAACCCGAGATTTCTCCAAGAAGTCCTCATGAGGAAAGGGTTTGACTCAGGCATACTGCATAGATTCATGCAGTTGGTCAGGGGTGGCCGACGATTACTATCAATGGGGATATAGGTTACTACTTCAGGAACAAGCAGGGAGTGCTTCAGGATGACCCACTGTCTCCTATCCTTTTTGACTTTCCTAGCGATGCTCTAGCTACGATTTTATCCAAGGCCAATCAGGCTAGACATATTCAAGAGGTGGTCCCGCACCTGGTTCCTGGTGGTATCTTCTGACACGTGTACTAACGAGCTCGTTGGGGAACCCCAAGAGGAAGGTATGATGAGCGCAGTGATGTCTACACACTTCTATTCTTGTAGACAGGTGTTGGGCCTCCAAGTGCAGAGGTTTGTAGAACAGCATCAAGTTTTCCCTTAAGTGGATCACCCAAGGTTTATCGAACTCAGGGAGGAAGTGGTCAAAGGTATTCCCTCTCAAGCAACCCTGCAATCAAGATACAAGAAGTCTCTTGTGTCCCCAACACACCCAATACACTTGTCAGGTGTATAGGTGCACTAGTTCGGCGAAGAGATAGTGAAATACAAGTGGTATGGATAATTATAAGTGGTACAGGTGCTAGAAAATAGCTTGATGGCGTGGAAGAGATTAAAGGCAAACTGAAATAAATATGGAAGCAAGCAAACATGTAACATATCTAATTGCAAACGGTGTTTCAATGCTTAGAAACAAGGCCTAGGGATCATACTTTCACTAGTGAACACTCTCATATAAATATATTCTTCTTTATGATACTACGCTGAACTACTCTCCGGTTGAACACTCTAATCCATG
The DNA here is from genome assembly GCA_910589775.1 of Avena eriantha. NCBI lineage: Eukaryota > Viridiplantae > Streptophyta > Magnoliopsida > Poales > Poaceae > Avena > Avena eriantha. Next base: position 282,622,867 of record OU342744.1, on the reverse strand, counting down.
GTAGGGCTATAACAGCACACCTCAAAGTAAGCCTTTCCCATCTAGAAAACCCCACGCTGTCACCTTGAGTACTAGATGAGTCCAACAAACACCACAATTTCATAAAGACATCCAACTCCAAATATAACTCATAACAAGTATTTGTAATCTCTAGCCTAAGTGCCACCATGGTGTGCACACTGTCAACTTCACACACATGGGGAGAGCAGAGATCTATTAAAGCACTTGAGTAGCAAGGTAGATCTACTTGATTACAAAGCTCATGATCACAATATGATCACACATAGAGAGAGAGATGAACACATAGCTACCGGTAGAACCCTTAGCCTTGAGAGAGAACTACTCCCTCCTCATCATGGGAATCAGCAACGGTGATGGCGATGGTGGTGGAGATCGATGGAGATGGCTCCGGGGGCACTTCCCCATCCCGGCAGGGTGCCGGAACAGAAACTTTCTGTCCCCCGAATATCCCCTTCGGTGGCGGCGGCGCTACAAAACTTTTCGTGGATTTCTGGTTGACGATTTAGGGTTTATGCATCGGGAGGCTTCTTATAGGCCAGAGGGCAAGGTCGGTGGGCGGCCAGGGGGCCCACACCATGCCCTGGCGCGGCCTGGGGGGACCCGCACCATGGGGTGGTGTGTCCACCCTGTGGCCCCTCTCTGACTCTCCTTCTGGCTCCGTGAGTCTTCCGAGAAAATATCAACTTTGGCTTTTGTCCGGTCCAATTCCGAGAATATTGATTTTCTGACTTTCCTGGAACCAAAAATAGCAGAAAACAGGCAACTGGCACTGTGGCACTTGTTAATAGGTTAGTCCAAGAAATCATATGAAAAGTACTCCAAAGTGTGGACAAAACATAAGAAAGTAGATAAAACCAAGCATGGAACATCAAAAATTATAGATACATTTGCAATGTATCGACATCCCCAAGCTTAACTCCTGCTCGTCCTAGAGTAGGTAAGTGATAAAAAGAAAGAATAATTTTTGAGGTGACATGCACCATCAAAGACTTGATCAAAGTATTTGTAAAACTTTCAAAGCTGGGATCATAATACTTCAATCATAACATGAAAGACAAAGTTCTAGCAATAAGCAAAGAAACTATGATGCACCATGAAAAGGCACAAACAAAAGATTCATGAATAACAATGCTTTGCAAGACGTTTTTTGTTTCACATAAAGAAAACATGGCATAATAGTATTGAGCTTGTCCCTCAAAGAGTAGCAAATATAAATGCATAGGACACCTTCAAAGTTCATAAGAGTGACTAGATACAATAGTTTAAAACAAGCAATAACAAGTTATGCATCAATCAACTAGTCTTGGGACAATGCACATAGAACTAAGAATGGCCACTATGCTCTCAAAGTAGGTGCATAAAGATAGAAGGTGGAGACTCAATGTATAAAGGTGGAAGAAGGCCTTTTTAGAAGGAAGTAGGGATTCAAGTCTCATAAAGAGCTTCCAAAAATTATGGTACTTATAGCTTTCAGCTCTCATTGCCCCTATCATAAGCATCCTGAAGTCATTAAGGTTAAAGTGAACAAACTATGGTACACATGCTTGACGAAGTATAAGTTAGAAATCTCATGTCCCTTGTATACGAGGGACGCTCCTCATGCTACTCAAGTTTAGTCACCGGTAAGTTCTTGTCATCGTAAGTACATGTGTATCATAGAGAACCGCCAACGGGGTACCCCTTGCCCGATGATACGGAAGAATCCCCATATCAAAATGACAAGACAAGCAGACAACGAGCATCTCAGCAATCTTCTTATTTACCATGGGATATGGTGCTTTTTTCTCTCTTTCCTCTTTTCATAATCTCATTTTTTTCTCTTTTTCTCTTTTTCTCAATATAGGACTCTTTTTTTATAAGAAGAATGCTTCATAGACAGCTCATTATGGTTACGCTACAGGTTTCCACCATGTCAGCATGGATTAGACCAGCGGCCCAGGCGTTTCTCTAACACCTATACATAACTCCATGGACTTACAAGCTCCCCTTTCATTTCACACCGACGACATCCATATACAAAAGAGCATGATATCAACTAGGTACAAGTACCAAGTGCAATGTTGAAAGCGTTCCCCATGAAAGCATGGTTCTGCTAATTCCCAACAAATAAGTGCAAGCATATACAACATACACGACACAATGGTTCAAGGTTATTAAGGGCAAGAAAAGTAAAGTGTGCCATCAAGTTTAATTTGGAAGGTAAACAAAAGCATGAATATACTTGCAATAGCATAAGATAGTAGGTAGGTATGGTGGACTCTTTGGAATAACTTGGTTTAGCGAGTTGGATGCATGAGTGGAACTCGTACTTGGTTGTGGAGGCTAGCAAAAGACTGGGAGCGACAAACTAAGAGAGCAATAATGGCCATAATCATGCAGAGCGACAAAACATCATTAATCAAAGCATAAAGTGATACTACAAGTTGAAAACTAAAGGATCATAAAGGCTATGGTGACTTGAGATAGTCATAACATGGTGTGAGCATGCGCCAAGTCAACCCAAATAAAGCATGAAAGGAGAATACCACAACACTATGCTTTAATATGCTAAAACAACGCATAATTCATCCAAGGCACATTAAGCCATCTCAATTGTTTATAACAAGTCATGCTACAGCGAAGAATACTAAGCATAAAGCCAAAACTATCAAGCATGGCATGACAAAGCATATGCCACAATCAAAAACAAGCTCTCTTTAACACATAAGTATGAAGTTTCCTACTCTTTTCCAATCCAAACCAAACTATTTGCAAACCAATGTATAAAAGAGGGGGTCCAACCAATTTATTCAGCAAACTAAGCAAACAAAGAAAACTAAAAACCAAAACGAAAACGAAAAAGAAGACGCTCCAAGAACAACTAAACTGTGCATGAAACAATAAAAATGAAGAGTTTGGAAGGAACCTGGAATTTTTATTGATGAAGAAGGGGATGCCTTGGGCATCCCCAAGCTTTGACGCTTGTACTTCTTATATATTTCTTGGGGTGACACGAGTGGCATCCCCAAGCTTGAGCTTTAGTACATTCTTCATCTCATTACATCATTCCTTCCATACACCTGAAATTTTTCTTCATACAAAACTTCACACAATCTTTATTAGCAACATTAGTGCACTCAAGATAATAGGTGTTAAGGTTCAGTTCCAACACCAAATAAACTTCCATTAGAACACTAGCTACTGTATAACTTCCCTCAAAAATCTTGATTCCCCAAAAGAACTCAAAAAGGAACCAACAAGAAGCAAATGCAAAAAATGGCAGAAATCTGTCAAAACAGACCAGCAGGTAAAGACGAATTTTTTCGAAGACCTTCTGTTAATCAAATCAAAAAGTGTTGAACTAATGAATGTTAGATAACAACCTGGGGCAGAAGCACAAAAATTCACGCCTCAAAAGGGCTTATAGAGATTTTACACGAATTTTTACGGTGAAGCACAGAAATCTATTTCGGGACAGCAACTTTCCCAATCGTTAATCTCTCTCATTAGAGGTTACTCTTGGCACAAAAAGCAAATAAAAATGATAAGGAGCGGTTATTTCAGAAGTAATAACTTCCAAGACTCATCTAAAACTTTTGGGTTATCTCCCAATAAGTACTTTTCTTTAACGCCTTTAAGTTAGGCATGATAGTTTGAAAAGATGCTCACATAAGAAATATGAATTGAAGTAAAAGAGAGCATCAAGAAGCAAATTCAAAGCACATTTAAGTCTAACCCACTTCCTATGCATAGTAATCTTGTAAAGAAACAAGTCATGAAAGCACAAAGCAACAAGCATAGTAAAACAAAACAAGTGCAACTTCAAGACTTTCAACATAAAGAGGGGAAACTTAATATTATTGAGATGCATAAAACCATGTTTCCCTCTCTCATAATAACTTTTAGTAGCATCATGAATAAAATTAACAATATAACTATCACAAGAAACATTCTTATCATGAGCCACATGCATAAAAGAATTAATACTCCCCACATAAGCATAGTCATTCTTATTAATTGTAGTGGGAGCAAATTCAACAAAATAGCTATCATTATTATTCTCATCACCATAATCATCAAATATAGGAGGCATATTGTAATCATAATTAATTTTCTCCTCAATAGTAGGTGGATTGAAAATAACATATTCATCACTGTAATCATCATATATTGGAGGCATAGTATCATCAAAGTAAACTTTCTCCTCCATGCTTGGGGGACTAAAAAGATCATGCTCATCAAAACCAACTTCCCCAAGCTTAGAATTTTCCATAGCATTAGCAATAATGGTGTCCAAAGAATTCATACTAACAACATTGCTATTAGCATGCAAATAAAGTTCCATAGGTTTTTTAATTTTCTCTTCAAACACTTCATGTCCTAACTCAAGATAAATACTATAAAGCTCTCTAATTTTGTTGTTGTTTTCCATTAAGTGTAACTAGTGAAAACAAGAAACAAAAAGACAAAATTTCAGAATCTAAAGGAAATAACTTCGAGTACTCACACCGGAGGATGTGAGCACCTTTTACCTTACCTCCCCGGCAACGGCGCCAGAAAATAGGCGTTTGCCGTGGGAGGTTCTTGTTCTTTAATCCTCCTGTGTGAATACCTTTTACCTTTCCTCCCCGGCAGCGGCGCTAGAAAATAGCTTGATGTCTACACACTTCTATTCTTGTAGACAGTTGTTGGGCCTCCAAGTGCAGAGGTTTGTAGAACAGCAACAAGTTTTCCCTTAAGTGGATCACCCAAGGTTTATCGAACTCAGGGAGGAAGTGGTCAAAGGTATTCCCTCTCAAGCAACCCTGGAATCAAGATACAAGAAGTCTCTTGTGTCCCCAACACACCCAATACACTTGTCAAGTGTATAGCTGCACTAGTTTGGCAAAGAGATAGTGAAATACAAGTGGTATGGATAATTATAAGTGGTACAGGTGCTAGAAAATAGCTTGATGGCGTGGAAGAGATTAAAGGCAAACTGAAATAAAGATGGAAGCAAGCAAACATGTAACATATCTAATTGCAAATGGTGTTTCAATGCTTAGAAACAAGGCCTAGGGATCATACTTTCACTAGTGAACACTCTCATATAAATATATTCTTCTTTATGATACTACGCTGAACTACTCTCCGGTTGAACACTATAATTGATGGTAGGGCTATAACAACACACCTCAAAGTAAGCCTTTCCCATCTAGAAAACCCCACATTGTCACCTTGAGTACTAGATGAGTCTAACAAACACCAAAATTTCATAAAGACATCCAACTCCAAATATAACTCATAACAAGTATTTGTAGTCTCTAGCCTAAGTGCCACCATGGTGTGCACACTATCAACTTCACACACATGGGGAGAGCAGAGATCTATTAAAGCACTTGAGTAGCAAGGTAGATCTACTTGATTACAAAGCTCATGATCACAATATGATCACGCATAGAGAGAGAGATGAACACATAGCTACCGGTAGAACCCTTAGCCTCGAGAGAGAACTACTCCCTCCTCATCATGGGAATCAGCAATCGTGATGGAGATGGTGGTGGAGATCGATGGAGATGGCTCCGGGGCCACTTGCCCGTCCCGACAGGGTGCCGTAACAGAGACTTTATGTCCCCCGAATCTCCTTTTCGGTGGCAGTGGCGCTGCGGAACTTTTCGTGGATTTCTGGTTGATGATTTAGGGTTTATGCATTAGGAGGCTTCTTATAGGCCAGAGGGCAAGGTCGGTGGGCGGCCAGGGGGACCACACCATGCCCTGACGCGGCCTGGGGGGACCCGCGCCAAGGGGTGGTGTGGCCACCCTGTGGCCCTCTCCGACTCTCCTTCTGGCTCCGTGAGTCTTCCGGGAAAATATCAACTTTGGCTTTTGTCCGGTCCAATTCCTAGAATATTGATTTTCTGACTTTCCTGGAACCAAAAACAACAGAAAACAGGCAACTGGCACTGTGGCACTTGTTAATAGGTTAGTCCAACAAATCATATGAAAAGTACTCCAAAGTGTGGAACATCAAAAATTATAGATACATTTGCAATGTATCACACAACAGTAAGTTTCCCTCAGTTATGAAACCAAGGTTATCAATCCAGTAGGAGCAAGGAAACACCTCAAAGGTGTTGCTACCTGGACTTTGGCAGGGCGCACTACCGGTGTCAGCAGCAACGTGGAGACCTGCACAACACAACCACAAAACTCTATCCCCAACTTACGATGAGGTTGTCAATCTCACCGGTTTTGCTGAAAACAAAGGATTAAACGTATCAAGTGGAAGAAAGTAATAGTTTGCAAAAAGTAAACACAAAGCAGTAAACAGTTGATTGTAGATTGATGGTAAAGGAAAGGACCGGGGTCCATAGTTCACTAGTGGTGGCTCTCCTTAAGATAGATGACATGTTGGGTGAACAAATTACTGCGGGGCAATTGACAACATCAAGAAAGCATACAAGCATATACTACTCATCTTGACTCCTTTGAGACTTGATTGGGCATTACAACATTATACATAGACCGTAATCCAACTGCATCTATGACTAATAATCCACCTTCATTATCATCCAAACCCCCTCCAGTATTAAGTTGCAAGCAACGGATAATTGCATTACGCATTGCATGTAAAGTAAACAATACGATTGTTCTATGAGTAAAGGATTGTTGTTTTCTCCCTAGTAGCAACATCACATCTAGTACCTTAGAGATTTCTGTCACTTCCCCAGATTACTAGAGGCATGAACCCACTACCGAGCATAAATACTAACTCTTGGAGTTCCTAGCATCTACTTGGCCAAGATAGCTACTAACAATGGAAAGCATGCAAGATCACAAATAACAAAGACATGATAGAATCAATAATCAATCTGAAATAGCATCTCAATATCCATCGGATCCCCGCAAACACAACATGCAGAATTGCAAATAGATGATCTTGATCATGAACGGAGCTCAAAAGATCTAAATATGATAGCACAAAGGAGGAGAACCAGCCATCTAGCTACTACATGGAGCCGTAGTCTAGAGATGAACTACTCACGCATCACACCAGAGGCTTGCATGATGATGAAGAAGGCGTCCAGGGTGAATTCCCCTCTCTGGCAGGATGCCGGGAAGAGCTTCAGATCCCTCTTGATCTAGGGATGGAGATGACGGCGGCTACAGACTCTTTCATGGAATTTTGATCGGGTACTTAGGGTTTCTGTATCGGAGGCAATATATAGGCGAAAGGAGAGGCCGAGGGGGTGCCTAGGCTGGCCACACCACCCCCTGGCACGACCAGGTGGTGTGGCCGGGCCCTAGCCCCTCTCCGTCTCGTATTCTGGCTCCTTGTGTCCCTCAGTGAAAAACTGACTTTGGCTTTTGTCCCGTCCAATTCCAAGAATATTCATTTTCTGACTTTCCTGGAACCAAAAACAGCAGAAAACAGGCAGCTGGCACTGTGGCTCTTGTTAATAGGTTAGTCCAAGAAATCATATGAAAAGTACTCCAAAGTGTGGACAAAACATAAGAAAGTACATAAAACCAAGCATGGAACATCAAAAGTTATGGATACGTTAGCAACGTATCAACATCCCCAAGCTTAGCTCCTTCTCGTCCTTGGGTAGGTAAGTGATAAAAAGAAAGAATAATTTTTGAGGTGACATGCACCATCATACACTTGATCAAAGTATTTGTAAAACATTGATAGTTGGGATCATAATACTTCAATCATAACATGAAAGAAAAAGTTCTAACAATAAGACAAACAAAATAAGTTGCAACATGAAAAGTTACAAGCAAAATATTCATGAATAACAATTCTTTGCAAGACGTTTGTTTGTTTCACATAAAGAAAACATAGCATAGTGGCACTCAGCTTGTCCCTCCTAGAGTAGCAAACATAAATGCATAGGACACCTTCAAAGTTCATAAGAGTGACTAGATACAAATAGTTTAAAACAAGCAATATCAAAGCTATGCATGAATCAACAAGTCTTGGGACAATGCACATAGAACTAAGAATGGCCACTATTCTCTCAAAGTAGGTGCATAAATATAGAAGGTGGAGACTCAACATAAAAGTAAAAGAAATGCCTTCATATAAGGAAGTAATGATTCAAGTCTCATAAAGAGCTTCCAAAAATTATGGTACTTATTAGCTTTCAGCTCTCATTGCCCCTATCATAAGCATCTTGAAGGTGATTAAGGTTAAAGTGACACAACTAAGAGGATATGCTTGACAAGTTATAAGCCGAAATCTCATGGCCCTTACTTACGAAGACCGAATCTGATGCTACTCAACTTTAGCCACAAGTAAGCTCTTGTCATTGTAAGTACATATGTATCATAGAGAATCGCCAACGGGGTACCCCTTGCACATGATACAGGATCTATCCCATAATCAAAATGACAAGGCAAGCAGACAGTGAGCATCTCAGCGATCCTTTTATTTGCTATTTGCATAGGTTTTTATTGAGGATGCTTCATAGAGTGCTCATTATGGTTATGTTGCAAGTTTCCACCATGATTAGGCATGGCTTAGGCTAGCGGCCCAGGCTCATTATGATTATGCTGAAAGTTTCCCCTTTTATTTCACACCGCCGAGATCCATAAGCAAAAGAACATGATATCAACGGGGTACAAAGTACATGTGCAATGTTCAAAGCGTTCCCCATGATACATGGTTCTGCTAACTTCAACTTATAAAGCGCAAGTATATACGCAACAAAGATGGACGCAATGGTTTAAGTTTATTAAGTGTAAGAAAGTAAAGTGTGCCATCAAGTTCGTGAGAGCTTTAATCACTAGTTTTCTCATAACAAGTTTAATTCGGAAGGTAGAAAAAAACAAGAATATACTTGGAATAGCATATGCTAATAGGTAGGTATGGTGGACTCTTTGGAATAACCTGGTTTTAGGAGTTGGATGCATGAGTGGAACTCATACTTGGTTACAGAGGCTAGCAGAAGACTGGGAGCGACCAACTAAGAGACCAATAATGGCCATAATCATGCAGAGCGACAAAACATCATTAATCAAAGCATAAAGTGATACTACAAGTTGAAAACTAAAGGATCATAAAGGCTATGGTGACTTGGGATAGTCATAACATGATGTGAGCATGCGCCAAGTCAACCCAAATAAAGCATCAAAGGAGAATACCACAATACTATGATTTAATATGCTAAAACAACGCATGATTCTTCCAAGGCACATTAAGCAATCTCAATTGTTTATAACAAGTCATTATACAGCAAAGAATACTAAGCATAAATCCAAAACAATATCAAGCATGGCATGACAAAGCATGGGCCACAGTCAAAAACAAGCTCTCTTTACCACTTAAACATGAACTTTCCTACTCTTTTCCAATCCAAACCAAACTATTTGAAAACCAATGTATGAAAGAGGGGGTCCAACCAATTTATTCAGCAAACTAAGCAAACCAAGCAAATGAAAACCAAAACAAAAAACGAAAAAGAAGACGCTCCAAGAACAACACAATTGTGCATGAAACAATAAAAATGAAGTGTTTGGAAGAAACCTGAGATTTTTATTGATGAAGAAGGCAAGGCATCCCCAAGCTTTGACGCTTGTACTTCCTGGATATTTTTTGGGGTGATACGCGTGGCATCCCCAAGCTTGAGCTTTAGTCTATCCTTCATCTCATTACTTATTCCTTCCATACACCTGAATTTTTTCCTTCATACAAAACTTCACACAATCTTTATTAGCAACATTAGTGCACTCAAGATAATAGGTCTTTAGGTTCAGTTTTAACACCAATAAAACTTCCATTAAAACACTAGCTACTGTTGAACTTCCCTCAAAAAGCTCAATTCCCAAAAGAACTCAAAACGGAACCAACAAGAAGCAAATGCAAATAAAGACAGAAATCTGTCAAAACAAACTAGCAGGTAAAGATGCTTTTTTTTGAAGACCTTCTGTTGCTCAAATCGAAAAGTGTTGAACTAACTAAAGTTAGATAACAACCTGGGGCAGAATCACAAAAAATCACGCCTCAAAAGGAAGTATAGAGATTTTACACGAATTTTTACGGTGAAGCACATAAATCTGTTTCGGGACAACAACTTTCCCAATCATTACTTCTCTCTCATTAGAGGTTACTCTTGGCTCAAAAAGCAAATAAAAAGGATAAAGAGAGGTTATTACAGAAGTAATAACTTCCAAGACTCATCTAAAACTTTTGGGTTATCTTCCAATAAGTACTTTTCTTTAACGCCTTTAAGTTAGGCATAAGAAGCAAGAAAAAGGATCAAGTGTTCTCAAATGAAGAAGCGTGAAGAGCAAATTTTTTTTTCATAGGAGAGGCAAAAGAAATCTTCTCTCTCTTCTTGGGGAAGTGTTCTATACCTTTGTTGAGTGGGAGTTGATATTTAATGGTGCATTCTTTCATATCAATAATGGCACAAACAGTTCTAAGAAATGGTCTTCCCAAAGTAATAGGACAAGAAGCATTGCATTTAACATCCAAAACATAGAAATCAACGGGGACATAGGCATTGTTAACCATAATAAGAACATCATTAATACCCCCCATGAGTTTCTTTTTAGCATTATCATCAAGTGGGACATTCAAATAACAATCTTCCAATGGTGGCAAATCAAGCATATCATAGATCCTTTTAGGCGTAATAGAAACACTACTATCAAGATCACATAAAGCTTTGAAATCAAAATCATTCACTTTCATATTGATGATGGGTTCCCAACCATCTTCTTGTTTTATAGGAATAGAAGCTTTATGTTTCATCTTTTCTTCTTTAATATTGATGAGAGCATCAGTATTGTATTTTGTAAAGGCCATATTCATAGCACTAGCATTAGGACATTTAGAAAGCTTTTGTAGGAACTTAATAACTTCAGAGATGTTGCAACCATCAAGATCAAAATCATAATTATCATCTAAAGTAGTAGAACTATTACTAGCCTCAACAGTAGTGGTAGTGATAGTAGAAACACTAATGTTTCTAGCAATTTCATCTTCTCTTTCCCACTTAGCATGCAATTCAGCTAATAGTCTAACATTTTCATCAATTCTGTCTTGTATGGCATTAGTGGCAGCAAAGGGATTATCATTAGTTTCAGGTTTAGCAGCCATTTTATTCAAAAAAGATTGAGCTTTAGCCAAAGATGCTATATTTCTTTCAGCATTAGAAAGTTTTTCCTCAATAGTTTTATTGAAAGCGGTTTGTTTACTAATAAAGCCCTTAAGCATAACTTCAAGTTCAGAGGAAGCACTCCTATAGGAATTTCCATAAGCATTACCATTGTTGGGAGGATATGGCTTATAATTGCTATTACCAAAATTATTCCTGTAGGCATTGTTGCCAAAATTGTTATTTCTTATAAAGTTCACATCAACTTGCTCTTCTTGAGCAACCAAAGAGGCTAAGGGAACATGATTTGGATCAATATGAGCTTTCCCATTAACAAGCATAGACATAATAACATCAATTTTATCACTCAAGGAGGAGGTTTCTTCAACAGAATTTACCTTCTTACCTTGTGGAGCTCTTTTAGTGTGCCATTCAGAATAGTTAACCATCATATTATCCAGAAGCTTTGTTGCAGCACCCAAAGTAATGGTCATAAAGGTACCTCCAGCAGCAGAATCCAATAGATTTCTTGAAGAATAGTTCAATCCTGCATAAAAGGTTTGGATAATCATCCAAGCAGTCTGTCCAAGAGTGGGACAATTCTTTACCAAAGATTTCATTCTTTCCCAAGCTTGAGAAACATGTTCATTATCAGATTGTTTAAACTTCATTATTTCACTTCTCATAGATATAATCTTAGAAGGAGGATAGTATTTTCCAATGAAAGCATCTTTGCATTTAGTCCAAGAATCAATACTATTCCTAGTTAAGGAATTCAACCATTCTTTGGCTTTTCCTCTCAAAGAGAAAGGAAACAATTTAAGCTTAATAGTATCTCCATCTATATCCCTATGCTTTTGCATCTGACAAAGTTCAACAAAGTTATTTAGGTGGGCTGCAGCATCTCCATTACAAATACTAGAAAATTGTTCTCTCATAACAAGATTGAGTAAAGCAGGTTTTATTTCAAAGAAAGTAGCTTCAGGAATAGGTGGAGCAATAGGTATGCTCATAAAATCATTGTTGTTGGTGCTAGTGAAGCCACACAACTTCGTGTTTTCAAGAGTAGTCATTTTTTTGTGTTTTTAGTAATGAAAGCAAACTAGTAAAACTAATTTTTTGTGTTTTTGATAAAGAAACAAGCAAACAAAGCAAAAGTAAACTAAGCAAAAAAAACAACAAAGTAAAGAGATTGGTTATGAGGGACTCCCCTTGTGAAGATGTCCTTGTCTCCCTAGCAACGGCGCCAAAAAATCACTTGCTGACACGTGTACTAACGAGCTCGTTGGGGAACCCCAAGAGGAAGGTATGATGAGCACAGCAGTAAGTTTCCCTTAGTTATGAAACCAAGGTTATCAATCCAGTAGGAGCAAGGAAACACCACAAAGGTGTTGCTAGCTAGACTTTGGCAGGGCACACTACCGGTGTCAGCAGCAATGTGAGAGTTGCCTATCTTAAGAAATGCTGGTATAGTTGACTTGCCTCTGTTCTCGCACCGGTGTCTGCCAGGGTCTGAACCATTAGGTAGAGTTTCAGCTGAAAGAAAACCAGGTCAATCTTCCGATCGCGAGTCTTTACAAGCTTGAAACAACTTAAGCACAGGCGGGAGTCGCCCCTTTTAAAGTCAGTATTTATGCGGCGCTACGAATACTTTTGGGAAAACGTCGACGTTTGCTAGCTTATTTGGCAAAGAAAAATAGAGTACGTTATAAGAAATTAATCAGTCAGTTGAATATTCGGGAGCAGTAATTTAATCGTTTGAATTTTTTTCTTTTTTTACAGTACCTCGACGTGACATGAGCGTGAAAGAGGTTCAAGAATCCGTTTTCTTTTTATAAGGGCTAAAATCACTTATTTTTTTGGCTTTTTGACCCCATATTGTAGGGTGGATCTCGAAAGATAGGAAAGATCTCCCTCCAAGCCGTACATACGACTTTCATCGAATACGGCTTTCCACAGAATTCTATAGGGATCTATGAGATCGAGCCGTCCTTTTTTCCGTCATCGTCTTCTTTAGAGTTGCGTGCTACTACTGATGCCGATTGGGCCTTCAGATAGGTGCTCAACTACAGGCTTATCTATTTTATGGAGCAAGAGGGCCTCTCGACGGGAGTGATTCCCCGAAAAGAGATCGTTCCCAGCATCCTCGAGTTCGTAGTCAAACTCACCTTCATCCACCTTTCATGGACTGGCGCGGGCAAGCGCCGATGTCTGGAGCAGGAGATGGAAGCTTGGGTTGAGGAGGCTGTCAACGAGAATGGAATATTCGTATTGAGACCTGCACAACACAACCACAGAACTCTGTCCCCAACTTACGATGAGGTTGTCAATCTCACCGGTTTTGCTAAAAACAAAGGATTAAACGTATCGAGTGGAAGAAAGTTATAGTTTGCAGAAAGTAAACACAAAGTATTAATAGTTGATTTTAGATTGATGGTAAAAGTAAGGACCGGGGTCCATAGTTCACTAGTGGTGGCTCTCCTTAAGATAGATGACATGTTGGGTGAACAAATTACAGCAGGGCAATTGAAAAACATCGAGAAAGCATACAAGCATATACTACTCATCTTGACTCCTTTGAGACTTGATTGGGCATTACAACATTATACATAGACCGTAATCCAACTGCATCTATGACTAATAATCCACCTTCAGGTTATCATCCAAACCCTCTCCAGTATTAAGTTGCAAGCAACGGATAATTGCATTACGCATTGCGTGTAAAGTAAACAATACGATTGTTCTATGAACAAAGGATTGTTGTTTTCTCCCTAGTAGCAACAACACATCTAGTACCTTAGAGATTTCTGTCACTTCCCCAGATTACTAGAGGCATGAACCCACTATCGAGCATAAATACTAACTCTAGGAGTTGCTAGCATCTACTTGGACAAGATAGCTACTAACAACGGAAAGTATGCAAGATCACAAATAACAAAGACATGATAGAATCAATAATCAACACTACTAGGAAACGGCCTATAGATAGACAAAATGTTCAGTGGCGCATATGCGAAAGCATGCGCCATAGGAAAACATTAGTGGCGCACCAGAAAGCATGCGCCACAGAAGATTGGAAGTTCTGTGGCGCATTCTCTAGAACATGCGCCACAGAAGATTGGTGGGACCCGCCGGCCGGGTGGGTTGATCCAAGTTCTGTGGCGCATTCTGAAATATGCGCCACAGAAGTTGCCTCTTCTGTGGCGCATATTTCCTCATGCGCCAAAGAACATGGAGGGGGCCCCACCACGGAATCTAATTCACCCAAGTTCTGTGGCGCATGTTGTCATATGCGCCATAGATGTGTGTCACTTCTATGGCGCATAAGTCCGACATGCGCCATAGAACTTGGAGGTGGGCCCCACACAGGGAATCTTATTCACCTACTTATGTGGCGCATATGGACTTATGCGCCACAGAAGTTTCGGCATCTGTGGCGCATTTCCACCATATGCGACGCAGATGAGGGCGTCCAGATCCATGTTAAAAATATGACAAGAGCTAGCTTTCTTATCTATCTATCCACCACTAACCATTTCACATCTCTACCTCCTCCCAACTCGTCTTCCTCCTCCCTCACACCCCATCTTACCCATAGTTTCTCCATTTTCTTGTAACTAAACCTACTTTAATCCATAGATTGGTAAGTGGAAGCTTCGCTCCAACTTCTAGATCTAAAAGTACCTTACTTTTCTCTCTCACATCTCTATTTGTTTACTAATTTCCTCTCTACCAACTTGCATTGTAGATCTATTTGTCCACACTCTCGCATCGCGCGGTCTCGTCTCGCTATTATTGTGTCTACTATAGGTGAGTGTACTTGGCCATCATGATGAACATGTAGGTGAAGCTTGTCACGCGGGCGGTGTGTGTGTGCGATCCATGGCGAGACGATGCTTGTGTGGTGCATGAATGTTTGCAATGGGAGGAAGTTCTTTGTTGGAGGCTTGTTGTTGTCGGGCCCGGCCGGTGTGGTTGCATGGATGTTTGCCGAAATGTTGATTCATTTCCATTTCGGCAAATTTTTGCACTACCCATATGTCATAATTTTAGGAAAGGTCATGCCGAATTTTTTTCGGCTAGCATTCATGCATGTGTGTGTTCATATGCTGTGGTTCTCACCTATACTCTCTGTTTTGACCACTCAGGCAACCATGGTCCTCACGATGAGTGAAGGTCGAATTGCTAGATACAGGAAAGGCGTGAAGGAGGACATGATTCTGAACAACAAGACCATGATAAGATGTCCATGTCGAACATGCAAACTGCAGCGCTGGATCGACCCTGAATCTGGACAATTGGAGGGTCACCTGCTCAGGCGCGGTTTCATGCGCGACCTCAATGAGGCACCAGCAGGACATGGTGGTGGTCACGAAGACGTGGGAGGGCGAGAAGACGAAGAGTCTACCGAGCATGATCATCATGACAAAGGAGATGCCAGCGGGCATGACCATCATGCCGAAGGAGATGCCGGCGGGCATGATCAGCATGGAGAAGGAGATGACGACAGGCATGATCATGAAGAAGGAGAAGACGCAAACACACTTCGGTCTTGCAGGACCCTCATGTTCAAGAACTGCTCCTCAAGGAGACGAGCAATGACAAAGCTGCAGCCAAAGAGAGAGCCAAGCTGGCCCAAATGGAGGTAGATGGGATGACTCCATCGTATCCTGGGTGTCGCCCCGAGGATACACGTTTGAGTGTAACGCTCAAGGCTCTAGAGATGAAGGCCAAACACAAATGGACCAATGTGAGCTTCAACGCGAACATGGAATACTGGCACGACCGACTTCCTAAGGGGAACACATTGCCAACAAGTATCGAGGAGGCCAAGAAAATCGTGTGCCCTCTCGACCTACCACACATTAAATACCACGCATGCATCAATGATTGCGCACTTTATCGGAACGAGTACGCAGATAGAACCACATGTCCGGTGTGTGGCCAAGGACGGTACAAGAGAGGGAACAAGAAAGTTCCTCGAAAAGTGGTATGGTACTTTCCTATCACCCCTCGTCTGCAGCGATATTTCGTAGATCCTAAGGAAGCAAAGCTCATGCAATGGCACGCGGAAAGAGAGAAACTCGAAGATGATCCAGAGAAGGGCAAGATCCTGACACACCCTTCAGACGCTAGCCAGTGGAATGCATTAGACATCGAGTTCAAAGAGTTCGGGGGCGATGCAAGGAACGTCAGGCTGGGTATGAGCACCGATGGACTCAATCCTTTTGGAAACCAGAGTAGCACGCATAGCACCTGGCACGTGTTTGTATGGCCATACAACCTCCCCCCGTGGCTATGCACGAAGCAAAGGTATGTACATATGAGCATTCTTAATCAGGGGCCGAAACAACCAGGTATCGATATGCATCTGTATCTCGGGCTATTGAGAGAGGAGTTAGCCAGCTTGTGGGAGACACCGGCCCGTACGTGGGACGCCTACACTAAAGAATATATCCATCTGAAAGCCACGTTGCTCACGACCATGTAGGACTATCCTAGTTACGCATATGTATCAGCCCAGGTGAACCACGGACACAATGCATGCGTCAAGTGCATGGATGAGACACCACATCTCCAGCTACCAAGGGATCCCGGGTCTTCAAAAACTGTGTTCCAAGGTACTCGAAAGTGGCTCCGCATGGATCACCCGTGGAGAAAACATGGTGACCTGTTCAATGGTAAGGACGAGCTCGAAAGAGCCCCGCATCTGAGGAGCGGCGAAGAAATCGAGGAGCTTTTGAATAATTGGGTAGATTGCCCTGCGCCTGGAAAAACGATCGAGGACAAAGCCGTTGCTGGGTGTATGGAAAGCAAGGTCTTTTTTCTGGGACCTGCTGTATTGGAAGGTCCTTCACACTCCCCATAGCCTCGATGTAATGCACATCACGAAGAACGTTATTGAGAGTCTGCTTGGCACTCTACTGAACATGCCGGAGAGGACCAAGGATGGGCCGAAAGCAAGAAAGGACCTTAAATTGCTTGGCATAAAGAAAGATCTTCAGTACCCTGATAGTGATGATGATGATCATCATCATCATCAGGAAGGGACTCAAGGTCGCCGCAAAAGAGTTAAGAAGAATGAGGTGGTGCTTCGTGCTGCCTGCTTCACTCTGAGTCTGGAGGAGCTCGAGCAGTTTCTCAGGTGCCTCTTAGGAGTGAAAGTTCCTCACGGTTACTCGGGGAAGATAAGCAGATATCTGGACGTGGCGAAGAAGAGGTTCAGTGGTATGAAGTCTCACGACTGTCACGTGCTGATGAAGCAGATACTCCCCGTTGCGATCCGTGGGATAATGGACGAGCATGTCCGTGAGACGTTGTTTGGCCTCTATAACTTTTTCGACGTCATATCTAGGAAGTCGATCGGTGTGAAGCAGCTCGACAGGCTACAGGAAGAGATCGTGATGATACTATGCGAGCTTGAGATTTACTTCCCGCCCGCATTCTTCAACATCATGGTGCATCTGCTTGTACATGTCGTGGACGACATCATCCAGCTCGAGCCGACATTCCTGCACAACATGATGCCGTTTGAAAGGCTAAACGGTGTCATCAAAGGATTCGTTCGCAACAGGTCTCGTCTAGATGGAAGCATAGCCAAGGGCTTTCTGATCTACGAGTGCATCTCCTTCTGCCAGAATTATCTAACCATCGAGAACGAGGATGTTGGAATACCCACAAAGAAGCACCTCGGCAGGCTCGGTGGATATGGTCACCGCGAGGGCTGCTGCTCACTACATGTCGGCATTGATGGTCGACGCACTGATTTTGAAAGGGCACACCGAGTCGCGCTACAACACACTGAAGTGGCCAGCCCTTGGGTCGAAGAGCACAGAAGCTTAATCGAGCAGGAGTAAGTCGACCAGGGCCGACCGAGGAAGAAGGGAGACGTAACCAGAGAGCACAACTCTAGCTTCACGGGTTGGTTCAAGAAAAGGCAAGTGGACAATCCCCCACAGACGCCTTCTACGGAAGATCAAAAACACATATTCTTCTTGTCGTAGGGCCTAGGGCACAACCTAAGGACCTATCAGTCATACGACATAAACGGTTACATATTCTACACCAAGGAAAAGGACAAGAATAGTGAATATCAAAACTCAGGAGTAACTATGTTATCCTTTGCTGATGACGAGACTACTGTGATGGAAAGATTCTACGGAAGGATCGAGGAGATATGGGAGCTCGACTACCGTGGAGAGATCGTACCGATGTTCCGTGTTAGATGGGCCCAGAACGTGGAAAAAGAAGGCCGCTATTTCACCACAATGGTTATACCAGATGCCAAATCAACAAAGAACGCCTCCGCAAAAATGAGCCTTGGGTACTCGATAGCCAAGTTGATCAATGCTTTTTTTATTACCGACCCGTCAAAGCCCAACCGTGTTGTAGTTAGGAGGGGCAAGAGGAGCATCATCGGAATGGAAGGAGCCGCCAACGAGCAAAACTTCGACAAAAATGGCGACCCAAAGATCGAAGAGGAATTCGACAAGTACTTCAACATGCCTACTACTACTAAAGTAAGAAGGAAGACCACACTGCCTACTAAAGGTTGTCCATTCACAACAAGAAATCTCAAAGTTCACGGGCTAAAGTATTCAACCACGGCGAAAAAGGGCAAGAAGATTGTGAAGAGACACTGGCTCGACACATCACATGATTGTATATGTTCGGAGAGAGAGTTTTTTGAATAAATATGAATGTTTGTATATGTTCTTGCTTCATTTTAGACATATATATAATTAAAAACACATTACATGATTGTATATGTTCGGGGAGAGAGTTTTTTGAATAAATATGAATGTTTGTATATGTTCTTGCTTTATTTTAAACAGATCTATAATTAAAAATATATTTTAAAAAAATAAAAAAGTGTGAGACAGCCAGGATTCGAACCTGGCTGCCTCAGGTTTAGAATGGCACAAGCAAGCAGCAGAGACCACTAAGGCAAGTGTGTGATCTTGTCATACTACCACGCGCGCCACGTTTTGTACTAAGTCCACATGTTCTGTGGCGCATTTCGGCAGTATATGCGACAGAAGTACCAACTTCTGTGGCGCATATTGCCGAAATACGCCACATAACCTCAGGACTTAGCGAAATAAGCGGTTCGGCCTGCTTCATTCCCCTTCTCCCCATTCTCAGTCACCGCCGCGCGCAAGCCCTAGACGACCGCAGACATCACACCGTTGTGCTAGCCCTTGCTACCGGAGCTGCCACCGCCACGCCGCCCGGTGAACCAGTGGAGGAGGAGCCGCCCGAAGAACCTGTGGAGGAGGAGCCGCCCTGTAGCCCTGCAGCCCGTGGAGGAAGATTTAGGTCATCCAAATTGACGTATTTCTAGTGAAGAAGTTCTTCCTGTGGCGCATATGAAGATATGCGCCACAGGAAGAAGATATCAGTGGCGAGATAACAGTGGCGAGATAACAGTGGCGACTAGGATATGCCCACAGAAGATGTATTTTCATGCGCCACAGAAGAGCTGTTTCCTAGTAGTGCAATCCGAAATAGCATCTCAATATCCATCAGATCCCCGCAAACACAACATGCAGAATTGCAAATAGATGATCTTGATCATGAACGGAGCTCAAAAGATCTAAACATGATAGAACAAAGGAGGAGAACCAGCCATCTAGCTACTACATGGACCCGTAGTCCAGAGATGAACTACTCACGCATCACACCGAAGGCTTGCATGATGATGAAGAAGGCCTCCAGGGTGAATTCCCCTCTTCGGCAGGGTGCTAGGAAGAACTTAATATCCCTCCCGATCTAGGGATGGAGATGACAGTGGCTATAGACTCTTTCATGGAATTTTGATCAGGTACTTAGGGTTTCTATATCGGAGGCAATATATAGGAGAAAGGAGAGGCCGAGGGGGTTCCTGGGCTGGCCACACCACTCCCTAGCACGGGCTAGGCCTGGCCACGCGGACAGGTGGTGTGGCTAGGCCCCAGCCCCTCTCCGTATCGTATTCTGGCTCCAGGTGTCCCTCGGTGAAAAATTGACTTTGACTTTTGTCCCGTCCAATTCCGAGAATATCCGATTTCTGACTTTCTTGGAACCAAAAACAGCAGAAAACAGGCAACTGGTATTGTGGCTCTTGTTAATAGGTTAGTCCAATAAATCATATGAAAAGTACTCCAAAGTGTGGACAAAACATAAGAAAGTAGATAAAACTAAGCATGGAACATCAAAAATTATGGATACGTTAGCAACGTATCAGTATCACACAACTCCAATACATTGAAGACACCATGATTATGATCTAAAACAACGAGCTAGGTATTGCAAATCTGAAGTTCCTTCTGATCTGCTTTGAACTCCCGTCTGGCCTGCGCATTAACTTCCACAAAAGTGAAGTCATCATTATCGGAGTCAGCGCGAGTGAGTAGGACATGGTGGACGCATTAATTAATTGCTAGAAAGGGGCCTTTCTGTTAAGATATTTTGGCTTCCCAATTAGCGACAAGAAGCTAACGATTGCTGATATGGAACCTTTGGCGGCAATGTCAAAAAAAGGATGGAACCTTGGCAGGGAAAGTTTATGTCCTTTGAAGCGAGACTTATTTTGACCAATGCTTGTCTTTCTAGCCTCCCTTTCATGATGAGTAAATTTCTTCTTGCGGATGGCACCCACCTTCGGTGCAATAAGCATAGAGGACTTTTTTTGGGAAGGCTTGGGGGACAAGAGGAAACACCATTGGGTGAAATGGACTGATGTCTATAAACCTAGAGACCAGGGTGGTCTTGGGATCATGAGTACGAAGCTCATGAATATTGCTGTAATGAAATCATATGAATCTTGCTTTGGGAAGATTGCTGGCTGGGAGATGCCCCATTATGTTCTAGATTTCCCAGGTTGTATGAGATCTTTGTTGACCTCAATATTAGAGTATCCTAGGCCTTCGATAATGGAACCTGTCATATCCTCTTCCGCCGCTCTTTCATCCCCTAGGATTCAGCCTCTTTCAACCTTCTTCTTGGGGAGCTGGCTAGTGTGACCATGACCCATGACGAAAATGGGATTAACTAGGCCTTGGAAACTTTTGCCTCCTTCAGCGCCATCTTGCTATACAAAAAACTTCAGCAAGGGGCCGTTGTTGCTCATGCCAAGGATGTGTGGAAACTTACTATTCCTCTCAAAGTCAGAATCTTCCTGTGGCAGTTGGCTAGAGGCCTCCTCCCTTCTAATGATCAAATCAAGAAATGTCGTGGCCCTTCGGAGGGGCAGTGTTCCCTCTGTGGTCAAGATGAAATGAATATGGCTCCAACATCTCCATGGCAGAGGTGTTTGACTCCCTGTCTCCTCTTCCTCAAGGCAACCTGGAAAGTGTGGGGGCAGGATGGCAAAGAGGCACCTATTCCAGTCTACTCACATGAACCTTCTAAGAACTTGCCATGTCCATGCCGTCAACTCTCAAGGTGTCCAAGATGAGTCTTGCAGACTGTCAGGAGATGGGATGGGTCAGTTCTTAGGGGTGGGAATTTGACAATGTCTCCTTAGCTGCGAGGATTTGTTTGCTGAAGAAGAAAGAAGATGGGGAGGTGGAGGACCTAGTCCAGTTTAACCCTGCGCAGTAGTGGCTTGAGAAGGTTGTCTCAGGCATTTCTCCCCCACCGCTTCGCTCCGGAGTGAGCACGCCAAGGGACCTGGTGGGGAATCCATTCTTTAGAAGGCGATCAACCTGGTGGCTGGGAAGAACGCTGGTAAGTCTTGTATCCCGTCCGCTACTTTCCTAGCTTTTCCTTCTTTGACGATTCTCCCTTTCTGGGAGGAGCGGCAGATAGTGCCATTTTTTTGACTCCTCGTTTGGTCCCCCAAAAGAGCACATTTCTCTGATCCGAGCCAAAGAAGTGGCCCAGGCTTTGTTGACTGAGGGTATTGCTAAGGCTAAAGTGGCAGAAAAAGAGAAACAGGAGGAAGAGTTGGCGTCAGCACCGGCCCCTCCATAGGAAACCAGTGCGGTTCCCATCGAGGCTACACGAGCCACCCGTCTTCCAACCCAGGACCAAGAATTCCAAGAAGACATCGAAGTGCCCCTGGCAGAGCTGATCCCGCGGGAAAAATAGAAAAACCAAGGCCATGGTCGTGGGGCCGAGGCCCAACCTCAGAGATACTCCTACCCGCTAGGCACATGCTTTAACCGGGTACCCATGAGAGCTGTGGGCTAGAATCTGAGGGGTTTGGGGGTCCAGGAAGGAAACTTCAAATACATGAGTTCATGAGGAAGGAGAAACTCAACATCATCGGCCTCCAAGAAACTGAAAGATACGACTTCACCGATCATGAGCTACATGCTCTTGAAGCTGGGGACAAGTTCCACTAGAGATGGGTGTCAGCTAGTGGTCTACTGGGGGTTTACTTTTGGGTGTCCGAGACAACACTATGAAAGTTGAGGGGATTGACCAAGCCAGCTTTTTCATTAGTGCACTCATCCTCCACTGTGCGTTAAACTACAAGTTTGAATACATTTGAGTTTATGGATCTACTGATCATTCAAGGCCGAGTGTATTCCTTGATGAGCTGACATCCAAGAATGATAGATGTCAACATCCGGTGGTGGTGGGTGGTGACTTTAACCTAATCCGTGGGGATGATCACAAGAATAATGACAACATTAATTGGCGAAGAATTCACTTGTTCAACGATTGTATCGCCAACCTGGCCCTTAGGGAGCTTAAACGATCTAGACCTGGGTTCACTTGGTCCAACAAACAGCTTCGCCCTATTAGGAGTGTCCTGGATAGGGTGCTTGTGTCTCCTGAATGGGAACTTAAGTTCCCTTTAGCCTCGCTTGTGGTGACAACTAGCATTGGCTCCGACCACACCCCTTTTGTTGGGGGGATGACCCCAGGTAGGGTCAAGCCGAGGTATAAGGACAAGGTCCACCGAGGCATAAATAGGTCAAAGCGTGAGCTGGACGAGTCATAGAAGGGTCAGCCGAATTACTGTCGGGTTACCATAAGCCGCACAACACCGGTGAGACTCGGCCGACATATGCAGTATGTCGGCATGAGGACTGAGTTGTTCTCTCTTTGCAGGTACCATCTTGGCCCGGTTATCAATACCAAGGCCGAGTCAGGAGTTGGCTTGCTCAAGAAGAGGAGAGCCAACCCAAGGTTAGTGTTTTTATCTCTCCTAAGGGAATCTAGGGAGAGACAAATGCTAGCGACAAAGGACAGAACGGTACAGATAAAGCAGATCGTCACAGACATGACAGTGTCTGACCCCAACGGTCAAACATCGTGTCTTCTGCGCAATTGCCATGCAGATGCTGGCGATAGAGGAAAGGAGGGCGTTGAGTTACTATATTGGGACAAGCATAATTGTAGGATATCCAGGCCACGTAAGCCCTAGCTATAACCTGGCCATCCCTTTATAAGGTGAGCCAGGGCTTCCAAGGAGAGGGTTGGTTTATTTGGCTAAGGGAAAAAACCCTAGATATAGTGGGGAGAAGGAGCACTTCATATCCTACCTCTCTACGATACAATTCAAGGAGAATTTCTAATAGTTAGAGAGATCATAATATAAGATCTAGCGCAGAAGTAGAAGTTTTATCTCCATAGGAGAGCCTCAAACCTGGGTACACAATGTGTTGAGTTGTTTGTCCTTCGTGTGTAGATCCACTACACTATCCCTCCCCGGATACCACTAGAGCACATTGTCCCCATCTTTAGCCTACCCATAGCATCTATCATGACACCACAACAACAGCTGGCGCCCACCGTGGAGCCAGTAGTGGCGCTAGCTAGTGTCAAGATCCGGAAGGTAAACTTCATCGCCACTAGAGAGCGCATCGTCTCCGGGCTGGTCTAGTGATTTGGTGCGCTAGACTTTGCCAGCAACAACGCACGCAGTATCGGCAACCACCCACCTCCGCGCAATAGGCTCTTCGTCAACTTCGGCGCACATAAGATCTACATCGGCCTCGACGACTCCTGCGTGCACCCGCAGTGAGTCATTGTGGCAGGAGAACCTCCTCTCTGCACGGCTCGTGGTCCGTGTATCGCTCGCCCCGCCAACTGTGTTGAGGTAATGATGACTGTGCTAGACCCTAGCACGAGCAAAGATCTGGCCGGTAACTCGATGGGGAAACTGCTTCCAAGGTAACTCGATCTAGAGGTCCTCTACTGGAAAGGCCACAAAACATACTGAAGCAAGCCATAGAGAGCCTGACTACACCCATAGCTCCCATTGTAGATCCGACTCAGGTATAGGCCGAGCTAGAAGCACTACTAGGAAAACAGCTATAGGTAGACAATATATTCTATGGCGCATATGAAAAACCATGCGCCACAGACAAGTACCAGTGGCGCACTAGGTAAAATGCGCCACAGAAACTAAATACATATGTGGCGCATTTCAGTATCCATGCGCCACAGAAGTTAGGTGGGACCTGCCAGCTGGGGTGGGACAATGCACTTTCTGTGGCGCATAATGACATATTCGCCACAGAAGAGACAAGATCTGTGGCGCATATTTCCTTATGCGCCACAAAAAGTGGAGGCGGGCCCCACCACAGAATTTTTTTGACCCACTTTCTATGGTGCATGTGTTGATATGCGCCACAAACATGTTTGCTTTCTGTGGCACAGATCCACACATGTGCCACAGAAACTTGACCTGGGTCCCACCACTTTAATGTGCACCACCTTTTTCTGTGGCGCATATTGCCATATGCGCCACAGAAGTTTGAACATCTGTGGCGCATAACAGCAATATGCGCCACAGATCAAGGCATCCAGATCCATGTGAAAAAGGTGGCAAGTCCACCTCCTATCTATCCACCACCACCCATTTCACATCTCTTCTTCCTTTCTACCTCCTCCCAGCTCGTCTTCCTCCTTCCTCCCACCCCATTTTGCCCATAGTTTCTCCATTTTCTTGTAACTAAACCTACTTTAGTCCATAGATTGGTAAGCGGAAGCCTCCCTCCAACTTGTAGATCTAAAAGTTCCTTACTTTTCTCTCTCACATCTCTATTTGTTTACTAATTTCCTCTCCACCAACTTGTAGATCTATTTGTCCACACCCTCTCATCGCGCGGTCTTGTCTCGCTATTATTGAGTCTACTAGGTGAGTACTTAGCCATGAACATGTAGGTGAAGCTTGTCGTGCGGGCGGTGTGTGTGATGCATGGCGAGACGATGCTTGTGTGGTGCATGAATGTTTGCATTGGGAGGAAGTTTTTTGTTGCTTGCTTGTTGTTGTCCCAGCCGGTGTGGTGCATGGATGTTTGCCGAAATGTTGATTCATTTCCATTTCGGCAAATTTTTGCACTACCCATATGTCCTAATTTTAGGAAAGGTCATGCCGAATTTTTCCGGCTAGCATTCATGCATGTGTGTGCATATGGTGTGGTTCTAACCGACACTCTCTATTGTGACCACTCAGGCAACCATGGTCCTCACAATGAGCAAAGGTTGAATTGCTAGGTACAAGAAAGACGCGAAGGAGGACATGATTCTGAACAACTAGACCATGATAAGATTTCCATGTCGAACATGCAAACTCTAGCGCTGGATCGACCATGATTCTGGGCAATTGGAGGGTCACCTGCTCAGGCGCGGTTTCATGCGCGACCTCAATGAGGCGCCGTCATGACATGGTGGTCACGAAGACGTGGGCGGGCGAGAAGACGAAGAGTCTACAGGTATGATCATCATGACGAAGGAGATGCCGACGGACATGATCAACATGATCATCATGAAGAAGGAGATGCCGACGGGCATGATCATCATGAAGAAGGAGATGGCTACGGGCATGATCATCATGAAGAAGGAGAAGACGCGAACACACAAACGGTGCTAACTTCATCCTTGTAGGACCCTCATGTTCAAGAACTGCTCTTCAAGGAGATGAGCAACGACAAAGCTGCAACCAGAGAGAAAACCAAGCTCGCCCAAATGGAGATAGACGGGATGACTCCATTGTATCCTGGGTGTCGCCCCGAGGATACATGTTTGAGTGTAACGCTCAAGGCTCTGGAGATGAAGACCAAACACAAATGGACCGATGTGATATTCAACATGAACATGGAATACTAGCATGACTGACTTCCTAAGGGGAACACATTGCCAACAAGTATTGAGGAGGCCAAGAAATCGTGTGCCCTCTCGACCTACCACACATTAAATACCACGCATGCATCAATGATTGTGCACTTTATCGCAACGAGTATGCGGATAGAACCACATGTCTAGTGTGCGGCCAAGGACGGTACGAGAGAGGGAACAAGAAAGTTCCTCGAAAAGTGGTACGGTACTTTCCTATCACCCCCCATCTGCAGCGATATTTCGTAGATCCTAAGGAAGCAAAGCTCATGCAATGGCATGTAGAAAGGGAGAAACCCGAAGATGATCTGGAGAAGGGCAAGATCCTGACACACCCTTCAGACGCTAGCTAGTGTAATGCATTAGACATCGAGTTTGAAGAGTTCGGGGGCGATGCAAGGAACGTCAGGCTGGGTATGAGCATCGATGGACTCAATCCTTTGGAAAGCAGAGTAGCACGCATAGCACCTGGCCCGTGTTTGTATGGCCGTACAACCTCCCCTTGTGGCTGTGCACAAAGCAAAGGTACGTACACATGAGCATTCTTATTCATGGATCGAAACAACCAGGTATCGATATGCATATATATCTCGGGCTATTGAGAGAGGAGTTAGCCATCTTGTGGGAGATGCTGGCCCGTACGTGGGATGCCTACATGAAAGAATATTTCCATCTGAGAGCCGTGTTGCTCACGAGGGTGCAGGACTATCCTGGTTACGCATATGTATCGACCCAGGTGAACCACGGACACAATGCATGTGTCAAGTGCATGGATGAGACACCGCATCTCCAGCTACCAAGGGATCCCGGGTCTTCGAAAACCGTGTTCCAAGGTACTCGAAAGTGGCTCTACATGGATCACCCGTGAAGAAAACATGGTGACCTGTTCAGTGGTAAGGATTAGCTCGAAAGAGCCCCACGTCTGAGGAGCGGTGAAGAAATCGAGGAGCTTTTGAATAATTGGGTAGATTACCCTGCGCCAGGAAAAAACAACTGAGGACAAAGCCGCTGCTAGGTGTATGGAAAGCAAGGTCTGTTTTCTGGGACCTGCCATACTAGAAGGTCCTCCACACTCCCCATAGCCTCGATCTAATGCACATCATGAAGAACGTTACCGAGGGTCTGCTTGGTACTCTACTGAACATGCCGGAGAGGACCAAGGATGGGCCGAAAGCAAGAAAGAACCTTAAATTGCTTAGCACCAAGAAAGATCTTTAGTACCCTGATAGTGATGATGATGATGATGATGATGATGATGATCAAACGAAAGGGACTCAAGGTCGCCACAAAAGAGTTAAGAAGAATGAGGTAGTGTTTCATGCTGCCTGCTTCACTCTGAGTCTAGAGGAGCTCGAGCAGTTTTTCAGGTGACTTCTCGGAGTGAAAGTTCCTCACGGTTACTCAGGGAACATAAGCAGATATCTAGACGTGGCGCAGAAGAAGTTTAGCGGTATGTAGTCTCACGACTGTCACGTGTTGATGACGCAGAAACTCCCCATTGCGATCCGTGGGATAATGGACGAGCATGTCCATGAGACGATGTTTGGCCTCTGCAACTTTTTCGACGTCATATCTAGGAAGTTAATTGGTGTGAAGCAGCTCGATAGGCTACAGGAAGAGATCGTGCTGATACTATGTGAGCTCGAGATTTACTTCCCGCCTGCATTCTTCGACATCATGGTGCATCTGCTTATACATGTCGTGGAGGACATCATCTAGCTCAGGTCGACATTCCTGCACAACATGATGCCGTTTGAAAGGCTAAAAGGTGTCATCACAGGATTCGTTCGGAACAGGTCCCGTCCAGATGGAAGCATAGCCAAGGGCTTTCTGATCTACGAGTGCATCCCCTTCTGCCAGAATTATCTAACCATCGAGAACGAGGATGTTGGAATACCCACCAAGAAGCACCTCGGCAGGCTCGGTGGATATGGTCACCACGAGGGCTACCGCTCACTGCATGTCGTCATTGATGGTCGATGCACCGACTTTGACAGGGCACACCGAGTCGCGCTACAACACATTGAATTGGTTGGCCCTTGGGTGGAAGAGCACAGAAGCTTAATCGAGTAGGAGTACATCGACCAGGGCCGACCGAGGAATAAGGGAGATGTAACCAGAGAGCACAACTCTAGCTTCATGGGTTGGTTCAAAAAAAGGCAACTGGACAACCCCCCACAAACGCCTTCTACGAAAGATCAAAAACTCATATTCTCCTTGTCGCAGGGCCCAGGGCACAACCTAAGGACCTATCAGTCATACGACATAAATGGTTACAGATTCTACACCTAGGAAAAGGACAGGAATAGCGAATATCAAAACTCAGGAGTAACTATGTTATCCTTCACTGATGACGACACTACTGTCATGGAAAGATTCTACGGAAGGATCGAGGAGATATGGGAGCTCGACTACTATGGAGAGATTGTATCGATGCTCCGTGTTAGATGGGCCAAGAACATGGAAAAAGAAGGCCGGTATTTCACCACAATGGTTATACCAGATGCCAAATCGATGAAGAACGCCTCCGCAAAAATGAGCCTTGGGTACTCGCTAGCCAAGTTGATCAATGCTTTTTTATTACCCACCCGTCAAAGCCCAACCGTGTTGTAGTTAGGAGGGGCAAGAGGAGCATCATCGGAATGGAAGGAGCCACCAATGAGCAAAACTTTGACAAAACTGGCAATCCAAAGATCGAAGAGGAATTCGACAAGTACTTCGACATACCTACTACTACTAAAGCAAGAAGGAAGACCACACTACCTACTAAAGGTTATCCATTCACAAGAAGAATTCTCAAAGTGCACAGGCTAAAGTATTCAACCGCGATGAAAAAGGGCAAGAAGATTGTGAAGAGACGCTAGCTCGACACATCACATGATTGTATATGTTCTTGGATAAATATGAATGTTGGTATATGTTCTTGCTTTATTTTAAACATATATATAATTAAAAACATATCACATGATTGTATATGTTCGGGGAGAGATTTTTTTGAATAAATATGAACGTTTGTATATGTTCTTGATTTATTTTAAACATATCTATAATTAAAAATATTTTTCTAAAAAAGAAAAGAAGTCTGAGACAGCTAAGATTCGAACCTGGCTGCCCTAGGTTTAGAATGGCACAATCTAGGAGAGACCACTAAGGCAAGTGTGTGATCTTGTCATACTACCATGCGTGTCGTGTTTTGTACTAAGTCCACAGGTTCCATGGTGCATTTCGGCAGTATGTGCCACAAAAGTTCCAACTTCTGTGGCGCATATTGCCGAAATGCGCCACAGAACCTGTGGACTTAGCCAAATAAACGGTTCAGCCTTTCCCCTGCTAATCCCCTTCTCCATTCTTCACCGTTCCTCGCCTTGCTCGCCGCGTGCAAACCCTAGCTAGCCTCACCACCCTAGCCCTCGCTGCCGGAGCCACCACCGTCGCGCTGAAGCCCGTGAAGGAGGAGGCCCGCCACCGCCGTGCTGAAGCCTGTGGAGGAGGAGGACCACCACCACTGCGCTAGAGCCCGTGGAGGAGGAGGCATGTCGTCGCCCCGCCCGCAGCAGGAGCACCGCCGCCACCCTCGTCGTTAACAACAACCACAACAGAACCAGCATGTACTCTCATCGTTCATGAGCACCGCAGCAGCAGGTACACATCAAACTCTGCAAGTTCTTCCTCAAATTCAAACTCTGCAAGTTCTTCCTCAAATTCAAACTCTGCAAGTTCTTGAGGTGGGGAAGCTTCAGGATTCAATTAGTTGGTTCGAATTCAAAAATCTAAGGTTCCTGGTTCCTTGGTTTGATTTCGCATCGGCTGACTCTGGTTAGTTGGTTTATGCTCTAGTTAGTCGCATCAATTAACAGTCATGTTACTTCACATTTCTTAGCTACTTCTTCGATGAAAATAGTAAGGCTACGAAAAGAAAGATTTAGTGAACAGTTCGATGCAATGAGCCTAGCATGTAGCATTTTGCCATTCACTCTAGAAGACAAGGCAAATGAGATTCAACACTGATTTTGTTGAATGAGGCTCACACGTGAACACCTTCAACTCATGATGGATGTTCAATTCATCCACAGGGTCAACAACTACATTTGACCTACTTCTTCATGGCAAGAAGCAAGTTCAATTCTACCCCCTGTTGGTGAGACACAAAGAGCCCTGAATATTCCAAAAGAATGAAGTCATTCATTTTTGCAAGAAGAAACAAAAAAGGAAGTAGTTTCTTAGGATCCATTATAGCCTATCAGAAAAATAGCAAATAGCACACTAGATATTCCTAGATATAAGGACAAACCTCACCTATTGCCCATACAACTCAGTTCAAATCCAAAAAAACACGAGGACAGATAAATTAACAAGGTGGAGGATGAACGTTTCACCTAACATTTGCCTCTGGGTTTCTTTCCTTGGATACAGGTATGGAGGAAAAACAAACAAAACTGCTGTTGGTCCTAACAAGAAAAAAAGACAACATGGCGCTTATCTAGTTTCTAACAAATAATACTAAGTGTTTGCTATGATAGCAGAGTAGTACTAACCACTAACCTATGTAATAAGCTGACATTAAAGCCATGTTATCTTGATAGGTAGTTAAAGATGGCCACCACCATGCACATCACACAATCCTACTAGTCTATCTCATGTCTCAGGCAGTGATCGTATCATAGAACAAGCAGGTCAAAACTAAGTACAAACTATGGCTAACATCAACAGTGAAGTACAGTATACAAATTCTTGACCAAGCACAGAGCTAGATGAAGCACATAATGGAGAAGGTAGAGGCGCAACAGTGCACGAGGACCATACTAGATGTATAACTGAAAACTACTTGAAAAGATCAGCAAAATGTATGGCAATTGATTGTAACAGGAATTCTATTTATAAACATATATATATAATTAAGCATCATGTTCTATAAATAAATGTTTATAGTGTAGAGTTGCATCCTGATTCATCTATCTAATGCCAATTTCTATAGGAAGTAAGCAATGGTTCTGCTCCGTATACCAGATAGTCCTATAAATACCAGTAAATTTATATGCAGGTAGCACACATTGCTTTTATCTAGTAGTGTGCAGGTGGCTGTGACGTGAAGGTGGCACCACCCCATATATATTTCTTTTATCCAGTAGTGTGCAGGTGACTGTGAAGTGCAGGTGGCCCCACCCCATATTGCTTTTATCTAGTAGTGTGCAGGTGGCTGTGAAGTGTAGATCACACACATTTTCTTTTATCTAGTACCTTGTTGTATCTACATTCTTCAAAAATACTGCAGCTGATGGTGTACCTGGAGTGTATTTATACATATTTATCTGTTATATATATAATGCATGTGTATGATGGATGATGGATGTTGGGGTCAATGCATGGGGCTATCAATATGGGAATCGGGTGTTCTGTCTTGCAGGGATGTATTTCTTCAATTGAGTTGCCCATTTCTCCCAAAGTGTCGATTCACTTCCATTTCGGTTGAGAAATGGGCACTCCTAGGTCAAAATATTAGCAAAGGTCATGCCAAAATTTTCAACTGAGATTTGTGCTAACTTTTGGCCTCTCTTTAATAGAGTGCAAACATGTCGGGCAACAACGAGGCCGACCCTTCTAAGTAGAGCGTCGCAGAACAAGCTAGATAGGCCAACGAGTCATTCTAGCGGGGGTCCCAATAGGAGGAGGAGGATATGGGGATGGCACCACCACCGGAGGAGGAGGCGACCGCCGCCAGAGCTGCTGGGGGCAATGAGGGAGGAGATCCTGATTATGAGGGGGGACGAACACGACTACGATGAAACTAGTGAAGGCGGCGGCGAAGAGGATGACACCACCGATGGCGGCGAGCGCACGGATGGCAGGAGCGGCAACCCGGCCGCTTCTCAGAAGAAGAAGGAAAAGAAGGATCGGAAGGTGCTAGTGCTTGCCACCGTCTACGATGAGTTCACTGAAGTCACAAAAAGTGGCCAACCCATTGTTCTAGAGGTGTTTGCCAAAGGGTACAGCCTGCAACTCGGGTGCATCATCCGGAAAAGCATGTCAATCAACACGAAGTACATCAGACATGTTGATAATGCAGCTTTGGTCGATAACCTCCTTAAGAAGCTTGACAAGCGATATAGATTCCTAGAGCATTTTAGAGACCTGTAGAGAAAGAACCCGGTGAACAAACTAGCCCTCACGAAGATGAGCAACGCCATGAGCAGCTAGAAAACCCGGGTAAAGAATAGCATTGACAAAGGTGAAATCTGGGAGGTTATTAGTAAGAAAAATCCGATGCTCGACGAAGAGGAGTTTAAGATATTCAAGGCGGATATAGCTACCGATGACGCTATAAAATGGACTAAATGGGGCAGGAGTATGCGGGAAGAGAACATAGGTAACCACCACCTTGGAAGCGGCGGTTACAGAGGGAAACATGCCATTTGGGACAAGGAGGACGCCGAGCTTGAATGCCTGGGTAAAGACAACCCTTGGCTTAAAATCATGGACTTGCAGCTTAGGCAATTTGTTCGGGCCCACTACTACCTAGACAAGGAAATAGGGGAGTTCATCACCGACGATCCGGAGGTGAAGGAATTCTAGAAGAAGCTGGTAAGAATTTATCACCGATCTCAAGTCTATTGCATTCTAATTGAAATAATGAAGCCAAGAATCTAAATGGGTTCACCTTTCCTTGTCTCTCCAGGAGGATGAACTTAACGCTCCTACCAAAGAGTCATCCTAGGATTTGACGGAGCCGTGGGACACGATTTTAAATAGGGCGACGAATGCTTACAAGAAGAGGGACAAGGGGTTGCCGCCATCCTCAGCTGGCTGTGTGTCGGACTTCGGTACGAGAAAGAAGTTCAAGGAGTACTACAAAGAGGACGCCGAGAAAAGAAGGGAGAGTAAGAACCAGTCGGCAGCTAAGGATAAAGCCGCTGTTGAAGAGCTGAAGATGAAGGTGCAGACACTGGAGGAGAAGGCAGTGGACGAGAAAACAGTGGACAATTTAGTGGAAGAGAAGCTCCTGGTGACTACCCCCCCTGAGTTTTTTGAGGGGCTAACTGCTTGGAATGCGGGAGGTCGACAGGGGCCGATACATCTTCCCAGATTAAGCGGCAGCAACTCGGGCATCGACATTAACATGTCGCTGGACCTGGTGACCCCGCCGTCTGTCAACACTGGGATGCAGCTGCTCGTTTTGGTCACACCGACGCCCCCTCCCGCCAAGGATACCAAGGCGCAGCTGACGGTGGTGGTGCTTTGTGAGGCACCCGAGCAGGAGAATGCAGATGTTGATAGGCCGGCCGCTAACATTGACCGTGTCTCTACATTAGCCGAGCTCCATGCCATCACCAAGGTAACTAATTAGTTAGTGCACGTCATCTCCTTTATGCCTTTGATGCATGACTGCTGCCATCTCATGATACCCAACGACATGTTTTGCCTCAGGACACTTCTTGCGTACTCTTGCTTAAGGATGTCGATGGTGAGTTGAAGGATGTTGCCAAGGGCACTCTCATACAACCTGCAAGCCGCACGATGCACAACAATCCAATGGATGATGATGTGATGAGGGTAAGGTTGGCTTAGGTGTTGCCAGGGTGCAACGACATGGACCCCCCTTTGAACCTCAGGGAGCCGACGAACACAAGACCCTTGGAGAATGCTACAACTGGCCCTTCACATGGCCGAAGACCCAGTTTCGTCTTGCACGGGGGGGGGGGGGGGGAGCACCGGTGCCACCTCTCGATCGATCACCCGGCCACTACCTCAGAAGCCAGCAGCTGCCATCGTCGCCACCACTAGCCGTCACCAACAACTCTTGGCAGCGTGTGTACCTCCCATGGCAAAGACGTTGTGCCACAACCGCCATCGCCCCGCTAGCACCACCACATGATGGCACCCATGAAGATGATGATGAATTGGCCAATGTTGACGACTTCATCAACACCGACGCCGACAAAGGATTGTATATGCCTTCTGTGCATGAAGAACCCTTCACAGCTCACGACCATCAAGCTGGTCGGCCCAATACATGCACACAGCGCCTCATCTTCCATGGTTTTTCTCAAGAGACGCCTCCGGCCACTGATCTACCATAGGAGAAACTGGGATTGGTTTTCAGCCCCAACACACTCCAAAAGGCGGCCGATGAGCAGATGGCAGTGGAGGACACTGTTGTGAAGAAGAAGCACAGGAATAGAGGTAATAATAATAATAAGAAGGGTGCAAGCCATCCTCTTCCAAAGAGGATCCAAGCTCAGGACACCGTCGTCGTACCATCCACATAATATGGATTGCCCCGAGTGCATGTAGCTAGTGATCCGATATTGACTCCGGATATGCTCCACATCGTGGTTGGACCCATGTTAACTTTGCACTAGGGTGTCAAGACACTAGAGGGCCTCCTTCTTAAAGACAAAGATCCAAATTAGCCAGTTTTCAAGGCCAAGGTGCCACTGGACACAGGCTTCATTGATGAAGCCCCCGCAGATATATTCTTCATAGCATACGAGGACATCTTCAAGCTGTTTCTCACAAAACGGCTGGACTATAACTTGGTCCGCCTATACGCACTCAATCTGGCGATCAAGATCAAGAGAGAGAGAGAGTACCCCAGAAGTGGCGATAGTGGATCCCTACTACATGCGGGACAGCCAGTTGGTTGAAGGATCAGAGACATGGACCAAGGCGACGGGGTACCTCGAGAAGTTCATGGTGGACAACAAGAGGAAGGACACACTTCTTTTGCCTTTCTTTCACGAGTAAGTACACACTCACTCATCGCCGCCATAACTTATGCATTTCTTATAGATTTCTTCCTTTGCTATTTTTCCAACATTCCGTTCCAATTGTGTTACGTAGAGACAAATACTGCACACTCATCGTCCTTGCCCCGAGGTATTCGCTAGCCACGTATTTCGACTCGGGGAGTTTGACGAAGAAGAAAGACTACACCAGAATAAGGGGTGTTCTTAATGAGGCTCTCGAGGGCTACGCCAAGAAGGGATGCACCTTCGTAGATAAGAGGAATGTATCAAGGATGGCAAACATGTGTTCAAGCACGTGCTTGAGTTCCCCTGCGTCAAGCAGCCTATTACTGGTAGCGCCAAGGAGGCCTTCTACGTCCTCCATCACCTTAAAGGCTATGTTCGGGATTGCCAAAACCCAACGCTGCCATCTAGTCTCCAAGGATGGGCCGAAACTTTGGTGTGAAGCAACGATGATGATCTTAGAGAAGACTTCCATCGCATTCAGCAGAAGTTGTCACAAATCATCATTGAAGATGTCAACTAAAGGGGGGGGGGCTACAACAAGCCAGAGGGTTGAGTAAGAGGGAGATCAAAGACCGCCTCCATAAGCAGGGTGACACAAGGACGTGGATGATGAAAGAGGGCTATCAACCATTCCTGAAGCCGAGCAAGAAGAATAAGTCTTCATGATCGATGTGTGCTTCTAGCATGATCGAGTGTGTGTGTATATTCTTGATGGACGCCTGCTGTAGTGAGTGTGTCATAAACTTTACTATCTTGTGGTCAAAATGGTCGTTGTTGTTATACTATATTGTGGTCTTGTTGTCATTGAACTTATTACTTCTATGATGATCGCGATGCTATCTTTTAGGTTTATGGATCCTTTTTTTTATATTTTGTGAACATCTATATATATATGGATGTGAACCCTTTATTAATTCTTTTTGTTGCATGTTTTACTAATATGCCTTGTCGTCTATAGAGATGTCGACGAGGTGGTATGTGGTGTACATGGGTAGGGTTCCAGGAGTCTACGAGGAGTGGGAGGATTGTCACGAACAAGTGAACAAGTTCAGCGGCAACATCTACAAAAGATATGCGAGTAAAGAGGGGGCGGTAGCCAAGTGGAGGAACCACCTATGGAAGAAGAACCAGATGAAGATATTGGTCGGGATCATGCTCTTGCTCACCTTCATGACAGTTGTATTCCATTTGATCCTAGTGTAGGCGGCAATGACCACTTCATATTTGTAAAGTGAGATGATATGAACTTGTATTCGGCACTTGTGTAAAAATTCGTCCCTTGAAACTATATATGTATCTTGATCAGGCTCTAAGTGTGATGACATTATACTTGTGTTTGTATTATATGTCGGTTTTTATCTACTACATGTGCAATGTACTGTTTATATTGATTTGGACAAATACTGTATAAATCCTGTATAAATACCTGATTATACACCAGGAACGTATTTTACTTTTAATACATGCAATATAGTCAGTGGCCCATATAGAAAAGATGTCTGTGGCGCATATACTTTCTGTGTCGCATATGAAGAAATGCGCCACTTAACATATTCCTGTGGCCCATATGAAGAAATGCGCACTTTTGTGGCGCATATCTATATGTGCCACAGAAAGCAGATATCAGCGGCGAGGTAACAGTGGCGACAAAGATATGCGCCGAAAAAGATAGATTTACATGCGCCACCGAAGATTTGTTTCCTAGTAGTGAAGAAACCCGGTAGAAAGTGCTTGAGGGAGCCAAAAAGATAGTAGCGGCTCAGTAGGCGTTGAACATCATGCTACGTGAGTATGATAGGGCAAATAAGATTAGCACTAGTCCTACTCGCATGGATGGTGTAAATATTAGAGGAAAAATCGCATCAGTGAGATAGATAAGGAATATGTTCCAAGGCCAAGTGATTCGGGTAACCCCATGTCAGCAGGTTTCCCAAGGTATAGTACCCCGACAAAGAACCTCAGAGCTGCAGATGCAGCAGCAGCCGAGTTAGATGGTCTGACCGGCGAGGCCTAGGAGAGGCAGCAAGCAAGAGTCATAGAGCTGCTGCGCATCACGAACCAGCAAAATGAGGATATTCATAGGTCTAACCTGGCAAGGGCAGGGGGTTCCCGCATCATTCATTCGGCTAGGGGCGCTCCTACAAAATCAGCCGGGGCAACATGTTCACCTGGAGTGGATCCAAGGAGAGAAGAAGTGGTATCCTTGGGCATAAGAAACAAGCAAATGGTGCCATGATGGCTCAATGCACGGCGCCCAGAAAAATGTTTGATGGCGGTGTTGATGTAGAACTCGTTGGGAACCCCAAGGGGAAGGTATGGTGAGCACAGCAACAAGTTTCCCTTAGTTATGAAACCAAGGTTTAATCGAACCAGTAGGAGCAAGGAAACACCTCAAAGGTGTTACTAGCTGAGCTTTGGCAGGGCGCACTACCGGTGCTAGTAGCAACGTGGAGACCTGCACAACACAACCACAAAACTTTGTCCCCAACTTGCGATGAGCTTGTCAATCTCACCGTGTTTTGCGGAAAACAAAGGATTAAACGTATCGAATGGAAAGAAGTAAAAGTTTGCAGAAAGAAAACACAAAGCAGAAACAGTTTATAGATTGTATGTAAAGTAAAGGACCGGGATCCATAGTTCACTAGAGGTGGCTCTCCTTAGATATATAACATGCTGGGTGAACAAATTACAGCGGGGCAATTGACAAACACCGAAAAAGCAATACATGCATATACTAATCATCTTGACTCCTTTGAGACTTGATTGGGCATTACAACATAATACATAGACCGCCATCCAACTGCATCTATGACTAATAATCCACCTTCAGGTTATCATCCAAACCCCCTCCAGTATTAAGTTGCAAGCAATAGATTATTGCTTTATGAACTGCGTGTAAAGTAAACAATATGATTGTTCTATGAACAAAGGATTGTTGTTTTCTCCCTAGTAGCAACAACACATCTAGTACCTTAGAGATTTCTGTCACTTCCCCAGATTACCAGAGGCATGAACCCACTATCGAGCATAAATACTAACTCTTAGAGTTACTAGCATCTACTTGGCCAAGATAGCTACTAACAACGGAAAGCATGCAAGATCTCAAATAACAAAGACATGATAGAATCAATAATCAATCTGAAATAGCATCTCAATATACATCGGATCCCCGCAAACACAACATGTATGAATTACAAATAGATGATCTTGATCATGAACGGAGCTCACAAGATCTAAACATGAAAGCACAAAGGAGGAGAAACCAGCCATCTAGCTACTACATGTATCGGTAGTCCAAGGATGAACTACTCATGCATCACACCGGAGGCTTGCATGGTGATGAAGAAGGCCTCCAGGGTGAATTCCCCTCTCCGGCAGGGTGCCGGGAAGAGCTTCAGATCCCCCCGATCTAGGGACAGAGACGACGGCGGCTACAGACTCTTTCGTGGATTTTTGATCGGGTCCCTAGGGTTTTTGTCCCGAGGGCAACTTATAGGCGGAAGGAGAGGCTGAGGGGGTGCTGGGGTCAGCCAAACCACCCCCTGGCGCAGACCAGGCCTGGCCGCGCGGCCAGGTGGTGTGGCCGGCCCCCAGCCCTTCTCCGTCTCGTATTCTGGCACTTGATCCCTTTCGGAAAAATAGGCACTTTGGCTTTTGTCCTATCCAATTCCGAGAATATTCATTTTCTGACTTTTCTGGAACAAAAAACAACAGAAAACAGGCAGCTGACACTGTGGCTCTTGTTAAGGTTAGTCCAAGAAATTATAATAAAAGTACTCCAAAGTTGGAACAAAACACAAGAAAGTGGATAAAACCAAGCATGGAACATCAAAAATTATAGATACATTTGCAATGTATCAACATCCCCAAGCTTAACTCCTGCTCGTCCTCGAGTAGGTAAGTGATAAAAACAAATAATTTTTGAGGTGACATGCACCATCAAAACTTGATCAAAGTATTTGCAAAACTCAAAGCTGGGATCATAGTGCTTCAATCATAACATGAAAGACAAAGTTCTAGCAATAAGCAAAGAAACTATGATACAACATGAAAAGGCACAAACAAAAGATTCATGAATAACATGCTTTGCAAAACGTTTGTTTGTTTCACACAAAGAAAACATAGCATAAAAGTATTCAGCTTGTCCCTCAATAGAGTAGCAAATATAAATGCATAGGACACCTTCAAAGTTCATAAGAGTGACTAGATACAATGGTTTCAAACAAGCAATAACTAGTTATGCATCAATCAACTAGTCTTGGGACAATGCACATAGAACTAAGAATGGCCACTATGCTCTCAAAGTAGTGCATAAAGATAGAAGGTGGAGACTCAATATAATGGTGGAAGAAAAGCCTTTGTAAAAGGAAGTAGGGATTCAAGTCTCATAAAGAGCTTCCAACAATTATGGTACTTATAGCTTTCAGCTCTCATTGCCCCTATCATAAGCATCTTGAAGGTGATTAAGGTTAAAGTGACACAACTAAGAGGATATGCTTGACAAGTTATAAACCGAAATATCATCCCCCTTACTTACGAAGACCAATCCTCATGCTACTCAACTTCAATCACGAGTAAGCTCTTGTCATTGTAAGTATATGTGTATCATTAAGAACCGCCGACGGGGTACCCCTTGCACATGATACGGGAGCTTTCCCATAATCAAAATGACAAGGCAAGCAGACAATGAGCATCTCAGCGATCTTTTTATTTGCTATTTGCATAGGTTTTTATTGAGGATGCTTCATAGAGTGCTCATTATGGTGATGCTGCAAGTTTCCACCATGATTAGGCATGGCTTAGGCTAGCGGCCCAGGCGTTTCTCTAACATATATACAAACTCCATGATCTTACAAGTTCCACTTTTATTTCACATCGCCGGGATCCGTAAGCAAAAGAACATAATTTCAACGGGGTACAAAGTACAAGTGCAATGTTGAAAGCATTCCCCATGGTACATGGTTCTGCTAATTTCAACTTATAAAGCGCAAGCATATACGCAACAAAGAAGGACCCAATGGTTCAAGTTTATTAGAGGCAATAAAGTAAAGTGTGCCATCAAGTTCGTGAGAGCTTTAATCACTAGTTTTCTCATAACAAGTGAAAGGTAAACAAAAGCATGAATATACTTGGAATAGCATAAGCTAGTAGGTAGGTATGGTGGACTCTTTGGAAAAACTTGGTTTAGGGAGTTGGATGCATGAGTGGAACTCATACTTGGTTGTGGAGGCTAGCAAAAGACTGGGAGCGACAAACTAAGAGAGCAATAATGGCCATAATCATGCAGAGCGACAAAACATCATTGATCAAAGCATAAAGTGATACTACAAGTTGAAAACTAAAGGATCATAAAGGCTATGGTGACTTGAGATAGTCATAACATAGTGTGAGCATGCGCCAAGTCAACCCAAATAAAGCATCAAAGGAGAATACCACTATATTATGCTTTAATATGCTAAAACAACGCATGATTCATCCAAGGCACATTAAGCAATCTCAATTTTTTATAAAAGGTCATGCTACAGCAAAGAATACTAAGCATAAAGCCAAAACAATATCGAGCATGGCATGACAAAGCATAGGCCACAGTCAAAAACGAGCTCTTTTTACCACATAAGCATAAACTTTCCTACTCTTTTCCAAACCCAACCAAACTATTTGTAAACCAAAGTGTGAAAGAGGGGGTCCAACCAACTTATTCAGAAAACTAAGCAAACCAAGCAAACTAAAAAAACAAAACAAAAACGAAAAATAAGACGCTCCAAGAGAAACACAACTGTGCACGAAACAATAAAAATGAAGCGTTTGGAAGAAACCTGGAATTTTTATTGATGAAGAAGGGGATGCCTTGGGCATCCCCAAGCTTTGACGCTTGTACTTCTTGGATATTTCTTGGGGTGACACGCGTGGAATCCCCAAGCTTGAGCTTTAGTCCATCCTTCATCTCGTTACTCATTCCTTCCATACACCTGAAAATTTTCCTTCATACAAAACTTCACACAATCTCATTAGCAACATTAGTGCACTTTAGATAAATAAGTCTCAAGGTTCAGTTATAACACCAAATAAACTTGCATTAGAACACTAGCTACTGTAGCAGTTCCCTCCAAAAGCTCAATTCCCCAAAGGAACTCAAGAAGGAACTAACAAGAAGCAAATGCAGAAAATGGCAGAAATCTGTCAAAACGGACCAGCAGGTAAAGACGATTTTTTTTGAAGACCTTCTATTGCTCAAATCAAAAAGGGTTGAACTAACAAAAGTTTGATAACAACCTGGGGCAGAATCACAAACAATGACAGCTCAATCCGACGTACAGAGCTCTCTTAGGAATTTTTACGGTGAAGCACAGAAATCTGTTTCGGGACAACAACTTTCCCAATCATTACTTCACTCTCATTAGAGGTTACTCTTGGCACAAAAAGCAAATAAAAAGGATAAGGAGAGGTTATTACAGAGGTAATAACTCCCAAGACTCAACTAAAACTCTTGGGTTATCTCCCAACAAGTACTTTTCTTTAACGCCTTTAAGTTAGGCATAAGAATCAAAGAAAGAATCAAGTGTTCTCAAATGAAGAAGCATTAAGACCAAATTTTGTTTTCATAGGAGAAGCAAAAGAAATCTTTTCTCTCTTTTTAGGGAAGTGTTCTATACCTTGCTTGAGTGGGAGTTGATATTTAATGGTGCCTTCTTTCATATCAATGATGGCACCAACAGTTCTAAGAAAAAGTCTTCCCAAAGTAATAGGACAAGAAGCATTGTATTCAACATCCAAAACATAGAAATCAACGGGGACATAGGAATCATTAACCATAATAAGAACATCATTAAGACTCCCCATGAGTTTCTTTTTAGCATTAGCATCAAGTGGGACATTCAAATAACAATCTTCAAGAGGAGGAAAATCAAGCATATCATAAATCCTTCTAGGCATAATAGAAACACTACTATCAAGATCACACAAAGCTTTGAAATCAAAGTCGTTCATTTTCATATTAATGATGGGTTCCCAACCATCTTCTTGTTTTATGGGAATATAAGCTTTATGTTTCATCTTTTCTTCTTTAATCTTTATGAGAGCATCAGTAATGTGTTTTGTAAAAGACATGTTCATAGCACTAGCATTAGGACTTTTAGCAAACTTTTAGGAACTTAATAACTTTAGAGATGGCAACCATCAAGATCAAAATCAACTTTATCATTAAAAGTAGTAGAACTATTACTAGCCTCAACACTAGTGGTGGTGATAGTAGAAACACTAATGTTTCTAGCAATTTCATCTTATCTTTCCCACTTAGCATGTAATTGAGCTAATAGTCTAACATTTTCATCAATTCTTACTTGTATGGCATTAGTAGCTGCAAAGGGATTCTCATTAGTTTCAGGTTTAGCAACCATTTTATTCAAAGTAGATTGAGCTTCAGCCAAAGATGCTATATTTCTTTCAGCATTAGAGAGTTTTTCCTCAATAGTTTTATTGAAAGCAGTTTGTTTACTAATAAACTCTTTAAGCATAACTTCAAGTTCAGAGGGAGCACTCTTATTATTGTTGTAAGAATTTCCATAAGCATTACCATTATTGGGAGGATATGGCTTATAATTGCTGTTACCAAAATTGTTCCTATAAGCATTATTACCATAAGTATTGTTGCCAAAGTTGTTATTTCTTATGAAGTTCACATGAACTTGCTCTTCTTGAGCAACCAAAGAGGCTAAAGGAACATTATTTGAATCA
Organism: Avena eriantha; assembly: GCA_910589775.1. Taxonomy (NCBI): domain Eukaryota; kingdom Viridiplantae; phylum Streptophyta; class Magnoliopsida; order Poales; family Poaceae; genus Avena; species Avena eriantha. Next base: position 282,580,239 of record OU342744.1, on the reverse strand, counting down.
ATATGGGCTTTCCCATTAACAAGCATAGACATAATAATATCAATCTTATCACTCAAGGAGGAGGTTTCTTCAGCAGAATTTACCTTCTTACCTTGTGGAGCTCTCTCAGTATGCCATTCAAAATAATTAACCATCATATTATCCAATAGTTTTGTTGCAGCACTCAAAGTGATGGTCATAAAGGTACCTCCAGCAGCTGAATCCAATAGGTTCCTTGAAGAATAGTTCAATCCTGCATAAAAAGTTTGGATGATCATCCAAGCAGTTAGTCCATGAGTGGGACAATTCTTTGCCAAAGATTTCATTCTTTCCCAAGCTTGAGCAACATGCTCATTATCAAGTTGTTTAAACTTCATTATTTCACTTCTCATGGATATAATCTTAGCAGGAGGATAGTATTTTCCAATAAAAGCATCTTTGCACTTAGTCCAAGAATCAATACTATTCCTAGTTAAGGAATTCAACCATTCTTTAGCTTTTCCTCTCAAAGAGAAAGGAAACAATTTCAGTTTAATAATATCACCATCTATATCCTTATGCTTTTGCATCTCACAAAGTTCAACAAAGTTATTTAGATGGGAAGCAACATCTTCATTACCAATACCAGAAAATTGTTCTCTCATAAAAAGATTGAGCAAAGCAGGTTTTATCTCAAAGAAAGTATTTTCAGCCATAGGTGGAGGAATAGGAGTGCTCATAAAATCATTGTTGTTGGTGCTAGTGAAGACACACAACTTGGTGTTTTCAAGAGTAGTCATTTTTTTGGGTTTTCAAATAAGAAAGCAAACAAGTAAAACTAATTTTTTTTGTGTTTCTTGAAGAACAAAACAAGCAAACAAAGCAAAAAGAAACTAAGCAAAACAAAAACAACAAAGTAAAGAGATTGGTTATGAGGGACTCCCCTTGTGAAGATGTCCTTGACTCCCCGGCAATGGCGCCAGAAAAATGCTTGTTGGCTCAATGCACGGTGCCCAGAAAAATGCTTAATGGCGGTGTTGATGTAGAGCTCGTTGGGAACCCCAAGAGGAAGGTATGATAAGCACAGCAGCAAGTTTCCCTCAGTTATGAAACCAAGGTTTAATCGAACTAGTAGGAGCAAGGAAACACCTCAATGGTGTTACTAGCTGAGCTTTGGCAGGGCGCACTACCGGTGCTAGTAGAAACGTGGAGACCTACACAACACAACCATAGAACTTTGTCCCCAACTTGTGATGAGGTTGTCAATCTCACCGTGTTTTGCGGAAAATAAAGGATTAAACGTATCGAATGGAAAGAAGTAAAAGTTTATAGAAAGAAAACACAAAGAAGAAACAGTTTATAGATTGTATGTAAAGTAAAGGACCGGGATCCATAGTTCACTAGAGGTGGCTCTCCTTAGATAGATAACATGCTAGGTGAACAAATTACAGCGGGGCAATTGACAAACACCGAGAAAGCAATACATGCATATACTAATCATCTTGACTCCTTTGAGACTTGATTAGGCATTACAACATAATACATAGACCGCCATCCAACTGCATCTATGAATAATAATCCACCTTCAGGTTATCATCCAAACCCCCTCCAGTATTAAGTTGCAAGCAACAGATTATTGCTTTACGAACTGCGTGTAAAGTAAACAATACATTTGTTCTATGAACAAAGGATTGTTGTTTTCTCCCTAGTAGCAACAACACATCTAGTACCTTAGAGATTTCTGTCACTTCCCCAGATTACCAGAGGCATGAACCCACTATCGAGCATGAATACTAACTCTTCGAGTTGCTAGCATCTACTTGGCCAAGATAGCTACTAACAACGGAAAGCATGCAAGATCTCAAATAACAAAGACATGATAGAATCAATAATCAATCTGAAATAGCATCTCAATATCCATCGGATCCCCGCAAACACAACATGTATGAATTACAAATAGATGATCTTGATCATGAACGGAGCTCACAAGATCTAAACATGAAAGCACAACGTAGGAGAAACCAGCCATCTAGCTACTACATGGATCCGTAGTCCAAGGATGAACTACTCACGCATCACACCGGAGGCTTGCATGATGATGAAGAAGGCCTCCAGGGTGAATTCCCCTCTCCGGTAGGGTGCCGGGAAGAGCTTCAGATCCCCCCGATCTAGGGACAGAGACGACGGCGGCTACAGACTCTTTCGTGGATTTTTGATCGGGTCCCTAGGGTTTTTGTCCCGAGGGCAACTTATAGGCAGAAGGAGAGGCCAAGGGGGTGCTGGGGTAGGCCAGACAACCCCCTGGCGCGGGCCAGGACTGGCCACGCGGCCAGGTGGTGTGGCTGGCCCCCAGCCCTTCTCCGTCTCGTATTCTGGCACTTGATCCCTTCCGGAAAAATAGGCACTTTGGCTTTTGTCCCGTCCAATTCCGAGAATATTCATTTTCTGACTTTTCTGGAACCAAAAACAACAGAAAACAGGCAGCTGGCACGGTGGCTCTTGTTAATAGGTTAGTCCAAGAAATCATAATAAAAGTACTCCAAAGTTGGAACAAAACACAAGAAAGTGGATAAAACCAAGCATGGAACATCAAAAATTATAGATACATTTGCAATGTATCATGCCATATGACCCGACCATGGCTAGGAAAGGCAAAGCAGAACAGGGGAATGCTGACAGATGAAGTGTTAGCCGAGGCAATGATGGTCACAGAAACCCCCACCAAGGCAATGGGAATCAAAGAAACACTGGGCATGGCAATACCGGACAACGTAACTCGACAGGAGCAGGACAATATTCCCCACAACAGCATCATTATATACACCGACAAGAGAAAAGTTTAGGGACAACTATGCAGCAGCAATATGCTCATCCAGGGCAAAACAGGTACAATGATGGTTACTCGGCTATGGCCAATGCCGAGTTTCCTAGGCCGGATCATCCTGCGATGGGATGTGCAATGGGATCAAGGATGGGAATAGGAATTTGCAGCCGAATGATTCAAGATTGAAGCTGGACAGAATATATAGGTCGAAGCTATTAGAGGGACAATGTCCTCCGGGTCCTACATGTTTTAGACCTCGGACCATAAGAGAACCGCCTGTGCCGAACTTTCAGTTAGCTAGGGGAACAAAGACGTATTATGGTATCACCAAGCCACAAGATTGGTTGATTGATTATTCTGTAGCTGTGCACATTGCACAGGGCAATCTTAGATGGGAGGTGAGATATGTGCCTCAGATGCTAGAGGGACCGGCAAGAGTCTGGTTGAATAATCTGCCACCAGGAAGTATCAATTATTGGTTGGATTTTGAGGAAATTTCTTGGTTTGCACAAGTATGCCGACATGGAAGTGTATTGTTGCAGAGGCTACAGAGAGATATGCCAACTACGCTGGCCGAGACAATCAAGATTGGAGATTCATATGCATTGGGAGATCCAACACAACCCCTGCTTATATCGGCTGAGACGAATGAGGAGTATTACTCCAGGGACAGGGCCGGGTCATCTCGGCGGAATTATTTCCGGGGCAAGAGAAGAGATAAAAAGTTGGACTATTGGTACAATTCTAACCATGTTGCTGTAGTGACTCAAGGTCAGCTAGATATAGGCAGTAACCAGCGGTAGAAAAACAGTAACCAATAGTGGACACAAAAGACTGATGGAAAGAAAACTTGGCCCAATGAACAGAAAAAGCAGTGGCAAGAAAGACGAGATAGACCGAAGTATACGTATGAGTCGATACTAGATCATCCATGCAAGTTCCACACGCCCAATCTGAGTAAACCGGTGAATCATACGACCCAGCAATGTGAGTGGTTTTAGCGTGCATGACAAGGTAACATGGGACCTCCTCCAACACCTCGGCAGCCACAACTCACAATAGCAAATGCCCAACAAGTAATGTTGCCACCACCCTCGCCGAGGTATGAGAACTAGGAAAGAAGGGAAGTGCATAGAGTGGAGGACCAGAATCAGGCGAACTATGAATATGCCGGCCGAGGAGGCCGAAATGAGTAGAGGGAGCATCATCAAAGCTATTGTGTGTTCAGCATAGAGCAAAATGACAGGCAAAGTGTGCAAAGACAACATATGGAGGTCCATGGGGTTATGCCGTCAGTGCCAACGTATATGTACTAGTCAGATGAGGAAATCACATGGAGTATAAAAGACCAATGCAAGATCATGCCGGGTCCTGGGGCATACGCTCTGGTGCTTTATCCAACATTCATTGGGCTGAGTCTGAACGCCAAGTTCTCCAAGGTGTTGATTGATAATGACAGCAATATCAATATACTATATAAGGACACAATGCACAAGTTGGGAATCTCGGAAAACATGCTCCAACCAACTAAGACCACATTCCATGGAATTGTGTCGGGTTTGTCGTGTGAGCCAATCGGGAAACCTCGGATATATGTTCTATTTGGCACAAGAGAGAATTTTTGGACAGAAAACATGGAGTTTGAGGTTGTGGATCTAGAAATTTGTTACCATGCACTGTTGGGTAGACCAGCTATATCCAAGTTCATGGCAAGTTGTCACATAAGCTATTTGATAATAAAACTGCCAGGGTCAAATGGGATCATCACAGTTACATGAGATTATAGGCATTCTATGTAGTGCGCCTCAGCCGGATCAAGTTTGGCCGAGTCACTCGTGATAGCGTAGGAGAATTAAAGAATCCATGATGAAGTGGCATTGGCTCAGTCAGCTCAGCTGAGTATGCCAACACTATGTAACCCACATGGGAGTGTATCATTCCAGGCGACTAAGGACACCAAAAAAGTTCCAATTGACGACCAGTTCCTAGAGGGCACTATCACTATTGGTGCGGGCCTGAATGACAAATAGGAAAGCAAGCTCATCAGCTTCCTCCGTGAGAATCGGGATATCTTTGCTTGGTCCACACAGGATATGTAAGGTGTGCCGAGGGAGCTAGCTGAGCACTCTTTTGCATGTCAGGCCTGATGCAAGGCCGGTGAAGCAACCTCTCCACCGCTTCGCCGAGGATAGGAGGAAAATTATAGGGGATGAGATAGCTCTACTCCTTGCAGCCGGGTTTATCATGGAAGTGCTTCATCCGGATTGGTAGCCCAATCCGGTGCTGGTGAAAAAAAAATGACCTGAATGTGGCAGTAGTATGGCGAATGTGTATTGATTACACGAACTTGAAAAAGGCATATCCAAAGGATCCATTTCCTTTGTCGAGGATAGATCAAGCCATTGACTCAACAACTAGTTGTGAGCTGCTATCATTTGTAGATGCATATTTTGGTTTCCACCAGATACCATTAAACCCGACTGATCAAATAAAAACTGCCTTTATTACCCCGTATGGGTCTTATTGCTACCACACTATGCTGTTTGGCTTACGTAATGCAGGGGAAACGTATCAAAGGTGCATGCAAATGTGTTTGCACGATCAAATTGGCAAAAATATCTAAGTATATGTCGATGATGTGGTGATAAAAACCAAGGAGACTCATACTCTCTTGAATGATATCCGGCAAACATTCACGAACTTCAGGAAGTTCTGAATGAAGCTTAACCTAAAAAAATGCACCTTCGATGTCCGGACCAGAAAATTACTCGGTTTCCTCATGTCCAGACGAGGTATTGAAGCTAATCCAACTAAAATCCGAGCTATTGAGTGCATGGAATTGCCGAAGTGTCTTAATGATGTCTAGAAGTTCACTGGTTGCCTGGCATTGTTGAGTTGCTTTGTATGTCGGCTAGGAGAAAAAGCTTTGCCTCTCTAGTAGTTAATTAAAAAGTCGGATAAGTTCATCTGGACACCGCAGACAAATGATGCCTTTCATGAGTTAAAAAGGATTCTAGCCTCTGCACCTGTGTTAGCCTCACCACTATCCAAAGAGCCGATGTTGCTCTACATTTTCTTTTCGAAATGGGGAAAAGCCCCGGCCTCTGCATTGAAAAAATGCATACGGCCTTTATTAATTATTGAGAACCAAAGTACCTCAGCCGTAGTTGTGTCAAGATTATTACAGCAGACCAATCATTGACCAGAAAGAGTCTCAACATGGACTAGCCACCTAAAAACAACAAGAAAGTGGGATTGCAAAGGTCCTAACATGTGATCCTATTAATAGGCTGCCAGCCACACCCCATAGCAGCTGAAAAATTCTCGCGCAACCATATCCAGGCGGCTGCACCCAAATTCCATGGCTCGTCGGTGTGCCTCCGGTTGTAGGCATAACCACGAACGGGTCCAATGAATAGCTAGAGGAATAACCTGCAATAGCTCTACATAGGAGTGACCAACCGATTCGTATGTGCTGTGGTAGTGGTGGAGCGTGACGAGCAGGGTAAGTCGGTGTAGAGGCTAGTATATTACCTAAGCGAGGTACTTTCCGCTTCAAATCAAAACTATCCCCATTATCAGAAAATGGCATATGGCGTCTATATGGCGGCCAAAGAACTTAAACATTACTTCGAAGAACACCCGATAAAGGTGATATGTGAAGCACCCATATCCGAGATAATGGGCAACAAAGATGCAAGTATACAAATCGCAAAATGGGCAATTGAGTTAGCTCCATATGCTCCACAATATGATAGGAGAGATGCAATCAAGTCCTAGACAGTGGCCGAATTTTTTGTGGATTGGGCCGAGATGCAGTATGAGCCACCCTTGCCCGATTTGAATTACTGGAGGATGCACTTTGATGGATCAAAATGGAAAGATGGTTTAGGTGTCGGGGTAGTGCTTACCTTCGCCCAAGAAAGACCAACTTAGATACATGCTGTAGATTCACTTTAGAGCATCAAACAACATGGCAGAATATGAGGCACTCGTACATGGCTTGAAAGTAGCAAAAGAAATTGGAATACATCGGATTCAGTGCTTTGGTGATTCGGATTTGGTGACACAGCAGGTTTCGGGTCATTTGTATGCTTTGGATGCAAATATGGCGTTGTATAGATTCCACGTGCAAAAAATATGTGGGTACTTTGAAGGATGTGAATTCCATCATTTACCTCGAGCTGAAAATGATCCAGCCGACATATTATCGAAACTTGGTATATCTCGGCTAGCAATCCCGCTGGGCGTAGCTCTAGAACACCTCAGAAAACCATCTATCAAACCATCACCGGAATCCGAGTTAATCTATATCCCGGTGAATCTAGGATCCGACATGTCCTGATGGATATTGATTGGGGGAACAGTTTGAGTAACCTGGGGATTGCCTCGGCACACGCGTGGAATACCTCGACAAACCTAGGGACTGTCTCATAAAACTCGGGGACTGTTCAGCTTAACCCGGTAGAAGTTATGTCGACTGACCCAATGGAAGTCGATGAAGAGATTTTCACGGCACGTGTTGTACCAGCATGGGCGCATCCAATTTTTTGCTTCTTGAAATATGGGAGTTTGCCAAGTGATGACGCACTCTCCAGGCAAGTTCAGAGAAGAGAAAAGGCATATACCATAATAAATGCCAAGTTATATAAGATAAGTGTCACAAGTGTCCTTCAGCAATGTGTTGATCTGGCAGAGTGACATGAGATCCTCAGAGATATACATCAGGGCGAATGTGGGCATCATACCTCGTCCAGAGCTTTAGTCGCTGATATATGTGAAATATAGCCATCTACGTTCACATTTAAACTGGATATTATTCATATTTTTGATGAAATATCTCTCTAAACCCTGCCACTAATGCCTAATGATCAAAGGGGTATGCAATTTTTTCTTTCTATTTTTCCCTGCGTAGATAATGACGTTTGATGATGGGAATCACAAAATTAAAGTCAAAGATACGAGATTTACAACAACCCGAAAAAACCAGGAGTCGTGAAGTGGAGACAGACGCTTTAACGACCAACTATACGGCGGGAATAAAATTCTGACCATATAATTCTGGTCGTATAGTTGCCATCGACACCGCTAGGTCAAACCGAACAACTTCCGTGAAGAGACCCATATATAAAGAGGCATCAGGAGACATGAAAAGATAGCTCTTTCTGATCAACAGCCGGCCCCAGAACTCCATCCACAACACCGAAGAGCCGCCAGAGGAATAGACTTAGATCAAATCTCCAAAACCTTCTCCACCACCATAGCCATATTCCACCACTTGTAATAGTAGATCTCATCTTCGATTGGCGACATTGTAAGACTATTTGCTATCAATCTCATGATTTCCATTGCAATGTTTATGATCGTTGATTTCATCTCTATGTATGAGTAATTCTCCTTGGGTTAAGGGCTTCAGCCTAGCCATGTAGATTTTGTGCAATTTTATTTATCATAGATGGGATCATGTATTAGTTTGTATGACATGATGATTATTGTATCCTCTCTTGCCTCAATCTAAGGACTTGTCAGGTACCCAAGACCCCGAGGATTGATCTAGGTATAGGGCGTATGAGTAATGAGTTATCTGCAGGTTGGGAACCCTAGTGACAAAAGGGGTAGTACGATTGTATGTGAGGGATTTACTTGGGATTAACGGTGACATCACTATGCATATCATTAGTTCTCTTTCTTCCATTGACGAGACTAGCAGGTTATTGCTATAAGAGGTTGCGGAGGCAATATCAATTACGGATACACTGCCCACATATAATTTATCTTGCTCTAACAATTACATGTATACTTTATTACTATCCTTTATTCCCATCAGATGTTTTGCACAGCTACAGGTGAAACCGAATGCCCTAGGCCCTCTCTCTCCATCATCGTTAACAACAAAAGACAGCAAACTCTTGGTCCGATAAAACACAAAAAGAATTATAAAACTCTCGAAGGTCCGTTAAAGTAACTCACTATGCTTTCTGCTTCTCGAGGATTTGATAAACCTAGGTCTACTAGGGAAAAAGAGCTATACTACATCCGTAATCCGGGTCGAAGGTATCAGTCGCCAAGGCATTTTGACATGGATTTTATTGGCCTAGTGCTTTACAAGAGGCTGAGGACCTTGTGAGGAAGTGCAATGGGTGTTAGAGGTATTCGAGCAAAATACATATGCCATCCTCCAAACTCAAAACTATACCTATCACTTGGCCATTTGCTGTATGGTGTTTGGATATGCTTGGACCATTTAGGCTGGCTCGTGAAAACATGACTCATATTCTAGTAATGGTGGACAAGTTTACAAAGTGGATTGAGGTCAAGCCAATCAGAAAGTGTGATGGACCAACTACCGTATCATTCTTCAAGGAAATCATCTTGAGATATGGGTACTCACACATTATCATAACAAATAATGGAACACATTTTGTCGAGGGAGCATTTGCTCGGTTCTGCCAAGATAAAAGAATAAGATTGGATGTTACATCAGTCGCACAACCCGCATCGAACATGCAAGTGGAGAGATCTAATGGGGTAGTACTATCCAGGATAAAACCCCGACTTGTTGAGCCGCTGCAAAGATCAACATGGTGTTGGATTGATGAACTCCCAACAGTACTATGGAGCCTCATGACTACTCTGAATTGATCAACTGGCTATACGCCATTTTTTCTGCTATATGGGACAGAAGCTGTACTACCAGCCAACATAGAGCATGATTCGCCTAGGGTCACCCAATACACAGAAGCCAAAGTGCAAGAAGCCCGGAAAAATGATGTTGATCTTCTAGAAGAGGCAAGAGAGTTGGCATTGTACAAATCCGCCATATATCAGTAGAATCTCGAAAGCTATCATAGCTGGAAAGTGAACCCCCGAGTTTTCCAGGAAGGGGATTTAGTGCTTCGGTTAGTGCAATGCACTGCCGGCATGCACAAGCTATCACCTCCATGGAAAGGACCATTTATTGTGAGCAAGGCACTACACAATGATGCATACTATCTCATAGATGTTCAACCACAGAAAAAGAATAAGGCGAACATGTCAGGAGAAGAAGCGAAAAGGCCATGCAATGTAGCACTTCTTCGTCCATTTTACACTTAGCTAAAGTGTATGTATCTTGAACTCTCATATGTCAGATTGTATGTCGATAATGAGCTAATTAATGAAACCTCGACACCTCGAGCAGAAACTTGGGGACTGCCTTAGTAAAATTGTCTTTTTCATGTATTTACATTTTATATGTCAGCTGGCTTGAAATTCCTACCCCTTAGGCCGGATTAGTAATGTGTCGGCACCAAAGGCTAACTCTTCGACTTGCTGCTATCCAAAAGATTGGCTTCATGGAAAGCAAGAGAAACAGCTCGCAAATGCTAGACACATGAAAAATGACTAAGGAATAGGAAACTAATCAAGCCAACATTTGTTTTGTGCCTAACCCCTGTATTTACTTTCTTTAATATTATGTCGAATCATTTTGAGCTAATCCTCATAATTTCAAGTATTGTTAATTTGATTTTTGATCTCGGACTCGTAAGTCAAACACCAAAAAATGGTATACACGAGTCGAATCATAAGATTGAGAGAACAAGAAAATGAAACTCGGGGACTTCGCCCAGATAGATTCGACATAAAAGCATGATGGTAGCAAAATAACTTAAAATTGTATCATACATCACTACTAGGAAAACGCACGTCTATGGCGCACCTACTTTCCCCTTCCGTGGTGCACTAGGGGTGCACCACGACTTCTGCGCGACGGCTAAAAAGTGCCCGTAGCGCACTGCCAGGTGCGCTACAAGTATCTCGAGTTAGTGGTAGCGCATTGTGTTGTGCGTCACTACTGTTTTTCCTGTGGCGCATGACCTAGTGTGTTACTAGTATCTAGTTAGTAGTAGCGCATTGGCTGGTGCGCCACTACTGTTGTTCCTGTGGTGCATGATGTAGTGCGCTACTAGTATTTGACCAGGAGCGCCACCAACATAGTGCGCCACTAACCACATATATATGCGCCACGACTTAGCTTTTCAAAAAACAAAAACAAAATACTCAATACAGATGATATTCAATACAGATTATATACAATACAGCTGATATACACAGATATACAATATAGAAATAAATACATAGATATACAATACAGAAATAAATACACAGACAAGATAGAAATAAATACATATAGATAAGTCACATACATAAATATACAATATAAGTTATATTATTTTGATCAAGTTACAAAGTAGCTAGTGATGACATGAATACATGTCTCAACCAAGTTAGAGCTCGCGGAAGCTCGCCTAGACATCTAAAGTAGGAACATGCAAGACAGACAACCAAGGAAGATAACCATCACCACGTCGGAGGTATAGGTCTTCATCCGGTTCCTCGTCATAACTCCCGCTAGATAGCACGCGCATCTAGCTTCCGCCTCCGCCATAGTATTGTATCCTTTGTAGCTATTGCCACTGAAATGGTGCACCTGTCTCCGGCAGTCTTCCCAATCATGATAGACTCCAGGAACCCGTCCCTTGTACACGACGTACAACGTCATCTAAAAGTTGGCAATAATAATTAAATGGTGGTGAAAAAACAAGTAAAAGTCGCATATAAAGATATACTTATCAAATAAGGTAACAAAGTAAGCAAAAAATACCAAGTAGTAGCATGTACATGTCGACACACACAAGTACACGTGGGGATAAAGAACTACAACTAGACCAACACATCAAGACTTCTGGCTCGGCTAAGGGAATGGGAGGACGCCTTGTTTCGTCATGAACGCCCTATAGTCACCCTGCATCTTTAGGCGATCTACTACGTCACGATTATTCGGGGGAATCTAGAACTTCCTTGATCTTGTCATAGTTTTTCTTCTTTTCTTGACTCCCTGAGTCGAAATACGTGGCTTGCGAATGTTTCGGCGACAAGAAGATGAGTGTGCAGTGTTGATCTCTGCACAAAACAATTGAAACGGAATGTGTTGGAAAAAGAATGATGAAAATCCGGGTTCTCCAGCTGGCCAGGGCGGTGCTCATCCTCGTGAGGGCGGATTTATTTACTTCATTCCCATGATAATCTGTGTTCCGATACTGAAGAGGGAACTTGTATCTTGCGTGCAGCTTCTCGAAGAGGAGTGTGCGCAAATGGCCATTATCTTTATGCCGGAGATTCTCGGTGTTGATCGAGATGGTGGTCCGGGTGATAGCCGCCACTTGCCCACCGTACCCTTTGACCACATGGTCGGACGCCAAAGGAACCCCTGTTGGGCTCACTTCGGTAATTTCCTCTCTGACGGTGCCAACCGTGTTCGGGCGCCTTTCCTTCTTCTTCTTAGGTGGATTACTACCACTTGTTGTGCCCTCGCCGCCATCAGTGGTTTCATCATCCGCCGTTCCTTCGGCCGCTTCTTCTTCCTCCGCGTCTTCCATCTCATCGGCGTCGCTCTCGGAAGGGTTGTATTCTTCATCACCCTCTGTCATTCTTTCTAGCCGCTCGACCTCCTCCCAGAATGACAAGGGTCTGTTTTGAGGTCTCACTTCTCCTTCAGCATTGATACGCTGAGAAGATCCAGCCTCGTCATTGTCACACATGTTTGCACTAATAAAAGGCAAATAATGGTTAGTAAAGTGCGCGGAAAAATCCGGCATGACCATTGCTCATTTTTGTTAAACTAGGAGTGCCCGATTTCTACCGAAATGGAAGTTAATCAACATTCTGGCGAAAATCGGGACTCATTTCATACAAGCACCTACATACGAATACAACTAGGCAGGGTATTTTCCTGTATATAAGCCTAACAGCAGACCTGGAGCACCTGAATATAAGCCTAACAGCAGACCTGGAGCTACACAAAATAATGGTTAGAAATAATTTTCTTGTAGCTTTCATCTATAACAGCAGACCTAGAGCTACACAAAGCTAGAAAGCACTAGAGTATTTTTCTTCTAATTTTCCTGTAGCTTTCATCTATATCAGATACGGTACAGCTAGCCCAAAAAATTATCACTTCACCTCCAAAACAAGCAGTACCCTAGCTCCGAATGATGTATGCATCTATATTTGTTAGCAGAAGTAAGAAGGGGAGCCGCGACAACCATTCATTTCAGAATTGTAGGACTTCAAAATCAAAATCAAGAAATAACACTACAATGTTGAATTGGACTTGACTCTCTGCCTAGAAGCAAGACCACAACAGACATTGCACTGCATTGCTGATGTTAAAAAAAGTAGTTAAAATATTATAAAATTATATAAATTTGATGTTTTGAATGCATTATTTCTTTTGTTATAAAGGGTCAAATATAATAATGTTTGATTGGTAAAATACTAAAATGACCTACATTTGTTATCAGATATAGTAAGCTTCAAAGCTGTATTTCATTTAGGATCAGAAGTCTAGCATGCTAGTCAGGGACCCAATGAGAAGAACATAACTGGTGTAGTAGTAGGAATCTTAGGAGTACTTTATTCAGGAACCTGACCATGAACAAAAAGATATTGACATATTATCTTTTCTTTCAACAAGAATCACTGTAAATATGCAAATTTAGAATAGATAAATATGCACATTTAGAATTTACACTTGCTTTTTCCTTCATGTTTCACTCAAGAGAAGAAACATAGTTCCACTTAGACTTGAATTAGCGGATGCAATGCAGCACTCAGAGATGCATGTTCTACTGAAAGAAAAAAGAAAGATGCAATGCATGTTCCATCTAGATTCAGCAAACTACAGTAGAGCTACTGTACAGCAATTGTAACAGAATATGAACATGAACCTGGAACCTTGCTGATTTAATTAACCATGTGGCACAATCAATAAACTACAGTACAACAAGTCCCTTTTCATATGAATAGGAATATGATCCTTGAACCTTGTTGATTTAATTAACCTTGCTAACAGTGACATTTGAATATGGATTTGAATTTGATTCCTGAAGAAGACTAAGAAGAAATACCAGATTTGAATTTTATTTGTTCTTGAACCATCTCCACCTCAAGTTTTATGACCAGTCATGTATGATTCAGGTTATGAAAGAAGGTGGAAGCATATGGCATGATATCCAGCACATGAAGAAGGGGCTTAAACGGGCAAAAGGAAAGCTACCAATTGTTGTTTTTATCACGGCCGAACTACTTGCACAAACCAAAGCACTCATATAAGAAAGAGAGGTGGGGAAAGGAGGAGAATGAAATACGTGTAGACAAAACAGGGGAAAGGAGGAGAATGGAACAGGGGAGAGGAGACCAAGATACAGGAGAAAGCTTACAGATTCCACAAAACAAGGCTTGAATCTAATCTTATTGGCAAGGACTAACAAGCCATAACAAGATAAATCAGCTCTAGTGTGATGAGGTCACTTAAAACAATAGAACACATATGCCCAGCTGAAAATACCTTTTTACAGCTATATGCATTCATAATTACTTGATCAACTAACTAGTAGAAGTAGTAAAAGGTTAACAAGTCATAACTTGTGATTGCTAGCAAACATCTAACATAGGCCAAATCAGTGGTCTAACACAATACAGTGAAGAAGTACTGGTTGGCAATCAGCTAAGTGGAACTATTGGTGGTGGAAGTTTGCAGCTCAGAGCTCGGAATGGTTCGGTGCCCCGGGAGCAGGCCCGAAACCCTAGCTCGAGATGGCAACCACGACCCCGGGGAGCGACAAAGACCAATCTCAGGGGAAGCGTAGAGGAAGAAGCTTAGGCTCACTGGTAGGCGCGGATGCGGGGGGCTTGAGCGCAGCTGGAGCCGGCGCGGGAGCGAGGCGCTTGCGGAACACCATGGAGAAGAGCCACGCAGCACCGCCCGCGATGAGGCGTGACGCGGGGTCCATGAGCCTGGACACCCACCCGCCGCCCTCGCCTGCTCCCTCTCCGCCGACAGGGCCCTGGAAGACGGCACTGGTACCGGCAGGGGCTCCTCTCCTCCTCCTCGGACGCGGCGGCGGTAGATAGATGGGAGACGATGGTAGATAGATGGGAGATGATGGGAGATGTGACCGTGCGCAACACAGACTTGTCAACCATAGCGCACTAGGTAAGGGTGCGCTACGGCTAAGTGTCGTGTCAAGTCAAACAAAAGGCTGCCGCCCTGTTAGTTGACACTAGCACTTGCATATCCCACTGGTTCTGCCCTAGCTATGTACGCTCACTAAACCTGGAGCCCCCAGGTTTGAACCCTGGTGCCCCCATTTTTTGTTTTTATTTTAAAACTACTTTAAAATGTTAAAAAATATCCCAAAAATTATGTAAACTATATAAAATATATGTTATATGTTTTATATGACAAAAATGGTACATATGTATCATCAAAAGTGGTACAAAAGTGATTCAAAGTAGAAAGAAATTAAATAATAATGTGTCCATTAATAATATGCCATTACAATCTTTTTTGAGCTAGCGTTTTACAACCTTTTTTCCCTTCTTTGTCACAGTTGAATAATTTAGCCCTGACACTTTTATGTTTCTTCGCTCGAACGGGCTACCTTTTTGGGTAAGGTTGTCCTTTTTCTTCTTGTGATGTATGTTTCTTCATCGTAGTTGTCGTCATCTTCAATCTTTGGATCACCGTACTGGTCGAAGTCTTGCTCGTTGCGACTCCATCCATTCCGATGATGTTTCTTTTTCCTCTCCTCACGACAACACAGCTAGGCTTTGTCGGGTCAGTAATTAAAAACATTGGTCCACTTTGCTAGCCAGTACCAACGGTTCATTTTTCGCGGCGACGTGTGCACCGACGGCCTTGGATTTGGCTGCTTCGGGTATTAACATGGTTGTGAAATACCGGTCTTCTCTTTCGACGCTCTTGGCCCATCTGACACGGAACATCGGCACCTTTTCTCCATAGTAGTCGAGCTCCCATATCTCCTCGATCCTTCCGTAAAATCTTTCCTTCACGTTGTCAACGGTGTAGAATTCCGATGTTACGCCTGAGTTCTGATAGTCACACTTGTTGTCCTTTTCCTCCGTGTAGAATGTGTAGCCGTTGATATCATACGCCTGATAGGTCACCAGGTTGTGCATGGGTCCCTGCGACAAGGTTAATATGATGTTTTCCTCCACATAATGCGATTGCGGGGGATTATCTAGGAGCGTCTGCCTAAACCAACGCGTGAAATCTGAGTTGTGCTCTTTGATTATTTCTCCCTGTGTCCTCTGTATGCCCCGGTCACTATACTTCTTCTCGATTGACCTTTTGTGCTTTTGTACCCAAGGATCGACTAGTTCTAAATGTTGTAACGCGACTAGGTTTGCTCTATCAAAGTTTGCGCGTCGACAATCATAGTCTGCATGCAGTACGCGACGACCCTCTCGGTGACCCGGTCCATCGAGCTTGCCAAGGTGCCTATTGACGGGAAGACCGATAGGGTTCTCGATGCCTAGATAAATCATGTAGAAAGAGATGCACTCTTAGGCTAGAAAGCCCTTGGCTATGCTTCCATATGGACGAGACCTGTTGCAAACGTATCCTTTGATGTGTCCGTTCATCCTTTCGAACGACATCATGCTGCGGAGGAACATCGGCCCGAGTTGGATGATATCCTCCATGATATGGACCAGCAGATGCACCATAATGTCGAAGAATGCGGGCGGGAAGTAGATCTCGAGCTTGCATAGTATCACCACGGTCTCCTCTTGTAGCCTCCCGAGCTGTTTCACGCCAATTGACTTTTGAGAGAGGACGTCGAAAAACTTGCAGAGCCCAAACAATGTTTCTCGGACATGCTCTTCCATTATACCTCGTAGTGCAACCGGAAGTATCTGCATCATTAGCACGGCACAATCGTGAGACTTCATCCCACTAAACCTCTGCTTAGCCTCATCTAGGTACCTGCTTATCTTGCCCGCGTAGCCGTAAGGAAATTTGACTCCTAGAAGGCACTTGAAAAACTGTTTGATCTCATCCTGGCTTAGTGTGAAGCACAAAGGGGGCAGTGATATTCGTTCTTCTTGACCTTTTTACCCTTTCAACGACCTTGTGTCGCCTCCGACTGATGATCATCGTCATCTTCCTGATCATCAGGAGTAGGGCGTCCTCCGTGAAGATCCTTCCGGATGCCCATGAATATCAAGTCGTTCCTTGCTTTAGGACCATCTTTCGTCCTATCTGGCATGTTGATTAGGGTGGTGACTAGACTCTCGCACACGTTCTTCGTGATATGCATGATGTCAAGGCTATAAGGCGTGCGGAGAAACTTCCAGTACGGCAACTCCCAGAAAATAGACCTTGTTTTCCATACCTTCATCAATGGCTTGTCTTGCTGCCTCTTTCGCTTCTTTCCCGGTTTAGGACACTTTTTCCAGTTTTTCAGCAATTCATCCACTTCTTCACTGCTCCTCTGCTCTGGGATTCCTCGGGTCTCGGATTTTCCATTGAACAGATCTCCATGTTTTCTCCATGCATCATTCTTTCCAATCCACCTTTGGTGCCCCATGAACACGGTTTTCGAAGACCCTAGATCTTTATCTAGTTGGAGATAGGTCGTGTTATCCATGCACCTAACGCATGCGTAGAATCCTTGGATAACCTGCCCTGAGAAATATCCGCAACCTGGATAGTCTTGCACCATAGTGACCAACACGGCTCTCATAGTGAAATAATCTTGTGCGACAGCGTCATACGTATTGGCTCCGGATTCCCATAACATGGCTAGCTCCTCTTTCAACAGCCCGAGATATAGATTGATGTCAGTACCAGGTTGTTTTGGCCCTTGAATTAGCATACTCATTTGTATGTACTTCTTTTTCATGCACAACCAGGGAGGGAGGTTGTACATCCATACAAACATGGGCCAAGTGCTGTGTGTGCTGCTCTGGCTACCGAACGGATTGAGTCCATCGGTGCTTGCACCTAGCCTGATGTTTCTCGAATCTCCACCGAATTCTAGGAATTCGAGGTCTAATGCTTTCCACTGGCTACCATCTTAAGGGTGCGTCAGTAGCTCGTCCTTTTCAAGGTCATCATCATCTGCTGGCTTCTTTCTTTCCGCATGCTAGCGCATGAGATTTGCTTCCTTAGGGTCTGCGAAATAGTGCTGCAGACGAGGAGTGATAGGAAAGTACCATACCACTTTTTGAGGAGCTTTCTTCCCTTTCTTGTATCGACTAACGCCGCACACCGGGCATGTGGTTTTCTCCGCGTCCTCGCCCGATAAATGATGCAATCGTTGATGCAGACGTGGTATCTAATGTGCGGTAGATCAATAGGACACACGATTTTCTTGGCGTCCTCGATACTAGTTGGACACGTGTTCCCCTCTGGGAGACGATCGTGCCAGAATGCCATCATATTGTCGAAGCTTGCGTCGGTCCATTTGTGTTTTGCCTTCATCTCCATAGCCTTGAGCGTTACATTCAACCGGGTATCATCGGGCTTGCCTCCTTCATACAATGGAGTAACCGCGTCTTTCTCAAGTTGCGCAAGCTTGGCTTTCTCTCTAGCGGCAGCCTTGGCGTTACTCGTCTGCTTGAGGAGTTGTTCTTGAACATAAGGGTCCCGCACCCAGCCTGACGTTGTTCCATCGTCTGCTCCGGCATCTAGATTATCATCATCCTGGTCTGCTTCCGTACCTTCACCAGCTCTAGGAGACTCTTCTTTATCTCGCTCGTCCTTGCCATGATCATGATCATGTTGCCCGCCTTCCTCATTTTCCGCCACCCCCATTTACGGCCTCATCTTCTTCGTCATCACTTATCCACCGAGTGTAGCCATCCATGAAACCATTGCGGAGCAGGTGCGCCTGCAGATTTCTGGAATCTGGGTCAATCAACCAATTGAGTTTGCATCTTCTGCACGGACATCTTATCTCCGTCATGTTATTTCGTATCATGTCGGCCGTCGCGCATTTCAAAAATCTAGCCACAATGCCTTCACTCATTATGCGGACCATGGTTGCCTGCGCGGTGTACAAGGTAGAATTAGAAGTTTATTACAACCACAAAACCAATGCATGCAATGGTCGATGGAAAATTTCGGCATGACCTATCCTAAAATTAGGACCTTTGCGAAATGCCAAAGTCTTACCAAAATGGAAATGAATCAACATTTTGGTAAAACAATGCCAATATATGAGAGAGCATACAATGCATGCTCTCCAAACACATGAGAGCATCGATCCTCTCCATAGATATGTGACCATATCATCCATACACTTAAACACATCCTCTTACATAGACAACTTACCGAGATGAGAGACCGAGAAGATCTCGAAGGAGAGGTAAGAGACCGAGAGGATGGTGGCCGGAAGGAGGGCTTTCCTCTATTATGTATGTAGCATCCAAGGTAAGTTTTACATGCTACAAATGGTGAAAGAGTGGAGAAATTGAGGTGGAAGGAGGAGGGGGCGAGATCCAAGGAGGAAGAAGGAGGGGAAAGTGAAGTGGGAGATGGTGAGATCTAGTCAAATATGCAAAGGTATCTGCCAAAAAGTAGTAGCAGAACGCACATCCGTGGCGCACGTGGAGGGGTGCGCCACAGGAGTAAAGAACATTCGTGGCGCACATACCGGCAGTGCGCCACAGACGTGTTTTCCCAGTTACACAGTAGGGTGGCCCGATCTTGCCTGTAGCGCATGGTGGCCAAGTGCGCCACGACTACCGGCCACACCTGTAGTGCACTTCACACGGGTGCGCTACGGCTATGTGGTCTACGGCCGATAGTGCCCTGGCCCACGCATGACCGTGGCGCACCATCCACATCTGCGCCACTATTACGGTAGATAGCCGTAGGGCACCTGTGGCCAGTGCACCACGCTTATTTTAGCCATGGGGCACCACTAGCACGTGCGCCACGTATGTGCGGATTACCTATAGCCATTTTCCTGGTAGTGCATCTTGCACGGGACATACCGGGGATTTAATGAAGTTTAAACTTTATGTGCTCAAGGAGGAGCAGCGGCCAGGTCATGAGCTAGAGGAGGAACAATAGCTTCGGGATCAGCAACATCGGCTTCTGCTGCCTCATCCGGGTTAGCTTCGGGGCCTCAGGGTCCTCCTCGTCTTCGCCCGCATCCTCTTCGACGTATGTGTCATCCACCTTGTCGAGAAAGCTCAGCCCATCAGTCCAAGCATGGATGTTGGCATATTGGATCAACGTGGGAGACATAGATAGTAGCATCCAAGAGCTCAACCCCGAAGACCCTCATGTGTCTAAAGCTGGCCTGGAGGCCAACCAAGAGCTCATCAATGTCGTACTCTTTGGGGAGGGGCCGGTTTTGCCTTTCTTCTCCCGGAATTTTCCAATGGCAGTGGCGACACAAGCTTTTGATTGGGGGAAATCACCTAAGTGAATAAGCAAAGAGAGCAAGTCAGAGGAAACAAATCAAGGCAAAGGGGAGACTTTGGCAATAAAAGAAAAATTGGTGAAAGTAAGATTACGAGCTATGATGCCATTGATCCGAGTCATCTTAGCTAGCCAAGCAGCCCGTTTCTTTTGGAGATCCTCAAGCGCAGTGTTCACTGACTCAAATTTGGCTTCGGCCTCTTGCAAAAGCTCCTTGTCTTTGTCGAGTTTGCCGGTGAGTCAGCTCTTCTCCTCGGAGAATTCCTAATCCAGCCTGTCTAGCTCAGTCTTCTGGAGTCCTTTGAGGTTTCATTCTCAACATGGAGCCGAGAGATCTCCTCATATTTCTCCTTCAGCTAGGCCTGATGCTGCCCTGCTTGTTTGAGAAAGTGAAACATCAATTCAGGCATGCATATGCTATCTTGAAGAGACACTACAATGATTTTTGGCCTAGCCAAGCTGAGGAATAATTACTCGCCGAGCCAGAAGGGAAAGGTGCCAAGGACAAGGGGCAAGAGGAAAAATATCTTTCAGCTCGGCCCGCTGCTTCTGCAGGTCTTTGTTCTAGGTTTCCACATCAGCTGGAGGAATCCGAGTCATAAGTTAGCTCGGCAGGTTAAGAACAAAAGGAACCAAACTGAAGGCAATAAGGAAAATAATTACTTTTCTTCTTAAGATCCAGCAGCAATGCCTTATGCTTCCTGGAGAGCTCCTTGTGCGCATCGAGGAGCCACTAGAACTCAGAAGTACGCCAGTTGGTGGTGATGTGAAAATAACAACTGGTAGTCACTGGGTAATAAGTATATTCGAAGCTACTAAAGACCCGAGTCAAGTAAAACTTAACCCAGCTCTAGGGGCTGGATATTCGAAGCTACTAAAGACCCGAGTCAAGTAAAACTTAACCCAGCTCTAGGTGGCTGGATATTCGAAGCTACTAAAGATCGGAGTCAAGTAAAACTTAACCCAGCTCTAGGTGGCTGGATATTCGAAGTTACTCAAGATTCAAACCGAGTAAACTCGGCCCGAATATAGGTGGCTAGATATTTGAAGTTACTCAAGAATCGAAGCATGTAAACTCGACCCGAATCTAGGTGGCTGGATATTCAAAGTTACTCAAGATTCAAACCAAGTAAACTCGATATGAATCTAGGTGGCTAGATATCTGATCTTAAAAGGAATTTTGGCTAAGCTAAAATGATTCGTCTAGATACTTTGGATCAGCTAAGAGAACAAGTTGATTTACTAAGTTTGGAACTAGAGGAGCATCCGGCCGAGTAATATCTTACTCCCCCGGAGGCTCGAGGACTAGAGGATATGTACACATGTACTTACGCAAATATAAAAGAGATAATCGAGATGTTTACCTCCATCTTTCGGCCAACATCAGTGATAGCTTTGCTGGCAGTATACATCTTTGCACCTATTTCTGTAGGACCAAACTTTTGGGGATTCCTAGAGCTGACCTCAAAGTACTGAACATTGTTCTAGTTCTTGGCATATTCAGCGAGTGAGCCGAGGCTTCCACCACTAAGAGTCCAAGTTAGGACTAAGCCTTTCCCGAGAGCTGCTTGTTGGGCGGCCTTTCCAGCGGCTGGGCTGGTATGCAATGTGATCTGTTTATCTGAAGTAGTGCCAGAGGCAACACTGCCCTGTTGCATCATAGAAGCAATGATGTGTTTCCTAGATCCAGCCGCTGATCCCTTTGGCACTGCCTTGGTCACCACGATAGTCTTCTTCACCTTAGCGGCCGGTTTGGCCTACTGCTGGGAGGCTGTTGATTGAGAGTTGGCTGTAGGGGCTGGCGCAAGCCGATATTGTGAAGTCGGTGGAGATTTGTCACGTGGGCTCTGCTGAGGCTAGTAGTCTCACCGAGTCATAGGAGACTCGGATTATGCTGGTGGAGCTTGTTGTTTCTGGCTAGAAGATGATGCAGGGGCTGGCTGAGGCTGAGGCTGGGTTGGACTGGTGCCGGAGTTTCTGGCACCTCGGTAGAAATTGTTTCGGCACCGGCATTGCCAGCGCCACGATCTTCTTCTTCTTGCTGGGGGGCAGAGAGGTCACCCTGCTGATCTGTCATAGCTGCATCCTCTATGGCACCCCTCCACCTATGCCGATGTTATCCTCCTCCCTCCGAGATGGGCTGTTATTCGGCGTGGCAGGAGAGTTCTCCCGAACAGGGCTCAGAATGGGAGCATCATCACGAGGAGAAGGTGGTGCCTCATGGATGGGAGAGGAAATGCTGGAGACGCTCTGTGAGATATCCACGGTGGCCCTGCTAAGTCAGAAAGAGAAAAACATCGAATCAAGTAAGAAAGAGAGAAACAAGAAATACAGGAAAGAAGAGATATGAAACACAAGACTAACCTGGAGAAAGGGATTTACCCGGACACAGCTAGAGGATCTTTGGGCTTGGGAGCCTTCTAGGTCACGGGCTTCTTGCCGGATTTCTTAACCCTTTTCCCGACCAGGGGAGGTTCGACCGGAGGAGCCGAGGTCGTGGCTCACTTCTTGACTGCACCTTGACCTCCCGTGGCAATGGGAGGCCTGTTATGCACCTGACCAGCCAGGTTAGCTGGAGTAGGATCAGTTGGATAGGTGTATGAGATGGGTATTGGGTTAAATACCTCAAGAATGTCACAGTCATCATCATCGTCATCATCCGTCCAATCCTTCAAGACAGAAGTCTTACCGGAGGATCGGATAGAGCTGACGTCCGGGATTGGCATGCAATCCTCAAAGTCTGGTTCCTCTAGATCTGAGGTCTCCTGATCCTTGCCCCAAGTAAGTGTCAGGGTATGGATGTCCTCAACTATCTGCTGAAGAAATTTCTGTACAAAGGAGCATAGGAAGGTCGAAAAGTAGTATAGGCCGACATAAAGCATAACTCGGTAATGGTCACTCGAAGGACGTACCTTGGGAACATGCCTATCTCTGCTAAAGGGCTCCATCCCCCATTCCCATTCCCTGGCCAAGCCTGTCTTGAAGATGGATTTGACTCGGCGGTGGATCTGAGCATTAGATAGCTCAACCAAGGAAACTCGGTTGGGATCGAGGGGACCGCTCATGTAGTAGATCTCGTGGTTGCGTTGCTGTAGTAGGAAAACTCGGCTGCGGATGAAGGCGACCATCAGGTCCTAGCCAGCTAACCCGGCCTCTGTCAGCTCAAGGATGGGCTTCGCCCCGAGATTGACGAGGGTATTGCTCTTCTTGGAGTCAAGGTCCCAATTTTTCCAAGTGGGGACGCCGACTGAAAAGGCAGGAAGCCGAATCATGTTGTTCGAGGTATTATTCTTCACATAGAAGAATGTCCTCGCCCACCCTTTGCAGGATTTAAGGCGGGTAATCCGGGGGAAAATAGAACTTTTCCGAGGTGTAATGGATGCTGCCCCGCACTGAGTTAGAGACTTTTCACCAGGCGGAAGCTCTTTGTTGGGAACGACATTGGCTCGGATCTGGAAGAATTTGGCCTAGATCTAGACAGTGGGCCAAAGGCCGAGGTATCCTTCGGTACCAGAGGCAAAGGCAGAGAGAGGCAAGGGCGTTTGCAGGGAGATGATGAGGTCGCAAACCAAAAGTATCGACAAAATCCTTGAAGAACTCACTAATTGGAAGGTCGAAGACACGAGCGAAGTGGGCAACAAAAACGACAAACTCAACATCCTCAAGGATGGGAGCTTGTTCATTGTCGGGAAGGCGGCTGCTGACCTCCGGCGGAATCCGCCACGTACGCACGAGCAAGTCGATTTACCTCTGTGTAACATTGGAGCCGGTCCAGGTACCACGCTCGTGGACGGTGCCACCCTCCTCCTATTCCTCCATGACAACTATGTCCCGTGGCATCTCTAGATCCCACACCTCTGAGGCGGATCCTGATTCAGGGATTGAGGCACAGATTGGCTAGGACCCATGGAGGTGGTGATAGGCAGTGCTGCAATGAAGCGAGGAGGAAGAGAGAGCAAAGGGGCGTCACAGTCGTTGGAGCAGAGAGCAGTGGTGGCGATGGTGCAAGGAGGAGGAAGAAGAAGAAGCGAGCACGGGGGAAAGTGACTAAGTCCCTCCCCTGCTCCCCTATTTAATAGTGCAGAGGATCGTGGTAGTGGGATCGGTTAACCCCACTAGCCACACGACATGGGCGTGTATTCCCTTAACTGATGCGTGAGATCAAGCCACACACACGGCTACATAGCGCAAAAGAGCAAACGACGCATCGTGGCCCTACAGTTATCGAGGAGGCACCCAACAATGTGATGGGGTGCAGTTACCCCTAACAGCGCGTGGCAGTAACTGCTACCATGACCCTTAAAATAAGGTAAATGAGCAATGATTACACTCGACGTAGGATACAAGGCGGAGTATACGAGAAGATAGGCATCTAAGAGGAATAACCCGGATGCAACATTATAACTCAGCCAATGAGATACATCTTGGAAAGAGCCAAGGAAAGTCAAAGTGAATATCAAGTCACCAAGCGATGCATCCAACTTAAACTCAGTATAGGCCGACATATATGTATGTCAGCAAGACGAACAATGATCCTTGTAATTTTGAACCTACTGTGGCCTTTCTAGCTAAGGCTGAAAACCGCACCAACTTCAGGGACTAATGTTAGGGGGATGACCCCAGGTAGGGTCAAGCCGAGGTATAAGGACAAGGTCCACCGAGGCATAAACAGGTCCAAGCGTGAGCTAGCCGAGTCATAGAAGGTCCGAATGGATTACAGCCGGGTTATCCTACGTCGGACAACACCAGCGAGACTCGTCTGACATATGTAGTAAGTCGGCACGAGGAGTGAGCCGTTCTCTCTTTGCAGGTACCATCTTGGCTGGGTTATCCATACCAAGGCCGAGTTAGGAGTTGGCTTGCTCAAGAAGGAGAGAGCCAGCCCAAGGTCAGCGCTTTTTTTCTCCTAAGGGAATCTAGGGAGAGACAAATGCTAGCGACAAAAGACAGAACGACAAAGACATATCAGATCGTCACGGACATGACAGTGTCTGACCCCAAAGGTCAAACAACGTGTCCTCTGTGCCATTTCCATGCAAAGGCTGGTGACAGAGGAAAGGAGGGCACTGAGTTACTATATTGGGACAAGCATATTCTTAGGATATCCGGGCCACATAAGCCCTAGCTGTAACCTGGCCACCCCTTTATAAGGTGAATTAGGGCTTCCAAGGAGACGGTCGGTTCATTTGGCTAAGGTAAAAACCCTAGAGAGAGTGGAGAGCATGAGCACTTCATCTCCTACTTCTCTACGATACAGCTCAAGGAGCATTTGTAATAGTCAGAGAGATCGTAATATAAGATCTAGCACATGAGTAGAGGTTTTATCTCCATAGGAGAGCCTCAAACCTGGGAACACAGTGTGTTGAGTTCTTTGTCCTTTGTGTGTAGATCCACTACACTATCCCTCCTCGGATACCACTAGAGCATATTGGCCCCATCTTTAGCCTACCCATGGCATCTACCGTGACACCACCACGACACCTTTGCTTCTTGATACAGGGGAGGGAGCGGCTGTTAGATCCAACAGGTTTTTCCTAGAGACTAGATGGTGGGAACTTCCAGGATTTGGGGAGATGGTTTCTGAACAATGGAGTAAGCTTATGCTCCTTCCCAACAGAATAAGGGATGGGATTTATGTCTAGTACAGCCAGAGCAGAGGCCTTCGCCAGTTCCTTTGTCCCTGGGGGGCTAACTTGGGGTGAGCTTCTAGAGATGCCAAAGCGCAGATTCTATCCCAAATCCAAGAGCTAGATTCCATGGCAAACACTGGAGGACTGGATGAAGACGGTTGGGCATTCCTCTATCACTTGGAGGACCAACTTACCTAGATGCTAGGGCAAGAAGAGGAATACTAGAGGTAGAGGGGTAGACAAAACTGGCTGCTGAAAGGGGATGCTAATACCGCGTACTTCCATGCCATAAGGAATGGAAGAAAAAGGAAATGCAACATTCTTAGTGTTGTTTTAGACAATGCCTCAATTACCTCGAAAAGAGACATCCAAGAACACATCTATCATTTTTATGTCGGGCTGATGGGCTCAGAGGAACCCAATTTACTGACACTCTCGCAGGATTTCTATGATGTCATCCACAGAGTGTCTGAGGCAGAGAATGTTTCCTTGGCCATATCCTTTTCCATGGAGGAATTGGAGGAGGTTCTCAAGAATACAAAAATCACGACATCCCCTAGACCATATGGGTTTCTAGTCACCTTCTTCAAAAAAATTCTGGTATTTACTTAAGGGCACCGTCTTGCAGATTTTGAATGGGTTTGTCTTGGGGACCGTTGATGTTTCTAGATTGAACTTCAGAATTCTATCCTTGATCCTCAAAGTGTCTAGGGAAGAGCGTATCTAGCAGTTTCGGCTGATCGCGCTAATTAGTGTTATCTGCAAGGTGATTTCCAAATATTATACTGCTAGACTATCTCCTATCGCTCACATAATCATTGCCCCTTCCCAGATAGCTTTTATCAAAGGCGGTGTGATTGTGGACGGTGCGTTATCCCTCCATGAAACTGTTCATGAGTTAAAAGTTCTTAAGAACGAGGCTATCCTGCTCAAGCTCGACTTTGAAAAAGCCTACGACAGGGTTAACCCAAGCTTTTTCCAAGAATTCCTCATGAGGAAATGGTCTGACTCAGGCATACTGCACAGATTCATGCAGTTGGTCAGGGGTGGCCAAACGACGATTTCTATTAATGGGGATATAGGTTACTACTTCAGGAACAAGCGCGGAGTGCGTCAGGATGACCCAATGTCCCCTATGCTTTTTTCACTTTCTTAGCGATGCTCTAGCTACGATTTTATCCAAGGCCAATCAGGCTGGACATATTCAAGAGGTGGTCCCACACCTGGTCCCTGGTGGTATCACACATCTCCAATATGTTGAAGACACCATGATTATGATCTAGAACAGGGAGCTAGGTATTGCAAAGCTTAAGTTCCTTCTGATCTCCTTTGAACTCCTGTCTGGCCTATGCATTAACTTCCACAAAAGTGAAGTCATCATTATGGGAGTCAGCGCGAGTGAGTAGGACATGGTGGTCGCATTACTTAATTGCTAGAAAGGGGCCTTCCTATTCAGATATTTGGGCTTCCCAATTAGCGACAAGAAGCTAACGATTGCTGATATGGAACCTTTGGCGGCAATGTCAAAAAAGGATGGAACCTTGGAAGGGAAGGTTTATGTCCTCTGCATCGAGACTTATTTTTACCAATGCTTGTCTTTCTATCCCCCTTTTCATGATGAGCCAGTTTCTTCTTGTGGATGGCACCCACCTTCAGTGCGATAAGCATAGAGAACTTTTTTTCGGGAAGGCTTGGGGGACAAGAGGAAACACCATTGGGTGAAATGGACTGATGTTTGTAAACCTAGAGACTAGGGTGGTCTTGGGATCATGAGTATGAAGCTCATGAATATTGCTGTAATGACAAAACGGGTTTGGAGAATCCTGGTGGATAACCCCTAGAACAACATATGGTTGCAGATTGTTAGAGCAAAATACCCTGGGGCAGGGAACATCTTTGCGGCTAACCTGACTAGAGGGTCTCCCTTTTGGCACAACATCCACAAGTTCAAGCACTATTTCAAAATGGGCGCTTGTTTTTCCCTAGGAAATGGCAAGTGTGTCTTGCTTTGGGAAGATTGCTAGCTGGGAGATGCCCCATTATGTTCTAGATTTCCCAGATTGTTTGAGATCTCTGTTGACCCCAAGATTAGAGTATCCCATGCCTTCGAGAATGGAACCTGTAATATCCTCTTCTGCCCCTCTTTCAACCCCCAGGATTTAGCCTCTTTCAACCTTCTTCTTGGGGAACTAGGCAATGTGACCATGACCCCTGATGAAGATGGGATTAACTAGGCCTTGGAACCTTCTGGCTCCTTTAGTGCCAGCTCGCTATACAAAAAACGTCAGCAAGGGGCCATTGTTACTCATGCCAAGGATGTGTGGAAACTTACTATTCCTCTCAAAATCAGAATCTTCCTGTGACGGTTGGCCAGAGGCCGCCTCCCTTCTAATGATCAAATCAAGAAATGTCGTGGCCCTTCGGAGGGGCAGTGTGCCCTCTATTGTCAAGACAAAAATGTGAATCACATTTTCTTTGATTGCGCCCTGGCCCAATTTCTGTGGAGTGTGTTGCACGCCGCTCTCAATGTTCCCTAGAACTCTTCTAGTTTTGACCTTTTTCGCTATCCTTTAGCCTTACTCCAGCAAAACTAGGAAAGCCCTTTGGATTCTTTTCGCTGCAATTTTCTGGGTGCTTTGGACTACTAGAAATAAATACACCATTGAGGCTAAGTTTTCGCGAAAACCTACAGCTTGCACTTACCATATTGTGATCTTATTGCAGTAGTGGAGACCCATCATCAAGCCTGAGCTGATGTTGCTTCCGGAGGAGACGATGACCGCGCTTAAAACTTCTTATGGTGAGACCTGCTTGTCGAGCCTATAGTCCCCCCTTCCTCTTTTATTTAGCTGTTTGTTTGGCTACCTTGCGGCCCGTAAACTTTGTTGTCATTTGTCTGGTTCATCTAGAGGATTATAAAACTTTATTCCTGATAACCCCAGTTTGTGTATCGCTACCTTAGCCCTGATAACCCTAGTTTGTGTATTGCTACCTTAGCCATTGGCTTTATCTATACCTAATAATAAAGGACGGATTGTTTCTCCCAGTCCAACACTTTTTTGGACCCTTTTACCCTCCCACTGAAATGCATACTATGCACTTTTACCCCGTACCGGTTTGTTTCTTTTCTTTTTATCTCCCTAGATCTTGACGGAATGACCCACGACTAAAGGATTGTCGAGCGGTGCTGCGACTGCCATCTGCTAGACCCTCTGCCATGTGTCCTCTTCCTGGCTTGGACTTGCATGGCCTAACCGAGCAAACGAGGATGATGCAGCCGGAGTGTGCCTCCTCTCCACCGACGACCGCAAGAAGGCTATGGAGATGGCTGAGGATTGCACCAGGATGGTTGGCCACGATGGTTGGCTTGGCGACCAGAAGGCGTTGGTGGTGGTTCTTGGGGTGTAGTGTCCACTCGTGCAGGAGGCAATGAGGAAGTTCGAGAGGACTCATGGAGATCCTTGAGAAGACGATAGCGAAAAGGAAAAATGTGGCAGCAGGGACAAGTGCTTTTGGCAGCGGTCTTTGTCAGAGCAGGGGCGAGGATGATTTTTGTGTCGAGCTTGGCCATTGAATGTGGCAAGGTATCTTGGTGGTGAGTGCCAACGTCAAGGAGGTGAGCCGGTTGGGTAGGAGCATGGCGTCGAAGCTGAGGCACACTAGGGAAGGAGAAGATGGGCGTCGGGGTTGCGGTCGATGGGCATGGAAGCAGAAGTCGTCAAGGACGTCCATCATGATGGGCCGTGGGCGTGGCCGAAGCTGAGGTAGCAGCGCCCTACAGGGAACCGACGGCAGGGAGGCAGAGCCAGGGAGGTCGACGAGGTAAGACGAGGAAGGAAGAAGAAGAGGCGCTAGCATGCTCGGGCGCCGGAGCTTCATTGCTTGGTCGTTGGGAACAAGAGAAGACCACATGAGTATGTTTCCAGCGAAGCGATAAGGCACAAGGGCGTCCTTTTTGAAGGGAATATGCCCGAGAGGCAATAATAAAGTGGTTATTATCTTATTCCTTGTCTATGATAAATGTTTATTTTGATGCTATAATTGTATTGATTGGAAACCTCAATACATGTGTGTTTAATAAACAAAATACAAAGTTCCTAGTACTGCTTCTCATATAAACTATCTTGTTGATTAACAAGATGATCAAGGTTTCCTGATCATGGACATTGGATGTTGTTAATAACGAGGTCACAACATTGGTGGAATGATGTGATGAACATTCATCCTAAGTATAGCATTACGATCAGAGTCATTATGTTTATATTTCTATAACATCATACGAAGTAATCTTAGTCCTTAGACCATGAGATCATGTTAATTGCTAACACCAGAAGAGTATCTTGATAACATCAAACATCACACCGTAACAGGGTGACCATAAAGGTGGGTTCAGTGATATGAAGGTGTTATGTTGAGGCTCATGGATCAAGAGTGGGATTTGTCCATCCCGATGACGGATAGATATACTCTGGACCCTCTCGGTGATATCACATTGAAATCGCTTATAAGCAAGTGATGTGATCACTAGAATGTTATATCACGGGAACGAGAAAAGAGTGCATGTCGGTAACGAGATCAAACTAGGTATTTGGATGCCAATGATCGAATCTCGGACATGTAATATATTGCGAGACAAAGGGATTTAGTTACGACGTTAAAGGTTCACACGATCACAAGAGTCATCGTTGAATATGTGGGAGTCAGTACGGATCTCCAGGTCCTGCTTCTGATTATTGATCGAAGAGGGGTCTCGATCATGTCTGCATTATTCGCGAACCGTAGGGTGACACACTTAAGGGATACCGACACCATTTGGAGCAAATATGTTTTAGATAAAGATTTAAGAAAGCGCTAGAATTATTTCAATAGACATCGAAACTGCTTCTGGTGAAATTGCTGGTTCTGCATGTAATATTGAAATGTTGCAGGGGGTTTTATGTGAATGTTTGTTAATTAAAGAAATTAACAAAATTCTAAATAAAATTAATAAAAGAGTTTTATTAAATGATAGAGCATTAAATTTGGAGAAATTTAATGCATCTAAAGTGGAGACTTCAAAAGAGAATTTGAAGGGGCAATTTAATATGGAGGGGGTTACCACCACATGAATGGGGGAGGTGAAGGGACACCCTCCCCTCCTCCTATAAAAGCCCCCCCTCTCACTCCTTCTTCCTCACACCTCCTCGTGAAGGATCTCTCCCCCCTCTAGTATTATTCCCCATGGTCTCGGATTAGCGAGATACATGTTCCCGGTGGCTTTATCTGGAAAGGAGTTGCTGCTTCCGCTGCTTTGCTGGAGCGAAGGACGGAGGTTGTCGGGGTACCGGACGTGTGTTGGATCACGGAAGCACCACTGCTTTGTGGTGCTAGACTTGGTGGTGCTGGACTTGCTGGAGCTGGATCTGATGGAAGTGCTAGAGCCGGACCTGCTGGACTTCATCACAATCTTGAGATCAGCAAGTGTACGCCTACATCATCCATGAGTTTCAACTCGTTAACAAAGCTTTGTTATATTCAAGGGTAAGTTCTCTATGGATGTATATCCACCCGTTGCTCTGTATCTAGTAGATAGATCTTGGTGTATAGTTCTCATCGTAGGAAATTTTTTGTTTTCTATGCTGCGAACCCAACAGTGGTATCAGAGCCTGATCTATGCGTAGGTGCTTTGAACGGGTAGTACACATATGTTTATATGTGGGCGATGATGATCATGTTATTTCTTCTTTCATGTATTTTGGATATTGGTGGCATAGTGGGATGAAGCGGCCCGGACCAACCTTACATGTCATCGTACATGAGACCGGTTCCACGACTGACATGCAACTAGTTTTGCATAAGTGGCTGGCGGGTGTCTTTCTCTCCTACTATAGTCAATATCTAATTTACAACGAGTTGCTAATAACTTGGTTATCCTCGTTGTGGTTCCATGTTTGTAGGTAAGAATGGTTCTATCTCCGAAAGCCCTAAGCCACGTAAAACTTGCAATGGATAAATTAGAGGCGTCTAGTTTAGATCGTTGCTGGGCTAGTGTCTTGATATGGTATTGTTGTAAGTAGATGTATGATAGATACTCTTACAACACACTCAACGTGTAAGTTCCATAGACCTTGTCCTTGCACACAAAGGAATGATAGAGATCATACCACAATGCCAATGATAGAGATCAAATGCATGGACCATATCATCTCACTTTACACATTAGTTGTTAGCATCTTATACTGCTAGTTTGGCACTTTCTGTAGCATTGTAAGATGATCCCTTATTTAGATATCAAGATAAAAATGTGTTCTTCCTTAAGTATGCACCGTTTTGTGGATCATGTTTCGAGACATCACGTGATGATCGGGTGTACTCGAATCTACGCTTTCGTAGGAACGGGTGTAAGACAGTTTTACACACGCGAATACTAAGGTTCTTACTTGGCGAGCCTAGCATGTATAGACATGGCCTCGGAACACGGACCGAAAGGTTAAGCATGAGTCATATAGTTGATGTGATGCCCATATTGATGCTCGCCTTTGAATCTACACCGACTCACGTGATGATCGGACTTGGTGTAGTGGATTTGGTGCATGTAATCACCAAAAAGGCACGAGGGATGTCGTTTTTGAGTGGGAGTTCATTTCTAATTTGGATTAGTCGAACCAAATTTGTCATAAACTAAATCAAAGTGAATTTACATAATTTGTTGTAGTCATTGGCATCTGTTTACTACCTTATGCTTAGTTTTAATTGAGATAATAGAACTATAGAATTCTAGATATTTACTTTACGAACTGGTATCATATTGTTTCGAATGTCAATTTAAAGTTTATAAAGCAAACTTTCAGCAAACTATGTTTACTCCATGAAGTTTAATAAGTAGTATTAAATCAAGAGTAAGAATTCCAATGTTAGTATCTAAAGTATCATGTTTGCCTACATGATTATTGATATTCAAAAGTTGTTTTAATATCAAGATTATATAGGAGCTGAAAATTGTTTCAGAAACCATCATGTGTGAAAGATATTGTGATATCCAAAACAATGTTTTTGGTTGCATTATGATAGAGTATAATTTAGCAAAATACATGTTCTCATATTATGAGAATTTGTGAAGGATGGAGATGTTAGGCATCCGGATCTCCCAAAAAGGTTTTTGGCAACTAACATTATACTCGCGATTCTTCCTTACATGCTATAGTAGCTTGATCATGAAAGTTGTCATGATAAGGATGATTAGAAGATGTAGGTAAAATGTTTACTACACTAATAGATTACTAAAGAATGGATTTTTTGAAAGAATGCCAAACATTTGATGATGGTGATCCACTTCAAAGTGCAAGTCCAAAGGTATTAGTATTTGACTATATACAAGCTTTGTACCATGTGTCATGTGAATGACACCACTATTGATGTTGATAGATTCTTTTAAAAAGAAAAGGAATTGCTGAAAGAGAATCTATAAAATATTTGGCAGAAAAGAAAAGGTTGGAGATGTCCAACTTAGGTATATAGAAGGTATACATGTTATGGATGTATTCTTTGCTTGTTAAACAATGTGTTCCTTAGGTATTGGATACCGAATTGGTTGGTATGAAGTGTCATAAAGGACAACGTAATTCATGAACTGCCATGGCCTAAGTAGGTAGCAAGAGAATAAGTGATGATGTTCATCAAAAACAAATAAAGTGTTATTGTGTTTTTTTTTGTCGTCAAACCTAGCCTTCAAGATTTGTTTTAATAACGGTTATTTTGTTCTGGTATTACGAGAACAATGGTTGTTCAAATAATTACCGTATTCCATAAAGGATGGATGAACTTTTACAAGTCTAGTGGGAGAAATCACATCCATAAACACTATTGCTAAAATGTCGCAAGACAAATGATTAAAATATCACTTATGAAGTGACATCGCTGTTTAAATTATATTGGAAAGAAAACATGAAGAAACTCCATGTTGATGGATTTTTGGAGTCTTTGATTTTGATCAATTGACGCTTGTGAGACTTTCCTCGAGATAATTGAAACTCCGTTCATAGGCCAAAGAGGAATGGATGGCTAGCTTATTGGAAATTGTGCATGCTGATGTGCATACTACATTATGTGTAGCCATATGCGATGGATCTATTTGCTTCATATGCTTTCTCCAAAAATTTGAGTGAATATATCTGTATATTTACTTAATAAGGAAGAAGTATGAAACATTTGAAAATTGTTCAAAGACTTTCAAGATGAAGTGAAAAATCATTGTAACAAGAAAATAAAAGAGTTTATGATTTGATCATAAAGGAAGATATTTGAGTTACAGGTTTAGCAAAACACCTAAGATTTGAGGAATTGTTCCATGATTTGTGTTTCCTGATAGAACCATAGGAGTATGGCATATTCGAGAGATGAAATCAAACCATGTTTGACATGGTAAGATCCAAAGGTGTCATTTATAACTGCCATTATGTTTTAAGGATTAAAGCTTTAGAGACTACCGCTTTTACACTGAAAAGAGCACCATCTTGATCCATTGAAATGACACCATATAAGTTATGGTTTGGGATAAAACCCGAATTGTATTTTCTTAAATTTTGGTATGCTATGCATAAGTAAAATGTTTACAACCAAAGTCGGATAAGCACGTCTTTGTAGGTTATCCCAAAGAATTTGTTGGGAATTCCCCCATAACACGAAGGACAAAAGAGTTTGTTACTTGGAACGTCAAGTTTCTTGAGAAGGAATTTTTCGCGAAAAGTTAAGTGGGAGGACAATAGAACTTTGATAAGGTTGCTGAACCTTAGCTATATGTGCTAAGTAGCGCAACACCGGAAAGTGTCCAGGTGGCGGACACAATGCTCATGGCTCCCGTGGTTACAAAGGTTGTGATCTCGGAGATTAGAGTTCCTATTGAACCGTGTGGGTGGGCAAGAATCAAATAATGTGATTTGATAAGAAAGTCGTTATTGTTTTGACAATGATGAATCGACTACATGCAAAGAAGCGATGATGAGCCCTGACTCCATAAAATAACTAGAAGTCATAGAATCCGTGATAGTATCCATACACGAGAATCAAGTTTCTAAACTTGGAAGACCCTCTAAAAAGGCGTAAAGCCTATCGGTCGTGTTTGGATCTATAAAGAAATAGACATGGATGTTTAACATCTATGAAATAGTCGACATGTCGAAAAGAAGTTTATGGCAATGTTCAAGGAGTTGACTATGACAATATTTGATCTTTCATAGCGATATTTAGTCTTGAAGGATTAATGTAGCAACCACTGCATATAATTTGATGTATGGTAGTTGAACAAACAAAACAATGTTCTTATAATAGAATGATTACCTAGGACGTGTACAAGACACGGTCTGAAGGGTTTTGTTAATTCAAAGGGTGCTAAAAGGGCATGCAAACTTCAATAGTTGAAGTAAGCATAGCGGATTTGGAATCTTCACCATGATGAAACTGTTAAAAGAGTTTAAATTCATCGGAGATGATGAAGATGCTTGCATTTGCAAGAAATTAAGTGGGAGCGCTGAGACATATTTCTAATACATTATGTAGAGAACATATTGTTGATTGGAAATGATATATCTTATATTAACACAAGTTAAGAATTTCATTAAAATAAGATTTCGATGAAAGACTTGGGCAAACCTGGAATATTTGGCATCAATATCTATATGGATAGATTGAGGCGCTAATATGGTTGTCCCAGACATACATATATGAGATATAGAAAGGGTTCAATATGGAAACAACAAGAAAGGTTCTTGCTGCATGGAAAGGATTGTATCAAGATTCAAGTGTTTCAACACTTGGTGAGTAAAATCACATGAAGATTTTAATCGATTATACCATGATATGTATATATCTAGAATGTCCTATGCTCTAAATGTTATGAGCACATACCAGAATGATTCATAAGATGATCATTGGACAATAGTAAAGATATTCTTATGAGCTTTGGAAGAACTAAGAATATATCATGTATAAGTGACAAATAGTTAAAGGTAGTTCATTGTAAAGTGTTACATTTATACTAGTTTTGTCACAAGATACAAATTAAATTTATCTCAATTTAGACTATGGGTGGCACAATGTAATGGAAAGGATGTTCCATGATGGATTTGGATAAGTTCCAAAGTTGAAACATTGTGACAGATACTATAACATAAGGCTAAGTATATGAATGCAACAGTAGCAGCAAAGGAGGGCATTTGTGTTAAGAAGTTTGCTATCAAACTAGGTGTGGTTCAAAGTGGGCTAATACTATGAAGATATATTGTATGACAATAATATCAACATATTTTAACCTGAACGAACTAAAAGGTCTCACCGAAGGACCAAATTTATACAATGCCATCTCATTTGAGAATGAGTGATGCGTAGAGACGCAAAGACATGCAAATACACACGGACTTGAAACTGTCAGATCCGGAGATTATATTAACCACTAGCAATCGCGTATATGCAACACCAGAAAGCCATAGGTGTTCAATACGCAAAGTTTTTCAAACTAGATTATTGACTCTAGTGCAAGTGGGAGACTGAAGGGAATATGCCCGAGAGGCAATAATAAAGTGATTATTATCTTATTCCTTGTCTATGATAAATGTTTATTTTGCATGCTATAATTGTATTGATTGGAAACCTCAATACATGTGTGTTTAATAAACAAAATACAAAGTTCCTAGTACTGCCTCTCATATAAACTAGCTTGTTGATTAACAAGATGATCAAGGTTTCCTGATCATGGACATTGGATGTTGTTAATAACGAGGTCACAATATTGGTGGAATGATGTGATGAACATTCATCCGAAGTATAGCATTACGATCAGAGTCATTATGTTTATATTTCTATAACATCATACGGAGTAATCTTAGTCCTTAGACCATGAGATCATGTTAATTGCTAACACCAGAAGAGTATCTTGATAACATCAAACGTCACAGCGTAACGGGGTGACTATAAAGGTGGGTTCAGTGCTACGAAGGTGTTATGTTGAGGCTCATGGATCAAGAGTGGGATTTGTCCATCCCGATGACGGATAGATATACTCTGGGCCCTCTCGGTGATATCACATTAAAATAGCTTGCAAGCAAGTGATTTGATCATAGAATGTTATGTCACGGGAACGAGAAAAGAGTGCATGTCGGTAACGAGATCAAACTAGGTATTTGGATGCCAATGATCAAATCTCGGACATGTAATATATCGCGAGACAAAGGGATTTAGTTACGACGTTAAAGGTTCACACGATCACAAGAGTCATTGTTGAATATATGGGAGTCAGTACGGATCTCTAGGTCCCGCTGCTGATTATTGATCGGAGAGGGGTCTCGATCATGTCTGCATTATTCGCGAACTGTAGGGTGACACACTTAAGGGATACCGACACCATTTGGAGCAAATATGTTTCAGATAAAGATTTAAGAAAGCGCTGGAATTATTTCAATAGGCACCGAAATTGTTTCGGGTAAAATTGCTGAAATTGGTTCTGCATGTAAAATTGAAATGTTGCAGGGGGTTTTATGTGAATGTGTGTTAATTAAATTAATTAACAAAATTCTGAATAAAATTAATAAAAGATTTTTATTAAATGAGAGATTATTAAATTTGGAGAAATTTAATGCATTTAAAGTGGAGACTTTAAAAGAGAATGTGAATGGGAATTTTAATGTGGAGGGGGTTACCACCACATGAATGGGGGAGGTGAAGGGACACCCTCCCTCCTCCTATAAAAGGCCCCCCCTCTCACTTCTTCTTCCTCACACCTTCTCGTGAAGGATCTCTCTCCCCCTCTAGTATTATTCCCCCATGGTCTCGGATTAGCGAGATACATGTTTCCGGTGGCTTTATCTGGAAAGGAGTTGCTGCTTTGCTGGAGCGAGGGACGGAGGTTGTCGGGGTACCGGACGTGTGTACGATCACGGATGCACCGCTGCTTTGCGGTGCTGGACTTGGTGGTGCTGGACTTGCTGGAGCTGGATCTGATGGAAGTGCTAGAGCCGGACCTGCTGGGCTTCATCACGATCTTGAGATCGGCAAGTGTACGACTACATCATCCACGAGTTCCAACTCGTTAACAAAGCTTTGTTGTCTTCTTGGGTAAGTTCTCTATGGATGTATATCCACCCGTTGCTCTGTATCTAGTAGATAGATCTTGGCGTATAGTTCTCATCGTAGGAAATTTTTTGTTTTGTATGCTGCGAACCCAACGCTTTTATGGGCTGTGCCTTGGCTGGACAGCCGACCATGTAGGGCATCTTTCATAGTTTTTAAATAAGTATATAAGTTTTTCTTCTATTCTTGCCCGGTTGCACCTCTGATTACTCGTATGAGTCACGTTTTAGTACCACCTTGCTCCCGTATAACGAGTTCCACCTGTTTATATATGAGCGGTCTGGTGGCAAGCCAAGTCAGGAATAAACAATAAGCAACACCGTCGTTTCCCATGATGATATATAGTTTGCCTAATTAACTTGTGAGGTGACTAAACCGGAGGGCTACACGATGGTGCATGACGGAGTTCAATGGAATATGTGGGTGCATAACTAAAGGAGAAGTTGTATAATCTCTTTCGCTCTTTCCTTGAAAGAGAAGAGTAAGTGCATGGAATATGTGGACCCAAATGCATGGTGCAATAACTAAATGAGGATCTATATAGAAAGAGAAGTGTATAAGTGACCGACATGGTATATCAGTAAGTGACCGACATGAACTAGAAAATTCTTGGACAAAAAAATTGGCTATGGGATTTCATGACATCACCAAGTTATTCGTACCCTAAAGAATCTACATACAAACATATTTGCTATGTTAAGATAAATTCATGCCTATAAAAGCTACACACAAACATTGGCTTTGGCATTTTCTGTGCATCTCTCTGGTGTAATTTTGAGAAAACTTTAGGTCACATCACTAATTGGCTATGGGATTTCATCACACCACCAAGTTCGTCATACCCTAAAGAATCTACATACAAACATATTTGCTATGTTAAGATAAATTCATGCCTAAAAAAGCTACACACAAACATTGGCTTGGCATTTTCTGTCCATCTCTCTGGTGTAATTTTGAGAAAACTTTATGTCACCTCACTAAATTTTGTCTAGAAGTTCCAATTTTTGTCTCCCGTTGCAATGCACAGACACGTATGCTAGTTAACGTTAAAAGCTGGACAGAATTTAATGGTACCTACCGTCTAAAAAGGAATACGCGTACGTTAACATCGGGGCACTGCTAGGAAGCGTAAACCAATTTGTTGCTTCCCATAGCACTAGCGTTTAGCCGTAGGATTTAGAAGCCCGCTGGCCGTACGATTTTAATAAGGCTTGCAGGCTATTTCTGTGATTTTAGGATCGATTGCATGCGTGCTTATAACAACCATTCATAGTAATCGCTCCCATAAAGGACGCCCGAAGATATCACTTTTCTTTCCTGCCTTTTAGTTTTTGACAATTCTCCTGCCTTTCTTCTTCCCGAAAAGAAGGGAAAATGGACACATGACGTTGTTGTGAACCGTGAAATAAAACATTTTATGTAAGAAACGTATCCTTATTACATTGGTAGCTTTATGATTTAGGATGATATGGTTATTTATTTTTGGGCCATACTAGGCGTCCCCGGGATCAAAACTTCTGATCCCGCGGATCCCCGTGGTGACACGTGTCCCACTAAAACAGCCAAAATCCCGCTTTTAAAACTTTATCTATTTCATCTCAAAAATAGAATAAAAAAGATTATCTCGCCGGAGACTTTATAGTAAAACAGTTGTGCTAATGTAGCAAACCAAACTTCGTCGGAGAGTCACCGGAGACTTTGGCCGGAGAACTCTCTAGAGACTTTGAGCAAAAAAGTTGTGTGAATGTAGGAAACCCAACTTCGCAGGAAAGTCGCCGGAGACTTTCGCCGACAGACCTCGCCGGAGACCTTGCAGCAAAAACTTTGCATTATTGTAGCAAAATACATAAAGGGTGGTAGCAAAAAAATTCTGGTAATATTGCAAAACTGACTTCGCCGCATGGATTGTCCGATAATTCGTAGCAAAAAGATATGCTGTTGTAGCAAAATCCGACAACAAATTTAGCAAATATTTTGTACGACTATAGCAAAAATCAACTTCGCCGGACAAGCCGCCGGATTCTCGCCGAAATCCTTGTAGAAAACTTTTTATATTAAATTAGCAAAAAAGTAAAACTTTTGTAAAAAAAATCATTCTAAAATAACATTGTAGCGAAATCCTGTCTCGCGATGGCTGCATCGAGCCGGAGGCGTCTACCCCAAGTTGAGCTGGTGAGAGGAGCGCGGCGGCACAAGCTGCGGCCGGTGTGCTGCGCTGAGGCGTCTGCAGGCGGCGCGAGCTGCGGCAAGCGACCTGACGGCATGGTGCGGAGTCTCTGTGGTGGCGGACGAGGGGGCACGGCGTGCGAGAGATGCAGCGGCCATGAGCTTTAGCGGTTCCGTGCGGTGCGGTGCGGGGCGTGGGCAGCTGCAAGCAGTGAGCAACCCGAGGATCTAA
Organism: Avena eriantha; assembly: GCA_910589775.1. Taxonomy (NCBI): domain Eukaryota; kingdom Viridiplantae; phylum Streptophyta; class Magnoliopsida; order Poales; family Poaceae; genus Avena; species Avena eriantha. The sequence continues at coordinate 282,540,049 of OU342744.1, read as the reverse complement.
CGAATCTATCCCCTGGGGGTACATTATTTTTGGCTTTGGGAACAAATAAATTGGTAACAAGAAGCACATATGTGAGACCTTGTAGAATCCATATAGCCTGAGACTATAAATAAAAGAGGAGGGACGGAGCTCTGATGTGGCATGGTCGCCGGTTCACCCTTGTGCCTGGGGCGTTAGGGTCGCCGGCAGTGGGATCGGCCTCCCCGGTGACGGCAGGATCGGGGTCCAGATTTCGCAGCTTGGGTTCGGAGTCTAGATCCGATGGGGAGGAGGCCATGGCTGCGTGTATATCACTCGAGGACCTGGAAGCTGATTCGGGGGATCTGGGGTGGACCACCGTCTGCCGCCGGTGTAGGAAGACCGGGGAGGAGCTGCGGCAAGCCTTCTGGGAGGAGATTGGCTATCCGACAGCTACCTCTAGGTTCAGGGGGCGAGGCTCTTCTTCGTCGCTGCCGCGGCAATCATCACCGCCTTCTTCTTCGCCTCCGGTGGCTCGGCGGGGCTCGGTAACATCGCCGGTGGGGTTCCTCCTCAGCCAGGGACCCCGATTGAAGCCTTGGAAGGGGCCGCTGCCTCCTCGCCGGGCGTCTGCGCCGCTGGTGTTCGGTGCCTTCCTTCTAGTGTCGATTAGACGCATTGATTGCGGGCCGGAGTTGCCTCTAACCCCGCGGATGGGTGAGGGGGACGCTGAGGTGGAGGGTGATGTGGTGCATGCTGGTGGGGTCGTGGATCAGCCCCTCTCTGGGTTGAACCCCTCCTGGCGTGCGGTGGCTTGTGATTTAGGGTTGGGTCGGTGTCATGAACATGTATTCCAATCGCATCCAGCTCCGATGGTTCTTCCACCTCCTTCTACATTGCCTCCTCCCTCCTGTTCGCCGGCTCCTCGCTCTTTCACCCAGGAGCTTCTCGGGCCTTCTTCGATGGCCGGCACCCTGGGCCACCCTAACACGCCTACATCCGCGGCGGCATCTACACCTCCTAGGGCGATGTCTCATCGCGTCTCTGCCCCTCTGCATGGGGTGCAGCCCCCTCGGGTTCATGTGCAACCGCTGGTGCGACCTGCTGTGCTTGCGCCGGGGGTCATGCCGTCGAGCTCCGCCACCACCCAAGGACAGAACTTTGGGGCTCGACCGCCCTATGCGATGCAGCCACTTCCGGGTCAATTCAGCAATGGGCCGCTGCCTTTCTCTAGATCACCAGGGATGCCACCGCCGAGGGTTTTCCAGAAGGGGATGGGCGTGCGACCGCCTTTTCAGCCTGCCCCTAGGGCTGGTTTTTCTGCAATGCCACAACTTTTCGCTTAGCAGCCATTGCAACCGCCGTTTCGAGGTCAGCCACCGAGTGGAGCCCCCATGCCCTAGAAGGGGATGTATCCGCATGCTCCAGCGTCCCAACCGTTTAATGTTGTGGTCAGAGTTTTGGGTGATATGGTGCCGAAACGGAAGACAAAAAAGAAGAAGCAGCAGGTGGATCAGCAGTTGGCTTTGCAGTCTATACAGTACTAGTCGCAGCTTCACCAGCAGATAGTTGGACAGTATGGGTATCCTGCAGTGGCAGTGGGTGCTTCCTTTCAGACATCGGGTCAATAGGGACCATACCAGTATGGTGTGCGGGGGACCATTGATAATGCTTTGCCGGTAGTAGCCACCTCGGATGTTGTTCCTATTACACCGGGTACTGCTACTATGGGTAAGAAGAACCTGAAGGCTATTCGCTGATGGAAGTGCGCGGTTAATACTCATGCGACTAAGGACTGCAAGGTGGTTCATTACTATTATATACGTGATAATTCTACTCATCCAACCTTGAGAGGCCCTGTTCTCAAGGAACCGCGTCTTACTCCTTACATGGCTGGTATTGGCAATGAGAGGACTTTGTTTTTTCAGATTCCTGATAGTGTGGTACATGATGATCTCGGGACTACTCAGTCTCCCATAGCTCTGGTGAGTGTGTCTGGACAGATGGTTACGGCATATGTTGTCCAGTGACAGATTGCCAAGAGATCCCCGGTGCATGATCAGTGGAAGTGGGAGGCTTTGCCGCATGGAGAGGCTTCTTTCCTAGTGAGCTTCCCATCTTTTGAGGATCTGGATAGGGTGGATAGGATTCAGGTGTCTGTGCCTCAAGGAAATTCTCAACTTGCTTTCTCGGATTATCATACGCTGGAGGTGCGACATAAGTTTGAGCTCAAGCAGTTTTGGCTACACGTCGAGGGGGTTCCTCATTGTTTGCGCTCCTTTTCTGGGGTTTGTGGGCTGTTGGTGATCTCATGGGGAACGCTCTGGATGTTGACTTGTTTAGTTTGAGGAGGCGTGGAGTCGTTCAGATGCTGGTTGCAATGACTGACACCTCGGTTTTCTTGCAGCTGAGTGACACTTTGGGTCATTACCTTAAGTCGGATGTTGTGGATAAACTTAAGGCCTCCGAACTTCGTTTCCGGTTGGATCTTGCAGGATATGATCCAGAGCTGGAGTTTGTACCTTTCTTGTGGCAGAATAGGGATGAGGACCATGATGATGATACAAATGGGAAGGGCCCTAATGATATTATCGATTTGTCTGATTCGACCAGTGGTTTACAGGATGCTGGGACGGTTCTTCTTCGGCCTTGCCTAGTCAGGGGGCTCGGTGCCACCATATACCATACAGAGGGCTCAACTGTTGACACCAGATTTTGCACATTTGAACGCGGTCACTCCTTTTAATCCCAACCCCACAACGCCGCGAGGAAAGGAAATTCTTGATTCACTTCCAGTGGGCTCTCCTCTTTGTGGTGTCGCATCTGCTGTGGTTTTGCCTCGTGTCTCTCCTTCACAGTTGCAGGATGCTTTGCGGGTGGCAACTGCTGTGGCTCGGACTCCCCCACGGTCGATGTCCCTGCTCGCTGCAGACCTAATGTGATGGGTCACTCTATTCCTCACTGAGAGGGACTGGTGCTAGAGCTGGTGCTTCAGGAGGTGGTCCATGGGTCTTCGGCGCGGAGACTTGCCCAGGAGGGGCTAGTTGACCGTGGTGCTGCTCCGACCTCGCCGACCTTGGCCTAGGGGGCGCAGTCCGGCTCCTATTTGACCCAGGCAGATGGCCTCGGGTTGCTTGTGGAGCTGGGGTCTTTGATGACCCATGCTGAGCTGCTACCTGGTGACACATTTGGAGGGCTGGTGGACGTTGGACATGGTCTGGCCGCCCAGGAGGGGAAGCCAGGCCATGCGGGCGGATTAGCCATGACGGGGATCCATTCGGGGGCTGGCCTAGCCTGGAATGGGTCGGGACCGTCCCTTGGTGATGGCGGACAGCAGGCTACGGCACGAAGGAGTTCTCGGCATGGAGTCGACGCCTATGGGGCTTCAACTACGGATGAGAACACGATGGTCAAGGCCATGCAGAGGAAGGATGAGAAGAACCTCAACTCGCAGGATATAATGAATTCTTCAAATGCTTTGCTTTCTTTTTCCAACTCGTCTGTTGCTGATAAGCTAGCTAATGTTGGAGTTAGTATGGGTAGATCTGTTAAGGATGTTTCTTTATCTAGTTCTGTGTTGAGGCATATGGAGGTTAACCGATGAACTGTTACTCCTAAGGCTCTTGTTGTTTCCGATCCTTCACTGATCAGAGGTAGGCTTCGATGAGACTGAGCTGGGTTCATTATTTGAGCTTATAGCTTCTGGTCAAAAATCAAAGAGCCATAAATCTCGTAAGAGGTCTCGTGTATTGAAATCTTATATTGTTTCTCAATGAATGGCATGTTCTCAAATAGCAGAGGTCTTCATAACTTAGCTAAATATTTGTTATTTGCCAATTACGTCAGAGATCATAATTTGGATCTTTTTTGGGTATTTCTGAGACTGGTAGACGTGATTTCTGACAAGCTCAACTCAATCGCCTTTCTAGTGGAGTGGAGTTCACGTGGGTATCACGTCCGCCATGTGGTCGATCCTGGGGGATCATCTTAGGCGTTCGAGATGAGACTATGGAGGTCTTAGCCAGTTCGGTTGAAGATTATTTTATTAAACTCCATATCCGTAACAAGGCTCATGATTTCCTATGGTCTATAATCGCCGTATACGGGGCTGCCCAGGAGGTTTTCAAGGCTAACTTTTTACGTGAGTTTGTTAATCTGACTAAGGACAATCTGTATCCTATGCTCATAGGCAGAGATTTCAACTTGCTTAGATTCCCTTATGAGAAAAGTTGGGGCTGTTTCGATGCACATTGGCCTTTCATGTTCAATGCTATCATAGAAAGCTTGGATTTATGAGAGGTTATAATGATAAGAAGACAGTTCACTTGGGATAATAGTCTTCCAGAGCCTACATATGAAAAATTGGATATGATGCTTATGGATACCAAATGGGAAGATAAATTCCCTATGGTAACTATTCGTGCCCTAGAACGTATTGAGTCTTTGTCGGATCATGCTCCTATTTTATTGCGTGTTGGAACACCACCACGAAAATCCAAACATACACTACAAGAAAAGTTTCCTTCCGCAACGACTTGGCCTAACGATCGTCGTAGAAGGCGCGTCTTTCGCGAGAAAATTCTCGGCTCGGACGTGCCCCATGGAAGACTTTTTTTTGGTTTTGCGGCACTCTACTACGACGGATCTACTAAAAACGTGGAGGAAGCTCGGCCAGCGCATGGCAGAAGCAAGATTTTCGTTTCCTCGTGTGATGTTGACTCGCCAAAACTTTTGAGGCGTATGGGTTCCGGACCTCAGTGTCTCTAGCGAACCATACTTTTCGGTCGCGCCTCCCTGATTTGAACTCGATAACGTTGCTTGATGCATCTGCTGTTTAGCCAGGCTACTAAGGTCCCACATGTTAGCCTCTCATTAGATGGATCATGTGTACGATGGAATTTTTTCCTTCGCTCACGCTACCCTGTTCCGAAGTTGATAGTGTTGCTTGATACATCTACTATCTAATCAACCTCCTGTGACCCACATGTCATCCTCTCATTAGAAGAAATGTGTGTATGATGTAATTTTTTCCTTCACTGGAGCTACCATGTTCCAAAGTTGATAGCACTGCTCGATGCATCTACTGTTTAACCAACCTCCTGAGCCCCACATGTCATCCTGTCATTGGAAGAAATGTGTGTATGATGGATTATTTTCCTTCGCTCGTGCTACCCAGTTCCGAACTTGATAGCGTTGTTCGATCCATCTACTGTTTAATCACGCTGTTGGGCCACACAAGTCATCCTCTCATTAGAAGAAACGTGTGTATGATGGATTTTATACCCTCTATCGCGCCTTCGTGTTCCGAACTTGATAGCGTTGCTCGCTGCTTTAGCCATTTATACAGGCTGGTGGGCCCGACATGTCAGCCTCCTCTGTCTAGGAAACGTGTGCATGCTAGCCTTTTTTACTTCTCTCGCGCCTCCCCATTTGGAACTTGGCAACGTTGCTCGATACATCACCTATATAATGTCTCCCTGCTGGGTCCACATGTCAGTCGCCTATGTAGAGGAAACATGTGCATGTTGGACATTTATTTGGTCGCGTCCGCCGGTTTGACCTTGGTAACATTATTCCATGCGGCAGGCGTGTATGGTCTTACTGCTGGGGCCCACGTGTCAGCCTCTCTCGACAAGAAACATGTTGATCTTGGGCTTCTTTTTTCTGGTCGTGACTGTTGTACAAGTACTTTTTAAACGTGCTCATTAAACTTGATCTCTTGTATGGTAAGGTTGATGGGCGCTAGCTGCAGGCAGGTGGGTCGGCCATGTCAGCCTCTCAGTACAAAAATATTTCTACAGATAAACTGCATGTCTTGCCACTACACAAGAAATTTTTTATGCTTTTATAAAACGTAAAAATGTATACTAACATCGTATATAACTTATTTATTTTTCTTCTTAAAAATTGCTTGTCCATCTACTACGCGTGATTGCTAGCAGCTCAACTAAAAAATGTTAATTATAAATAATGTAGTAGGTAGTACTTAAAAACATGGATAGGCGGAGTTTTTTTAGGGGTGGGTGGATGGTGCCTAAAAAGACCGAATTGAAGAAAAATGTGCCAAGCAGGGATTGATGGGCTATTTTTTATGGGCACTCGCCCAATCTAACTGGGCTATTTGCGCGACCGAATGACCCAAAACATGGCTGAGTTAGAAGGTCTTGGGCTATAATGAGGCCGGATGGGCTAATTTCTTGGGCTCGATAGTTAAAATCTCAAGGTACGTGCTGGGGCTCGGCCGGATTCGAAACAAAGCCATCAACAAGGAAAAAAAGGTATAAAATATGAGCGCCTAGATCCCAGGCGCCTGAGAACTTGTTATGTTAGGACGCTGACATCACCCTACTAATTGTGCTAATACTCAGTTATAACCTAGTAGTTGCAACTCATTAAATTCCCAATTACAAGCTAGTTGCAACAAATGTGTAACCCCTCACGTCGCACGAATCGCGAGGTAAATCCAATAGCAAGAGAGGTGACTCTTGAGAACTGGCAAATCCGATAAAATATTCATAGATATTTCTGTGAAAATTGTGGACAAACACCCTGTGCCCGCCAAAACTTTCCGCCGAGACCCCATACTTTCCTAAGCCCACCCTCAATCGAGCGACCAGCCCCCGTCTCTTCATATTTTGCACCATTCTTATGGGAGATGCACCGGATTAGAACCAGGCCGCAAACTTCTCCATGCCTTAAAAAAACTTCTCGACGCCTTTCTATCAACAGTGTCGGCCTACCACTATTGGCCATGCCGTTCTTCATGAGACGCACCGGCCGGCAATCAGCTGGGCGATCCCCACGCTTCGTGTCATGGAAATGGTCACGGCGGTCGCTGCCATAGGCAGCGACTGATATAATCGAGGGGGAGAGCTGGCGGCCATCTGTGGTGCGAGATAAGGGCGGATGCACATGGATTTACCCAGGTTCGGCCCCCTGGAGGGTAAAGACCTACTCCGGCTAGATTAGATTGATATAGAGTGAGTTACAAGGGTAGCGAGCTCGGCGTCTAAGCATCGAGTCGCTTGAAGGGATGTACGATTGAACGTAAGTCCTCTAACTACCCTAGGGAGGCTTATATAGGAGGCACCTCGCTAGAGTTTACAGTTTACAAATGAACAAGATATGGATTCGGAGGCGTTGACCTAATCCGACTGGGCTTCATGTACACTTCTAGGCCTCCAGTATCCAATCGCCAGGCCTTCTCCTTAGTCGCATTCCAGTCACCGTTCTATAGGCCCACTCGCGAGGCCTTTGGCCCGATCTGGACGTCCTGCTAGGCATACCCCATTCGGCATATACCCATCAGTAGTCCCCGAGGCCATCGTTGATTCAAATGCAGGTGTTCATTCGGCAGTCGGAGTAGGCGAGTCCAATTTGGACGCCCAGTCGAATCAACGAAGGACTTTGTAGAGAACCGAGGAAATTTTCCACCGGGCTTTCAATCGCAGCTTTGGCGAACGCAATCACTACCGAATCGCTGCTCCTGTCGACTGAACAAGGTATGGCTCTAGGCGAATCAACTTGGTCAAACTAGCACTTGGGTAATCCAACGGTAACTTCGGCACAATTACCGTGGGTAACGGCTATCCCGAGATTGGCGGGTAACGCTTCTTTATAAGGAGAGCGATGGAACGATCATGTACACCTTTCCTCGCATTTCTCATCTTCGCGCATCCATTCTCTCTATCTCTCCTCGATCCAGATTCTCCAGACTGAGTGATCTCATTTCTTTCCAAATGGCGCCTTCGAAAGATCTGTGGGGGAAGTCCAAGTGCACCACGGCGCAACCCAAGTCTTTCAAGGACGTGTGGGTCCTCTGTAAGGGGAATTGGCGGATTCCCGCGCCCCCCCGAGGTCGAGCCGAAACCACGCGTCGGCGAGTTCATCTGCTTCCCAAGCCACTTGGAGAGGGCTTGGGATTCCCCACCTCGGTATTTTACCGTCGGTTCTGCGCATACTATGCGATCAAGCCGTCGGATCTTGGTCAGCAAAACATCGAGCAGCTCGCGATCTTCATCGCCTTCTGCAAATGCTACCTCAGCTCCATGCCGTACTTCCCACTGTAGTTGGAGTTGTTCCACGGTCGCATCGGGCGCGAGGGGTCCAGCGGCCCGATCTTGGCGGCTGGCGACGTTACATTCCAGTTGAAGCCGTAGGACAACTTCTTGAAGCTCCTGCTGCCGAAGAAGGCCGCGAGCGAGTGGAAGAAAAGCTGGTTCTATGTGAAAGAATCCACCCCCTCCGGTGAAGTGGCGCTTCTCGAGTTCGTCGCGGAGAGAAGCGAGCCCCGCCAGCTGGCAGCGGACAAGCTCCCTGATGATCAGAGAATGGCCATCATGGAGATGATGGACCAGATCCAAAAGCTGAAGGACCAAGGATTGTCCACCATCAATCTGTACAATTGCTAGCTCGGGCGGCGCTTGGTCCCATTGGCAACCCGGACCCATTGGATGTATGAGTACATCGGGAAGAATGATCCTTCCCGGATTAGCGAGGAGTCGTGGGATGCCGCGGACTACAAGAACGCCCTAAAGAAGATCACTGACGCGGAATTTACCACCACATCAGCTGGGCTCGCCCCGTACGTGCCCAAGAAGAATGAAGAGCCCACGGTAAGCCACTCTCACTAGATTTATCTTCAGTCATGGCTCTCGCGGGGCAATTTGCAACCGCATCCTCTGATGCTTGTTCATGGCCATTCCCAGTTGTTTCAGGTTCTCGAAGGTTGACTTCCTCCACTCGACGAGGAGGTTCCTAGAGAGCTCGAAGAGGGGTCCGAAGGGAACTCCTCCGAGAGTGAAGAAGAAGAGATGGAGGTTCCTCCCCAGTGCCCGTGGCTCACAAGACTCGCACGCAGAAGCAGCGCGACATCTACGCGAGCCGTAGTCTTGACGAGCAGGATGAAGATGACGACATTGTGCAGGAGCACAGTTCACGGTGCACCGCCATGTTGGCTAAACCTGTGCGCATACCAAAGTCGCCCGCGAAGAAGCATGCTCTAAAGCCGGCGTTGCCACCCAGGTCAGCGATGGCGTTCGGATCGGACGATGAGTCCGACGATGACATGACCAACATCTCGCCTAAGGTCTCGGAGGGTATGAATCCAATGATCGGACCGGAGGTAGCGGACCGTCGGTGGAGATCGAAGTTCCTCTTGCGGTGATCGCGCCGACCATCTCGGCCGCGTCGGAGCCAGGAGCCACTAGAGCTGAGGCGAGCAAGTCGCCGCGACCCGCGGGAATGACCGCATCGTCTAGCCCAGAAATTCTGGAGACCATGGCTTCATCATCGAAGAAGCCCGCGGTGTCATGGTCCTCAAATGTTTTTGAAAAGGGCCTCGCGCGCAAGCTGGGCCCGGAATTGGACAAACCCGCCCACATCAGCACGGGGTTACGCGTTCTTCCGGTCTCGCGAGCTTTCCTTTTGGTTCTTGGGTGCTCTCTTGTATGATTTCTTTGCTGACTTGGGTGATTTTGCAGATCCGGCGCCAAGAAGATAGGTCGCCCTTCAGTGGCTAAGATTCCACCGGTTGTCACTGCAGGGGAAGGCGATCCCCCTAGGAAGAGGAAGCCTGCTGCGGACGTCGCGCCTGCCGAAGGCGCAAAGAAGCAGAAGGGGGATGCCGACGATGCTGCGGCAGGAGACAACACCAGGGGGAATGATCCTGCCGCCGCCGGCAAAGAGGTGGCAGTCACTCAATCGGAGCCAGCTAAGGGGGCTCCGATGACAGAACCACCAGCCCCGACGGCTAGTGCCCCGGTGAGAGCATCTGCACCAGTCCGCACTTCATGGCGAAGGGTTTTCTGATCGTGGCGGAAAACCAGTCTCCGCAGATGCCAGAGATCGTTGATGAGGACGTTGGGCCTTGTTGCGGGCGCACCTCCTTTGTGGTCCCTTCAACGGATGCCAGTGGGCTTCATAGCATTCTTGGTGCCGCCATTCAAGTATGTCTAGTCCCCGAGTGCCTGGTCGCTGAATTTTAGCGGCTAGGCCCTAAAATTCTTCTAGTCGCCAGTCCCCGAGTGTCTAGTCGCCAAATTTCAGCGGCTAGGCATTGAGTTTCTTCTAGTCGCTAGTCCCCGTGTGTCTAGCCGCTGAATTTCAGCGGCTAGGCACTGAGTTTCTTCTAGTCGCCAGTCCCCGAGTGTCTAGTCGCTGAATTTCAGTGGCTAGTCACTGAAATTGTGGTTTTGCAGTTGCGAATTGTTCATTCTATTTGCAGGGCTTGTAGAGTGAATCGGCTGATCGGCAAGCCGCGAAGGAGCGCCTGGAGCGTGACCTGCGCGTGGCGCATAAGGCTAACCGATGACTCCAGGAGACTGGAGGTGATTGTTTTACTTGGTGATCACGAGCTGCTGGTGTTTGTGGGAGGCTGACTGTTGTTGCTACTCCTTTTAGATGGTCTACCAGCTATCATTGCCAAGGCCCGGGAGGGGTATGTCCCAGCTGTGGACCTGGACATGGCGAATGGGCGGATCAACTCGTTGGTGAAGGAGTTGGAGGAGGCAAAGGTGTCGATGATCTCTTATGAGGAGAGGGCCAAGGCCGCGGTCGCTGCAACGGAGGAGGAGCGGAAGGCTTCTGATTCAATCATCCTTGGGCTACTGGGCGATCTCACTGCCCTTGAGAAGCATGTGACGGAGAATTGTCAGAAACTCCTAGGTGAGTGGTTGCTCTTCTCTTTGATATATGCGGTGAGTTCCCGAGTGGGTGAGTCGTAGTGATGTTAGGTGTCTAACATTGCAGCTTTGATAGGGCAAGGTGATCCGGTGGTGTAGACCTTCAACGCCTCGCAATGTGTGACCGTGGTGGTGAACGTGGCCACCGCCTCGGTGCTGTGCGTCCAGGTTGTGCTTCAAGGGATGTCCCCCACCAAGGTTATACCTGGGGGACTAACTGAAGTATGGCGCTACCTGGAGGAGGCGCCTATCATTGTAGAGTGGATGGCGCATTTGGCCTTCAGGCGTGGGGCCACCACGGTGTTGAGCCTGGGGCTCGCGCATTTCCCTGACGACTTCAACCTCGATGACGTCACCAGCGGCTACCCTTCAGCGACTAGCTCGGTGGAGATGTCGAAGGTGTTGAAGCTGACCGCCAAAGCTTCTCTATTCACAGATCAGGTGTTGGTGATGTGGGACTTGCTGCCGTACCAGGAGACGGTGGTGGCGCCGGGCGACCCGAAGCCGGAGCATCGCGACCTGAAGTCGGAGCAGCCCTTCTAGTCGGCGCGGTCGAAGTCACTGACGACGTACCTGACGAATCCGTGGGAGCAATTCTTCCGGGTCAAGGGTGGTGGTGGTGCTTCTTCGTCGGAGCCTGCAAAATAGATAGCTGCCCTAGAGCCTTTTGTAATTTATGCCTGATGGCCATGTTGTGGTATGAACAATACACATGTCTGAAAGTAAGGGGAGTCAATCGACTCACATTGCATGGTCAGTTATGTGGTGTTTTGATTTTTGTTTGAGCGAGTCCCTGAGCGCGTTTGCCCTTTAGTGGGGTATAACTCGTTTATGTGCATATGTGTTTGTTTTGAGTTTAGGCTAATTTGTCGTGGCGTGTGGGGCTAGTCGCCTTGCGACTTCGGTAAGGCAAGTCCCAGAGCGCGAGTGAGGTTGGTTTAGGCGAGTCCCCGAGCGTTGTACTTAGCCGTTCTAGGCATGTGCCTATTGTAAGGTATGATGCATTGTTTGTAACGTGTCTCTTCCCTTGGCTCAGAAAGCCAGTCGTGTGGCGAGTCCAAGGCAGCTCTCTTACTTGGTGTGTTCCCGAGCCACATGAGGTTTTCTTGTTGCGAAGTCCCCGTGCGTGGTACTTAACCGTTCGAGTCGCTTTGCACGAGGATGGGGAGGACATGTCACTGTGGTAAGCGTTTTCGGTCGTCTCGGCCCGGTGGGCCAGTCGAGTGGGGCGACTCCGATGGTTGCTCCGGGTTGGCGTGTTCATGGACGACACAAGGCCTGAATATCTTCGGTGCCCTTGGGTCGCACTACTTAGCCGTGCGGGTCGCTCAACCAAGGGCTGACCTCCGTAGGTAGCATATTGCTAAATGTACGAGTGCGAATGGCACAAGAAGATGGCGAGTAGACACAATTTGTGCGATCCTAATGTATTTCATTATATATCATCTAGGTACAAGTTCGAGTTCTATGTATACTTTTGGAGGAGGTTTACATTCCATGGCCTCCTGACCTCAAGCTGGCCATTGCCTCGTATGTCAATCAGGTTGTAGGCGTCATTGCCGAGGACACTCGCTATGGCGAATGGCCCCTCCCATGGGGGGAAAGCTTGTGCAAGCCCTTCTTGTCCTGGACCAGTCGTAAGACCAAGTCACCTTCCGGGAAGGTGTGAGTCCAGACTCGGCGGCTGTGGTAGCGGCAGAGTCCCTGCTGGTAGATGGTGGTGCAGGAGCGAGCTAGGTCGCGTGCTTCGTCAAGATGGTCGATGCTGTCTTGGCATGCGATATCGTTTGTCGCCTCGACGTAGTTAGCGACTCGAGGTGAGTCGTGCTCTAGGTCGGTTGGCATTACGTCCTCAACGTCGTACACCATGAAGAAGGGCGTGAACCCTGTGGAGCGGTTGACGGAGGTGCGGATCCCCCATATTATGGAGGGGAGCTCTTCGACCCAACATCTTGGGGTTCGCTCGAGGGGCACTTGAAGTCACGGCTTGAGCCCATGGAGGACGCTTTGATTAGCACATTCTTCTTGGTCGTTCGACTCTGGGTGGGCGACTGAGGCGAGGTCGAGTCGTGTATTGTGCTCTTCGCAGAATTCTGCCATGGCGCCCTTGGCGAAGTTGGTGTTGTTGTTCGTTATGATGTTGTGCGGATAGTCGTACCGGTAGATGAGCTCGTGGAGAAACTTGGTGGCCGTCTTGCCGTCACACTTCTTGATCGGTTTGGCCTCGACCCACTTGGTAAACTTGTCGTCCGTGACCAGGAGATGGGTGAAGCCGGATGGGGCCTTCTTGAATGGGCCGACCATGTCCATGCCCCATACGGCGAATGGCCAGGTGATGGGGATGGTCTTGAGTACCGAACCAGGGAGATGCGTCTGGTTGGCATACTTCGGGCACCCGACGCATCGTTGGACGATGTCAGTGGCATCAGCATGCGCGGTGAGCCAGTAGAAGACATGCCGCATGGCCTTGGCGACCAGCGACATGGCGCTGGCGTGATGGCCGCAGTCGCCGGCGTGGATGTCCTGGAGGATCTTGCATCCTTCTTCTGGCTATACGAAGCGCTGGAACACGCCGATCACGCTGCGTTTGTGGAGCTCGCTGTTGATGATGATGAAGGATTTGCAACAGCGCACGATCGCTTGATACATTGCAAACGTGTCTATAATTTTTGAGGTTCCATGCTTGTTTTATATCTACTTTCTTATGTTTTGTCCACACTTTGGAGTATCTTTACACATTTTCTAGAACTAACCTATTAACAAGAAGCCACAGTGCCAGTTGCCTGTTTTCTGCTGTTTTTGGTTCAAGAAAAGCCAGAATATGAATATACTCGGAATTGGACGGGACAAAAGCCAAAGTCAGTATTTCACCGAGGGGAACACGAAGCTAGAACACGAGACAGAGAGGGGCCTCGAGGGGGACACACCCTCTAGCCGCACGGCCAGGCTAGGCCCGCGCCTGGGGGGGTGTAGCCGCCTCAGGCACCCCCTCGGCCTCCCCTCTCGCCTATAAGAAGCCTCCGATACAGAAACCATAATCACCTGTCAACACCCAGATTTTTAATCCCAGATGCCTGTTATGCCATACATCGCAATCCTAGGACTACCATTTTTGCGAGACATAACAGATTGGATATCACAGTACATCATCCATTACAAACCATAATACGGTCTTACACGAATAAAGGATCTCATGATCCAGTCTTAATCAACAAGCAGCGGAATAAATAATAAGCATAGCGGTGGGGTCCATCTTCACGGGCACAGGCAATGCTGACGATGGAAGATAGACCTAGTTATCATAGCCATCCAGCTTTCCTTCATCTTGGTAGTCTCCTTCATAGTCTGGCCATAGGAATAGCCAGGGACAAAATCCATGAGTACTCCTTAAGTACTCGCAAAATATCACTAACAAGTAATGTAGTTCTAGTAGGAATGCTAAACCTAAGTTCATTTGTAAAGTTAAGTTTGAAACCTAAGCTGAGTTTAGAAACAAAGAAAGATAAAATAAATTTTGAAATCACCTAAGTGGGAACTTAATTTTCATAGTTACAACTCTGTTGTGGTCAAGTCATGTCACAATTCATTTCATAAGTTGTTTTGAAAACATCTGAAAACGGAACAGTATGGCCACTCCAACTGTCCATAACCGCGGACGCGGCTATTCGAATAGTTTGACACTCTGCAGTGGTGGTACACTTTCACCACAAGATTCGATACATCTGCCAGGGATAACCCTGAATCATCATACTTAGTATGTAGATAATCAAACATAACCTTTATTTTACACACCCTAGTATAAGCACCTCTCCTATGAGTATGGCCTCCCAACCATGACCATCTGTCATCTTGGGCACTGCATAGGTCGACAACATTGAGAGGTAGCCTCAGCTCAAACCTCTCCCGCAAGGGAACTAATACTAATGCATATAAACTTCCGGCTAAGCCTTACCCAATTCAGGTATTGTGGTTGTACGGTAAAATTGGAATGGTATCGCATCCGAACCCAACCATCAGATTTGTAAAAGGGCTAAGGCTCGCTCCTCAACATTTTCATCATCATAAACCATTTGTGTTTCTCACACATGTCAAAACATCTCAACAGAATGACTCATCATTCCAAGGTTTACAATTCATTTTCACCAAGTATTCACATCTAAAGTGAATCAAGTTTTGGTTTAGCTCTCAACTACTTAGTTAAGAATGTTCACTAACATGGGGTGCTAATATCAATCTCATGCCATAGAATGACATCTAAATCTAACTAGATAGGTCAAGTTTTATACTTTTTATGTTACCTTTAAACAAGTAAAGGACTTTAATAAAGTAAAGAAAGTAAAGCTTGGAAATAAAACTTGGGGTAGGTAATAGTCAAAGTGGTATAACCAAAGCATGCCCAATGCATCTTGCTTACGTTATCTAGCTTAATTCTAGCTTGCTAACAATAGCTTGCCTTGGTTGGTGTAGTGGTTGAAGTTTTCTTCCTCCTCCTCTTGGTAGAACTCCTCCTCCTCGAAAGCTTGGTCGGTACTATCTTCTATAAATACATACGGGATACACAATCACCAAACAATACTTAACTAGTCCACTTAGCACACTAAGGCACACATTTGATGATCTATTATCATCACAAGCACCACAAGGTTTAATTAACTAGCTTCATTCTTTTTATTTGAGAAAAGTAATTTCTACTCATTGAAAATAACTAAGATTTAATATTCTCCAATTAAAACATGGGATCATGTGGACACATGTCCTCACCACACATTCTAACATATGGGAATGTGATTTAAAGGTTGGATCACATTTTAATAAGTTTAAGTTTAATATTTAATGATTTAAAGTGACTAGAAATGCCTATATAGCATTATTTTGGTACTAGTCCAAACTCACTACATGTAATCCTTAATATTATTACATATTCAGATAGGTATGGTCAAATGTGATTTTTGAGAGTTGGAATCAACTCAAAAGCTATTATGGTTGATTTTATAAAAATGTTTGAATGTGCAAAAGCTTCTGTCTTGTTGTTTTTACTAGGAGATATCCCTAACTCTAAATGATTTAAATCCCACGGGCTTGGATACTGATTTTCATTACCTTCCCAACAAAATTGGAATTACTCAATTTGGATTTGTAAAACTCTCTGAATTGATTTTTGAACTAAGGGACATAATTCATTCTAAGTCTAAATATAAAAATCCTAATTTGAATTCTAGGGCCAGCGCGGAAAACTAATTGGACGGGCCCAGTGATGCTCAATGGCGCAGAGGGCGACTGACAGGCTGGTCCCTCATGTCAGCGACACTTAAAACCCGAAGCGGTACGGGGGATCTGGGCGCTACGATTAGAACATAGATCAATGGTCCACGGTCGTCGTCGACGACGGACTCGTCGCCGGCGAGACGGAAACCTACACGGTCAGTGGGGGTCTACTGGGGACGTACCAGGGCTCTAGCTAGTGCGGCGAGGCAGGCAAACAAACTGGACATCGACAGCAGGCTCAGGTGAGGTCGCGGTAGGGGCTGAGGTGGACGAAATTGACGACCACGTCTCCTCCTCTGTAGCGGCTACCTCTGGCTGAATTCCGGCGATCTGCTGTTCTAGCGGCTCTGGCGAGAGAGGGAAAATGGTCAGTCGAGAGAGGGGAGTGAGATGGTGTGCAGAATGAGGCTGGGGGGTAGCCTCCTTATATAGGCTCGACGAGTGGACCGACGGGTGTGGGCGAAGCTCGTCGGTCACGGCGATACAGAGGGCTACTGGCGTGGGCGAGGTAGGCGGACGGTGGGCATTCTGCTGGCGGTCGACTATAGCTTAATGGCGTGGCTAGGGTGGTGCCTAACTGTCAGGGGCTTCACGCGCTCTGGGAGAAAGAGGCGGTGCTCGACGGTGATCATGGCGACTGTGGGTCGCGCGGCGATGCACGGCTGTGTCTGGCGGGTTGCTGGGTTCAAGGCGGAGTGGCGTGCGCGATTTGGTGTCAAGGCGTGGTCTGTGGCGTGCTGGCGGCGATCGCACTCTAGCGTGCTCTGGCTGCACGCAAAGAGAAAGGGCGGCGCGGCGCTGAGGTGGTCCAGTGGCTAGCAGGGGCCATGGGGTGGACTGTGGGCAGCGGTGAAGTCACGCCTCACTCCCTAGAGCGGCGGAGAGGGGCTGGTGGTTGCCTGTGGCTTGTGCACGCTTGGCCGGCGAGCATGGCGTCGGGGCTGCGTTGCACTAGTGCCAGGGGCTACGGATAGGGGTGGTTTTGCTCTGGTTGGGCCTAGGGGAGACCAAGGTGATCAATGTGCATGAAATGGCTCGACAAGATTTGGTGCAAAACAGTAATAGTTAAGCCACTTTTTGTCTGCCTACCAACTGTTCGATCAAATGGCCGCATGAGAGAAACTTTTGAATTTTTGAAAGATTTTTTGTGGAGTGATTCCTCTCATGCTTAAGCATCTAGTTTTGCTTGGTATTTTGAAATGGAGTTCATTTGAGTGGTTTTTGAAAAAGTGGGATCTATACATATGAACTAGATTCATTTTTCAAATGTCATTTAAAATTAGTTTGAATGTTTTTGGGAGATCACAAAGTTGGCCTTGGTACATCTTAACTTGTACTAGCAAGGGGTGCAAAGATCCACAATTGTCTCTATTGGCATTTGAGTGTTAGGAATAGCCAAAGTAGGCTAGGTGATTAAAATGGCAAAAGTGACCATTTATTTATTTAATTCTTTTTGATTTCTTTTTCTTTGGGATTTGATTGGGGATGATCTAGATGATGTGTAATTCACCTTAGAGTCATTTTACAACCAATAGATCACTCAAACATGGCAATTCAAAACAACTCCTATTTTAAATGCACACACATATGAATACTTAAAGATTTTTAAATGGAAAAGTTTTTGTTAACCCTAAATTGGGTAGATTTGATCTTGATCACTTGGATTAAAGTTTTGGGATGTTACATCACCCGATCAAAATTCCACGAAAGAGTTTGTAGCCGCGGTCATCTCCATCCCTAGATCGGGAGGGATCTGAAGCTCTTCCCGAACCTTGCTAGAGGGGAGAATTCACCCTGGAGGCCTTCTTCATCACCATGAATGCCTCCGGTGTGATGCGTGAGTAGTTCATCCTTGGACTACGGGTCCATGTAGTAGCTAGATGGTTGGTTCTTCTCCTTTGTGCTACCATGTTTAGATCTTGTGAGCTCCGTTCATGATCAAGATCATTTATTTGTAATCCTACATGATGTGTTGGCGGGGATCCGATGGATATTGAGATGCTATTTTAGATTGATTATTGATTCTATCATGTCTTTGTTATTGATTATTGATCAAGGTCAAGTAGATGCTAGCAACTCCAAGAGGGAGTATTTATGCTCGATAGTGGGTTCATGCCTCTAGTAATCTGGGGAAGTGACAGAAATCTCTAAGGTACTAGATGTGCTGTTGCTACTAGGGAGAAAACAACAATCCTTTGTTCATAGAACAATCGTATTGTTTACTTTACACACTTTGCTTAATGCAATTATCTGTTTCTTGCAACTTAATACTGGAGGGGGTTCGGATGATAACCTGAAGGTGGATTATTAGTCATAGATGTAGTTGGATTACGGTCTATGTATAATGTTGTAATGCCCAATCAAATATCATAGGAGTCAAGATGATTAGTATATGCATGTATGCTTTCTCGATATTTGTCAATTGCCTCGCTGTAATTTGTTCACCCAACATGTCGTCTATCTTAAGGAGAATCACCAATAGTGAACTATGGACCCCGATCCATTCTTTTACCATCAATCTACAATCTATTTACTGTTTTCTGTTTACTTTCTGCAAGCTATTACTATCTTCCACACAATACGTTTAATCCTTTGTTTTCAGCAAAACCGTTGAGATTGACAGCCTTAGTGTAAGTTGGGGGCAAAGTTCTGTGGTTGTGTTGTGCTGGATTCCAAGTTGGAAACAACACCTTGGAGGTGTTTCCTTGCTCCTACTGGTTCGATAACCTTGGTTTTATAACTAAGGGAAAACTTGCTGCGGTGCTCATCATACCTTCCTCTTGGGGTTCCCCAATGAGCTCGAATATATTTTGGGCCATCAAGCTCTTTTTCTTAGTGCCGTTGCCAGGGAGTCAACGACATCTTCACAAGGGGAGTCCCTCATAGCCAATCTCTTTACTTTGTTGTTTTTGTTTTGCTTAGTTTATTTCTGCTTTTTTTGCTTGTTTCTTTATCAAAAAAACACAAAAATTAGTTTTACTAGTTTGCTTTCTTTATTAAAAACACAAAAAATGACTACTCTTGAAAACACTAAGTTGTGTGACTTCACTAGCACCAACAACAATGATTTCATGTGCACACCTATTGCTCCACCTATATCTGAAGGTACTTTCTTTGAAATTAAACCTGCCTTGCTTAATCTTGTCATGAGAGAATAATTTTCTGGTATTGGTACTGAAGATGTTGCTGCTCATCTTAATAACTTTTTTGAACTTTTTGAGATGCAAAAACATAGGGATATAGATGGGGATATTATTAAGCTTAAATTGTTTCCTTTCTCTTTGAGGGAAAGCTAAAGAATGGTTGCAATCCCTAACTAGAAATAGTATTGATTCTTGGACTAAATGCAAAAATGCTTTCATTGGAAAATACTATCCTCCTGCTATGATTATATCTATGATAAGTGAAATAATGAAATTTAAACAATCTGATAATGAACATGTTGCTCTAGCTTGGGAAAGAATGAAATCTTTGGTAAAGAATTGTCCCACTCATGGACTGACTACTTGGATGGTTATCCAAACCTTTTATGCAGGATTGAATTATTCTTCAAGAAATCTACTGGATTCTGCTGCTGGAGGTACCTTTATGACCATTACTTTGGGTGCTGCAACAAAGCTTCTGGATAATATGATGGTTAACTATTCTGAATGTCACCTGAGAGAGCTCCACAAGGTAAGAAGGTAAATTATGTTGAGTGATAAAATTGAGGTTATTATGTCTATGCTTGTTAATGGGAAAGCTCATATTGATCCAAATCATGTTCCCTTAGCCTCTTTGGTTGCTCAAGAAGAGCAAGTTGATGTGAAATTTATAAGAAATAATAATTTTAGCAACAATGCCTACAGGAATAATTTTGGTAATAATAACTTTTGGCCATATCCCCCAATGGAAATTCCTACAACAATAATAGGAGTGCACCCTCTGAACTTGAAGTTGTGCTAAAATATTTTATTAGTAAACAAACTGCTTTCAATAAAACTATTTAACGAAAACTCTCTACTGCTGAAAGAAATATAGCATCATTGGCTGAAGCACAATCTTCTTTGAATAAAATGGCTGCTAAACCTGAAACTACTGAAAATCCATTTGCTGCTACTAATGCCATACAAGTTAGAATTGATGAAAATGTTAGACTATTAGCTGAATTGCATGCTAAGTGGGAAAGTGAAGATGAAATTGCTAGAAATATTAGTATTTCTACTATCACTACCACTAATGTTGAAGCTAGTAAACACAATGGAACCTTTTCTAATAAATATGCTGAAATTCTTCAAAATATGGGAAACAATATCTCTACTACTTTAGATGATAATTATGATTTTGATCTTGATGGTTGCAATATCTCTGAAGTAATTATGTTCCTACAAAAGCTTGCTAAAAGTCCTAATCCTAGTGCTATGAGTATGGCCTTTACAAAACACATTACTAATGCCCTCACAGAAATTAAAGAACAAAAGATGAAACAAAAAAGCTTCTATTCCTATAAAATTAGAAGATGGTTGGGAACCCATCATTAATATGAAAGTGAATTATTTTGATCTCAAAGCTTTATGTGATCTTGATAGTAGTGTTTCTATTATGCCTAGAAAGATTAATGAAATGCTTGATTTGCCACCATTGGAAGATTGTTATTTAAATGTCCCACTTGATGATAACGCTAAAAAGAAACTCATGGGGAGTGTTAATGATGTTCTTATTATGGTTAACAATGCCTATGTCCCCGTTGATTTCTATGTTTTGGATGTTGAATGCAATGCTTCTTGTCCTATTATTTTGGGAAGACCTTTTCTTAGAACTGTTGGTGCCATTATAGATATGAAAGAAGACACCATTAAATATCAATTCCACTCAAGAAAGGTATAGAACACTTCCCTAAGAAGAGAGAAAATTCCTTTTGCCTTTCCTATGAAAACAAAATTTGTTCTTAATGCTTCCATTTGAGAATACTTGATTCTTTTCTTGCTTCTTATGCCTAACTTAAAGGCGTTAAAGAAAAGTACTTATTGGGAGATAATCCAAAAGTTTTTGTTGAGTCTTGGAAGTTATTACCTCTGTAATAACCGCTCCTTATCATTTTGTGTGGTTTTTTGTTGGGTCCGCAGCATAGAAAACAAAAATTTCCTACGAAGAGAACTACACGCCAAGATCTGTCTACTAGGTACAAAGCAACGGGTGGACATACATCCATCGAGAACTTACCCTCGACGACGACGAGTTTTGTTAACGAGTAGGAACTTGCCGATCTCAAGATCGTGATGAAGTCCAGCAGGTCTAGCTCCAGCACGTCCATCAGATCCAGCTCCAGCACCACCAAGTCCAGCACCGCAAAGCAGCGGTGCATCCGTGATCACACACGTCCAGTACCCCGACAACCTCCATCCCTCGCTCCAGCAAAGCAGCGGAAGCAGCAACTCCTTTTCATATAAAGTCATCGGGAACATGTATCTCGCTAATCCGAAACCATGGGGAAATAATACTAGAGGGGGAGAGAGATCCTTCACAAGGAGGTGTGAGGATGAAGGAGGAAGAGGGAGCCTTTTATAGGAGGAGGGGGTGCCCCTCCTTCCTAGACGGCGCATGGAGGAGGTGCCTCTTCACCTCCTCCATTCATGTGGTGGTAACCCCTCCACATTAAAATGCCTCTTCACATTCCCTTTTAAAGTCTCCACTTTAAATGCATTAAATTTATCCAAATTTAATGCTCTCTCATTTAATAAAACTCTTTTATTAATTTTATTCAGAATTCTGTTAATTACTTTAATTAACAAACATTCACATAAAACCCCCTGCAAGATTTCAATATTACATGCAGAACCAATTTCAGCAATTTCACCCGAAACAATTTCTGGTTTCTATCGAAACAATTCCTGCGCTTTGCAATTCTTTCGTCTGAAACATATGTGCTCCAAAATGGTGTCCGGTAACTCTTAAGTGTGTCACCCTACGGTTCGCGAATAATGCAGACATGATCGAGACCCCTCTCCGATCAATAATCAGCAGCGGGACCTGGAGATCCGTACTGACTCCTACACATTCAACGATGACTTCTGTGATCGTGAGAACCTTTAACGCTTGTAACTAAATCCCTTTGTCCCTAGATATATTACATGTCCAAGATTCGATCATCGGTATCTCCATACCTAGTTTGATCTCGTTACCGACATGCACTCTTTTCTGGTTCCCGTGATATAACATTCTAGTGATCACATCACTTGCTTGCAAGCTATCTCAATGTGATATCACCGAGAGGGCCCAGAGTATATCTATCCGTCATCGAGATTGACAAATCCCACTCTTGATCCATGAGCCTCAACATAACACCTTCGTAGTACTGAACCCATCTTTATAGTCACCCTAATACGGTGTGACGTTTGATGTTATCAAGATACTCTTCCGGTGTTAGCAATTAACATGATCTCATGGTCTAAGGATAAAGATTACTTCGTATGATATTATAGCAATATAAACATAATGACTTGATCGTAATGCTATACTTCGGATGAATGTTCATCACATCATTCCACCAATGGTGTGACCTTGTTATTAACAACATCCAATGTCCATGATCAGGAAACCTTGATCATCTTGTTAATCAATAAGCTAGTCTATAAGAGAGGCATAACTAGGAACCCTTTTTGTTTATTAAACACTCATGTATTGATGTTTCCGATCAATACAATTATAGCTGTCAAAATAAACTTTTATCATAAACATGGAATAAGATAATAACCACTTTATTATTGCCTCTCAGGCATATTCCCTTCAGTCTCCCACTTGCACTAGAGTCAATAATCTAGTTTGAAAAACTTTGCGTATATGGCTTTCTGGTGTTGCATATACGCGATTTCTAGTATTTAACGTAATCTCCGGAGCTGAGAGTTTCAGGTCCGTGTGTATTTGCATGTCTTTGCGTCTCTACGCATCACTCGTTCTCAAGTGAGATGGCATTGTATAAATTTGGTCCTTTGGTGAGACCTTTAGTTCGTTTGGGATAAAATATGTTGATATTATTGTCACACAATATATCTTCATAGTATTAGCCCACTTTGGACCACACCTAGTTTGATAACAAACTACTTAACACAAATGCCCTCCTATGCTGCTACTATAGCAGTCATATACTTAGCCTTTTGTTGTAGTATCCGTCACAATGTCTCAATTTTGGAACTCATCTAAATCCATCATGGAACATCCTTTCCATTACATTGTGCCAACCATAGTCCAAATTGAGATAAATTTAATGTGTATCTTGTGACAAAACTAGTATCAATGTAACACTTTACAATGGACTACCTTTAACTATTTGTCACTTATACATGATATATTCTTAGTTCTTCCAAAGCTCATAAGAATATCTTTACTATTGTCCAATGATCATCTTATGAATCATTCTAGTATATGCTCATACCATTTAGAGCATAGGACATTCTGGATATATAAATATCATGGTATAGTCGATCAAAATCTTCATGTGATTTTACTCACCAAGTGTTGAAACACTTGAATTTTGATACAATCCTTTTCATGCAGCAAGAACCTTTCTTATTGTTTCCATATTGAAACCTTTCAATATCTCATATATGTATGTCTGGCACAACCATATTAGCGCCTCAATCTATCCATATAGATATTGATGCCAAATATTCCGGTTTTGCCCAAGTCTTTCATCGAAATCTTATTTTAATGAAATTCTTAACATGTGTCAATACAAGATACATCATTTCCAATCAACAATATGTCATCTACATAATGTATTAGAAATATGTCTCTGTGCTCCCACTTAATATCTTGAAAATGCAAGCATCTTCATCATCTCCGATGAATTTAAACTCTTTAAACAGTTTCATCATGGTGAAGATTCCAACTCCGCTATGCTTAATTCAACTATTGAAGTTTGCATGCCCTTTTAGCACCCTTTTAATTAACAAAAACCCTTCAGACCGTGTCATGTACACATCCTAGGTAACCATTCTATTAGAAGAACCTTGTTTTGTTTATTCAACTACCATATACCAAATTATATGTAGTGGTTGCTACATTAATCCGTCAAGACTAAATATCGCTATGAAAGATCAAATCTTGTCATAGTCAACTCCTTGAACATTGTCGTAAACTTCTTTCCGACATGTCGACTATTTCATAGATGTTAAACATCCACGTCTATTTCTTTATAGATCCAAACACAACCGATAGGCTTCACGCCTTTCCGGAGGGTCTTCCAAGTTCAGAAACTTGATTTCTCGTGTATGGATACTATCACGGATTCAATGACTTCTAGTCATTTTATGGAGTCAGGGCCCATCATCGCTTCTTTGCATGTAGTCAGTTCATCATTGTCAAAACAATAACGACTTGCTTATCAAATCACACTATTTGATTCTTACCGACCCACACAGTTGAATAGGAACTCTAATCTCCGAGATCACACCTTTTGTAATCACGGGAGACATGAGCATTGTGGCCGCCATCGGGACACTTTCCGGAGCTGCACTACTTAGCACATATAGCTAAGGTTCAACAACCTTATCAAAGTTCTATTGTCCTCCCACTTAAATTTTCGTGAAAAATTCCTTCTCAAGAAACTTGACGTTCCAAGTGACAAACTATTTTGTCCTCGGTGTTATGGAGAAATTCCCAATGAATTCTTTGGGATAACCTACAAAGACGTGCTCATCCGACTTTGGTTGTAAACATTTACTTATGCATAGCATACCAAAATTTTAAAAAAGACAAATCGGGTTTTATCCCAAACCATAACTTATATGGTGTCATTTCAATGGATCACGATGGTGCTCTTTTCAGTGTAAAAGCGGTAGTCTCTAAAGCTTTAATCCTTAAAACATAATGGCAGTTTTATAAATGACACCTTTGATCTTACCATGTCAAACATGGTTTGATTTCATCTCTCCAATATGCCATACTCCTATGGTTTACCGGGAAATCCAAATTCATGGAACAATTCCTCAAATCTTAGGTGTTTTACTAAACATGTAACTCAAATATCTTCCTTTACAATCAAATCATAAACTCTTTTATTTTCTTGTTACAATGATTTTTCACTTCATCTTGAAAGTCTTTGAACAACTTTCAAATGTTTCATACTTCTTCATTATTAAGTAAATATATAGATATATTCACTCAAATTTTCGAAGAAAGCATATGAAGCAAAAATATCCATCGCATATGGCTACACATAATGGATTATGCACATTAGCATGCACAATTTCCAATAAGCTAGTCATCCGTTCCTCTCTGGCCTATGGATGGAGTTTCAATTATCTCGAGGAAAGTCTCACATGCGTCAATTGATCAAAATCAAAGACTCCAAAAATCCCTCAACATGGAGTTTCTTCATGTTTTCTTTCCAATATAATTTAAACATCGTTGTCACTTCACAAGTGATGTTTCAACCATTTGTCTTGCGACATTTTAGCAATAGTGTTTATGGATGTGATTTCTCCCACTAGACTTGTAAAAGTTCATCCATCCTTTATGGAATACGGTAATTATTTGAACAACCATTGTTCTCGTAATACCGGAACAAAATAATAATTATTAAAACAAATCTTGAATGCTAGGTTTGACGACAATGAAAAGCACAATAACACTTTATTTGTTTTCGATGATCATCATCACTTATTCTCTTGCTAGTTACTTAGGCCATTGCAGTTCATGAATTGCGTTGTCCTGTATGACACTTCATACCAACCAATTTGGTAGCCAATACCTAAGAACCACATTGTTTAATAATCAAGGAATACAACCATAACATGTATATTTTCTATATACCCAAGTTGGACATCTCCAACCTTTTATTTTCTGCCAAATAATTTATAGATTCTCTTTCAACAATTTATTTTCTTTTAAAAGAATCTATCAACATCAATAGTGGTGTCATCAACATGACACATGGTACAAAGCTTGTATATAGTAAAATACTAATACCTTTGGACTTGCACTTTGAAGTGGATCACCATCATCAAATGTTTGGTATTCTTTCAAAAATCCATTCTTTAGTAATCTATTAGTGTAGTAAACATTTTACTTACATCTTCTATTCATCCTTATCATGACAACTTTAATGATCAAGCTACTATAGCCTATAAGGAAGACTTGCGAGTATAATATCAGTTCCCAAAACCTTTTTGGTAGATAAGGACGCTTAGCGTCTCCAACCTTCACAAATTCTCATACAATATGAGAACATGTATTTTGGTAAATTATACTCTATCATAATGCAACCAAAAGCATTATTTCAGATATCACAATATCTTTCACACATGATGGTTTCTAAAACAATTTTCAGCTCCAATATAATCTTTATATTAAAACAACTTTTGAATATCAATAATAATGGAGGCAAACATGATACTTTAGATACTAACATTGGAATTCTTACTCTTGATTTAATACTACTTATTAAACTTCATGGAGTAAATAGAGTTTGTTGAAAGTTTGCAATAGGACTTATAAACTTTAAATTGACATTCAAAACAATACGATACCAGTTCGTAAAGTAAATATCCAGAATTCTATAGTTCTATTATCTCAAATAAAAACTAAGCATAAGGTAGAAAACAAATGCCAATGACTACAACAAACTATGCAAATTCACTTTGATTTAATTTATGACAAAGTTGGTTCGACTAATCCAAATTAGAAATGAACTCCCACTCAAAAACAACATCCCTCGTGTCCTTTTGGTGATTACATGAACCTAATCCACTACACCAAGTCCGATCATCACGTGAGTTGATGTAGCTTCAAAGGCGAGCATCTATATGGGCATCATATCAACTATATGACTCATGCTTAACCTTTCGGTCCGTGTTCTGAGGCCATGTCTGTACATGCTAGGCTCGCCAAGTAAGAACCTTAGTATTCGCGTGTGTAAAACTGTCTTACACCCGTTCCTATGAAAGCGTAGATTCGAGTACACCCGATCATCACGTGATGTCTCGAAATACGATCCACAGAACGGTGCATACTTAAGGAAGAACACATTTTTATCTTGATATCTAAAAGAGGGATCCTCTTACAATGCTACAGAAAGCGCCAAACTAGCAGTATAAGATGCTAACATCTAATGTGTAAAGTGAGATGATATAGTCCATGCATTTGATCTCTATCACTTGCATCCTGGTATGATCTCTATCATTCCTTTGTGTGTAAGGCCAAGGTCTATGGAACTTACACGTTGAGTGTGTTGTAAGAGTATCTATCATACATCTACTTACAACAATACCATATCAAGACACTAGCCCAGCAATGATCTAAACTAGACGCCTCTAATTTATCAATTGCAAGTTTTACGTGGCTTAGGGCTTTCGGAGATAGAACCGTTCTTACCTACGAACATGAACCACAACGAGGATAACCAAATTATTAGCAACTCGTTGTAAATCAGATATTGACTATAGTAGGAGAGACAGACACCCGCCAGCCACTTATGCAAAACTAGTTGCATGTTAGTCGTGGAACCGGTCTCATGTACGATGACATGTAAGGTTGGTCCGGGCCGCTTCATCCAACTATGCCACCAATATCCAAAATACATAGAAGATGCAATAACATGATCATCATTGCCCACATATAAACATATGTGTACTACCCGTGCAAAGCACCTACGCATAGATCAGGCTCTGATACCACAGTTGGGTCCGTAGCATAGAAAATAAAAAATTTCCTACGAAGAGAACTACACGTCAAGATCTATCTACTAGGTACAAAGCAACGGGTGGACATACATCCATCGAGAACTTACCCTCGAAGACAGCGAGTTATGTTAACGAGTAGGAACTCGTGGTTGATGTAGTCATACACTTGCCGATCTCAAGATCATGATGAAGTCCAGCAGGTCCGGCTCCAGCACGTCCATCAGATCCAGCTCCAGCACCACCAATTCCAGCACCGGAAAGCAGCGGTGCATCCATGATCGCACACACGTCCGGTACCCCGACAACCTCCGTCCCTCGCTCCAGCAAAGCAGTGGAAGCAGCAACTCCTTTCCAGATAAAGCCACCAGGAACATGTATCTCTCTAATCCGAGACCATGGGGAAATAATACTAGAGGGGGAGAGAGATCCTTCACAAGGAGGTGTGAGGATGAAGGAGGAAGAGGGGGGCCTTTTATAGGAGGAGGGGGGTGCCCCTCCTTAATGGCCGGCGCATGGAGGAGGTGCATGTGGTGGTAAGCCCTCCACATTAAAATGCCTCTTCACATTCCCTTTTAAAGTCTCCACTTTAAATGCATTAAATTTCTCCAAATTTAATGCTCTCTCATTTAATAAAACTCTTTTATTAATTTTATTCAGAATTTTGTTAATTACTTTAATTAACAAACATTCAAATAAAACCCCTGCAACATTTCAATATTACATGCATAACCAATTTCAGCAATTTCACCCGAAACAATTTCCGGTTTCTATCGAAACAATTCCTGTGCTTTGCAATTCTTTCGTCTGAAACATATGTGCTCCAAAATGGTGTCCGGTAACTCTTATGTATGTCACCCTATGGTTCGCGAATAATGCAGACATGATCGAGACCCCTCTCCGATCAATAATCAGCAGCGGGACCTAGAGATCCGTACTGACTCCTACACATTCAATGATGACTTCTATGATCGTGAGAACCTTTCATGCTTGTAACTAAATCCCTTTGTACCTCGATATATTACATGTCCGAGATTCGATCATCGGTATCTCCATACCTAGTTTGATCTCGTTACCGATATGCACTCTTTTCTCGTTCCCGTGATATAACATTCTAGTGATCACATCACTTGCTTGCAAGCTATCTCAATGTGATATCACCAAGAGGGCCCGGAGTATATCTATCCGTCATCGGGATTGACAAATCCCACTCTTGATCCATGAGCCTCAACATAACACCTTCGTAGTACTGAACCCATCTTTATAGTCACCCTGTTACGGTGTGACGTTTGATGTTATCAAGATACTCTTCCGGTGTTAGCAATTAACATGATCTCATGGTCTAAGGATAAAGATTACTTGGTATGATGTTATAGCAATATAAACATAATGACTTGATCGTAATGCTATACTTCGGATGAATGTTCATCACATCATTCCACCAATGGTGTGACCTTGTTATTAACAACATCCAATGTCCATGATCAGGAAACCTTGATCATCTTGTTAATCAACAAGCTAGTCTATAAGAGAGGCATAACTAGGAACCCTTTTTGTTTATTAAACACACATGTATTGATGTATCCGATCAATACAATTATAGCATGCAAAATAAACATTTATCATAAACATGGAATAAGATAATAACCACTTTATTATTGCCTCTCGGGCATATTCCCTTCATTTTTTGTGCC
This sequence comes from Avena eriantha, assembly GCA_910589775.1. Lineage (NCBI taxonomy): Eukaryota > Viridiplantae > Streptophyta > Magnoliopsida > Poales > Poaceae > Avena > Avena eriantha. Next base: position 282,510,793 of record OU342744.1, on the reverse strand, counting down.
AAGAGTAACCTCTAATGAGAGAGAAGTAATGCTTGGGAAAGTTGTTGTCCCGAAACAGATTTTTGTGCTTCGCTGTAAAAAATCGTGAAAAATCTTGTACATCGGTTTGAGCTGTAATTTTTTGTGCATCTGCCCCAGGTTGTTATAGAACTTTCGTTAGTTCAACACTTTTCGATTTGAGCAACAGTAGGTCTTCGAAAAAATTGGTTTTTACCTGCTGGTTGATAGATTTCTGTCATTATTTGCATTTGCCTCTTAATCTCTTTCTCTTTGAGTTTTCTTTGATCATTTAAACTTTTTAAAGGAAGTGCTACAGTAGCTTTTGTCTTAAAGGAAGTTTTACTTGTGTTGAAACTAAACCAAAAGACTTATTATCTTGAGTGCACTAATGTTGCTAATGAAGATTGTGTGAAGTTTTGTATGAAGGAAATTTTTGAGTGTAGGGAAAGAATGATGTAATGAGATGAAGAATGGACAAAAGATCAAGCTTGGGGATGCCACCCATGTCACCCCAAGAAATATCCAAGAAGTACAAGCGTCAAAGCTTGGGTATGCCCAAGGCATCCCCTTCTCATCAATAAAAATCTCAGGTTTCTTCCAAAAACTTCATTTTTATTATTTCATGCACAGTTGTGTTGTTCTTGGAGCGTCTTTGTTTTTGTTTTTGGTTTTCGTTTGCTTAGTTTGCTTGAATAAATTGGTTGGACCCCCTCATTCATACACTAATTTTCAAATAAGTTGGTTTGGATTGGAAAAGAGTAGGAAAAGTTCATGCTTAAGTGGTAAAAAGGAGTCTTGTTTTTGACTGTGGCCTATGCTTTCTCATGTCATGCTTGATATTTTTTTGGCTTTATGCTTAGTGATTTTGCTGTAGCATGACATGTCATAAACAATTGAGATTGCTTAATGTGTCTTGAAAGAATCATGTGTTGTTTTAGCATATTAAAGCATAGTATTGTGGTACTTTGATGCTTTAGTGGGTTGACTTGGTCCATGATCACACCATGTTAAGACTATCCCAAGTCACCATAGCCTCGATGATCATTTAGTTTTCGACTTGTAATATCACTTTATGCTTTAATTAATGATGTTTTGTCGCTTTGCATGATTAAGGCCATTATTGCTCTCTTAGTTGGTCGCTCCCAGTCTTTTGCTAGCCTCCATAACAAAGTATGAGTTCCACCCATGCATCCAACTCCTAATAAAACCAAGTTATTACAAAGAGTCCACCATACCTACCTATTAGCATTTGCTATTCCAAGTATATTCATGTTTTTATCTACCTTCCGAATTAAACTTGTTGTGTGAAAATTAGTGATTAAAGCTCTCACGAACTTGATGGCACACTTTACTTTTCTTGCCCCCAATAAACTTGAACCATTGTATCATCTATGTTGTATATGCTTGCACTTATACGTTGGGGATTAGCAGAACCATGATGTCATGGGGAACGCTTTCAACATTGCACTTGTACATTGTACTTAGTTTATATCATGCTCTTTTGTTTATGGATGTCTTCGGTGTGAAATGAAAGGGGAGCTTGTAAGTCCATGGAGTTATGTATGTGTGTTAGAGAAACGCCTGGGCGGCTGGTCTAATCCATGCCTAATCATGGTGGAAACCTGCAACGTAACCATAATGAGCAATCTATGAAGCATTCTTCTTATAAAAAAGAGATTGAGATTGAGAAAAAGAAAAAAAAGAGATGAGAAAAGAGGAAAGAGAGAAAAAAGCACCATTTTCCCATGGTAAATAAGAAGATTGCTGAGATGCTTATTGTCTGCTTGCCTTGTCATTTTGATATGGGGATTCTTCTGTATCATCGGGCAAGGGGTACCCTGTTGGTGGTTCTCTATGATACACATGTACTTACTATGACAAGAACTTACCGGTAGCTAAACTTGAGTAGCATGAGGAGCAGCCCTCGTATTCAAGGGACATGAGATTGCCAACTTATACTTTGTCAAGCATATACTCCATAGTTTGTTCACTTTAACCTTAATCACTTCAAGATGCTTATGATTGGGGTAATGAGATCTGAAAGCTAATAAGTACCATAATTTTTGGAAGCTCTTTATGAGACTTGAATCCCTGCTTCCTTCTATAAAGGCCTTTCTTTTACTTTTCTGTTGACTCTCCATCTTCTATCTTTATGCACCTATTAAGAGAGCATAGTGGCCAGTCTTAGTTTAATGTGCATTGTCCCAAGACTTGATTGATGCATAACTTTGATATTTCTTGTTCTTAAACTACTTGTATCTAGTCACCCTTATGAACTTTGAAGGTGTCCTATGCATTTATGTTTTGCTACACTATGAGGGACAAGCTGAATACCATTATTATTATGTTTTCTTTATGTGAAACAAACAAACGTCTTTCAAAAGCATTCTTATTCATGAATCTTTTTTGTTTGTACCTTTTCATGTTACAACATAGTTGTTATGTTCTATTGTTAGAACTATATCTTTCATGCTATGTTAAAGTACTATGATCCCAGCTATCAATGTTATAAATTCCTTGATCAAGATTGTGATGGTGCATGTCACCTCAAAAATTATTCTTTTCTTTTTATCACTTACCTACTCGAGGACGAGCAGGAGTTAAGCTTGGGGATGTTGATATGTTGCAAACATATCTATAATTTTTGATGTTCCATGCTTTTTTTATATCTACTTTCTTATGTTTTGTCCACACTTTGGAGTATCTTTACACATTTCCTAGAACTAACCTATTAACAAGATGCCACAGTGCCAGTTGCCTATTTTCTGCTGTTTTTGGTTCCAAAAAAGCCACAAAATGAATATACTCGGAATTGGACGGGACAAAAGCCAAAGTCAGTATTTCACCGAGGGGAACACGGATCCAGAAGACGAGACAGAGAGGGGCCTCGAGGGGGCCACACCCCCTGGCCACACGGCCAGGCCTGGCCCGCGCCTAGGGGGGTACAGCCGCCTCAGGCACCCCCTCGGCCTCCCCTCTCGCCTATAAGAAGCCTACGATATAGAAACCCTAAGCACCCAATCAAAATTCCACGAAAGAGTCTGTAGCTGTCGTCATCTCCATCCCTAGATCGGGAGGGATCTGAAGCTCTTCCAGACACCCTGCCGGAGGGGAGAATTCACCCTGGAGGCCTTCTTCATCACCATGACTGCCTCTAGATGGTTGGTTCTTCTCCTTTGTGCTACCATGTTTAGATCTTGTGAGCTCTTCTCATGATCAAGATCATCTATTTGTAATGTTACATGTTGTGTTTGCGGGGATCCGATGGATATTGAGATGCTATTTTAGATTGATTATTGATTCTATCATGTCTTTGTTATTTGTGATCTTGCATGCTTTCCGTTATTAGTAGCTATCCAAGTAGATGCTAGCAACTCCAAGAGGGAGTATTTATGCTCGATAGTTGGTTCATGCCTCTAGTAATCTGGTGAAGTGACAGAAATCTCTAAGGTACTAGATGTGTTGTTGCTACTAGGGAGAAAACAACAACTTTGTTCATAGAACAGTCGTATTGTTTACTTTACACACTTTGCTTAATGCAATTATCTGTTGCTTGCAACTTAATACTGGAGGGGGTTCAGATGATAACCTGAAGGTGGATTATTAGTCATAGATGAAGTTGGATTACGGTCTATGTATAATGTTATAATGCCCAATCAAATATCATAGGAGTCAAGATGATTAGTATATGCATGTATGCTTTCTCGATGTTTGTCAATTGCCCCGCTGTAATTTGGTCACCCAACATGTCATCTATCTTAAGGAGAATCACCACTAGTGAACTATGGACCCCGGTCCATTGTTTTACCATCAATCTACAATCTATTTACTGTTTTCTGTTTACTTTCTACATGCTATTACTATCTTCCTCACAATACGTTTAATCCTTTGTTTTTAGCAAAACCGATGAGATTGACAACCTCACTGTAAGCTGGGGGCAAAGTTCTGTGGTTGTGTTGTGCAGGATTCACTACTAGGAAACAGCTTATATGTAGACAAGATATTTAGTGGCGCATATGTAAAACCATACGCCACATATATGTATCAGTAGTGCACTAGAAAAAATGCACCATATAAGTTTGGCACTTCAGTGGCGCACGAAACCAATATGCGCCACAGAAGTCCACATTTCTGTGACGCATATTTTCGTGTGCGCCACAGAAAGTGATGCTTCTGTGGCGCATATAGACGTATGCACCACAGAAGGTTGATGGGACCAAGCAGCAAAAAAGGGGAAGAAACTTCTGTGGCGCATATGTCCATATGCACCACAAAAAGTGATGTTTCTGTAGCGCATATAGGTGTCTGCGCCACAGAACAAGCAAAAACAGATCCCCCCACGTGGATCGCCTTTGAGTTGTACCAAACATATGGCAGTTTTGTAAAAAATAAACAAAAATGATAGAAGCTTCAAAAAAAAAATTCCTTTGAGTTGTAGTTAGATTTTAGGGTATAGATCTAGACAAAATTGAAAAACATGAATTTTGATGTATTTTGCAAAAATAGGTCATGGCACGGTAAAACGGCTATAACTTTTGCATACAATGTCGGAAAAAAAATCTTTAACCTATCAAAATGATCGTCTCGAAATTCCCTACTCGAATTCAACCACCTACGGTCGTTCTGAATTTTACAAAATCCCCAAATTTGAAAAGAGTAAAAAGTTATTTAGGGTAGAAGATTTTTTACTGCAAAAAAATAAAAAAGGGGGAGAAACTTCTGTGGCGCATTTCACCCATATGCGCCACAGAAGTCTTGGGCGGGATTCGAAATTTGAATCCCGCTGGTGCCCTTCTCCCCCCCTTTTCCTTTTTCTCCCCCTCCCCACTTCTTCTCCCCTCCCCACTTCTCCTCCCCTCCACACTTCTCCCCTTCTCCTCCCTCCTCCTTCTCCACTCTCCGGCGACCTCCTCCTCCTCATCCACCACCACCACCAACTCCGGCGACCACCTCCTCCTCCTCCACCACCAACTCCGGCAACCTCCGGTGACTTCCTCTGTAACACCCTCGAATCGGCCCTATGCAAGTTTCAGTGCTTCCCACCAAACCCGCATAGAAACGATTCAAGGACGCCCACCAGGCACTTTTGTGCGGGTGGAAAACAAAGTAATACCATTACACATTAGTCCACGATGGAAACCACAGAACATATATATACAACAACGACTCCATGAGTCAAGAATACAGATATACTATACAAAGATTCAAATCACCTTGAAAACAATAGAGCGTCCGACTACGGACACGAGGCAAATGGGGATAAGAGCCCTGAAGAATAACAAATGGCATCCATAACCCTGCCCAGGCCAAGCCGGAAGGGTAACCCTGCTAACGACGTCGATCTCATACCTGCTAAAACAAAAGGGGTGCCGACAAAGGGCAAAGGAAAAAAGAGGAGCGTCAGTACGGAGGCCAGTACACGACGAGGCTAGAATTCGGCGGCTCTCGAATTAGAGAGGGGTAAGAAAGACCTATTCGAATGCAACCTGATACTAACACCAATCATACCCATCCTGGTATTCCCCCTCGAGACCAAACGAGGAAGTCAAACCAAGGAACTCACACAGTTGGCAGTTTTATTCATTCCATTATAGTTGAAGCACTTACTAGTCAGATATAGATAGCATGAGTCATCCTGATAGCATAAGTAGTGGGCAGTTTTAGTTAACCATTCGGTTGTAGTTGCAGTTCTTACTAGTCAGATACAATTAGCATGTGACATCCCAAACCCAGCAGTTGTTGGCACTTTTATTTCATTCCATTGGAGTTGCGATACTTACTAGGCACGTATAACATGACACGATACACCCAGTTCCACCAGTTGCTGGCACTTTTATTATCCATTCCATTGTAGTGAAGCTGATTACTAGTCACATATTAAGTCAAATTTATAGCACTACTTTAGTTATGCTTGTCTATGATCGAGATACTGTGCTCCAAGTCGTCCATAACCGCGGACACGGCTTTCAGAAAGATTTACCCTACAGGGGTGCACAAATAGCAACACACACACGATCAACCTCGGAAAAACCAAATCAAAACCCAACGAGGCTTTCACGACAAAGCATACACAGGATTCATAAAAGATTTCAGGGGGCCACCCCACTAGGCTACCTGCAACGAAGTTGGCCGGCTCCAGAACAGACCCAGGGTTTGTGACGACAGCTGTAAACGACTGGGAACCCAAAAGTGTGACTGGGCTTGTCGATACCGCAAAAACGTGGCACGATCCAAAACAGTACAGGTGCTCCACGCACAATCTTAAATAAAGCAGTAAAGCATGGCATAGGTACATGATAGTAATAAAGCCCCAAACTAGTTTGTGGCCCCAAGAAATAAGAAATGAATCAAGCTCTGGCTAAGGGGGATTCATAGACTCTCCCGGATGTGGATAGTGCGAATAGTCAAGGAACAGGTATCAAGTACTCGGGGCCTACGGGACACAAGTGGACATGAAAACCAAATAGCATATATTGCCCACCGGTGCCTCTTTCATTAGTTATCCCAGCAATTTAATAGTTGGATTTAAAGTCACGATCATCTCCACCATAAAGCATCTCCACCATTAAGCATGTGCCAACCTTCCAACAGCGGTGGAACAACAACAACGCAAAGCAGCACCTGAGCAAGCAAATACGACTCGCAAGGCCGACTGTCTATCAAACAACATGCAATAGGATGTGTCCAAGGCAATATAGAGGCTGCAGGAAATATAAATGGTACACCAAAACTAAAGCATCGCAACACGGATAGCAATAGATCAACATGAGGAAATAAAGACTATAAATGCAACATAGGTTGAAAGGGGGAGAATTCTCGCCTGGAAAACACCGTCGAAGATACATCGAAGAACTTGTCGATACTCGCATCCACTCAACGGCCTAATCCGTGAAAAAGCAAAGCACTAAAAGAAACACCGGATGCACTATTTAATACTACAACAGAAGATCGGGCATGATTATGATATGATGCAGATGCGGTGTAACTAGGCAGTATTAAGCGGAACCGGGGTCCGACAATTAATAAAAAGGTTCAAGTTATTTATCTACCCCGCAAATTAAATGTTGTATTGACAAGGAAAAACACGGCATTGGTTCACTACACCAATTTAAATGGAGTCCGGAATAAGACAAAATTATCCCGCATAAACACTCCATATTTAATTATTAGGTGATTCGACAAAATAACCCACACCCACAAACTATGTATGCATGCATGAACAATTTAATATGCAACAGTTTATATATATAGCATTTATAAAATAGAGGCTCGGAAAGGGGTCACACATCTGGGCGAAGGTCTTGGTTCGGAGGGGTCGGGTTCGGTCTCGCCGGGAGCGGTCTTCGGACTCCGAGAACAAGGCTCCAGGATCCGTGAGGAGATCTTGGCGTTCTAGTGGTCCGGATTCTGTGTCGACGACCTTCGATTCTAGGGATCTTTGGGTCGGGGGTCTCGGCGTCCATGAAGAAGGTCTCGGTTCTCTATGCAAACTCTCGCATCAGAGTCTAGTATCCCGCAGATCACCGCATCCATCTTCACAAGTGTCGCACCAACAACATTTAACTTAGTATCACCACTACACCACACACACATTGGTACACCAACGTGCACATCAACAGGAGCCCAGCGAGGTAAACATCCAGAGGAGGTCACGTGCCCTTTGGTAGGGCCTAGGAATGCTGTACGAGGCCATGTCCCATTCAGGCATTAGCTCGAGCAGGTTGCGGGAACTGCAAAAGCAGGTGGTAGGACGACGGTGCAGGACAAGCACGAGTCAGGCGCGGCCGAAGACGGGGTGATTGGGCTGGAGGAGCCAGTCTCGCGCCGGAACCAGGACAGGTACTGGCCTGAGACGGCCAAGGTGGAGAGTTCCCGGCGGCGAGGCACACGCGGGGAGAGGCGCTGCTGCCCGCAGGGAAAACAGAGACGTGGCGGCGCTTGGCTGATGGCGAGGTGGACCGTCGCAGTACGGGGCTCGCTGGAGGGCACGACGGAGAGCTACAGTAGTGCGGCAGCGCTCAGGTCGCGTGCTAGGAGGTCGGCAACGGGAGGTTGGAGAGGCGACGCGGCCGTTATCGTCAGGAACATCAACACGCCGCATGAGACAGAGGGCGACAAAGAGGACGAAGAGGTGAGGTAGCCTGAGGAGGAAGGGACCGAAGGAGGGGCGCCGACGGCGAGGTCGCGCAGAGGGAAGGCGCGAACAGCGCGGACCTTCCAGGGCGTGTAGGGGCGTGGGCGTCGGGGCTTCGGGAGCTTGTTGCGGTGGCGAGGAAGCTCGGCTGGTAGCGGAGCACGGCGAGGCCGGGGCAGCGACGAGGGCTGCTGGTGTCAGGCCGAGCAAGCGCAGTGGCGGTCACATCCAGGCGGAGGACGGCAAGCTCGAGGAGAGCGACGCGCCGACACCGATGGAGAAGGGCGGGGCAGCGGATCCCGCGGAGCTTGGCGACAAAGGGTGGCTCGAGGAGGAGGGGCGGGTTTCGGCCCAGGCGGCGGTGCTGACTGAGAGGAAGGCGAGGGCAGGGCGATGGGATCGAGGGTGGGCCGTTGTCGGTGGAAGAGAGGGAGCGGATCGTGGTAGGTGGGCACTGGCATACGCGGGGTGGGGCCAAGGTGAGCAGGGCTGCCAGGAAGAGCGATGCGGGGTGCGGGGCGTGCGTCGCACGCGGTGAGCGGAGCGGGTTTGCGTGCAGGCGACATGCGTGCGTGTTGTGCGTGCAGGGGTTGGGATCGTGGCGAGGGTGTGGGGTGGGCCCAGCTGCAGGAGGTTTCGTGCCTGTGCGAGTGGTGGGTTTGGTGGCGGCTGGATGGAGGGAGGGAGTGGCTGGCGGGGTGGAGGGATGGGGTTAGGGTTTGGTCAAACGGGTTGGGCCAGCCAGGGTGGTAGGTGGCCTGGACTACGGTCCGGGTTGCCTCCCCTGGTACAAAAACATTTTGTTTGTTATTATTCATTTTAGTTTTAAAAGATTTTTATAAATAATGTTTAGACATATAAAAGATCCGGAAGAGACCGGGGTTGATTTGAATAAAGACGGGGACATTTTAGAAGGCAAAACTAGGCTTTTAGAAAATAGTTTTAGGCAAACCATGCATGATGACATAAGCATGCGGTCATGATGATTCAATGCACAAAAAACACAGCGATTTTCTAGTAGTGGTTTTAGCGGGATGCCACAATTCGACACCACTAACAAGGGATCTCGCCCTCAAGATCTGCCTCGTGGTACCGGGAAGAAGGTCGGCGATCTGAAACTTCTCGCTTCGTGTAGATGCTCGCGACACCACTAACAAGAGGTCATTGTCCATGATCGTCGAGAGAACACTCCGGGAACAAAGGGCGAAGGTAGAGGTATCAACAAATAAAGCCACCTCTAACTTCGATAGAAGGAGAGAGACGATGCATTCTAATCCACTGCAATGTACGAGAGCAAATAGAGTGAGTAGTCAGCATGGGGGCCAATCCATCACGCACCCAAACTATTACTCCACACAATCAGTAGAAAAGCGTGAATCCATTCTCGGAATCAGACTGAAGATCTCGACAATCGAGGTTCGGAACAAAGGAGTGGTGCAGACTCTGCATCGGATCTGGCGTAGATGATGTCGTCGCGTCGGAAAACACCGGAAGGCACAACAAGGAACCGAGAGAAGTCCAAAATATGAAGGATTCCTTAGATAGCACGAAGAGCGGATGTAGAAGAACCGTTACCAAAGGAGGAAGCGAAACCCTGAAGGTACGACGGAAACCCAACCACGAGAATTCCTGGACTCGAAGAAAAGATAAGAGAGCAGATCCAAAACACGCAGAGGTAAGAGGAGAATAGCAGAGGGTAAGGAGTAAAAGCAGACCTAATCAGATCTATCCAACCGATTTTGCAAAATAGTTTTAACACTCTACTTCGGTCGTTAGCTAGGTTATCCTACAGGCTGGACAAGTGGGGTATCGTAACTGCTGAGCTCTGATACCACACTGTAACACCCTTGAATCGGCCCTATGCAAGTTTCAGCGCTTCCCACCAAACCCGCATAGAAACGATTAAAGGACGCCCACCAGGCACTTTCGTGTGGGTGGAAAACGAAGTAATACCATTACACATTAGTCCACGATGGAACCCACAGAACATATATATATAACAGCGACTCCATGATTCAAGAATACAGATATACTATACAAAGATTCAAATCACCTTGAAAACGATAGAGCGTCCGACTACGGACAAGAGGCAAATGGGGCTAAGAGCCCTGAACAATAACCAATGGTGGCCATAATCCTGCCAGGGCCAAGCCGGAAGGGTACCCTGCTAACGACGTCGATCTCAAACCTGCTAAAACAAAAGGGGTGCCGACAAAGGGCAAAGGAAAAAGAGGAGCGTCAGTAATGAGGCCAGTACACGGCGAGGCTAGAATTCGGCGGCTCTCGCCTACATAGGTATGGTGGACTGAAGAGCAGCGCAACAAGCGCTAAACAACCTATAGAGACTCGATACATTTGTCGGCTATTAGAGAGGGGTAAGAAATACCTATTCGAATGCAACCTGATACTAACACCAATCATACCCATCCTGGTATTCCCCCTCGAGACTAAACGAGGAAGTCAAACCAAGGAACTCACACAGTTGGCAGTTTTATTCATTCCATTATAGTTGAAGCACTTACTAGTCAGATATAGATAGCATGAGTCATCCTGATAGCATAAGTAGTGGGCAGTTTTAGTTAACCATTCGGTTGTAGTTGCAGTTCTTACTAGTCAGATACAATTAGCATGTGACATCCCAAACCCAGCAGTTGTTGGCACTTTTATTTCATTCCATTGGAGTTGCGATACTTACTAGGCAGGTATTACATGACACGATACACCCAGTTCCACCAGTTGTTGGCACTTTTATTATCCATTCCATTGTAGTGAAGCTGATTACTAGTCACATATTAATTCAAATTTATAGCACTACTTTAGTTATGCTTGTCTATGATCGAGATACTGTGCTCCAAGTCGTCCATAACCGCGGACACGGCTTTCAGAAAGATTTACCCTACAGGGGTGCACAAATAGCAACACACACACGATCAACCTCGGAAAAACCAAATCAAAACCCAACGAGGCTTTCACGACAAAGCATACACAGGATTCATAAAAGATTTCAGGGGGCCACCCCACTAGGCTACCTGCAACGAAGTTGGCCGGCTCCGGAACAGACCCAGGGTTTGTGACGACGGCTGTAAACGACTGGGAACCCAAAAGTGTGACTGGGCTTGTCGATACCGCGAAAACGTGGCACGATCCAAAACAGTACAGGTGCTCCACGCACAATCTTAAATAAAGCAGTAAAGCATGGCATAGGTACATGATAGTAATAAAGCCCCAAACTAGTTTGTGGCCCCAAGAAATAAGAAATGAATCAAGCTCTGGCTAAGGGGGATTCATAGACTCTCCCGGATGTGGATAGTGCGAATAGTCAAGGAACAGGTATCAAGTACTCGGGGCCTACGGGACACAAGTGGACATGAAAACCAAATAGCATATATTGCCCACCGGTGCCTCTTTCATTAGTTATCCCAGCAATTTAATAGTTGGATTTAAAGTCACGATCATCTCCACCATAAAGCATCTCCACCATTAAGCATGTGCCAACCTTCCAACAACGGTGGAACAACAACGACGCAAATCACCACCTGAGCAAGCAACTGCGACTCGCAAGGCCGACTGTCTATCAAACAACAGGCAATAGGATGTGTCCAAGGCAATATAGAGGCTGCAGGGAATATAAATGGTACATGAAAACTAAAGCATCGCAACACGGACAACAATAGATCAACAGGAGGAAATAAAGACTATAAATGCAACATAGGTAGAAAGGGGGAGAATGCTCGCCTGGAAAACACTATCGAAGATACACCGAATAAGTTGTCGATACACGCATCCACTCAATGGCCTAATATGTGAAGAAGCAAAGCACCAAAAGGAACACCGGATGCACTATTTAATACTACAACAGAAGATCAGGCATGATTATGATATGATGCAGATGCGGTGCAATTAGGCAGTATTAAGCGGAACCGGGGTCCGACGATTAATAAAAAGGTTCAAGTTATTTATCTACCCCGCAAATTAAATGTTGTATTGACAAGGCAAAACACGGCGTCGGTTCACTACACCAAGTTAAATGGAGTCCCGAATAAGACAAAATTATCCCGCATAAACACTCCATATTTAATTATTAGGTGATTCGACAAAATAACCTGCACCCACAAAGTATGTATGCATGCATGAACAATTTAATATGCAACAGTTTATATATATAGCATCTATAAAATAGAGGCTCGGAAAGGGGTCACACATCTGGGCGAAGGTCTTGGTTTGGAGGGGTCGGGTTCGGTCTCGCCGGGATCGGTCTTTGGACTCCGAGAACAAGGCTGCAGGATCCGTGAGGAGATCTTGGCGTTCTGGTGGTCTGGATTCTGTGTCGACGACCTTCGATTCCAGGGATCTTCGGGTCGGGGGTCTCGGCGTCCATGAAGAAGGTCTCGGTGCTCTGTGCAAACTCTCGCATCGGAGTCTAGTATCCCGCAGATCACCGCATCCATCTTCACAAGTGTCGCACCAACAACATTTAACTTTGTATCACCACTACACCACACACGCATTGGTACACCAACGCGCACATCAATAGGAGCCCAACGAGGTAAACATCTAGAGGAGGTCACACGCCCTTTGGTAGGGCCTAGGAATGCTGTACGGGGCCATGTCCCATTCAGGCATTAGCTCGAGCAGGTTGCGGGAACTGCAAAAGCAGGTGGTAGGAGGACGGTGCAGGACAAGGACGAGTCAGGCGTGGCCGAAGACAGGGTGATTGGGCTCGAGGAGCCAGTCTCGCGCCGGAACCAGGACAGGTACTGGCCTGAGACGGCCAAGGTGGAGAGTTCCCGGTGGCGAGGCACACGCGGGGAGAGGCGTTGCTGCCCGTAGGGAAAACAAAGACGGGGCGAGGCTTGGCTGATGGCGAGGTGGACCGTCGCAGTGCGGGGCTCGCTGGAGGGCACGACGGAGAGCTACAGCAGTGCGGCAGTGCTCAGGTCGCGTGCCAGGAGGTCGGCAACGGGAGGTTGGATGGAGGGAGGGAGTGGCTGGCGGGGTGGAGGGATGGGGTTAGGGTTTGGTCAAATGGGCTGGGCCAGCCAGGGTGGTAGGTGGCCTGGACTACGGTCCGGGCTGCCTCCCCTGGTATAAAAACATTTTGTTTGTTATTATTCATTTTAATTTTAAAAGATATTTATAAATAATGTTTAGATAGATAAAAGATCCGGAACAGACCGGGGTTGATTTGAATAAAGACGAGGATATTTTAGAAGGCAAAACTAGGCTTTTAGAAAATATTTTTAGGCAAACCATGCATGATGACATGAGCATGCGGTCATGATGATGCAATGCACAAAAAACACAGCGATTTTCTAGTAGTGGTATTAGCGGGATGCCACATCCTCCTCCTCCTCCACCACAAACTCCGGTGACCTCCTCCTCCTCCTCCACCAACTCCGGCGACCTCCTCCTCCTCCTCCACCACCAACTCCGGCGACCTCCTTCTCCTCCTCTTCCACCACCAACTCCAGCGACCTCCTCCACCTCCTCCACCACCAACTCCGGCAACCTCCTCCTAGCCCTCCTCCAGCCACCACCACCACCACCAACTCCGGCCAGATCTAGATCTGGCCCGGGTTTTTTTTGAAATTTGAAAAAACCTTCTGTGGCACATATTGGCCATATGCGCCACAGAAGTTTGAGATCTGGCCCACCTTTTTTTTGAATTTTGGAAAAAAACTTTTCTGGCGCATATTGGCCATATGCGCCACTGAAGTTTCAGACTTCTGTGGCGCATTTTGAAATGCGCCACTGAAGATAGTTATCAGTGGTGATGTATCAGTGGCGAGTAACATATGCGCCACGGATAGTGAAAAAAGGTGCGCCACTGATAAGGGGTTTCCTAGTAGTGATTCCAAGTTGGAAACAACACCTTGGAGGTGTTTCCTTGCTCCTACTGGTTCAATAACCTTGGTTTCATCACTGTAGCATCCCAATTGTCTAACAATGGTAATGGTACTTGGTCTAGTAATATATATGCTACTTCCTTTATATAATTGTTGCATCATAATTATATCATGCTCATATCATCATGCCACCTTGCATTTGAGCATCATATAAAACCCCTTTTTCTTTTGGTTCTTCTCTCATATGCATTATTAATTGTATTTGCCTCTTGATATTGTATTTGGTTATTGATATATTGTTTAAATGCCCAAGTTGAGTTGGGGGCATATCTTTTATTCCATCCCATTATCTTTTATTTTCACCACCTTATAATTCCACCATCCTATTAGTCCATGAGCTGGTAATTCTTTTTCTTTTGATTTTATTCTAGCTCATGTGGATGGGGTGGACCTAATCCAATTCTTTTGCTTGGCCTTGGTTCCACTTCTTGGGAATGCATTAGAATAATGCCATATCATTGCTTTTGTTCTCACAAAATTAATCATGGCATTTAGTATTTTGCATGGGCCATGCAATCTCCACCACCACCTTTTATTCCATTGGCTTTTCCTTGATTTAATGGATCTTATCTTTGTGGATCATCTCCTACCATTCCATCATTCCCATATTCTCATCAATATCATTATTAATTTAATCTCTTCATGCATGATTCATATGAGGCCTCTTCCCATATCTCTTTTCTCTCTCTTTTTCTTGCTTTCTTCTCCACCTTAGCTTATGCTAGATCAAGCCCCCCTTTTTTCCTTTTGGTATGGTCTCATAAACAAATTCAAAATCTAAAACCCTAATAACACCCTAACCTAGCTATCTCTCTCTATTTTTCCTCTAATCTAGTTCTACTCAAACCCTAATCTCACCTCCCTCTCTATCACTCCCGCTCACCCTAGCTACTAGTCCCACCTGGCCCTCTCTCTCCCTGCCATGCTTGGCCCACACCTCAGATACCACCACCCCATCCCAAACAAAACCCTAACCCGAGCCCGTCTAAGCTAACCTAGCTACACCTGAGCCCCTCTCCTCTCCCTCTCTTCTCTAACTGCCGTGCCAGCCCCACCTCCCTCTCCTTCCTCCCTGGCCTACCTGGCAGCCCCACCACCCTACCCTGCCTTGCCCTACCTTCCCCAGCCCGAGCCAGCACGTGAGGAGGAAGGAAAAAGGTGACAACCGAGCCACCTTTATCTACCCCATACCACGACTGCCCCTCCTCTCTCTCTCTCGTTTTCCCTCGTCCACACGGCTCTCCTGGCTCGCCCAGATCTGCCCCGAGCCTGCCCTCTTCTTCCCCTTCTTCCTCTCTGTCGCCAGCACCTGCCGCCGGTCGCCGCCAGCACCGCAGCGCCCCCCTCGTTCCAGCCAATCAGCGCATCGTGGAGGTGGCGACTGAGGATGCTCCTCTACATCGCCCTACACGCGCCGACGAGGACGAGAAGCCCCAGCACCGCCGGAACCAGCGCCGCCCGACGCGAAACCCTAATCCTCCGGCCGCCAGCCTCGTCCATGATTCGCTGCACCCCTTCCTGTTCCGACACCGCCGATCTCTCCGCGGTACGCACCTTTCCCTCCCTGACATCCTCCGCTTCCCTGTCGCCGTCTAGAGCCACCGCTCGTTTCGCCGAACACCCTCGGTGCGCCAGAGGTCGCCGGTGTCTGCTAGCTTCCCGCGCCGCAACGAGCTTCGCCTAGGCCCCAGCCATCCTCCAAACAACTACCCCGCCCTACCGCTCTGGCACCGCCTCCCTACGCGCACGCCAGATCCACGGATCGAATCCCCGCGCCGCGCACGCGCTGTCGCCGAACACGTCCGTCAGTTTCGTCAGAGATCAGAGAAGATCCACAGTGCACGTTAACACTTTGCACTTAACCCCCCACCTTTTTTGACTAGCTTAACCCGCGCTCCTAGAGGCCCCACCTGTCAGCCGCCTTATCGTTTTGCATAAAAGTCCCCTGGTTTCTCAGGTCGTAACCCACGCTCCAACCCACGCCCACCTGTCAGCCTCTGGAAGTAACCCCACTGTTCCGTGGGCCAGACGCCGCTGGCCCCGCTGCCTCTATCTTATTCTTGCATCATTGAGTCGCGATTGCATTAAATTGAATCCCAAGTACTGCATAGCCTTTATTTTTAAACCCCACCGAAGCTCGTTCCTCTATCCTATGAGCCATTACTACAGGAGTTGTTTGAGCCATGCGAGTCGTAGAAAAGCATGTGTAGGGTATGTGAGTGTCTGATGAATAACGAGGTACCTAAACAACATAACCTGAGTAGTAATGGGATAACTAATGAAAGAGGCACCGGTGAGCAATATCTGCTATTTGGTTTTTCCTGCTCACTTGTGTCCCGTAGGACCCCGAGTACTTGATTCCTGTTCCTTGACTATTCGCACTATCCACATCCGGGAGGCCTTATGGACCCCCCTGAGCCAGAGCTTGATTCATTCTTATTACTATCCTGTACTTGTGCCATGTTACTGTTTTATTAAGATTGTGCGAGGAGCACCTGTACTGTTTAAGAATTGCGGAGTGTTTTCGCGGTATCGACAAGCCCAGTCACATTTTTGGGTTCCCAGTCGTTTACAGCCATTGGCGCAAACCTTGGGTCCATCTCGGAGCCGGCCAACTTCGTTGCGGGTAGCTTAATGGGGTGGCCCCCTGAAATATTTCTGAATCCTGTGATTGCTTTGTCGTGAATGCCTCGTCGGGTTTTGATTTGGTTTTTCTGAGGTTGATCGAGTGTGTGTTGCTATTCGTGCAACCCTGCAGGGTAAATCTTTCTGAAAGCCGTGTCCGCGGTTATGGACGACTTGGAGCACAGTTTCTTGATCATAGACAAGTATAACTAAAGTACCGCTTTGAATTTGACTAAGTACTTGACTAGTAAATAGTGCAATACTCATGGAATGGTTAATAAAACTGCCAACGGATGATGGGGGTTGTTCGTCCGCTTCCTTGTTGGTAAGCGAGGAGGAGGATGGATCTGTTAGTTATACTGTTATAACTGTTTTTCTTAATTCACGGACATCCGTCTATCATTGGTTAGGCGGATGGTTAGCGAGTATCTGTAGAATTGTTAGGTATTATCTTTTGCTGCAATTGCAACACCCCAGGTTGTGTCCCTTTAGCGGCATAAAGACTTGCTGAGTACCCCTAGGGTCTCACATGATAAATTGTTTGATTCAGATGAACAGGTATACCCGCAAGATGGATACTGGGTGGAAGAGACAAATGAGGTTGGCAACGATCGTTCGGTGTAGAGATTTCGGGAATGGGGATCCGTGAGATCTGTGGGCGAGATGTGTTTATTTATGGGGCATCTTATGCCGATTTGCTTCTTATCCGTACTCGGATCTTGTTTCCGCTTCCGCCTGATACTCTGATGTGTGATGTATGAGGAGCTATCCTAATTTATTATATCTATCTAGGACATTTGAATCTTGTCGTATGGCGTTGCAATATTTCTATTTCTTTTAGATGGAATGGCTCTGAGGACTGTTGTATGTGGCTTGCATACATACTCATTTGTGTATGTAGTTGATCCCTTCGCCTGCCGATTACGCCGCTCGTTCTTGTCCTGATGTCTGAAAGTGGTTAGGACGGCCGAAAGGTCTACCGTGAGTGGCCCTGGGCCCCACCGTACTATTTTAACCACTTTCGTTCATCCAGGCATGTAACTAAGAGCGTAATTCACCGAGGTAGTTACAATTGGTATCAGAGCCATCCCGCCCTTCAGGGTCTCAGCCAAAATGGTCGTTGTCAGTCTAGCAAATATTTTGGTAGTTATGTATACTAGGGAAAAACAAAACGTGAGAGTAGGACTGCTTCCATTTTTCTTCTTACCCACCCACCCACACTTTTTCTGGTAAGGAAGTGTAACGTTTTCAATCCTCTTCTAAAATTCAAACTAGGATTCACGTGTTCTGGGCTCCGTAGTACCATAGGTTGTGTGTGTGTGTGTGAATTCCTTGCCTATCTGTTGCATCCAAATGTTATCACTATCTGCCTTTTGGTTATCAACTGTTGGTACATTCCATACCGACAGGCCTTTGTAAACCGACGCGATCTATTCTGATTCGTTGTACACCAATGCGATCTATCTTACTCTTTGTTATCCGACGTTATCTTTTTGGGGTGTTCTTTTTCGTAGTTACCAATCTTTAGGTTCATCTAAGAAGAAGGTGTTGGGATATGTGTTTTACTGATTCATGTGCGGAGTAATGATTTGAGTGCGGGATGGAGTCGCGACCATACCACTACTTTTATCATTTGCTTTTGTATATTGAACTAGTAGAGTTACTAATCTTGATTCGTTAAGTGGTTTTGCGCATATAGTGGTATTTTAATGCCAAAATTTGCGGAAATTTTTTCTTTGTTAGTTGTGTACCACACTCCTTGTTCAGTCGTGTGCGTTATGCTTAATATCTTCTAGTCGCCTTGAACTTTGTTGATATTTTAATATCATCTCAGTGAATTGCATTCTTTAATCTTGATTAATTCCATTTTGGTACTATTTTGGATTATTATCATTCTCCATTATAGTACTGACTTTTGTTTTATATCAATCACAAGATGGCACCACCACGCCGTTCTGAGGAGGACATACCACCTGAACTTGGGGTTGCTTTGGCAAGTATTGCAAATTCTTTGGGCACTATGCAGCAGAACCATCAGCGCTTCGAGGAAAGCGTGAGGAGGAATGAGTTTGTTCCGCTACCTCCACCTCCCAATTGAGGAGACATCAAGAGTTTTCTCAAGTTCAACCCACGCCAATTTGAGGTGTCTGATCAGCCACTTGATGCGGATGACTGGCTTCGTGAAGTGTCAAGGTTGCTGATGACTGCGGATGTTCCCAAGCAAGAATGAGTCAAATGTGCTACTCACCTTCTGAAGGGCGATGCAGCTCTCTGGTGGGAAAATTACCTCAAGGCAGATCTCTCTGGTTTTCAGCCTATTTGGGAGCGGTTCACTGCTGCTTTCAAAGAGCAATATCTGTCAGAAATTGTCATGGAAAGGATGAAGGAAGTGTTTCTCAACCTCAAGCAGGGCACTGACAATGTCAACACCTACATCAGAAACTTCATGATCCTATCTCGTTATGGTGGCGATGAGATCTCTGATGACAAGAAGAAGCAAAAGAGGTTTCGGCAAGGCCTCAATGCTTCCATCAAATATGCAATCACTCATGCAAGGCCGGCATCTTTCCTGGAACTCCAACACACAGCTCTGCAGGAAGAAGCAAGTAGGCAAGTGTTTGAGGAGTCAAAGAAACACAGTCGTGATACAGCAAGCTCTTCTGCTATGACAACTCCTTCTAAGCGTCGTGTCTGGGTTCCTAACACCCCACCGTCGCTCCCTGCTCCACCAAGACCGTCAAGCTACGCACCAAGGCCACCAAACTCCTTCATTGCGGCTCCCAGGGGCTACAACCACAACTACCCTGAAGCGCCTGGCGGAGTCCCTGGCTACGTTGCTCCACGTCCACCTGGTGCTTCTTATACTTGTGGAAACACTGGGCATCAGCACTAGAATTGTCCAATGAACAACAAAGCTCTACCCCACCACCTCCAAGACCTGCGGCAAGTGCTCCTATGATTCGTGCACCTCCACCTCGGGCTCTCAACATCAACACTAAGCCGGGGTCTACGGTTGCTCGTGCCAACTGTGTCAACGTCGCTCAAGCTGAGCAAGCATCTGGAGTTGTCATGGGTATGCTTCCTGTTAACTCAGTTTCTGCACGAGTGTTGTTTGATTCTGGTGCATCGCATTCTTTTATCTCTACGAGTTTTGCTGATAGGAATGGGTTATCTATGGATCCTCTCCCCAAGCGTTTAATGGTCCTTTCTCCTGGAGAAACAATGGCATCTTCTAAAATCAGCCATAACAATCAAACTGAGATTTGTGGTTCTTCGTTTCCGGCTTCCTTAATTATTCTGGGCAATTCTGATATTAATGTTATCTTGGGCATGGATTGGTTGATAGCAAATGCAGCTGTGATTGATTGTGCTGAACGTTCGGTTTCTCTGAAAATTCCTGAAGGCCATATAGTCTATTCTCCAAGTCTGACTCCTGCAATTCAGCTTTATTCTTTGACGGCTCTGAATGATGATGCTATGGAAGGTATTCAGAGTGTTCCTGTAGTCTGTGAGTTCCCAGATGTCTTTCCTGAAGAGTTGCCAGGTATGCCTCCAGATCGTGAGGTTGAGTTTGTCATTGAACTTGAACCTGGTACCGCTCCTATCTCCAAGCGGCCTTATAAAATGGGTCATGCTGAGTTGGCTGAACTCAAACGCCAGCTGGATGAACAAGAGAAGTTGAGTTTCATTCAGCACAGTACTTCTTTTTGGGGTAGTCCAACCATCTTTGTGAAGAAGCGAGACAAGACTGATAGACTTTGTGTTGACTATCGGGCACTCAATGCTAAAACAATCAAGAATAAATATCCCCTTCCGCGGATTAATGATCTCTTCGATCAGCTAGCTGGAGCTGTGGTATTCTCTAAGCTTGATTTGAGAAGTGGTTATCATCAAATCAAGATCCGCAAGGAATATGTTACTAAAACAGCGTTCACCACCCGCTATGGCCTGTATGAGTACACGGTCATGTCTTTCGGTCTCACCAATGCACCTGACACCTTCTCGAGGCTTATGAACTCGGTTTTCATGGAGTATCTTGATAAGTTCGTTGTGGTCTATCTGGATGACATTCTAGTCTATTCTAAGTCAAAGGAAGAACATGAAGAACACCTTTGGTGTGTCCTAAATAAACTTCATGAGAACCGTCTGTATGCAAAGTTCTCCAAGTGTGAATTCTGGCTGCCTCAAGTCACCTACCTTGGTCACGTCATCTCTGCCAAGGGCATTGCCGTCAACCCAGAGACTATTAAGACAATTATGGACTGGCTTCCACCCATAAATGTCAAAGAAGTCTGGAGTTTCCTTGGTTTGGCCAGTTACTGCCATCGCTTCGTTCAAAACTTCTCAAAGATTGCGAAGCCTCTTACCGATCTCCTCAAGAAAGGCAAGAAATATCTTTGGACTCCTGCATGTCAAGCAAGCTTTGAAACACTCAAAGAGAAGCTCACCTCCACACCAGTCTTAGTTCCTCCAGATACATCAAAGCCTTTCCAGATTTTCTGTGATGCTTCATTGCAAGGATTGGGTGCGGTCCTTATGCAAGAAAAGCAAGTTGTTGCTTATGCCTCTCGACAGTTGAAGACGCCCGAGATCAACTATCCTACACATGACCTCGAACTCGCAGCAGTTGTCTTTGCTTTGAAAGTATGGAGGCATTACTTGCTTGGCAACCGTTGTGAGATCTTTTCTGATCACAAGTGTCTGAAGTATATATTCACACAGCCTGATCTCAACCTTCGTCAGAGGAGGTGGATTGAAACAATAAATGATTTCGATTTGACCATCAACTACACCCCGGGCAAAGCCAATGTCATGGCAGATGCTCTCAGCCGAAAAGCTTATGTCAACAACCTCATGTTGGAAGAACAACAGCCTCTCTTGTGCGAGGAATTCCGCAAGCTCAACCTTGAAATTGTGGATCAAGGGTATCTTCTGAACCTTCTAGCAACACCTCTCTTGGAAGAAAAAGTTCGCTCCATTCAACTTGGTGATCCTTACACTAAAAAGATCGTCTCCAACATTCAGCTTCCGAAGTATGAGTCTTTTCACGTAGATGACCAAGGCACTCTTTTCTTTGAACACTGGATGTTTGTTCCGAACTACCCGGGGTTTAAGAGAGAAAGTTCTCAAGGAGGCGCATGATTCTGTTCTTTCTATCCACCCTGGCAGCACAAAGATGTACATGGACTTGAAAACACAATATTGGTGGCCTGGTTTGAAACGATATTGTGCCAAGTATGTCTCAGAGTGCGATGTTTGTCACAGAGTTAAAGCTGTCCATCAAAAACGTTCCGGTCTTCTACAGCCATTGAAGCCTTCGGAATGGAAATGGGAGAAAGTAGAGATGGACTTCATCACTGGTTTTCCAAGGTCGCAGAAGGGCAACAATGCAATCTTTGTTGTCATTGACAGGCTTTCCAAAGTAGCTCACTTCTTTCCAGTCAAGGAAACAATTTCTGCAATTCAGTTGGCTGAGCTCTATATCAACAGAATTGTCTCTCTGTATGGAGTCCCTCTTGAGATCAGTTCAGACCGTGGAAGCATCTTCACTTCCAAGTTCTGGGGAAGTTTCCAAAATGCTTTGGGAACAAAACTAAACTTCAGCACAGCTTACCACCCTCAGTCGCAAGGACAAGTTGAAAGGATTAATTAGATTCTAGAAGATATGATCCGTGCTTGCGTTATCTCTTTCGGCATGAAGTGGGAAGAATGTCTTCCTTATGCTGAATTCTCTTACAACAACAGCTTCCAGAAAAGTCTAAAGATGGCACCATTTGAGGCTCTCTATGGTCGCAAGTGCAGAACTCCGATTGGTTGGTCGGGCGCAGGGGAAAGAATATTGTTTGGCCCCGACATTGTAACTCAAGTGGAGGAGAAAGTTCACATCATTCTTGAAAACCTGAAGATTGCTCAAAGTCGCCAGAAGAGCAATTATGACAGAAAGCACACGGACATGGAGTATGTCCCTGGTGATCTCGTTTACCTTCGTGCCACTCCCATGAGAGGCACGCACCATTTTGGTATCAAAGGAAAGCTGGCTCCTAGATACATCGGTCCTTTCAAAATTCGTGGAAGAAGAGGAGAAGTTGCTTATGCTCTTGAGCTCCCTAAACAACTCAAAGTCCATGATGTTTTCCACATCTCTCAACTCAAAAAGTGCTTCAAGGATCCTGGCAGGACCGTGGACCATGAACTCATCAATCTCCAGGAAGGTCTATCTTATCAAGAACACCCCACAAAAATTCTTGAAGTCGCAGAAAGAAGGACTCGCAACAAGTCCATCAAGTTCTACAAGGTGCAGTGGTCGAACCATTCCATTGATGAAGCCACCTGGGAACGTGAAGATGAGCTCCGCGCCAAGTATCCTACCCTCTTTGAGTCTTCTTCTTCTTCCTAGAATCTCGGGGCGAGATTCCTGTTTAGTGGGGGAGAGTTGTAGCATCCCAATTGTCTAACAATGGTAATGGTACTTGGTCTCGTAATATATATGCTACTTCCTCTATATAATTGTTGCATCATAATTATATCATGCTCATATCATCATGCCACCTTGCATTTGAGCATCATATAAAACCCCTTTTTCTTTTGGTTCTTCTCTCATATGCATTATTAATTGTATTTGCCTCTTGATATTGTATTTGGTTATTGATATATTGTTTAAATGCGCAAGTTGAGTTGGGGGCATATCTTTTATTCCATCCCATTATCTTTTATTTTCACCACCTTATAATTCCACCATCCTATTAGTCCATGAGCTGGTAGTTCTTTTTCTTTTGATTTTATTCTAGCTCATGTGGATGGGGTGGACCTAATCCAATTCTTTTGCTTGGCCTTGGTTCCACTTCTTGGGAATGCATTAGAATAATGCCATATCATTGCTTTTGTTCTCACAAAATTAATCATGGCATTTAGTATTTTGCATGGGCCATGCAATCTCCACCACCACCTTTTATTCCATTAGCTTTTCCTTTGATTTAATGGATCTTATCTTTGTGGACCATCTCCTACCATTCCATCATTCCCATATTCTCATCAATATCATTATTAATTTAATCTCTTCATGCATGATTCATATGAGGCCTCTTCCCATATCTCTTTTCTCTCTCTTTTTCTTGCTTTCTTCTCCACCTTAGCTTATGCTAGATCAAGCCCCCCTTTTTCCTTTTGGTATGGTCTCATAAACAAATTCAAAATCTAAAACCCTAATAACACCCTAACCTAGCTATCTCTCTCTATTTTTCCTCTAATCTAGTTCTACTCAAACCCTAATCTCACCTCCCTCTCTATCACTCCCTCTCACCCTAGCTACTGGTCCCACCTGGCCCTCTCTCTCCCTGCCATGCTTGGCCCACACCTCAGATACCACCACCCCATCCCAAACAAAACCCTAAACTGAGCCCCTCTAAGCTAACCTAGCTACACCCGAGCCCCTCTCCTCTCCCTCTCTTCTCTAACTGCCGTGCCAGCCCCACCTCCCTCTCCTTCCTCCCTGGCCTACCTGGCAGCCCCACCACCCTACCCTGCCTTGCCCTACCTTCCCCAGCCCGAGCCAGCACGTGAGGAGGAAGGAAAAAGGTGACAACCGAGCCACCTTT
This sequence comes from Avena eriantha, assembly GCA_910589775.1. NCBI lineage: Eukaryota > Viridiplantae > Streptophyta > Magnoliopsida > Poales > Poaceae > Avena > Avena eriantha. The sequence goes on along the minus strand of OU342744.1, from coordinate 282,486,533 downwards.
ATCTACCCCATACCACGGCTGCCCCTCCTCTCTCTCTCTCTCATTTTTCCCTCGTCCACACAGCTCTCCTGGCTCGCCCAGATCTCCCCCGAGCCTGCCCTCTTCTTCCCCTTCTTCCTCTCCGTTGCCAGCACCTGCCGCCAGTCGCCGCCAGCACCGTAGCGCCCCCCTCGTTCCAGCCGATCAACGCGTCGTGGAGGTGGCCTGGAAGACTGAGGAGGCTCCTCTTCATCGCCCTGCACACGCCGACGAGGACGAGAAGCCCCAGCACCGCCGGAACCAGCGCCGCCCGACGCGAAACCCTAATCCTCCGGCCGCCAGCCTCGTCCACGATCCGCTGCACCCCTTCCCTTTCCGACACCACCGATCTCTCCGCGGTACGCACCTTTCCCTCCCTGACATCCTCCGCTTCGCTGTCGCCGGCTAGAGCCATCGCTCGTTTCGCCGAACACCCTCGGTGCGCCAGAGGTCGCCAGTGTCTGCTAGCTTCCCGCGCCGCAACGAGCCTCACCTAGGCCCCAGCCATCCTCCAAACAACTACCCCGCCCTACCGCACTGGCACCGCCTCCCTGCGCGCACGCCAGATCCACGGATCGAATCCCCCGCGCCGCGCGCGCTGTCGCCGAACACGTCTGTCAGGGTCGTCAGAGATCAGAGAAGATCCACAGTGCACGTTGACACTTTGCACTTAACCCCCCACCTTTTTGACTAGCTTAACCCGCGCTCCTAGAGGCCCCACCTGTCAGCCGCCTTGGCGTTTTGCATAAAAGTCCCCCGGTTTCTCAGGTCGTAACCCGCACTCCAACCCACGCCCACCTGTCAGCCTCTGGAAGTAACCCCACTGTTCCGTGGGCCAGACGTCGCTGGCCCCGCCTGTCAACCTCAGTGGCTAGATAAGCCCCGGTGTGAAAAGCTTTTCGCACGCGTGTGCCCCGCCAGCAGCTGGCCCACCCGTCAGTGACTGCGGCTGGGTCGAGCTGAGTAACAAAAGTCTGCCCTGTTGTCTGTTTTAATAAAACCTTTTCAAAATTGATTTTAAATTCAAATTCAGTTCAGATTTAAATAACTTTTCAAATATAAATCCAAATAATACAAGTAATATATGTTTTGGAATCTGAAAAATGTGAGGAATTCAAATATGCCTTTCAAAATAATGGTTGAGCACTTTAAAATTTCGAGATAATTAAAATTACAATAAAATGCCTTTTCGTAATTAATTAATAACTTTAGTTTTATAACTCCAAATTTGACAAATAATATGTCTAAATCGATCAGCGCGACGAGCCCGTTCTATCTATGCAGTCCTTGTTCTAAATTGAAGCATGCATCATGATATTCTTACAAATCTGAACTGTTTATGGCAATAAAAATTGGACTAAATAAATAATAAAATGCTTTAATTCTTGCACCACACCTCACCCTTTCCATGCTACTTTAATGCCATGTAAATTGTGCATCATTCATCATGGCATGCTTGTTTGCTTGGCGCACTTTAATTCATATGCTTGTGCACTTTATTTATGTTGGCCCGTGTTTGTTTGGTTCTTCTTCGAATAGACGCCCAGCAGGAGAATTACCAGGAATCACAGGAGTACTACCCAGATCCATCTCTCGCTTCAACTGAGCTGCCAGGCAAGCACTACCACATGCTTGCATACATACAGTACCTGTTGCCTCTATCTTATTCTTGCATCATTGAGTCGCGATTGCATTAAATTGAATCCCAAGTACTGCATAGCCTTTATTTTTAAACCCCACCGAAGCTCGTTCCTCTATCCTATGAGCCATTACTACAGGAGTTGTTTGAGCCATGCGAGTCGTAGAAAAGCATGTGTAGGGTATGTGAGTGTCTGATGAATAACGAGGTACCTAAACAACATAACCTGAGTAGTAATGGGATAACTAATGAAAGAGGCACCGGTGAGCAATATCTGCTATTTGGTTTTTCCTGCTCACTTGTGTCCCGTAGGACCCCGAGTACTTGATTCCTGTTCCTTGACTATTCGCACTATCCACATCCGGGAGGCCTTATGGACCCCCCTGAGCCAGAGCTTGATTCATTCTTATTACTATCCTGTACTTGTGCCATGTTACTGTTTTATTAAGATTGTGCGAGGAGCACCTGTACTGTTTAAGAATTGCGGAGTGTTTTCGCGGTATCGACAAGCCCAGTCACATTTTCGGGTTCCCAGTCGTTTACAGCCATTGGCGCAAACCTTGGGTCCGTCTCGGAGCCGGCCAACTTCGTTGCGGGTAGCTTAATGGGGTGGCCCCCTGAAATATTTCTGAATCCTGTGATTGCTTTGTCGTGAATGCCTCGTCGGGTTTTGATTTGGTTTTTCTGAGGTTGATCGAGTGTGTGTTGCTATTCGTGCACCCCTGTAGGGTAAATCTTTTTGAAAGCCGTGTCCGCGGTTATGGACAACTTGGAGCACAGTTTCTTGATCATAGACAAGTATAACTAAAGTACCGCTTTGAATTTGACTAAGTACTTGACTAGTAAATAGTGCAATACTCATGCAATGGTTAATAAAACTGCCAACGGATGATGGGGGTTGTTCGTCCGCTTCCTCGTTGGTAAGCGAGGAGGAGGATGGATCTGTTAATTATACTGTTATAACTGTTGTTCTTAATTCACGGACATCCGTCTATCATTGGTTAGGTGGATGGTTAGCGAGTATCTATAGAATTGTTAGGTATTATCTTTTGCTGCAATTGCGTCACCCCAGGTTGTGTCCCCTTTAGCGGCATAAAGACTTGCTGAGTACCCCTAGGGTCTCACACGATAAATTGTTTGATTCAGATGAACAGGTATACCCACCAGATGGATACTGGGTGGAAGAGACAGATGAGGTTGGCAACGATCGTTCAGTGTAGAGATTCCGGGAACGGGGATCCGTGAGATCTGTGGGCGGGATGTGTTTATTTATGGGGCATCTTATGCCGATTTGCTTCTTATCCGTACTCGGATCTTGTTTCCGCTTCCGGCTGATACTCTGATGTGTGATGTATGAGGAGCTATCCTAATTTATTATATCTATCTAGGACATTTGAATCTTGCCGTATGGCGTTGCAATATTTCTATTTCTTTTAGATGGAATGGCTCTGAGGACTGTTGTATGTGGCTTGCATACATACTCATTTGTGTATGTAGTTGATCCCTTCGCCTGCCGATTACGCCGCTCGTTCTTGTCCCGATGTCTGAAAGTGGTTAGGACGGCCGAAAGGTCTACCGTGAGTGGCCCTGGGCCCCACCGTACTATTTTAACCACTTTCATTCACCCAGGCATGTAACTAAGAGCGTAATTCACCGAGGTAGTTACAATCACTGAGGGAAAACTTGCTGCTGTGCTCATCATACGTTCCTCTTGGGGTTCCCCAACGAGCTCAAATATATTTTGGGCCATCATCGCTCGCGCTTCCGTCTCGTTGCTTGGAAGGATCTTGTGCTCGGGGAAGGCGACGTATGGTGCAGTCCAATCGCTGGGCTCCATGACCATGGCGACGAGGGCGGGCTCGGGCTTCAGTGGTATCTCGATGTCGATCTCCTTAGGCGGGGAGACTAAAGGCTTATGGATGATGTCGAGGAAGACTCCTGTGGGTGGCGTTTGCCTGGTTGACCCGATTCAGGAGAGGGCGTCTGCCTCCTCGTTGTTTCGCATGTTGATCCACATGACTGAGTAGTCGGTGAAGTGTCCTCCGAGCTGGTCGACCGCTTGGCGGTACACTATCATCGTCGGGGAGACGGTGTCGCAGGTCCCGACGACTAGGTTGGAGTCGCCGTAGCACCGTAGGCGATTGACATTCATTTCCTTGGCGGCCCGCATAGCGTGAAGGAGGGCCTCGTACTCGGCCATGTTGTTGGTACGTGGTGTGAAGTCGAGGTGGAGCACATAGCGCAACTTGTCTCCCTTGGGTGAGGTCAGTATGACCCCGACCCCTGCGCCGTCGGCATTCTTGCAACCATCGAAGTGGAGCGACCAGTAGTGGAGGTATGGTAGCTTCTCCGGCTGTTGTGCTTCTTCCCAATCGGCAAGGAAATCAGGCTGGGCTTGTGACTTGATCGCTTTCCGTGGTTCGTACTTGATGTTGTGGATGCCAATTTCGACGGCCCACTTCGCCACTCGCTCAGTTACCTCGCGATTGCGGATGATATCCTGTAGTGGCGCGGAGGAGATGACTGTGGTTGGGTGCTCCTGGAAGTAGTGTGGGAGTACCGTTGGGCTCGAAATACGGCATATACCAGTTTCTAGTACTGCGGGTAGCGCTGCCTTGAATCTGTCAGGACCTCGCTGATGTAGTAGACAGGGCGATGTACTAGGCGCTCCTTTCCCTCTTCTGGTCGTTCTACGACCATCATGGTGCTGATGAATCGAGTGGTATCCGCCACATAGACGATCATTGTCTCTTTGTCAACTAGGGCGGTGAGTAGTGGAGCCGCGAGTAGAACTTCTTTGATAGCTTTGAGCGTGTTGTCTGCTTCTGCGCCCCATTGGAACATGGGGTTCTTGCGCATCAGGCGGTAGAGGAGCATTGCCTTCTTGCCGAGACGGGGAATGAAGCTGCTGAGAGCTGTGACTCGCCCGGCCAACTTCTGGACATCACGCAGGCACTCGGGTTTCCGGAGCCGCGCGATGGTGTCGATCTTTATGGGGTTCGCCTCGATGCCCCGCTTGGAGACCACATATCCCAAGAGCTGTCCGATGGGGACGCCGAAGGTGCACTTCCTTGGGTTGAGCTTGATGTAGTACCTCTGTAGGTTTGTGAAGGTCTCGGCCAGGTCGACGAGCAGGTCGTCTTGGCGGGTGGATTTAACCACCACGTCGTCGATGTAGACGTGGATGTTGCGGCCAATTTGTTTTGCGAGGCACTCTTGCATGCACCTTTGGTAGGTGGCGTCCGTGTTCTTGAGGCCGAATGTCATGGCCGTGTAGCAGAAGGCGCTGAATGGCGTGATGAACGTCGTCTTGTCCTCGTCCTCGACCGCCATTTTGATCTGGTTGTAGCCAGAATACGCGTTGAGGAAGCACAACAGCTCCAATCCCGCGGTTGAATCAATGATCGGGTTGATGTGTGGTAGGATGAATTCCTTCTTCAGGCAGGCGCTGTTGAGGTTGGTGTAGTCGATACACATTCTCCAGGTTTTTTTTAGGACCAGGACTGGGTTTGCCAGCACTTGGAATATTTGATGGGCCGAATGAAGCCTGCGGCTAGCAGGCGCTGCACTTCTTCGGCGATTGCTCAACGACGCTCTTCATTGAAGGGCCATAGCAACTTCTTTACATGTCGCACTTTGGGATCGGCGTTGAGTTTGTGCTCAGCGAGTTCCCTCGGGATACCAGGCATGTCAGATGGTTTCCATGCGAAGATGTCACGATTCTCACATAGGAACCCGATGAGCGTGATTTCCTATGCGGGTCTCATGTGCGCCCCAATGGTGACCGTCTGGCTAGAGTCGCCTAGGACAAGCTCGACGGTGCGGGTGTGCGTGGTCGCCTCGAACGTAGAGTTTGCGGCGGTTGGCTTCTTCAAGATAGTGGGGTCATCCTTGTCAATGTTGCTCGCGTACTTCACGATCTCGTCTGCGTGGTTTGTTTCCGCAGTGATGACAGTGTTGGAGAGTTTGGCGCCTTTGTCTTCGCACTCCACTGCCATGTCAGGGTTGCCGTGGACGTTGATGATGCCGCTTGGCCCTGGGAGCTTCATTATGTTGTAGGCATAATGCAGGGTCACCATGAACTTGGCGAATGCCTGACACCGTAGGATGCAGTGGTAAGGGCTGCTAAAGTTCACCAACTCGAAGACGATCCGCTCGGTGCGGAAATTCGTTGGTGTGCTGAAGGTAACTGGCAGCCTCACGTTGCCGATCGGATATGCCTTTCGACCGGGGATGATGCCGTGGAAGGTGGTGAGTGTCGACTCGATCACTGACTCCGGGAGGTGCAACCGCTTGAATGTGTCCAAGTACATGATGTTGATGGAGCTTTTGCCGTCCATCAGCGTCTTGGGCAGCCAGTAGTCGGCCACTTTGGGCCTGACCACCAGGGTGACTCGCCCTGGATATTCGATCCTGGGCGCGTGATCCTCGTGACTCCAGGTGATGCTTTTCTCGGACCAGTTGAGGAAGCGGGGGATGTCAACTTGGGTCACTGCATTGACGGCGACCGTGCGGGTGAGCACCTTCTTCTCGCGTTTGGTGCCGAGCCCGGTGAAGGTGTGTAGTGAGCCGACAACGTTTCTGAACCAACCGGCATTCTCGTTGTCCCTTGGTGGGTTGTTGTTGGGGTCCTCCATTGCGCGCCTTGCCTTTTTGATCTCCTTTAGAGAATGGCAGTCCGCTGTGGTGTGGGTGGCGGGTTTTCCCTCCCTACTATGGTACATGCAGGTCTGGTTGAGCAGGGCGGCGGGGTCGAATTTCGGCTTCGCCGTGTTGTTGGCGTGGTAGTTTCCTCTGTCACGACAGAAGTTCTTTGGGTCACGTTGGCCGTAACTAGCGTTACCGACAAAGTCGACTTGCCCGTCATTGTGGCGCTTGCCGGTGAGGCAGGTATTATTGTAGCTCGTTGTCGCCCGTTGTCGTGGCCGCTAATGCGGCTCCTTCCTCCCGACTCGTCGTCAGAGTCCTGGTTGGGGTCCTCCCCAGCGTATTGCTTGGCAATCTCGAGGAGGTTGGGGATGTTGTCGAGCGTCCGATAGACCCTCTTGATCTTAGCGACCAGGGGTTCGTATCGGAACGCGTTCTTGAAGCAGTGGATCATTGTGTCCGGGTGGATGCTAGAGGTGTTGATCCATAGTTCTTGCCACCTCTGGATCCAGTGGCGGGTCGACTCGCGCTGTCCCTAGATGCATCGCTCTAGGTCCTCAATGGTGGTGGAGCGGGTGTAGGATCCCTCAAAGTGCCTAGCGAAGGAATCCCACATCTCTTCCCACAAGTCGATGCTGTCGGAGGGGAGGGTGTTGATCCATTGCGGGGTCGCACCCTCCATCATCAGGGGGAGGTAGTGAGCGGCTAGCAGGTCGGTGTGGCCGGCGATTCCCATCGCCATGAGTTATGTGTCCAGCCACACCACTGGGTCATACATTGGGTCGTACTTTTCGATCTCCTTGGGCGCCTTGAAGTTGGCGGGATACTTCTCGCCTCGGATCATAGGTCCAAAGCACTGGGGGCCAACTCGGCTAAGCGAGCCCCTAGGTTCGGGGTCGCCGCGGTTGGTGAGGGTGTGCCTCAAGTCGTTGGGCTGGCATGCCTGCCAAGCCTGGTTGTTGATGATGTGAGTTCGGGCGTCGATGGGTTGCCCGTTGGCGGCGACCATGTTGTTCACCGGCTACGGCTCATTGGTGGAGAGCGCAGGGTTGGCGGCCCATGGCTGATGCACCAGGGGCTGGGGTGGTGGGCAGGTCACGGCTTTGGTGACAGTTGGAGGGCCGCTTGAGGCTGCCCTTCTTGCCGATGAGCGGGAGTACATCTGCCCCCGCAGGTCGACTCCCACGGCTTGCTTCTCGATGGCCCTAGTGAGTAGGGCCTTGGCGTATTGGATCTGCAGCGCACCCTCTCCTTGGACATCAAGGTGGGCGACTGCGGTGTCGGCCGTGATGACGTTGTCCATTGGAGTGGAGTACAGTGGTAGCCCGTTGGCATCGCGGGCCTGTGGCAAGATTATGATTCGTGGCTGGTCCGGTAGGGGCGCGTGACCAATGGGTGGTGGTGGGGCCCCAGTCGCCAGTGCGCGGGGTGGTGGTCGATTGCTGCCACCTAGTGGCGCGTTCTAGCAGTATTTTCGCTCGGCCGCGCGTGCGGTGTCGCTTTCGTTGTTGAAGTTCAGGACACGGCCCTGGACATTGGAGTTTAGGCGGGTCCTGATGCGGCGCTGGTGGTAGAGCGACAGCTCCTGCGCCGTTGCCCGCTCGAGGCGGAATATCTTGCGCTCGGCTTACTCCTTGCGCTACTACTCCTCCAATCATAGGAGGGCTTCCTCCACCTCCGTGGCCGTGGCAGTTGGAGGGATTGGTGTAGAGAATCAATCTGGCGGGGCGACCGTGCTGCCCGCCATGTAGATCGCATTGAAGCGATTGGATCTAGCGCGGAAGTCCTCGAGGGACACCGAGCCGGAGTTGGAATCGAAGATCCCAAGGATGGAGGGATCCTCGAAGTCCTCAGGGTTGGAGACCCGCATGATGGAGTCCTCTCGTGATGCTGCGGTGATGGATCCGTCGACCGAGGCAGGGGTCGCGGAGTCGGTGTTGTCGTGGAGGGTCGCGTCATCCATGGCGGCTTTGGTCTCGACTGCGTTGCTGGCGGCCGAGTCGTATTCGGTGGCGAGGCGGCTGATGGAGTGGACCTGCTCCTCCGAGAGAAGATCGCAGTGTTGCGGTGATCCACCGACGATCATCATTGCTGCCGGGTCGACTGCGTCGGTGAAGCCGACAAATAGGTTAATGGTGCCGACCAGCATTATCGTGTTGTGGGTGATCGGGCGCGACGCTAGGATGTAGCTGCTGGGCATGATTTGTAAGATCCCGCTGGTGGCGATCATGCGGCCGGTGGCGATCGGCCGATCGATCAACGAGTAGGGTCTCGCCGCAAAACTCAGGCCAGTCTGGCTAGGCCCCACGGTGGGCACCACTATCATGGAAATGGCCACGGCAGTCGCTACCATAGGCAGCGATTGCTAGAATCGAGGGCGAGAGCTAGCAGCCATCTGTGGTGCGAGATGGGGGCGGATGCATATGGATTTACCCAGGTTCGGCTCCCCGAAGGGTAAAGACCTACTCCTGCTAGATTAGATTGATGGAGAGTGAGTTAAAGGGGTAGAGAGCTCGGCGTCTAAGTAGTGAGTCGCTTGAAGGGGTGTACGATGGAACGTAAGTCCTCTAACTACCATAGGGAGGCTTATATAGGAGGCACCTTGCTAGGGTTTATAGTTTACAACCGAACAAGATATGGATTCGGAGGCGTTGACCTAATCCGATTGGGCTTCAGGTACACTTCTGGGCCTCCAGTCTCCAATCACCAGGCCGTCTCCTCAGTCGCATTCCAGTCGCTGTTCTGTAGGCCCACTCGCGAGGCCTTTGGCCTGATCTAAACGTCCTGTTGGGCATACCCCATTCGGCATATCCCCATCACTTTTCCTACTAGATTCAGGCACTAGACATTCTTATTGGCTTTGGTTTGTTCTCCACCTCTCCTAGAAATATTTAAAGCTTGTGACCATCTAGATTTACAAGGTTCTTGCAGATTTGGGTAGCTACTGTCTTTAGGTAAATCTATAGTAAAGCTCTGGACAGAAGAGTTTGAAAACATCTTAATAAGGACTTGGCAGAGATCTTGTGCAAGCTTCTTCTTTTATATGATGGAGCATTTGGTTGTTGATGTACCTAACGAGGAAGTACTTAGAGGTACAGTATAGTATAGATGGATGTACCCTATAGAACAGCGACTTCACATTTCCAAGGAGCGGGAAGATATCCGTATACAGTTTGATAAGTGAGTGTTATGCAAAGATATCTTCACATATAAGACTATAGAAAAGTTAGATATATTCAGATGTCTGACTTGGTTATGTTTTGTAGGTTCTTCGCAGAAATAAAAGTACTAGCAAATTTCATTCCACCAATCAAAAGACCGGATGGACTAAGATCTAAGGATCATGTAAGACACTCAAATTGCATTGTGAATTGTCTATGAATTATCCAGATGGGGTGACCTCTTGTCTATTTTGTAACGCTAGATTTCGGAGCTTGAATTGCTGGCTGTTATCTATGGTCCTGATAGGAGTATAACAATAGCTTTAGCTTGCATTTCCAACGGTGTCTGCCATAGCGTTGATGTACCTTCTGTGGAGACTAACGCAGCTGGAGGTTGTCCTGATGAACCTGCACTAGATTGCGTTTAGATTCGAAATCCTGCACTTGACATTGTCGTCCCAAGGAAAAGAAGGTTGTGGATCTGGTAATAATGCCTTATGTAGAACAAGATGCTGGAGGTGATGATTTCCTATGGAAATCCCTACCATTCTATGACTTGTACGAGTAGTTATCATAATTGAATTGAATTGCATGTCCCTCTCTATCAATGAAAATGGCATATCTTTTGCCTTGTTTCAGAAATAAAGAAATATTTGCATGTCTCCTGGTGTTAGTCGATGCAAAGAAGATATTGTTTTCTGTTCAAGTCAAGTGAACAAATATGTTTATATGTAGAGACATAAATGCAGATTAGGTGACAAAATCAACATAAAATTGCCAGATCAGTAACACAAGCATAATGTCATCGCATGTAAAGGAACAGAACCATCTTTTCACCGTGCTTGTGAAAAGGAGATGAACCAGGAACCACGCCCGCAAGTGGCAGAGGCCAATTCTCGTGCATCTCAGCCAGCATTGGTTTATCATCGACAATACTTAAGCATCCAAATATTATGATTACATACTAGGAGTAGTTCCTGTTCCACACTATAGTTCAACATGCAGAAGTGTAAGAAATGTGTAAGGTAGCTCCATAATACAGGTTCCAGAGAAAAGCATACAAATCATAAGAAAGAAAGCTCGACAGCACAGTTCACCACCTTTAGGTGCAACAGTCTCTACAAATTGTAAACCCAAATCACCGCCTCCTTCAGGTGGCATGATAATTTCGGGAGCGGGATCAGCAGCACCAACAGGAGCGCTAGCACCGGTAGCATGAGTCTCCACAATAGGTGGACTCTCGAGCACCACAATGTCCTCTGAAGCCTTTTCACTGTCAGCTCCAGCCACACAAGTCTTCTTGAATGGTAAAACCAATCCACCACCTCCATCATCTGGCACGGCGATGGCAAGTGTAGGCTCATCAGTATCAGCTCCAGCTGCAACTCCATCAGTCTCCATAGAAGGTAAACAAGGTGGCATCTTAGGTGTAGTGATCTGGCATCCATTTTGTACTCCGTCATCAGGAAACTTAGAGTCTTGTTCAACTTTGTGATTCAACAGTTACAAGATAAACACAGATTACAGCGAAAGCATTTCCGTGGGACGATAAGAACATATGTCATTCTATTGATTTACCTTGTCATCTGGGATAGTAGAAGTCACATGATTGGAACCTATTTCATCGCCTCTTTTTTGCTCCTTCCCCTCTCTCTCCTTCTGCAGCAAGTTGTAATATTGATTACATGTTGTTGATTGACAAATATATGAAAATGTTCAAAAGTTTGCACGGTTGAACTACTAACTTCGAACGGATCTATCAACACCCGGATTTTTAATCCTAGATGCCTGTTATGCCATACATCGCAATCCCAGGATTACGATTTTTGCGAGACATAACAGATTGGATATCACAGTACATCATCCATTACAAACCATAATAAGGTATTACACGACTAAAGGATCTCATGATCCAGTCTTAATACAACAAGCAGTGGAATAAATAATAAGCGTAGCAGTGGGGTCCATCTTCAGGGTCACAGGCAATGCTGACGATGGAAGATAGGCCTAGTTATCATAGCCGTCCTGTTGTCCTTCCTCTTGGTAGTCTCCTTCATAGTATGGCCACGGGAATAGCCAGGGACAAAAGCCATGAGTACTCTTTAACTACTCGCAACCTACCGCTAACAAGTAAGATAGATCTAGTAGGATTGCTAACTCTAAGTTCATTTGTAAAGTTAAGTTTGAAACCTAAGCTTAGTTTAGAAGCAAAGAAAGATAAAATAAAGTTTGAAATCACCTAAGCGGGAACTTAATTGTCATAGTCACAACTCTATTGTGGTCAAGCCAAGATTCGTCATTCATTTCATAAGTTATTTTGAAAACATCTGACAACGGAACAGTATGGCCACTCCAACTGTCCATAACCGCGGACGTAGCTATTCGAATAGTTTGACACTCTGTAGAGGTGGTACACTTTCACCACAAGATTCGATACATCTGTCAGGGATAACCCGGAATCATCATACTTAGTATGCAGATAATCAAACATAACCTTTCCTTTACACACTCTAGTATAAGCACCTCTCCTATGAGTATGGCCTCCCAGCCAAGACCATCTGTCATCCTGCGCACTACACAGCTGGACTGAATATAGAGGTAGCCTCAGCTCAAACCTCTCCCGCGAGGGAACTAATACTAATGCATATAAACTTCTGGCTAAGCCTTACCCAATTCAGGTATTGTGGTTGTAGGGTAAAATTGGAATGGTATCGCATCTGAACCCAACCATCAGTTTTGTAAGAGGGATAAGGCTCATGCCTCGACATTTTCATCATCATAAACCATTTGTGTTTCTCAACACATGTCAAATACTCTCAATAGAATGACTCATCATTCCAAGGTTTTCACAAGTCATTTTCACCAAGTAATCCCATCTAAAGTGACTCAAGTTTTGATTTAGCTCTAAACTACTAAGTTAAGAGAGTTCACTAATGGGGGATGCTAGTGTCAATCTCATGCCATAGAATGACATCTAAGTTTACCTAGCAAGGTCAAGTTTATACTTTTTATGCTACCTTCAACAATTAAAGGATTTTGGTAAAGTAAAGAGAGTAAAGCTTGTAAATAAAATTTGGAGTAGGTATGAGTCAAAGGGCATAACCAAAGCATGCCTAATGCATTTACTTAGGTTATCTAGTTTGCAAGGTTTATCTTGCACTGTTAATGATGGCTTGCTAGTATAATACTTGCAAGTGTTAGCTTGCTCAGTTTACTTGAAGTGCTAGGCTTGCCCTGTGTAGTGCAGTGGTTGAAGTTTTCTTCCTCCTCCTCTTGGTAGAACTCCTCCTCGAAAGCTTGGTCGGTACTATCGTCTATAAATACATACGGGATACACAATCACCAAACAAGGTTTAACTAGTCTACTTAGCATACTAAGGCACACATTTGATGATCTATTATCATCACAAGCATCACAAGGTTTAATTAACTAGCTTCCTTCTTTTTATTTGAGAAAAGTAATTTCTACTCATTGAAATTAACTAAGATTTAATATTCTCCAATTAAAATATGGGATCATGTGGACACAAGTCATCACGAGATATTCTAACATATGGGAATGTCATTTAAATGTTGGAGCACATTTTAATAAGTTTAAATTGAATATTTAATGATTTAAAGTGACTAGAAATGCCTATATAGCATTATTTTGGTACTAGTCCAAAGTCACCGCATGCAAACCTTAATATTATTACATATTCAGATCGGCATGGTTAAATGAGATTTTTTAGAGTTGGAATCAACTCAAAAGCTATTATGGTTGATTTTAGAAAAATGTTTGAATGTGCAAATGCTTCTGTCTTGTTATTTTTACTAGAAGAGATCTCTAACTCTAAATGATTTAAATCCAACGATCTTGAATATAGATTTTCATTACCTTTCCAACAAAATTGGAATCACTCTATTTGGATTTGTAAAACTCTTTGAATTGATTTTTGAACTCAGGGATATAATTGATTTTCAGTCTAAATAGAAAAAACCTAATTTGAATCTGCGGGCTTAGGCGGGAACACTAATGGGCTGGCCCACTAACGCTCAGTGGCGCAGAGGGCGACTGATAGGCTGGTCCCGCATGTTAGCGGCACTTAAAACCCGAAGCCGTACGGGATGATCTGGGCCATACGATTAGAACACATATCGACGGTCCACGGTCGTCGTCGATGACAGACTCGTCGCCGGCGAGACCGCACCCTAAGCGGCCGGTGGGGGTCTACTGGGGACGTACTAGGGCTCCAGCTAGTGCGGCGAGGTGGGCAAACGAACTGGTGGACGATGGCGAGCTCAAGCGAAGTCGCGGCAGGGGCTGAGGTGGACGAAATCGACGACCACGTCTCCTCCTCTGCAGAGGCTACCTCCGGCGGAATTCTGGCGATGTGCTACTCGAGCGGCTCTGGCGAGAGAGGGGAAACGGTCAGCGGAGAGAGGGGAGTGGGATGGTGTGGCGATTGAGGCTGGGGTTGGCCTCCTTATATAGGCTCGACGAGGGGACCGAAGGGTGTGGGCGGAGCTCGTCGGTGACGACGGCACAGGGGGCTACTAGCGTGGGCGAGGTAGGCGGACGGTGGGCAGTTCCCTGGCGATCATCTAGAGCTTAATGGCGACGCTAGGGGCGGTGGCTAGCGGTTGGGAGCTTCCCACGCTCTGAGGGACAGAGGCGGTGCTCGACGGGTTTCCTAGCGACTGTGGGTCGCGCGGCGGTGCACGACCGTGTCTAGCAGGGTGCGGGGGTCAAGGCGGAGCGGCGCACATGGTTTGCGGTCGAGGGGCGGTCTATGGTGTGCTGGTGGTGAGGGCGCTCTGGCGTGCTCTGGTTGCACGGAGAGACTTAGTGCGCGGCGTTTCCTCGGTGGTCCAGGGGCTAGCAGGGGCCGTGGGGTGGACCGTGGGCAGCGCTGAGGTGGCACCTTGCTTCCTGGAGCGGCAGAGAAGAGCTGGTGGTCTGCTGCGAGCTGCGCATGCTCGACCGGCGAGCATGGCGTCGAGGTGGCGTGGTACTGGCGCTGGGGACTAGGCGATGAGTTAGTTTAGGCTTGGTTAGATCAAAGAGGGACAGAGGGAGTAAATGGGGTTCAATTGGGTGGCAAACTTCTGTAGAAATAGTGATATCACTAGTGAGTTAGTTCTGTGCATGCCCATTGTTCGACCAAATGGCCGCATGAACAAAAGATTTGAATTTTTCAAAGATTTTTGGTGGAGTGGTTTATCTTATGCTTAAGCATCTATGTTTCCTAGGGATTTTGAAATAGAGTTCATTTGAGTGGTTTTTGAAAAAGTGTGATCTAGACATATGAACTAGATTCAATTTTCCAATGTCATTTAAAATTAGAGTTTGAATATTTTTGGAATGTCACAAAGTGGGCCTTGGCACATCACTACTTGTACTAGCAAGGGGTGCAAAGATCCACAATGGTTTTTGTTGGAAATTGAGTGCTAGGAATAGCCAAAGTGGGCTAGGTGATTAAAATGGCAACAGTGACCATTTCCTTATTTAATTCTTTTTTATTTCTTTTTCTTTGGGATTTGTTTGGGAATGATCTAGATGATGTTTAATTCACCTTAGAATCATTTTACAACCAATGGATCACTCAAACGTGGCATTTCAAAACAACTCCTAATTTAAATGCACACACATATGAATGCTTAATTATTTTAAATGGAAAAGTTTTTGTTAACCCTAAATTGGGTAGATTTGATCTTGAATAACTTGGATTGAAGTTTTAGGATGTTAAGAACCTTCCCCCCTTAAACAAAATCTTGTCCCGAGATTTACAAAAGAAAACTAGGAACTAAAGAGATCTGGAAACTTTGTCCTAATGTAATCTTCCAGCTCCCAAGTGGCTTCTTCTTCGGTATGGTTGCTCTATTGAATCTTGAGAAAATTGATATTCCTCGTCCTGGTGGTTCTGTAAGCTTCTTCCAAGATACGGATGGGCACTTCACGATACGTCAGATCTTGTTGATATCAACAGCTCGGTGATCGATGTTCTTGAAAACTTTGGTCTTCTCTGGCACTTCTAGGCATTTGCGAAGTAACGAGATATGGAACACACTGTGGATGGCTGACATCTCCTCTGGCAGTTCCAGTTGATACGATACTTCTCCTCGACGATTCAAAATCTTGAAGGGTCCGATATATTTGGGGGCTAACTTTCCTTTCAGACTAAAATGTTGTGTTCCCTTCAATGGCGAAACCTTGAGATATAAAAAATCCCCAACATTGAAAGTCAGGTCTCTCCTTCTCTTGTCAGCATAACTCTTATGTCTAGATTGGGCGGTCTTGAGGTGCTCACGGACTTGCTGAACCTTCTCTTCGGCTTCTCAGAGAATGTCGGGTCCGAAAATCTGACTCTCTCCTACTTGTGACCAATTCAAAGGGGTACGACACTTCTTCCGTATAGGAACTCAAATGGGGCCATTCGCAAACTGGCTTGATAACTGTTGTTATATGAAAATTCTGCGAAAGGCAGGCAGTCTTCCCATTTTGATCCATACTCTAACACACAAGCTCTCAACATATCCTCTAGGATTTGGTTGACTCTTTCAGTCTGTCCATCAGTTTGTGGGTGATAAGCTATGCTGAAGTTCAACTTGGTTCCTAATCCTTCTTGGACTTTCTGCCAAAATCTCGAGGTAAATTGGGTTCCTCGATCTGATACTATGGTCTTGGGGGTTCCATGCAGACTAACAATTCTAGCAATGTACAACTCTGCTAGCTTCGAACTCTGGTAGGTAGTCTTGACAGGTATAAAGTGAGCTACCTTAGATAGTCTATCAACGATGACCCAGATTGAGTCATTTCCCCTACTAGAAGTAGGAAAACCGGTGATAAAGTCCATTCCGACGGAATCCCATTTTCATTCCGGAATCTGCAATGGTTGCAACAGTCCTGCGGGTCTCTGATGTTCCGCTTTGACTCTCTAATAGATATCACACTTGTCTATGTAGCTTCCGATTTCTCTCTTCATCTTGTGCCACCAAAATTGCTCCTTCAGATCTTGATACATCTTTGTTCCTCCGGGGTGGATAGAATAAAGAGTATCATAAGCTTCTTGCATGATAACTTGCTTCAGCTCCAAATCTGTTGGCACACAGATACGTCCTTTGTACCACAGAACTCCTTCTTTGTCTTCGGTGAATCCAGGTACCTTTCCATTACCAATACGAGGTTTGATTCCGTCGATAGTTTCATTTCCCTTCTGGGCTTCCTTGATTTGGCTGATCAAAGTGGGTTGAAGTTCAATACTAGCTAGAAATCCTTTGCTAACTAGCTCAGTTCTAAACTGCTCCAACTCATCATACAAACTTGGTTGCTTCTCCTTGATCATGGTGTTTAGCCGACACGGCAATCTGTTAAGAGCATCCGCTACCACATTGGCTTTGCTGGGGTGATAGTGAATGTCAAGGTCATAATCCTTGATTAGCTCTATCCATCTCCTTTGCCTCATATTCAGCTCCTTCTAAGTGAAAATATACTTCAATCTTTTGTGGTTTGAGTAAATCTCACAGCGATTACCCAGAAGATAATGACGCCATGTCTTCAATGCCAAAACTACAGCTGCTAACTCAAGATCATGGGTTGGATAGTTCTACTCATGCTGCTTCAGTTGTCGAGACAGATACGGGATGACTTTGCCTTCTTGCATTAATACACATCCGAGACCAATCTTAGATGCATCACAATATACATCAAACGGCTTCTTGATATCTGGCATGATCAATATTGGGGCTGAAATCAATCTCTTCTTCAGCTCTTGGAAACTTGCTTCACATTTGTCGGTCCATTCAAACTTCTTGTCCATCTTCAACAATTGAGTCATGGGTCTTGCTATGCTCGAAAATCCTTTTACGAACTTGCGGTAGTATCCTGCTAATCCGAGAAATGCACGGACTTGGGTTTGAGTGGTTGGGGCTTCCCATTCTTCGACATCTTTGATCTTGGTGGGATCAACAGCGACTCCTCCGGCAAGCACAATATGTCCTAGGGATCCTACTTCTTTCAGCCAAAACTCACATTTGTTGAACTTGGCATACAACCGATGGTCTCTCAGGGTTTCCAGGATGATTCTCAGATGTTGCCCATGCTCTTCTTCTGACTTGGAGTAGATAAGGATATCATCGATAAACACAACGACAAACTTATCTAGGAAATTCATAAATATCTTATTCATGAGATTCATGAAATAAGCAGGGGCATTGGTTAATCCAAAAGACATGACCGTATACTCGTATAATCCATAGCGACTAGTAAAGGCGGTCTTCGGGATATCCGTTGCACGAATCTTAAGTTGGTGATAACCAGTCCTAAGATCAATCTTTGAGAACACTTGGGCACTATTCAACTGATCAAATAGATCCTCTATCTTTGGCAGTGGATACTTGTTTTTGATGGTGACGTCATTCAGCTTTCTGTAATCGGTGCACAAACAGTCACCGCCATATTTCTTGTCGATGAATAACACCGGTGATCTCCATGGAGATGCGCTTGGTTGAATTAAGCATATGGCTAACATAGCAGCCAATTGCTTCTTCAGTTCTACTAACTCTAAGGGGTTCATGCTATAGGGTCTCTAGGATATTGGTCCAGTTCCGGGGATTAGTTCAATAATGAACTCAATATCCCTATCCGGGGGCATACCAGGCAATTCATCTGGGAATACGTCGGGGTATTCACAGACTACTCTGACTTGGTCTATGGTGGGTAGGGCTAGACTCTTGTTGCACTTGAATTGACGAGGTAAGGTTTCAGATACATGCTCTACTGTTACTCCAGAGCTACTGGTCATGGTGATGGCTTTCTTAGCACAATCTATCAGTCCTTTATGCTTTGATATCCAATCCATTCCTAGTAATAGTTCCAATCCTTTGGTTCCAAGTACTATTAGATTAGCATAAAAATCTATCCCATGTATTCTGATAGGCACAGCTTTGCAAATTTTTCTAGTTTTTGTACTTGAACCGGGAATTTGAACTATCATGACATGCTTCAAGTTGGTTGGAAAAATCATACTAGTGCATGCAAATTCTTCGGTGACAAATGAGTGCGATGCTCCAGAATCAAACAACACTCTTGGTAAAACTGAGTTGACAAAAACATACCCAGCACTACATCTAGCGCTTCTTGGGCTTCTTCGGCGTTCATGTGGAAGAGATGGCCGTTGTGGTTGTGAGGGTTCCCTGGGGCAAATCTTCTTCCTGGTTGAACACGACGCTGCTGTTGAGCTGGGGCATTCACATTGGCAGCTGTGGTAGTCTTCTTGGGACACTCATTGGAATAGTGACCCTTCACTCCACACTCGAAACAAGTAATATGGGACTTGTCTTTCGCTACCACGGGCACAACATTGCTTCCAGTTTTGGGTGCAGTGTTGTTGTTGTTATTGTTGCTCTTGGGAGGTGCACGGTTGAAATTGCTGGTGTTGCCGGGGTGGTTGTTGTTTCCTCCGGACTTCACATTGCCTCCACTACGGTTGGGGTAACTTGGGTGAGACACTGGGGGTCGGTTGTTCCTTGGTGCATATCCCGCAGAAGGGTTGGGACGGTACTGATACGTCCAAAACGTATCTAGTTTCCCGAACACTTTTGATGTTGTTTCTCCTCTATCCTTGTGTGATTTGGATGCAACTAATGCGAACTAACACTGTTTTCAGCAGAATTGCCTTGGTGTCTACTTTTTGTGCAGAAAATCAACTATCAGGAAAAATCCCGGAAAATATGCCAAAAATCCTATTTCACCCGAAGACTCCAGGAGCCAGAATACGAGACGGAGAGGAGCCCTGGGGTAGCCTCTCTCATCGCCTATAAGGATCCTTCTGACCTAAAAACTTCGGGGGTTCAACGTTTTTCTAGAAGGAGTTCCGCTCCGCTGCCACCACCAGATTCCACGAAACAGCACCAGAAACTCCGTTCTGGCACCCTGCCGGGACGGGGAATTGGAGGAGATCATCGCCATCATCATCACCATCGCTTCTCCATCGACCATCCATGTTTCCCCCATCTATGAGTGAGTAATCCCCTGCTGTAGGCTATGGGGATGGTAGGGATTGGATGAGATCGTTCATGTAATGGCATCAGATTGTTAGGGCATAGTGCCTAGTATCTCTATTAGTGCTTTATGACTTTGTTGCAACTTTGTTGTGCTTAATGCTTGTCACTAGGGCCCGAGTGCCATGATTTTAGATTGAACTTATTATTGATTCATCATGATAGTATTGTTTCTGGTCTTATCTACAAGTTGTATACACACGTCGTTGTCCGGAACCTATGGTCCTGAAGTGACAGAAATCGGGGTAGCCGGAAGGGAAAGGCTTTGATGTGAGGATCACATGTGTTCACGGAGTGTTAATTCTTTGCTCCGGTGCTTTATTCAAAGGAGCACCTTAATTGCCAGTAGTTCCCTAGAGGCCCCACTGCAAACGGGCTGGCAGGACAAAAGATGTTGTGCAAGTTCTCATTGCGAGCACGTATGACTATATGTGGAACACATGCCTAGGATTGTCTAGTACTTGGATGCTTTATCTTATTTATCTGCAATTGCCCTATGTTCTGATTGCTATGTGAATTGTCTTGTCCATGCAACACCCGTCCATCCATCCCTATGCCTACCGCACTCGAATCCCACTGTTTACTGCTTTTGTTACTATTGTCTTTGTTTTGCCACTACTGTTACTTTACTATTCCTACTAAAAAACTGTTGCTACTGATAAACTGCTGTGAGCAAGATTGTTTCCAGGTGCAGCTGAATTGACAACTCAGTTGTTAAGGCTGATAAGTATTCTTTGGCTCCCCTTGTGTCGAATCAATAAATTGGGTTTCACTTCCCTCGAAAATACTGCGATACACCCCCTATACTTGTGGGTCATCAAGACTATTTTCTGGCGCCGTTGCCGGGGAGCATAGCTTTATTTATCAAGTTCACTTGGATTCTCTATTGTTCGCTGCTTTCCATCCATCATGGGTAAGTCTCGTTATGGCAAGGTTCCTATTTTACCATCCACTACAAGAAGAGGTCTGGTTCTGAACACCTCTACTGCTCTTGATTCGCCGTCTGTTCTGAGTAAGTTCCTTACACCACCACATACACATGCTACACACACTGCCACTACCGCTGAATCTGAAACTTCTGGTGCTTATGATGCTGCTTCTACTGTGCTTGATAAGAGTGGTTCATTAGGTCCTTTCCTCGATGCAACGATTGCTAGAACTATAGTTGGAAATACCGAAACTCCTAATGAACACACTGCTACACCTGTTAGCTCACCTGAGTCTAGTGAGAGTTATGATGCTGAAGAAGGTTATGTTGAGATGACTGATGAGTTTATTGAAGAATGTAGGAACACCCATGATAGGAGCGCTGCTAAGAATCTCCTTGAGAGGCGTACTATTAGACCCAAATTATCTCCTGCTGCTAAGTTTGCTGCTTCTCCTGTAAACATTATAGATGAAGATTATGATTTCTCTCTCGATCTATCCTACATAGCTATTGTCGAGAAAGAACCTTTTGGCGGGACTAAGAAGGAAAGTGCGGTAGCACATATGAATGAACTTTCTACCATGAGTGGCTTGTTTTCTGATGATATTAAAATGCGTACTTACTTTGTTGCTAAGATTTTCCCTTTTTCACTGAAAGGAGAAGCTAAAACTTGGTTTGGTAATTTACCTCCTGGATCTATTGATAGCCCTGAGTGCTTGTTTAATACTTTCATGCAGAAATATTTTCCTCCTAGTGCTAGACATGCTGTTTTGCATGAACTTTTTGATTTTAAACAGGGAGAAAAAGAGTTATTGCCCGAATCATGGGCAAGGTTTTGTGCTTTGATTCATGCACAGGCTGGGAGTCCATTACCTAAGAATGAACTACTTGATATATTTTATAATGGACTAACCGAAGAATCTAGGACATACCTAGATAGTTGTGCTGATTGTGTTTTCAGGAATAGGACTCCCAAGGAAGCTGAGGAATTAATGGCTAAAATAAGCAAGAATTATGAAGATTGGACTCCTCCTAAACAAGTTACACCTGAAGTAATTGTGCCTGAACCATCTATTCCGATGCCTATTCCAACATCAAAGAAGAGGGGAGTTATTGAATTAAATGATGAAGTGATGAAGGAAGCTAAGAAATGTCTTAAGGAGAAGGGAATTAAAGTTGCAGATGTCAAGAATTTACCTCCTATAGAAGAATTATGTAAGCCTATTCCCTATTCACCCACTATTGAGGTACACTCTCTCCAACACTTTGATGAAGGTGATATCCCTTACTTGAAACCTCCCGATCAATGCTTAGAAGAATTTGATATCTTTATTGTTAAGCAAGATAACTTTAATAAAAGGGTGCAAAATCATCTAATGGAAAACACTAGAGCTATTGTTCAGTTGAAAGATATTGTGGAAAGAACCTCCAATGATGTTAAAATGATTGTTAAACACTTTCAAATGGTTCAAACTCAAATAGATCAACTCGTTAAAGTGCAAAATGACTTGCTAGTTAATGCTGCTAAAGAAAAACATGCTTATGAAATTAGAACTAGAAGTGGTGCTGCTACCCAGGATCCTCTATATCCTGAGGGGCATCCCAAAAGAATTGAGCAGGATTCTCAACAAGCTAAAAATAGTGGTTCTACTCGTAAGAAAAGGAAAAAGAAACATAAAACGGTTGTAGAACCCTCTAAACCTGCTATAGATCCTAATAGTATATCTATCTCTGATGCTGAAACCGAAAGTGGTAATGAAGAAAATGAAGTTCCTAATGAAGAAAAAGTTGAAGAAGAACCTGAAAATCACACTAAGACTACTAAATACACCAAAGAAGATTTGATTGCTAAGAAACATGGTAGTGAGAGGGAACCTTGGGTCCAAAAACCTATGCATTTCCCTGATAAGAAACACAAGTCAAAGGAAGATGAACACTATAATAAGTTTTGTGAGTGGATGAAACTTTTATTCTTGCAAATTCCTTTGACTGATGCTATTAAATTGCCTCCTTATTCAAAGTATATGAAGGACATTGTCTTGAATAAAAGGAAGATCCCTAATGAAGAAATCTCTACTTTGCTTGCTAATTATTTCTTCAATGGTAAGGTTCCTAAGAAACTTGGAGACCCAGGGATTCCAACTATCCCTTGCTCTATTAAGAACAGTTATGTTAGAAATTCTTTGTGTGATTTGGGAGCTGGAGTTAGTGTTATGCCTTTCCCTCTCTATAAGAGGCTTCAACTTGAAAAATTGATACCAACTGATATATCTTTGCAAATGGCTGATAAGTCTACCACTATTCCTGTGGGTATATGTGAGGATATACCTGTCCAGGTGGCTCATAATTGCTTGATATTAACTGATTTTGTTGTGCTTGAAATGCCTGAAGATGATAATATGTCTATTATTCTTGGGAGACCTTTTCTTAATAATGCAGGAGCTGTTATTAATTGTAATCAAGGAAAGGTGACCTTCAATGTCAATGACAAGGAACAGACTGTCTATTTCCCCAAGAAGATTGAAAGGACTTATGGTTTAAATTCAATTGAACATGTTGAAGACATTCAAGTTGGAGAAATATATTGTCCCATACCAAAAGAAAAATTTGAAACTATTATGATTGGGACCATTGCTATCAAGGTTGAGGTAACATAACCATTAGTGGAATACAAAGTTTTGTCTCATATGCAATTGTTTTGGTAGAAAGACTTGATCAATCTTGCTAACAAAAGGATTCCATTGAACAAAACAATGTTTTAATTATGATTATCTCCGCTTATTTCTATCCTTTACTTTTTAGTTTTTGCTTTCGGTTTAGTTTCCTTTGTGTTGTTAGTTTGATTGCATGCTAGAACTTTGGTAGTTCTAGCCTTGTTTTTGTCCTTGCATCATGTTTCCAAAAAGAAAAAAATCCGTCTGTCAGAAAAATCATTCTTCTATTTCTGAAAAATGCCCAAAAATAAAGTGTCTCGAAAAATTCCAGAAAGTTCATATTAAATTTTTACGTGAAAAAAGGGGCAGAGGAGTACCTGGTAGGTACCAGGGGGGACCACCAGGCAGGCACACCATGTGGTGGCGCGACCAGACCTGGGTGGCGCCATGCCCTGGTGTGGGCCACCCCTGGCCCCCCACTACCTCTCTCTCCTGCCACTTTCTTCTCTCTCCCGAGTAAGCTCCAATTCATAGCTCGAATTCGCGTTCTCTCTGTGCTTGCCCTTGATTTCTTCTATCTCTTTGCTCAGCCCATCTTTCTTGCTGAAATTTGGAGCAATTGTTCCTTGGTATGTGACTTCTCCCCTTGTCCAAGTAGATTTTATGTTTAGTGGATTGTATGTTGAGTATTTTGCTGTTGTAGGTGACTGGTTTTGAGGGCTTGTAAGCTTGTTTGATGCTTAGAGATATAGTTTTGATGCATGTTTAGGCCTCTTGCTAGTCCCTGTGAGTAGAATCCTTCATTATATTTACTTTGCAATCACTTGTTTAATAGGTGTTTAAATTTTAGAATACCAAGCATGAACAACCACTCTTTTGGAGAGATATTTGAGAGTGATGCACCTAGAGGACAAGGCCCTCAAGAACAGCCTCTCAAGCTAGGCCATCATATAATGAATACCTCATTGCATCACGTATTGGCAGTGAAAGAGATGATGGATATGCTCACCCATCCTCTTTCCCTTGTTTTACTTTCTTGCAAGCTGTAGGTATTCTTGATGATTTCTTGCTACTGATTGAGAGGGTTTGCTTGACCTCTTATATGCAAGATGAGAGCGCACAATACGCTATGCTCACCAAAACTTTTGTTGAGAGCTTCTCATTTTCTAACACATCCTATCATTCTACTGTCTCATTTAAGATCTACGATATGCCCTTCACCATGCCTTTGGAGAGATTTTGCAGTATTGTAGGTGTGCGTATGGCAGGGACCGTGAAGAAAATTCAAGGGCGGCCCGCTGATTTGTTGGAGCTTTACCGAGGGGTGACCAATGATGATGACCGCGTAGCGCAGCACGGAAAGATAAGAAATATCCAACTCCCTGCTCTTAGATACTTTGCATACTACCTTGCCACTAGTGTATTGGGTAGGGAGAACACTAGTAATATCTCCAACTATCACTTAGCTTTCCTTGCTGCTGCGCTCAACAATGATACTCGGTACAATCTTGGCTCTCTTATTGCTCGCCGCCTAGCTGCTAGGGGACCTATCTATGGGGGCATCATTGCCGCGCGTGTAGTTGATGCATTTGATCTTTCTGTGGCTCCTGATGATGTTATGCTAGCACCATAGAGGCTCGACCTTGTTGCCATGAAAGCTCATCACTTTGTCACTACTACCTCTGATTTGAACAATCTAGTATATAGGATTTTTTTCACTGACGGGGATGAAAGGGAGATCCTTTTGCCCCAGCATGCTTTGTTCAGTGTTGACAGGAGACCGTGGTTGCGCTCCAAGGAGGAGGTGGACGAGCAGCTTCGCTTGTTGGGTTTCCATGAGCAGCACCAGGAGGATGTGCCCTCCTATGATTATTCTGAACATTATGGAGGGATGTACTCTGGCTCGCACCAGGACGAGGGTACCTCCTCGTCGTACCCCAGTGACACTTCATCTTGGCCAGCCTTGGATTGATACCCACTTAGGCCAAAAGCCTAAGCATGGGGGGAGGTACGCCGACACCGCACTCATCTCCATATCATGTTGCGTCGGTTCTTTGTATATTCATGTTTTCGTTCTCTTTTTAGTTTTCATTTTTCTTTGCTTTTGCTTTCTAAAAATACAAAAAGACCAAAAATATTTTTGTTGTTTCTCTTTGGTTTGCTTCTTCTTTTTGCCTTGGTTTTCTTTTCCCTTTTTGCTTTGTTTGAACTATTCGAAAAACCCAAAAAGATTTTGCTTTGCTTGTTTTTTTCTTTTGGTTCTTGTTTAAAAATCAAAAACACCAAAAATATTTGTCGTTCTTCTTTGGTTTTTGCGAGTTGGCTACAGGGTTCAGCAGTTCTCAGTGGATTATTGGTTTCATATTATTATTCCAGACACACAAGTGAAGAGCAATAATGAGGATCAATAACAACTTGAGGCGTGGTAAGAGGCTGGTAACGAACTCTATTTGTCTTCATTTTTGTACATATACTCATCATTGTGAGCTTGCTTAGTCCGTTCATGTGGAGTGTATGTTTTCTTTGGATGCTTAGTAGTTCTTGCTTTCTTGTGATTAGCTCCAGCTCGCTAATAGTTTGTAGCATGTCTCATGAATGTTTTCTTGCATTACTCTATTCATAAATTGGTATGACACTGTGGTATCCTCCTCTGAATGTTTCATTTGATCGACTTGGCACATGCTCACGCATGCACATGACTGTAATAATCAGTTAAGCCTTGACGAATTATTTTTCCTTGAGGATATTGAATCATTTTCATGCCATGAGTAGTCTTGTTTTGTTGTAAGCATGATAATGACAGATATTGCTCTCTCGTTTGTTGCTCCCTTACTATTGCTAGCCTTCATTTCCACTGAGTGTTTTACTCATGTTTCCAACTCCCTAAACCAAATTTTTCCAAAGTGTCCACCATACCTACCCATTAGCATCATTTGCTACTTCCGTGCATATTCAATATGCCTTGTTTTCTTCTGAATAAAATGTTTGCTTGTTATGATAAAGTTAGTTAGTAAAGCTCTCACGAACTTGATGGCACGCTTAATTTTCTTGCACTTAATAAACCTGAACCATTGCGTCCTTCTTTGTTGCGCATATGCTTGCGCTTTATGAGTTGAAGTTAGCAGAACCATGTATCATGGGGACCGCTTTCAGCGCTTCATAGGTACTTTGTACTTAGTTGATATCATGTTCTTTTGCTTATGGATCCCGGCGGTGTGAAATAAAAGTGGAACTTGTAAGATCATGGAGTTTGTATGTATGTTAGAGAAACGCCTGTGCCGCTAGCCTAAGCCATGCCTAATTATGGTGGAAACTTGCAGCATAACCATAATGAGCATTCTATGAAGCATCCTCAATAAAAATCTATGCTCATAGTAAATAAAAAGATTGCTGAGATGCTCATTGTCTGCTTGCCTTGTATTTTGATTATGGGATAGCTCCCATGTCATGTGCAAGGGGTACCCTGTTGGCGGTTCTCTATGATATGTATATACTTAGAATGACAAGAGCTTACTTGTGACTGAAGTTGAGTAGCATGAGGATCGGTCTTCGTAAGTAAGGGGCATGAGACTTCAACTTATAACTTGTCAAGCATATCCTCTTAGTTGTGTCACTTTCACCTTAACCACATTAAATATGCTTATGATAGGGGCAATGAGAGCTCAAAGCTAACGAGTACCATACTTTTAGCATTTGGAAGCCTTTCAAAATTATTCAAAACCTTTTTCTTCTACTCGTTGAGTCTCCACTTATTCTTTGAGCACCTTCTTGAGAGCAGAGTTGTCATTCTTTATGTTTGTTTCATTACTTGATTATTCATGTTATGACTTTGATGCTTGTATCCTTGATATCTTTACTTCTAGTCATCATTTGAACATCAGAGGTGCCTTGACATTCATAATCAAAGGCAAGCGAGATACCACCCTATCATACCTTTCTATGAGAATTAATGTTGCTTATGTTCGTGCTTTATGCTACTTATTATTCTTGAGTTGGAATCTCTTCATAGCTTGCAATGACTATTGAGTAAACTCAGTTGCATACTCTTTATTATGAATTGTCTAAGTAGTTGATCACATTGCTGAGATTATTTACATCATATGAAGCAAATGTGTTCGTGAAAGTTCTTTTATCGCACTCAGTTTTCAACTGAATTGCTTGAGGACAAGCAATAAGCTAAGCTTGGGGGGAGTTGATACGTCCAAAACGTATCTACTTTCCCGAACACTTTTGTTGTTGTTTCTCCTCTATACTTGTGTGATTTGGATGCAACTAATGCGAAGTAACGTTGTTTTCAGCAGAATTGCCTTGGTGTCTACTTTTTGTGCAGAAAATCAACTATCAGGAAAAATCCCGGAAAATATGCCAAAAATCCTATTTCACCCGAAGACTCCAGGAGCCAGAATACGAGAAGGAGAGGAGCCCTGGGGTGGCCACACCACCTGGTGGCGTGGGCTAGGCTAGGCCACGCTAGGGGGTGGTGTGGGCCCCCCAGGCACCCCCTCGGCCTCTCTCTTCGCCTATAAGGAGCCTTCTGACCTAAAAACTTCGGGGGTTCGACGTTTTTCCACAAGGAGTTCAGCTCCGCCGCCACCACCAGATTCCACGAAACAGCACCAGAAACTCCGTTCTGGCAACCTGCCGGGACGAGGAATTGGAGGAGATCATTGCCATCATCATCACCATCGCTTCTCCATCGACCATCCATGTTTCCCCCATCTATAAGTGAGTAATCCCCCGCTGTAGGCTATGGGGATGGTAGGGATTGGATGAGATCGTTCATGTAATGGCATCAGATTGTTAGGGCATAGTGCCTAGTATCTCTATTAGTGCTTTATGACTTTGTTGCAACTTTGTTGTGCTTAATGCTTGTCACTAGGGCCCAAGTGCCATGAATTCAGATCTGAACTTATTATTGATTCATCATGATAGTATTGTTTCTGGTCTTATCTACAAGTTGTATACACACGTCGTTGTCTGGAACCTATGGTCCCGAAGTGACAGAAATCGGGGTAGCCGGAAGGGAAAGGCTTTGATGTGAGGATCACATGTGTTCACGGAGTGTTAATGCTTTGCTCCGGTGCTTTATTAAAAGGAGCACCTTAATTGCCAGTAGTTCCCTAGAGGCCCCGCTGCAAACGGGCTGGCAGGACAAAAGATGTTGTGCAAGTGCTCATTGCGAGCACGCATGACTATATATGGAACACATGCCTAGGATTTTCTAGTACTTGGATGCTTTATCTTATTTATCTGCAATTGCCCTATGTTCTGATTGCTATGTGAATTGTCTTGTCCATGCAACGCCCGTCCATCCATCTCTATGCCTACCGCAATCGAATCCCACTATTTACTGCTTTTGTTACTACTGTCTTTGTTTTGCTGCTACTATTACTTTACTATTCCTACTACAAAATTGTTGCTACTGATAAACTGCTATGAGCAAGATTGTTTCCAGGTGCAGCTGAATTGACAACTCAGTTGTTAAGGCTGATAAGTATTCTTTGGCTCCCCTTGTGTCGAATCAATAAATTGGGTTTCACCTCCCTCGAAAATACTGCGATACACCCCCTATACTTGTGGGTCAGCAGGTACTTTTGGTGACTGTTGGATCCAGCTTGGTGCATCTAACGACGTTTGCGGTTATCATTGGCTTGGTTAATCTTCCATTCCATCTGAATGGCAGAGTTGACTAGCTCTTCGAGATCCTCGAAACGGATGTTGACGAGGACAGTCTGCGTCTCATCATGCAGTCCGTTCAGGAATCTCTCCTTCTTCTTGGCCTCCGTGTTGATCTCATCAGGTGCATACCTGGCTAGGGACAAGAATCTGTCATGATACTCTACTACAGTCATTCTGCCTTGTTTCAATTCTCTGAATTCATCCCTCATTCTGGTGACTAGACCCTGTGGCACGTGGGTGCGGCTGAACTTGATTTTGAAGGCTTCCCATGTCATCACTTGACCATGGTTCATCGTGCGGATGCTGTTCCACCTGGCTCTTGCATCTCCTGCCAAATAGTGGGTGGCAAAGAGAACTTTCTCATTGTCATCTACTCTGGCTACTTCTAAATTGTTCTCGATTGTCTGCAACCAGTCATCTGCATCTAGTGGGTTCTCCGATGTGCTAAAGATTGGGGGATTGGTATTCTGGAAATTCTTCAGTTTGGATCCTTGATGATCCTGATTTCCATGCCCTTGGTTGTTTTGGGCCATCTGGGCGATCTGCTGCAGTGTTGCTAGGTTGGCTTGGCGCTTTGCCCTGCTAGCTTCACGGTCTGCAATGAGAGTTTGTAGAATCTGCAGCATTGGGTCTTGCGATGAGCTACTCCCTCCTTGGTTTCCATGAGTCATCTGAAGATTGAGGTAGATAAAGGGGTAAGAGGGAAAGTTCTAAGGTTCATGGTTTTGATTTCAAATCTAAAACTTTGAGTTTGACTCAGATTTGGCAACTAACTTCTTTTAATTCATTCAAGCAAAGCACACGATACAAACACACACACCACAACATCAAAAGAAAACAGATGGTTTTAAGAACCATTCTACAAGCTACAATACAATGGGACTGATACTCCTCATGCTATGATAGTGCTCTAGTGCATCTACTCATCATCGATGAAGTCAGAGTCATCATCGTCGGTGTAGAAGTCCACAACATCCTCCTCCAGATAGTCATCATCATTGCTGAGGTAAGAGTCCATATCTCCCTGGATGTCTTCACCTTCCTCTTCTTCTTCCTTTGCTGCAAGCTGATCTTCTTGCTCCTTGATGGTCTTCTCGAGGTCGGCCACCTTCTTGCAAAGACGGTCGATGGTGCGATCCTTCTTTTCACGCTGGCGGCGAAGAGACTGCCGATCCTTGACAAGCAGTGAGAAAGTCTGGGCCTTCTGGGAGGCAATGGCAAGGTTGTGGTTGGCGAACTCTCTTGCATTGTCCAATTCCTTCTGTCTGTCGTACAACAGGAAGTCAAGGTTCTCCACTTAACGCTTCAACTCCGGGTGACTTGGCATCTCCATTGGCATTCCCATAAAGTCACGCCTTGTATAGTGAGCAAAGCGGGTTCCTTGGATTTGGTTGACACTCAGGGCACACAGACATGCGAGAGCTTCATGCATTGCCATGGCTAATCCATCTAGCCAGTTGTTCTCTCTCACGGAGAACTAGATCCTCCCGGACGTTGGTGCTTCTATACTTCCTCGAAGATCAGCGGTGACTAGCCATTGTAAATCTCCTCCTGGGGGTCCAGGAAGTTGAGCTCCAAGGGATTCCGGATGTGGGCGTCCCAAGTATTCTGATAGTGCATCAAGATCCCTCTCGAAGATCAGATGGCCTCCGTTGCCCAATTGGTAGAACTTGCTGAACTGTGTCTCCATCTATAAGAATTAAGGATGAGAAAGTTAGTGAAGTGATCAAGTGTGTCAAATTTTATGTGGTAATGTAAGAATTGGAGGAACATGAAATTTTTTGAGAGAAAGAATTCCCAAGGGTAAGAGAGGAAATAGTTTTCATAAATACTCACTTTGGTTTTTGAAACTAAGTTTTTATTCGGACGTCCATTCTAACTAGGGTCTCCTATGGTCAGGATGGCTCTGATACCAACTTGTCAACACCCGGATTTTTAATCCTAGATGCCTGTTATGCCATACATCGCAATCCCAGGATTACAATTTTTGCGAGACATAATAGATTGGATATCACAGTACATCATCCATTACAAACCATAATAAGGTCTTACACGAATAAAGGATCTCATGATCCAGTCTTAATACAACAAGCAGCAGAATAAATAATAAGCATAGCAGTGGGGTCCAACTTCAGGGTCACAGGCAATGCTGACGATGAAAGATAGTCCTAGTTATCATAGCCGTCCTGTTGTCCTTCCTCTTGGTAGTCTCCTTCATAGTCTGGCCACGGGAATAGCCAGGGACAAAAGCCATGAGTAGTCTTTAAGTACTGGCAAACTACCACTAACAAGTAAGATAGATCTAGTAGGATTGCTAACTCTAAGTTCATTTGTAAAGTTAAGTGAAACCTAAGCTGAGTTCAGAAGCAAAGAAAGATAAAATAAAGTTTGAAATCACCTAAGCGGGAACTTAATTGTCATAGTCACAACTCTATTGTGGTCAAGTCAAGATTCATCATTCATTTCATAAGTTATTTTGAAAACATCTGACAACGGAACAGTATGGCTACTCCAATTGTCCATAACCGCGGACGTGGCTATTCGAATAGTTTGACACTCTGCAGAGGTGGTACACTTTCACCACAAGATTCGATACATCTGTCTGGGATAACCCTGAATCATCATACTTAGTATGCAGATAATCAAACATAACCTTACCTTTACACACTCTAGTATAAGCACCTCTCATATGAGTATGGCCTCCCAGCCATGACCATCTATCATCCTGGGCACTGCATAGTTGGACAACATTGAGAGGTAGCCTCAGCTCAAACCTCTCCCGCGAGAAGGAAAACCAAAGGAAAAAATCAAGGTTGGATCCTACTAGATTTTGGTGTCTTATATACCAAAGGAAAACCAACAAGGATTATTTCTAGGAGGTTTAATATCTTATCTTATCTTATCTTACCACTATATAGTGTATGACTAACTTTGAATATTGACTGTTGGATCAGGACTTCTGAATCCCAACATTGCCAGACATTGGATCTTCTTTTCCATTCTAGCATCTACTTGAAGATTCTATTGATAGTCTTTAGCACAATAAACGCTATGCACAATCCTCAAAACACACTTCTCCATCATTCTAGAATCTTCTCCTTCATTTCTCAAGACCATGTTAACAAAATTTACAAGTACTAGTACCTAATAAATGTTGACTTCTACATGATAGAAAATACAAGAACTAAATATGCACCCATACTTTATAGATATCGATCAAATTTCTAATTTTTTGAGCTTTACCTAGTATTATAATTCTATATAGTTATGATATGTCATATGTCTAGTATCTGAGTCTCACGTAAATACTACTAGTAGATACCATATTTTCCATGGATGTACTAGTACTAGGAGACAAGGCAATACTATCAGCAGAACTCAATCCTATGAATCAAATTACTTATATGTAAGAAAACTTAGTAAGGATTGCATTCCTCTGAAATTCCTAGGGAATTCGTACGAATCAAAGAGGCTAAAATTCCTATGAAATTCCTACTAACCAACGAAACTTCAGAAAAAATAGCTTACATTGATTCAGGAATAATATCTGGGTCTCACATAAGTACTTACTACTAGTAGATACCATATTTTCCATGGGATGTACTAGGAGACAAAGAAATACTATCAGCAGAACTCAATCATATGAAACAAACTACTTATATGTAAGAAAACTTCCTAAAGATTGCATTCCTCTGAAATTCCTAGGGAATTCCTTCGAATCAAAGAAACTAAAAATTTAATGGAAATCCTACGAATCAATGAAAGTTCAGAAAAATTAGTTTGCATCGATTCAGGAACAAAGCAAATAAAATACATAGGGAGGAGAATTTACCAAGTTCTAGAGACTTCCGTGCATAAACACAGTCGTTCTTGGTCACGGCAAACACATGATTGTGTTGGATAATAGCATCGCAGTATCTGAAGTAGCCCTGGAACTTATTCACACAGACTGACCATCCATGACTATGATTCCCGTTAATGACATCAATCTTGAATTCGAAAATGGCGACTAGAGAGAAATCTTTGTATCCCCCAGTAGCTGTCGGAACTTGGAAAATGACTATCTTCTGTAGTTTAGTATATCGACCTTCATCAGCATCATCCTAAAATGTAAGTGAGGAACCTTCGGTCGGTTCAAACCCCGACACTTGCGGAATAACAATCTTGCGACGAGTGTACACGTTGACAAGGTCCCACGTGAAATCGGGCCCAACTATGATGATCCAGTCCCCATTGTCGCCTGCTTGCTGCTCATCAAATCCATTTAGCATCACAACATCAGAGGAGAACCTGCCCAGTGGTGTCAGCTTGCACGGGCTGCCGCCACTTCGAAGCAGTCTTTGGATTCCCACGGTCTCACCTCGGGTGAGAATGAAGAACACATGGGAGGCCACACAGATGAGAAGAAGGCGTAGTTCCACTCTCTTTTGCTGATGGAAGAATATGTTTGGACGCACCGACGAGGCTCACGGCGGTGGTGGCGTCGCAATGGTTGATGAGTACTTGAAGAAGGCCTTCGGTGAACACCTTCTGAAACTGCTCAGGATCTTTACATACCTTGCTCGATCTCACCATGGAAGGAGGCTACAGATGGTGTTTTGGGGGCTTTCTTTGGGGTAGGGTGGGTTGGGGGAGGGAGGGAAGATCGTTGGCATGAGCTGGCGGCCGGGGTGCGATGGAGAAGACAAAGACTGATGGTGCGTAGTACTACTACTAGTAGTACTACAGAAGGTGGGCAAGTGGGGGGTGGGGCTCCAATTGAGGCTAGTTGCACAAACCTCCAACAATTAGAGCCGTAGTTGCAAAGAGCTCCAACTATTGAGCCCCGGATATGTAAGAAATAATGTTAAGAGGGCTAATCAAAAAATTTGTGATATGTGCAGCATTTGTACCCAAAAGTAATTGTGGTAGTTTCTTGCAACTAGACTATCCTGATTAGTTCCTGGCAATTTCGAATCCAATTGTTGGAGGTTTGTGCAATTTCCACCCTCCTCGTGTTTTGAGGAAGCTAAATGACCCTATGTTCAAACAAAAAAATGATCAAAGACAAACAAAAAAAGAAAGACCATCTCTCAGGACTCGTTTGATTTGCAGGACTCTCAAAACATAAAAAGAGGAAACTACAGTAATTTGGATCAAGTATGTGTTTGAATCATAGGGAAAGTAAAGCAATTATACCATGCGGTTGGAGTATATGGAAATTTCCTAAAAAATAGAGGGCAAAGGAATATTTTGAAGGAATCTCAATTCCTGTGTTTTTCCTATTCCTATATTTTTCATATCATGCGTTCCAAACGGGACATAATTTCTACATATTGGAATCCTATGAATCAAAAAAACAGCGTAGGATTATTTCCTAAGGGACAAGATCCTTCACAAAATTTTTGAATTTTCTTTGAATCGATGAAGGAATAAAAAAAGTTTCCTCTCTCAAAAAAAAGGGAACTCCACCTCTTGGAAAAAAGGATCTCCACCTCTTGGAAAAAAGGAACTTCACCTCTTGGATAATTCA
This sequence comes from Avena eriantha, assembly GCA_910589775.1. Lineage (NCBI taxonomy): Eukaryota > Viridiplantae > Streptophyta > Magnoliopsida > Poales > Poaceae > Avena > Avena eriantha. The sequence continues at coordinate 282,452,254 of OU342744.1, read as the reverse complement.
CTGTGAGGAGAGTATCTAATAGAGTCTATGTCTAATACAAGCTGTAGGGCTCAATCGTAGCACGTTATTACTAGTAGTATACTAGTACAGTAGTGCGTATCAGTATTTATAGGTGCCTTGAAGGAAACAAAATAAACCTCTGCAGGTAATAAATGATCATGGCAATTTCGAATATATATAATATTTTGCTTGTTCATTTTGATCTGGGTGACAGCCGGAGGATAGAAGAGTACTGGCCACTTCGTGTCAAGCCATCGAGCTGGAGTAGAAATTTGGATATCTAAAAACCTGAATTGTCCTGTCAAACCAATGCTCGTTGCATGCAACTTGACCAAACAGACTTACTGCACTACTTTACTGCACGTTCGAAAACTAAGGAGTATATGAAGTACTAGTACAGTAATCTTACACAGAGAGTTCCACATTGATCTTGTAGCGTCAAAAGCAGAAGTTGTGCCAATATAGTACTATAGTAGTCACATCCAGGATGCCTTACAGGGAAAAATAGTACGATGAGCAAGAAGATCTATCTATTTTTATACTCCTATTCACGTATACTAGTAGTACTACGTACTCAGGAATGGCACGAGTGTGTGCTCTACTATTACGCCTCCGCACGTAGGGATCACCACTGCATGGTCGTGTAATTATTATGTATTGGTCCATGCTCTAGTTGTGGGCACGTGTCGTAGTAGTAAAAAATTTGTGAAAAATAGATTACTCATAAATAATTACTCCCTCGATCCTAAAATAGTAGTTACTGACTTGGCTTTGTCAAGATACGCATGTATTTCGACGCATTTTAGTACTTAGATGCTTGCTTATTTCCAAATAAGAAAGCATACTAGGTTTTGTCGAAGTCAATATTTATAAAGTTTGACCAACTATATATACAAACATACTAACTTACATAATGTCAAACACATATAATATGAAAACATGGTTCGTGATGATTCTGAAAACATTGAGTTGATGTCATAGATGTCCATATTATTTTCTAGATATTTAGGAAAAATTCTAGGCCAGCCTACTGCACGCTGGACCCACGTCAATGTGTCGTTCACACCAGCACAATTTCGACGGCAATCTTGGTTCAAGATTTAAATCAAGTCAAATTGACAAGTTTGGGCATAAAATTCTTTAATCACTGAGTTAGATGACTAAAATCGAAGCACCGTAAGAATGGTTAGTGTGTTTATCTCTGATCCATGTCGTAGAAGTGAACAATTACATAAAAGTCGTACTAAACCCCTAAATATTCCGTAATAACATTAGCAATAAACTTAGTTTACATCCAAAATGCATCCTTCCTAGTCTCAAAAGAAAACCTACATGCGACTACTACTAGTAAATTGGAGTTATAAAATAGTACTACTAGTAGTACTATTTATCTGCTAATACACCATTGCAGTCTTGATTATCAGCTGTAGTTTAAGATCATTTTTCCTGTCGATGCAAATCTAGAAAGATACATGGGTGGACTGTCCAACCTTCATCAGGAAATGCAATGGCACCCCGAGGTATGTGCTGAGCTTGTCAGACAGGAAATTGGCCGGTGACGAGCTGCTCGTCAGCTTGATTACCGCATTAAGGCTCTCGACCATCGACAAGTCCGCCGACCCCGGCGGGCTAGGCGCACACAGTTTCACCGTGTACCGTGGCCACAAGCAACTGTCCTACCTGATGCACACCAAGGACACGACGAAGGCCGGGCCGAGTGCACTGCTGGTCAGGCCGAACACAGCACCGTCATCCCTGCAGAGGTAGCGCGTGAATCCCCTCATGCTTGTTGGTGGTGGAGTTGGGATGACGCAAAAGAAGGCGCTGTCGTAGATGACCCTGGTTTCTATGACCCCATGGGCCTCCTTCATGTGGGGAAGGAGCCCTGCCGGCGAGGCAATGAAATCACAGGCGGAATCCATACAAGAGCACGGGCCGTGCGAGCACGTCATCTTGTGCTCATCGAGCTTGTCGAAGGCGACCAAGCTAAAGTAGTTGTCGTAGGGGCACTCAATCATCGTCTCAAACTAGACGGTGTCCATAGCAGTTGGCTCACGGTCGAATTCGCGGACATGGTACACAAACTTGTGGGAGTGGTTACAGAGGGAAGATCGGCTCGCCGACGTAGTGCCCATCGGCCAGAAACCCGGGTTGGGTGGGAATACTGAAGAGTATACTGATTGAGTTTCGTACTGTACTTGTATGATTATACAGGAATACGCTAGGCATCAGTGCACCGGCAGCGACTGCACTTGGCCACTTATTTCTTAGACAATGTCCACACGCTATACATGCTTCGTCAAAACAAAAAGGCTATAGAAAGTTGACAGGAGAGTAATAAAGCAGGTGTCACGCTGTACAATGCCAGAAAGTATAGTACAGACAGAGGGAGAGACCGAGGCAAGAAGATCCAGGTCAGTGATAGGCAAGAAGATCTACTCCTAGAGAGACGAAAATCTTGCGGCCTGGTGCAGGGTGTACAGTGCTGCAGGGGAGAGACCGAGGACTGCATGCATGTCTTCGACACCAACCTGTAATTCACTTTTTTGGTCTTATCAAATTTAAATGGCTTTAATAATCCCACAAAGAGGGAGTACTAGTAATAGTAGTAGTACATCTTAGAGCAAATCATACAAACTAGTACTAATTATTAGTGGTACTTTTTTTGAGAAATTATAATTAGTAGTAACACTTAGATATGTGAAAAACCAATCCAAGTTACTACTCCAATAGAGAGTACGATCACTCTTTTTTATGGATTCTTGTTTACTATACGTACTAGTAGCAAAAGCTAGAATGTAGATTATTTCAGAACAAATTTTGGCTCTACAATATCTAGCATACGCGCAAACCTCAAAAGACACTTCATTGCTTAGTTTCAGGGATCGTGTGCTAAATGCATGGACTTGGATGTAATTTTTATTTTTATGAGGTCCTTGATGTAACTTGTACTTCCAGCGACTGCGTGTTAACTAAAGCACCTTGCTCCTACGGGACCTACCACAATTAAAAAATAATTACACTGCCCCGATTATCAGACAAAGTGGAACATGGTTTCTTATAATTCCAAAGTTTTTAGAAATAGGATGTTTCAACCTTCCCAGCTAACTTTGCACACTTTACTGACTTTTTGCCGATTTAACAAAATTAGGTCAAACATTTTCTACACAAGGGCAATTTATTGCTATTGAATTAAATGTATTTTTAGAGGTAGACGGGTGATGTAGTAAACAATATCGTCAGTGTTAGTTTCCAACTATCACAAAAGAACATTTAGTTCTCAATTTTTCGAGTGATGACAATATTGTTCTTTTACGTAAAGAAACTCCGAAGAATATGGATCCGAATACCACAAGACAAGTTTTCAGACATAAAGAGTGGACCAACATGTTGTACTGACGATCCTGTTGGGTTCGCAGCATAGAAAACAAAAAATTTCCTACGATGAGAACTATACACCAAGATCAATCTACTAGATACAGAGCAACGGGTGGACATACATCTATAGAGAACTTACTCTCAAAGACAACGACTTTTGTTAACGAGTAGGAACTCGTGGTTGATGTAGTCGTACGCTTGTCGATCTCAAGATCGTGTGGAAGTCCGAGCGCCACAAATCAGCAGCGCATCCTTCCTCGCACACATGTTCAAGCCATCGGACAACCTCCACCTCCTCGTCACTCCAGCGAATCAGTGGAAGCAGCAACTCCTTCCAGACGCAAGGCCACCGGGAACATGTATCTCGCTAATCCGAGACCAAGGAGAAATATCTAGAGGGGGAGAGAGATCCTTCACGAGGAGGTGTGCTTTGTGAGGGAGGAGAGGGGGGCCTTTTATAGGAGAGGGGGGACTCCTCCCCTACCATGGCCGGTGGTCAAGGAAGGAGCCCCCTCCTCTTCCTCATTCATGTGGTGGAAGCTCCACTCACATCAATTCAAGCTCCACCCAAAGTTCCACTCACATGCATTAAATTTCCACCAAATTTAATGAAACTCTCATTTAATAACACTCTTTTATTTATTTTATTCAGAATTTTGTTAATTACTTTAATTAACAAACATTCACATAAAACCCCTTGCAACATTTCAATATCACATGTAGAACCACTTTCTGCAATTTCACCCGAAACAATTCCGGTTTCTATCGAAACAATTCATGTTTCTATCGAAACATTTCCTGTGCTTTGCAAACCTTTTGTCTGAAACATATGTGCTCCTAAATGGTGTCCGACAACCCTTAAGTTGTGTCACCCTATGGTTCGTGAATAATGCAGACATGATTGAGACTCCTCTCAGATCAATAAATAGAAGTGAGACCTGGAGATCCATACTGACTCCTGCACATTCAACGATGACTTCTGTGATCGTGAGAACCTTTAACGCTAGTAACTTAATCCCTTTGTCTCATGATATAATACATGTCTGAGATTCGATCATCGGTATCCAAATACCTAGTTTGATCTCGTTACCGACATGCACTCTTTTCTCGTTCCCGTGATATAACATTCTAGTGATCACATCACTTGCTTGCAAGCTATGTTAATGTGATATCACCGAGAGGGCCCAGAGTATATCTATCCGTCATCGGGATTGACAAATTCCACTCTTGATCCATGAGCCTCAACATAACACCTTTGTAGCACTGAACCCACCTTTATAGTCACCTTGTTACGGTGTGACGTTTGATGTTATCAAGATACTCTTCCAGTGTTAGCAATTAACATGATATCATGGTCTAAGGACTAAGATTACTTCGTATGATGTTATAGCAATATAAACATAATGACTTGATCGTAATGCTATAATTCGGATGAATGTTCATCACATCATTTCACAAATGTTGTGACCTTGTTATTAACAACATCCAATGTCCATGATTAGGAAACCTTGATCATCTTGTTAATCAACAAGCTAGTCTATAAGAGAGGCATAGCTAGGAACCCTTTTTGTTTATTAAACACACATGTATTGACGTTTCCTATCAATACATTTATAGCATGCAAAATAAACATCTATCATATACAAGGAATACATAATAAGAACTTTATTACTGCCTCTCAGGGCATATTTCCTTCAGTCTCGCACTTGCACTAGAGAAAATAATCTAGTTTACATAGTGATAAATCTAACACCCATGGAGTTCTGGTGTTGATCATGTTTTGCCCTTGGGATAACTTTAGTCAACGGATCTGCTACATTTAGGTCCGTGTGCACTTTACAAATCTTTATGTCTCCATCCTTGACATGCTCGTGGATGGAGTGAAACCGACGCTTAATATGCTTGGAATTCTTGTGAGACCTTGGTTCCTTGGTGTTGGCTATGGCTCCATTGTTGTCACAATAGATCACCATTCGGTCCAATGCACTAGGAACCACACCTAGTTCCGTTATGAACTCCTTCATCCAAACCGCTTCCTGCACCGCTTCTGAAGCAGCAACATATTTCGCCTCCGTCGTTGATCCAGCCACCAGAGGTTGTTTGGAACTGCTCCAACTAACTGCTGCTCCGTTCAAGAGAAATACGTATCCGGATTGAGACTTAGAGTCATCCGGATCGGTGTCAAAGCTAGCATCAACATAAGACTTAGCGACTAGCTCTTCTTCACCTCCGTATACAAGAAACATATCCTTAGTTCTTCTTAAGTACTTCAGGATATTCTTGACCGCTATCCAGTGTTCCGAACCTCGATTAGATTGGTACCTACTAGACAAACTAATAGCATGTGTCACATCCGGTCTTGTACATAGCATGGCGTACATTATAGAGCCTATGGCTGAGGTATAGGGGATCTTACCCATTTATCTCTCTTTCTTCCGCCGTAGCCGGACTTTGAGTCTTACTCAATGTCTTGCCTTGCAACCTAGGTAAGAACCCCTTCTTACTTCCGTCCATATTAAACTTATTTAATATCTTATCAAGGTATGTACTCTGTGATAGCCCAATTAGGCGTCTTGATCTATCTCTATAGATTTTAATGCCTAATATATATGAAGCTTCACCAACGTCTTTCATCGAAAATTTGTTGTTTAGATAACTTTTAACACTGTTTAAAAGATCTATATCATTTCCAATCAATAATATGTCATCCACATATAATATTAGAAATGCCACATTTCTCCCACTCACTTTCTTTTAAATACAAGCCTCTCCATAAGTTTGGACAAATCCAAACTCTTTGATCACCTCATCAAAGCGGAGATTCCAACTCCGGGATGCTTGCTTCAGTCCATAGATGGACCGCTGAAGTTTTCATACCTTATCAGCATCCTTAGGATCGACAAAACCCTTAGGTTATATCATATACAACTCTTCTTCAATATTACCATTGAGGAACACAGTTTTGACATCCATCTGCGATATTTCATAATCGAAATATGCAGCAATTGCTTGTTGGAAATATGCCCTAGAGACAAATAGTAGTAAGTACCATTATCATATTTCATATAGTTTATGCTATCATGTGATGATAAAGTATTGATGTCAATCAAGGTGACATTAGTAAGTTGCAAAGGATTTGGGACTGTAAAGTACAGACCCAAGACACAACCTCTTCCATGAGCAAGCATGTTCAGGGTACCGGAAACTTGGTGCCAATGATTGAGAACAAAATACAACTAGTGTATTTGTACTCTAGTGTAAGTGGGAGACTGTTGGAAATATGCCCTAGAGACAAATAGTAGTAAGGACTATTATCATATTTCATACAGTTTATGATTAAGTTTTATATCATGCTATAACTGTGTTGAGTGGAAACATCAATACACGTGTGATATACAAACAACCAGGGGTTCCTAGTGAAACTCTAGTCACTGGTTCATTGGTCAACAGATGATCATGTTTCCTGATCATGTGGCATTTATGCCAGTTGGAAATGAGGTCATCTCATTCAGAGAATGAGATGATGAACCAATACCCAACCTAAACATCGTGACACGATCATGTCACGAAGTTCAAGTTACAATGATTAGAAATGGATCCTCGTAGACTATTCCTTAGACCGTGAGGCTATATCAATCACTGTCTCCCGAGAGTGCTTAGATAGCATCAAACGCCATCTGGTAAAACGGTGGTTATAAAGGTGTGTTTAGGTATTCAGAGGAAACCGTAGAGGCAATATATGTCAAGAGCGGGATTTGTCCGTCCATGTGACGGGAAGATACTCAAGGGCCCACTCGGAGAGGTTATATCCAATAGCTGCACAGCATGTGATTAGATCACGAGGATATCACATATCAGAACGAATCAAGTAGCATTGTTGAGTAACGAGATTGAACACGACATGGTGATGTCAATGATCAGATCTCGGGCAATGCAAGTATCGAATGACAATGGGAATAAGACACGACTGTCCCGGTTCAAACGACGAAAGATCTTTGTGGAACGCACAGGGGTCACATGGCCATCCAGGTCCCTCTGTCGATCATTGGTGCGGGAGTGTCCCGACCATGTCTGGAGTGTTCCCGAACCGTGGGGTATCACGCTTAAGGGCTTGATGATGCTTAGAGAGTGTTTATAGGATCGGGAGAATCGCCGAAGAAAAGAAGGGAGAAAACCGGAAGGGTTTCGGTAAGTCCGGAGGATGTCCGGAGTGGAGGTGGAAGGTGTTCCATAGCCACGATATTGAATAATATGTGAATGAATGTTTAAATATTGATTTAATCATTTATTCATAATTATTTAATAAAGAGAAAATCAATTTTAATGGTCAAAGGCTTAATGGGGCAATTCCGGAGGGAGAAGGCCCATTAGGGGAAAGGAGAGAGGGAGAAGGGGCAAAGGGGGAGGCCGGATGGGCCTAGCCCCCCCCCCCCCCGCGTGGGGCCCACTAGGTGGCTGGAGGCCACCTCCTCCCCCCTCCTCTCCTTTAGTCCCACCCCAGGACTTGAGGGGAGGTAGTACCTCCCCTCCCCCAATATAAAGTGGGGTATTTGGCCAAGATAAATACACCAATAATCAATAAAGGTCTCCCCACTTTTGGGAGGGCCTCTAATTGATATTTTCTCTCTCTCCCTCTCTCTCTCTCTCTCTCGTGACCGTGGTCCTAAGTCTGGACTGCGCGAGCGAGAGACATCTTCACCGCGGAGCGCCGTCGCGCTGCGGGATTCAGATCCAGGAGCTCCACTTCCACAACTACTGCTGGATCGAGGAAGCGGGAGTCATCGTCAGGCACCGAACGTGTGTAACTCCCTGCGAGGTGTCGCACTTGAGGCACTCAAGTCGTTGGAGCCAGAAGGAGCACAAGGACTTCATCACGACCTTGAGGTCGGCTTCGGCTCGTCTACATCAACCACGGACTCCTGAGCGTTGCCAACGCTTTTCGGTCTTCGAGGGTAAGTTCGCAAAAAGCTCCTCCCGTTACTGTATTACTAATAGATAGGTCATGGCAGCTTCAGGGGTTCAGGGGCGTAGAGTAAAATTTATTGTTTTTATGCGCGGAACTCCTACAGTGGTATCAGAGCTAGATCTATGTGTAGTAATGCTAGTACGGGTAGAACACACGAGATGTAGCGTGTGTGCGTTGATCTTTTAGTTGTTACCCTCCCACGTGTACTTGTGTATACCGCAGGACTGCTTGATGAAGCGGCCCCTAACCGACTTCACGCGTTCATTCGTGAGTCTGGTCCACGCTTGACATACGGCTTGTACCGTATAAAGTGGTTTAGGCAGTGTCTGTCTCTCTCGCATTAGTTGGTATACCATTTGCAACGGAGGGCCCCGAAAGGGGTGTAATAGAGACAACTACTTGATCAGCGTTGTGCTGAAAGTTCGTAGGTAAGAACGGTTCTTGTGCGAAAGCCGATTCAGCCACGTAAAACATGCAAAGATAAAGTAGAGGCGTCTAACTTTGTTTTACAGGGGGTGTTGCTTTGTGATATGGTTGTGGCAAAGGTAAAGTGATTACCTTTTGTTACGTAGTAGTAGATAGTCACGGAGGTGACGAACTACCACGCCGGAATGACACCGGTACCCTGGTGTCTACGGCGCCAGAACCCTGGCGCCGGAACCCGGTGATGGCGGATGGAGATCACGACGTCAAGGACCATATCACATAGCATTTACATTCAATGTTATTGTTTGTATGTCTTATTGTGTGCTAGTATTAGATACTCGACGGTAGCCTAATAAGATGATCCCTATTAAAATAACCAACGATTGTGTTCCCCCTTAGTGTGCACCACAAGGAAAGTTCTTCGGTATGAGGCAGGCCGTGATGATCGGGTGTCACTACGTTCGCATACAGTGGGTGCAAGCCATGTTGCACAGTGAAAACACTAAGGTTGAGTTGGCAAGCCTAGCATGTATAGACATGGCCTCGGAATGCGGATGGTCGAAAGATCAAGCACGAGTCGCATGAATGATGTGACCGAGGTTTAGCGTCCACCCTTGAACCCACATTGATGGCCGTGATGATCAGGGGAGATGTGGCTGATAGGGGTCGTGTTATCACTAGGAACCCTTTTGGGGATAGGTGTTTCTGAGTGGAGTTATTATCAACTCATTTAATTATAAACTTAGTCTAAATTCCTTTTGCAATTATAAATGTAGAAAATGGTTCTTCCCGAGAATACCTTTCCTATAGACGATTGGTTAAAAGGAGAAAACCTCAAGTTAGATGGATCCAACTTTTCTGCATGGGTCATACGCCTGTTTGATCTCCTTGGGGAGAATAATGTAGCTGACTACATGACCTGCGAGATGTATCTAGATCCACCCTATTCTCATGAGACCCAGGAGCAGCGGGATCTGCGTTATCATTGTCGTGTGATGGCCACATTCATGTCAGTGACCATGCGCCTCGGAATGGAGGATGGGTTATGGCCAATGGTGGGGAGTCTCAAGCCATGGATGATCATGACACATCTGAGAGCACATTTCGTGGAACAAGTGCGCATGTGGGAGTATGAGCTGATGGGAGACTTCCTCTCCATAAAGATGGAGGAGGGCTCCTCACTGGATGAGCACTTATTGCGCCTCTATGATGCGTACATGAGTCTGGCATACTACTTGGACAACTGGTTCTCAAGCTCATTTGCGATGGGAGTTGTGTTGCGGTCGCTTCCTCCAAGCTTCCAAGCACAAGTCAGGATCTACGTTATGAGATGCGACACGGAAACACTAGATTTCCTTGAGTTCATATCACATTTCACAAATGTGATAGATGAACCCAACGTCGCTTGAGTCGTCAACGAAAAAGGTATATATTTGATATACAATGTTATAAATCTTATAATCTTGCAAACACATTGCAGTGTTAAGTATATCTGATACTTGTTCTGTTTTAATGAAAACAGGTCCTTCTACGTGAGAGGTGCTTGCTGGAGAGGAGGTGACGTTGCGTGTTGATGGCAAGCATGATGATGATGGCCGACGACACTCTCCCTCGACATTTATCATTTAGTTTGCGTTTTAGGATGATTAATGTAATCAAGAGATTGTGAACTTCTTTAGTGTGTCTCACACTTCGTGAGACGGTTATTCATATGAGTTTGTAACAAACAGTTGTTCTGCTTTTATGAATGATTTCTATTCATGTTCATATCTTGTTTGATTACTTGTGAATTGTCCTTATTGTTTGAAACTAATTGATTATGTATGAACATTTGTAGAACATTAAAAATGCCTTGTTTAAAAATACCCAACTTAATGTTATTTCATTAATAAATGAAACCATTGTTTAAATTCAAAGTTATGTGATAATATGTGAAAGTCATTCGATTTCTTGTCACATATAAATCATGCCTAAGTTCGGCAAACTAACTTGAACACCGTGTATTACTTGAATACAAAGTGTTTAAAGAATTGTTAAAAGTAAATACATATTCGATATATTGTGTTTTAACGAAAATGGTAATTATCATTAAATGATTGTTTAAATGTGTAAAGTAAGTTTACCAAAGGAAACAAGAATATGAAACTATTTGATTTGATCAAAGTATTTCATCAACAAAGGGTATAAATATAAAAGAGAATCAAATTGCTATGATTTGATCAATAGTAATGAAATTCAACTTTATAAGAATGGCATAAAAGTAATTGTGGAATGCAAAGTGTTTTGAAATGTCAAAATGCGAAGCATCACAATGTGATATTAGATATCAAAGGGGGTTAAATAGAAGGCACCAAATAAATTGTTGTAGTGTAGATGTAGAGACCGTTAGTTAGAAATAGTTAGCACTCAATTAGAATGTAGTGAACCATTTGAATTCGTGAAAGTTTTGGGGTTATTCGATATAACCAAAACAATAGCGAAGGAGTCCTTGTAGAGTATTCATTGGAAAATTTGAATATGAAACCCATAGCTCAAACGAAACGGAAAGCAAGATTCGTATTGCTTGGATTTTGGTACATTCCTAAGAAAGCTCACTTCTGGTGATGTCTCTCAATTATGGAGCAAATGGAAAATAGTGTAAAACACGATGATGATTCAAAACCCTGCATCAGAGTGTTGAGAAGCGCAACAGACAATGTTCCTGAATGATTCTCTTCACGGAAGGAAAGAATCAATGATTTTGATCATTGTGTTTTTCCCTCCACTATTGTTTTTCACTACATGAAGTAGGATTCAAAATGTAAATCCATATCTTGTATGGAGACATTTGTGAATCACTTGTCATGATTTTGGAATATGACATACCTACGAACTACGAAGGAAATGATGGTAAACTAAATTATGAGAAATCCTAGAAGTAAAATTCCCTTGAGATTAAAAAGCAATTCGTTGCTGAATGTCACAAGTAAAGGGGTTACTTGGAATTTTCCCAAATGACTGCAAAGCCATAGTAGGAAAAAAGGGTGAATGGCAAAAGCACATTTTTTCAAGCATTGGATGAATTCAAATGAATTTGATTCATATGTGCTAAATGTCTAGTGGATTTAAAACTAGTAATGTACTAGTATCTCATAATAAATCTCCAAGTTTGATATTTGATCAAAAGGTTTTGAAGTTATTCAAAATAATAAGGAGATATGCAATTTGCATAAAATTGAGTGGGAGTTATGAAAGTCTTCCTGAAACAATATGTGATTGACATATTTTTAAGTGGGAGCAACATAAGTCTCAAATTCAATATGTAGGAACATATTTTCAGTGGGAGCTTATAGGAGTCATTCTTAAGTATGTTAAGAATGAAAGGGCAAATACTTATAAATAATGATTTATAAGATGTAGAAGTTGATAATAAACTGTATTATGATATTATGTAGTATTCCTTAAGGGATTCTGAAAAGTGTTTCAGAATAAAAGTTAATCAAGGAACCAGTCCTTAATAACTCAAATTAGGAATAGTATTAAGTTGAACATCAATGGTTGAAAGAAAGAAAAGGATGGTCGTCATCCACTATGTTGAGACATAGGTTCTATCTTAGTAAACCATGATGATAACTTAGCATAATATGTGATCTAAGAAGAAACGTTTGAAAGTGATTAAGTTCGAATCACAGAACGTTGAGCTAAGTTTGTCTGCCGTATCTAGTAGAGAACTGTGGACATATTTTCTAAATCCATAAAGGATGCCATATCTTAAAGCATAAAGAGTTATGTTACAAGGAAATATGTTGGAAACTCCTGTAGATACCAATCAAAAGTCAAGTAGGAAGCGAGGTGAACAAAACATTGAAAGTTGCACAGAGTGAACTAGTGTTTCGATGAATACATTTATAATAATAGATAATGGTACCATCTAAAGTGTTGTATAATGTTATGGCGGGGCTAATTCGCTTTTAACGTAGAATGATGTGTCCCAGGGCATAGTGCCCATGAGAAAGCCCTCGAGGTTGATCTAACGTCACTGTAGGCTCCTGGAATCAGTCCTCGTTCTGCTGCCATAGCAATGATGCATACACATAGATGCTATCATGTGATGATAAAGTATTGATCTCAATCAAGGTGACATTAGTAAGTTGCAAAGGATTTGGGACTGTAAAGTACAGACCCAAGACACAACCTCTTCCATGAGCAAGCATGTTCAGGGTACCGGAAACTTGGTGCCAATGATCGAGAACAAAATACAACTAGTGTATTTGTACTCTAGTGCAAGTGGGAGACTGTTGGAAATATTCCCTAGAGACAAATAGTAGTAAGGACTATTATCATATTTCATATAGTTTATGATTAAGTTTTATATCATGCTATAACTGTGTTGAGTGGAAACATCAATACACATGTGATATACAAACAACCAGGGGTTCCCAGTGAAACTCTAGTCACTGGTTCATTGGTCAACAGATGATCATGTTTCCTGACCATGTGGCATTTATGCCAGTTGGAAATGAGGTCATCTCATTCAGAGAATGAGATGATGAACCAATACCCAACCTAAACATCGTGACCCCATCATGTCACGAAGTTCAAGTTACGATGATTAGAAATGGATCCTTGTAGACTATTCCTTAGACCGTGAGGCTATATCAATCATTGTCTCCCGAGAGTGCTTAGATAGCATCAAACACCATCTGGTAAAACGGTGCTTATAAAGGTGTGTTTAGGTATTCAGAGGAAACCGTAGAGGCAATATATGTCAAGAGCGGGATTTGTCCGTCCATGTGACGGTAAGATACTCAAGGGCCCACGCGAAGAGGTTATATCCAATAGCTGTGCAACGTGTGATTAGATCACGAGGATATCACTTGTCGGAACGAGTCAAGTAGCATTGTTCATTAACGAGATTGAACACGACATGGTGATGTCAATGATCAGATCTGACGCAATGCAAGTATCGAATGACAAAGGGAATAAGACACGACTGTCCCGGTTCAAACGACGAAAGATCTTCGTGGAACGCATAGGGGTCACATGGCCATCTAGGTCCCTCTGTCGATCATTGGTGCAGGAGTGTCCAGACCATGTCTGGAGTGTTCCCGAACCATGGGGTATCACGCTTAAGGGCTTGATGATGCTTAGAGAGTGTTTATAGGATCGGTAGAATCGCCGAAGAAAAGAAGGGAGAAAACCGGAAGGGTTTCGGTAAGTCCGGAGGATGTCCGGAGTGGAGGTGGAAGGTATTCCATAGCCACGATATTGAATAATATGTGAATGAATGTTTAAATATTGATTTAATCATTTATTCATAATTATTTAATAAAGAGAAAATCAATTTTAATGGTCAAAGGCTTAATGGGGCAATTCCGGAGGGAGAAGGCCCATTAGGGGAAAGGAGAGAGGGAGAAGGGGCAAAGGGGGAGGCCGGCTGGGCTTAGCCCCCCCCCCCCCCCCCCCCCCGTGCGGGGCCCACTAGATGGCCGGCGGCCACCTCCTCCCCCCTCCTCTCCTTTAGTCCCACCCCAGGATTGAGGGGAGGTAGTACCTCCCCTACCCCTATATAGAGTGGGGTATTTGGCCAAGATAAATACACCAATAATCAATAAAGGTCTCCGCACTTTTGGGAGAACCTCCAATTGATATTTTATCTCTCCCCCTCTCTCTCTCGTGACAGTGGTCCCAAGTCTGGACTGCGAGAGCGAGAGACATCTTCACCGCGGAGCGCCGTCGCACTGCGGGATTCGGATCCGGGAGCTCTACTTCCGCAACTGCTGCTGGATTCGGGGAAGCGAGAGTCATCGTTAGGCACCGGACGTGTGTAACTCCCCGTGAGGTGTCGCACTTGAGGCACTCAAATTGTTGGAGCCAGAAGGAGCACAAGTACTTCATCACGACCTTGAGGTCGGCTTCGGCTAGTCTACATCAACCATGCTCTCCTGAGCGTTGCCAACGCTTTTCGGTCTTCGAGGGTAAGTTCGCGAAAAGCTCCTCCCGTTACTGTATTACTAATAGATAGGTCCTGGCAGCTTTAGAGATTTGGGGGCGTATAGTAAAATTTATTGTTTTTATGCGCGGAACCCCTACATTGCTAACATAATCCTAACCAACTTTAGCATCGCTACGGGAGAGAATGTCTCATCGTAGTCAACTCCTTGAATTTTTCTAAACCCCTTTGCGACAATTCGAGCTTTATAGATGGTCACATTACCATCAGCATCAGTTTTTTTTGAAAATCCATTTATTCTCAACGGCCTTTCGATCGTGAGGTAAGTCCACCAAGGTCCAAACCTGGTTTTCGTACATGGATTCCTCTCGGATTTCATGGCTTCTAGGCATTTGTTGGAATCAGGCCTCATCATCGCTTCTTCATACGTCGCAGGGTCATCTATTTCATCAATCATGAAATTCATAACAGGATTGCCGTACAGTTCAGGAGATGCACGTGTCCTGCTTGACCTGTGAGGTTCGGCAGTATCCTCTTTTGGAGTTTCATGATCATTATCATTTGCTCTCTCTTCATCAGGTGAAGTCAACTCCGAAACAACTTCCGGTGCTGCACCACTCGCCAATTCATGAAGAGAAGGTTCAGTAACCTCTTCGAGTTCTACCTTCCGACTACTCACACCTTTCGCGAGAAACTCCTTCTCAAGAAAGGATCCATTCTTGGCAACAAAAACCTTGCCCTCGGATCTGTGATAGAAGGTATACCCAACCGTTTCCTTAGGGTATCCTATGAAGACGCATTTTTCCGCTTTGGGTTCGTGTTTATCCGGTTGAAGTTTCTTCACATAAACATCGCATCCCCAAACTTTAAGAAATGACAGCTTAGGTTTGTTTTCAAACCATAATTCATACGGTGTCGTTTCAACGGATTTAGATGGTGCCCTATTTAAAGTGAATGCAGCGGTTTCCAGTGCATAACCCCAAAATGACAGTGGCAAGTCAGTCAGAGACATCATAGATCGAACCATATCCAATAAAGTATGATTACGACGTTCCGACACACCATTATGTTGTGGTGTTCCGGCAGGCGTGAGTTGTGAAACTATTCCATAGTCTTTCATATGTGTGCTAAATTCGTAACTAAGATACTCTCCTCCACGGTCGGACCGCAGAAATTTGATCTTTCTGTTACGATGATTTTCCACTTCATTCTAAAATTCCTTGAGCTTTTCAAAGGTTTCAGACTTATGTTTCATTAAATTGATATACCCATATCTACTCAAATCATCCGTGAAAGTAACAAAATAACAATATCCACCTCGGCCGACACACTCATTGGTCCACACACATCAGTATGTATGATTTCTAACAAATCTGTCGCCCGTTCCATTGAACCGGAAAACGGCGTTCTAGTCATCTTGCCCATAAGGCATGGCTCACATGTATCAAATGATTCAAAATCAAGTGATTCCAAAAGTCCATCAAAATGGAGTTTCTTCATGCGTTTAACGCCAATATGACCTAGCCGGCAGTGCCACATATATGCGGATATATCATTATCAAGTATAATCCTTTTAGCATTAACATTATGAATATGCGTAATACTACTATCGAGATCCAACAGAAATAAACCATTCAACACAGGTGCATGACCACAAAAGATATCATTCATATAAATCAAACAACCATTGTTTTCAGATTTAAACGAATAACCACTTTGCATCAAACATGATCCGGATACAATGTTCATGCTCAGTGCAGGCACCAAATAACAATTATTTTTATTTATAACTAATCCCGACGACATATGGAGAGGCAGCGTTCCGACGGCGATCACATCAACTCTTGATCCATTGCCGACCCGCATCGTGACCTCTTCCCTTGCTAGCCGTTGCTTGTTCCGCAGCCCCTGAACCGAGTTACATATATTAGCAACCGATCCCGTATCAAATACCCAGGAGCTACTGCGAGTACTAGTCAAGTACACATCAATAACATGTATATCACATATACCTTTGTTTGGCTTGCTGGCCTTCTTGTCTGCCAAATACTTGGGGCAGTTGGGCTTCCAATGGCCAGTCTCCTTGCAATTGTAGCACTCGTTCTCAGACTTACGGCCATCTCGGGGTTTCTTTTCAGGTGCGGTAAAAGATTTGCCGCTCTTCTTTCCCTTCTGCTTGCCTTTCTTGTCCTTCTTAAAACCGGTGGTCTTATTGATCATCAACACTTGATGTTCTTTCCTAATCTCCACTTCTGCAGTCTTATGCATTGACTGAAGCTTGGGAAGAGACTTATTCATGCCCTGCATATTATAGTTCATCACGAAGCTCTTATAGCTAGGTGGCAGAGATTGGAGAACACGATGTATGCCTAAGTCAATGGGAATCGTTATTCCCAAGGACACAAGCTTATCGGTGTACCCAGACATTTTGAGTACGTGCTCACTAACGGAGCTGTTCTCCTCCATCATGCAGCTAAAGAACTTTTCAGAAGAATTATAACTCTCTACGGCAGCATGGATATCGAAAATCATTTTCAATTCTCCCATGGTATCAAAGTCATTGCCATTTTCGAAACGCTTTCGAAGTTCTGGCTCTAGCCCATACAGTATGCCGCAATGAACTAAGTTGTGGTCCTCCTGACGAGTTATATAGACGTTCTTTTCCTCGTTAGGGGCATTAGGAGCTGGTGGGGGGCCTAGCGGCGCCTCTAGCACATATTTCTTTTGTGCAGCAGTGAGGAGAATCCTCAAATTCATAGCCCAGTTGGTGAAGTTGCTACCATTTGCAGCAAGTTTCTCTTTCTCCATGAACACATTGAAATTAAAAGCAGGTGGTGCCATCTACAACAGAATTTGTAAAGTATATTTAGACTAAGTTTATGATAGATTGAGTTCAACTAATCCAAATTACTAATGAACTCCCACTCAAAAATGACATCCCTCATGTCCTTTTGGTGATTACATGAACCAAATCCACTACACCAAGTCCGATCATCACGTGAGTCGGTGTAGCTTCAAAGGCGAACATCTATATGGGCATCAAATCAACTATATGACTCATGCTTAACCTTTCGGTCTGTGTTCTGAGGCCATGTCTGTACATGCTAGGCTCGCCAAGTAAGAACCTTAGTATTCGCGTGTGTAAAACTGTCTTACACCCGTCGTATGAAAGCGTAGAGTCGAGAACACCCGATCTTCACGTGATGTCTCGAAACACGATCCATAAAACGTTGCATACTTAAGGAAGAACACATTTTATCTTGATATCTAAATGAGGGATCATCTTATAATGCTACCAAAAGCGCCAAACTAGCAATATAAGATGCAAACATCTAATGTGTAAAGTGAGATGATATGGTCCATGCATTTGATCTCTATCATTTGCATCGTGGTATGATCTCTATCATTCCTTTGTGTGTAAGGCCAAGATCTATGGAACTTACACGTTAAGTGTGTTGTAAGAGTATCTATCATACATCTACTTACAACAATACCATATCAAGACACTAGCCCAGCAACGATCTAAACTAGACGCCTCTAATTTATCAATTGCAAGTTTTACGTGGCTTAGGGCTTTCGTAGATAGAACCGATCTTACCTACGAACATGAACCACAACGAGGATAACCAAGTTATTAGCAACTCGTTGTAAATCATATATTGACTATAGTAGGAGAGACAGACACCCGCTAGCCACTTATGCAAAACTAGTTGCATGTCAGTTGTGGAACCGGTCTCATGTACGAAGACATGTAAGGTTGGTCCGGGCCGCTTCATCCCACTATGCCACCAATATCCAAAATACATAGAAGATGCAATAACATGATCATCATCGCCCACATATAAACATATGTGTACTACCCGTGCAAAGCACCTACGCATAGATCAGGCTCTGATACCACTGCTGGGTTCGCAGCATAGAAAACAAAAAATTTCCTACGATGAGAACTATATGCCAAGATCTATCTACTAGATACAGAGCAACGGGTGGACATACATCCATGGAGAACTTACCCTCGAAGACAACGAGTTTTGTTAACGAGTAGGAACTCGTGGTTGATGAAGTCGTACGCTTGCCGATCTCAAGATCGTGTGGAAGTCCGAGCGCCACAAATCAGCAACGCATCCGTCCTCGCACACACGTTCAAGCCACCGGACAACCTCCTCGCTCCAGCGAATCAGCGAAAGCAGCAACTCCTTCCAGACGAAAGGCCACCGGAAACATGTATCTCGCTAATCCGAGACCATGGGGAAATATCTAGAGAGGGAGAGAGATCCTTCATGAGGAAGTGTGCTTTGCGAGGGAGGAGAGGGGGGCTTTTATAGGAGAGGAGGACTCCTCCCCTACCATGCCGGTGGCCAAGGAGGGAGCCCCCTCCTCTTCCTCATTCATGTGGTGGAAGCTCCACTCACATCAATTCAAGCTCCACCCAAAGTTCCACTCACATGCATTAAATTTCCACCAAATTTAATGCAACTCTCATTTAATAAAACTCTTTTATTTATTTTATTCAGAATTTTGTTAATTACTTTAATTAACAAACATTCACATAAAACCCCTTGCAATATTTCAATATCACATGCAGAACCACTTTCTGCAATTTCACCCGAAACAATTCCGGTTTCTATCGAAACATTTCCTGTGCTTTGCAAACCTTTTGTCTGAAACATATGTGCTCCTAAATGGTGTCCGACAACCCTTAAGTGTGTCACCCTACGGTTCGTGAATAATGCAGACATGATTGAGACTCCTCTCAGATCAATAAATAGAAGCGGGACCTGGAGATCCATACTGACTCCTGCACATTCAACGATGACTTCTGTGATCGTGAGAACCTTTAACGCTAGTAACTTAATCCCTTTGTCTCATGATATAATACATGTCTGAGATTCGATCATCGGTATCCAAATACCTAGTTTGATCTCGTTACCGACATGCACTCTTTTCTCGTTCCCGTGATATAACATTCTAGTGATCACATCACTTGCTTGCAAGCTATGTTAATGTGATATCACCGAGAGGGCCCAGAGTATATCTATCCGTCATCTGGATTGACAAATTCCACTCTTGATCCATGAGCCTCAACATAACACCTTCGTAGTACTGAACCCATCTTTATAGTCACCCTGTTACGGTGTGACGTTTGATGTTATCAAGATACTCTTCCGGTGTTAGCAATTAACATGATATCATGGTCTAAGGACTAAGATTACTTCGTATGATATTATAGCAATATAAACATAATGACTTGATCGTAATGCTATACTTCAGATGAATGTTCATCACATCATTTCACAAATGATGTGACCTTGTTATTAACATCCAATGTCCATGATCAGGAAACCTTGATCATCTTGTTAATCAACAAGCTAGTCTATAAGAGAGGCATACCTAGGAACCCTTTTTGTTTATTAAACACACATGTATTGACGTTTCCTATCAATACTATTATAGCATGCAAAATAAACATCTATCATATACAAGGAATACATAATAAGAACTTTATTATTGCCTCGCAGGGCATATTTCCTTCAGATACCCATGTTTTATGAGATTTCAAACTTTCAAGATAACTCCACCAAATTCAATGACTTTAAGCCAACTAGCACGGTGGCCCTCGCAAATGCGAGGGCATGGTTTTAATATGTAAAAAGTGACCGAGAAATAAACAAATTAACTAATGGAATTCATATTGTGTGATAGAAATAATAATTCTAAATAGGTACCATAAATGGTATGCTCTTGAAAAATATCACCTTTTTGTGTTTTAGTCCATTACAGGTATGTTGATCTAAAGGTTGTGTTGTGTTTAGGTACACTACTAAAATCTAGCAATTTCTGACTTATAGTAAACATCGAGTTTGTTAGATTAACAACATTATGTCTTACATTCTCGAGAAAATATCAAGTTTTTCATTTGCTCTTTGTCGTGCATATTGGGCTTTACTATATATATTTGATGCGAGATTTTTATATTTTGGTAGGTTAATGTGGTAACATTCTACATTAGATGTTGTACCGAAGTACAATTGATGGATTTATTATGTGACCATATGGATCATCCTCTTAATCTAATCAAATAGACAATATGTTTTTATGTTATGTTTACGTAACTTCCAAATTTACAATGGCTCATATGTCGTCTAAAACTTGTGATATTTGACCAGCTTTTCAAGACTGAACTTCTATAGTTGTGTTACTAGAGCCATAGAGGAAAATGATGATATTTGAAGAGTTTATATATATTAACTTTCAATGACATATATACACGCGGATTCTGATTTAATACGGGACCTTCATTATTGTTATAAATTTTATTTGTCTCTGATCATAAATGTATGTCACATTAGACATTGAACGGTCTCTATAGTATACATTCGGCAGTTACTTCAGATGTGGACGACAATATAAGATTTTTGAATTTTAATATGGAGATAAAAGATTTATATTTCATCTACCAATTTGTATATTTCAAAATATTATGATGGCCAAAGTTACACAATTTTGACCTTTACGATAGGTAATAGAGGATAAATGTAGTATTGATAATTATTCAATTAATCAATATAATTTCTAGGCATGAAGAAATCTGGTGCGTATAAGAATGTTTTACAAATTTTCTTCTAAAACCTTTTATCTTCAATGGTGGTGATATTGATCTGGTTTCTTTCATATAGATATTTATGTCGATAAAGTGAGTGTGAATGTTTAAATCATTATATAATTTATAGCATATCATGTGCCGCTACTTTTCTAGAGTACTTACCTTGGATATATATGTGTATTTTATCACATAATACATCCATTTTATTGCTGCCATGTCTTATAATAGTTCTCTTTGGTCTTCCTCGTAACATTTTACTAAGAACTTCTAAATTAGCGACCGCCGAGTTCGTCTTGTCTCCGTTCCCTCTTTAGTTACAGAAAAACAAACCTCCATAACAAATATTCTTAGAAAACGATATATTAGAAAAGGTTTTACCATGACTAAAGTCTATGTAATTAATTTGCACACATATACGAACTTCTTCTTTGAAAACTGAAATTATATAGTAAATACTGATAAATTGTTCCTTGTTGTTTATGCTTATCAGCGGCCAAAGCAATGTTTAAGTACCTAAATTTATATCTGTAAGAAATAGTAAAATCATACGTCCACATCTTACTAAGTGAAACCTGTTCACTTCCTACGTACATGAATTGTCAAACTGCCCACACTTATGAATCTTTTTGTCACACTAAATACGACCTATAAATACATTTAAATATGTTTACATCATAAAAAGGTCTAATGGATTATAATGCAAGATTTATTTCAAAAACATGGAACACCTCACAGATGAAATTTAATGACAATATTGAGGTATATTTAACGTAATCAGACAGTGTAAAAACTCTTAATTCTCTACAAAGTATAGAACATTGTCTTAGCCTACTTTGATATACTACCATGAAAGCATGGAGTAGTTGTGGACAGTCTCACAATTAATTAATCACTATAAGAAAAACATATTCCCTCTGTCCCGGTTTAAAGGGCACGCATATTCCCTAGTATTTCACTTGGTTGGTGGCCGGAGTGTAGAGTATAATTTGACCAATTTACATTGTTACAAATTTAATGTAGATAATGTCAGTACTTAATCTGCAATTTCAGTTTTGAAGACAAAGCTAGTATGTTTGTGCAAATTAATCTGATGGACTTCAGTCTTGATATATAGATGGTTGCTTCAAGAAATAATCATCATGGATGCTAATTACGAACGATCAAACCTAGCAAGTACAGAGTATGAAGAAATGCTGACCTGGTGGACCCCAAGACCGGCCATGGTGATATGGTGACAGATGCCATCGAACTATTGTATGCAAACAGATGAATACAGCTAAACGCGACGAATGTATGTCCATTACATCAACTACGGCATCCTTCAGAGTTGTTCTTCCTAGCCCGGCTCGCTTCTTCACCATCGAAAACATGTACGTCAAGTCAACAACAAAGCTTGATTTCGTATATCCCTTCAGAAACACGTACATGAAATTGGCCATGACAACCCTCCAGTCAAATAAAGTTGGTCCAAGTTGATGGCAATAATGCTGCATGCTGCGGGCATTTGCCACATTAATTTTACTTATTACTACATGTTGCCGCTGCGTATGGGAAAAATTGAAGCGCTTTCTCCAATCGATGCATCAATCAGCTCACATGCACAAATTGCAATATTATATCTGAGAAACTAAAGCTATATAGTCTCTCACTTTCAAAATATAAGATGTTTTAGTTTATGAAAGAGTGAACCTACACGCTAAAAAAAGTCTAGATACACTCTTTTCGCAAAGCCAAAACATCTTATATTTTAAAACGGAGGAAGTAATATGGAAGGAAAGTTAAACTGAAGGTCGAATCTAGGGATCTAACATGTACCAAATAACAATACCAGTACCAATCCAACTTCCGCTTACGGACACACAGGCTGCCGCCAGCATCACCGTATGTCAAATCTGCTAATTGTGGATGAATCAGATCAATAGTCAGACCAGTGATATTAGTAGAAAGAGGGCCTTTGGTCCAGCGCCCAAATTCCATTGGTCCCGGTTCGTTTCCGTAATCGAGACCAATGCCAGGCACCGGTCCCGGTTCATGCCGCCAGGGCATTGGTCCCAGTTCATCTGTAAGCATTGGTCCTGGTTTGTGGCACGAACCGGGACCAATGACTCCTGCGAGGTAGAAATTGAATTGATCACTATTTTTGAACAAATCTTTCACGAATTAATCGAGACAAAGGTCTAAATTGAGACATTTTATTATTCGACCATAAATTTTTCCATACAAATAAAGATGCGACTTTATAAATTTCTAGTCGACAACACTTCCGCTGCCGCTGTCCTCCGAGCCGTTGTCCTCCATGCCGCCGGCTTCCTCGTCGTCGTCGGACGAAATCTCCACGATTTCGGCGTTGTTCGGGAGACGGAGCTCGTCTGCGCGCATAGCGGCGTCAATGGCGGTGTAGATGGTCCGTCCAGGGACGGACCAGAACAACTCCCGCCCTTCTTGGTTGCGGCGATCCGGGTGCACCAGGCGCCCGTCCACGAAACGGTTGCCAAGCTTGGCCTTCCGCTCCTTCTTGAACAGCCGGGGCCAATACTCGCTGCCCGCCGCGTACCGGGGCAACGCCCTAATACACGCTGGCAGTTGGCGGCGGCACTCCGCGATGACGTACTCCATCTCGTATCCGCGGGGGTTGAGGAGCGGAGCCACCGACACACCCCCCTCGCTGATGCGAAATCCGGCAGGAAGGGTCGCGCGCGGCAGCGCGAGGATGCCGTAGATCGCAAACTGCGCCGCCTCGTAGTGGTTGAGCGTGGGCACCTCCATGACGGCGTGGTAGATATTGGAGAGGGAGGGGAGGCGAAACGACGGCGCGGTGGAGAGGCAAAGTGGTGGGGTGGAGAGGGACTGCAGAGAGGCAGAGGCGATGGCGAAAGCGAGCGTTGTGGCCTCATGTTTATGCGCGGGGACGACGAAGCGATGGAGGCATTGGTCCCGGTTATTGCCACAACCCGAGACCAAAGCCCCTCCCGAGCGACACGTGGCGGCCCAGCAGCGCGCCCCCCACCGAAGTCATTGGTCCCGGGTCGTACCATCAACCGGGCCCAATGACCTGGGTAGGGTGCGAGCTGCTAGGCCGCCACGTGTCGCGCGGGAGGGGCTTTGGTCCCGGTTCATGCCAAGAACCGGGACCAAAAACCCTCCCCTGGTTATATATAAGCCCAGCCCTTTGCCCACCAAATTTTGCTGGATTGTGTGTCAGGAGTAGGTGCTAGCTTTTTTTTGTTTGATTGCACACAAGGTGTTCGACGAAATGTCCGAGCCACACTTTAGTTCGCACAACACGGTATCCTCGGCTGAGGTTAGCAACCTTATCTTCTTTATCTGTAACTGATACAAAAATATTGCATCTGTCCATGTAGGGTGGTAATTTTACTATTCATGATGTTATTGTAATGGTTAATTATTATGACGCAGATCGATGCACGGATACGATGGATGTATGGCGACCGGCGCCATTCTGATTTTATTGCAGGCCTCCATAAATTTATCGATTTGGCTAAGGCAAACAAAGTGGATAATTTTATGCCTTGTCACTGCGTCGACTGTCGGAACGTGGCGGAGCACTCTGTCCCGAGAATCCTTCAAAGCCATCTGCTTCAGAGAGGTTTCATGCCCGGATATTATTGTTGGGCCATGCACGGAGAAAGAGGGGTTAGGCTGGAAGAAAATGAAGAAGAGGAGGATGATGACAGCTATCCTATGTCCCCTGAAGAATACGATGATACTGCAATGCAAGACAATGAAGAAGAGGGAGGCGGCAATGAAGAAGAACAACGGGCATCAGATGAGCCCGCTGATGGTCTTGGTCGGATCATTTCTGATGCAAAGCAACAATGTGATATAGAAAGGGAGAAGCTTAAGTTGGAGGCCGTGCAAAAGGATCATAAAAAGTTGTTGTACCCAAATTGTGAAGATGGCAGCACAAAGCTCGGTACCACACTTGAACTGCTGAAATGGAAGGCAGAGACTGGCTTATCTGATAAGGGATTTGAGAAGTTACTGAAAATAATGAAGCCGAAGCTTCCAAAGGATAACGAGCTGCCCGAGACAACGTACGAGCTTCCAAAGGATCCAGGAGCGGCATGATCCGAACATTGATCCGGAGTTTGTTCGACTGTACGGAGAAAAGGCCCAATTATATGGACTGACTATTACTGAGTACATGAGCCGTATGCATGAGTTCGAGGGGTACCAAGAAACAACATACGTGTACCAGTACGGGACTCCTCTCGTCAAACCCGAGTTAGTCAAAGATCTATCAACAAAAATGCGAAGATTGCATAAATGGTACATCCAAGCCTGTGCTGATTCCAAAAACTGGATCTATGC
This sequence comes from Avena eriantha, assembly GCA_910589775.1. Taxonomy (NCBI): domain Eukaryota; kingdom Viridiplantae; phylum Streptophyta; class Magnoliopsida; order Poales; family Poaceae; genus Avena; species Avena eriantha. The sequence goes on along the minus strand of OU342744.1, from coordinate 282,426,616 downwards.
TGCATATAAACACTACCATTACGGTCATGGAGATGGCTTCATACTGATTGAATTTCCAGAAATATTTCAGTTTTACCAACAAGACGCCCTCGACAAAGCTATCGTCAGTGCCTATTGTTTGTAAGTATTATTAATTTCTGTAATTAAGTCTTTCTAGCTCTTCTCATTCGTTGCTTGTATAATCTTACTAATCACTATACTAACTATATATGCAGAATGAAGATTCAAGCATGCAACAAAGGACAAATCTTTGACCTTGGGTTTGTTGACTGTAATTTCGTTCATGAAGTTACTCTAAAAACAAATCCCAAAGAGACAGAGGATAACTTGTTCAAAGCGTTGAAGTATTTCAGCAACAGAAGGGAAATACTATTTCCTTACAACGCTGCGTGAGTGTTACTGTCTTGTACACATTCTATTTTCGATTACTCGATGTTAAGCATATAATTGACTCGTGTTATATTTTGTTAGTGTGTCAAGCTTCCACTATATTCTTTTAATCATTTATGTTGACACCGGAGTAGTAAAAGTCCTAGACTCGAAAAGCACACCATTAGAAAAGTGGGCGGACATGCAGGAATGCCTCCAGAGGGCTTGGAAACGGTTCACCGCCAAAACTAGGGGTGTTTGGAAGCCAGAGATTACATTTTAACCATTACCTGTAAGTACTACTTGCTAGATCCATGCATCTCTTTGATTCTAGTTTCAATACCACCATTATCATGCTTGATTATTATTTTGATTGAACTCCGTTCTCGTAAAGTGCTTGAGGCAGGAAGCCGGGAATAACTTATGTGGGTACTATGTCTGCGAGTTCATTCACCAGACGACCAAAGAGAAGGGGGCAAACCGGAACATCAAAAAAATTGAAGTATGATAAACAATAATCACAACTTTATTTTATTACCACCAACTGTGTTTAGTTTCATTCATATATATTGATCCCCTTCTTTATATTAGATCGAACGGATGCAGGATAGCCTTCTATCACAAGAACGCGTGCAAGCAATTCAAGAGAAAATTGCCGGATTCTTGTTAGAACGAGTCATAGATCCGAAAGGAGAATACTATTACCCACTTCATTTGGAAGGGTGAAGTGTATAAAAGAAGTGTAAATTAGATCAAATTCGTGTGAGAGTATCGTTTGTAATTATAATATGTTTCGACCAAGAAGACGGATGAGACGGTGTATATATTTGTGATCATGTATGATGTGTAATATATATATCGTGGTTTCATTATTGATGTATATATGTAGTACCATTAAATTTATAAAAAAATCCTGTCGTGGCAGAAAAATAGCCCGAAATCCTTCCGCGGCACAAAACCCTGCCGCGGCAGAAAAATAGCCCGAAAATCCTGCCGCGGCACAGAGACCAACGATCCTGGTTCGTGCCAAGAACCGGGACCAATGATCCACCCTCGCCCGTCTCTGGTGCTGCCACGTGGGGACCCACTGGTCCCAGTTTTTCCCACGAACCGGGACCAATGATCCACCCCCCCCTCGTAGCTCGCCCGCCCACGTGGAGACCCATTGGTCCCGGTTCGTGCGCGAATCGAGAATAGCATTAGTCCCGAGTGATTGGTCCCGGTTCTGGAACCGGGACCAATCGCCCTTATGACCCGGGACTAGAGGCCATTTTTCCACCAGTGTGATCAAGAAACCGGGTAGAGACAAAAGAGTGTATGAGTACAAAGGAAGGATCGACTAATTTTTCTGGGCAATAATTTTTGAAGGTAGAAGGCAGGCCGTGCGTGGCCTGCTGCCGGCGGCGCCCTTAACTCTGCTTTACCCGTATGGCGTCAGAGATGACCTAATTTAATGGAAAACGGATGAATCGTTTTGTTGCATTATAATGGCAGTGGTGGGTAAATATTACTCTAATGCGATCTAATCTAATGGCAATAAATTTTCAGTCTATAAAATAAACGATCGGATGTTACTGATTTTCGTGGGATTTTCTAGAGTATTTCTCTATTTTCTGGTAAGTCCTTCATGTACTTTTAATATATAATAGATTATTTATCGAATTTAGGTCAAATTCGAACTACAATTAAATTGTAGGTTGCTTTAAAAGTTTTATGAAAACTCTTCTGGAGGTACCTATTCAGGGGTCAATTAATATATCATAAACCACCAAGAGTTTTGACGACACGTTTAACTTCTTGATAGTTATCAAAATTAGGTCAAAATTTGAATGGCTTTATGTCGATTTACCAAAATTAGGTCAAAATTAGTTATATCATAAACCACCAAGAGTTTTGAATACTTCCTAGCTACTCTGCCCATTTGAATGACTTTATGTCGATTTATCAAAATTAGGTCAAATTTGGAACTACAAGTAAATTGTAGGTTTCTTTGAAAGTTCTACAAAAAAAGCTTTTGGGGGTACCCATCGAGGGGTCACAATTAATATGTCAGAAACCACCAAGAGTTTTGATGATAGTTTCAACTTCTTGCTAAGATTTTGCATCCTAACAATTTAACGAAATTAGGTCAAACTTGAGCTACATGCAAGTAAGCACGATAGTTTCTCTTGAATTAAATATCTTTTCAAGGGTAGATGGGTGCATCTTCTTGTAGTAAACAATGTTGTCAGTGTGAGTTTCCAACTATCAGGAAAGAACATTCTCAATTTTTCGAGTGATATCGAGATTATTCTCTCCTATAAAGGAAGTCTGAAGAATATGGATCTGAATGCCACAATCCAAGTTTTCACACATATATAGTTGACTAACATATTGTACTTATGATTTCCCGTGTTTTATGAGTTCTCAAACTTCCTATAGCTTATCGCTCTGCCCACTTGAATGACTTTATAAGTCGATTAATCAAAATTAGGTCAAATTTGAACTATATACTACAAGTTTTGTAGGTTGCCTTGAAAGTTTTACGAAAAAGCTTTTGGAGGTATCCATCGGGGGGTCACCATCAATATATGAGAAAAACCAAGAGTTTTGACAACTGGTTTGACTTTATGCTAAGATTTGGCATCATGACACTATTTAACGAAATTGGGTCAACCTTGAGCTACAAAGTAAGCACGATAGATTGATCTTGAAATATATGACTTTTCAAAGGTAGATGGGTGCATTTTCTTGTAGTAAATAGTATCGTCGGTGTGATTTTCCAACTATCAGGAAAAAGAACATTCAATTCTCAATTTTCTAAGTGATGACGAGCGAGGTTGTTCTTTTCCCTAAAGAAATGTCCAAAGAATATTGGATCTGAATGCCAGAAGCCAAGTTTACCAACATATATAGTGGACCAACATGTTGTACCAATGATTCCCATGTTTTATGAGTTTTCACACTTCCTAGCTAACTCTGCCCATTGGACCGAATGACTTTATGTCAATTTATCAAAATTAGGTCAAATTTGAAACTACAAGTACATTATAGGTTGCTTTGAAAGTTTTGCAAAGAAACTTTTGGAGGTACCCATTGATGGGATACAATTAATATATCATAAAACACCGAGAGTTTTGACGATAGGTTCAACTTCTTCCTAAGATTTTGCATCTTGACAATTTAATGAAATTAGGTCAAACCTGAGCTACAAGTAAATAAGCGCAATAGATTTCTCTTGAATTAAATGTATTTTCAGAGGTAGATTGGGGCATCTTGTTGTAGTAAACTATGCCGTCAGTGTGAGTTTCCAACTATCAAGAAAGAACATTCAATTCTACATTTTTCAAGCGAAGAGGAGTTGAAGGCAGTTCAATGTCAAAAGGTATGATGGGTTCCTGACACGAGGTACTCGTGCGGCCACTCTACTAGCAGTAAATTTCAGGACCTATGCACGCAAAACAAATTGTGTGTTTTTCTCTCCTTCGCTGCCTCTCACCATCCATCCTCCCTCTCTCGTACCCTTTCCCCTCGCGCACAGGCCCGACTGATCTCTCCCTCGTCCATAGCATGGTGTTGCGCACGTGTGCCTTGGTACAACGGCGTGTTTGGCAGCCGCATTGGTGTGGAGTAGGGACGAGGAGTACATAGGAAGGAAACCACTTTGGTCCTTGGCGGCAAAAAAATTCAAACTTTTCATGTTTTCGAAATTTTCACTTGCTTCCCAAACATCAGGAGGGAAGGTTACTCAAAATATCGGCCATTCACAGTACTTCTTATCTTATCTTTATCTTGTCTTATCTCTTACAATACCATACCATACCACTGTATAGTGTACAGATAAATTCGAACATTGACCGTTGGATCAAGTTCGGCAAATCCAAACATTGCTAAGCGCTGGATCTTCTTTTCCATTCTTAGCATCTACAAAGATTCTACTAATAGTCTTTAGCACGATGAACGCTAGTATGCGCAAATCTCAAAACACACACTTCATTGCCCAGTTTTAGGGTCCTTGTGCTAAATGCATGGACTTGGGTGCAATTTTCATTTTTATGAGGTCCTTGATGTAACTTTTACTTCCACCGACCGTGTTAACTCTCAAGAAGCTCGCTCCTACGAGACCTACCACAGTTAAAAGAAAATGCAACCGCCCCAATTATCAAACAAACTAGACCACAGTTTCTTATACGTAATACCCAAGTTTTTAGTAATAGGATTTTTCAAGCTTCCTAGCTAACTTCGCACACTTCAGTGACTTCTTGTCGATTAACGAAATTAGGTCAAACTTGAGCTACAAGTAAGTGCAATAGACAGCTCTTGATATAAATGTATTTTCGGTGGGAGATGGGTGCATCTTCTTGTAGTAAACAATGTCATTAGTGTGAGTTTCCAACTATCAGGAAATAAAATTCTCAAATTTCCAAGTGATGACGAGATGGTTCTTTTTCGTAAAGAAAGCTCGAAGAATATGGATCTCAATGCCGTAAGCCAACATTCTAGACATATTAAGTGGACCAACGTGTTTTACTTATGATTCCCATATTTTTTTGAGTTTTCAAACTCCCTAGCTAATTAACTTCGCCCACTTGAATGACTACATGTCGATTTATCAAAATTAGGTCAAATTTGAACTATAACTAAATTGTAGGTTGCTCTAAAAGTTTTACGAAAAAGCTTTTGGAGGTATCGTACCGATCGAGAGGGTGTCACAATCAATATATGAGAAACAACCGAGAGTTTTGACAACAAGTTTGACTTCTTGCTAAGATTTTGCATCACATGACACTATTTAATGAAATTGGGTCAAACTTGAGCTACAAGTAAGCGCGATAGATTGATGTTGAATATATGGCTTTTCAGAGAGGTAGATGGGTGAATTTTCTTGTAGTAAATAGTGCCTTCGGTACAGTGTGATTTTCCAACTATATCAGGAAAGAAAATTCATTATTCTCAATTTTCCGAGTGATGACGAGCGAGGTTTTTCTTTTCCGTAAATAAATGTCCGAAGAATATTGGATCTGAATGCCAGAAGGCAAGTTTACCGACATATATAGTGGACTAACATGTTGTACCAATGATTCCCAGATTTTATTTATGATTTTTCAAACTTCCTAGCTAACTCTGCCCATTTGACCGAATGACTTTATGTCAATTTATCGAAATTAGGTCAAATTTGAAACTACAAGTACATTGTAGGTTGCTTTGAAAGTTTTACAAAAAATCTTTTGGAGGTACCCATCAAGGGGTCACAATTAATATATCATAAAACATCAAGAGTTTTGATGATAGGTTCAACTTCTTGCTAAGATTTTGCATCTTGACAAATTAATGAAATTAGATCAAACTTGAGCTACAAGTAAGCACGATAGATTGCTCTTGAATTAAATGTATTTTCAGAGGTATATCGGTGCATTTTCTAGTAGTAAGTAGTGTCGTGGGTGTGAATGTCCAACTACCAGGAAAGTACATTCAATTCTACATTTTCCGAGTGAAGACGAGCGAGGTTAGTTGTTTTTTTTCCGTAAAGAGAAGTCCAAATAATATTGGATGTGGATGCCACAAGCCAAGTTGACAGACATATATATATAGTGGATCGACAACATGTTGTACTTGTGATTTCCATGTTTTATGAGTTTTCAAGCTTCCTAGCTAACCATGCCCATTTGAATGACTTTATGTCGATATCTCGGAATTAGGTCAAATTCAAAACTATAAGTAAATTGTAGGTTTTGCTTTCATAGATTTATGAAAAAGCTTTTGGAGGTACCCATCGAGGGGTCAAAATTAATAAATCAGAAACCAGCGAGAGTTTCGATGATAGGTTCAACTTCTTGCTAAGACTTTGCATATTGACAATTTAACAAAATTATGTCAAACTTGAGCTAGCTACAAGTAAACGCCATAGATTGCTCATGAATTAAATGTCTTTTCAGAGGTAGATCATCGGTGCATCTTCTTGTAGTAAACAATGTCATTGGTGTAAGTTTCAAACTATCAAGAAAGAATATTCAATTCTACATTTTCCGAGTGAAGAATACGAGCGAGGTTGTTCTTTTTCCTAAAGAAAAGTCCGAAGAATATTGGATCTAAATGCCACAAGCCAAGTTTACATACATATATATTGGACCAACATGTTGTACCAACGATTCCCATGTTTTATGAGTTCTCAAACTTCCCAGCTAACTCTGCCCATTAGAATAACGTTATGTCGATTTATCGAAATTCAGTCAAATTTGAAACTACAAGTACTAGTAAATTACACGTTCCCTGCACGTGAGACACATATAATATACATCTGGCATATCATTAGTGTATAAAACTATAATAGGTAAAGCAGAAAAAATATAATAGATAAAGCAGAAAAAACATAATAGGTAAAATTTGAACTACTACAAGAAAACTATTTAGGTTGTTTCGTAAGTTTTACAAAACATATGTTAGAGCTACCCATCGGAGGGGCGCGTGGGGGGGGGTCAATTAATATACTATCAGAAACCACAGAGAGTTCTGACGATAGGTTCATCTTCTTGCTAAGATCTTGCATCTTGACAGTTTAATGAAGTTAGGTAAAACTTGAGCTACAACTAAGTGCGATAGATTGCTCTTAAATTTAATGAAATTAGGTTAAACTTGAACTACAAGTAATAAATTGTAGGTTGCTTTGAAAGTTTTATGAAAAAATCTTTTGGAGGTATCCATCGAGCAGTTAATTAATATATCAGAAACCACAGAGATTTTTGACGAGTGGTTCGACTTCTAGCTAAGATTTTGCATCATGAAAAATTTGAACACCTCTTGAAAACGATCACATGAAATAGGGAGAGAGGGAAAATGATTTTTCTTTTCTCTATGGGAAACCCACAAGCTTGAGGTGCACCTTAGGCTTAAAGATACAAACTCTATTTTCTCCACAATGTATATGGTGAACCTTAGCGGATGCCACATACTTTTGTACACATTATTGATGCCCTTATATTAGGGAAAAAGCAAATAGTATATTAGTAGTACACTAGTACTAGTAGTACTCATTTCTTTGCTTAGACATATGCTCACCTCTGTCCACACGCTTTACATGCTGAGAGAATAAAACGTAGGCAGGGTAAAAGAGGGCGGCAGCAAAGAGGAGTTGAAGGCGGTTCAATGTCAGAGGAAAATTATGATGGGTTCCTGACACGATGTACTCCTGCGGCCACTCTACTAGTAGTAAATTTCAGGACCTATGCACGCAAACCAAATTGTGTCTTTTCTCTCTCCTTCGCTGCCTCTCACCATCCATCCTCCTTCTCTCCTACCCTTTCCCCTCGCACACCGGCTCGGCTGATCTCTCCCTCGTCCACAGCGTGGTGCTGCGCACGTGTGCCTTGGTACGACGTCTTTGTGTCTCTAGCGTGTTCGGCAGCCGCGTTCGTAAGGAGTAGAGACGACGAGTACATAGGAAGGAAACCACTTTCGTCCTTGGCGGCAAAAAAATTTAAACTTTTCCGGTTTTCAAAATTTTCACTTGCTTCCCAAACATCAAGAGGAAAGGTTATCAAAAGATCAGCCATTCGCAGTACTTCTTATCTTATATTTATCTTGTCTTATCTCTTACAATACTATACCATAACATACCATACCACTGTATAGTGTACGGATAACTTTGAACATTGACCGTTGGATCAAGACCGGCAAATCCAAACATTGCTAACCGTTGGATCTTCTTTTCCATTCTTAGCATCTACAAAGATTCTACTGATAGTCTTTAGCACGATGAACGTGATACGTCCATTTTGCATCACTATTCTATTTCATAATTTACTGTTATTCATTGATATATTTCATATTAAGAGATGCTACTTATGTTATTTCATCTATGTTTGCATGGTTGATGACTTTTGGAGCATGGACCGCTACAGTCAGGATTCTGATGGAAAAGGTGTTGTTTGGAGGCGAAATTCGCGAAGATCAGAAAATCCGGGAAAATACATGGAAACTTCTATTTTTCTAGAAGACGAAGATTGTGAGAAGGGGAAGTGGAGATGGGCCACATGGGGCCCACACCACCCCCTGGCACGGGCCACCCTAGGCCGCGCCACTAGATGGTGTGGCTGCCCTGGTCCACTCCTGACTCTCCCCTCTGGCGTATATTATCCTCTTGAAACCCTAAGATTTGGGGAGTGACCACAGAAAGATTCCACCGCCTCTGCGGGGCGGAAAACACCGAGAGAGAAAGATCTCTCTGGCAGATAGAATTTTGCCGGGGGAATTCCTTCCCGGAGAGGGGAGATCGTCGCCATCAAGACCACCATCAAGCTGGACTTCATCGGGATCATCATCATCATCATCACCACCATCATCACCACTCCATACCGCTGTAACAATTGGGTTGAATCTTGCATAGTTCTTAGGGGAAACTTTCCGGGTGTTGATTACTCCTTGTAATTGTTACTATTGAGTGAACCATCGAATCATTGTTTATGTTCAGATTGTTACATATCATTATTTCATCTCTGATCATAATCCATATGATGTCTTGTGAGTAATTCGTTTTGTTCTTGAGGACATGGGAGAAGTCATGTTGTTAGTAGTGGAATTGTGTTGAGAAAGATTCAATGGTTTGATATTTAAGTTGTGGTGTATTTCTTCTAGTGGTGTCATGTGAACGTCGACTACATGACACTTCACCTATATGGGCCTAGGGGAATGCATTGTGTATTTGGCTACTAATCGTAGGGGTTGCCGAAGTGACAGAAACCTGAACTCCCGTTAGGAAACCTTTACACAAGGGACGTCAGGGTCTTAGAGTTTAAAGCTGTGGTTAGGTTTCTACCTTAATTACTTTCTTGTACTTGCGGATGCTTGCAAGGGGTATAATCACAAGTATGTATTATTCCAGGAAGGTCAGTACATTAGCACAGGTTCACCCACACAACACTTAGCAAACTAAAGAAGATTAATCAACTATATGAAGCGAAAGCACTTGACGATATTCCCATGTGTCCTCGAGAACGTTTGGTCATCCTAAGTAATACAACCGGCTTGTCCTTTGCTAAAGAAAGTATTGGGCCACTTGCTGTATTTATTCTTATTGTCTTTTATTTACTCGTACTTTATTTACCTGCATTATTAAAACCCCCTAAAAATCCGTTTGCTAAGTATTTACAGAGAATTCCTGCTCCAAGCCATTCACCAACACCTTCTGCTCCTCGTTGGGTTCTACACTCTTACTTATCGAAAATACTGCGATACACCCCCTATACTTGTGGGTCATCAAGACTATTTTCTGGTGCCATTGCCGGGGAGTGAAGCACTATTGGAGAGTGGAACTGGTAAAGGAAACTTCTACTGTGAGTATTGTTTACTTCTGTTAGTTTCTTTATTTCAATATGGATAATTCTCCGAGTTTCTTATTTCGTAATGCTACTACCACTGCTAAGGTAGTAGATGAACCACCACCTGCTGAGGATGATATTTTTAAAATACCTACAAGAATTATTGATCGTGTTATGGATTGCTATTATGATGGAGATGGAACTGTCCATCCTGGTGATCATTTGATCTTTATATATGAATTATGCGGCTTGTTTAAGTGTGCAGGTATTAAAACATATCAAGTCAAGAAGAAGTTATTCTCATTATCACTAAAAGGAAGAGTTGAGGAATGGTATAAGCTGCTGAAGAATGGTCAAGCTCTTGAATGGGAGGAAATAGTACCTCTCTTTTATTCAATGTTTTATCCTCCTAGTGAGATTCATAATGATCGGAATCAAATATACAACTTTTGGCCTCTTGATGGAGAGAGTATAGCTCAAGCTTGGGGGAGATTGAAGTTACTAATTCTCAAATGTCCCATTCATGAGCACCCCAACAATATTATTATCAATAACTTTTATGCAAGGCTTTCTCTTCATGATAAGGATTTATTGGATGCTTCTTGTGCTGGATCATTTACACGCATGGAAGAACAAGCTAAATGGGATCTTCTGTATTCAAGACAATGCTGAAGCATGGGAGAATGACAAAGGAAGAAAGTCAGGTATAAATTATGATAATGAACGCATTGAATCTTTTATAGGAACTGATGACTTTCAAAATATTAAAAATGCTTATGGTCTAGACTCTCAAGCTATTGCAACTTATTTTAAGGCTTTTGCTTCCTATATTGAAGTTCCTAAAATGAAATGGAATAAGTATCATGAACCATATAAAGATGTTGCTAAGTGTGTTCTTGCAAGAAATACTGAACTTTATACTGCTAATCATGTTCTACCTAAACCTTACATTGAGAAAATACATTTCCCAGTTAAAGTAAAGGAACATTCTATGATAGCTAGTATGGTTAATGAAAGTACAAATAAAGCTACTGAACCTGATAAACAAATGGATGATGAACCTATAATAGCAAATGTGAAAGATTTTGTCACTAAATATGTAGAATATGGACACACTATCCTTTGTAAGGATATCCCTAATATTGTTTCACAAAGTAGTGTTATGAGAGCTAGTGTCCCTATGTTTTCTGTTAGGATAAGTGATCAATGCTACAATGGTTCTTGCGATAGTTATATCATTAAATTTATGCATGATACTGAAGGTTATTATGAGAGAGGAAATATTGTTCTAATGCATCTCAATAATATTAAGCTTCCTCATTTTATGCTGAAAGTTTTTATGTTGCACTTGTTTTGCCTTCCTATGCTAGTAGCTTCTGGTTTCAACAACTTGTTTGTTTAAAAAATTCCCTTGCATAGGAAGTGGGTTAGACTTAAACATGTATAATTTTGCTTTGTAATGCTCTCTTTCACTTCAATTCATATTCTTACGTGAACATCATTGAAATTATCATGCCCATCTTAATGTTTATAAAGAAAGAGCTTTTTGGGAGACAACCCAAAATATTCTTGCTTTCATTTTGTTTTTGTTTCTTTGAGTTTTGGAAGTTATTACTCCGGCAATAACCTCTCCTTATCCTTTTTGTTTGGTTTTTGTGTCAAGATCAACCTCTAATGAAAGAGAAGTAAGATTTGGGGAAGTTGCTGTCCCGAAACAGATTTTTGTGCTTCACCGTAAAAATTCGTGAGAGATCTCTGTAGGTAGTATTGAACTGTAATTTTTTTTGCTTCTGCCTCAGGTTGTTATTTAACTTTCATTAGTTTCGCACTTTTTGATTTGAGCAACAGAAGACTTTCGAAAAAATTGATCTTTACCTTCTGGTCTGTTTTGACAGATTTTGCCACTCTTGCATTTGCTTCTTAAAACGATTTCCTTTTTAAATTATTTTTGGGTTTTCGGAAGGAGTTGCTACCGTAGTTTATGTTTTGATGGATTTCAGTTGAAATTTAACCTAAAAGGTTTATTACCTCGCTTATACTAATGTTGCTAATGAGAATTGTGTAAAGTTTTGTGTGAAAGAAATTTCCAGGTTATTGGAGAAAATGGTGTAACAGGATAGTGAAAGGTTTCATGACTCAAGAAATATGAGTATGAAGCTGAAGATATTGATGTTATTCTAGCGGTGACTCCGAAAGAATCTACTACATGCCAAGTTCAGAGACCTGTAAAGTCCGTTTTCGAATAGGTAACAGTTCTAGTAAGAAAAGTTCCACGAAAATTCTGTCCAGTTATATTTTTGGAGTTTTCATCCAACAAGGAAAGCAACGAAGTGAAAGAGGGACGGAAACGGAGCCAGGGTGGCTCACACCACCCCCTGGCGCGGGCCCCTGGCAGCGCCAGCAGGTGGTGTGGCCACCCCGGACTCCATCTCCAACCCGTTTTCTCCCAGTACCTTCCTTTTGTTGTAAAACTTCGTAATATATAATCCCCCGGATCCCTAGAGGTTCGTATATCGTGTTCTCGTTGTGTTTTCGTTTCGAGCTATTTCTGCCAGGAACTATTCATAAAGTTTAGAAGCACAATGGTCTCCGCCAAGGATAAGGGAAAGGAGCCTATGGAGGAGGATCCTCAAGACCCTGGCCAGGAGAAGGAGATCAAGAGTGAAGATGAAGAGGAGGCAAAGGAAAGCCAGCATCCGCACACCGGCACTACCATTGCAAGCATTGGAGTGTTGGCAAACCCTTCCAAGATTAAAAGGACTGCGCGAATGTCAACTGGAGGGAAGCCTCCGCGTCACTGTTTGGCTCCACAGACACTTCCTCCACGCACCAAGAATCCCTTCCATACCGTTATCCATGAGCATCAGTTCCAGAATATGCCCAAGGAGAAACTACCATCCAATTGGGATATGCCTCATTCTAACCATGCAGGAAAAGAAGACTTCAAGGAGGAAGAGTGGGGAAAGAATCGCAAGAGCTGGAATTCGCAACCCGACATGATCATGAGCCGCATTGAGCAAAACTCAGAGTTGATTCATACTCTCACCTTCAATATTGAGGACTTGGGGAAACTAATCAAAAATCTCATCGAGAGAATACCACCACCACCGAAGGAGTAATTCGTCATTAGGTTTTGTCATCCCCTTGGTCTGTTCCAAGCTTGGGGGAGTGCCGCGGTATCACATCACTATCTTCTATATTTTTACCTTTTTAGTAGAGTCATATCATGAATAGAGAAGTTATCATGTAGGATGGTTTGCATTATGGAAGTGTCCCCCTCTCGTTAGATATCTATGTATCCCTTGGTGTGAGTTGCCGTTATAGAATATTAATGAGAAGTTCTATCATTTACTCTTTTGCATATCTTATTTTAGTTTTCAATTCATGGTTATACGATTGATCTTGTCATTAGTATTGGTATCACTTTGGGATCATTGAGTTAATTTAGTTGGTTTTGGCAAACCTGGCTCGGTCAATAGCAATACTATTTTGAGAATTGAATGAAAAAGATAAAAGTACTCTTAAAGAAATATAATTTCATCATCTTTCTTTCTTGATTTGCTCACAAATTTAGCATTCTCTAGTTAAGATCTTGTGTGCTTCCAAGGAAGATTGCATGTTTGTTTTTATCACTTGTATGTTTGTTTGTTTCCTTCAGCTCTTATGCTTGCTATGCAGCCTTGCTAGCCAAAAACCTGTACTGAGAGGGAATGCTTCTCGTGCATACAGTCTTTAAACCAAAACCTATGCCATTTGTGTCCACCATACCTACCTATTAGAATTATTGCTATTCCAAGTAAATTCATGTTTTTATCTACCTTCCAAATTAAACTTGTTATGTGAAAATTAGTGATTAAAGCTCTCACGAACTTGATGTCACACTTTACTTTCTTGCATTTAATAAACTTGAACCATTGTGCCCATCTATGTGGCGTATATGCTTGCGCTTTGTATGTTGTGAATTAGCGGAACCATGCTGTCATGGGGAACGCTTTCAACATTGCACTGGTACTTTGTACCTAGTTGATATCATGCTCTTTTTTCTATGGATTTCATCAGTGTGAAATGAAAGGGGAGCTTGTAAGTCCATGGAGTTATGCATGTGTGTTAGGAAACGCCTGGGCCGCCGGTGTAATACATGCCTAATCATGGTGGAAACCTGCAGCGTAACCATAATGAGCATCTATGAAGCATTCTTCTTATAAAAAAAGAGATAGAGATTGAGAAAAAGAAAAAAAGATGAGAAAGAGGAAAGAGAGAACAAAGCACCATATTCCCATGGTAAATAAGAAGATTGCTGAGATGCTTGTTGTCTTCTTTCCTTGTCATTTTGATATGGGGATTCTTCCGTATCTTCGGGCAAGGGGTACCCCGTTGGGAGTTCTCTAGGATACACATGTACTTACTATGAAAAGAACTTACCGGTGACTAAACTTGAGTAGCATGAGGAGCGGCCCTTGTATTCAAGGGACATGAGATTTTCAACTTACAACTTGTCAAGAATATCCTCATATTTGATCAATTTAACCTTAATCACCTAAATATGCCTATGATAGGGGCAATTAGAGCTGAAAGATAATAAGTACCATAATCTTTGGAAGCTGTTTATGAAACTTGAAATCCCTGCTTCCCTCTGCGAAGGGCCTATCTTTTACTTTTTTATTTTGAGTCAGTAAACCTATTCCCTTCTATCTCAGCAAATATTTTGAGTTGTTGTGTTTCATTCATTCATATGATGATTTATCCAATCATGTTTCTTATATTCCTTGTTTTGCACTTTGCTCTTATCTTAGTGTCTACTACTTTGAAACCTATCATTGAAAACAAGTTATTTGGGAACTCCAGCAAATTGTCAACTATTCTTCGACCAAGAGCTAAGTTTGCCATTACCAATTGTTATTTACTTTATGTATATTTATTGTGTTTCCTTACTTATTGCAAGTTAAGTTACATAATAGTGAGTTGTCTTCTATTATGATTTATGTATTGATGAATGTGATGCTTCTTGTCCATATTCTTTTATCGACTCTTCACTCCATAAACCTGAGGTCATGTTTATTGAGTTCAGTTTTGCTTGGGGACAAGCGAAGTCTAAGCTTGGGGGGAGTTGATACGTCCATTTTGCATCATTATTCTATATCATAATTTAATGTTATTCATTGATATATTTCATATTAAGAGATGATACTTATGTTATTTCATCTATTTTTGCATGGTTGATGACTTTTGGAGCATGGACCGCTGCAGTCAGGATTCTGATGGAAAAGGTGTTGTTTGGAGGCGAAATTCGCGAAGATCAGAAAATCCGGGAAAATACATGGAAAATTCTATTTTTTCAGAAGACAAAGATTGTCAGAAGGGGAAGTGGAGATGGGCCATAGGGGGCCCACACCACCCCCTGGCGTGGGCCACCCAAGGCCGCACCACCAGGTGGTGTGGCCACCCTGGTCCACTCCTGACGCTCCCCTCTGGCGTATATTATCCTCCCGAAACCCTAAGACTCGGGGAGAGACCACAGAAAGATTCCGCCGCCTCTACGGCGTGGAAAACACCAAGAGAGAAAGATCTCTCCGGTAGACAGAATTCTGCCGGGGGAATTCCTTTCCGGAGAGGGGAGATCATCGCCATCAACACCACCATCAAGCTGGACTTCATCGGGTTCATCATCATCATCACCACCACCACCGTCATCTCCACCAGCACCATCATCACCACTCCATACCGCTGTAACAATTGGGTTGAATCTTGCATAGTTCTTAGGAGAAACTTTCCCGGTGTTGATTACTCCTTGTAGTTGATGCTATTGAGTGAACAATTGAATTATTGTTTATGTTCAGATTGTTACATATCATTATTTCATCTATGATCATGATCCATATGATGTCTTGTGAGTAGTTCGTTTTCTTCTTGAGGACATGGGAGAACTGTTGGGTTCACAGCATAGAAAACAAAAAATTCCTACGATGGGAACTATACGCCAAGATCAATCTACTAGATACAAGCAACGGGGGGATATACATCCATAGAGAACTTACCATCGAAGACAACAAAGCTTTGTTAATGAGATGGAACTCGTGGATGATGTAGTCGTACACTTGCCGATCTCAAGATCATGATGAAGTCCTTCAGGTCCAGAAGTTCCAACACCATCAAGTCCAGCGCCGCAATGTACCGGTGCATCCGTGATCGCACACACGTCCGGTCCACCGAACAACCTCCGCCTCCTGGCTCCAGCGATGCAGCGGGAGCAGCAACTTCTTTCGAGATAAAGCCACCGAGAACATGTATCTCGCTAATCCGAGACCATGGGGAATAACTAGAGGGAGAAGAGAACCTTCACGAGGAGGTGGGGCAAGAGGAGAGGAGCCATGGGGATCCTTTTATAGAGGAGGTGGCGCAGCCGCAAGCTCATGGCTGGCCGGCCATGGTGGGTGCCCCCACCTCTCCCTCATTCATCTGGGTGGAGCTTCCACTAAGCCCACTCACATCAATTTTAACTCCACTCACTTTGCATTTAATGTCCACCAAATTAAATGCATTTTCTCTTTAAATAAAACACTTTTATTTATTTTATTCAGAATTTTGTTAATTACTTTAATTAACAAACGTTCACATAAAACTCCCTGCAACATTTCAATATCACATGCAGAACCAGTTTCAGCAATTTCACCCGAAACAATTCCGGTTTCCTTCGAAATGATTCCAGCGCTTTCTTAATCTTTATCTGAAACATATTTGCTCCTAAATGGCGTCGGTATCCCTTAAGTGTGTCACCCTACAGTTCGCGAATAATGCAGACATGATCAAGACCCCTCTCCAATCAATAATCAGCAGCGGGACCTGGAGATCCGTACTGACTCCCACATATTCAACGATGACTGTTGTGATCGTGTGAACCTTTAACATCGTAACTAAATCCCTTTGTCTCACGATATATTACATGTCCGAGATTCGATCATCGGCATCCAAATACCTAGTTTGATCTCGTTACCGACATGCACTCTTTTCTCGTTCCAGTGATATAGCATTCTAGTGATCACATCACTTGCTTGCAAGCTATTCTCAATGTGATATCACCCAGAGGGCCCAGAGTATATCTATCCGTCATCGGGATAGAAAAATCCCACTCATGATCCATGAGCCTCAACATAACACCTTCGGAGTATCTGAACTCACCTTTATAGTCACCCTTTTACGGTGTAACGTTTGATGTTATCAAGTCACTCTTCTGATGTTAGCAATTAACATGATCTCATGGTCTAAGGACTAAGATTACTTCGTATGATGTTATAGAAATATAAACATAATGACTTTGATCGTAATGCTATACTTCGGATGAATGTTCATCACATCATTTCATAAATGTTGTGACCTCGTTATTAACAACATCCAATGTCCATGATCAGGAAACCTTGATCATCTTGTTAATCAATGAGCTAGTCTATAAGAGAGGCATAACTAGGAACCTTTTATTTGTTTATTAAACACACATGTATTGACGTTTCCAATCAATACAATTATAGCATGCAAAATAAACATTTATCATAAACATGGATTAAGATAATAACAACTTTATTATTGCCTCTCGGGCATATTCCGGTATATACATATCATGGTATAATCGATCAAAATATTCATGTGATTTTACTCACCAAGTGTTGAAACACTTGAATCTTGATACAATCCTTTCCATGTAGCAAGAACCTTTCTTGTTGTTTCCATATTGAAACCTTACAATATCTCATATATGTACGTCTGGCATAACCCTATTAGCGCCTCAATCTATCCATATAGACATTCATGCCAAATATTCCGGTTTTTCCCAAGTCTTTCATCGAAATCCTATTTTAATGAAATTCTTAACTTGTGTCAATAAAAGATACATCATTTCCAATCAACAATATGTACTCAGCATAATGTATTGGAAATTTGTCTCAGCGCTCCCACTTAATTTCTTGCAAATGCAAGCATCTTCATCATCTCCGATGAAATTAAACTCCTTTAACATTTTCAACATGGTGAAGATTCCAACTCCGCTATGCTCACTTCAACTATTGAAGTTTGCATGCCCTTTTAGCACCCTTTGAATTAACAAAACCCTTCGGACCGTGTCATGTACACATCCTAGGTAACCATTCTATTAGAAGAACCTTGTTTTGTTTATTCAACTACCATATACCAAATTATATGTAGTGGTTGATACATTAATCCGTCAAGACTAAATATAGCTATGAAAGATCAAATCTTGTCATAGTCAACTCCTTGAACATTGCCGTAAACTTCTTTCCGACATGTCGACTATTTCATAGATGTTAAACATCCATGTCTATTTCTTTATAGATTAAAACATGACCGATAGGCTTCACGCCTTTCTGTATGGTCTTCCAAGTTCAGAAACTTGATTTCTCATGTATGGATACTATCACGGATTCTATGACTTGCATATTATGGAGTCAGGGCCCATCATCGCTTCTTTGCATGCAGTCGGTTCATCATTGTCAAAACAATAACGACTTCTGTTTCAAATCTTACTATTTGATTCTTACTGACCCACATGGTTCAATAAGAACTCTAATCTCCAAGATCACACCCTTTGTAATCACGGGAGCCGTGAGCATTGTGCCCGCCACCGGGACACTTTTCGGCGCTGCTACTTAGCACATATAGCTAAGGTTCAACAACCTTATCAAAGTTCTATTGTCCTCCCACTTAACTTTTCATGAAAAAATTCCTTCTCAAGAAACTTGACGTTCCAAGCAACAAACTCTTTTGTCCTCGGTGATATGGAGGAATTCCCAACAAATTCTTTGGGATAACCTACAAAGACGTGCTTATCCGACTTTGGTTGTAAACATTTTACTTATGCATAGCATACCAAAATTTAAGAAAACACAAAGGGTTTTATCCCAAACCATAACTCATATGGTGTCATTTCAACAGATCACGATGGTGCTCTTTTCAGTGTAAAAGCGGTAGTCTCTAAAGGTTTAATCCTTAAAACATAATGGCAGTTATATTAATGACACCTTTGATCTTACCATGTCAAATAAGGTTCGATTTGATGTGTCGAACATACCATACTCATGTGGTTTATCGGGAAATGCAAATTCATGGAACAATTCCTGAAATCTTAGGAGTTTTGCTAAACCTGTAACTCAAATATCTTCCTTTATGATCAAATCATAAACTCTTTTATTTTCTTGTTACAATGATTTTTCACTTCATCTTGAAAGTCTTTGAACAATTTTCAAATGTTTCATACTTCTTCCTTATTAAGTAAATATATAGATATATTCACTCAAATTTCTAGAGAAAGCATATGAAGCAAAAAGATCCATCGCATATGGATACACATAATGGACTATATACATCAACATGCATAATATCCAATAAGTTAGTCATCCGTTCCTCTTTGGCCTATGGACGGAGTTTCAATTATCTCGAGGAAAGTTTCACAAGCGTCAATTGATCAAAATCAAAAGACTCCAAAAATCCATCAACATGGAGTTTCTTCATGTTTACTTTCCAATATAATTCAAACAGCGATGTCACTTCATAAGTGATCTTCCAATCATTTTTCTTATGGCATTTTAGCAATAATGTTTATGGATGTGATTTCTCCAACTAGACTTGTAAAAGTAATACGTTAATTATTTGAACAACCATTGTTCTCGCAATACTGAAACAAAATAACAATTATAAAAAAAAAATTTGAAGGCTAGGTTTGACGACAACGAAAACACAATAACACTTTATTTGTTTTCGATGAACATCATCACTCTTGCCAGTTACTTAGGCCATTGCAGTTCATGAATTGTGTTGTTCTGTATGACACTTCACACCAACCAATTCGGTATCCAATACCTTAGAACCACATTGTTTAACAAGCAAGTAATACAGCCATAACATGTATATCTTAGATATACCTAAGTTGGACATATCCAACCTTTTCTTTTCTGCCAAATATTTTATAGATTCTCTTTCAACAATTCCTTTTCTTCTAAAAGAATCTATCAACATCTATAGTGGTGTCATTCACATGACACATAGTACAAAGTGTATATGGTCAAATACTAATACCTTTGGACTTGCACTTTGAAGTGGATCACCATCATCAAATGTTTAGTGTTCTTTCAAAAATCCATTCTTTAGTAATCTATTAGTGTAGTAAACATTTTACTTACATCTTCTATGCATCCTTATCATGACAACTTTCATGATCAAGCTACTATAGCCTATAAGGAAAAATCGCGAGTATAATGTTAGTTCCCAAAACCTTTTTGGGAGATCCGGATGCCTAGCATCTCCATCCTTCACAAATTATCATACAATATGAGAACATGTATTTTGCTAAATTATAATCTATCATAATGCAACCAAAAACATTGTTTCAGATATCACAATATCTTCCACACATGATGGTCTCTGAAACAATTTTCAGCTCCAAGATAATCTTGATATTAAAACAACTTTTGAATATCAATAATCATGGAGGAAAACATGATACTTTAGATACTAACATTGAAATTCTTACTCTTGATTTAATACTACTTATTAAACATCATGGAGTACATAGAGTTTGCTGAAAGTTTGCAATAGGACTTCTAAACTTTAAATCGACATTCAAAACAATACGATACCAGTTTGCACAGTAAATATCTAGAATTTTGTAGTTCTATTATCTCAATTAAAACTAAGCATAAGGTAGTGAACAGATGCCAATGACTATAACAAATTATGCAAATTCACTTAGATTTAGTTTATGACAAATTGAGTTCAACTAATCCAAATTAGAAATGAACTCCCACTCAAAAACGACATCCCTCGTGCCACTTTGGTGATTACATGAACCAAAGCCACTACACCAAGTCCGATCATCACGTGAGTCGGTGTAGCTTCAAAGGCGAGCATCAATATGGGCATCACATCAACTATATGACTCATCCTTAACCTTTCGGTCTGTGTTCCGAGGCCATGTCTGTACATGCTAGGCTCGCCAAGTAAGAACTTTAGTACTCGCGTGTGTAAAACTGTCTTACACCCATTGTATGAAAGCGTAGAGTCGAGTACACCCGATCATCACGTGATGTCTCGAAACATGATCCATAGAACGGTGCATACTTAAGGAAGAACACATTTTATCTTGATATTTAAATGAGGGATCATCTTATAATGCTACTAAAACTCCAAACTAACAATATAAGATGCAAACATCATATGTGTAAAGTGGAATGATATGGTCCATGCATTTGGTCACCATCATGTGCATCATGGTATGATCTCTATCATTCCTTTGTGTGTAAGGACAATGTCTATGGAACTTACATGTTAGGTGTGTTGTAAGGGTATCTACTATACATCTACTTACAACATTACCATATCATGACACTAGCCTAGCAACAATTTAAACTAGACGCCTCTAATTTATCCATTGCAAGTTTTACGTGGCTTAGGGCTTTCAAAGATAGAACCAGTCTCACCTACAAACATGGAACCACAACGATGATAACTAAGTTATTAGAAACTCGTTGTAAATTAGATATTGACTATAGTAGGAGAGACAGACACCCGCTAGCCACTTATGCAAAACTAGTTGCATGCCAGTCGTGGAACCGATCTCATGTGCGATGACATGTAAAGTTGGTCTGGGCCGCTTCATCCCACTATGCCACCAATATCCAAAATACATAGAATATGAAATAACATGATCATCATCGCCCACATATAAACATATGTGTACTACCCGTGCAAAGCACCTATGCATAGATCAGGCTCTGATACCACTGTTGGGTTCGCAACATAGAAAAAAAAAATTCCTACGATGGGAACTATACGCCAAGATCTATCTACTAGATACAAGCAACGGGTGGATATACATCCATAGAGCACTTACCCTCGAAGACAACAAAGCTTTGTTAACGAGATGGAACTCGTGGATGATGTAGTTGTACACTTGCCGGTCTCAAGATTGTGATGAAGTCCTTCAGGTCCAGCAGTTCCAACACGATCAGGTCCAGCACCATCAAGTCCAGCGCCGCAAAGTAGCGGTGCATCCGTGATCGCACACACGTCCGGTCCACCGAACAACCTCCGCCTCCTCGATCCAGCGATGCATCGGAAGCAGTAACTCCTTTCCAGATAAAGCCACCGGGAACATGTATCTTGCTAATCTGACACCATGGGGAATAACTACAGGGAGAAGAGAACCTTCACGAGGAGGTGGGGCAAGAGGAGAGGAGCCATGGGGCTCCTTTTATAGGGGAGGTGGCGCAGCCCCAAGCCCATGTGCCGCCACCTCGCCCTCATTCATGTGGGTGGAGCTTCCACTAATCCCACTCACATCAATTTCAACTCCACTCACTTTGCATTTAATGTCCACCAAATTAAATGCATTTTCTCTTTAAATAAAACACTTTTATTTGTTTTATTCAGAATTTTGTTAATTACTTTAATTAACAAACATTCACGTAAAACTCCCTGCAACATTTCAATATCACATGTAGAACCAGTTTCGGCAATTTCACCCGAAAAAAATCACACTCTTGATCCATGAGCCTCAACATAACGCCTTCAGAGTATCTGAACCCTCCTTTATAGTCACCCTTTTACGGTGTGATGTTTGATGTTATCAAGTCACTCTTATGATGTTAGCAATTAACATGATCTCATGGTCTAAGGACTAAGATTACTTCATATGATGTTATAGCAATATAAGCATAATGACTTTCATTCTAATGCTGTACTTTGGATGAATGTTCATCACATCATTTCATAAATTTTGTGACCTCGTTATTAACAACATCCAATGTCCATTATCAGGAAACCTTGATCATCTTGTTAATCAATGAGCTAGTCTATAAGAGAGGCATAACTAGGAACCTTTTATTTGTTTATTAAACACACATGTATTGACGTTTCCAATCAATACAATTATAGCATGCAAAATAAATATTTATCATAAACATGGAATATGATAATAACCACTTTATTATTGCCTCTCGGGCATATTCCCTTCAAGAAGTCATGTTGTTAGTAGTGGAATTGTGTTGAGAAAGATTCAATGGTTTGACATTTAAGTTGTGGTGTATTTATTCTAGTGGTGTCATGTGAACGTCGACTACATGACACTTCACATATATGGGCCTAGGGGAATGCATTGTGTATTTGGCTACTAATCGTAGGGGTTGCCGGAGTGACAGAAACCTGAATCCCTGTTAGGAAACCTTTACACAAGGGACGTCAGGGTCTTAGAGTTTAAAGTTGTGGTTAGGTTTCTACCTTAATTACTTTCTTGTACTTGCGGATGCTTACAAGGGGTATAATCACAAGTATGTATTAGTCCTAGGAAGGTCGGTACATTAGCACAGGTTCACCCACACAACACTTAGCAAACTAAAGAAGATTAATCAACTATATATAGCGAAAGCACTTGATGATATTCCCATGTTTCCTCGAGAATGTTTGGTCATCCTAAGTAATACAACCGGCTTGTCCTTTGCTAAAGAAAGGATTAGGCCACTTGCTACATTTATTCGTATTGTCTTTTATTTTCTCGTACTTTATTTACCTGCATTATTAAAAACCCCTAAAAATCCGTTTGCTAAGTATTTACAGAGAATTCCTACTCCAAGCCATTCGCCAACACCTTCTGCTCCCCATTGGGTTCAACACTCTTACTTATCGAAAATACTGCGATACACCCCCTATACTTTTGGATCATCAGAACGCTAGTATGCGTAAACCTCAAAACATAGACTTCATTGCTCAGTTTCAGGGTCCTTGTGCTAAATGCATGGACTTGGGTGAAATTTTCATTTTTATGAGGTCCTTGATGTAACTTGTACTTCCACCGACCGTGTTAACTCTCACGCAGCTCGCTCCTACGAGACCTACCATAGTTAAAAGAAAATGCAACCGCCCCAATTATCAAACAAACTGGGCCACAGTTTCTTATATGTAATACCCAAGTTTTTAGTACTAGGATTTTTCAAGCTTCCTAGCTAACTTCGCACACTTCAATGACTTCTTGTCGTTTAGCGAAATTAGGTCAAACTTGGGCGACAAGTAAGTGTGATAGATTGCTCTTGATATAAATGTATTTTCAGTGGGAGATGGGTGCATCTTCTTGTAGTAAACAATGTCGTCAGTGTGGGTTTCCAACTATCAGGAAATCAAATTCTCAGTTTTCCGAGTGACAACGAGATGGTTCTTTTTCGTAAAGAAATCTCGAAGAATATGGATCTCAATGCCGTAAGCCAAGCTTCTAGACATATTAAGTAGACCAACGTGTTTTACTTACGATTCCCATATTTTTTTGAGTTTTCAAACTCCCTAGTTAATTAACTCCGCCCACTTGAATGACTACATGTCGATTTATCAAAATTAGGTCAAACTTGAACTATAACTAAATTGTAGGTTGCTCTAAAAGTTTTACAAAAAAGCTTTTGGAGGTACCGTACCGGTCGAGAGGGTGTCATAATCAATATATGTGAAACAACCAAGAGTTTTGCCAACAGGTTTGACTTCTTGCTAAGATTTTGCATCGCATGACACTATTTAATGAAATTGGGTCAAACTTGAGCTACAAGTAAGCGCGATAGATTGCTATTGAAATATATGGCTTTTTAGAGAGGTAGATGGGTGAATTTTCTTCGGTACGGTGTGATTTTCCAACTATATCAGGAAAGAAAATTCAATTATTCTCAATTTTCCGAGTGATGAAGAGCGAGGTTTTACTTTTCCATAAATAAATGTCTGAAGAATATTGGATCTGAATGCCAGAAGCCAAGTTTACCGACATATATAGTGGACCAACATGTTGTACCAATGATTCCCAGGTTTTATTTATGAGTTTTCAAACTTCCTAGCTAACTCTGCCCATTTGACCGAATGACTTTATGTCAATTTATCGAAATTAGGTCAAATTTGAAACTACAAGTACATTGTAGATTGCTTTGAAACTTTTATGAAAAATATTTTGGAGGTACCCATCAAGGGGTCACAATTAATATATCATAAAACATCGAGAGTTTTTACGATAGGTTCAACTTCTTGCTAAGATTTTGCATCTTGACAATTTAATGAAATTATGTCAAACTTGAGCTACAAGTAAGCGCAATAGATTGCTCTTGAATTAAATGTATTTTCAGAGGTATATCGGTGCATTTTCTAGTATTAAGCAGTGCCATGGGTGTGAGTGTCCAACTACCAGGAAAGAACATTCAATTCTACATTTTCCGAGTGAAGACGAGCGAGGTTAGTTGTTCTTTTCCGTAAAGAGAAGTCCCAAGAATATTAGATGTGTATGCCACAAGCCAAGTTTACATACATATATATATAGTGGATCGACAACATGTTGTACTTGCGATTTCCATGTTTTATGAGTTTTCAAGCTTCCTAGCTAACCCTACCCATTTGAATGACTTTATGTCGATATCTCAGAATTAGGTCAAATTCGAAACTACAAGTAAATTGTAGGTTTTGCTTTGATATATTGATGAAAAAGCTTTTGGAGGTACCTGATGGTCCAAAATATATCGAGCTCGTTGGGGAACCCCAGGAGGAAGGTATGATGAGCACTGCAGCAAGTTTTCCCTCAGTTATGAAACCAATGTTATCAATCCAGTAGGAGCAAGGAAACACCTCCAAGGTGTTTCTAGCTGAACTTTAGCAGGGCGCACTACCGGTGCCAGCAGCAATGTGGAAACCTGCACAACACAACCATAGAACTTTGGCCCCAACTTACAGTGAGGTTGTAAATCTCACCGGTTTTGCTGAAAACAAAGGATTAAATGTATTGTGTGGAAGAAAGTAATAGTTTCCAGAAAGTAAACACAAAATAGTAAACAATTAATTGTAGATTGATGATAAAGAAAGGACCGGGGTCCATAGTTCACTAGTGGTGCCTCTCCTTAAGATAGATGACATGTTGGGTGAACAAATTACAGCGGGGCAATTGACAAACATCGAGAAAGCAATTTGCATATACTACTCATCTTGACTCCCTTGAGATTCGATTGGGCATTACAACATTATACATAGACCGTAATCCAACTGCATCTATGACTAATAATCCACCTTCAGGTTATCATCCGAACCCCCTCCAGTATTAAGTTGCAAGCAACATATAATTGCATTACGCATTGCGTGTAAAGTAAACAATACGATTGTTCTATGAACAAAGGATTGTTGTTTTATCCCTAGTAGCAACATCACATCTAGTACCTTAGAGATTTCTGTCACTTCCCTAGATTACTAGAGGCATGAACCTACTATCGAGCATAAATACTAACTCTTGGAGTTGCTAGCATCTACTTGGCCAAGATAGCTACTAACAACTGAAAGCATGCAAGATCAGAAATAACAAAGACATGATAGAATCAATAATCAATCTGAAATAGCATCTCAATATCCATCGCATCCCCGCAAACACAACACGTAGGAATTACAAATAGATGATCTTGATCATGAACGGAGCTCACAAGATCTAAACATGATAGCACAAAGGAGGAGAACCAGCCATCTAGCTACTACATGGACCCATAGTCCAAGGATGAACTACTCACGCATCACATAGGAGGCTTGCATGGTGATGAAGAAGGCCTCCAGGGTGAATTCCCCTCTCCGGCAGGGTGCCGGGAAGAGCTTCAGATCCCTCCCGATCTGAGGATGGAGATGACGGCGGCTACAGACTCTTTCGTGGAATTTTGATCGGGTACTTAGGGTTTCTGTATCGGAGGAATCTTATAGGCGAAAGGGGAGGCCGAGGGGGTGCCGGAGGCGGCCAGACCACCCCATGGCGCGAGCCAGGCTAGGCTGCGCGGCCAGGTGGTGTGGTGGCCCCCTGGCCCCTCTCTGTCTCGTATTCTGGCTCCTTGTGTTGCTCGGTGAAAACCTGACTTTGGCTTTTGTCCCGTCCAATTCCGAGAATATTCATCTTCTGACTTTCCTGGAACCAAAAACAGCAGAAAACAGGCAGCTGGCACTGTGGCTCTTGTTAATAGGTTAGTCCAAGAAAGAGTATGAAAAGTACTCCAAAGTTGGAACAAAACATAAGAAAGTAGATAAAACCAAGCATGGAACATCAAAAATTGTGGATACGTGATGTCTACGCACTTCTATTCTTGTAGAAAGTTATTGGGCCTCCGAGTGCAGATGTTTGTAGAATAGCAGCAAGTTTCGCTTAAGTGGATCTCCCAAGGTTTATCGAACTCAGGGAGGAAGTGGTCAAAGGTATCCATCTCAAGCAACCCTGCAATCAAGATACAAGAAGTCTCTTGTGTCCCCAACACACCCAATACACTTGTCAGGTGTATATGTACACTAGTTCGGCGAAGAGATAGTGAAATACAAGTGGTATGGATAAAAGACAACGGTGCCAGAAAATACTTTGATAGCATGGAAGAGACTAAAGGCAAACTGAAATAAAGATGGCAGCAAGCAAACATGTAACAGATCTAGTTGGAAACGTTGTTTCAATGCTTAGAAACAAGGCCTAGATATCATACTTTCACTAGTGAACACTCTCATATAAATATCTTCTCTTTATGATACTACTCTGAACTACTCTACGGTTAGAAACTCTAATCCATGGTAGGGCTATAACAGCACACCTCAAAGTTTGCTTTCGCCATCTAGATAACCCCACACTATCACCTTGAGCACTAGATGGTTCCAACAAACACCACAATTTTATAGAAACATCCAACTCCAAATATAACTCATAACAAGTATTTGTAATCTCTAGCCTAAGTGCCACCATGGTGTGCATGCTGTCACTTTCACACACATGGGGAGAGCAGAGATCTATTAAAGCACTTGAGTAGCAAGGTAGATCTACATCATTACAAAGCTCATGATCACAATATGATCATGGATAGAGAGAGAGATGAACACATAGCTACTGGTAGAACCCTCAGCCTCGAGGAAGAACTACTCCCTCCTCATCATGGGAGTCAGCAACGGCGATTGAGATGGCGGTGGAGACGATGGAGATGGCGGTGAAGATGGTGAAGAGGCGGTGGCGGCACAGAGGACTCCTTCCCCATCGCCGATATCACATGGGAGCACCGCCCCTTTGCACCTTTCCTTTATGGACTCTTTGAGACCTTCCCCATGGAGATGGGATCCATGGAGGAGGCAAAAACGTGGCTTTGGTGGCTGCAAATTCGTGGGTGGAGGTGTCTCCCACGAATTAGGTTTCCTCCCTTTATATAGCTTCTCGGATTCCCGTCACCCCATCTTGGGCTGCAGTAAATCGGGCCTAACGGGCCCGTCCGAACTCGTAATCAGCTAAATTTTATGTCCAGAACGTTTTTCATGAAATTTTCAACAACTTTGTAGTTGAAGAGTTTTCCGTTTGATGCCGTCTTCAACCCGAAACGTGACCATATTCAAAAAGAGTTCTGAGACAGATTTCTGGAAAATCCCAATTTGACTCCAACAAGGTTTCCACTTGTATTCTTGGTAATTCCTACACAACAAAGTGTAAAACAATAACATTGTGCACTTTTTCAACTATTAGTCCAAATAAATCATAAACTTTATATAAAAAGGATAATCAAAAGCATATTATTAGCATAAAACCGTCAAAAATTATAGATACGTTATGGACGTATCAACATCCCCAAGCTTAGTTCCTGCTCGTCCTCGAGTAGGTAAACGATAAAAACAATATAATTTTTGAGGTGAGACGCAACCAACACAATATTGATCATAATTATTCTAAAAGTATTGATAGCTGGGATCAAGATACTCTAAACATGAACATGAAAGATAGAGTTCTAACAATAAGACATAGCAACTATGTTATAGCATGAAAAGGTACAAACAAAAGATTAATAAATAACAATGCTTTTAAAGATGTTTGTTTGTTTCACATAAAGAAAACACAATGAGAATGGTATTCAGCTTGTCCCTCATGGAGTAGCAAATATAAATGCATAGGACACCTTCAAAGTTTATAAGAGTGACTAGATACAAATAGTTTAAGAACAAGCCTTCATAGAAGGAAGTAGGGATTACAGTATCATAAAGAGCTTCCAAAAATTATGGTACTTATTATCTTTCAGCTCTCATTGCCCCTATCATAAGCATCTTGAAGTGATTAAGGTGAAAGTGAATAAACTATGGAGTATATGCTTGAAAAAGTATAAGTTGGAAATCTCATGTCCCTTGAATACGAGGGCCGCTCCTCATACTACTCAAGTTTAGTTACCGGTAAGTTCTTGTCATAGTAAGTACATGTGTATCATAGAGAATCGCCAACAAGGTACCCCTTGCCCGATGATACAGAAGAATCCCCATATGAAAATGATAAGGCAAGCAGACAACAAGCATCTCAGCAATCTTCTTATTTACCATGGGAAAATGGTGCTTTTTTCTCTCTTTCCTCTTTTCTCATATCTTTTTTTATCTTTTTTCTCAATATCTGATTCTTTTTTATAAGAAGAATGCTTCATAGACAGCTCATTATGGTTACGCTGCAGGTTTCCACCATGACAACATGGATTAGACCAGCGGCCTAGGCGTTTCTCTAACACACATACATAACTCCATGGACTTACAAGCTCCCCTTTCATTTCACACCGACGACATCCATAGACAAAAGAGCATGATATCAACTAGGTACAAAGTACAAGTGCAATGTTGAAAGCGTTCCCCATGACAGCATGGTTCTGCTAATCCCCAACATATAAGTGCAAGCATATACAACATAGATGACACAATGGTTCAAGTTTATTAAGGGAAAGAAAAGTAAAGTGTGCCATCAAGTTCGTGAGAGCATTAATTACTAGTTTTCTCATAACAAGTTTAATTCGAAAGGTAGATAAAAACATGAATATACTTGGAATAGCATATGCTAATAGGTAGGTGTGGTGGACTCTTTGGAATAACTTGGTTTTAGGAGTTGGATGCATGAGTGGAACTCATACTTGATTATGGAGGCTAGCAAAAGACTGGGAGCGACCAACTATGAGAGCAATAATGGCCATAATCATGCAGAGCGACAAAACATCATTAATCAAAGCATAAAGTGATACTACAAGTTGAAAACTAAAGGATCATAAAGGCTTATGGTGACTTGGGATAGTCATAACATGGTGTGAGCATGTGCTAAGTGAACCCAAATAAAGCATGAAAGGAGAATACTACAATAATATGCTTTAATATGCTAAAACAACGCATAATTCTTTCAAGACACATTAAGCAATCTCAATTATTTATAACAATTCATGCTACAGCAAAGAATACTAAGCATAAATCCAAAACAATATCAAGCA
Organism: Avena eriantha; assembly: GCA_910589775.1. NCBI lineage: Eukaryota > Viridiplantae > Streptophyta > Magnoliopsida > Poales > Poaceae > Avena > Avena eriantha. The sequence goes on along the minus strand of OU342744.1, from coordinate 282,396,672 downwards.
TGGCATGACAAAGCATAGGCCACAGTCAAAAACAAGCTCTCTTTACCACTTAAGCATGAACTTCCCTACTCTTTTCCAATCCAAACCAAAATATTTGAAAACCAATGTATGAAAGAGGGGGGTCCAACCAATTTATTCAGAAAACTGAGAAAACCAAGCAAACAAAAAACCAAAACTAAAACGAAAAAGAAGACGCTCCAAGAACAACACAACTATGCATGAAACAATAAAAATGAAGTGTTTGGAAGAAACCTGGAATTTTTATTGATGAAGAAGGGGATGCCTTGGGCATTCCCAAGCTTTGACTCTTGTACTTCTTGGATATTTCTTGGGTTCACATGCGTGGCATCCACAAGCTTGAGCTTTAGTCCATCCTTCATCTTATTACTCATTCCTTCCATACACCTGAAATTTTTCCTTCATACAAAACTTTACACAATCTTTATTAGCAACATTAGTGCACTCAAGATAATAAGTCTTTAGGTTCAGTTCCAACACAAATAAAACTTCCATTAAAACACAAGGTACTGTAGCACTTCCCTCAAAAAGCTCAATTCCCCAAAAGAACTCAAAAAGGAACCAACAAGAAGCAAATGCAAATAATGGCAGAAATCTGTCAAAACAGACCAGTAGGTAGAGGCGAATTTTTTTGAAGACCTTCTATTACTCAAATCGAAAAGTGTTGAACTAACTAAATTTAGATAAGAAACTGGGGCAGAAGTACAAAAATTCACGGCTTAAAACGATTTACAGAGATTTTACGCGATTTTTTACGGTGAAGCACAGAAATCTGTTTCGGGAAAGCAACTTTCCCACTCATTACTTCCCTCTTATTAGAGGTTACTCTTGGCACAAAAAGCAAATAAAAAGGATAAGGAGCAGTTATTACAGAGATAATAAATTCCAAGACTCATCTATAACTTTTGGGTTATCTCCCAATAAGTACTTTTCTTTAACGACTTTAACTTAGGCATAAGAAGCAAGAAAAAGAATCAAGTATTCTCAAATGAAGACGCATTAAGAGCAAATTTTGTTTTCATAGGAGAGGCAAAAGAAATCTTATATCTATTCTTAGGGAAGTTTTCTATACCTTTCTTGAGTGGGAGTTGATATTTAATGGTGCCTTCTTTCATATCAATAATGGCACCAACAGTTCTAAGAAAAGGTCTTCCCAAAGTAATAGGACAAGAAGCATTGCTATTAACATCCAAAACATAGAAATCAACGGGGACATAAGCATTGTTAACCATAATAAGAACATCATTAATACTCCCCATGAGTTTCTTTTTAGCATTATCATCAAGTGGGACATTCAAATAACAATCTTCCAATGGTGGCAAATCAAGCATATCATAAATCCTTCTAGGCATAATAGAAACACTACTATAAAGATCACATAAAGCTTTAAAATCAAAATCATTAAATTTCATATTAATGATGGGTTCCCATCCATCTTCTTGTTTTATAAGAATAGAATCTTTATGTTTCATCTTTTCTTCTTTAATCTTTGTGAACCTTCTCTTCGGCTTCTCATAGGATATCGGGTCCGAAAATATGACTCTCTCCTACTTGCGACCAATTCAAAGGGGTGCGGCACTTTCTTCCATATAAGAACTCAAATGGGACCATTTGCAAACTGGCTTGGTATTGTTGTTATATGAGAATTCTGCGAAAAGCAGACAGTCTTCCCATTTTGATCCATACTTGAGCACACAATCTCTCAACATATCTTCTAAGATTTGGTTGACTCTTTCAGTCTGTCTGTCGGTCTGCGGGTGATAAGCTGTCAATTCAACTTGGTTCCTAATCCTTCTTGGACTTTCTGCCAAAATCTCGAGGTAAATTGGGTTCCTCGATCTGACACTATGGTCTTAGGGGTTCCATGCAAACTGACAACTCTAGCAATTTACAACTCTGCTAGCTTCGAACTCTGGTAGGTTGTCTTGACAGGTATAAAATGGGCTACCTTGGACAGTCTATCAACGATGACCTAGATTGAGTCATTTCCCCTACTAGAAGTAGGCAAACCGGTGATAAAGTCCATTCCGACGGAATCCCATTTCCATTCCGGAATCTGCAATGGTTGCAATAGTCCTGCGGGTCTCTGATGTTCCGCTTTGACTCTCTAATAGATATCACACTTGTCTATGTAGCTTCTGATTTCTCTCTTCATCTTGTGCCACCAAAATTGCTCCTTCAGATCCTGATACATCTTTGTTCCTCTAGGGTGGATAGAATAAAGAGTATCATGAGCTTCTTGCATGATAACTTGCTTCAGCTCCAAATCTGTTGGCACACAGATACGTCCTTTGTACCACAGAACTCCTTCTTTGTCTTCGGTGAATCCAGGTACCTTTCCTGTACCAATACAACGTTTGATTCCGTCGGTACTTGCATTTACCTTCTGGGCTTCCTTGATTTGGCTAATCAAAGTGGGTTGAAGTTCAATGCTAGCTAAGAATCCTTTGCTAACTATCTTAGTTCTAAACTTCTCCAACTCCTCATGCAAACTTGGTTGCTTCTCCTTGATCATGGTGTTTAACCTACACGGCAATCTGCTAAGGGCATCCGCTACCACATTGGCTTTGCCGGGGTGATAGTGAATGTCAAGGTCATAATCCTTGATTAACTCTATCCATCTCCTTTGCCTCATATTCAGCTCCTTCTGAGTGAAAATATACTTCAAGCTTTTGTGATCTAAGTAAATCTCACAGTGATTACCCATAAGGTAAGGACGCCATGTCTTCAAGGCTAAAACGATAGCTGCTAACTCAAGATCATGGGTAGGATAGTTCTGCTCATGTTGCTTAAGTTGTCGAGACAGATATGCGATGACTTTACCTTTGCATCAATACACATCCAAGACCAATCTTGGATGCATCACAATACACATCAAAAGGCTTCTTGATATCTGGCATAATCAATATTGGGGCTGAAATCAATATCTTCTTGAGCTCTTGGAAACTTGCTTCACATTTGTCGGTCCATTCAAACTTCTTGTCCTTCTTCAACAATTGGGTCATGGGTCTTACGATGCTCGAAAATCCTTCTACGAACTTACGTTAATATCCCGCTAATCCGAGAAATGAACGGACTTGGGTTTGAGTGGTTGGGGCTTCCCATTCTTCAACATCTTTGATCTTGGTGGGATCAAAAACGACTCCTCTGATAGAAACAATATGTCCGAGGAATCCTACTCCCTTCAGCCAAAACTCACATTTGTTGAACTCGGCATACAACTGATGTTCTCTAAGGGTTTCAAGAATGATTCTCAGATGTTGCTCATGCTCTTCTTCTGACTTGGAGTAGATAAGAATATCGTCGATAAACACAACAACAAATTTATCCAGAAAATTCATAAAGATCTTATTCATTAGGTTCATGAAATAAGCGGGGGCATTGGTTAATCCAAAAGACATGACCGTATACTCATATAATCCATATCTGGTGGTAAAGGCGGTCTTTGGAATATCCGTTGCACGAATCTTAAGTTGGTGATACCCAGTCCTAAGAACAATCTTAGAGAACACACTGGAACCAGTCAACTGATCAAACAGATCCTCTATCTTGGGCAGTGGGTACTTGTTCTTGATGGTGACGTCATTCAGCTTCCTGTAATCTGTGCACAAACGGTTGCCTCCATATTTCTTGTTGATGAACAGAACATGCGATCTCCATGGGGATGCGCTTGGTTGAATCAAGCATGTTGCCAACATAGCATCCAGTTGCTTCTTCAGCTCCACTAACTCTGAGGGGTTCATACTATAGGGTCTCTGAGCTATGGGTCGGGTTCCAGGGATTTGTTCAATAATGAACTCAATATCCCGATCCGGGGACATACCGGGCAATTCATCTGGGAATATGTCGCATATTCACAGACTACTCTAACTTGGTCTATGGTGGGTAGGGCTAGACTCTTGTTGCATTTGAATTGACGGGGCAAGGTTTCAGATATATGCTCTACTGTTACTCCAGAGCTACTGGTCGTGGTGATGGCTTTCTTGGCACAGTCTATCAATCCTTTATGCTTCGACATCCAATCCATTCCTAGTACTACTTCTAACCCTTTGGTTCCAAGTACTATTAGATTGGCATAAAAATCTATCCCATGTATTCTGATAGGTACAGCATTGCAAATTTTTCTAGCTTTTGTGGTTGAACCAGGTATTTGAACTATCATGATATGCTTCAAGTTGGTTGGGTGAATCTTACTAGTGCATGCAAATTCTTCGGTGACAAACGAGTGCGATGCTCCAGAATCAAACAACACTCTTGCTAAAACTGAGTTGACAGAAAACATACCCAGCACTACATCTGGCGCTTCTTGGGCTTCTTCGGCGTTCATGTGGAAGAGACGGCCGTTGCGGTTGTGAGGGTTCCCTGATACGAATCTTCTTCCGGGTTGAACACGACGCTGCTGTTGAGCTGGGATTGACATTGGCAGTGGTTGCAACCTTCTTGGGACACTCATTGGAGTAGTGACCCTTCACTCCACACTTAAAACAAGTAATTTGAGACTTGTCTTGTGCTGCGACAGGCACAACATTGCTTCTAGTTCTGGGTGCAGTGTTGTTCATGTTCTTGTTGGGCTTGGGCGGTGCACGGTTGAAATTGCTGGAGTTGCTGGGGTGGTTGTTGTTGTTTCCTCCTGACTTCACATTTCCTTCGGTGCGGTTGGGGTAGCTTGGACGAGACATTGGGGGTCGATTGTTCTGCGAGGCATATCCGGCAGATGGGTTGGGACGATACTTCTAGTGACTGTTGGATCCAGCTTGGTGCATCATCCAACATTTGTGGTTGTCGTTCACTTGATTGATCTTCCCTTCCATCTGAATGGCAGAGTCAACTAGCTCTTCGAGATCCTCAAAACGGATGTTGACGAGTACTGTCTGCATCTCATCATGCAGTCCATTCAGGAATCTCTCCTTCTTCTTGGCCTCTGTGTTGATCTCATTAGGTGCATACCTGGCGAGGGACAAGAATCTGTCACGGTACTGCACTAAAGTCATTCTGCCTTGCTTTAGCTCTCTAAATTCATCTCTCATTCTGGTGACTAAACCCTGCGGCACATGGGTGCAGCTAAACTTGACTTTGAAGGCTTCCCATGTCATCTCTTGACCATGGTTCATTGTGCAGGTGCTATTCCACCATGCTCTTGCATCTCATGCCAGATAGTGGATGGAAAATAGAACTTTCTCATTGGCATCCACTCCAGCGACTTCTAAGTTGTTCTCCATGGTCTGCAACCAATCACCCGCATCCAGCGGGTCTCCAGACTTGCTAAAGATTGGGGGATTGGTATTCTGGAAGTTTTTGCGTTTGGATCCATGATGATCCTGATTTCCATGGCCCTGATTGTTGTGAGCCATCTGGGCGATCTGCTGCAGGGTGGCTAGATTTGCTTGGCGCTCTGCCCTACTAGCTTCACGGTTTGCAATGAGCGTCTGCAGAATCTGCAGCATTGGGTCCTGCGATGAGCTGCTCCCTCCTTGGTTTCCACGAGTCATCTGAAGATTGAGATAGGTAATGGGGTAAGAGGGAAAGTTTTATGTTCATGGTTTTGGTTTCAAAGTTAAAACTTTGAGTTTGACTCAGGTTTTGCAACTAACTTCTTTTCATTCATTCAAGCAAAGCACACGATACAAACACACACACACACACCACAACTTGAAAGGAAAATAGATGGTTTTAAGAACCATTCTTCAAGCTAAGATACAGTGGGACCGATACTTCTCACTCCTATGATAGTGCTCTAGTGCATCTACTCATCATCGATGAAGTCGGAGTCATCATCGTCGGTGTAGAAGTCCATGGCATCATCTTCCAAGTAGCCATCATCATTGCTGAGGTACGAGTGAATATCCCCTTGGATGTCTTCACCTTCCTCCTCTTCTTCTTTTGCTGCAAGCTGATCTTCTTGCTCCTTGATGGTCTTCTCGAGGTCGGACTGTTGGGTCCGCAGCATAGAAAACAAAAAAAATTCCTATGGTGTGAACTACACGCCAAGATCTATCTACTAGGTACAAAGCAACGGGTGGACATACATCCAACGAGAACTTACCCTTGAAGACAACGAGTTTTGTTAACGAGTAGGAACTCGTGGTTGATGTAGTCGTACACTTGCCGATCTCAAGATCGTGAGGAAGTCCGAGCGCAGCAACTCAGCAGCGCATCCGCACTCGCACACACGTTCAAGCCACCGGACAACCTCCACCTCCTCGCTCCAGCGATCCAGCGGAAGCAGCAACTCCTTCCAGACGAAATGCAACCGGGAACATGTATCTCGCTAATCCGAGACCATGGGGGAATAATTCTAGAGGGGGAGAGAGATCCTTCACAAGGAGGTGTGTGGATGAAGGAGGGAATGGGTGGCCTTTTATAGGATGAGGGGGGTGCCCCCTCTCTCCATGGCCAGCGCATGGGGGGGGTGACCCCTCACCTCCCCCATTCATGTGGTGGTAACCCCTCCACATTAAAATGCCTCTTAACATTCCCTTTTAAAGTCTCCACTTTAAATGCATTAAATTTCTCCAAATTTAATGCTCTCTCATTTAATAAAACTCTTTTTAATAAATTTATTCAGAATTTTGTTAATTACTTTAATTAACAAACATTCACATATAGCCCCTTGCAATATTTCAATATCACATGCAGAACCACTTTCTGCAATTTCACCCGAAGCAATTTCCGGTTTCTATTGTAACAATTCCTGCTCTTTGCAATTCTTTCGTCTGAAACATATGTGCTCCAAAATGGTGTCCGGTAACTCTTAAGTGTGCCACCCTACGGTTCGCGAATAATGCAGACATGATCGAGACCCTTCTCCAATCAATAATCAGCAGAGGGACCTGGAGATCCGTACTGACTCCTACACATTCAACGATGACTTCTGTGATCGTGAGAACCTTTAACGCTTGTAACTAAATCCCTTTGTCTCTTGATATATTACATGTTCGAGATTCGATCATCGGTATCTCCATACCTAGTTTGATCTCGTTACCGACATGCACTCCTTTCTCGTTCCCGTGATATAACATTCTAGTGATCACATCACTTGCTTGCAAGCTATCTTAATGTGATATCACCGAGAGGGCCCAGAGTATATCTATCCGTCATCTGGATTGAAAAATTCCACTCTTGATCCATGAGCCTCAACATAACACCTTCGTAGTACGGAACCCATCTTTATAGTCACCCTGTTACGGTGTGATGTTTGATGTTATCAAGATACTCTTCCGGTGTTAGCAATTAACATGATCTCATGGTTTAAGGATAAAGATTACTTCGTATGATGTTATAGCAATATAAACATAATGACTTGATCGTAATGCTACACTTCGGATGAATGTTCATCACATCATTCCACCAATTGTGTGACCTTGTTATTAACAACATCCAATGTCCATGATCAGGAAACCTTGATCATCTTGTTAATCAACAAGCTAGTCTATAAGAGAGGCATAACTAGGAACCCTTTTTGTTTATTAAACACACATGTATTGATGTTTCTGATCAATACAATTCTTGCATGTAAAATAAACATCTATCATATATAAGGAATATATAATAACAACTTTATTATTGCCTCTCAGGGCATATTTCCTTCAGTCTCCCACTTGCACTAGAGACAATTATCTAGTTCACATAGTGATAAATCTAACACCCATGGAGTTCTGGTGTTGATCATGTTTTGCCCTAGGGAGAACTTTAGTCAACGGATCTGCTACATTTAGGTATGTGTGTACTTTACAAATCTTTATATCTCCATCGTTGACATGCTCGCAGATGGAGTGAAACCGGCGCTTAATATGCTTGGAATTCTTGTGAGATCTCGGTTCCTTTGCGTTGGCTTTGGCTCCATTATTGTCACAATAGATCACCATTGGGTCCAACGCACTAGAAACCACACCTAGTTCCGTAATGAACTCTTTCATCCAAACCTCCTCCTGCGCCGCTTCTGAAGCAGCAACATATTCCGCCTCCGTCGTTGATCTAGCCACCATAGGTTGTTTGGAACTCCTCCAACTAACTGCAGCTCCGTTCAAGAGAAATACGTATCCGGATTGAGACTTAGAGTCATCCTGATCGGTGTCAAAGCTAGCATTGACATAACACATAGCGACTAGCTCTTCTTCACCTCCGTATATAAGAAACATATCCTTAGTTCTTCTAAACTACTTGAGGATGTTATTTACCGCTATCCAGTGTTCCAAACCTGGAACAGATTGGTACCTACTAGTCAAACTAATAGCATGTGCCACATCCGGTCTTATACATAGCATGGCATACATAATAGAGCCTATGGCCGAGGCATAGGGAGTCTTATCCATCATCTCTCTTTCTTCTGCTATAGCCGGACTTTGAGTCTTACTCAATGTCTTGCCTTGCAACATAGGTAAGAACCCCTTCTTACTTTCGTCCATATTAAACTTCTTTAATATCTTATCAAGGTATGTACTCTGCGGTAGCCCAATTAGGCGCCTTGATCTATCTCTATATATTTTAATGCCTAATATATATGATGCTTCACCAAGGTCTTTCATCGAAAATTTGATGTTTAGATAACTTTTAACACTATTTAAAAGATCTATATCATTTCCAATCAATAATATGTCATCCACATATAATATCAGAAATGCCACATTGCTCCCACTCACTTTCTTGTAAATTCAAGCCTCTCCATAAGTTTGGACAAATCCAAACTCTTTGATCACCTCATCAAAGCGGTGATTCCAACTCCGGGATGCTTGCTTCAGTCCATAGATGGATCGCTGAAGTTTGCATACCTTATTAGCATCCTTAGGATCGACAAAACCCTTAGGTTGTATCATATACAACTCTTCTTCAATATTACCATTGAGGAACGCAGTTTTGACATCCATCCGCCATATTTCATAATCGAAATATGCAGCAATTGCTAACATAATCCTAACCGACTTAAGTATCGCTACGGGAGAGAATGTCTCATTGTAGTCAACTCCTTGAATTTGTCGAAACCCCTTTGCGACAAGTCGAGCCTTATAGATGGTCACATTACCATCAACATCAGTTTTTCTTTTGAAAATCCATTTATTCTCAATGGCCTTTCGGTCATGAGGTAAGTCCACCAAGTTCCAAACTTGGTTCTCGTACATGGATTCCATCTCGGATTTCATGGCTTCTAGCCATTTGTTGGAATCAGGGCTCATCATCGCTTCTTCATACGTCGCAGGGTCATCCATTTCATCAACCATGAAATTCACAACAGGATTGCCATAAGTTCAGGAGCTGCACATGTCCTGCTTGACCTGCAAGGTTCGGTAGTCTCCTCTTTCAGAGTTTCATGATCATTATCATTAGCTCTCTCTTCATCAGGTGAAGTCAACTCCGAAAAAACTTCTGGTGCTGCGCCACTTGCCATTCCATGAAGAGAAGGTTCAATAACCTCTTCGAGTTCTACCTTCTGACTACTCACACCTTTCGCGAGAAACTCCTTCTCAAGAAAGGATCCATTCTTGGCAGCAAAAACCTTGCCCTCGGATCTGTGATAGAAGGTATACCCAATTGTTTCCTTAGGGTATCCTATGAAGATGCATTTTTCCGCTTTGGGTTCGAGTTTATCCGGTTGAAGTTTCTTCACATAAACATCGCATCCCCAAACTTTAAGAAATGACAGCTTAGTTTTGTTTCCAAACCATAATTCATACGGTGTCGTTTCAACGGATTTAGATGGTGCCCGATTTGAAGTGAATGCAGCTGTTTCCAGTGCATAACCCCAAAATGACAGTGGCAAGTCAGTCAGAGACATCATAGATCAAACCATATCCAATAAGGTACGATTACAACGTTCCGACACACCGTTACATTGTGGTGTTCCGGCAGGCGTGAGTTGTGAAACTATTCCACACTCTTTCATGTGTGTGCTAAACTCGTAACTTAGATACTCTCCTCCATGGTCAGACCGTAGAAATTTGATCTTTCTATTACGATGATTTTCCACTTCATTCCGAAATTCCTTGAACTTTTCAAAAGTTTCAGACTTGTGTCTCATCAAATAGATATACCCATATCTACTCAAATCATCCGTGAAAGTAACAAAATAACGATATCCACCTCGCACCGACACACTCATTGGTCCACACACATCAGTATGTATGATTTCCAATAGATCTGTCGCCCGTTCCATTGAACCAGAAAACAGCGTTCCAGTCATCTTGCCCATAAGGCAGGCTCACATGTATCAAATGATTCAAAATCAAGTGATTCCAAAAGTCCATCAGAATGGAGTTTCTTCATGCGTTTAACGCCAATATGACCTAGACGGCAGTGCCACATATATGTAGACATGTCATCATTAATTTTAATCTTTTTAGCATTAACATTATGAATGTGTGTAATATTACTATCGAGATCCAACAGAAATAAACCATTCAACATAGGTGCATGACCATAAAAGATATCATTCTTATAAATCGAACAACCATTGTTTTCAGATTTAAAGGAATGACCACTTTGCATCAAACACGATCCAGATACAATGTTCATGCTCAGTGCAGGCACTAAATAACAATTATTTAGGTTTATAACCAATCCCGATGGCAAATGGAGAGGTAGCGTCCTGACGGCGATCACATCAACTTTTGATCCATTGCCGACCCGCATTATGACCTCATCCCTTGCTAGTTGTCGCTTGTTCCGTAGCCCCTGAACCGAGTTACATATATTAGCAACCAATCCCGTATCAAATACCCAGGTGCTACTGCGAGTACTAGTCAAGTACACATCAATAACATGTATATCACATATACCTTTCTTTGCCTTGCCGGACTTCTTGTCCACCAAATACTTGGGGTAATTGCGCTTCCAATGGCCAGTCCCCTTACAATAGTAGCACTCGGTGTCAGACTTAGGGCCAGCTCGGGGTTTCTTTTCAGGCGTGGAAACAGACTTGCCACCCTTCTTTCCCTTGTGCTTGCCTTTCTTGTCTTTCTTGAAACCGGTGGTCCTATTGATCATCAACACTTGATGTTCTTTCCTAATCTCCACTTCTGCAGTCTTAAGCATTGACGGAAGCTCGGGAAGAGACTTCTTCATGCCCTGCATATTATAGTTCATCACGAAGCTCTTGTAGCTAGGTGGCAGATATTGGAGATCACGATGTATGCCTAAGTCAATGGGAATCGTTATTCCCAAGGACACAAGCTTATCGGCGTACCCAGACATTTTGAGTACGTGCTCACTAACGGAGTTGTTTTCCTCCATCATGCAGCTAAAGAACTTTTCTGTAGCATTATAACTCTCTACGGCAGCATGGGTATCGAAAATCAGTTTCAATTCTCCCATGGTATCAAAGGCATTGCCATTTTCGAAACGCTTTTGAAGTTCTGGCTCTAGCCCATACAGTATACCGCAATGAACTAAGGTGTGGTCCTCCTGACGAGTCACATAGACATTCTTTTTCTCGTCAGGGGCATCAGGAGCTGGTGGGGGGCCTAGCGGCGCATCTAGCACATATTGCTTTTGTGCAGCAGTGAGGAGAATCCTCAAATTCATAGCTCAGTTGGTGAAGTTGCTACCATTCGCAGCAAGTTTCTCTTTCTCCATGAACACATTGAAATTAAAAGCAGGTGGTGCCATCTACAACAGAATTTGTAAATTTTATTTAGACTAAGTTTATGATAGATTGAGTTCAACTAATCCAAATTACTAATGAACTCCCACTCAAAAATGACATCCCTCGTGTCTTTTTGGTGATTACATGAACCAAATCCACTACACCAAGTCCGATCATCACGTGAGTTGATGTAGCTTCAAAGGCGAGCATCTATATGGGCATCATATCAACTATATGACTCATGCTTAACCTTTCGGTCCGTGTTCCGAGGCCATGTCTGTACATGCTAGGCTCGCCAAGTAAGAACCTTAGTATTCGCGTGTGTAATACTGTCTTACACCCGTTCCTATGAAAGCGTAGATTCGAGTACACCCGATCATCACGTGGTGTCTCGAAACACGATCCACAGAACGGTGCATACTTAAGGAAGAACACATTTTTATCTTGATATCTAAATGAGGGATCATCTTATAATGCTACCAAAAGCGCCAAACTAGCAGTATAAGATGCTTACATCTAATGTGTAAAGTGAGATGATATGGTCCATGCATTTGATCTCTATCACTTGCATCGTGGTATGATCTCTATCATTCCTTTGTGTGTAAGGCCAAGGTCTATGGAACTTACACGTTGAGTGTGTTGTAAGAGTATCTATCATACATCTACTTACAACAATATCATATCAATACACTAGCCCAACAACGATCTAAACTAGACGCCTCTAATTTATCAATTGCAAGTTTTACGTGGCTTAGGGCTTTCAGAGATAGAACCGTTCTCACCTACGAACATGAACCACAACGAGGATGCCTAAGTTATTAGAAACTCGTTGTAAATCAGATATTGACTATAGTAGGAGAGACAGACACCCGCCAGCCACTTATGCAAAACAAGTTGCATGTCAGTCGTGGAACCGGTTTCATGTACGATGACATGTAAGGTTGGTCTGGGCCACTTCATCCCACTATGCCACCAATATCCACAATACATAGAAGATGCAATAACATGATCATCATCGCCCACATATAAACATATGTGTACTACCCGTGCAAAGCACCTACGCATAGATCAGGCTCTGATACCACTGTTGGGTCCGCAGCATAGAAAACAAAAAAATTTCCTACGGTGTGAACTACACGCCAACGGGTGGACATACATCCAACGAGAACTTACCCTCGAAGAAAAAAAGATTTGTTAAGGAGTAGGAACTCGTGCTTGATGTAGTCGTACACTTGCTGATCTCAAGATCGTGAGGAAGTCCGAGCGCCGCAACTCAGCAGAGCATCCGCACTCGCACACACGTTCAAGCCACCGGACAACCTCCACCTCCTTGCTCCAGCGATCCAGCGGAAGCAGCAACTCCTTCTAGACGAAATGCCACCGGGAACATGTATCTCGCTAATCCGAGACCATGGGGGAATAATTCTAGAGGGGGAGAGAGATCCTTCACAAGGAGGTGTGTGGATGAAGGAGGGAATGGGTGGCCTTTTATAGGAGGAGGGGGTGCCCCCTCTCTCCATGGCCAGCGCACGGGGGGTGACCCCTCACCTCCCCCATTCATGTGGTGGTAACCCCTCCACATTAAAATGCCTCTTAACATTCCCTTTTAAAGTCTCCACTTTAAATGCATTAAATTTCTCCAAATTTAATGCTCTCTCATTTAATAAAACTCTATTTATGAAATTTATTCAGAATTTTGTTAATTACTTTAATTAAAAAAATTCACATATAGCTCCTTGCAATATTTCAATATCACATGCAGAACCACTTTCTGCAATTTCACCCGAAACAATTTCCGGTTTCTATTGAAACAATTCCCGCGCTTTGCAATTCTTTCGTCTGAAACATATGTGCTCCAAAATGGTGTCTGGTAACTCTGAAGTGTTCCACCCTACGGTTCGCGAATAATGCAGACATGATCGAGACCCTTCTCCGATCAATAATCAGCAGCGGGACCTGGAGATCCGTACTGACTCCTACACATTCAACGATGACTTCTGTGATCGTGAGAACCTTTAACGCTTGTAACTAAATCCATTTTTCTCTCGATATATTACATGTCCGAGATTCGATCATCGGTATCTCCATACCTAGTTTGATCTCGTTACCGACATGCACTCTTTTCTCGTTCCCGTGATATAACATTCTAGTGATCACATCACTTGCTTGCAAGCTATCTTAATGTGATATCACCGAGAGGGCCCAGAGTATATCTATCTGTCATCTGGATTGACAAATTCCACTCTTGATCCATGAGCCTCAACATAACACCTTCGTAGTATTGAACCCATCTTTATAGTCACCATGTTACGGTTTGACGTTTGATGTTATCAAGATACTCTTCCGCTGTTAGCAATTAACATGATCTCATGGTCTAAGGATAAAGATTACTTCGTATGATGTTATAGCAATATAAACATAATGACTTGATCATAATGGTATACTTCGGATGAATGTTCATCACATCATTCCACCAATGGTGTGACCTTGTTATTAACAACATCCAATGTCCATGATTAGGAAACCTTGATCATCTTGTTAATCAACAAGCTAGTCTATAAGAGAGGCATAACTAGGAACCCTTTTTGTTTATTAAACACACATGTATTTATGTTTCCTATCAATACAATTCTAGCATGTAAAATAAACATCTATCATATATAAGGAATATATAATAACAACTTTATTATTGCCTCTCAGGGCATATTTCCTTCATGGACACCTTCTTGCAAAGACGGTCTATGGTGCGATCCTTCTTTGCGCTTTGACGGCCAAGTGACTGATGATCCTTGACTAGCAGTGAGAAAGTCTGGGCCTTCTGGAAGCAATGGCAAGGTTGTGGTTGGCGAACTCCCGAGCATTGTCCAATTCCTTCTGTCTATCGTATAGTAGGAAGTCGAGGTTCTCCACTTGACGCTTCAACTCCGGGTGACTTGGCATCTCCAGAGGCATTCCCATAGAATCACGCCTTGCATAGTGAGCAAAGCGGGTTCCTTGGATCAAGTTGACATTCTGTGCGCAAACACAAGCGAGAGCTTCATGCATTACCCTGGCTAATCCATCTAGCCAGTTGTTCTCTCTCACGGTGAATTGAATCTTCTCAGACATTGGTGCCTCTAACTTGCCTCGAAGATCAACAACTATTAGCCATTGTAAATCTCCTCCTAGGGGACCATTGAGTTGAGCTCCAAAGAATTTCAGATGTGGGCGCTCCAAGTACTCAGACAGTGCATCAAGATCCCTCTCGAAGATCAGATGGCCTCCGTTGCCCAACTGGTAGAACTTGCAGTACTGAACTGCCATCTATAAGAATTTAGGATGAGAAAGTTAGTGACGTGATCAAGTGTGTCAAAATTTTATGTAGTAATGTAAGAGTTTTTGAGGAACATGTATTTTTTGAGAGAAAGAATCCCAAGGGTAAGAGAGGAAATAGGTTTTCACAAATACTCACTTTGGTTTTGAAACTAAGTTTTTGTTCGGACGTCCATTCTAACTAGGGTCTCCTATGGTCAGGATGGCTCTGATACCATCTTATCAACACCCGGATTTTTAATCCCAGATGCCAGTTATGCCATACATCGCAATCCCAGGATTACCATTTTTGTGAGACATAACAGATTTGTATATCACAGTACATCATCCATTACAAACCATAATAAGGTCTTACACAAATAAAGTATCTCATGATCCAGTCTTAGTACAAACAAGTAACGGAAATATAAGCGTAGCGGTGGGCTCCATCTTCAGGGTCACAGGCAATGCTGACGATGGGAGATGATCCTAGTTGTCATAGTCGTCCTGTTGTCCTCCTTCCAGATAGTCCTCCTCATAGTCTGGCCACGGGAATAGCTAGGGACAAAGCCATGAGTACTCTTTAAGTACTCGCAAACTATCACTAACAAGTAAGGTAGTTCTAGTAGGAATGCTAAGTGCTAAGTTTATTTGTAAAGGTAAGTTTGAAACCTAAGCTGAGTTCAGAAACAAAGAAAGATAAAATAAAATTTTGAAATCACCTAAGTGGGAACTTAGTTGTCATAGTCAAAACTCTGTTGTGGTCAAGTCATGTCACAATTCATTTCATAAGTCATTTTGAAAACATCTAACAACGGAATAGTATGGCCACTCCAACTGTCCATAACTGCGGGCGCGGCTATTCGAATAGTTTGACACTCTGTAGAGGTGGTACACTTTCACCACAAAATTCGATACATCTATCAGGGATAACCCTGAATCATCATACTTAGTATGCAGATAATCAAACATAACCTTTCCTTTACACACTCTAGTATAAGCACCTCTCCTATGAGCTTGGCCTCCTAGCCCCGGCCATCTGCCATCCTGGGCACTGCATAGGTGGACAACATTGAGAGGTAGCCTCAGCTCAAACCTCTCCCGCGAGGGAACTAATACTAATGCATATAAACTTCCGGCTAAGCCTTACCCAATTCAGGTATTGTGGTTGTACGGTAAAATTGGAATGGTATCGCATCCAAACCCAACCATCAGTTTTTATAAAAGGGCTAAGGCTCATGCCTCAACATTTTCATCATCATAAACCATTTGTGTTTCTCAACACATGTCAAAACATCTCAATAGAATGACTCATCATTCCAAGGTTTTCACAAGTCATTTTCACCAAGTATTCCCATCTAAAGTGATCAAGTTTTTGGTTTGGCTCTAATCACTAAGTTAAGGGTTTTCACTAATGTGGGATGCTAGTATCAATCTCATGCCATAGAGTGGCATCTAAGTCTAACTAGATAGGCCAAGTTTCATACTCTTTATGCTATCTATAAACAAAGTAAAGAACTTTGGTAAAGTAAAAGAAAGTAAAGCTTGTAAGAAAACTTGGGGTAGGTATAAGTCAAAATGTATAACCAAAGCATGCCTAATGCATCTTGCTTAGGTTAGCTTGCATCTAGTGATGGCTTGCAAGTATTAGCTTGCCAATAATAGCTTGCCTTGATTGGCGTAGTGGTTGAAATTCTCTTCTTCTTCCTCGGGGTAGAACTCCTCCTCCTCGAAGACTTGGTCGGTACTATCGTCTATAAATACATACGGAATACACAATCACCAAACAATACTTAACTAGTCTATTTAGCACTCTAAGGCACACACTTGAGGATCTAGTATCATCACATACATCACAAGATTTAATGAACTAGTTTCATTTATTTTATTTGAGAAAAGTAATTTCTACTCATTGAAAATAACTAAGATTTAATATTCTCCAATTAAAATACGGGATCATGTGGACACATGTCATCACCACATATTCTAATGCATGGGAATGTGATTTAAATGGTGGATCACATTTTAATAAGTTTAAGTTTAATATTTAATGATTTAAAGTTACTAGAAATGCCTATATAGCATTATTTTGGTACTAGTCCAAAGTAACTACATGCAAACCTTAATATTATTACATATTCAGATAGGTATATTCAAATGTGATTTTTTAGAGGTGGAAACAACTCAAAATCTATTATGGTTAATTTTAGAAAAATGTTTGAGTGTGAAAAGCCTCTGTCTTGTTATTTTTACTAGGAGATATCTCTAACTCTAATTGATTTAAATACAGCGGGCTTGGATAGAGATTTTCATTATCTTTCCAACAAAATTGGAATCATTCAATTTGGATTTGTAAAACTTTCTGAATTGATTTTCAAACTAGTGGACAGAAACTAGATTAAGTTAAAATAGACAAATCTAAATTTGAATTACAGGGCCAGCGCGGGAACACTAACAGGCCATCCCAGTTTCACTCCACGGCATAGAGGACATCTGATAGGGGGGTCCCGCATGTCAGTGGCTCTTATAACGTGAAGCGGTACGGGGCAACATGGACTGCATGATTAGAACTAGGATCTACGGGTGTGGCTCGTCATCGACGACGGACAGGTCGCTGGCGAGGTGGAACCCTAGCGGCTCGGTGGGGGTGTAGTGGGGGCATACCAGGGCTCCACGAGTGCGGTGATGGGGGTGAAAGAACAAGGAGGCGACGGCGGACTCATGCAAGGTCATGGTAGCTCCTGTGGTGGATGAAATCGACGGGGGCTTCTGCTCCTCTGTTGCGGCTAACTCCGACGCAATTCTGGCGACTGGCTGCTCGAGCAGCTCCGGAGAGTGGTGGGGAAGGATCAGTGGTGAGAGGGGAGCTGAGAGGTGTGAAGAAATGGTGCTGGGGAGGGCTCCTTATATAGGCTCGACGAGGGGACCGAGAGGGCGACGGTGAACTCATCGGTGACGACGGTATAGGGTGCTAGAGGCGTGTGCTGGGTATGTGGACGGTGGCTTGCCTCCTGGTGGTCAGCTATGGCGTAAAGGCGACGCTAGGGGCTGTGGCATGTGGTCGGGAAAGGCTGGCGCTCTGCACAGCAGAGGCGGTGCTCGACGCAGCGGGCGATGGCTACTAGTCGCGCGGCGGGAGAATGGCGTGTTTGGCGGGGTGCTGGGGTTATGGCGGAGCGGTGCACGTGAGCTGGGAGAAAGGCACGGGTTGTGCGGGCCTATCGGGGACGGTGCTCTGGCATGAGCTAGGCACAGCGCAGAGGCGGTGGGCGCAAGCGATGTGAGGTGGTCCAGGGGTTGTCAACGCTTGGGGAAGGGACCGTGGGCGGCGGTGCTACCATGCCTACCTCCCTGGTGTGGCGGGGCGTGCTCCTGCAATGTGGGCATGGTCGGCCGATGATCATGGCGTCGGGGTGGCGCGACACTGCTGCTCTAGGCCAATTGGTAGCTTAGTTAGGGGTTGGTTAGAGCTAGGGGAGACAAGGGGACCAGATTGAGCCCAAATACTCGACAATGCATTGATCAACAAATAGTGTTAGTTTGGCAGAATTTTTGTGCATGCCAGCTGTTCGACACAATGGCCTCATGAAACAAAGATTTGAATTTTGAAATGATTTTTGGTGGAGTTGTTGGTCTTATTCTTGAGCATCTCTGGTTGCTGGGATTTGTCAAGTTGAACTCATTTGAGTGGTTTTTGAAAAAGGGTGATCTAGGTACATACACTTGATTCCATTTTCAAATGTCATTTAAAATTAGAGTTTAAATTTTTTTGTAAGATCACAAGGTGGGCCTTGCTACATCTTTACTTGTACTAGCAAGGGGTGCAAAGATTCATAATTGTTTCTGTTTGAATTTGAGTGCTAGGAACACCTAAAGTGACCTAGTTGATTAAAATGGCCAAAGTGACCATTTCCATTTATTAATTCTATTTGATTTCTTTTTCTTTGAATTTTGCTTGGAAATGATCTTGATGATGTGGAATTCATCTTAGAATCATTTTACAACCATTAGAACGAACAAACATGGCAATTCACATCAATTCCATATTAATGCAACACACATATGCATTCTTATTTATTTAAATGATAAAAACTTTTTGTTAAACCTGAATTGGGTGATTTGGATCTTAATAAACTTGATTAAAGATTTGGGATGTTACAATTACCATTATTGGGAGGATATGGCCTATAGTTGTTGTTACCAAAATTATTCCAGTAAGCATTGTTGCTAAAACTGTTATTTCTTATAATGTTCACATCAACTTGCTCTTCTTGAGAACCAAAGAAGCTAAGGGAATATGATTTGGATCAATATGAGCTTTCCCATTAACAAGCACAGACATAATAACATCAATTTTATCACTCAGGGAGGAGATTTCCTCAACAGAATTTACCTTCTTACCTTGTGGAGCTCTTTCGTTATGCCATTCAGAATAGTTAACCATCATATTATCTAGAAGCTTTGTTGCAGCACCCAAAGTAATGGTAATAAAGGTACCTCCAGCAGCAGAATCCAGTAGATTTCTTGAAGAATAGTTCAATCCTACATAAAAGGTTTGGATAATCATCCAAGCAGTTAGTCCATGAGTGGGACAATTCTTCACCAAAGATTTCATTCTTTCCCAAGCTTGAGCAACATGTTCATTATCAGATTGTTTAAACTTCATTATTTCACTTCTCATAGATATAATCTTAGCAGGAGGATAGTATTTTCCAATGAAAGCATCTTTGCATTTAGTCCAAAAATCAATACTATTCCTAGTTAAGGAATCAACCATTCTTTAGCTTTTCCTCTCAAAGAGAAAGGAAACAATTTAAGCTTAATGATATCTCCATCTATATCCATATGCTTTTGCATCTCACAAAGTTCAACAAAGTTATTTAGATGAGTAGCAGCATCTTCATTACCAATACCAGAAAATTGTTCTCTCATTACAAGATTGAGTAAAGCAGGTTTTATTTCAAAGAAAGTAGCTTCAGGAACAGGTGGAGCAATAGGTGTGCTCATGAAATCATTGTTGTTGCTGCTAGTGAAGTCACACAACTTAGTCATTTTTTTGTGTTTTTGATAAAGAAACAAGCAAACAAAGCAAGAAATAAACTAAGAAAAATAAAATAACAAAGTAAAGAGATTGGTTATGAAGGACTCCCCTTGTGAAAATGTCCTTGACTCCCCGGCAACGACGCTAGAAAAAGTGCTTGATGGCCCAAAATATATCGAGCTCGTTGGGGAACCCCAAGAGGAAGGCATGATGAGCATAGCAGCAAGTTTTCGCTCAGTTATGAAACCAAGGTTATCAATCTAGTAGGAGCAAGGAAACACCTCCAAGGTGTTGCTAGCTGAACTTTGACAGGGCGCACTACCAGTGCCAGCAGCAACGTGGAAACCTGCACAACACAACCATAGAACTTTGCCCCCAACTAACAGTGAGGTTGTCAATCTCACCGGTTTTGCTGAAAATAAAGGATTAAACGTATTGTGTGGAAGAAAGTAATAGTTTGCAGAAAGTAAACACAAATAGTAAACTGTTGATTGTAGATTGATGATAAAAGAAAGGACTAGGGTCCATAGTTCACTAGTGGTGGCTCTCCTTAAGATAGATGAAATGTTGGGTGAACAAATTACATCGGGGCAATTGACAAACATCGAGAAAGCAATATGCATATACTAGTCATCTTGACTCCTTTGAGATTCGATTGGGAATTACAACATTATACATAGACCGTAATCTAACTGCATCTATGACTAATAATCCACCTTCAGGTTATCATCCGAACCCCCTCCAGTATTAAGTTGCAAGACACAGATAATTGCATTACGCATTGCGTCTAAAGTAAACAATACGATAGTTCTATGAACAAAGGATTGTTGTTTTATCCCTAGTAGCAACAACGCATCTAGTACCTTAGAGATTTCTGTCACTTCCCCAGATTACTAGAGGCATGAACCCACTATCGAGCATAAATACTAACTCTTGGAGTTGCAAGCATCTACTTGGCCAAGATAGCTACTAACAACAGAAAGCATGCAAGATCACAAATAACAAAGACATGATAGAATCAATAATCAATCTGAAATAGCATCTCAATATCCACCGGATCCCCGCAAACACAACATGTAGGAATTACAAATAGATGATCTTGATCATGAACGGAGCTCACAAGATCTAAACATGATAGCACAAAGGAGGAGAACCAGACATCTAGATACTACATGGACCCGTAGTCCAAGGATGAACTACTCACGCATCACACCGAAGGCTTGCATGGTGATGAAGACGGCCTCCAGGGTGAATTCCCCTCTCCGGCAGGGTGCTGGGAAGAGCTTCAGATCCCTCCCGATCTAGGGATGGAGATGACGGCGGCTACAAATTCTTTTATGGAATTTTGACCGGGTACTTAGGGTTTCTATATCGGAGGCATCTTATAGACAAAAGGGGAGGCCGAGGGGGTGCCGGAGGCAGCCAGACCACCCCCTGGCGCAGGCCAGGCTGGGCCGCACGGCCAGGTGGTGTGGCGCCCCTGGCCCCTCTCCGTCTCGTATTCTGGCTCCTTGTGTCCCTCAGTGAAAAACTGACATTGGCCTTTGTCCCGTCCAATTCCGAGAATATTCATTTTCTAACTTTCCTAGAACCAAAATTAGCAGAAAACAGGGAGCTGGCACTGTGGCTCTTGTTAATAGGTTAGTCCAAGATAGTTGTAACACCCTCGATTTGGCCCTGTGCAAGTTTCAGCGCTTCCCACCAAACCCGCATAGAAACGATTCAAGGACACCCACCAGGCACTTTCGTGCGGGTGGAAAACGAAGTAATACCATTACACATTAGTCCACGATGGAACCCACAGAACATATATATACAACAATGACTCCATGAGTCAAGAATACAGATATACTATACAAAGATCCAAATCACCTTGAAAACGATAGAGCGTCCGACTACGGACAAGATGCAAATGGGGCAGAGAGCCCTAAAGAATAACCAATGGCGTCCATAACCCTGCCTAGGCCAAGCCGGAAGGGTAACCCTGCTAACGACGTCGATCTCAACCCTGCTAAAACAAAAGGGGTGCCGAAAAAGGGCAAAGGAAAAAGAGGAGCGTCAGTACTGAGGCCAGTACACGGTGAGGCTAGAATTCGGCGGCTCTCGCCTACATAGGTATGGTGGGCTGAAGCGGCAGCGCAGCGGCACTAAACAACCTATAGAGACTCGATACAACTGGCGGTTATCAGAGAGGGATAAGAAAGACCTATTCGGATCCAACTGGAAGCTATCACCAAACAAACCCATCCTGGTATTTCCCCCTCGAGGCCAGACGAGGAAGTCGGACCAAGGAACTCACACAGTTGGCAATTTTACTCATTCCGTTATAGTTGCAGCAATTACTAATCAGATATAGATAGCATGAGTCATCCTGAAGCATTAGTAGTGGCAATTTTAATTAATCATTCCGTGGTAGTTGGAACATTTACTAGTCAAATATAATTGTCCTGAGGAATCCCAAAACCCAGTAGTTGTTGGCAATTTTATCACATTCCATTGGAGTTGCAATACTTACTAGGCAGATATAACAAGACACAAGGAACCCCAGCTCAACCAGTTGTTGGCATTTTTAATATCCATTCCGTTGTATGTGAATCTGATTACTAGTCACATATTAAGTCAAATTTATAACACTACTTTAGTTATGCTTATCTATGATCAAGATATTGTGCTCCAAGTCGTCCATAACTGCGGACACGCTTTTCAGAAAGTTTTACCCTGCAGGGGTGCACAAATAGCAACACACACTCGATCAACCTCGGAAAAACCAACTCAAAACCCAACGAGGCTTTCACGACAAAGCAATCACAGGATTCATAAATATTTCAGGGGGCCACCCCACTAAGCTACCCGCAACGAAGTTGGCCCGCTCCGGAACGGACCCAGGGTTTGTGTGGACGGCTGTAAACGACTGGGAACCCGAAAGTGTGACTAGGCTTGTCGATACAACGAAAACGTGTCACGATCCTAAACAGTACAGGTGCTCCACGCACAATCGTAAATAAAGCAGTAAACATGGCATAGGTACAGGATAGTAACAAAACCCCAAACTAGTTTGTGGCCCCAATAAATAGAAATGAATCAAGCTCTGGCTCAGGGGGGTCCACGGCCTCCCGGATGTGGATAGTGCGAAAAATCAAGGAACAGGTATCAAGTACTCGGGGTCCTACGGGACACAAGTGAGCATGGAAGAACCAAATAACATCTATTGCCCACCGATGCCTCTACATTAGTTATAGCTAGCATTTTATTAGTTGTAATTAAAGTCATGATCATCTCCACCAGTAAGCATCTCTACCATTATCATCTGCCAGCATTTCAACAACTGTGGTACTTGACAACACGAGATCGCACCTAAGCAAGCAACTACGACTCTCAAGGCCAGCTATCTACCAAACACGGGTAATAGGAGGTGTCCAAGGAAATATAGAGGTTGCACAGGATATAACTGGTGTACGGAAACTAAAGCATCGCGACACGGATAGCAATAGATCAACTGGAGGGAATAAAGACTATAAATGCAAAATAGGTAGAAGGGGGAGAGATGCTCGCCTGGGAAACACTGCCGACGGTTCATATCCGGAGAACTTGTCGATACACAGATCAACTCATCGGCCTAATCCGCGAAGAAGCAAACACTAGAAGAAACACCAGATGCAATATTTAATACCACGGCAGAAGATCCCACATGAACATGATATGATGCATGGCATGGCATAGATGCGGTGTAATTAGGCAGTATTAAGCGGAACCGGGGTCCCGACATTTAATTAGACGGTTCAAGTGATTTAGATACCCTACAATTTAAATGTGGTCTTAACAGGGCGAAACATGGCATCGGTTCGCTACGCCAATTTAAATGGAGTCCGGAATAAGGCAAAGATATCCCGCATATAGACTCCATATTTACTTATGAGGTGAATTGGCATAATGCCCCAACCCACATGATATGCATGCGAGATGAAAAATTAATATGCAACAAGTTTTATATATAGCATTTATAAAATAGGGGCTCGGGAAAAGGTTCACACATCTGGGTTCGGAAGATCTTGGTTCCGGGGGTTCGGGGTCCGGTCTCAGGGTTCGACGGGGATCGGTCTCGGCGGAAGCATTCTCGGACAACGGAGCAGATCTTGTCGCATGTGACGAAGAACTCGGGTTCGGACGGAGGTCTTGGCGTTCCGATGGATCGGTCCTTGGGGTTGAAGAACTTGGCGTGCCAGGGTTCGGGCTTCGGCTCTTGGGTCGGGCCGTCGGTTTGCCGGGGCCGAAGAACTTGGCTTCCGAGAGACAATCTTGTCGGTTTCACCTCCAAGGACTTGGGGTCTTCCCATGTCGGGGGTCTTGTGTAGCACCATGTACATCCGTCGAAAACCATCGGCATCGAGCCGGTCTTGTCGATGACTAACCATGTACGCAGGTCTGGTTTTCCATGTCGATGATCTTTCGGGTCGCGACTTTGAGTGTCCATGTCTCGCAGGTAATCGAGGTAGCATATCTTCACCTGTTTGAGACCACGTTCCATCCACACCAACATCTCCATTACTCCACTGTAGCGCATCATCCGCACCACACCACTAGACGCTAGAGGGATCGAGTTGTGCCTGGACATCGGGACAACTGAGGCCAAAACACTTCGCGTGTGTGACGGGGCAGGCTCATGGGTCAGAGGCGAGGCACGGTAACGAGGCGGCGATCCGGAGTTAGCTCTGTCGGAGACAGCCGGAGGTGTCCCTGGCGGCGCTGGAGGTCATGGAGGAAGGAGCCCACGGCGAGGGAAGCGACCGGGAGATGCAGGCGGCCGACCGGAGTCGCGAAGGAAGGCCAGCGGAGACGGCTTGCAGGGCGCCGGCCAAGGGTTGAGAGGAGGAAGACGGCGAGCCTACAGTTGCAGCAGCGAGCGGTGGCAAGGTCCTGCGAGGCGACATGGAAGGGCTCGGGCGAGGCGCAGGCGGCTCCCTCGCTAGCAGAGGCGGCTGACACGGGGGGTCCTGGGGCAGAGGACGAAGTCGAGGAGGCGAGGAGGTGAGGGCGGCCGCGCCGCGGTCAGCGCTGACCTGCGGCGGCGGTGCTAGGGTGAGGAGGGAGACGAGCTGGGCGGCGGCCTGCCGGTGGAGAGGTCGGGTCCGGGGACACCATAGAGGAACACGAGGGAGGAGCAGCAGAGCGGTTGGAGGCGCACGCGCTCGGCGACTCGGAAGGGGCGTGACCGGCCTCGAGGAACGCGGTGTGGCGGGGGATGGGGATGCGGGGCGAGCGAGAGGAGGTTGCAGGCGGGGGTCGCGGGATTGGGTTTCTCGGGGGAGGATGAGGGAGAGAGGTGGGGCCAGGGACAGCGAGGCTAGGAGGTTGTGGGGCGCGACCAGGAGATCATGGCGGGGTGGAATTTTGTCGACACGGGTTCAGGGTGGCCCGCGAGAGCAGGTCGCAGATGGGTGGGGCTGAGGCTGCATGTGTGCGTGGTGTTGAGTGTGTTGCTCGGGGTGAGGTGGCGTTGGCGGGGTGAGGTGGCGGCTGGTGGTTGGTCGGGGTGAGGTGGCGGGAGGCTGGGTAGGATAGGATTGGGTAGATTAGGGTTTAGACAAGCTGGGTTTTGGGTAATTTTTGGGGGTGGCCGGCTGGGTCGGATCGGCCCGGTTTGACTGCCCCAAAAAATAAAATAAATATTTTATTATTTAAAACGGGGCTTTTGAAATCTGTTGGTAGACGAAACAAAATATTCCGGAGACCCGGGTTTTAATTTGAATAAAGACGGGAATATTTAGAAAACAAAACTAGGCGTTTCGAAAATAGTTTAGACAAAAACCATGCATGATGATGACGATGCTCAAATGCAAATTGGCATGATGACATGAGCATGCGGTCATGACGATGCAATGCACAAAAACAACGCGATTTTCTAGTAGTGGTTTTAGCGGGGTGCCACAATTCGACACCACTAACAATGGATCTCGCCCTCGAGATCCGCCTCATGGTACCGGGAAGAAGGCCGACGATCTAAATCTTCTCGCTTCATGTAGATCCACGCGACACCACTAAAAAGAGGTCGTTGTCCGTGATCGTCGAGAGAATACTCCGGGAAACAAAGGACGAAGGTAAAGGTATCCACAAATAAAGCCACCTCTAACTTTCGTGGACGGAGTAAAATTGCTGGATCCACCGATTCGATGTACAAGAGAGAATGATAAAAGTAGTGGTATGGTAGCTACTCCATCCCGCACTCAAAGCATTACTTTGCACATGAATAGGAGAATTATGCAACCAACTCTCGGAATTCAGACTAAAGATCTCGACAAGCGAGGTTCGAAAACAAAGGAGTGATGCAAACTCTGCATCGGATCTGGCGTAGATGATGTCGTCGTGTTGGAAAACCCCGGAAGGCACAAACAAGGAACAAAGAATGGTACCACAGATAAAGGATTACTCAGATAGCATGAAGCCCGGAGGTAGAAACACTGTTGCCAAAGGAAGAAGCGAAACCCTAAAGGTACGACGGAACCCAACCACGAGAATTCCTGGACTCGAAGAAAGGGAAGAGAGCAGATTCAAAACACGTAGAGGTAAGAGGAGAACATCAGAGGGGTAAGGAGTAAAAGCAGACCTAATCAGATCTATCCAACCGATTTTGCAAAATAGTTTTGACACTCTACTTCGGCCGTTAGCGAAGTTATCCTACAGGCTACACTTGTGGGGTATCGCAACTACTGAGCTCTGATATCACTCTGTAACACCCTCGATTCGGTCCTATGCAAGTTTCAGCGCTTCCCGCCAAACCCGCATAGAAACGATTCAAGGACGCCCACCAGGCACTTTCGTGCGGGTGGAAAACAAAGTAATACCATTACACATTAGTCCACGATGGAAACCACAGAACATATATATACAACAATGACTCCATGAGTCAAGAATACAGATATACTATACAAAGATCCAAATCACCTTGAAAACGATAGAGCGTCCGACTACGGACAAGATGCAAATGGGGCTGAGAGCCCTGAAGAATAACCAATGGGGTCCATAACCCTGCCCAGGCCAAGCTGGAAGGGTAACCCTGCTAACGACGTCGATCTCAACCCTGCTAAAACAAAAGGGGTGCCGACAAAGGGCAAAGGAAAAAAAGGAGCGTCAGTATTGAGGCCAGTACACGGCGAGCCTAGAATTCGGCGGCTCTCGCCTACATAGGTATGGTGGGCTGAAGCGGCAGCGCAGCGGCACTAAATAACCTATAGAGACTCGATACAACTGGCGGTTATCAGAGAGGGATAAGAAAGACCTATTCGGATCCAACCGGAAGCTATCACCAAACAAACCCATCCTAGTATTTCCCCCTTGAGGCCAGACGAGGAAGTCGGACCAAGGAACTCACACAGTTGGCAATTTTACTCATTCCGTTATAGTTGCAGCAATTACTAATCAGATATCGATAGCATGAGTCATCATGAAGCATTAGTAGTTAACCATTCCGTGGTAGTTGGAACATTTACTAGTCAGATATAATTGTCCTGAGGAATCCAAAAACCCAGCAGTTGTTGTCAATTTTATCACATTCCATTGGAGTTGCAACACTTACTAGGCAGATATAACAAGACACAAGGAACCCCAGCTCAGCCAGTTGTTGGCATTTTTAATGTCCATTCCGTTGTATGTGAATCTGATTACTAGTCACATATTAAGTCAAATTTATAACACTACTTTAGTTATGCTTGTCTATGATCGAGATACTGTGCGCTAAGTCGTCCATAATCGTGGACACGGCTTTCAGAAAGTTTTACCCTGCAAGGGTGCACAAATAGCAACACACACTCGATCAACCTCGGAAAAACCAACTCAAAACCCAACGAGGCTTTCATGACAAAGCAATCACAGGATTCATAAATATTTCAGGGGGCCACCCCACTAAGCTACCCGCAACGAAGTTGGCCAGCTCCGGAACGGACCCAGGGTTTGTGTGGACGGCTGTAAACGACTGGAAACCCGAAAGTGTGACTGGGCTTGTCGATACAGCGAAAACGTGTCACGATCCTAAACAGTACAGGTGCTCCACGCACAATCGTAAATAAAGCAGTAAACATGGCATAGGTACAGGATAGTAATAAAACCCCAAACTAGTTTGTGGCCCCAAGAAATAGAAATGAATCAAGCTCTGGCTCAGGGGGGTCCACAGCCTCCCGGATGTGGATAGTGCGAAAAATCAAGGAATAGGTATCAAGTACTCGGGGTCCTACAGGACACAAGTGAGCGTGGAAGAACCAAATAACATCTATTGCCCACTGATGCCTCTGCATTAGTTATAGCTAGTATTTTATTAGTTGTAATTAAAGTCATGATCATCTCCACCAGTAAGCATCTCTACCATTATCATCTGCCAGCATTTCAACAACGGTGGTACTTGACAACACGAGATCGCACCTGAGCAAGCAGCTACGACTCTCAAGGCCAGCTATCTACCAAACACGGGTAATAGGAGGTGTCCAAGGAAATATAGAGGCTTCACGGGATATAACTGGTGTACGGAAACTAAAGCTTCGCGACACGGATAGCAATAGATTAACTGGAGGGAATAAAGACTATAAATGAAAAATAGGTAAAAGGGGGAGAGATGCTCGCCTGGGAAACACACTGCCGACGGTTCATATCCGGAGAACTTGTCGATACTCGCATCAACTCATCGGCCTAATCCGCAAACAAGCAAACACTAGAAGAAACACTGGATGCAATATTTAATACCACGGCAGAAGATCCCACATGAACATGATATGATGCATGGCATGGCACAGATGCAGTGCAATTAGGCAGTATTAAGCGGAACCGGGGTCCCGACATTTAATTAGACGGTTCAAGTGATTTAGATACCCCACAATTTAAATGTTGTATTAACAGGGCGAAACATGGCATCGGTTCGCTATGCCAATTTAAATGGAGTCTGGAATAAGGCAAAGATATCCCGCATATAGACTCCATATTTAATTATGAGGTGAATCGGCATAATGCCCCCAACCCACATGATATGCATGCGAGATGAACAATTAATATGCAACAAGTTTTATATATAGCATTTATAAAATAGGGGCTCGGGAAAAGGTTCACACATCTGGGTTCGGAAGATCTTGGTTCCGGGGGTTCGGGGTCCGGTCTCAGGGTTCGACGGGGATCGGTCTCGGCGGAAGCATTCTCGGACAACGGAGCAGATCTTGTCGCATGTGACGAAGAACTCGGGTTCGGACGGAGGTCTTGGCGTTCCGATGGATCGGTCCTTGGGGTTGAAGAACTTGGCGTGCCAGGGTTCGGGCTTCGGCTCTTGGGTCGGGCCGTCGGTTTGCCGGGGCCGAAGAACTTGGCTTCCGAGAGACAATCTTGTCGGTTTCACCTCCAAGGACTTGGGGTCTTCCCATGTCGGGGGTCTTGTGTAGCACCATGTACATCCGTCGAAAACCATCGGCATCGAGCCGGTCTTGTCGATGACTAACCATGTACGCAGGTCTGGTTTTCCATGTCGATGATCTTTCGGGTCGCGACTTTGAGTGTCCAGGTCTCGCAGGTAATCGAGGTAGCATATCTTCACCTGTTTGAGACCACGTTCCATCCACACCAACATCTCCATTACTCCACTGTAGCGCATCATCCGCACCACACCACTAGACGCTAGAGGGATCGAGTTGTGCCTGGACATCGGGACAACTGAGGCCAAAACACTTCGCGTGTGTGACGGGGCAGGCTCATGGGTCAGAGGCGAGGCACGGTAACGAGGCGGCGATCCGGAGTTAGCTCTGTCGGAGACAGCCGGAGGTGTCCCTGGCGGCGCTGGAGGTCATGGAGGAAGGAGCCCACGGCGAGGGAAGCGACCGGGCGATGCAGGCGGCCGACCGGAGTCGCGAAGGAAGGCCAGCGGAGACGGCTTGCAGGGCGCCGGCCAAGGGTTGAGAGGAGGAAGACGGCGAGCCTACAGTTGCAGCAGCGAGCGGTGGCAAGGTCCTGCGAGGCGACATGGAAGGGCTCGGGCGAGGCGCAGGCGGCTCCCTCGCTAGCAGAGGCGGCTGACACGGGGGGTCCTGGGGCAGAGGACGAAGTCGAGGAGGCGAGGAGGTGAGGGCGGCCGCGCCGCGGTCAGCGCTGACCTGCGGCGGCGGTGCTAGGGTGAGGAGGGAGACGAGCTGGGCGGCGGCCTGCCGGTGGAGAGGTCGGGTCCGGGGACACCATAGAGGAACACGAGGGAGGAGCAGCAGAGCGGTTGGAGGCGCACGCGCTCGGCGACTCGGAAGGGGCGTGACCGGCCTCGAGGAACGCGGTGTGGCGGGGGATGGGGATGCGGGGCGAGCGAGAGGAGGTTGCAGGCGGGGGTCGCGGGATTGGGTTTCTCGGGGGAGGATGAGGGAGAGAGGTGGGGCCAGGGACAGCGAGGCTAGGAGTTGGTGGGGCGCGACCAGGAGATCATGGCGGGGTGGAATTTTGTCGACACGGGTTCAGGGTGGCCCGCGAGAGCAGGTCGCAGATGGGTGGGGCTGAGGCTGCATGTGTGCGTGGTGTTGAGTGTGTTGCTCGGGGTGAGGTGGCGTTGGCGGGGTGAGGTGGCGGCTGGTGGTTGGTCGGGGTGAGGTGGCGGGAGGCTGGGTAGGATAGGATTGGGTAGATTAGGGTTTAGACAAGCTGGGTTTTGGGTAATTTTTGGGGGTGGCCGGCTGGGTCGGATCGGCCCGGTTTGACTGCCCCAAAAAATAAAATAAATATTTTATTATTTAAAACGGGGCTTTTGAAATCTGTTGGTAGACGAAACAAAATATTCCGGAGACCCGGGTTTTAATTTGAATAAAGACGGGAATATTTAGAAAACAAAACTAGGCGTTTCGAAAATAGTTTAGACAAAAACCATGCATGATGATGACGATGCTCAAATGCAAATTGGCATGATGACATGAGCATGCGGTCATGATGATGCAATGCACAAAAACAACGCGATTTTCTAGTAGTGGTTTTAGCGGGGTGCCACAATTCGACACCACTAACAATGGATCTCGCCCTCGAGATCCGCCTCATGGTACCGGGAAGAAGGCCGACGATCTAAATCTTCTCGCTTCATGTAGATCCACGCGACACCACTAAAAAGAGGTCGTTGTCCGTGATCGTCGAGAGAATACTCCGGGAAACAAAGGACGAAGGTAAAGGTATCCACAAATAAAGCCACCTCTAACTTTCGTGGACGGAGTAAAATTGCTGGATCCACCGATTCGATGTACAAGAGAGAATGATAAAAGTAGTGGTATGGTAGCTACTCCATCCCGCACTCAAAGCATTACTTTGCACATGAATAGGAGAATTATGCAACCAACTCTCGGAATTCAGACTAAAGATCTCGACAAGCGAGGTTCGAAAACAAAGGAGTGATGCAAACTCTGCATCGGATCTGGCGTAGATGATGTCGTCGTGTTGGAAAACCCCGGAAGGCACAAACAAGGAACAAAGAATGGTACCACAGATAAAGGATTACTCAGATAGCATGAAGCCCGGAGGTAGAAACACTGTTGCCAAAGGAAGAAGCGAAACCCTAAAGGTACGACGGAACCCAACCACGAGAATTCCTGGACTCGAAGAAAGGGAAGAGAGCAGATTCAAAACACGTAGAGGTAAGAGGAGAACATCAGAGGGGTAAGGAGTAAAAGCAGACCTAATCAGATCTATCCAACCGATTTTGCAAAATAGTTTTGACACTCTACTTCGGCCGTTAGCGAAGTTATCCTACAGGCTACACTTGTGGGGTATCGCAACTACTGAGCTCTGATATCACTCTGTAACACCCTCGATTCGGTCCTATGCAAGTTTCAGCGCTTCCCGCCAAACCCGCATAGAAACGATTCAAGGACGCCCACCAGGCACTTTCGTGCGGGTGGAAAACAAAGTAATACCATTACACATTAGTCCACGATGGAAACCACAGAACATATATATACAACAATGACTCCATGAGTCAAGAATACAGATATACTATACAAAGATCCAAATCACCTTGAAAACGATAGAGCGTCCGACTACGGACAAGATGCAAATGGGGCTGAGAGCCCTGAAGAATAACCAATGGGGTCCATAACCCTGCCCAGGCCAAGCTGGAAGGGTAACCCTGCTAACGACGTCGATCTCAACCCTGCTAAAACAAAAGGGGTGCCGACAAAGGGCAAAGGAAAAAAAGGAGCGTCAGTATTGAGGCCAGTACACGGCGAGCCTAGAATTCGGCGGCTCTCGCCTACATAGGTATGGTGGGCTGAAGCGGCAGCGCAGCGGCACTAAATAACCTATAGAGACTCGATACAACTGGCGGTTATCAGAGAGGGATAAGAAAGACCTATTCGGATCCAACCGGAAGCTATCACCAAACAAACCCATCCTAGTATTTCCCCCTTGAGGCCAGACGAGGAAGTCGGACCAAGGAACTCACACAGTTGGCAATTTTACTCATTCCGTTATAGTTGCAGCAATTACTAATCAGATATCGATAGCATGAGTCATCATGAAGCATTAGTAGTTAACCATTCCGTGGTAGTTGGAACATTTACTAGTCAGATATAATTGTCCTGAGGAATCCAAAAACCCAGCAGTTGTTGTCAATTTTATCACATTCCATTGGAGTTGCAACACTTACTAGGCAGATATAACAAGACACAAGGAACCCCAGCTCAGCCAGTTGTTGGCATTTTTAATGTCCATTCCGTTGTATGTGAATCTGATTACTAGTCACATATTAAGTCAAATTTATAACACTACTTTAGTTATGCTTGTCTATGATCGAGATACTGTGCGCTAAGTCGTCCATAATCGTGGACACGGCTTTCAGAAAGTTTTACCCTGCAAGGGTGCACAAATAGCAACACACACTCGATCAACCTCGGAAAAACCAACTCAAAACCCAACGAGGCTTTCATGACAAAGCAATCACAGGATTCATAAATATTTCAGGGGGCCACCCCACTAAGCTACCCGCAACGAAGTTGGCCGGCTCCGGAACGGACCCAGGGTTTGTGTGGACGGCTGTAAACGACTGGAAACCCGAAAGTGTGACTGGGCTTGTCGATACAGCGAAAACGTGTCACGATCCTAAACAGTACAGGTGCTCCACGCACAATCGTAAATAAAGCAGTAAACATGGCATAGGTACAGGATAGTAATAAAACCCCAAACTAGTTTGTGGCCCCAAGAAATAGAAATGAATCAAGCTCTGGCTCAGGGGGGTCCACAGCCTCCCGGATGTGGATAGTGCGAAAAATCAAGGAATAGGTATCAAGTACTCGGGGTCCTACAGGACACAAGTGAGCGTGGAAGAACCAAATAACATCTATTGCCCACTGATGCCTCTGCATTAGTTATAGCTAGTATTTTATTAGTTGTAATTAAAGTCATGATCATCTCCACCAGTAAGCATCTCTACCATTATCATCTGCCAGCATTTCAACAACGGTGGTACTTGACAACACGAGATCGCACCTGAGCAAGCAGCTACGACTCTCAAGGCCAGCTATCTACCAAACACGGGTAATAGGAGGTGTCCAAGGAAATATAGAGGCTTCACGGGATATAACTGGTGTACGGAAACTAAAGCTTCGCGACACGGATAGCAATAGATTAACTGGAGGGAATAAAGACTATAAATGAAAAATAGGTAAAAGGGGGAGAGATGCTCGCCTGGGAAACACACTGCCGACGGTTCATATCCGGAGAACTTGTCGATACTCGCATCAACTCATCGGCCTAATCCGCAAACAAGCAAACACTAGAAGAAACACTGGATGCAATATTTAATACCACGGCAGAAGATCCCACATGAACATGATATGATGCATGGCATGGCACAGATGCAGTGCAATTAGGCAGTATTAAGCGGAACCGGGGTCCCGACATTTAATTAGACGGTTCAAGTGATTTAGATACCCCACAATTTAAATGTTGTATTAACAGGGCGAAACATGGCATCGGTTCGCTATGCCAATTTAAATGGAGTCTGGAATAAGGCAAAGATATCCCGCATATAGACTCCATATTTAATTATGAGGTGAATCGGCATAATGCCCCCAACCCACATGATATGCATGCGAGATGAACAATTAATATGCAACAAGTTTTATATATAGCATTTATAAAATAGGGGCTCGGGAAAAGGTTCACACATCTGGGTTCGGAAGATCTTGGTTCCGGGGGTTCGGGGTCCGGTCTCAGGGTTCGACGGGGATCGGTCTCGGCGGAAGCGTTCTCGGACAACGGAGTAGATCTTGTCGCATGTGACGAAGAACTCGGGTTCGGACGGAGGTCTTGGCATTCCGATGGATCGGTACTTGGGGTTGAAGAACTTGGCGTGCCAGGGTTCGGTCTTCGGCTCTTGGGCCGGGCCATCGGTTTGCCGGGGCCGAAGAACTTGGCGTCCGAGAGACGATCTTGTCGGTTTCACCTCGAAAGACTTGGGGTCTTCCCATGTCGGGGGTCTTGTGTAGCACACTGTACATCCATCGAAAACCATCGGCATCGAGCCGGTCTTATCGATGACTAACCATGTACGCAGGTCCAGTTTTCCATGTCGATGATCTTTCGGGTCGCGACTTTGAGTGTCCAGGTCTCGCAGGTAATCGAGGTAGCATATCTTCACCTGTTTGAGACCATGTTCCATCCACACCAACATCTCCATTACTCCACCGCAGCGCATCATCCGCACCACACCACTAGACGATAGAGGGATCGATTTGTGCCTGGACATCGGGACAACTGAGGCCAAAACACTACGCGCGTGTGATGGGGCAGGCTCGCGGGTCGGAGGCAAGGCGCGGTAACGACGCGGCGATCCAGAGTTAGCTCTGTCGGAGACCGCCGGAGGTGTCCCTGGCGGCGCTGGAGGTCATGGAGGAAGGAGCCCACGGCGAGGGAAGCGACCGGGCGACGCTGGCGGCCCACCGGAGTCGCGAAGGAAGGCCAGCGGAGACGGCCTGCAGGGCGCCGGCCAAGGGTTGACAGGGGGAAGACAGCGAGCCTGATGTTGCAGCAGCAAGCAGTGGCGAGGTCCTGCGAGGCGACAGGGAAGGGCTCGGGCGAGGCGCAGGCGGCGCCCTCGCTAGCAGAGGAGGCTGACACGGGATTGTCCTAGGGCAGAGGACGAAGTCAAGAAGGCGAGGAGGTGAGGGCGGCCACGCGCGGGTGGCGCCTGACCTGCGGCGGCGGTGCTGGGGTGAGGAGGGCGACGAGCTGGGCGGCGGCCTGCCGGTGGAGAGGTCGGGTCTGGGGCCACCGTAGAGGAACGCAAGGGAGGAGCAGCAGAGCGGTTGGAGGCGCGCGTGCTCGGCGACTCGATAAGGGGCGCGGCCGGCCTCGAGGAAGGCGGTGCAGCGGGGGATGGGGATGCGGGGCGAGCGAGAGGAGGTTGCTGGCGGGGGTCGCGGGATTGGGTTTCTCGGGGGAGGATGAGGGAGAGAGGTGGGGCCAGGGACAGCGAGGCTTGGAGTTGGTGCGGAGCGACCAGGAGATCGTGGCGGGTGGAATTTTGTCGGCACGGGGTCAGGGTGGCCCGCGAGAGCAGGTGGCAGATAGGTGGGGCGGAGGCTGCGTGTGTGCGTGGTGTTGAGTGTGCTGCTCGGGGTGAGGTGGCGTTGGCAGGGTGAGGTGGCGGCTGGTGGTTGGTCGGGGTGAGGTGGCGGGAGGCTGGGTAGGATAGGATTGGGTAGATTAGGGATTAGACAGGCTGTTTTTTGGGTAATTTTTGGGGGTGGCCGGCTGGGTCGGATCGGCCCGGTTTGACTGCCCCCAAAAAATAAAATAAATATTTTATTATTTAAAACGGGGCTTTTGAAATCCGTTGGTAGACGAAACAAAATATTCCGGAGACCTGGGTTTTAATTTGAATAAAGACGGGAATATTTAGAAAACAAAACTAGGCGTTTTGAAAATAGTTTAGACAAAAACCATGCATGATGATGATGATGCTCAAATGCAATGTGGCATGACGACATGAGCATGCGGTCATGACGATGCAATGCACAAAAACAACGCGATTTTCTAGTAGTGGTTTTAGTGGGGCGCCACAAAAGTGTATGAAAAGTACTCCAAAGTCGGAAGAAGACTTAAGAAAGTAGATAAAACCAAGCATGGAACATCATAAATTATAGATACGTTAGCAACGTATCAGTACCCATCAAGGGGTCAAAATTTATATATCAAAAACCAGCGAGAGTTTCAATGATAGGTTCAACTTCTTGCTAAGACTTTGCATCTTGACAATTTAATGAAATTAGGTCAAACTTGAGCTAGCTACAAGTAAACGCCATAGATTGCTCTTGAATTAAATGTCTTTTCAGAGGTAGATCATCGGTGCATATTCTTGTAGTAAATAGTGTCGTCGGTGTGAGTTTCCAACTATCAAGAAAGAACATGCAACTCTACATTTTCTGAGTGAAGAATACGAGCGAGGTTGTTCTTTTTCCTAAAGAAAAGTCCAAAGAATATTGGATCTGAATGCCACAAGCAAGGTTTACATACATATATATTGGACCAACATGTTGTACCAATAATTCCCATGTGTTTATGAGTTTTCAAACTTCCCAGCTAACTCTACCCATTAGAATGGCGTTATGTTGATTTATCGAAATTCAGTCAAATTTGAAACTACATGTACTGGTAAATGACACCTGCCCTGCACGTGAGACTCATATAATAGACATCTGGCATATCATCACTGTATAAAACTATAATAGGTAAAGCAGAAAAAATATAATAGGTAAAATTTGAACTACTACAAGAAACTTGTGTAGGTTGTTTTTTAAGTTTTACAAAACATCTGTTAGAGGTACCCATCGGAGAGGGCGTGGGGGGGTCGATTAATATACTATCAGAAACCACAAAGAGTTCTGACGACGGGTTCATCTTCTAGCTAAGATTTTGCGTCTTGACAGTTTAATGAAATTATGTCAAACTTGAGCTACAACTAAGTGCGATATATTGCTCTTGAATTTAATGAAATTAGGTCAAACTTGAACTACAAGTAATAAATTGTAGGGTGCTTTGAATGTTTTATGAAAAAAGGTTTTGGAGGTACCCATCGAGCAGTTAATTAATATATCAGAAACCACAGAGATTTTTGACGAGTGGTTCGACTTTTAGCTAAGATTTTGCATCATGAAAATTATGAACACCTTTTGAAAACGATCACATGAAATAGGGAGAGAGGGGAAATAATTTTTCTATTCTCTATGGGCAACCCACAAGCCTTAGGTGCACCTTAGGTTTAAAGATACAAACTCTATTTTCTCCACAATGTATATGGTGAACCTTTGAGGATGCCACATACTTTGTACACATTGATGATGCCCTTATATTAGGGAAAAAGCAAGTAGTATATTAGTAGTACACTAGTACTAGTAGTACTCATTTCTTTGCTTAGACATATGCTCACCTCTGTCCACGCGTTGTACATGCTGAGAGAATAAAACGTAGGCAGGGTAAAACAGGGCAGCAGCAAAGAGGAGTTGAAGGCGGTTCGATGTTAGAGGAAAGTTATGATGGGTTCCTGACACGAGGTACTCCTGCGGCCACTCTACTAGTAGTAGATTTCAGGACCTATGCACGCAAAACAAATTGTGTGTTTTCTCTCTCCTTTGCTGCCTCTCACCATCCATCCTCCCTCTCTCCTACCCTTTCCCCTCGCGCACCGTCTCGGCTAATCTCTCCCTCATCCATTGCGTGGTGCTGCACATGTGTGCCTTGGTACGACGTCTTTGTGTCTCTAGCGTGTTCGGCAGCCGCGTTGGTGTGGAGTAGGGACGAGGAGTACATAGGAAGGAAACCACTTTGGTCCTTGGCGGCAAAAAAAATTAAACTTTTCCAGTTTTCGAAATTTTCACTTGCTTCCCAAACATCAGGAGGGAAGATTATCAAAAGATCAGCCATTCGAAGTACTTCTTATGTTATATTTATCTTGTCTTATCTCTTACAATACCATACCATACCATACCACTGTATAGTGTACGGATAACTTCGAACATTGACCGTTGGATCAAGACCGGCAAATCCAAACATTGCTAACCATTGGATCTTCTTTTCCATTCTTAGCATCTACAAAGATTCTACTGATAGTGTTTAGCACGATGAACACTTGTATGCGCAAACCTCAAAACACACACTTTATTGCTCAGTTTCAGGGTCCTTGTGCTAAATGCATGGACTTGGGTGCAATTTTCATTTTATGAGGTCCTTGATGTAACTTGTACTTCCACCGACCGTGTTAACTCTCAAGAACCTCGCTCCTACAAGACGTACCACAGATAAAAAAATACAACCATCCCAATTATCAAACAAACTGGACCACAGTTTCTTATACGTAATGCCCAACTTTTTAGTACTACTAGGATTTTTCAAGCTTCCTAGCTAACTTTGCACACTTTAGTGACTTCTTATCGATTTTTCAAAATTAGGTCAAACTTCAGCTACAAGTAAGCATGATAGATTACTCTTGAATTAAATGTAATTTCGGAGGTAGATGGGTGCATCTTCTTGTAGTAAACAATGTCATCTGTGTGAGTTTCCAACTATCAGGAAATAAAATTCTTAGTTTTTTGAGTTAGGACGAGATGGTTCTTTTCTGTAAAGAAAGCTCAAAGAATATGGATCTCAATGCCATAAGCCAAGCTTCTAGACATATTAAGTGGACCAACGTGTTTTACTTACGATTCTCATATGTTTTTTGAGTTTTCAAACTCCCTAGCTAATTATTCTCAATTTTCCGAGTGATGATGAGCGAGGTTGTTCTTTTTCATAAAGAAATGTCCGAAGAATATTGGATCTGAAAGCCAGAAGCCAAGTTTACCGACATATATAGTGGACCAACATGTTTTACCAATGATTCCCATGTTTTATTATGAGTTTTCAAACTTTCTAGCTAACACTGCCCATTTGACCGAATGACTTTTTATGTCGATTTATCGAAATTAGGTCAAATTTGAAACTACAAGTAAATTGTAGGTTGCTTTGAAAGTTTTACGAAAAATCTTTTGGAGGTACCCATCGAGGGGTCACAATTAATATATCATAAAATAGCGAGAGTTTTGACAATAGGTTCAACTTCTTGCTAAGATTCTGCATCTTGACAATTTAACGAAAATATGTCAAACTTGAGCTACAAGTAAGCATGATAAATTGCTCCTGAATTAAATGTATTTTCAGAGGTAGATCATTGCATCTTGTTGTAGAAAACAATGCCATCAGTGTGAGTTTCCAACTATCAGGAAAGAACATTCAATTCTACATTTTCCGAGTGAAGACGAGCTAGGTTGGTTGTTCTTTTCTGTAAAGAGAAGTCCAAAGAATATTGGATGTGGATGCCACAAGCCAAGTTGGCAGGCATATATAGTCGATCGACAACATGTTGTACTTGCGGTTCCCATGTTTTATGAGCTTTCAAACTTCCTAGCTAACTCTCCCATTTTAATGACTTTAAGTCGATTTATCGAAATTAGGTCAAATTTGAAACTACAAGTAAATTGTAGGTTTTGCTTGTTATCTTTACGAAAAAGATTTTAATTTGGAGGTACCATCGATGGTTCACAATTAATATATCAGAAAAAACGAGAGTTTTGACGATAGGCTCAACTTCTTGCTAAGATTTTGCATCTTCATAATTTAACAAAATTAGGTCAAACTTGAGCTATAAGTAAGCGCGATAGACAACTCTTGAATTAAATGTCATTTCAGAAGTAGGT
Organism: Avena eriantha; assembly: GCA_910589775.1. Taxonomy (NCBI): domain Eukaryota; kingdom Viridiplantae; phylum Streptophyta; class Magnoliopsida; order Poales; family Poaceae; genus Avena; species Avena eriantha. Next base: position 282,357,035 of record OU342744.1, on the reverse strand, counting down.
GGGTGCATTTTCTTGTAGTAAGCAGTGTCGTGGGTGTGAGTGTCCAACTACTTGGAAAGAACATTTAATTCTACACTTTCCGAGTGAAGTGGAGCGAGGTTAGTTGTTCTTTTCCGTAAAGAGAAGTCCAAAGAATATTGGATGTGGATGCCACAAGCCAAGTTGGCAGACATAGATAGTGGATCGACAACATGTTGTACTTGCGATTCCCATGTTTTATGGGTTTTCAAGCTTCCTAGCTAACCCCACACATTTGATTAACTTTATGTCGATATCTCGGAATTTGGTCAAATTTAAAACTACAAGTAAATTATAGGTTTTGCTTTGATAGTTTTACGAAAAAGCTTTTGGAGGTACCCATCGAGGGGTCAAAATTAATATACCAGAAACCAACGAGAGTTTTGGCGATAGGTTCAACTTCTTGCTAAGATTTAGAATCTTGAAAATTTTGAACCCCTTTTGAAAATGATCACATGATAAATAAGGAGAGAGGGGAAATGATTTTTCTATTTTCTATGGGGAACCCATAAGCTTTTGAGGTGCACCTTAGGCTTAAAGATAACTTTATTTTCTCCATACTATATAAGGTGAACCTTAATTAGCGGATGCCACATAGGCCTTAAGGTGTGCATTTTTATACATTGCGGATGACCTTAGGGCATCACTTATGTATGTAAAAAACTTGTTGATAAGATGGATCCTAACATAACCATGAAATGAATATGAGTTGGAAATTGCAAATTTGCATGATTGTATTAACATCATCCTCCCAACAAGATGTAATTTATCTCATAATTTTTTGAAACTCCTAAGTATGATATCCATTCTTCCTCGAGATCCTAAGCATTGGGAGTACGGCCATGGATGATCAGTTGAGGTGTTGGATTGAGGGAGTACTGCCTTGGATTTCTAAACACAGAGGGGGTACGACCGACCAAATTTCTATTATTACATGGGCATGACCAAATTCAAAACCAAAATAAAGCGGTAAAATATCTCGCGTATCCGGACATAGTTTGTGCCCCAAAATTTCAAATACTTCGAAATTCCCATTTGACCCCTATTAAACTTGGTGGGTGGGGGGCTTCACTCGTAATTTTCCCAATATAGTGCTAGCAGTACCTAACCCCCCCCCCTCTCTTGGAGGAATACATCACCAGCCGGAATATCCCTGCTGCACTTTAGTCGGTGTACCCGCCACGCCTGATCTGCTCAATGAACCCTCTTGTCCGGTGCGCTGAGCACATCATCGATCGCCTAGGATCTACTCCATGGACGCTGTGGTCCAGCGTTCTTCTCTTATCCTCGCTCGCCCAAGGTCTGCTTCCCTGTCGTCGACACCCACTACGACCGTAGCACCTTCGGCGACCTCGACGTGACCCATGAGGATGAGGAGGAGGCATAGACGCCGCCGCGACCAAGGTAAAACCAGATCTCCCTTTGTACTATATTCGTGCTAAATTTCCTAACTAATAGGTTCTTTACTTGATATACACCTGTTATGTAGTACTAAATTAACTCGTTGTGGTTACGCTTAAACTCCACGCATTGAACTGTTTTTATGTACTGCACTATTTCTTTGCGAATTATTTGTCACTTAACATATCTGTCTACATTCTCTGCTATACCTGTCCACATGAGATATGATTATATAATATATCTCTCTCATTCATCGATTTACGAACTATAGTATTTCCATCATGCTATTGTCCTGCTATCCTATACTACACATTTACACAAGTCATACTATTTGACCATTATATACTATCGATTTGATCCCTCTTAACCTGCGGCTCAAACTGTTTGTTGTTATTATGCAAGGAGCAGCCTCAGTTTGCACACAATATCATAGAGTGAGTGGCTCCTATAATCTCATAAGACCCCATCACTTTTGTTTCACTTCATGCCAACGTATATCATGTTAGAACCTGTTTGTATTTACATTTGGCCTTACCTTTATGCAGATGAGCAGCAATGGAGTACATACTCCACCCGTCCACATGAGCCACTGTAGATCTCGTGTAACACCTACCGTAAGGCCCCCCACCCGAAGTTTGGTCCTTGCCACATTTTTTGTTTTCTTAAATTTACCATTTGTCTTTCTTATCTTCATATTTTTGCCAAAAATTAGCGTCAAACATTTTAGCCCCACTAAGGTCTTCTTTTGTTCCATGTGCTTAGTTCAATTTCCTAGATATGGAGAGGCCAGGTATATTGCATCTGAGTTTTCTGATAATAAGAACAAGGCCACACTAGCGATAAGATCCACACATGTATCATAAGGAACCCTGTGCACTTCATCTCACTCTTATATCAACTATGTATCATAGTTACATGAACTAGCTATTTTAATATGAGGCACTTGATGGTTCAGTTTGTTGTTCTCAGGCCGCCGAAGTGTTGAAATTATCTAGATATTCATGAATAATTCAATGTATGATTGCTAGATTTATTGTTTGTCTGAAATTATCTGGCTAGCATATTTGGGGCTCACAATTGATGTGTTTTTGTTGGCTGAGTTACTCTTTTTTGTCTATGATTAAATCAGTGGCAGATTTCATTGTGTAGCGCCTAGCTAGTCTATATATGAGAAACATAATGGCTTAGTTTTCATATTTTTTTTATTCATGTTCTGCACATTCTAGTTTGAGCAGTCTGCATCAGGTACTTTGGTTGATTGCTCGCATTGTTATTCAAAATGAACTTGTAGTTTGTTTCCCAAGTCTGTTGTTTAAGTAACTTGTTTTGTCTTGGTCTCAGCCATGTTCAAGTAGAGTGATGGCTCAGTGTTGATGTAGAGCTCGTTGGGAACCCTCAGTTATGAAACCAAGGTTTAATCGAACCAGTAGGAGCAAGGAAACACCCCAAAGGTGTTGCTAGCTGAGCCTTGGCAGGGTGCACTACCGGTGCTAGTAGCAACGTGGAGACCTGCATAACACAACCACAGAACTTTGTCCCCAACTTGCGATGAGGTTGTCAATCTCACCGTGTTTTGTGGAAAACAGAGGATTAAACGTATCGAATGGAAACAAGCAAGAGTTTGCAGAAAGTAAACACAAAGCAGTAAACAGTTTATAGATTGTATGTAAAGAAAAGGACCGAGATCCATAGTTCACTAGAGGTGGCTCTCCTTGATAGATAACATGCTGGGTGAAAAAATTACAGCGAGGCAATTGACAAACATCGAGAAAGCAATACATGCATATACTAATCATCTTGACGCCTTTGGAACTTGATTGGGCATTACAACATTATACATAGACCGCCATCCAACTGCATCTATGACTAATAATCCACCTTCAAGTTATCATCCGAACCCCCTCCAGTATTAAGTTGCAGGCAACAGATTGTTGCTTTACAAATTGCGTGTAAAGTAAACAATACGATTGTTCTATGAAGAAAGGATTGTTGTTTTCTCCCTAGTAGAAATAGCACATCTAGTACCTTAGAGATTTCTGTCACTTCCCAGATTACCAGAGGCATGAACCCACTATCGAGCATAAATACTAACTCTTGGAGTTGCTAGTATCTACTTGGCCAAGATAGCTACTAACAGTGGAAAGCATGCAAGATCACAAATAACAAAGACATGATAAAATCAATAATCAATCTGAAATAGCATCTCAATATCCATTGGATCCCCGCAAACACAACATGAAGAATTACGAATAGATGATCTTGATCATGAACGGAGCTCACAAGATCTAGACATAAAAGCACAAAGGAGGAGAACCAGCCATCTAGGTACTACATGGATCCGTAGTCAAAGGATGAAATACTCACGCATCACACCGGAGGCTTGCATGGTGATGAAGAAGGGCTCCAGGTTGAATTCCCCTCTCCGGCAGGGTGCCGAGAAGAGCTTCAGATCCCTCCCGATCTAGGTATGGATATGACACCGGCTATAGACTCTTTTGTGGATTTTTTATCAGGCACTTAGGGTTTTCATCCCGAGGGCATCTTATAGGTGGAAGGAGAGGCCGAGGGGGTGCTGGGTCGGCCAGACCAACCCCTGGTGCGGGCCAGGCCTGGCCGCGTGGCCAGGTGGTGTGGCTGGCCCCCAGCCCTTCTTCGTCTCGTATTCTGGCATCTAATGACTTCCGGAAAAATAGGCACTTTGGCTTTTGTCCCGTCCAATTCCGAGAATATTCATTTTCTGACTTTCCTGGAACCAAAAATAGTAGAAAACAGGCAGCTAGCACTGTGGATCTTGTTAATAGGTTAGTCCAAGAAATCATATGAAAAGTACTCCAAAGTGTGGAAAAAACACAAGAAAGTGGATAAAACCAAGCATGGAACATCAAAAATTATAGATACATTTGCAATGTATCAACATCCCCAAGCTTAACTCCTGCTCATCCTCGAGTAAGTAAGTGATAAAAAGAAAGAATAATTTTTGAGGTGACATGCACCATCAAAGACTTGATCAAAGTATTTGTAAAACATTCAAAGCTGGGATCATAGTACTTCAATCATAACATGAAAGACAAAGTTCTAGCAATAAGACAAAGAAACTATGATGCAACATGAAAAGGCACAAACAAAAGATTCATGAATAACAATGCTTTGCAAGACGTTTGTTTGTTTCACATAAAGAAAACATAGCATAATAGTATTCAGCTTGTCCCTCATAGAGTGGCAAATATAAATGCATAGGACAATTTCAAAGTTCATAAGAGTGACTAGATTCAAATAGTTTAAAACAAGCAATACCAAGTTATGCATCAATCAACTAGTCTTGGGACAATGCACATAGAACTAAGAATGGCCACAAAGCTCTCAAAGTAGGTGCATAAAGGTAGAAGGTGGAGACTCAATATAATGGTAGAAGAAAGGCCTTTATAAAAGGAAGTAGGGATTCAAGCCTCATAAAGAGCTTTCAAAAATTATGGTACTTATAGCTTTCAGCTCTCATTGCCCCTATCATAAGCATATTGAAGGTGATTAAGGTTAAAGTGACACAACTAAGAGGATATGCCTGACAAGTTATAAACCGAAATCTCATGTCCCTTACTTACGAAGACCGAACCTCATGCTACTCAACTTTAGTCACGAGTAAGCTCTTGTCATTGTAAGTATATGTGTATCATAAAGAACTGCCAATAGGGTACCCCTTGCACATGATACAGGAGCTATCCCATAATCAAGATGACAAGCCAAGCAGACAATGGGCATCTCAGTGATCTTTTTATTTGCTATTTGCATAGGTTTTTATTGAGGATGCTTCATAGAGTGCTCATTATAGTCGTGCTGCCAGTTTCCACCATGATTAGGCACGGCTTAGTCTAGCGGCCTAGGCGTTTCTCTAACACACATACAAACTCCATGATCTTACAAGTTCCACTTTTATTTCACACCGCCGGGATCCATAAGCAAAAGAACATGATATCAACGGGGTACAAAGTACAAGTGCAATGTTGAAAGCATTCCAGATGATACATGGTTCTGCTAATTTCAACTTATAAAGCGCAAGCATATACAAAACAAAGAAGGACCCAATGGTTCAAGTTTATTAGATGCAAAAAAGTAAATTGTGCCATCAAGTTCGTGAGAGCTTTAATCACTAGTTTTCTCATAACAAGTTTAATTTGGAAGGTAAACAAAAGCATGAATATACTTGGAATAACATAAGCTAGTAGGTAGGTATGGTGGACTCTTTGGAATAACTTGGTTTAAGGAGTTGGATGCATGAGTGGAACTCATACTTGGTTGTGTAGACTAGCAAAAGACTGGGAGCGACAAACTAAGAGAGCAATAATGGCCATAATCATGCAGAGCGACAAAACATCATTGATCAAAGCATAAACTGATACTACAAGTTGAAAAATAAAGGATCATAAAGGCTTATGGTGACTTGAGATAGTCATAACATGGTGTGAGCATGTGCCAAGTCAACCCAAATAAAGCATCAAAGGAGAATACCACTATACTATGCTTTAATATGCTAAAACAACGCATGATTCATCCAAGGAACATTAAGCAATCTCAATTGTTTATAACAAGTCATGCTACAACAAAGAATACTAAGCATAAAGACAAAACAATATCAAGCATGGCATGACAGAGCATAGGCCACAATCAAAACAAGCTCTTTTTACCACATAAGCATGAACTTTCCTACTCTTTTCCAAACCAAACCAAACTATTTGCAAACCAATGTATGAAAGAGGGGGTCCAACCAATTTATTCAGAAAACTAAGCAAACAAAAGCAAATGAAAAACCAAAAAGAAAACGAAAAAGAAGACGCTCCAAGAACAACACAATTGTGCATGAAACAATAAAAATGAAGCGTTTGGAGAAACCTGGGATTTTTATAGATGAAGAAGGGGATGCCTTGGTCATCCCCAAGCTTTAACGCTTGTACTTCTTGGATATTTCTTGGGTTGACATGCGTGGCATCCACAAGCTTGAGCTTTAGTCCATCCTTCATCTTATTACTCATTCCTTCCATACACCTGAAATTTTTCCTTCATACAAAACTTTACACAATCTTTATTAGCAACATTAGTGCACTCAAGATAAATAAGTCTTAAGGTTCAGTTCTAACACCAAATAAACTCCCATTAGAACAATAGCTACTGTAGCACTTCCCTCAACAAGCTCAATTTCCCAAAAGAACTCAAGAAGGAACCAACAAGAAGCAAATGCAGAAAATGGCAGAAATCTGTCAAAACAGACCAGCAGGTAAAGACGAATTTTTTCGAAGACCTTCTGTTGCTCAAATCAAAAAGTGTTGAACTAACGAACGTTAGATAACAACCTGGGGCAGAAGCACAAAAATTCACGCCTCAAAAAGACGTTCAGATATTTTACATGAATTTTAAGGTGAAGCACAGAAATCTGTTTCGGGACAGCAACTTTCCCAATCATTACTTCTCTCTCATTAGAGGTTACTCTTGGCACAAAAAGCAAATAAAAAGGATAGGGAGCGGTTATTACTGAAGTAATAACTTCCAAGACTCATCTAAAACTTTTGGGTTATCTCCCAATAAGTACTTTTCTTTAACGCCTTTAAGTTAGGCATACGAAGCAAGAAAAAGGATCAAGTATTCTCAAATGAAGAAGCATTAAGATTAATACCAGAAATATCTTCAACAAGGCAAGGTATATCATCCAAATAAGTTCTAGAGGATCCTCGCTCAATGCTCTTAGGTTCACTATTCTCATCAAAAGGGTTTGCAGGAACAATCCAGTCAAGATTCTTTTCTATGGCATCATGTATTGCTACTAGTTTAAAGGGTATTGGTATCTTAGGTTCCTCCCCATTAGGTTCGGTTTTTTTCATCTTTTCTTGTGTACCAACAACATCTACACATGAGCCTAGCATATTGAAACGTTCAAAGACTTTTCTAGCTTCCTTCGCAACATCATTGAACTCCTTAAACAAAGTTTCTAGAATAAAATCCCTCTTTTCAGGGTCCTCAATTTCTTTAAGCTTAAGAAACATTACTTGCATTAAGGGGTTGAGGTTAACAAACCTAGCTTCTAACATATGAATAAAAGAAGCTGCAACAATCTCATAGTTTGGAGCAAGTTCTGTAAGGGATCTATCCTCAGTATCTTCATGCTTACTAACATGATTAAAGAATTCTTCAATATTATATTTCCCAATTATAGAACCACTACCGATTGAAAGGTCTTTTAGGGTGAATTTAGCGATCAACATGGTGAGCTAAATAAGAAGAAACAACTAAAGGAGACTTAATTTTTTTGTGTTTTTGATAAAGAAAGTAAACTAGTAAAACTAATTTTTTTTGTGTTTTTTGAATAAAGAAACAAGCAAACAAAGCAAAAAGAAACTAAGCAAAACAAAAATAACAAAGTAAAGAGATTGGTTCTGAGGGACTCCCTTTGTGAAGATGTCCTTGACTCCTCGGCAACGGCGCCAGAAAAATGCTTGATGGCTCAGTGTTGATGTAGAGCTCGTTGGGAACCCCAAGAGGAAGGTATGATGAGCAGAGCAGCAAGTTTCCCTCAGTTATGAAACCAAGGTTTAATCGAACCAGTAGGTGCAAGGAAACACCCCAAAGGTGTTGCTAGCTGAGCCTTGGCAGGGCGCACTACCGGTTCTAGTAGCAACGTGGAGACCTACACAATACAACCACAAAACTTTGTCCCCAACTTGCGATGAGGTTGTCAATCTCACCGTGTTTTGCGGAAAACAAAGGATTAAACGTATCGAATGGAAAGAAGCAATAGTTTGCAGAAAGTAAACACAAAGCAGTAAACAGTTTATAGATTGCATGTAAAGAAAAGGACCAGGATCCATAGTTCACTATAGGTGGCTCTCCTTGATAGATAACATGCTGGGTGAACAAATTACGGCGGGGCAATTGACAAACATCGAGAAAGCAATACATGCATATACTAATCATCTTGACTCCTTTGGAACTTGATTGGGCATTACAACATTATACATAGACCGCCATCCAACTGCATCTATGACTAATAATCCACCTTCAGGTTATCATCCGAACCCCCTCCAGTATTAAGTTGCAAGCAACAGATTATTGCTTTACGAATTGCGTGTAAAGTAAACAATACGATTGTTCTATGAACAAAGGATTGTTGTTTTATCCCTAGTAGCAACATCACATCTAGTACCTTAGAGATTTCTGTCACTTCCCCAGATTACCAGAGGCATGAACCCACTATCGAGCATAAATCCTAACTCTTGGAGTTGCTAGTATCTACTTGGCCAAGATAGCTACTAACAACAGAAAGCATGCAAGATCACAAATAACAAAGACATGATAGAATCAATAATCAATCTGAAATAGCATCTCAATATCCATCGGATCCCCGCAAACACAACATGCAGAATTACAAATAGATGATCTTGATCATGAACGGAGCTCACAAGATCTAGACATAAAAGCACAAAGGAGGAGAACCAGGCATCTAGCTACTACATGGATCCGTAGTCCAAGGATGAACTACTCACGCATCACACCGGAGGCTTGCATGGTGATGAAGAAGGCCTCCAGGGTGAATTCCCCTCTCCAGCAGGGTGCCGGAAATAGCTTTAGATCCCTCCTGATCTAGGGATGGAGATGACGACGGATACAGACTCTTTTATGGATTTTTGATCGGGCACTTAGGGTTTTCGTCCCGAGGGCATCTTATAAGCGGAAGGAGAGGCCGAGGGGGTGCTGGGGTCGGCCAGACCACCCCTTGGCGCGGGCCAGGCTTGGCCGCGCGGCCAGGTGGTGTGGCTGGCCCCCATCCCTTCTCCGTCTCGTATTCTGGCATCTGATGACTTCCGGAAAAATAGGCACTTTGGCTTTTGTCTTGTCCAATTCCGAGAATATTCATTTTTTGACTTTCCTGGAACCAAAAACAGTAGAAAACAGGCAGCTGACACTGTGGCTCTTGTTAATAGGTTAGTCCAAGAAATCATATGAAAAGTACTCGAAAGTGTTGACAAAACACAAGAAAGTGGATAAAACTAAGCATGGAACATCAAAAATTATAGATACATTTGCAATGTATCATAGAGCAGTCATTTCACATAGCAGCACATGCTCGCATCGCTCCATGGCGCCAGCTGGTCCACTTATTCAAGAATAAATAGATGTATGAGCCACCACTGTTAATTGCTTCCTTCCTTATATACTACCGCATTGACACATTTAAAATTCATGGTGGTTTGATTGCATGGTAATGCTGTTATAACTTGTTTTTTGTTTGTTTTAGGCTTCAAATGACCCTCAGAATGCCGAACAAAGACCTGCTTCTCCAAGTTTAGATTTTATTTTAGATAGTAGCTGTGACAATACCTATTGCTCATGGCACACCGCTTCGATTGATCCTCTTTTTCCAGCCGAAAGATTATTTGAGGATGCCCTCCAAGATGCCCGTGATATTGTTGAGCAAGAAGCCAACAAAACAGGTTCAGTAATCACCATAGCACACAAAGACTTATATGAATTGAAAAACAGGCAAGCTTTGGCACAGAACATACTTAATAATCTCTTCTACAGCTCTCATGGGAAGCCAGTTGTTACATGTCTCGGGATGCAAGCTCCATAGAGACCTTTTCTGTAACACCAGTTATGGTGTTTTTTTAGTTGTCTGGACTCTAATGCAACTTTTATGCTTCAGTTTATTACTATCAATTTTACTGAGGATTGTAATAATCTATTGTAATTTGCAGTTGTAAGTTGTTTGAGGATTGTTACAAACTGAGCATCTATCAGAATTACTACACACACATGAAAAACTAGTGAAATTGTAAGAGGTACAACACACGATCTACTAGAACAGGGAGAATGTCCATTGTATTACACTGGCACCATAGAACTTGCAAAATTCATAGACGTTCACTCAACAAAGTGAACACATAAAGAGCTGACCTGAAAAGAATACATCAGGAGCAGACCCACACAATCCATCAATCTGATGGATAGCCGTCATAGTAATCGTAGTGGGTGGTACCATCCTCTCCATAAGGTAGCACCATCTGTAGCTCAGAATGCTCGACGATTCTGCAATACTCTGCCAGCAATCCATCGAGTTCAAAAGGACGGTCATTGATCCATAATCCTCCTACTCCATACCCATATACAACCCTTGGCTCCTATTCTCACGCAAGAGCCCAGAAGTTGTAAGATCTAATCTTGGATAGGTCCACATAGGATATGCTGCCGGCCTGCACCATGGGTACCCTGGTGCTGTCGACGCAGACGCACCGATTGTCAGCAACGAAGAGAGCACGACTTCCAATGCCTCTGACCGGCTGAAGGACACGGTTCTAGGTATCAACCCGGTAAACAACCGGCCTGCTGCCGTAGACCGGTCCAGTCACAACGAATAGCAACTCCCCGTCAGACTCGATGAGGTAAAAATGATTCTCTGGGAACTAATAGCTTGGAACAGGGCCTGCAACGGTGGGATGCATCTCCAAGGTTTGTGCAGAGCGATGCAGCTGGACATCTCCATGAGCAGCATCACACATAGTCGAGAGGACATACCCGTATCTATCTGCAACGAAAACATCACCGGCATAAGAAGTCATGCTCCGGAATTCCGCAAATTCATATGGCGAGTACCACCCTTCACCAAAGACCATTCGAATCCCTTCCTCCATGCTCTCATCCGCCCACCGAATGGTGGTGTTATGATAGTTTGATGTAAACACCATCAACGATGGGAACATCGTCACAGCGACAGAAGCCACCTGCTCGGTTAGTATCTCTACCTTCAGGCGCTTGATAACGCACGATAAGGGGTTGTACAACCGGGTCTTGTACGACTGCACCCTCAGCCCAAGCACAAGGAGGCCGCCGGTTGCGCTACCGACATAACAGTACCTTCTAGAGAGAGAGGGAGGAGAAACAAAGATTCAGTCAAGGTAAACAGACTGAAATTCAATCAAGGTAACCATGGAGCAAAACCCTGGGCAACAAGTGGACGAAGAAACAGAACTTGAAAAACAGATAGTATAGGATGCGAATGCAAAAAAAGGACCGCATATATACAAATGAATATAAAGAAAACACCTGCGAATAACCTGACTAATCTTCTTCTCAAGGTGGCGGCCAGTTCTCATGTCCAGCAACGTGATGGCGGTGTCGTCTACCCGATACTCCTCCGACAATTGGTGCTCTAGAACAATCCAATTGGCTGGCATAAACCGCTCCTTTGTGAAGCTGCGCCATGCACTGCAGGCTGCCCGAAAGGTGGCATACTAGTCGAAGTCATCCGTCGAAAGGAAGATGTCACCTATCTTCTGGACGAGTCCCTTAGGGAGACCAGCCCATGGTGAGTCCTCCTGCTTCTTGCCGGCCATGTATGATGGCATTCATGTGGTCTCGATCTAGTCGACTAGCACAGGAAGCGGTTCCAGAGACATACATTTAAACAAAGGCCTGGGAAAGCCAAGCGAATCGTGTGGAAACGAGACAACGGCATGCACATAGCAAGCGCAAGCGCGTTTCATCAAACTGGCACATGCACACGCACTAATTACGGTACAACGGTCATGCACACTAGCGTACGACTCCTGGGAGCACGCGAGTGTGTAGGTGTAGGATGATACTAGTAGTAGTATCATAACCTCATTGTATTCAATTATCCCAAAATCTAAGAAGAAAACATGCGCTCCCTGGTCCCTCAGGGCACACACAAACGCAGGGCATTTTCTATTTTTTGCATGGCATTTTCCATTTTCAATTTCGCTTTTGGGTGTGCCCTTGGATGATCACCGTGTGGCCGGATGGGGTGTATGCTCCGTGGAGCTAAAAACCTCATGTTCTCTCAATAGCACGGTCGTTAATTAATTATTTTATAGCCTCAATTGCTGGGCCGAAGGACCAACTAATGCTCCTAGTTTTTCTCAATTACTCCTCTAGTTGACCATAAAATATGGACCACCAAGTCATGTAATGCTCCTAGTCAATCATGTTGTTAAAACGGGAGTGCATCCATTGGCTTGCATGTTTTCAATTAGATGCGGTGGCCACGTGCATTGGCTGGATTTTAAGATTACTACTGTATGTAATAACTAGCTATAAAGCGAGTAGGTGAAGTTAATTCTCCGAACTAGTACTACTCACGCCTAGTAGTACCGAACACAGGGAGTACCTCAAGTGTGGTTATATGGATGATCAGTTGATGTGACTCTCGACCATGAATTTCTGACCATATAGCCATATGTTCTACCACCTTTTTACTACTACTACTAGTAGTACATAGATGCTAGCAAAATTCAAAATCTCAATCGAACGGCAAAATCACACACACCAACTTCGAAGCATTTCCCGCCTAATAGTTTCAAAAACTTTGAGCAAAAATCTCCCACCGAGGGAGTATCATTTTTATATTATTATTATTAGATAGACGCAAGCCAAATTCAAAATCTCAATCGAGCAGCAAAACCGCACACCCACTTTGAAGCATTTCCCGCCCCTGCGTTCCAAAAAATTTGAGGCACAATCTCCCACCGGGGGAGTACCATTTTTGTATTATTATCAGAAGATGGGCGCTAGTCAAATTCAAAATCTCAATCAAGCGGCAAAACTGCACACCGACTTTGAAGCATTTCCCGCCCCTCCGTTTCAAAAACTTTGAGGCAAAATCTCCCACCGGGGGAGTACCATTTTTGTATTATTATCAGATGAGCGCTTGTGAAATTAAAAATCTCAATCGAGTGGCTAAACCATACATTGACTTTGAAGCATTTCCCGCCCCTCAATTTCAAAAACTTTGACGCAAAATATCCCACCGGGGTAGTACCATTTTTATATTATTATTAGATGTACGGTCGCCAAATTCAATATCTCAATCAAGTGGAAAAATCACACACCAATCTTGAAGCATTTCCCGCACCTCAGTTTCAAAAACTTTTGACTTCAAAATTCCCATTCTACCCATTGTTCGGATGCCCTATGGGCAAGCTAAAGTCGGTAGCTTGGGGGTACGATCATAATTTATGTTTATGTTCACCTCCTTAGTCTCGTGCACCACTGCGGAGCTGTTTCACCGATGCTCACCCACCGGATCTGGTTCACCGGGTCTCCCTGCCACTACACCGGAGCTGCGGTGTCGTTCACCACGCCAATGGCATCATCGACCGCCCAACCGCTGTTTCCTGGCCGCCGAAAGCTACCCAACCGTATCGGATCCGCTTCACCGGTGTACATCGGACGTGATCTAGTTTAGGGAGTACCATATCCACCGCTCTAGACCAGCTGCTCGACCGTCACCGTTCACTACACTGGATCTGTCTCAACAACGCTCTCCCATCCATCACGCTCAAGCTGGCATCGACCGCCCAAGATCTGCTTCCCTGATGCCAATAGCCACCGCAACCACAACACCCTCGGTGACCTGGATGTCACCCGCACGGTACCTACGATGCTTAGACGCCTCTCCGACTAAGGTTAACCAAATCTGTAACCCGTTTTTGTTTTGTCAGCAGTATAGCAGGTTCAAGCCTATCGCAGTGAACTGGATTTTTGTCATCGTGCTCGTACATACAAGTCAGTGGGCATGCATATTCTTCGTGCTCATACATACAAGGTTATTAGACATGTTGGTTTGCATTCGCTACTCTAAAAATTTCAAGTCATGGACATGTTTGTTATTTTATCATACACATGTTCTTAGCTACTCCATACAACAGTAATTGCCTGCTACCGTGTAATTCTTCCAGAATCTAAAGTTAGCGGAAAATATTAGTGTGGATTCCCTGCTCTACAGTTTCTAAAATTTATCTAGTTCGTCCTGAGATTAGTTCCTGCTATTATTTCCTCCTTGGTATCATTCTGCTATTCTGTAGTAGCCGTTTAAACTCTTCGTAATAATTCGATTATAATTTTGTTGTTGCCATCTGGTTCTTCAAAAGCTGCATCACTAACTATTTCCTTTTTCTTGCATATAGCTAAAAATGGAACAATGAACATGCTAGTTTGCATAGCCTATTCTATAGGTTCACAAGGGATGTCATTAATTCCTTATCTGGTGTTGGTTCGTCCTGACAACAACATAACTGTCCTCTACTATGTAGTTTACTTGTGGTTTGCATTCCTTCTCTAGAAGTTTTCTTATGATGCCATTATAATTTCTATCCGGTAGATTCTTAGCCATGACAGTAACTACATGCCATTGTGTAGCTCACCACAAATTCCGAGTCACCCAACGACTCTATGCATTCCAGGATATGCCACTGCTTCTATATATATTTGCTGAAATGACCTCGCTTGTTTATATTTGCTGAAATTCTAAGAAATACTTTGTTTGATTGCTCATTTCATTCTAGGCACACTTGTCTAATGCTTATTTGTCCTGTTCTATAGGTTCATGAGCGACGCCATTATATCTCGCATCTAGTTCTCGGGTCTAGTTCGTCCTAAGACACGACATAACTATCCCTCTACAATATATAGTTCATTCGTGGTTTGCATTCCTGCTCTACAAGTTCTCGTATGATGTGGTTATAATTTATATCTGGTTCATTCTTCGCTATGACAGTAACTGCATGCCATTTTGTGGCTCAGTGCAAATTCCGAGTCACCCAACGTCTCTTGCATTTTAGGGTATAGAACTGCTTCCATATATATTTGTTAAAATGACCTGGCTAGTTTATTTTTGCTGAAATTCTAAGCCACACACACACATTTTTTGATTGCTCGTTTCATGGTAGGCACACTTGTTTAATGCATGCTTGCTTGTCCTATTTGTTTGACGTGTTGGTCAATAATTGAACCATTGGCAAGTTGTAAACTCCAGATCATAACTCCTGTCATATCAGTCAAATGAATAGTTTGTCTTGTTTGATGTATTAACTTGTTATTACTTAGTTTTAGGGTGCAATTATTGCTATCGCCACCAAAGAGGGGGCTACAAGATCATGTATCCTCTAATGTAGCTGTCACACTCAAAGGAAGATGCAGGTTATGAATTGAGAAAGCAAATTAAGGACTCTGCTATCAACTTGATTGTCAACTAAAATGCAGATTTTTCTTTCCCTTGAGTTGATAATATGTAATAATTTTAAGAAGTTTGCAGTTGATGTAATATCTAGATAAATCGCGTAGGCCATGTACGCATTTATTTAACGTCGTCCACACATTGCAGTAGTCATTACGGTAACTATGCCAGGTAGGTCGATTAGGGAACAATACTGTGCTTTGTTATTGGCATGTCATGTATTCGGCCGATGATGAAAAGTAAAAAATGCTGGATTATTGTAGAATTTTTATGATATTGGCATGGGCTTCAGAAAGGCCGAAACTGTAAAAGGCCGTAAACATAACGGGCCAAACCACAACTGGTAACTGGACGTAATAGTAACATGTCGTAACAGTAACATGTCGTAAGAGTAACATGTCATAACAGTAACATGCCTTAATAGTAGTAGGCCATAACAGTAGCATGCCATAACAGTAGCAGGCCGTAACAAAAATAACCCATCATAGTAATAAGCAAAAAACCGTAAAATCCTAGAATAGTAACAAGCCACAACAGTAGACGGCCTTGCTGACTCGTGTACTAATGAGCTCGTTGGGGAACCCCAAGAGGAAGGTATGATGAGCACAGTAGTAAGTTTCCCTCAGTTATGAAACCAAGGTTATCAATCTAATAGGAGCTAGGAAACACCCCAAAGGTGTAGCTAGCTGAACGTTGGCAAGGGCGCACTACTGGTGCCAGCAGCAACGTGGAGACCTGCACAACACAACCACAGAACTCTGTCCCCAACTTGCGATGAGGTTGTCAATCTAACCGATTTTGCTGAAAACAAAGGATTAAATGTACCGAATAGAAGGAAGTAATAGTTTTAAGAAAGTAAAAAAAAGCAGAAAGTAGTTGATTGTAGATTGAAAGTAAAAGAAAGGACCAAGGTCCATAGTTCACTAGAGGTGGCTCTCCTTAAGATAGATAACATGTTGGCTGAACAAATTACAGCGGGGCAATTGACAAACATCGAGAAAGCATACAAGAATATACTACTCATCTTGACTCCTTTGAGATTCGATTGGGCATTACAACATTATACATAGACCGCCATCCAACTGCATCTATGACTAATAATCCACCTTCAGGTTATCATGCGAACACCCTCCAGTATTAAGTTGCAAGCAACGGATAATTGCATTATGAATTGCGTGTAAAGTAAACAATATGATTGTTCTATGAACAAAGGATTGTTGTTTTCTCCCTAGTAGCAACAACACATCTAGTACCTTAGAGATTTCCGTCACTTCCCCAGATTACCAGAGGCATGAACCCACTATCTAGCATAAATACTAACTCTTGGAGTTGCTAGCATCTACTTGACCACGATAGCTACTAACAATGGAAAGCATGCAAGATCACAAATAACAAAGACATGATAGAATCAATAATCAATCTGAAATAGCATCTCAATATCCACCGGATCCCCGCAAACACAACATACAGAATTACAAATAGATGATCTTGATCATGAACCCGTAGTCCAGAGATGAACTACTCACGCATGGACCCGTAGTCCAGAGATGAACTACTCACGCATCACACCGAAGGCTTGCATGATGATGAAGAAGGCCTCCAGGGTGAATTCCCCTCTCCGGCAGGGTGCTGGGAAGAGCTTCAGATCTCTCCCGATCTAGGGATGGAGATGACGGCGGCTACAGATTCTTTCATGGATTTTTTATAGGGTACTTAGGGTTTCCGTATCAGAGGCAATATATAGGCGGAAGGAGAGCCGAGGGGGTGCCTGGGCTGGCCGTACCACCCCCTGGCGCAGGCCAAGCCTGGCCACGTGGCCAGGTGGTCTGGCCACCCTCTGGCCCTTCTCCGTCTCGTATTCTGGCTCCTGGTGTCCCTCGGTAAAATAATAACTTTGGACAAAATAGAATTGGGCCTGAAAGTTAGCGGGTCGCTGCTGGCTGCAACTCTGGGCCCATTTCAAACAGTGCAGGACAAAATAGTAACATGCCATCTTCTTATTGGGCTCTCCTAATGGTCCGGCCCAGTTAGTATTTAGAAGGCCTTGGCTGGGCCTGGCTTCTGCCACGATTTCTATGACCGTTAACGGCGGTAAACGACCGCTAATGGCGGCTGCCACGTGGCAGTTTGCATGACGTTGATGTCTACGCACTTCTGTTCTTGTAGACAGTTGTTGGGCCTCCAAGTGTAGAGGTTTGTAGAACAGCAGCAAGTTTTCCCTTAAGTGGATCACCCAAGGTTTATCGAACTCAGGGAGGAAGTGGTCAAAGGTATCCCTCTCAAGCAACCCTGCAATCAAGATACAAGAAGTCTCTTGTGTCCCCAACACACCCAATACACTTGTTAGGTGTATAGGTGCACTAGTTCGGCGAAGAGATAGTGAAATACAAGTGGTATAGATATAAGACAACGGTGACAGAAGATAGCTTGATGGCGTGGAAGAGACTAAAAGCAAACTGAAATAAAGATGGAAGCAAGCAAACATGTAACAGATCTAAATGCAAACGGTGTATCAATGCTTAGAAACAAGGCCTAGGGAGCATACTTCCACTAGTGAACACTCTCATACAAATATCTTCTCTTTATGATACTACTGTTAACTACTCTCCGATTGGACACTCTAATCGTTGGTAGGGCTATAACAGCACACCTCAAAGTTCATCTTTCCTATCTAGATAACCCCACACTTTCACCTTGAGTACTAGATGAGTCCAACAAACACCACAATTTCATAGAAATATCCAACTCCAAATATAACTCATAACAAGTATTTGTACACCTCAAAGTTCATCTTTCCTATCTAGATCAACATGGTGAGCACGCTGTCACTTTCACACACATGGGGAGAGAAGAGATTCATTAAAGCACTTGAGTGGCAGAATAGATCTATAGATTACAAGCTCATGATCACAATATGATCATGCATAGAGAGAGAGATGAACACATAGCTACCGGTAGAACCCTTAGCCTCGAGAGATAACTACTCCCTCCTCATCATGGGAATCAGCAATGGTGATGGAGATGGCGGTGGAGATCAATGGAGATGGCTCCGGGGGCACTTCCCCATCCCGGCAGGGTGCCGGAACAGAGACTTTCTGTCCCCCAAAACTCCCCTTCGGTGGCGGCGGCGCTGCGGAACTTTTCGTGGATTTCTGATTGACTACTTAGGGTTTTTGCCTCGGGAGGAATATATAGGCGAAAGGGCAAGGTCGGTGGAGGCTAGAGGGGCCCACACCACTTGGTGGCACAACCAAGGGGAACCCGCGCCACCCTATGGTGTGGCTGGCCCCTGGCCTCTCTCCGTCTCGTATTCTAGCACTTGATGACATCTGGAAAAATAGGCACTTTGGCCTTTGTCCCGTCCAATTCCGAGAATATTCATTTTCTGACTTTCCTGGAACCAAAAACAGCAGAAAACAGGCAGCTGGCACTGTGGCTCTTGTTAATAGGTTAGTCCAAGAAATCATATGAAAAATACTCCAAAGTTGGAACAAAACACAAGAAAGTGGATAAAACCAAGCATGTAACATCAAAAATTATAGATACATTTGCAATGTATCAGACGTTAGCAGTCAACGCGGCTGGCGAACAGATCTATGACGGAACAAGTTTTCGTGGATGAAGGGTACGATCCGCCACGGTCAGAAAAAACCGTGATAGATTCTTTTTTGACATGGCTTTTACCATGAAGGGCATCAATCATAGAAGACTTTTTAGCCACGAAAAATGGGCCTTCAACCACGAAAATCGTCCGTTGTAAAAGCCAACTTTCATCTATTATTGGTCAAATTCCTATAAAATGATGGAACAACAAAATGCGTGCCTTATGCAAATTCCTTCGTGGTTGGGCCATACATACTACTGGAATCCTTAAAAATAGAAAATACGCCGTTCATCTATTATCAACGATTTAGAGGCTTCTGAGGAAGTTAGTCTTTTATCTGCACAAGAGACTGAGCTTAAAAACCAATCAAATGTAGAAATTGCCAGACTACTCCGTGAGGAGGAACTAAAATGGTATCAACGCTCTAAAGCGAAATTCATTCTAGAAGGAGATGTGAAGACAAGATACTTCCATGATGTGGCTAATGGCAAGCATAAGAAGAAACTTATTCACTCTCTAATCCAGGATGAAGGTATGATTGAGGGGTAGGAGTAACTAAAATCGTATATTACTAGTTATTATAAATCTTTGTTTGGGGCACCGCCAGAAAATTCCTTCTCGCTGGATGAGTCCCAAACTGCGGATATTCCGTAGGTTTCTGTCCAGGAAAACTACTTTCTAACTGCTCCATATACGGAGGATGAGGTTAAGAAATCCATTTTTCAGATGGAACATAACAAGGCACTAGGGCTTGATAGCCTTCCAACAGAATTTTACAAAAAGTTCTGGGAAGTTATTAAAGGGCACCTGATGCAAGTATTTGAGTTCTTGCATGCTGGGCAGTTAGACCTTTTTAAACTCAATTTTGGCAACATAGTTTTACTTCCTAAGGTTCATAACATAGAACGAATACAACAATATCGTCCAATCTTCCTTCTTAACGTTAGTTTTAAAATTTTAACAAAAGTTGCTACGATCAGACTAAATTTGGTTGTTGATCTTGTTGTAAGCCCATATCAAACTGCTTTCATGCAAGAAAGAAATATCCTGGATGGTGTAGTAATCTTGCATGAAACAATTCATGAACTACACTCAAAGAAATTGAACGGTGTATTGTTCAAAATTGACTTTGAGAAGGCTTATGACAAAGTTAATTGGTCTTTCCTTCAGCAAACACTTTGTATGAAAGGTTTTTCAGAGGAGTGGTTTGCTCTTGTACGGTCTTTTGTGGCTGGTGGTAGTGTTGCCATTAATATCAACGATGACACTGGAAAATACTTCTAGACCAAAAAAGGTCTAAGACAAGGGGATCCATTATCGCCTATACTATTTAACATAGTGGCTGATGTGTTGGCTATCCTTATCGAGAGAGCTAAGGCTGATGGCCAAATTGAAGGATTGGTTCCTCATCTGGTTGATGGTGGTCTCTCCATTCTTCAATACGCGGATGATACAATCTTATTTATGGAACACTACTTGGAGAAACTTAAGAATCTGAAATTAATATTATCAGTACTTTAGCAACTCTCTGGATTGAAAATTAACTTCCATAAAAGTGATTTGCATTGTTTTGGTGAGGCTCAAAACGAGGCCCACCTATATGCTGAACTTTTCGGCTGTAGTCAGGGGCAATTTCCAATCAACTATTTGGGAATACCGATCCACTATCGGCGTCTCATGATTGCTGAATGGAAAATCGTTGAGGAAAGACTCCAAAAACGTCTTAATAGTTGGAAAGGTAAATTGCTATCCCTTGGTGGAAGACTTGTTCTCATAAATTCAGTACACACCAACATGGTACTATATATGATCTCGTTTTTCCAACTGCCGAAAGGTATCTTGAAGAAAGTGGATTATTTCCGATCAAGATTCTTTTGGCAAGGGGATAGTGCAAAAAAAATATCGACTGGCCAAATGGAATGTGGTTTGCCGACCAAAAGAATACGGTGGACTCGGCATACATGATTTGCAAGTCAAAAACACCACGCTTCTTGGTAAATGGCTTTTCAAACTACTATCAGAAGATGGTGCCTAGCAAACCATTCTATGGAGGAAATATGTTGGTTCCAAAGCTATGTCTCTAGTGGTTTGGAAACCCGGTGATTCACACTTTTGGGATGGACTAGTGGCGTTCAAAAAACATTTCTTCCGTTTTGGTGTTTTCAATATTAACGATGGATCACATATTAGGTTCTGGAAAGATAAATGGCTTGGCTAAACTTCTCTTCGCGAACAATATCTAGCTCTATATTCGCTTGTTAGGCACAAAGGAGATACCCTCTCCACAGTATTGGGATCTGATCCTCCTAATGTGTCTTTCAGACGAAGTCTCATAGGGCTAGACTCGCATCATGGAACAATCTTCTATTATGATTATCCACGATACAGTTGTCGAAGGGGGTGGATAAGTTCAAATGGAAACTACTGGAGAGTGGAAAATTTTCTGTTGACTCATTGTATAGAGCATTGACCCAATCTGATATTCCAGTGGTTGATAATTCTAATATTTGGAACATGAAAATACCCCTTAAAACGAAGATTTTCGCTTGGTATCTTCATAAAGGGGTCATTCTTACAAATGATAATCATGTTAAGAGGAATTGGCATGGAAGTACACAATGCCTTTTTTGTCACCATGAGACAATTTGGCATTTATTCTTCCAGTGTAAATTTGCTCGTACTATATGATCAATCATCCATGTAGCCTCTGGTTTATCTCCTCCACACTCGGTTGCCAATGTATTTTGTAATTGGTTGCATGGGATACATGATAAATATGGGACTTTATTTAGGGTGAGAGCTCTTGTCATTATTTGGTCGCTTTGGGTAGGTACAAATAACAAGATTTTTAATAACATTGTGTCTTCTTCTCTTCAGGTGATCTATCGAGTCATGGCTATCCTCCGATCAAGGACTACTCTTCAACGTATGGAGTTTCACGACTTGTTTGTGGAGGGGTGTACACGATTGGAGGACACGGCGAGGGATATTTTCTCCCGGCATGGATGGCAGCGTGATCTACAGATAGATTTGCCATAGCTCGACGCGTGCCTTTGTATTTGTTTACCATTATTCTTGTAATGCTGGTACTTTTGTTTTGGTCACGTTATGTGTGCTTCATCGGCATAGGCCGGGTGTAAAAATTATGCATAATAATAAAGCACCCATTTCCAAAAAAATAAAATAAAATATTAAATAAATAACATATTTAGCTTGGATCCAAATGGAAACCAAGCCTTTCGTGGTTCGAAGACGCAAAATCTCGGGTGAAGCAATGTTGGATTTTCGGAAGCACTTCTCTTTTGCAAGAAGTGTATAGATGATTCATCAGAAGAACTGTTATAGTACTATGTTGCGACCCAAAAGGAGTTTTGGGTTACAAAGCATTGTGCGGTCAGATGTAGAAGCACTTTTGGTCGGCATCACATGATCTCGAAGATCTGCATAGAGAAGACACCGGCTCTACGCTTGACACACCACACGAGCTCGTGACCGAGAACCGCATATGTCGCGTATAGTGCTTCCTCGCCGTGATGCAATACGCGTCAGGCTGCTCCGCCCTTCTCCCTCATCAGCCTATATCGCCCATGCTTGAGTTATGGGCCACAACTATGTTACAGAGATGAGCGTCGCCGAAGGATCGAACGGCGCTTGGAGAGGGCTGGACATGGTAGTGATGGCAATTGGAGCCCGAGGATAGTCGACGGTAGTTTCGACGGTGACACTAGGGAATGTTGACAAGGAGTGGTGGTTTGGTGCGTTATTATATATCCCAATCGCAAGTCGTTGGATGGTCACTCTGAACAAACGCCCAGATGCTAGGTGTGGCTCGAGTGAAAACCTAGCCGCCGCCCCCTCTTCCTCTCCTCCACCTCTAGCCGCTGCTGAAGGAAGCCGGCGGGCAAAGCCACGCTCAATGGACAGCAGACGATGGGTCTTCATCTACCTAGTTGTTCTGGCTTTGGGAGATCTCCGGTGGGAACGTGGCGATGGCCCTGGATGTTGGAGATATGCCCAAGAGGCAATAATAAAAGTGATTATTATTATATCTTTGTGTTTATGATGAATGTTTACATCCCATGCTATAATTGTATTATTAGGAAACACTAATACATGTGTGTTTTGTAAACATAAGAGAGTCTGTAGTAAGCCTCTTGTTGAACTAGCTTGTTGATTAATTGATGATCATGGTTTCCTGATCATGGACATTAGGATGTGATTAATAACAAGGTTATGTCATTAGGAGAATGATGTGATGGACACACACACATAGTAAGCGTAGCATAAAGATCAAGTCATTAAGTTCGTATTGCTATAAGCTTTGAAATGCATAGTAACCTAATCCTTCGACCATGAGGTTGTGTTAATCACCATCACCGGATGGGTACTTTGATGATATCAAACACCGCTTCGTAACTGGGTGGTCATAAAGGTGTCATTGGGTATTCTGAAAGTATGTGTTGAAGCGCATGGACCAAGATTGGGATTTGTCCATCCATATGATGGATAGATATGCTCTGGGCCCTCTCGGTGGAATGTCATCTAGTTATCTTGCAAGCATGTGACTGGGTCACAGGAGATGACATATCACGGAACGAGTAAAGAGTACTTATCAGTAACGAGGTAGAACTAGGTATGGAGATACCGACGATCAAACCTCGGATAAGTATAGTATCGCGTGACAAAGGGAATTAGTTTCGTATGTAAGTGGTTCAATCGATCGCGAAGTCATCGTTGAGTATGTGGGAGCCATTATGGATCTCCAGGTCCCGCTGATGGTTATTGATAGGAGATGTGTCTCTATCATGTCTACATATTCACGAACCGTAGGGTGACACACTTAAGGTTCGAAGTTGTTTTAAGTAGATATGGAATATGCGTTGGAGACCGAATGTTGTTCGGAGTCTCGGATTGGATTCGGGACATCACGAGGAGATCCGGAATGGTCCGGAGAATAAGATTCATATATTGGGGATCATTTTCTAAGTTAGGAAATGTTCCAGAGTGTTTGTATGGAGATTCTAGAAGGTTTCGGAATGTTCTGGAAGGTTCTACAGGATTTCTTGGAGTTTGCTTGAAAACCAAGAAAGGGTCAAAGGAAACCTAGTGGGGCAAGACACGGATTCGTGGGGGAGGAGGACTCCTCCCCCCTTCCCACCGCCGGCCATAGGAGGGGAGTCCTACTAGGACTCCCCCTCCCCAGGCGCGCCTCCCTCCTTTAAATAGAAGGGAGGGGGCGCCCCCTCCTAGCCCGCTCCCATAACTCCCAATCTCTGCCGCCTCTCTCCTCCACCTTTCTTCTGCACAGGCATAGGCGAAGCCCTGCAGAATTCTCTACTCCACCACCACCACCACGCCGTCGTGCTGCTGGGATTCCGTGGAGAAGATCTACTACCTCCGCTACACGCTGGAACGGGGAGAGGAAGGTCTGCTTCGACTCCGCACGTGTGACCGACTACGGAAGCGCTGCCGAAACGCGACGCCGAAGGATCGTCCACTTGACCGACTGCGGAAGCGCTGCTGGAACGCGACGCAGGAAGGATCGTCCACACGATCTTGAGATCGGCAAGTGATCGACTACATCAACCACGAGATCTAATCTCGTTAACACTTTCGGATCTACAAGGGTTAGTTCCTATCTATCTCGTTGCTCATATCTAATAGATTAGATCTTGGCTTTTATCTAGATTAGATCTGGGTTTTGTTTGTTCTTGCGGTAGAAATTTTTTGTTTTCCATGCTACGAACCCATCAGTGGTATCAGAGCCGTATCTATGCGTAGATCTGTTGCACGAGTAGAACACAATGTTTTTGTGGGCGTTGATGCTTTTGTTGTCGGTGTCTTAGCGTGTACTTTGCATCTTGCGGCATGGTGGGATGAAGCGGCTCGGGCTAACATTACATGTCATCGCACATGAGACTTTCTCCACGCTTGAGGTGTAACTTGTTTTGCACAAGTGGCTTTGCGGGTGTCTGTCTCTCCCACCATAGTTAAGATTCAATTTACAATTAGCATCTTGACAACACTTGTATCAACGTTGTGGTCCTTGTTCGTAGGTAAGATCGGTCTTATGCGAAAGCCCCAAACCACGTAAAACATGCAAAGAAAATTAGAGGCGTCTAACTTGTTTTTGCAGGGGTTTTGTGATGTGATATGGCCAACATGTGATTGTGATTGTATTTGATGTATGCAATGATCCTTGTTGTAATATGGCAACCGGCAGGAGCCTAATGGTTGTCTTTAATTCTGTTAAGACCTGCGTGTCTATTCATCTTGTAATAGCTTTATTCCAAGTAGTTGTAATAGTTGCTGGTGATGATGGACAACCATGAAGCGGCGCCACTGACCTTGACGCAATGCTGGTGATGATGGAGATCATGTTCGTGCTTTGGAGATGGAGATCAAAGGCGCAAGAAGAAAAGGCCATATCATATCACACTAATTATGAATTGCCTGTGATGTTAATCCTTTATGCATCTTGTATTGCTTAGATCGCGACGGTAGCATTATAAGATGATCCCTCTCACTAAATATCAAGTAATAAAGTGTTCACCCTTAGTTGGCACCGTTGCTAAGACTCGTCGTTTCGAAGCATCTCGTGATGATCGGATGTGATAGATTCTACGTGTGCATACAACGGGTGCAAGCCAGATTTGCACATGCGGAAACTAAGGTTATCTTGACGAGCCTAGCATGTACAAACATGGTCTCGGAACACGGAATACCGAAAGGTAGAGCATGAGTCATATAAATGATATGATGAACATGAAGATTGTTCGCCGATGAAACTACATCTTATCTCGTGAAGATCGGACTTGGTGTAGTGGACTTGGTTCGTGTAATCACTAAGACAATGTGAGGGATGTTGTTTTCAGTGGGAGTTCACCTAGTTAGTTTAATAATTAAATTTGAACTCAATTTGTCATAAACTTAGTCTAAACTACTTGCAAATTGTTGTAGATTATGGCGACCCCCTCCATCAATTTCAATGCGTTCCTAGAGAAAGAAAAGCTTAAGAACAATGGAAGCAATTTCACGGACTGGTTCCGTGGACTGAAGATCATCCTCAGGGCTGGTCAGTTGACCTATGTGCTCGATGCACCGCTAGGTGACCCACCTGCAGATAATGCCACCGATGACGAAAAGAATGTTTTCGCCACTCGGAAAAATCATTACTCCACAGTTCAGTGTGCCATCCTGTACGGTTTAGAAGCGAAGCTCCAACAGCGTTTTGAGCACCACGACCCGTTCGAGATCATTAAGGAGCTCAGGCTAATTTTTGAGACTCGCGCGGCCATGGAGAGCTATGAGGCCTCCGAAAAGTTCTTTAACTGGAAGAGGGAAGCTCCGTTAGCGAGCATGTACTCACCATGTCTGGGTACGCTAAGAAGCTCCAAGAGTTGGGAATATCGATTCCTAATGAATTGGGGATTCACCGTCTCCTTCAATCACTACCACCAAGTTACAAGAACTTTGCGATGAACTACAACATGCACTGCATGAACAAGACGTTGCCTGAACTGTCGTCCATGCTAAAAACTGCTGAAGTGGCAAGAACAAGCACCAAGTATTGATGGTCAATAAGACCACCAATTTCAAGAGACGGGGCAAGCCTAAGAATAAGGGCAACTTCAAGAAGGACGGCAAGAAAGCCGCCGCACCTGCTAAGAAGCCCAAGGCTGGTCCTAAGCCTGAAACTGAGTGCTTCTACTGCAAGGGTGCTGGTCACTAGAAGCATAACTGCCCCAAGTACCTGGCGGATCTGAAGAACGGCAACATCAAGAAGGTATATTTGATATATGTGTTATAGATGTGTATCTTACTAGTAATCGTAGTAGTGCCTGGGTATTTGATACTGGTTTGGTTGCTCATATTTGTAACTCGAAATAGGAGCTGCGGAATAAACGAAGACTGGCAAGAGACGAGGTGACGATGCGCGTTGGAAATGGCTCCAAGGTTGATGTGATCGCCGTCGGCACGCTCCCTCTACATCTACCTTCGGGATTAATTTTAAATTTGAATAATTGTTATTTGGTGCCTGCGTTAAGCATGAACATTATATCTGGATCCTGTTTATTGCGAGACGGTTACTCTTTTAAGTCCGAGAATAAAGGTTGTTCGATTTATATGAGTAATATCTTTTATGGTAATGCACCTGAGATGAATGGTTTATTCTTACTGAATCTCGATAGTAGTAATACACATGTTCACAACATAGATGCTAAACGAATAAAATTGAATGATAATTCTACATACATGTGGCACTGTCGTCTTGGTCACATTGGAGTGAAGCGTATGAAGAAACTCCATTCAGATGGACTTCTTGAATCACTTGATTTTGAATCACTTGAAAGATGCGAAGCATGTCTAATGGGAAAAATGACTAAGACTCCATTCTCTGGTACAATGGAGCGAGCTACATACTTATTGGAAATAATACATACCGATGTGTGCGGACCAATGAGTGTAGCATCGAGTGGTGGATATCGTTATGTTCTCACTTTCACGGATGACTTGAGTAGATATGGGTATGTCTACTTTATGAAACATAAGTCCGAAACTTTCGAGAAGTTTAAGGAATTTCAAAGTGAAGTGGAAAATCATCGTAATAAGAAGATTAAGTTTCTGCGTTCTGACCGCCGAGGTGAATATCTGAGTTATGAGTTTGGCATGCATTTAAAGAAATGTGGAATACTTTCGCAGTTGACACCGCCGGGAACACCACAGCGTAATGATGTGTCTGAACGTCGTAATCGAACTCTCTTAGATATGGTTCGGTCTATGATGTCTCTTACAGATTTACCGTTATCATTTTGGGGCTATGCATTAGAGACAGCCGCATTCACTTTAAATAGGGCACCATCTAAATCCGTTGAGACGACATCGTACGAATTGTGGTTTGGTAAGAAACCTAAGTTGTCGTTCCTTAAAGTTTGGGGTTGCGAAGCATATGTAAAGAAGTTACAACCTGATAAGCTAGAACCCAAAGCGGAGAAATGCGTCTTCATAGGATACCCTAAAGAAACAATTGGGTATACCTTCTATCATAGATCCAAAGGCAAAGTTTTCATTGCAAAGAATGGATCCTTTCTTGAGAAGGAGTTTCTCTCGAAGGAGGTGACTGGAAGGAAAGTAGAACTTGATGAGGTTATTAAACCTTCTCTCGAATTTGAGAGTAGCGCAGCACCGGAAGATGTTTTTGTGCCGCCTGCGCCAATTGGAGAGGAAGCTAATGATAATGATCATGAAACTTCAAATGAAGTTACTGCTGAACCTCGCAGGTCAACGAGGGTTCGTACCACTCTCGATTGTATAACTCTGCCTTGAACGTCATGTTGGTGGACAACGCTGATGACCCTGCGACGTATGAAGAAGCTATGGTGAGCCCAGAGTCCGACAAATGGCTAGAAGCCATGAAATCTGAAATGGGATCCATGTACGAAAACCAAGTGTGGACTTTGGTGGACTTACCGGATGGCCGTAAGGCTGTCGAGAACAAATGGATTTTCAAGAGAAAAACAGATGCTGATGGTAATGTTACCATCTATAAAGCTCGACTTGTCGCGAAAGGGTTCCGACAAATTCAAGGAGTTGACTATGATGACACTTTCTCACCAGTAGCGAAGCTAAAGTCTCTGAGGATTTTGTTAGCAATTGCTGCATATTTCGATTATGAGATTTGGCAGATGGATGTCAAAACGGCGCTCCTTAATGGTGACATTGAGGAAGAGTTGTATATGGTACAACCCAAGGGTTTTGTCGATCCTAAAGATGCTGACAAGGTATGCAAGCTTCAACGCTCCATTTATGGACTGAAGCAAGCATCCCGGAGTTGGAATCAACGTTTTGATAAAGTAATCAAAAACTTTGGATTTATACAAACTTATGGAGAAGCTTGTATTTACAAGAAAGTGAGTGGGAGCTCTGTAGCATTCCTAGTACTATATGTAGATGACATATTGTTGATTGGGAATGATATAGAACTTCTTAATAGCGTCAAAACCTATTTGAATAATAGTTTTTCAATGAAGGATCTTGGCGAAGCGGCATACATTCTAGGCATCAAGATTTATAGAGATAGATCAAGACGCCTAATAGCGCTTTCACAAAGTACATACTTAGACAAAGTTCTAAAGAAGTTTAGAATGGAAGATAGCAAGAAAGGGTTCGTGCCCATGTTGTCAGGTAAGACCTTGAGTAAAACTCAAAGTCCAGCTACGGCAGAAGATAGAGAGAAAATGAATAATATTCCCTATGCCTCAGCCATAGGTTCTATCATGTATGCCATGCTGTGTACAAGACCGGATATAGCACATGTTGTTAGTTTGACTAGCAGATATCAAAGTGATCCTGGAATGGAGCACTGGACAGCGGTCAAGAATATCCTAAAGTACCTAAATAGGACTAAGGATATGGTTCTTTCTTATGGAGGTGATGAACAGCTTGTTGTAAACGGTTACACCGATGCTAGTTGGAACACTGATCCGGATGACTCGAAGTCACAATCGGGATACGTATTTATTTTGAATGGTGCTGCAGTGAGCTAGAGGAGTGCGAAGCAAAGCGTTGTGGTGAAATCTTCAACTGAATCGGAATACATAGCTGCTTCGAAGGCTGCACAAGAAGCCGTTTGGATGAAGGAATTCATTACTGAACTTGGCATGGTTCCCAGTGTGTTGGACCCGATGGCCATCTACTGTGACAACACAGGTGCCATAGCTAATGCACAGGAGCCAAGGTCACATAGCAAGCTGAAGCACATCAAGCTACGTTTCCACGCTATTCGCGAGTATGTCTGAGATGGTGACATAAAGATTTGCAAAGTACACACTGATCTGAATGTGGCGGATCCGTTGACTAAACCTCTCCCTAGGGCAAAGCATGACCAACACCAGAACGCCATGGGTGTTAGGTATATTACCATGTAATCTAGATTATTGACTCTAGTGCAAGTGGGAGACTGTTGGAGATATGCCCAAGAGGGAATAATAAAAGTGATTATTATTATATCTTTGTGTTTATGATGAATGTTTACATCCCATGCTATAATTGTATTATTAGGAAACACTAATACATGTGTGTTTTGTAAACATAAGAGAGTCCCTAGTAAGCCTCTTGTTGAACTAGCTTGTTGATTAATTGATGATCATGGTTTCCTGATCATGGACATTAGGATGTGATTAATAACAAGGTTATGTCATTAGGAGAATGATGTGATGGACACACACCCATAGTAAGCGTAGCATAAAGATCAAGTCATTAAGTTCGTATTGCTGTAAGCTTTTAAATGCATAGTAACCTAATCCTTCGACCATGAGGTTGTGTTAATCACCATCACCGGATGGGTACTTTGATGATATCAAACACCGCTTCGTAACTGGGTGGTCATAAAGGTGTCATTGGATATTCTGAAAGTATGTGTTGAAGCGCATGGACCAAGATTGGGATTTGTCCATCCATATGACGGATAGATATGCTCTAGGCCCTCTCGGTGGAATGTCATCTAGTTAGCTTACAAGCATGTGACTGGGTCACAGGAGATGACATATCACGGAACGAGTAAAGAGTACTTATCAGTAACGAGGTAGAACTAGGTATGGAGATACCGACGATCAAACCTCGGATAAGTATAGTATCGCGTGACAAAGGGAATTGGTTTCGTATGTAAGTGGTTCAATCGATCGCGAAGTCATCGTTGAGTAGGTGGGAGCCATTATGGATCTCCAGGTCCCGCTGATGGTTATTGATAGGAGATGTGTCTCTATCATGTCTACATATTCACGAACCGTAGGGTGACACACTTAAGGTTCGAAGTTGTTTTAAGTAGATATGGAATATGCGTTGGAGACCGAATGTTGTTCGGAGTCTCGGATTGGATTCGGGACATCACGAGGAGATCCGGAATGGTCCGGAGAATAAGATTCATATATTGGGGATCATTTTCTAAGTTAGGAAATGTTCCGGAGTGTTTGTATGGAGATTCTAGAAGGTTTCGGAATGTTCTGGAAGGTTCTAGAGGATTTCTTGGAGTTTGCTTGAAAACCAAGAAAGGGTCAAAGGAAACCTAGTGGGGCAAGACACGGATTCGTGGGGGAGGAGGACTCCTCCCCCCTTCCCACCGTCGGCCATAGGAGGGGAGTCCTACTAGGACTCCCCCTCCCCAGGCGCGCCTCCCTCCTTTAAATAGAAGGGAGGGGGCGCCCCCTCCTAGCCCGCTCCCATAACTCCCAATCTCTGCCACCTCTCTCCTCCACCTTTCTTCTGCACAGGCATAGGCGAAGCCCTGCAGAATTCTCTACTCCACCACCACTACCACGCCGTCGTGCTGCTGGGATTCCGTGGAGAAGATCTACTACCTCCGCTGCTCGCTGGAACGGGGAGAGGAAGGTCTGCTTCGACTCCGCACGTGTGACCGACTGCGGAAGCGCTGCCGAAACGCGGCGCCGGAAGGATCGTCCACTTGACCGACTTCGGAAGCGCTGCTGGAACGCGACGCTGGAAGGATCGTCCACACGATCTTGAGATCGGCAAGTGATCGACTACATCAACCACGAGATCTAATCTCGTTAACGCTTTCGGATCTACAAGGGTTAGTTCCTATCTATCTCGTTGCTCATATCTAATAGATTAGATCTTGGCTTTTATCTAGATTAGATCTGGGTTTTGTTCGTTCTTGCGGTAGAAATTTTTTGTTTTCCATGCTACGAACCCATCACTGGACGCCGGCTGTGTATGGCGAAACACGGGCGCCGTGGGGGCGCCCCCAAGATCCTTCGGTGGCGGTCAGGCTACCGCTGATACGTGAGGTGTAGTAGCCGGAGTTGGCCATGGCTGCAGTGTGAGGTCACTGCGACAAAGTTCTTCGGGTCGATGGTCCTACAGAGCGCGGTCTGAAGCTGCATGTGGCGGGATGGTGGTGGCTGTAGGAAGCTAAGCCTACAACCGGTCAAGTGTTCTGCTCGCGCGGCGTCAATTTTTGGCGGGGTAGGAGTTTGGATTTGGGTCAGCGGCCCTGTATCTTCAACGGCGGTGGCCTCCGTGGTCGTGTGGACGATGCAACGACCAGGTCTAGAGATGGTGATGGCCTTATGAGGCCGGCGGCGGTATGGGATGTCCCCTCCACCTCTAGATTTGGTTCAATTTGGCTCATTGGGTGCTGTTAGCATCGACTTTTTGCCGATGCGCCAAGTCATGCTTGTTGCCGGCAGGTTCTACGCACGGTGTCTTAGTGGAGACTCCAAGTCGTGCATGCTGCCGCAGGTGCTACACATGATGGCTCACATGGAGGCGACAAGTCATGCCCGATGTTGTTGGATTGAAGGTGGTAGGAAAGTGATGGGAGGCGAGATAGTATGTTACCTCCCACAACGGTATCCATCTTCTGAGGTATTGATAGCAGGACATGAGATGATGGCAGTATGGTACAAGCGGCTTCAACTACGAGTATGCGGTTTCCAGTGAAAACACAATATCTCTATTCAGGCCATGACGACATGCCCCTGCGTCGTGTCCTTGCTGAAGGTAGTGGATCAAAGCTCGACTTTGGGGATGAAAATCCATAGATCGACCTATGGTTGGACTGGCCACTATCAGCGTACGTGGGGTGTTTCCTTCTTGAAGTCTTAGCCCATGAGCTGTGTATTTTTCATTTTTTCTGTCTTTTACCATAGGGTTAGTGTTTGTTTGGTGGAGTTACTGTTGTGAGGCATATGGCCTCGGTTTTTCTTTTCCGAGGCAAACTTGTTCGACTGCTGGATTTTGCATCTTGATTAATAAAAGGTTCTATGCATCTCTCGATGCAGAGGCCCGGGGCTTCGTTCTCCATTTTGAAAAAAAAATGCTAGTCCGGCATCTTGCTTCGGATACCACGATGTTTAGTATACCCTAACATTGCATAAATTTGGACCATAAAACCTGAATTGTTCATTTTAGAAAGCTTGAGAATGGCGAATGGAAACCTAGTGAAGATAGATTTGAAAGGAAGCTAGCAAGCTGGCTCAGTAAACTTTTATCATATGGGGACAGGCTCATTCTCATCAACTCGGTGCTTACAAGTTTACCCATGTCTATGCTATCCTTTTTTGAGATACCTAAAGAAGTGGGTAAAAGACTAGACTATTTTAGATCAAGATTTTGTCACAAACGAAAATACAGACTCACTAAATGGAACATCATCTGTATACCAAAAGATTAGGGAGGTTTGGGTATAGAGGTTCTCGAATTAAAAAACAAGTGCCTCCTAAGTAAATGGCTGTATAAAATCTTTCGTGGTGATGGTGTTTGGCATGAGTTGATTCATAACAAGTATTTACTTTCAAAGTCTCTAACACAAGTTAAATCGAGACCTACCGACTCCCCTTTTTGGAAGGGACTGATGCGCATCAAAGAGGATTTCTTCAGTAGAGGTCACTTTGAGGTAGGCAACAGCGAAAGAATTAGATTTTGGGAAGATGCGTGGTTAGGAAATACACCACTAGCAAACCAGTACTCATCGCTTTATAGAACTGCTCAGCGGTAGGAGGTTACAGTAGCGCAAGTGTTATCAAAGAATCCACTGAATATTCAATTCAGACTAGCCTTAACAGGTAATAAATGGACTCGTTGGTTGCATGAAGTTGAGCATCTTATGAATGTATAGATTTGTTGAATGGATATACACCATTCCTTAAGAAGTATATTTGGAAGATAAAAGTTCCACTAAAAATACGGATTTTTGTGCGGTTCTTGTATAGCAAAGTTATTCTTACTAAAGGTAATTTAAAGAAAAGAATTTGGGAAGGTAATATTAAATGTTTTTTACCGAAGAGGAAACAATACAACATTTATTCTTTTCATGTCCTCTAGCAAAGGTAATATTTAGCATTTCCCCGCCAACTAACTCGGCCAATTTATTTGGATCATGGTTAAATGGAGTCAGTAAGCTAGATAAAGTACAAATCCGAGTAGGTGCATGTGCTTTATTATGGACAATATAGAATACAAGAAACGACTTTATTTTTAATAGAGAATCAAAATCTTCTTTTTTGCAGTTTATCCCATGAGCTACTCACTGGATCCTCACGTGGTATTTACTCTAGCCTATGGACCAGCGACATGCCACAGAGTTTGGATGCAACCAATTAGAGTCGGTTGCATGGAATTTATTCAACCAGTTAGGTTGGCGATCTACGGTTAGAATCACTTATTGATGCATAGACACATTATGGATCCATTTTCTATTTTTAAGTGGTTGATCCAAGTTTCAACACTGTGTGATCCGTGAGTTGTAATAATATTTGAACAATAATAATTTAATAAAGAGAGGTTGCATGCATTTGATGCAGAGGCAGGGGTTATACCCCCATTTTGAAAAAAAATCATCCGACATCCGCTATCACTAGGATTAAAAAAGGGCATCCACTGTCACTAGGATCAAAACTAGCTAACTTAAATGGGAAAAGCTTCGACTTTTCCTAACTACTATGTGCAACAATAAGTTCCATTTGATAACAATGCATGCCAAATAAGAAAATGATATAGCCAAACTTACTCTCCGACTTGTACAAAATTAGACTCTGAAAAGAATTGAAGGGACTAGCAATAACTTTTTGAAAATAAAGATGAACGGGCTCAAAATTAGCAACAATATGCATCATATAGCGAAGGATAATGTCACCTTTTTTCCAAATAAACATCCTTCACGTCAATTAAATGTTTAAACATATGTGAAGTTCTGGTTCCTAGAAACAATAATTAAATGATACAACATGCACTAAAATGAACAGGCTTCATCTTCCCATAGCCAACTTGACGGCACTCAAGATTCTGCCGTAGTGGTGAAACAAAAAGGATTTATCGCCCTCCAAGCCATCACGAGTGTGTCGGTTCCTGCCTGCAAGGTTGTTACATGGACTGCCCCCAATCACCAAGTCGAAGCCGCCAAATCTACAAACAAATGATGCAATTATGTCATCATTGAAAGTTTCCACATCGTCGATCTCAATTAGCGTGCCGGTTTGTGTTTGATCCCACCAACCCCTCAAGATCCTTCTATTAACTTCACATATCTCAACAGAAACCACCGCCCTCATGTGGATCCCAAGCCTGTGTAGAGCGACCTCTCCTCCTCCAATACCGGTGAATAATGACAACACATTAACACCATTGGGAAATATATCCTTCAGTACTGACAAGTGATAAGCAACCGTATCGACTTGGAACGAATTTCCAAGACATTGATACCTCTTTGTATTGCTGACTCCCCGAGTGTGGTCTCTTGGAAAACCAAGTAGATATTCCATCTCATTTGGCTCTAGAGGGGCAACCTTGTTCTTTCCAACCCAAACAAGATTTCCTTTTCTACACTCACGCATGACATAGTTCTGAACATTGGGAGGTGGTGGATCACTTGAGCTTGCAAGAGCACAATGAATTCGTTCATTCAACGCTGCACTTGCCACAGATGTCAGCAAACAGTTGAGCTGCTCTCTACAGTCCCAGGAAGGCCACCACTTCTTATAATGAGGAAATGCCTCAAATATAGTCTTTGTAGGGAGAGGACGGAGAGGAAACCTATTCCCAATTGGTAAATTATGGATGTAGCCTCTTTTCCTAGCAGTTGCACAAAAGTGCAGAGAATCCACTATCTCTGGTTCTATGTCATACAGGAATCTGGAAAATGTATCCCATACACCTTTTGGAGCTCACGCCACATTTTCAAAGTAGAAGAAAGGTGGCCCATTAGCTTGTTTAGGAAGTCTCCTGGTCACTGACCTTTGTCTGTCACCAGGTAGGTTAAATCCGACCATTAGTTTCGCCCCACCTCCATAACGCTTCCTTTTTTTCTTGATCTCTTCCATCAATCTTTCTTTCTTTCTCCCTCCAAAGGAATCTAACAATCTACTAGGAACCTGCCAAATTATATACAAATCCAATGTTCTTACATCAAATTAAAAGAGAAAACAATTTTGCAATTCAAATGCACAATCAAACCAAAAGTACCTCATATTCAGATAAGTTCCCAGAATGACAATCTCCTGCAGCCTGTGATGCATAGATCGAATCAACTAATACGGAGAGAGCGGCATCCACACCTAGGAAAATTTCAAGAAAAATATAGAGCATAAGGTTGTCTTTTCATGAAAGCATGACCATCGTGGAATTATAAAAAAAGGCATACCACATCTCGTAAGAGCCATATTTGCTTCATCTCTTGAAAATCCCATCTCTACTAAGGACTTGATCTTGTCCTTCTCTGACATATCTCGTAGGAAATCCTACAGAAAAAGTACACAAATTAGAAAAGAACTTGCTACATCCCACTTCTTTTTAAGAAAACAAGCAGGACAATAATGCACACATTTTCTACTCTTTTCTAGTTCTTTTGATTCCTCAGCGGAAGGTATTGATCTAATGGTATTTAACTCGCTTTTCTAAAATACTGCACTTAAGCGATAAAAATTTAACGGTGAGGAACATTTATGTAAAAAACATCAAGTGCTCAAACTTCACAATGCAATTCTACACTATGAAGCATAAAAAGATTGGGAGGGAAAAACAAACGAGATAAGAAATACGTAATGGGGTGCTCAATGTATGCATGGCACGAATTGCACATGTATAAGGATACACATAATGAAAGAGTTACCGAACTAATGAAAAGGAATCATGAACCTTATCATCAGAACCATCAGAGTAGGGTTCTCTTCCATCAACATCACCGTCTCCATCCCTGTTTTCAAAATCGAGATCATCGCCATCTTCAACTCTCTGGGGAATGAAGCTTGACGCGGAGCAATCACCCACTACATCGTCATTTGCTGGTGTCTGCATTTCACATGAAATGTTGTAACATGATATCCTTGCCACAATGCAGAAAAAACACAATAGGATAAAACGTAACAGAAGCACATAATAAAGTACCTTATATGTGAGAAGTAGCTCGAGCAATGCATTTTCATCACTATGCCCTGAAAAAATTCCTCGGTTGAAACAAGTGTAAACACATGCAAGACAAACTAAATGTAATTTATTAGTTGCACTATTACCAATCTCCTTAATGCCCTTTATGACTATCTCTTCTGGGAAACCCATTCCCACATATCCCTCGACTCGAGAAGTAGATGGTGCTTTCCCATTGGTCCGCCCATTAGAATCCTTTAGACAGTTGCATGAACAAATATCACACTATGATCAAACATATAACAAGGTAATAACAAGTCACGTATAGTTCTAGTGATAAAAGGCATAATTTCCTATCATTATTTTACCTGACGTACAAGCACTGACGGGCCGGCAAAATCCATGTTACTCAAGGCCGGAGCCGATGAGAGTTCAGCCTCACCATCACTATCCCACTGAAACTTCCCATGATCGTCGATGTCGCCAATACACTCCTATGACATGAGTTAAGCACGCCTAGGTAAATACTAAAAGCAAATCACGAGCGAAGGTATTATAGAGAATAAAATAACGCAGCGGAATTCTTACGCCACAAGCCCAAACCAATCATAAGATGTCATAATTGAATTCTCTAGTACGAAATCAACACAACATAAAAAAAAAGATCATGTGTTCCAAACGCAAAATTCATTCAAACCAAGGAAAAAAATAGTGTGCTATAGCAAATAGCCTCGGACTTAAACTTACGCTATTAGCATGCTATACCGTGCTATTAGCGAGACATTATACACCGATTAGTTTAGCATGGACTGTTAAAATATGCTATAGCGCGCTATTAGCACCAAAATATATCACACTATTTTTTACATTTATTCAAACTCTAGGGTCTAGAATGCATCAAATAAGATTTTGGAAGCACTTGTTAGATTGAATACACCATAAAAAATGATACACGTGAGAGTGTCCAACGAAGAAGCGGTTTAGCTGGTGCTGCATGGCACCGAGAAATTGTGAGGACTGAGAACTACCTAGGAAAGTCTGAAATATCTGGACAAAAAACAGGGCAACTGTGCGTGGAAAGATGCAGCAACTTGCCACTTACTTCTAGTTAGCACATCCGTTTAAAAATAAGACATATGAAAAATGTTCCATCCCCTAAAAAGAGGAAATAAGTGAAGAACCCGGCCCGAAAGTGCTGGTAAAACTGGAAAACGTCTGGACAGAAAATAGATTCCAAATATGCTAACCTAGAAAGAAAAGGAAAGAAAGTGAGGAGCTTTAGCTAGTAATAAGTACATTGCATCCTTGCTTGCCTAAAAAGACACACGAAAAAAAGAACTGAAATCAAGAACGATAGCAGAAGAAAACCCTCATTAATTCTGTCGACAAAGAACAAACTCCTCACGTAAGGAGAGGAAATAACCAAACAGATAAGTAATAAGCATCAACTGGAATCCAGTAGTTTTTTTCACGTTACGCAATGCTCCGCGTGTGGTTCCACACGTGCAAAGAATGGATTCCCATCCTCCAATCTAGGAGGGAACGGAAAGAGAGTACTTTAGGTGCTAGACTGAGTGTGACGACCTAGACGCAAAAGGAATGAAGGAAGAAGGAACGAAAGTCAGGATTGTAACTGCAGAAAGAACTAGATCTGCCAAGCATAGAGGAAATCCACGGCTAAATCCATTCCCAAAAAAAAAAGATCCAAGAAAACGAGATCCCAATCGGGGATTAATCAGACGCTCAAGCTCAGCCGAGGACCTTGATATTCTGGAAGACTGTACCTTCGGCTGGGCTCAAGAACTCGCAAACAAATCCAAGAGCAAAACAACGTTGTCGAACGAAACAGAGGGGAGGAGAAAGGAGGCCGGAGGCGGACTGTATCGTACCTTGCGGGGGTAGGTGGTGCCGTCGGGCTCGACGGTTCCGTCGGCCTCGTCGGCAATCGTGCGCCGGCGATGCTCACGGCGACGGTTGTTCTCGAGCTCCCTCGACGCTGCCATCCCACCCCCCATGCCGCCTCGCCCCCGATCTTCTCTCGTCGGAGTTTTACAGCGCAGGAGCTGGCGAGGAGTAGGGACGATGACGCACAGCTGCCGGTCCGCTTAAATACACCGGGAGCAGTAACGCTTGAGTGGCGCTTTTACGTCTCCACCCCGCTGGTCGTGCCGTATCCAGGCGGGGGGCGCAGGGGTAGGAACGGTATCTTGCGGGTGCTGGGCATTAATTATTGGCTACGGAGTATATATCCAAAGATTGCCGTAATTACTGCCCTCCCTATTTTCTTATGTTGTTTTTCTGGTTTTTACCCATTGGTCTTTTCATTTTTAAAGAACCGGCCAAGACTCTGGTTCCAGTTTTCCCATACGGTCCGCCGGTCTGAACCAAATTTTTTTTAAAGGGAGAGTCTACGTCTCAGACGTCTGATTTTTTTACTTATATCTAAGTCGTTGGATATCCTACTATTTTGTGATAATTTTCAGTTGCAATTATAAAATTTATACTAATTCTCAATTACAAATTAGTTGTAACTCATTAAATTTTTAGTTATAACCTAGTTGCAACTCATGCGTTGGACAAATTTGCGAGATATATCCAATGGTGAAGAAGGCAACCGAGATATAACTAAAAATCATACGCCTGATTTCTAGCAAAATCGTTTTTAAAACTATGTTATGATATGATCCGGTATGATTATATTTTGGTACAGTCTATGAAGGATGGATCCGCTAAATATTTAACATCGTTAAATAGGTGTTACATCATCATCAAAATAGCTTTCGCCCCGCTATATTAATATAGCAACCACATGATACAACCGCAGAATTTATTGCTGGGGCCGACAGCACAAATCAAGCCCAAACAAGAAAAATAAGAGAAATAAAAAAGAAAAGAATGCCGACAACGGCAGCTCGACAAAAAGATGAAGGCTCGCCATCGCTGTGCCCACCAAAAATGTCCTACCATGCTCCTAGAGTTTCGAACCATCGCGTACTAAGCACCACCTTCAAGAAGGACTGCGACGATGACGACACTGATGCCCGGACATATCCTAGGGTTTCCCCCGTACGCGGGGGTGAGTGGGGAAGGGGTACACCCGACGCCCTTTAAGAAGGAATGACGGCACCCATTAGCGTCACCCCGTCGATGTCGTGAGACCGACAAGGATTTCTCCCGACCCCCAAAACCACTACCCCAAATGATTCGAAGGCCTCCACATATCAACACCGCCCACCTTCATGCGCCACCACGGTCTTGACGCCACCACCATTGTCTCACTGTGAACCGATGCAAGGTCTAGAAACGGAAGACAGAGACAGCAGGTTCCAGGGTCGCTAGCGCTGTAGCCGACGGGAGAGAACTACCTCCACCGCTGTCGCGGTCGCTGACCGGACGTGGCAGCAGGAGCACACCAGACCAACACTAGAACCGGAGGGCGGCATCAGCACAGCCATCTGGAGTACATCCTCCACCGCCAACGGCGGGTGCCGATCGGACACAGCGGGAGGGACACACCAGGCCGAGTAGCCCAGCCGGACCCAGGCAGGGTCCATAAAGTCCCCGCTGCCATGCTGCAGCACGTAGGCCACCGCTGCTA
Source organism: Avena eriantha (assembly GCA_910589775.1). Lineage (NCBI taxonomy): Eukaryota > Viridiplantae > Streptophyta > Magnoliopsida > Poales > Poaceae > Avena > Avena eriantha. The sequence continues at coordinate 282,316,520 of OU342744.1, read as the reverse complement.
CCCTCTAGTTAATCGATATCAGCTTGGCCGGGCCAAAATGGTCTGTTAAGCTCCGCCACTACGCTGCTGCAGGATGGCTCCATCACCAGCACCCAGCCACCATCGCCTCATCTCCAGAAGAAACCACCGCCTTGCTCACCGGTAGGCCCGTTCGGACCTAGATTGGGCCCAGAGGGCCTAGATCTGGGCCGTTCGGTCACTAACATCCAGCAAGAAGGGATAGTGATCCCTGCGCCGCCAAGGGGCGCCGCCGCTGCGAAGGTAGCACCTGGGGCAACACGCCGCCGCCACTAGCCGGAATCGTCGCCCGCCCAAACGCACTGCCGCCAACCGCCACCACCCGAGCAGGGGCATTGCACGTGGGGAGAAGCCGGGCCACCGCCGCCGGCACCTCGTGGGGAAGGCCCTGAGGCACAGGCCAGCGACGGTGAAGGGGGCTAGGGCGGGGGAGGGCTTGCTGGGGGGCAAGAAGGGGATGGCCTACTATCGGCTCACGGTGTTACATGGTGCACGGTTTTACATGACATATCAACAAAGTATATGTTGTCGATCGTAAATACTGATTATGTGATTTACATCAGGTTGCAATTATATGATAAGTTTATTCGTTAGTGACGGAAATGACTACTGTCGTAAAAACTGTCAAAAGGATACTTATAGTGTGCATTTCATGATTATTGATTTGGAGCATCCTAATTATATTTATAACCGTCTATTTAGGTCAATTGACTTTTATTAGTTTCACAACAGACTTGCATAATGCAGAGTTATACACATGTGTCATCAAAGTTGTCAGAATCGTGATTCTACCATGCGATTCTACGACTTTTCGATCCAAATTGAGTGGATCAATCTATGATTCTACTAAGTAGATCTATGATTTCACGTTTCTTAAAGTTATGATCTTACGATCTACGATCCTACCATAGAGGTTTCGATCCGATTCAGAATCACAATTGACAATTTGTGTGTCACAACCATATGTTTCGGTTTGATTTGGTAAATATTGCGCTTGTGTAATCGTGGTGTTCCCATGCACGTGCTGATAATTTTGTTAAAGATTGGCATTCGGGATTATTGCTAATTGGCTACTGAATGGTAGACAAATCCATAACAACATGACAAAAGATCATAACGATATTTGATCTAGCCGATCACTAATCTAGCTATATGCTAATAAAGGGGAAATCCCTTTTGGCTCACGGGTGTATTTGCACCTATTATAAGAAAACATATTTTAAAATTTTAAAAAATCAAAATAAAATATGTACATATACATTCGAACATTTTATGTTCGTTCATAAGTTTTCGCGATAAAAATATATTTTATGTGTCATATATATAAAAGAAAAAAATATCACGTGAATAGAACTATTCACATGATATTTTTTGTCTTTTTTGCATGGGACACGTAGAATGTTTTTTATCTTGAAAACTTATGAACGAATATAAAATATTTAAATGTATATGTAAATATTTTTTTCGATTTTTTGAAATTTTGAAATATCTTTTCTCACAATGGATACAAATGCACCCGTGAGCTGAATAGCCACTAATAAAGTTACTAAATATGACCACATGGTAGGCCAGCTACCTAAATAGGTGATTGTAAAGGTCTAGTTAAATTGTTGGGGTTTCCATTACGTTAATGATTACTGATGCTCAAAATTATGTCTATTTAGACATGGGACTTCACACTGCTAAATGAATGAAGGACGGATAAATCCATAATTGCATGATATCACAACCGGAATTGTTTTGGCCGATCACTAGTGTCAACTATCCGCTAGTAAAGTTAGTAACACATGACCACGGACGGGCACATATGTTGTATAGCGAATCATAGCGTATATTGGTGGATTAATGTTGGACGCTAAGCACCTGATCGCTACGGTCTAGTTCAATTTATTCAAGTTCGCATGTATGTGTGCACGTGATGTTGATGGTAACTCGGATTCAAGATTATTGCTATTTAGATGGGAGTATGTTTTCATTACTCAGTGACAGATAAATCTTGTAAATGTGGCTATTGGTGGCTACAACTATCGAAGTGCCAGTTGTACAATATATTTGTGGATTTATACTGGATCCTAAACTCTCGCTCGGTGTAGTTCAACTAATTAGAGTTTTCATGTACATGCACACGATGTTGATGAAATTAACATATGATATTATTGTTATTTAGATTGGGGAGATGTCATTTGTGAATGAGCAGAATCCATAAATACAGGACATGACATCATAACTGCAATTGATTTGGTTGATCGCCAATATAAGCTATCTGGTAGTAAAGCTAGCAAATCTGGCCACAAGTTAGAAAAGTTGTCATAGTGCCAGTGCATGGTAGTATCTATTGGTGGATTGATATTGACCTAGATGCACGATGGCAAGGGTCTAGTTAAATTTGTTGGAGTTTCCATGTATGTGAACATGATATTAACGACATTAGGGATTGTTGGTATTTAGATGGTGATGTCTTATTACTTAATGAGCGATAAATACATAATTGTATTTTGTAAGACCATTTCTGCAATTGGTTTGGCCGATCACTAATGTTAGATATCCTCTGGCAAATGTGGCCACTGGTCACAATTATAGATTTGAATTAGCATTGGAACCTAAACCCCTAATATCTATGGTCTGGTTAATTTATTGGGATATATTTGGTGTAGGATTTCTAAAGAGGAATGAATTGTATGGTACACGTGTACAAGATATTGGTGAAAATATGCATTCAGTGGCCTTGCTATTTATAAGGGAAGTGCCATAATCAAAGGGCGTCTCTGTTATGGTTGTAACAATCAGATGATTGGATGGGATTTAAGTCTCATGCACGCTTGTATAATGGAGGAGCTACTAGTTGGAACCTTGCATTTTGGTTTGAGTTATGACTGTTCCATGGTTTCATAGCATTGCAGTTTGGGTTCGCACATGCGCACGATGTTGGTCAAAATTGGTTTCAAAAATTATTGTTATTCTTGTGTTTTTTTCCATTACAAAATCTCTTATGAGACAATATCATATATAGCTATCATCATCTTTGGCTAATAACCAATGCAAGGTCACTTCAGAGATGAAAGTAGTTATATGGTGGTGCGTGGGGCTAGTTATTTTCATTGCAATACATGGCATATATTGATGGATTAAGATTAGTTCAACCACGTGATCACATAAGTATAGTTATTTTTTGGGCTAGGTATTGGCATGGTTCCTTAACGCTCATGGTTGTGCGAGATGTCAATAAAAATTGGCATCCCAAGGTTATTGGCACTTACATGGGATGTAATTGGGTAATCTAAGGCAATGGCGGAACCAGCTAATTTAAAAAGCCCGGGCATAACACACATGCAAGTGATTAAAATGTTTAAATTACCATATTATATCACAAGGATTAGCGGTGCGTCCGGCCGGCAAGCCCGGGCAGCTGCCCGGACAGCAGAGAGCTTGGGTCCACCACTGATCTAAGGATAATATATTATCATGACATTCATAATGTGTATTTACGTAGTGTTGACGGTTGTGTTAGAAACATCCTAATATTTTTGTAACGGGAGAGCTTGGTTGATGGCATTGTACTAGGTACCATGGACACTAGCACAACTTAGGAATTATTAAATGCAATCATATGCTTTGATTGGGTTATGTGTGGTAACAATTTTGTAACATGTATTTTCTATTTTCTTGTGTGCATGATAAGAATGATAGTTGATGTCCAAGATTAGTGTTATTTTGAGTGTTACTTCCATAACAAAAGAATGCATATATCCTCGTGATACGAAGATCAACAATAGTTTTATCTTTGTCTAATCACTATCGTGCGATCAGTATGCTAATGAAGTTAGTAATCGTCATGGGCCAAGGGCAAGCCAAAAAGGGCTCATGCCCTACATGTTTTATGTATTATATGTAGTTATCTAGTTGCAACCCCAAAGAAAATTAGACTTGGCTGATTGCAGGTGAGCTTAGTAGTCATAAATACAATACCCAACTATGAATGTATGGTAGTTAGGCTCATCTGTGTGATCGCAATAATCCAATTTGTAAGTTATATGGTTGCCATGATGTTGACCAACTTTAGGGGTACTATACGTGGTACAAATGCACACGAGATGTATATGAAAACTGGCATATGTCATTATTGCTATTTCTAATGTATTTTCTGAATACTATGATACAATACATAATTATGGAAATATCATATTAAAGGGTGTCAAAATCATTGATTCTTAATTGTATTACTATTCTATAGTAAGATCGTAGACTGATGAATCATAACAATCAATTATATAACCTATGACGATTCTATGTATCGCTGAGAATTATACATTAGTCAAACTAATTCAGATCATGAAGTCACGTAATCACACAACAGAATCGAGTCTTTGATCCTGCGGTGCTTGACCAATCACAAGTGCTAGCTCAATATGTATGCCACAAAGATTGTTATTGTGATGGTCGATGGGACTAGCTACCATAGTTGTTATTATGGTGTATATTAAGGATATTAAAACTGAACCAAAACGGAGACCACTCACAACCTTCTCACTTTTTACCATCCGATTGAACTTCTTTGGTATTCCTGGCCGTTTGATGAAGTTGCATCCCGCTATGGGCCGAATATCCTTGAGGGACACTTCTCTCCACGTCAAATAGGCTTGTTGTGGTGAATTGGCCCCAAATGCCACCTCTGATGTTGATCAAGTGACTGGAAATAAAGCCTATCTCAAGCAAGCAATTTTTTTGGCTACTCTAGACAGTTGCGAAAACTTAAGCATGCTCCCTCACGATCTAGGTGGTATATGTATAAACAACAAAAGAACATTGAGTCATCCCTCGTCACCACCTTTATCCAAACAACAAAGTCATGAAGCTAACACGGTATAAAAAAGGGCTTGAGGTGAGTGGCCAAGTCGAAATGACTTTCCGCATGCAGTCGCATGTGTATTCTCAAGGTTGTGCAGTGAAAATTGGAGAAACTATAAAAAAAAATCCGAGCCAAAGAGGCAATGTTCAAACACTCCCTCCTATCAAAATAAGTGACTTTGATTTATCTAGATTCGTATGTATCTATACACTACAAGACGTCTAGGTGCATATGAATTAAATTCAAGTTAGAGTACAAGAAATCTATCTCGCATGCCATCCTAATCTGAATGCCATACCTCCAACCCTTCTATTGTAAAAATAAATGGGCGCGGCAACGCGCGCCAACATGATCTAGTGAGTGGATTAATATCAGACCATAAATGGTTAATTGCAATGGTCTAGCGAGTAGATTAGGCTAAATTTAGTGCATGTTTCCTATATAAATTTATTGGTTTTTTTTCCTTTAGATGTCATCAAAACCGGAAAAAAGATATGTCATAATGGTGTTGGTGGTGTGCATTGATAGATTGCTATGGTTATGCTAGACACATCTTTATCTATAATATCTAAATAGTTCATCCCAACTAACTATTTCTCTCAACATGCAGCCTATCTACCTAAGCAAAGTGCCACGTCACCATTAATCCCAATTTTTTCTTTTTTGTTTGTTTTCTCCGATGAATCCCGTTCGGTTCTCTGTTTTATTTTGTTTGTTCGGTCTGGCACGTAAACAACCTGGTAATTTTGCGGCCCATTTGAACGAGAACAAACCAGCCCACGTCTGTCTATCTTCTACACCGAGTCCAGATCGACCGCCATGCACCTCCTCCTGTCAGTCAATGCGCACGGCCGATCTCTCTCTTCCTCTCCCCCGCAATTCCCACGAGAAACTGCTGCACAACGAATTGATGCGGGAATAGGAGTAGTTCATGCTGAATTTCCCCCTATCAACTTCGTCATGCGCCCAGCCGTTAGGAGCGACGCATTGTCCTCCACTACGGTAGGGCGTCTGCCGCATACTCGCGCCGTTGGTACTCCATCCCGTCTTCTCCATTTCCATGTCATATGTTGCGATTTACGTCACAGGTTTGGATTTCATCAGGTTGGGCGAATTGGACCCTGAAGTAGTCGCCGTTCCTATTCTTCCTCGCTACTTCCGCCGAAGCACTGTCATTCATGCCTTCCTGGTCCTTCCTAGCTGCCTGCTGCTAACACCTATTTGCTGCTCCTTCCTCCCTATTTTTACTTCTTCCGTTGGTTGGTACGTGGACCTCCTACTAATTTCACTGCTCCCGTTGGTCCGTGCACCTCCTATTGGACAGCCCCGGTTCTACCGCTCCTCTCCCGTTGGTACATCAACATCAAATCACTCCTGCAATGTACGATCTCGATCTACCCTTCAGAGATCCTTTGATGTATTTCCCTATTTTGAATTGCCGGTTGCATCAATTATTCAAGGCCTAACATCAACTTACGATGGCCTATATCTTGCTTTATACAGAAATTTTAGTCATGATTTTGCAGTGTCGATACGATTTGAATTACCACCAGTCGTTTACTACTACCCTATGGATTAACGTACTAGCACATTGCTAAGATTGGTTGATTGGTTTGCTATTTTCCCAAAAAATGCATTTGAAGCAAGCCACTTGCTGAGTTTACCACTGCGCAGGAAACAAGCATGATTCCACAAGTGCATGGCAGCAAAACTCAAATAACTCATATGAGTTTTGCTACATCAAGTTGTAATAATTGTGAAATTATGTTTTCTTTTGCAGTGAAGGAAAATCGTATCTTGATGATCATCATAGACAAGAAATTTATCATAATTTCTAATAAATTGTACTTTTTTTTGTAGTAGAAACAAAGATAATTTCGAAAAGAAATTGTATCAGCCAGAAACAACATGATAATAGGAAGCGGTGATTCATTGGAAATGACTAAGAACATGACACTCCAACATATGTCTTATTGGAAGTGGTCAATTTACAAGCATAGAAAGATGTGGAGCTACATAATTTTTTGTTCTTTTGTATGGATCTGGCTATTTAAGCGATTTACTCCAAAGCTACCATGCATTATATGATGTTCTTATTTTAAGTACAAGGACAATTAAACTTAGAAATGGATTTCAGATATTATCCAATTTATTTTGTTTTTATTCTAAACCCTCACTCTATCAATATAAATTCCCGCAACAACGTGCGGGGTACCATCTAGTTGTTTTCCTAATGGCTGAGTGAGGTTGATGGGATTATACTAGATATATAGGACACATGAATAATGGTTGAGTTATTACATTTTTTTTCTTTTTCGAAATGGGGAACTGAGCCCCGGCCTCTGCATCGAAATGATGCACACAGCCGATATTTATTATTAGAACCACAATGTTTAGCGAAAGCCATTACAAAGATCATACAAACCGGAACCACCAAAACAAAACACCGAGCAAAAACGATAACCATATCGCCAGCTCCCCAACGAGATCTATCAAACACCTATCTACCTGTTTCGACCCCGCCCAAAGTCACTCACACTATTGCCACTCGACAAGAGATGCTGGAGCGCCTTGGCGTGGCGGCTCGAACTCAAGCAGAAGAAGTCCTAGAACCGCACAGCATATCCATGGAGGGACGCCCACGCACACGCTCCGGATGTCGCCGCCTTCACTATCTTCCGCCAACCATCTTTAGCGTGTAGATCGATGTGCCCCAAAGCTTAAGGCTTATATTCTTCACCGGTTGAGTTATTACATGCAATCATTTTCTTTATTTCTACTACCTCTGCCCCAAAGCTTAAGTCTTATATATTTTTTTAAAAATCTATGTAAAGTTTGACGAAGTTTTTAGAAAAAAAAATATTTACAATATAAAATCTATACCCTTTGATATATCATGAAATATATTTTCATATGGTATCTATACAATATCATAGATCTTGATAGGTTTTTTCTAAAATTTTGGTCAAACTTTCCGTAGCTTGAGTTTTCAAAAAAAAAGCTTATTAAAGTAGTAATCTATTGGGTTGACAACATAGAAAACCATATATATCATTATGTTTTTCCAATCACCATTGTCAGCTCAGGCCGCTAATTAAGGTAGTAATCTATTGGGTTCGCAGCATAGAAAACAAAAAAATCTACGATATGAACAACTAAGCACCAAGATCTATCTATCTAGATGCAAGCAATGCGTGGATATACATCCATAACTTACCCTCGAAGACCAAAAAGTTTTGTTAACAAAACCTGATTTCGTGGATGATATAGTCGTACACTCGCCGATATTAAGATCGAGTTGAAGTCTAGCGTCACAAAGTAGCAGCGCATCCTTGATCGCACACATGTTCAGTACCCCAACAACCTCCGAGTCCTTGCTCTAGCAAAGCAGCGGAAGCATCAGATCCTTCCAGAGAAACCACCAAGAAAATGTACTTCGCTAATCGAAAGCCATGGGGAATTTACTAGAGGGTGAGAGAACCTTCACTATGAGATGGTGCAAATGGAGAGGAGACATGTGTCTCCTTTTGTAGAGGAGAGGCGCAGCCCCATAGCCATGGCTGGCCATCCATGGTGGGTATCCCCACCTCTCCCTCAATCATGTGGGTGGAGCTTCCACTAAGCCCACTCACATCAATTTCAACTCCAGTGACTTTGCATTTAATACCCACTAGTTTAGATGCATTTTTCTCTTTAAATAAAACACTTTTATTTATTTTATTTAGAATTTTGTTAATTTCTTTAATTAACATACATCTGCATAAAACCCCTTATAATACTTCGATATTACATCTGAAACCAATTTCAGCAATTTGTCACGAAACAATTCTGATGTCCATCTAATTAATCCCAGTGCTTTCAAATATTTTCTCTGGTATTATTTCTGCTCCATTTGGTGTCAGTATACCTTAAGCGTGTCACCCTACGGTTCATGAATAATGTAAACATGATCGAGACCCCTCTCCAATCAATAATCAGCAGCAGGACCTGGAGATCCATACTGACTCACACATATTCAACAATGACTCTATGATCGTGAGAACCTTTGACGTTGTAACTAAATCCCTTTGTCTCACGATATATTACATATCTGAGATTTGATCATCGGTATTCCCATACCTAGTTTGATCTCGTTACCGACAAGTACTATTTTCTCGTTCCCCTGATATAACATTCTATATGATCCAATCACATGCTTGCAAGCTATGTCAATGTAATATCACAGAGAGGACCCTGAGTATATCTCTCCATCATCGAGATAGACAAATCCCACTCTTAATCCATGATCCTCAATATAACACTTTCAGAGTATCTAAAACCACCTTTATAGTCACCCTATTACGGTGTGACGTTTGATGTTATCAAAGTACTCTTCTGGTATTAGCAATTAACATGATCTCATGGTCTAAGGATTATTGTTACTTTATATGATGTTATAGCAATGTAAACATAATGAATTTGATCGTATTACTATACTTTGGGTGAATGTGAATCACATCATTCCACCAATGTGGTGACCTCGTTATTAACAATATCCAATGTTATCAGGAAATCTTGATCATCTTGTTAATCAACAAGCTAGTTTATATGAGAGGCATAACTAGTAACTCTTATTTGTTTATTAAACACACATGTATTAATGTTTCCTATTAGGGATTTCTATTTTTTGTGCCCCTAGTTTGTTAGTTGTACCTAGTTTTCCCCAGCCACTTATCTTTTCCTTACTTTTGCCCCCTCTCCTTCTCGGAAACCCATCAAAGAGCTCGAACGGCAGCTGCCGTCAAGTTGGCTGTTGGCTAACGTGTAGGGACGCACGGTGTGGGACCACGTGGGGTCGTTTGGTCAGGAACACGTTATGCTGACGTGTGGGGCCGCGCCATGTGGGACTGCGTGGGGCAGGTTTGTTGGGAATGCATTATGGGGGACATGGTGTGGGACCATGTGGGGCGTTTTTGGTGGTTACGTGCGTCCTGTCGCCTAAACGAGTGCCTTTTCCCCTCTCTCTCGCTAACAATGTTTTTCCCCAAAAAGGTAGAGAATCTAGAGCAGTTTCTCTCTTCATTCATTGTTCCTTTTGGCCCTCGTTTTTCCCCAATCTGGTAGCAAATCTAGAGCAGCAAATCTAACCAGCACCATAAATAAATTCAGTAAACAGAGTAGATGTAGATAAAGAAGTTAATATAGGTTATATAGTACGGTACTTAACGAGGTTCGATAATTAGGCTGCTCAGCAGCAGCAGTAGACAAGTTCAACACAGATAAGACAAAAGAAGCTGCTTTACAGCAGCAGTAGCAGCAGCACAAGATCAGTGACCCCTCCTGGCCTCTGCCTCCTCCCTCTAACGCCTTCTACACTTCTTGCTGGCCAGTCCCTTGACCTTGGGCGCCTTGGGCTTGATTGGGGGCATGCGACCCTCCTCGATAGCCACCTTCTGGAGGTTGCGGAGGTGAATACCGAGCGCCCGGTGCTTGGCTCTGAAGCAGTGACGTTCACGGACTCGCCGCAGGTCCTCACATCCTCGGCATGCTTCACGAGGGAGTTGAAGTCGATGGTGTGGAGCCTCCTGGTGGTGCAGAAGGGGCACCTGTAGACGTCGACGACAAAGAAGTTGTTGTACTGGCCAGACTTCAGCCTCCTCAGCACATGACGAGTCTTGGTGTCCTTGGACTTGTCGTTGCTGCTATCCTCCCGTTGGAAAAAATAGTAGAGTGCAATAAGGACATGATTGAGATACTTTGATTATCAAGATTGATTATTTGCATAAATTAACCGATTGAGATCCCCTGATTATTTCCCAAATCTCAAACCAAATCGAATATTGATCCCAACTACGAATAGGGGGATTCAAATATGAATAGGGGGATTCATCGAAATACGAGATCTAACACGAGAGGATTAGCTACTGTAAGAATACGAACAACCGAACCCTAATAACATACGATCTAACATCTAACGATAGGAATGGGGGAAGAAAAAGGGAAGGGGAGAAAACCCTGGTTACCTCCGACCATGGGTCGGCGATGCTCGTGTCGTAGGGGTTCTCTGGCCTTATGTAATCAACCTCCTTGTAGGGGTCCCAGCCGAGTGGGATCTGCCCAAGACCGGCCGGGGCCTCCTCGCCGGCTTTTATGGCGGATGCGGGGACGGCGGCTGCCTTCGAAGCCTGGACGGGGCCCTCCTCGCCGGCGGCCTTGGAGGCGCTGATGCCCATCGCTCCATTCTTCTCCATCGCCAATGTGGTTGGGGTTTTCTTGGGGGTTTGCATAAGGTGATGGGACAGTGGAGACGGTTGAGTGAGCGAGTGAGTGATGAGTGAGTGGGGAGGCCTCTATAAAGGAGAAGGGAAGCGATGTTTCATTGCATCACCGTACACCGCGTAACCGTGTACTCTATTGCACCGTGCACGGCCACATGTGTCCACTACCGCCCCGTGCACCGCACACGCGTATCGTGAGTCATGTTTTTATCCTCGTGTCTAACCCTGGCGACTTAGTTGTGCTCAGTTTTTCCCTCGAGTGTAACACTGGCAGTTTGGTTGTACTCAGTTTTTCCCTCCGGTACTAACACTGTCGTGTGCAATATACTCAGTTTTACCCTCCGGTGGTTGGTCAACAGAGAGTCAATGAATGGGTTTTAGCTAGCTAAGTGAGTCATTTTATACACAACAAATTCAAAAAGATCAAATCATAATGGCATCTACCCAGGGAGTCTTATTATGTGACCTGCCACCATAAGAAATGTATATAAATCAAATTTTGACCTAAATCACCACTTCTCAGTTCACCTACTATCTATGAAGGTTCATGGCTTTCTACTCAAGCCTCTTCCCAAAACATCCCTCCCCCAAACATAGTTTGTCTGAATGAGGTAATAATTATCAAAATGGTGTGAATTGCAAATAGTTTGATGTATGCAAAGATGTATTTTATTGTATAAAAGATGCATTTTCCTTTTTTAAATCTTTTAATTTTCTATTTGAATCCCTTTGTCAATCTTGCCCTTGGTTTTTAAGTTCTACTCAGTTTTGCCCTTCATTCTTACGGTCTACTCAATTTTCCCCTCTCTTAGTCATAATTCTCACACATGTGCTCATCTTGGCTGCTACGCTCTGACTGGTTGAGACAGTTATCACGTAGATCGTGACCACCAACTGTTGATCCTCTATGATCTATCGGACAGGATAACCCCTATATCTGTCGGGAGGCACCCCTCTATCCATGCAAAATGAAGAGTTTGCCGCCGGTACTTTAACTCCACAAACAAATGAACTTGATTATAATTTGAAGGAAAAGTGTTCAAAGGTGTATAATTTGTGTATTACATTCCACTCTATGAAAATGATAATCTCTCAAGAGTTCAAATGTGTATAATTTTCACGTATTAAGTGCGATTTCAAAGAGTTCAAATGTGTATAATTTTCGTATATGCAAGTTTATACATTATATTCTACTCTATGAAAATGGGGGAGAAAATGATAATCTCTCAAAATTTTGCTAGAACATCATTATCTCGTTATTTAGTGTAATTTCACAGTGTTCAAAGGTTTAAAATTAGCGTATACAGAAGTTTATGCATTATATTTCACTCCATGGAAATGTAAATGATCAAGATTTTATTAGCACAACATTATCACGTATTAAGTGCAATTTAAAAGAGTCCAAAGGTGTATAATTTTCGCATATGCAAGTTTGTGCATTACATTCCACTATATGAAAATGATAATCTCTCAAGATTTTCTTAGCACAACATTATCACGTATTAAGTGCGATTTCAAAGAGTTCAAATGTGTATAATTTTCGTATATACAAGTTTATGCATTATATTCTACTCTAGGAAAATGGGGGAGAAAATGATAATCTCTCAAATTTTTGTTAGCACATCATTATCACGTATTAAGCGTGATTTAAAAGAGTCAAACGGTGTATAATTTTCGCATATGCAAGTTTGTGCATTACATTCTACTATATGAAAATGATAACCTCTCAAGATTTTCTTAGCACAACATTGTCACGTATTAAGTGCGATTTCAAAGAGTTCAAAGGTATATAATTTTCCTATATGCAAGTTTATGCATTACGTTCCACTCTATGAAAATAAGAGAGAAAATGATAATCTCTCAAGATTTTGTTAGCACATCATTATCACGTATTAAGTGTGATTTCAAAGTATTCAAAGGTTTATAATTTTAGTATACGCAAGTTTATGCATATATTTCACTCCATGGAAATGATAAATGATTAGGATTTTATTAGCACAACATTATCATGTCCTAAGTGCAATTTCAAAGAGTTCAAAGCTGTATAATTTTCGTATAATTTTCTTATATGAATTATATTTCACTATATGAAAATGAAGCTAGACAAAGGGCCGCCGTCACCAGAGAAGAAGAAGAAAGGGAGGCAACGACACGGGTGCGGGCGCGGGGCTGGCTCGGGGTCCCATCTTGCAACGCCAACCCAGGTAAGCTCAGGGTCCAACGCTCACGTGAATAAACTGTGGGTTCGATGCTGAATTGGATAAGTGGAGAGAGGTTTCCACTACGGGAACCGACTGAACACGGCCCCACTTGTTAGTATGTAACGGCAAGGATACACTACGGGACCCGACAGAACGTGGCCCTACTTGTCAACACGTAACGGCGAAGGTCCACTACGGGACCCGACTAAACGTGGCCCTACTTGTCAGCACGTAATGGCAAGACTGATGGACATCGAGTTTCCAGACCGTGTGAGAGTTTCGTACAAGTAGATGGGCAAAAGGGAGGAAAAGTTAAGCGGCTGGGGAAAACTGAGTACAACTAACGAACCGAGGGTACAAAAATAGAAATCTCTTCCTATTAATACAATTATTGCATGAGAAATAAACATTAATCATAAATATGAAATAAGATAATAACCGCTTTATTATTGCCTCTCGGGCATATTCCCTTCATAATCATGATGACGCCATCCAAAGCAAGGGTGGTAAGTGGGATAGACCAGGCCTAGCCTTAAAAGGGCTTGTGTCCTATATGTTTATGTATTATATATGTTGATACATAGTCGCAACCCAACAATTCACAAACACCTGTATAAAAGAATCACATCAATTTCAGATAACTAGACCCTACTGGTTTGGTGTATTAGTATTCATAGTTACAAGACAAATTATATTAAACTATGATAGTTGGATTTGTCTATATGTGATACTATCGGCATGTTTTACTATCTTTAGTGTCATTGTACGTGGTACATGCACGGAAAATAGCACTAGTTGAAAAGTGGCATATGTGATTATTGTTATTTTGGTAGGATTTTACAAAATTTGTGATATTACCCATAAAATAGGATACATCATGGTAAAGGTTTTCAAAGTTTTTGATTCTTAGTTAGATTTCTACTTATAGTAAGGTCACACACCACAAAATCATAACTATCAATTATAGAAATCGTAGATTTTGTTGACTAGAATCACACGACATATATAACTGAGACCCTGTCAACCTTGATCTTAGTGGTGTTTGGGACATCATAAGTGTCTGATAAATCCTCACAACAAAATTATGGTTAGTATGATGGACAGTGCAACTATCTATTATAGTGGAAGTGATAGTGCATAAATTTTGACAATTATTGGACAAGTCTGAGGGCCAATGTTTGGGAGCCCTGATGAGGAGGAGACAGCACCTACAGACAGAACCTAACTTGGATAGTTGGTGCGGAGGAGGCCACTACCATGTATCATCGGATGGAGCTCCCATAAAACACAAACTTGGGGAATGTGGTGGCAGTCTGCCATGACGACATGGTTATGGTGACCCTAAAAAAGTTGTAACCCTCGGGGCCTAGAATGCAGAACCTTCATCATCATGAATACGATATGATAATATTTTTGGATGGACATGTGATACATTGCAAATATATCTATAAATTTTGATGTTTCATGCTTAGTTTTATCCAATTTCTTGTGTTTTGTTCCAACTTTAGAGTACTTTTCATATGATTTCTTGGACTAACCTATTAACAAGAGCCACAGTGCCAGCTGCCTATTTTCTGCTGTTTTTGGTTCCAGGAAAGTCAGAAAATGAATATTCTCGGAATTGGACGGGACAAAAGCCAAAGTGCCTATTTTTTTTGGAAGTCGTCAGATGCCAAAATACAAGACGGAAAAGGGCCAGAGGGCGGCCACACCACCTAGCCGCGCGGCTAGGCTTGGCCCGTGCCAGGGGGTGGTGTGGCTAGCCCAGGCACCCCCTCGGCCTCTCCTTCCGCCTATATATTGCCCTCGGGACGAAAACCCTAAGTACCCGATCAAAAATCCACGAAAGAGTCTGTAGCCGCTGTCATCTCCATCCCTAGATCGGGAGGGATCTAAAGCTCTTCCCGGCACCCTGTCGGAGAGGGGAATTCACCCTGGAGGCCTTCTTCATCACCATGCAAGCCTCCGATGTGATGCGTGAGTAGTTCATCCTTGGACTACGGATCCATGTAGTAGCTAGATGGCTGGTTCTCCTCCTTTGTGCTTTCATGTTTAGATCTTATGAGCTCCGTTCATGAGCAAGATCATCTATTGTAATTCTGCATGTTGTGTTTGTGGGGATCCGATGGATATTGAGATGCTATTTCAGATTGATTATTTATTCTATCATGTCTTTGTTATTTGTGATCTTGCATGCTTTCCGTTGTTAGTAGCTATCTTGGCCAAGTAGATGCTAGCAACTCCAACAGTTAGTATTTATGCTCGATAGTGGGTTCATGCCTCTAGTAATCTGGGGAAGTGACAGAAATCTCTAAGGTACTAGATGTGTTGTTGCTACTAGGGAGAAAACAACAATCCTTTGTTCATAGAACAATCGTATTGTTTACTTTACACGCAGTTCATAAAACAATAATCTGTTGCTTGCAACTTAACACTTGAGGGGGTTCGGATGATAACCTGAAGGTGGATTATTAGTCATAGATGCAGTTGGATGTCGGTCTATGTATAATGTTGTAATGCCCAATCAAGTCTCAAAGGAGTCAAGATGATTAGTATATGCATGTATTGCTTTCTTGATGTTTGTCAATTGCCCCGCTGTAATTTGTTCATCCAGCATGTTATCTATCTTAAGGAGAGTCACCTCTAGTGAACTATGGATCCCGGTCCTTGTCTTTTACATTCAATCTACAATCTTTTACTTCTTTGTATTTACTTTCTGCAAACTTTTACTTCTTTCTATTTGATATGTTTAATCCTTTGTTTTCCGCAAAACACGGTGAGATTGACAACCTCATCGCAAGTTGGGGACAAAGTTCTGTGGTTGTGTTGTGCAGGTCTCCACGTTGCTACTAGCACCGGTAGTGCGCCCTGCCAAAGCTCAGCTAGTAACACCTTCGGGGTGTTTCCTTGCTCCTACTGGTTCGATTAAACCTTGGTTTCATAACTGAGGGAAACTTACTGATGTGCTCATCATACCTTCCTCTTGGGGTTCCCAACGAGCTCTACATCAACCACGCACCAGCACTTTTCTGGGCACTGTGCATTGAGCCATCAAGCATTTTTCTGGCGCCGTTGCCGGGGAGTCAAGAACATCTTCACAAGGGGTGTCCCTCATAACCAATCTCTTTACTTTGTTATTTTTGTTTTGCTTAGTTTCTTTTTGCTTTGTTTGCTTGTTTCTTTATCAAAAACACATAAAAAATAGTTTTACTTGTTTGCTTTCTTATTTCAAAAACACAAAAAAATTAGTTCCTATCTTAATTGCCACTATGTCTAGCCTTGCTCCAATCACTATGTTAGCCAAGGAAATGATTTTACTTTTAAACAAGGAATTGAGGAAAGTTTTAAGGAAGCTTGGTCTAGAATCTCATCTACATGAAAAAACTGAGCCTAAAATGACTCAAAGCTTGTTCCTTAGCAGTTTTTACCTTGGGATTGCTCTTTGCTATAGATATGCTTTAGATGCTATTGTGGGAGGATATTTCCTCCAAATTAATAAGGATGATGCTATTAATGCTATAAAGAAATTGATCCTCACTTACAACTTGCCTAGCCAAACTGATGTTTCTTTTGCAAAAATATTTGCTAGATTGAACACTCTTGAGACTGGCACTGCTAGCTTAAAAGATTGCTATAATACGCTTAGGGAGCATCACAATTATGTTCGAATAAATTCTGAACCATCAAAGTGGCTTCCTACAGTAAAAATTGAGATAAACACTAAAACTTTTCAAGCTCGCTGTGATATCATGTCTGAATTTTGCCTTATGCCCAAAGATATTTATAAATCTCTGAATACTTGGGAGCTTACTGAAGGAGGAAAATAAATTTCTCTTGCTAATAATACTACCATATTACCTCTTGGAATAGCTGAAGGGGTGTTTACAAAGATCCTTAGGAAAATGATTTCTACTGATTATCTTGTTATTCAATGTGCAGGAAAAGGACAAACTACACTTGGAAGGTCCCTATTAGAACTCCTTGGAGCAATAATAGATGTGGGAAAGGGGACCATGAACCTTTCTTCTCCACCAAACAATCATATTTTCCCTAAGGTTAAGAATAAAAGTAAGAGAGGTAAGGGCAAGAAATTTAGTCTTAATACTTCTTCATTTGAGAACACTTGATTCTTTCTTGCTTCTTATGCCTAACTTAAAGGCGTCAAAGAAAAGTACTTATTGGGAGATAACCCAAAAGTTTTAGATGAGTATTGTAAGTTATTACCTCTGTAATAACCGCTTCTTATCCTTGTTATTTGCTTTTTGTGCCAAGAGTAACCTCTAATGAGAGAGAAGTAATGATTGGGAAAGTTGTTGTCCCGAAACAGATTTATGTGCTTCACCGTAAAAATTCGTGTAAAATCTCTGAACGTCTTTTTGATGCGTGAATTTTTGTGCTTCTGACCCAGGTTGTTATCTAACTTTCGTTAGTTCAACACGTTTTGATTTGAGCAACAGAAGGTCTTCGAAAAAATCCGTCTTTACCTGCTAGTCTGTTTTGATAGATTTCTGCCATTTTCTGGATTTGCTTCTTGTTGGTTCCTTCTTGAGTTCTCTTGGGAAATTGAGCTTGTTGAGGGAAGTGCTAAAGTAGCTAGTGTTCTAATGGAAGTTTATTTGGTGTTAGAACTGAACCTTAAGACTTATTTATCTTGAGTGCACTAATATTGCTAATAAAGACTGTGTGAAGTTTTGTATGAAGGAAAATTTTCAGGTGTATGGAAGGAATGAGTAATGAGATGAAGGATGGACTAAATCTCAAGCTTGGGGATGCCACGCATGTCACCCCAAGAAATATCCAAGAAGTACAACCGTCAAAGCTTGGGGATGCCCAAGGCATCCCTTCTCCATCAATAAAAATCACAGGTTTCTTCCAAACGCTTCATTTTTATTGTTTCATACACAGTTGTATTTTTCTTGGAGCGTCTTCTTTTTCATTTTCGTTTTGGTTTTTCGTTTGCTTTGGTTTGCTTAGTTTTCTGAATAAATTGGTTGGACCCCCTCTTTCATACATTGGTTTGCAAATAGTTTGGTTTGGTTTGGAAAAGAGTAGGAAAGTTCATACTTATGTGGTAAAAAGAGCTCGTTTTTGACTGTGGCCTATGCTTTGTCATGCCATGCTTGATATTATTTTGGCTTTATCCTTAGTACTATTTGCTGTAGCATGACTTGTTATAAACAATTGAGATTACTTAATGTGCCTTGGATGAATCATGCGTTGTTTTAGCATATTAAAGCATAGTATAGTGGTATTCTCCTTTGATGCTTTATTTGGGTTGACTTGGCGCATGCTCACACCATGTTATGACTATCTCAAGTCACCATAGCCTTTATGATCCTTTAGTTTTCAACTTGTAGTATCACTTTATGCTTTGATCAATGATGTTTTGTCACTCTAAATGATTATGGCCATTATTGCTCTCTTAGTATGTCGCTCCCAGTCTTTTGCTAGCCTCCACAACCAAGTATGAGTTCCACTCATGCATCCAACTCCTTAAACCAAGTTATTCCAAAGATTCCACCATACCTACCTACTATCTTATGCTATTCCAAGTATATTCATGCTTTTGTTTACCTTCCAAATTAAACTTGTTATGAGAAAACTAGTGATTAAAGCTCTCACGAACTTGATGGCACACTTTACTTTTTTGCATCTAATAAACTTGAACCATTGGGTCCTCTATGTTGTATATGCTTGTGCTTTATAAGTTGAAATTAGCAGAACCATGTATCATGGGGAACGCTTTCAACATTGCACTTGTACTTTGTACCCCGTTGATATCATGTTCTTTTGCTTACGGATCCCGGCGGTGTGAAATAAAAGTGGAACTTGTAAGATCATGGAGTTTGTATGTGTGTTAGAGAAACGCCTGGGCCGCTAGCCTAAGCCATGCCTAATCATGGTGGAAACTTGCAGCAT